>CP054671.1:21029516-22428248 GCA_013348765.1 Carpinus viminea | reverse complement strand
GTGACTGGTAGTTTGATCGATCCGAGCGACTGTACTTGTTACCTTGTAAATTCCATGAGGGGAAAGTTGGTCGACATGATTTTCTCCTATCCCAAATCCAACTTATTGAAGGTGGACCAGTATAAAATGTCCACAGAGCTCCCGTTGTCCACCAAGATGTGATGGACATTGTGTTTGCTACGATTAGCGTTACCACTAAAGTGTCTATATGCGGTTGTAATATGCCCGCATATTCTTCATTCGAAAATTTGATGACCATCGGATCCCTCCTTGTTTGCTTCATAGGTCTACTTATTGCGTAGACCTCATAAGAACCTCTGCTTGTCTGGCGTAAGCCTTTCTCACTCTGTTTGATTCTCCTCCGCCAATAAATCGCCCGATGATATTGTGGATTTCGGGGATGTTTGCTCGGTTTTGTTCTTCTCAGGCGGGTGGGGCACATCTTCGTCTGTACTCTTCTTACCCTCCTCAATCTTCCAAGGATTCCCATACCGACCTTCTCAGCTTGGACTTCTACTTCTATATCGCTCTTGGTGTCGGGTGTTTTGCTGGTCGCGATAGTTAACTTCCCGCACATAATCTCCTCCTGGTGCACTACTCTTCTCTGTTCCCCTAAGAATCAAACTAGCTTCCCGTTCTTGATGAACTTTTCTATGAGTTGCCTCAGTGCTATACATCCTTCTATGTAATGGCTGTTAGCTTCGTGGAACTTGTAATAATTGTTTGAGTTCTGGTTTGGAGGGACTCTGGGTATCTTTGGAGGCCTTCGGTACTCTGGATCTCTCTTTATCTCCATCAATACTTTGGAGATATTAGCATTCAGGGGAGTGAAGTTGTAGTCACTGAACCTTTTTTTGGAAGAAGTAGGGTCATCTAGCTGAGGTTGATCCTTTTTCTTCTTTTCCTCGGGCATTTTTGGTGCTTTCCACGTGAGCTACATAGCTTTCAATGTCTCATCTTCATTGATGAATTCCTCCATTTTATCCAATAATTCTTGGAGGTTTTCTGGTTGCCTACTCGCAATCTTTCGCGCCATAGGCTCGTAGGGAGATATGCCATTGTAGATAGCTGAAAAAATTACACCCTCATCAAGGTCCTCTACCTTTAGCTTCTCGGTATTGAACTGAATCATGAATTCCTTCAAGCTTTCCCCTTCTTTTTGGTGGAGTGTCAGGAGATAGCCAGAAGGGTTCTTTCGTTCTCGGGACCCGAGAAATGAGTGAGGAAAGTCTGTGCTAGATCCTCAAAAGTGTTGATAGAGTTAGGCATCAGGCTTCCAAACCATTCCCTAGCATTTCCTGAGAGCATTGTGGGGAATGCTCAGCATGCAATCTCATCGGGTGTGGTGTGCATTGCCAAGTGCATCTGGTAATTTTCTAGATGCTCCGTTGGATCGCCAACTCCACTATAATTTGGAATTTGTGGCGATTTGAATTTGTTGGGAAGTGGGTACTCAAGCACTTGCTTGGTGAAGGGTGTCTCCATTCCCACAAAAAGTTTGCTTACTACCACTGCTTTATGTTTTTCTTTCTCATGGTGGCCATCTTCATCTTCAGCTTCGCCAATGCTTTATCCACCTTGCTCTGCTGGGTGGTTGTCGTCGATTTTTTGGGCTTTTCACCTTCCTTGGTGTTAACCCGCGCATTAAGCTCTACGCAACTGTTGTCACCTTGGTTGTCATTTTCTTAACGACCTTGGCTTTCTTCTTCATGGTCTCGATCACCAGAGGCATGGTTCTGATTCTCCTACTCCTCCGAATGTTCGTTTGGATTGAGTTTCAAATGAGATTGCTCTAGTATCCAAAGGAAGAGCTCTTCATTTTGCTGCGCCAACCAGCTACTTGTGCCTCCAAGGAGGCGATCTGTTCTCTATCTCCAACGATGGGAGGCATTGGAGGTGGCCATTGATTTGCTTCACTCTTAGGATCCAATGTGGTGCTCCCAAGAATTACTTGTTACACCTATATCTTCTTGCCCAAGTCATTAGGCCCCTAAGCCCATCACCTATGGATTCGAGGTCCAGTAATGAAAGGGTTGTATACATCGAATGGGCCGCCAAGCAAGGTTCTATCCTATTATTTAGGCTCAACCAACCAGGTCAGTTCCGATGATATCACTGAAACTGACCACGACGCAGCATGACTCCATATGCGACCGTTACCACATTAAAGTTCCCTAATCTGTGTGACCGGATTAGGTCATGATCTTCGGGACGATTACAGTTTGCACACAAATAGCCTTTTACAGTTATGTGTCATCCTTGGAGCCCTACTAAATGATAGTAGCGATTTCATATCTAATCGTAACCGGCATAAGACAAGAATATTAACTCCTCTGGTCATTACGCTTGAATCCTAGATCTTTCGCTCAGTCTTCATTAATGCCTCCATGCAGATATCTATAAAAGGCCTCATTCCAAAGAAGATAGGGAAATCTCTAATACACACTAAACTTTACTCTAAGTTCATACAAACACTAACTTAGGCATTGGAGGAAGTACGACTGGCCAACACCTGGCGCGTCCTCTTAACGCGTGCTTTATTTTGCAGGATACAAGGAATAACTGTACTAGGCAACGTCGTTTTGTCCTTGGAGTCCACTGTACTGGAAATTGCATTAACAATTTGGTGCCATCTGTGGGAACAACTATTCATTCTTACGAAATTAAAAATCCATAATGGTTATGATCACGCTTTCATACCGGCTAATGATTTTTCTTCCACAAAAATCTTTGCCCCAAGATAGATACATGTTCATTTGTAACAAATTTGCACGGACGTATGTTCATACATCTCAACTACACCCAACAGCACCAAATCAATGCTAGCCTACATCTTGGCAATGAGATAAGTTTTCCTGTTCATCTCGTTAATTTATATTGAAATAACATATGTGAGGAGAAAAATTCACACCAATTGCAAATCCTAGTAATTGTATATTTTTACACATCAATTTCTCTAATGTGAATAAATGCATTAAATTATGGGATTTGTCATATGGATTCACCATTCTCCAAGTATGAATGATTGGAACTAGTTGGTCAAAGGCAGGATGGTCAGATTCTTTCATCCTCGGATTTTTTCACCCTCAAATTCATAAGGGTGGTCAGGTTTTCATCCTCAGATTTTTCCACGTTCGGATTCAAAAGAGTGGTTAGGCTTTCATCCTTGGATTTTTTCACCCTCAGATTCAAAGGGGTGGTCAGGCTTTTATCCTCGGATTTTTTTCACCCTTGGATTCAAAAGAGTGGTTGGGCTTTCATCATCGGATTTTCCATCCTCAGATTGGAATTTCCTCCTCGAGAAGGGAACAAAGCAACATCCTCGAAAAAGTCTCAAACTGTTCTCAGGAATAAAGGGAGACAACCCTTGACAAATATAATAAAGAACAAATTGTTCTCGGAATGGGAGACAACTCTTGGCAAAAACAAGATAGAACAAATTCACGGGAAGCCCCAAGCTACACTCGGAAAGGGAGACAACCCTTGACAAGTCATACAACTCATGGAGAAGGAGAACACCCTCTTAAAAAAAAAAAAAAAAAAACTAGAAAGGGAGAAAGGGAGAAAACCCTTCAAAAAAAATAATGGGAGACAACCCGATAAAAAACAAGAAACATCATCAGAAACAAAGAGACAACCTTAGGCTAAAAACAATTAGTGAGAGACAACCCGGTAAAAAACAAGAAACATCATCGGAAACAAGGAGACAGCCTTGGGCTAAAAACAATTAATGGGAGACAAATTGTAATACCCCAATAAAAGTAACCTTTTATTTAGGAGATTCACTTTCATTGAATGCTTGACCCAAGCCTTTGGAAAGAGCCGCTTAGACAAAGCTTAAGACCCTTAGGGTTAACCTAAGTGCGCCTTGAACCTTTAGGGAATAAAATCTTAAAACTGACCCTCAAGTGGCGGACGTATGCTAGGTCTGGTGGATGTACGCTTGTGTCTGTAGTGCGGACGTACGCAGGGGGACCACCGGACGTATGCTACTTTTTGGTAGACCCTTTGGATAATTCCTGGACATACGAGATACCTTATGGACCAATGTACAAAAACCACCGGACGTATGCTAGGGTTGCCGGACGTCCGCTGTTCTGTCAGGGAGTTGGTGGCAGATATTCTCTATAAATAGCCCGCCCCTCCCCTTCCTTCCTCACGCCTTCTTCTTCCTCTGGTATGCCCCTAGGCTACCAGAACCATTCCTTGGTGTTTTGAGAGATAAATCCATAAGAAAGAGCGTCGACGAAGAGTTTTGAGGAAAGGGAAACATGTCTTTGCTGAGCTTCAGAGTAAGCTCCGTTCTTTTTGTTGTTATTATCTTGTTATCTCATGGTTATGCTTTAATACTGATTTCAAAGTGTTAATTGTGCATTCTTACCAACATTTTCAAAGAGTTTCCTCAAAGGATTGTAAATCTGTGATTTCCTGCGTTGCATGTCATGTTTTGTTAGCTTAGAAATGGGTTAGAGGTCTGTAAATACCGTTGGAAACGTGCACTGTCCGAACCTTAAAACAGTGTGCTTAACACACTGAGCAGACGTATGCCCTTGATGGCGGACATACGGTCAGTAGGTAGGGCACATGTTCTTAAGCTTTATACGTGTATGCTTCAGCTTAGCCTTAACTCTAGGTTTCATAAGACTTAGAATGACGGTGTTTCGTATCCGTTATAACAGGAAATAGCTTGGTCGAAGGATTCGCTCGAATGTGCGAGGTAAGTAAACACTTACACCCTTTTTCATAAATCGTGGGATATGTCAACTGACTGACCACGTGTATGATATGAGCATGTTTACTTTCCGTAATTACTTGGTAATTGCATGATTAAATAAACCACTGAGATGCATCGTAAGAGACATGGATGGCGTGTGGTATGAAACGACCATGGGCTTATTATATAGACTACGTATTATGGTCAAATGTGTGCGTTATGTGAGGGCTGTGGATCCATTGGTTTCGTGACCTTGATGCAACCATTCCTAATGGTTCGGTCACTATAGGACGGACGTCATTAGTTGGTGTGGGCCACTCAAGGTCGGACCCGATCATGCCACTAATGTTACGTATGGTATGTTATGCAATGGCTAGGACAGCATTGTATTATAGGTCCCTCGGCACAACATCAACCTTGCTAAGAAGGGGTAATATCTTGGGTAGACCATGTATGGGAGTTATGACCTATAAAGCATTATCCTTATCTGCATCAAAATAATTAAGCAGTTATTGCCGGTTCTACACCACAGAGCTTTAAAAACCCTAAAACCTATGAAATGGTGTATTAGCGGAGGTAATGCCCTCTTTTGGTTGTTACTCAAATTGTACGTTTACTTTTATTAATTGGGTTCATGTCATGCCTAAGTGTGGAGTTTACTTGCTAAGTCGTTAGACTTACGCGGTTATTATTCTTTAGGAAATTTGATTCACTGTTATGGAGGTAGCTAGAGTTGCCATTGCCTGGTTGGCTATGCCTCACCTATAGCTACAGGTTTGTCTTATTTGTTTAGTAGCTCCATATTTTTACTTGATGAATTGTAGTACTCTCAGATTTATTCACCTTCCTTGCATTTACTCTGACAGTTTTATAAGGGCATTCACCTATTTGACCACACGTTGGTTCAACTGGGTGAATTGCCAGTGACTCCACCAAATTAGGCAAAGCTAATTTTGGGGGTGTTACACAAACCTAATAAAAAACAAAGAATACCATCGGATCTTGAAAAGGGTGGTCGGATCTTCACCCTCAGAACTTGTTAATGGGGGGTCGGTTTTCACCCTGAATTCAACCAAGTCTTGGAAGAGAGGGTTGGATTCTACCCTTGAATATTGAATGATCGGTTTTTATCGTTGGGTCTCGGATCCATTCCTCGGGTCAAAGAAGATTATTACTTGGTTTTTCAACTAAGTCTTTGAAGAGAGGATCTTGGTTTTTATCCTCGGGTCTCGGATTCTACCCTTGGATATTGAAGATGATGGGTTTCTATCCTCGGCTCGATTTTACACTCAGGTTAAAGAAGATTATTACTTGGTTTTTTAACCAAGTCTTGAAGAGAGGATCTCGGTTTTTATCCAAGGGTCTCGGATTGGATATTGAAGATGATTGGTTTCTAACCTTGGCTCAATCTTACCCTCGGGTTAAAGAAGATTATTATTTGGTTTTTGAACCAAGTCTTGAAGAGAGGATCTCAATTTTTATTCGAGGGTTGAATCCCTTATCCTTGGGTCTTGGATTCAACCCTTGGATATTGAAGATGATTGGTTTCTATCCTCAGGTTGGTTTTACCCTCGGGTCAAAGAAGGTGATTACTTGGTTTTTCGACCAAGTCTTGAAGAAAGGGTCTCGGTTTTTGTCCTCAGGTTCCAATTCTCACCCTTGGGTCTTGATTTCCACACTCAAGTCTCGGTTTTTATCCTCGAGTCTTGGGTGGAACAATATGGAATCCCCAAGACATGCTAAAATTCCCTTTATCCAAGTTCCTTGGATAAAAGGAATTTAGGGGGTAACTGTTATACATAAAAAATACAAGTCAAATATCAAAAGCCAAGAGAAAATCCAAGATTAACATTCAAGCATATATCTCGGTCATAACGCCAAATTAATGACCGGCAGCGCATATCCCATTGTAACGGTCCAATCATTAATGACAGGGAATATCATAATTACAAGAATGGGTACGCATTGATCACATTGATAGTTACACATATCCTCGTATACTCATTGATTATGGGAGCGATTTCGCATTGACCTTAATGGTCGGGGGACAAGGTTATTAATTCATCTATTAGTTACTCTTATGTCATGGATCCTCCGCCTATTTGCCATTTACAGCACTAGATTATCAACTCTATAAATAAATATTGATTATCAAACCTAAGGTACATGATTCGTACACTACTAAGCTTTATACTGAGTTTATACATACACTAGCTTAAGCTCCGGAGGAGGTACGACCAGTCACCACCCGGCGCGTCCTCTTAACGCGTGCTACTATTTTATAGGAATTAAAGGAGCATGAAAACCAACAAAATTGTAGATGAAGACTTCGAGAAGGACACAAAGAACGTGCGGATCTCATCAATCAGAGACTATTGGACCAAAAAATGAACCAACAGAAGCGATTAGGTTAGTTTACTGTAATAGTATGATGTGACAAAGTAATGGATTCTGTTAAGTTACTTAACGAAAATTGATTTTAAAGAGTAAACAATTATTTTGACGTACCTTTAGGACATATAAATTGTTTTTTATACTAGAAGGACCTACAAATTATGCATTTATTAAATCAAATTTGTTACAGGAATGATTTGTAATATAAGTTAATCAATGACCAATTTTACATTTATCCATTTATCCTTTATTATTTGAACCTAAATCAAAGCAAGTTTAACGGAGTTGAATGAAGCCAAATCCACACAGATGGTGTGGTGGTCTTATCCATCTTGCTCTAAAAGTACCATAAAAAGAAAAGGAAGTTAATTAGTGGGGCTGACCGGCCGGCTGACCTAATGTAAATAGAGAAATAAAGAGACGTATGAGGAAGCAGGCCTAATGTAAATAGAGAAATAAAGAGACGTATGAGGAAGCAGGCCTGCAGGGTCTGAGTGCAGAGAAAACTGATTAGTCGAATCAATTGTGCGAGTGCGACGTGAGTTTCTTTCTTTCCTGCCATTTCTGTTGTAAAGCCTTTATTTATTTATTTATTTTTAAATTTATTTCTTTCCCCACAAATACAAGCTACAACAGTGTGAACGGAATCCGAAGGTGGAGAGAGAGAAAGAGAGAGAGAGATAGAGATATGAATGTGTTGGAAGGGTTGGATGGATGCGATTCGTCAAAAGGCATTTTATCTGAAAGGGTAAAGAGGGGGGGGCAGCTGCACCTGCGCACGCCATGGGATTGGTGGAAGCCGGCTGCTCGGTTTTGGTTTTATCAGAAACCAGTCCATATCCATCCATCCACCTTTGATATTATCCAAACTCAAACCACAAAGAGGCATGTTTCTCTTTCCCTTCTTCTCCTCTCTTTTTCTCTCACTTGCACTCGTCTCTAATTATAATTTCTGTTACTTTTATCCAAATTATTATATATTTCTCTTTCTATATGTGCATATATATTTATATTTTTTCTGCTTTAGTTGGTAGCAGGGAAGCCTGTAGGAAAATTGAATCTTGTAAAAGAAAATATAAATGATCTTGAATCCATTGATTTGTCCACCAAATATTACAAGTAAAATCCTTCTTTAGACCTATTAATTCATTTACAATAATACCTAGAATGGCAGGCAGTAAACATCCGCCATTGATTAGACTAATATTGTCAAGTTATATGATAATAGTACAATAACCTATTAACTGCCTGTTTGAAATTGCGTTAAGGAGCTTTAAAAATACTTTAAGCATCTAAAAAATTGTACCAAACAAAAATTTAGTTTGTTTGATAAAAAGAACTTCAAAAATATCTATTTGACTTTTTACTCTAAAAAGGGCAAAAACCCATTCTTGAAAAAACAAAAACTTACAAATGAAATTTTAATGCTCTTTTTCCAAGATAAAGATTCTTCCAAAATGGGTTGGAGGGAGCTCCTCCAACCTCCAACCTAGTCCATAAAGATGGCAGTTGTCTTTTTGCATGCAAAGAGAACTTTTTTTAAAAAAAAAGTTAAATATGTGAGAAACATTTGTTTTTTTAAATAAAATCTCTTCTAACTTTCTTTGTTGTTATTAAAAAAACATGTGTTTTTCACATGCTCAAGAAACACACGACATTTTATAGACCGAGTTAGAAGAAGTTTTACAATTCAATTTGAAGGAAACTCTATCCATAAATAGCATTTCTCGATAATAAAAACATCAACAATTGACTTGCTCAAAATAAGACTAAAAGTTGGAAGGATGAGAAAAGCCTTGCTGTAAAAATTTTATTCACTAAAACGCAATGATAATTGTATAATAGTCTACTAAATGGCATTACTCTTATTATAAATGAAGCTACTTAATCCTTAATCAATATGGATTCCTAAAAATAGATATTTTTAATTCTATAAGAACATAATAGAACCAAAATACTTTTTGTCCTCTTTAGAAGAAAGAGTAATTTTACTCTTCACACCTATTTCACATGTTGATGTAACGTGTTTTAAGTGATTTTACATTTCAGCCACTTAAAAAAATAACCAATTAAAACACGCAACACCCGTGTGAAATGAATATGATAAATGAATTCGAAAGTAACATTACTTACAAAGAAAACTGTGCCCATGTGAATGCTACATCACAGTGTTGTTTGAAGGGAGCCCAGCAGCTATTTATTTCAATTTCTTTGATCGCTGGAAGTCATGCAAACTTCTATGATACAATCTGCATCAGAGGATGAAAACGGTAAACAACTTGAGGGGAAGGGACAGTGGTGGCTTGAAAAAATATCAATGGATAGAGTTTAATAATTTACTCCACTATATCATAGGAGGGAGGGATGAATCTCACTCCTAAATCAGCACTTGTATAATGCGTGTTTAGAATATTAATTGAATGATTAAATTTACTCTTTGTTTTTTGTTTTCATCAATTTAAGCTTTTATTACCATTGCTAATTTTGCATCGTATTCAGATTAGAGATCTTAAGTTCAAGTCTTGATTCCACATACTACGATTTATTCCCCCATTTTTAATTAAAATATTATATTTATTGTCTAGTCTTACAGTTAGAATTGGAATGATAAATTAGATTCAGATGAATTGCACATCGAACTTTAATCTTATCACTCAACTGTGTTCATAATGCTTCCAACATATGGATGGTGGGTTTCTATGCATTTTTTATATCTTAATAGTAATTAGTTTTCTATTCGGCCTTCACAAAGCAAAAAAAGAAAAAAGAAAAGAGAAAAGATTTAGCATAATAACTGGCCAGTTGAACTTGGCCAAGATGTTGTTTATCCGCTGGGACCACGGCAGTGGTAGTGGAACTGCAGCAGCTTTTTGGCAGTTATAGATTTATAGTTGAGAAACGTAATTTTGAAGCAGCATTTAGCTGGTCGAAAAGTCCAATACTCTGATGCAATAAAATAAACTTATAAGTCATTAAATTTTCTCTAACTGGACTTGAACTTCTGTTCATTTTTTTTCCTGATTAGAGAGTTTTTGTGTATAATTCCTGTGTATTAGGGCTATTTATCATAAAAATATTTCTCTAACTGGACTTAACTACTGCACTATATATATATATATGTGTGTGTGTGCGTGTAACTTTTTGACCTCCTTACAATTATATTAAATTGAAACATTTTAGTGAACTAATAAAATTATGCCGTGTCATTGACTACAATTCTAACTTCTAATGTGAAAGATTAGGTATCCTTGACTCTATTAGTCCCATTTCTTTGTATTTTAATACGAATAATTAAGAGAAAGATTAACAAAGACGAGGTGATGGCTGAGTCTATGGATGATTGGGGGAGCATTTATACCATGACCTCTAAAACTAAATCACTCTATACTTTGAATTAAATTGTATTAATCTACTGATGTGGAGGTAAATGTTAATTTACCTAAAATTGATTTCCATTAATATTAGTTAGTTTATTCTCTTAGAGAAGTAATGTCTTTATTTCTTATTTAGTGTTGTTAAATCACCAATTATCCCATAAGCTTACATTGATAAGAAGAGATATATTCAATTACTTAATCATTAGTTTAACACTCCCTCTCACATATAGCCTAAACTCTCTTTTAATAGGTGAGGTTCAACACATGAAATATTTAATTTAAATGGAGGGTGATTTGACAGAGTTAAGTTTCGAACTCAAAACCTTTGGCTCTAATACCATGTTAAATATCAATTATCCCATAAGTTTAAACTGATAGGAAGAGATATGTTTAATCACTTAATCATTAGTTTAACAAGTATTAAGAATTCATTTACCTGAATCAATAGTGGCTACATCCTGTCCTTCCTTCACTGTCATACTGAAGAAGAAAGTGTCAACTTGCAAAATCTGGATATAAAATTTCATAATTAGTTTTGTATATATATAAAAAAATTTCTAGTTGTTTGATGTGTAGGCTGATTCATTTTTTATTTACAGCATTAATATCTCACTTTCCCTCAGCTTTATTTCACTGTTATTGCTGCCTGAAAGCTCTGTTAAATAATTTATGAGCTATCTACTCCAAGTTGAGGTGAATAGATATTGGGAGAAAGAGGCTGCCAGAAAAGGAACTGATGATGACATATATGGTGGAAAGCGAGGGCATGGTATGGAGCATTTCTGTCTTTAACATGCCCGTGGAATACGTTTACAAAGGTCCAAGTTTTCTGCCTCATAAGCAGACTCTAATCATGTAGAACAATTTGTTCAAACGGAAGAATTGGAATTTTCTCCTTTCTCATAAAAATAAAAATAAAAGAAAAGGAAACGTTACAACAGTAATGGAGATTCTTCTCAGTCTCCATAGGCTTTTGCTGACGTTTCATAAAGCCTGGTCCCATAGTACTTTCTGGGAAGATACTAGAATACCCATCAATGATTCTATGCCTAAAATGCCCTCTGGGTATGACTAATCACCAGCAAACCAGGAGATCAATCCACTAACATATGGTATAACCAAAGAAATCCCTCACCTAGGAATTGCTGGAATTTATGCATAAGTTAATCTCAGTGGGTTTATGTTTTTCCCTTTTACCTGATAGAAGTATACTACTCAAATGATGCTTAAGCTATATATATATATATATATAATTCAGGCACTGGAAAGAAAACTTCTTTTCCAGTGATGATGTCTGCATACAGTGATTGGTAGGGAGGTTGATTTACATATTTTTTCTATTTTTTGTCCAATATTGCATGCTAACTTATATTTGGTATGCTGACTATTCTCAGTCTAATTGGTTTTGTGGATAATCTTTTCAAATATGTCAGATATTTTATCTTAAAATATATCCTTCTAGATAAGCAGCGATTTATGAAGTAGTGTTCTAATTGTCTTTTATGTTTGAGCTATTGTTGTATCATTGGCACAACCGATGGAAGGTTTAAAGTGTCTTGGCAGTACTCATAGTGAGATTTAAAGAGGTGCTACCTAGAATGTTAGATAAGCCGAAATGTTAGAATTCTTGTGGAGGGAAAGAGGATTTAACCAAAGGAGGCAAACCATTTACTACATAGTAATACTATTTAGTTGACTGCTATACAATTGTTATACAATTAGAATAACATGACAGTAAAACTAACTCTTTTCTTTTTACAAGTGTTGATTTTTACAACCACGTTATATCAATTGTATGACAGTAGTACATCAGTTTCCCAAATAGCCTTATTTTTTTTTTTTATTATATTAATATTGGAGAGAGAGAGAGAGAGAGGTGGGGGAGAAAGAAAACCTCTGTAACTACAGTTGGAAGAAAAGGATAAATAGTAAGGCCAATCCTCCTAACTACCCCTAAAAGGCAGGTAATAAAGCGGTAACAAGTGTCATTTGCCAAAAAGGGAAAACAGCCAAAAGAATTTAAAACCCTAGACTGACCCCAGCCATTTATAACACCCATGAGGCCATCCGGGCTGCCCCGGATCAGCCTCTGCCTCTGCATTTGTGTAAACCTTCTTTCAGAGTATTAGGAAACCCATGGTTTTCCCAACAGACACCCTTCCTTTTACACTAAGTTGAGAGCCGAAGAGATGAGGAGTCGATCTTCAAAACAAGAAAATAAAGAAGGGGTGGAATTAGATAAGCTTGGTGAGCTCAAAGAGGAAACTCATCTCTCTGGTGCTTATATCCGCAGCCTAGTGAAACAACTTACCTCTTCAGGAACCAAAGATCCCATGAACCCTAAAGACCCAGATTGTAGTGTTGATGGTTTACGTAGCCAGAATTTAGCAAAATTTGATGACGGTTCCATTGAAACCCACCAAGCACAGCAGCCCCCACAACCTCAACAACACAAAAAACAAGTTAGAAGGAGACTCCACACCAGCAGGCCATACCAAGAAAGGCTTCTTAACATGGCTGAGGCTAGGAGAGAGATCGTCACTGCTCTTAAATTTCACAGGGCAGCTATGAAACAACAGCAACAGCAACAAATACAAGAACAACAACAGCAACAATCACCCCCACTGCTGCCTCAATCACCCCCCCACCCATGTTTTGATCAAGAAGAAGGAAGGATCAAATCTAGGAGAAATCCTAGAGTATACCCATCAAGCACAACCAATTTTTGTCACTATCTAGACAATCTTTCCTACTCTCATCCTCCTTTTGCTCCATATCCTTTCTCCTGGCCTGCTGCTTCCCCCCCATTTGCTCCTCCATCTTGTGCTGACGCTCTCAATTTTACACTCCCAAATCAGCCCTTAGGCCTGAATCTCAATTTTCGCGATTTTTGCAACTTAGAAACAAGTCTTTATCACAACAGAAACACTCCACCACTGCACTCATCCTCATCTCCATCATCATCCTCGTTCCCCAATCTTTCTGTAGCCATTGATCAGGAAGTTCCCTCAGCTCCAATATCACAGCAGGAAGTGGGGGCTCCTGCAGTGGCAGATGCCATGGACTCCACTGTTGCAGCTGGGGGTGATGCTGGAGGAGGCTTGCATGCAGCCATGGACGATGAGGAGATGGCGGAGATCAGATCGATAGGAGAGCAGCATCAGATGGAATGGAATGACACAATGAATTTGGCCACATCAGCATGGTGGTTCAAGTTTTTGAAGACCATGGAACTTGGGAGCCCAGATGATAAAGTTGAAGCTGAAGATGAATACCATCCATTTCATGAAGTCATGGAATTCTCAGCTGGGTTGGATGCAAATGAGAGCTACTTCCAACAACATTTATATGATTATGGCTCAGAGGACTACTTCCAAGATCCTGCCTTGCCATGGTAAGAATCCAACTTCTTAGAGATAATTAAAAAAGAAAAAGTATTAGCGAAAAAAGCTTTCTTTTTTATTGGTATATTCCGTGCCTTGTTGCACTATAGTGAGGTTTTTCTTTTATCCTCCATTCTTTTTGCTGCAAAACGAAACAGGGGATGTAGACAGCTTCGGTCATTCATTTTATTGTTTTGTTTTTCCTTTTGGAAATTTCATAAATAACTCTCTAGATTTTCGTGCAGTTTTAATTTTTAATTTTTTTTTTGGTTTTTTATTGTTTTTATAAAAATTTATTTTTTTAACACATGACAGGTTAATTCCGTCTAATTAGTTTTGTCGGAAAAAGAGTAAAGTGAAATACACAAGTTTCCTAAGTAATTAGCTAAAGGAGTAAATTGAAATCAAGTGAGAATAAAGGAGTCATGATTTTTTTTTTCCTCATTTGTAATTTGAGCCTCAAAGTGTTCTTGAGTTGTGATGGCCCAATGGTACAAATTGTCAAAATTTTGCTGCAGTTTTTGGCCTGAATTTTTAGTAGCACATTAAAGGAAAGAACAAACTGGGTCGTAGGAGTTTCTTACAAACCAGCTTCTAAAAATGATATGTCTCTTAACACATGCTTTCTGCCGATTATGGCCACTCCCGAAAATGTTACCTCAGTTTACAAGCCTACAAGATTTCCTTTCTTGGGTTATACTTTTTAAATTTGCTTGTGTGCCCACAATTATCTCTATTAATTGTATGCCCCTTTTTTAGTCGGATAATTTGGAAATTCACTAATTTTTCTTTTCTCCCTTCTGATTCTTTGATACAGCATGGACATTGGAGAAATCGAAGGTATGGATGAGGAGTGGTTAGCCTGATTATGATTCCTCTTTTTTCTTTTTTCTTTTTTTTTTTTAAAATATATATTTTGATTAAATCTATGGCTCTATTTTTTTATTATTATTATTATTTGCATTAAATTTTTGTAGTCCTAGAAACTTTTTTTCCATTATAATCTTGATAATAAGGCTTGCAAAGAACTTATTAAAAGCAAGCAGGCCGTAGAGGAAAATAATGTAAGAAAAAAAAGAGCTCTGGTGGTTCCTCATTTTTAGAGTTCCAGCGGTGGTGCTTTTTTTGTGTAATGTTTGAGGAGATTTGCGTGCACCGCATACTTCTTGAGCGGAACGGTGCAAGTTTGGATTTGTGGTTGTGGTGAAGTGGCAAGAGCCTCCACGTCATATTTTTTATGTTTTCATATATTGTGCCTTAATGTAATCGAATTATATAAATATTATTTTTGAGCGTCTCTCTCTCTCTCTTTAATCTTGGAAAAAAAACATTTTTAGGATATTGCACTAAATTCCGACTTGAGGATCCAGATCCCTCCAACTGTGAGTAATTGGCGAATCTCATTTTTTGATATCCTAGTCATTCAAAATATCCATGGATCTAAATACATCTAGGATGATAAACTCATAAACAAATTTAACACACCTGATTATATCAAATAATAAAAATATTTATTAGATTTATTTTTTGAAAAAAAAAAAAAAAAAAGTAAGGAGGAGAAAGCCACCCAGTGGCAGTTCACTGCCGCGGTTGCCCAACTCATGGGTGGCTAGGGGTGGTGTGCGGCCACCCCTTGGCCATGGGGGTGGCCATGCATGGCCTTTTGGGGGTGGCCGCGTGGCCACCCATGGCCTAGGGGTGGTCTTGCACCACACCCAGCCACCCATGGCTTGTAGCGAACTGCCCCAAGGGTGGCTTCTCCTCGTTTTTAAAAATAAATATTTTTATTATTTGATATAATCAGGTGTTAGGGTTTTTTTTTTTAGTTTTTATCCTAGATGCTTTTAGACCCTTAGATATTTTGAATGGCTAGGATATCTTAAAATGAGATTTTCCAATTATTCATAATTGGAGGGGATCCAGATCCTTGACTTGATGGGGGTTGGAATTGGGAAATGGTTACCGACCTTGAGCTGATTAATTTGAGTTTCGTGCATAATCAAAATTCTTGGTGTGGCTGGAAATTAGGTTTATCGTTGGGTCACAGCTACCTCTAGGCTCTAAGCAACCTATTCTCAAAAATATATATCACCATTTTTTTAGTGATTTTTATTAGAGTTAAATACTAAAAAACTCCTTAGGATTTGAACTCTTTATTTTTTATCCCTTATATTTTTATTTTTATCATATGAAGTATCTGTAATTTTCATAAAGACAGGGATGGTAACTCCGTTAAAATTTCGTTAACGGAACGTTACGTCAGTACCAATCAAATGTAGTCGCGTATCATATAATTAATTTTTTTTAAAAAAAATATTTAAAAATTAAAAATTTTGGGGTGGTTACGCCATTTGGGGTGGCCAACCACCCCTTTGGCCATCGGGGTGGCCTGGCCACCCCCATTTGGCCGGTTTGGAGGTGGCCAGCAACCCCACGGCCAGATGGAAGTGGCCGAAACCACCCCCAGTGGGGTGGCCCACCCCTTGCTATGGGTTTTCCTGCTTTCTCAGTTATGAACCCATCAGGTGAACGTGCCTTGTCAAAGCCTAATACCATTGATGAAGCACTGTGGAAAGGCATCCATGAGAAGCTATACCTCTATGAATCCTACGCAGAGGATTTTGTCCTGGACAATACCAATCTATATGATATGATCTTCATCGATGCTTACGAGTTACGACGGTGAAGACATCTTCCCTCGCAAGCTATGGGATCCTAATTCCCCATTTCTTAAAGCTCTCGATAATCAACTTAACCCTAAACATGGCACTGTTGTGGTGAACCTTCATTCAGATTCTGAACTTTTGAATTCCGCTGGGTCTGCTCCATCTGTTCTTGAGCAAGTTTTGCCAATGGGAAAGTATGTTTCCAGAATTGGCAGAGCATGCAAGGATATGCTGGTGGGAAATGGAAGTTGTGGCAGGAAAGAAGGTTCTGGTTTGGGCCTCGGATGGGGGTGGCCGAAACCACCACCAGTGGGTTTGGGGTGGTTTCGGCCACCCCAAATTTTTATTATTTTTTCTTTTCTTTTCTTTTCTTTTTTTTTTAAATAATTTTTTAAATTTTTAATCAAAAATAATTACAGCAACATTTAATTGGTGCTGACGTGATGTTCAATTAAGTTTTAGACAGAATTTTAACAAAAATACTATCTCCATCTTTATGAAATCACATGTATCTCCTGTGATAAAAATAAAAACCTAGAGGGCAAAAAAAGAAAAAAAAAATCATACTCTAGATGACTTTTTAATATTTAACCTTTTTTTTATTATATTTTTGAGTTAAGTTGTCATTTGGGTTTTTGCAAAATGAATTTCAAATTCCGACCCGACCAAGTTAGAATTGTAAAAATGGGGTTTGCTAGGGGTTCTCCTCGTAGTGTTCTCCTGTGTTCTCCCAGTCTTACGTAGAACATGATTTAAGAAAAAATAAAATTGTAATACCGTTTTTTTGCTAACAGATTAATTTTTATAAGTTAATAATTAGGTTCTAATGCTTTAAAACTTGTTTTTAGATTCAAAACTAAAACCTATGGATGGAAGGTTAACCCTGTAGGGATGATATCACTCAAAATGGATTTGATCATCCTAAATTTGATGCTAATGCCTCAATTTTGGTGTTAATGCCTCACAAATTTGGTGCTAATACCTCAAATTTGGTGCTAATGCCTAAAAAAACCGGTAGTGGTGGCCACTACAATTTTATTTTTTCTTAAATCATGTTTTACGTAAGACTAGGAAAATACCAGGAGAACCTACGAGAAGAATTCCTAGCATTTTCCTATAAAAATAGTTACCAATCTCAAGTTGAGCCCCATCGAGAGTTGACCATGTGGCTCGAGAGACGCATGGTCTTCTAGTTTCTTATCAAGCATCAACACTATAAACATCATAAACAATACACAACTTAGAGATTATGATGTGGATTGCCATATCCTTCAATTCCTTGTGAATTGCCATATCCTTCAAGCCCCAAGGAATTAGCTCCCAACTTATGCGGTTGATGTCCCTTTCAGCCTCTCCCACTCAATTCTGAAATTTATGGCAATTAAATATGATTTTATGTAAATTAATTTGTTACGACTCTAAGAGTCCCATATGGTATAAGTAAAAATTTAGCCATGTGTATATAGGCTCTTGACTCTTGAGGACCTTCATCTTGCAAGTTAATTTTCAAGAATGAAAGAAAGAGTTTTACATAAAGTTTGTATTATAATTATTACTAGAAAAACAAGTTATCAAAATTTGTTACAATCCTAAAAGAAAAGTTCCACATGGCACTGCACCATATGTCTAGCTCTGATATTAATCCATTATGACCATAAATTTGCGAATTAGGCTCTCAAAATATTATTGCCACAATCTACAACCCAAATTGACCATAATAGAGTCAAGAATTCCGTATTCGGCTATCAAATGATTGGTTGCCCAATGTGAAAATGAGGAAAACCATCGGCCCCTTAATAATGTAAAAGCACTAGCAACAAACATCCTATAACTCATTCCATTGACTCTCCTTACTAAGAACCCATACCCAAAACCAAAAGGGCCTCCAACAATTCTTTACAAGAGAATTTGGACTTCTACAAATTGAAATAATGTCCGTCAACGCATTGCAACTAACCCATGAAGATTAAAGAATTACAAGTGAAGTCCCCTTACCTACAATTTTCACATATTGTCCTTCCACCAAACTATATTCCACATGAGCTACTAGGAATAGGTAAATATCACTGCCAAGTCCCTAGCTCATGTAACCTTCATTATCTTAATTTCATAATTATGTAGGACTTCAAAACACTACATATATATACACGCATACAAAATACTTGGAAAAATCTCACCCACCGGTTTTCATTTAAGTCCAACTCCCATATGAAATCAAATGAATGTACTCTCTTGTTATGTGAATACGTAACATGGATGATTTTAGGTTATGAGGGAACCTAGATCTTAAATTTTAAGGGAACCTAGACCTTTTAGATTTTGAGGAAACCTAAAAATCATTTTCAAACTCAAGGTTTGGAATTAATTTTCTGATACATTTTTATTAAAAGACCATCCTTTAAATAGGAACATTACAACGACTTAAACTTGGAGTAAAACTCTTATAATGAAGATAAACTTAGAAAGCGAACTAGATAATTGAAATATAAATAGATATCTCTAATATAAAATTACTGATAACAAACTAATCTAAATGAAATCTAATTCATTTTAAATATAAAAATACTATAATTTAATGTCTACTTTATCCTTATGTTACTTCCGTAACATCTCTCTTTGTGAGACTAGTGGGTCCGTTATTGAGCAGATACATATTCTATCCATTATACATACAACCCAACTCGTCTATATATATAGCCATTTATGGGGCATCACCGGTTGACATCGTCAAAGGTTATGTGCACAATAATTAAAATACATAAATCTCTCATGCCTAAGAGCAAGAAGCAAATTGTGATAAAACAACCTTTCAACCGACTGTGATCACTCCATAATGTCTTCTTGATATTGGATCCAGTTCAGTGTATGCACTTGTTATATTACACCCACTTGTCTTCTTAGGGCCAATACCTCAATGATGGAGTAAATCAATATCCCATCTTATAGTAGCACCACAAGTGTAGGCTATAGTGGTATAGTTTTTTTTTTTACATGTCCACACAAGAGGGGGAAGGAGGATTCAAATTAATGACCTTGCTTTATTAGGCGTAGTCCCAGCCAATTGAACTATCTCTTGGGGACAATTTTTAGTTTATATCCACATACTTGAACAATTTTTGGTTAATAAATTACTGAAAAATGATCCTTCACTCCTTTGGTTCATTAACAGCCAATATGATTTTTCTACAATGTTACCCAAACAAAATTTATCCAAGACATCTCATATGTCACATTTAATTACGCAATAAAATTATGCATGTGAAAATAAAATTCATTATCAAATAATAAATTCACAAAATCCATAAAATTGGTTTTTGAGGGCATAAAACTAACCAACACCTGGCGTTTGAGATGGATGAATGTCAATAATTTCTTTCTCTATATTATCTCCATACACGGGTTCCCTGCGGTCCTTCAGTCTTCCACGTGAATCAAGCTAATGAGATGTTATAGATGCATGCACTTTTGGCATTGCAAAATTTACAAAGAGATTGTCTAGACCTAATTTCAGAGCTCAACACTTTTGCATTGTTTTAAAGAAACTCTGGGAGTTCTTTCATTTTCCATAATTCTTCTGCACAGCTCGTGTAGCCTGAGTTGCCCCAAGAAAAAGGCTGAAATTCTAAAAGAACTCTTAAGGTCGTAGCAACATTACCTGAATAACAACAAATTTTAGAAATTTAATATTTTGTGTAAGAGAATAAAAAAAAAAAAAATCTTCCATAACCACTCAGCCAAAACTCATTACAACACAACATACAAGAATATGGCCTAGAGTATTTTTTCAGAAAAAAGATATCCTTCACCACGAAACAAAATAAAATCAAGACAACAGAAAGTAAAGGGAAAATAAAGTTTGGGTCAGTTAAACATCTAAAACATTACTTGAATAAAAAATTATTTTAAAATTTTCTCTTTTCTTTTTATGAGTAGTTTAACATTTTCTCAAAATACATTGTTTTTGTAACATATCACATCAAGGGCACATAAATCTCTAAATTTTCATTCATGGCTGGATTTTATTAAGATCTGAACATTTCTGGGTATTGATTGATGTTAGAGAGTTAGCATTAATGGCAGGGTTGTCATCCATACCAAATGAAGCTTTTATGTACTTTTTTTAAATTAGTCATTGGAAAGATGGAACTGCTCATTGTAGTTGGTCTGTGGTGCATTGAAGAGCTTTTCAGGTTGTGAAGTTTTACATTTTGTTTTGGGATGTGACGAGATAGTTTTCTTTGTTGTTAGTTTCTTTCGGTGATACCAAATTTATACCCATAAAGAAAGGGAAAAAAGAATGAACAAGAAATGTATAGGGCTCCTTCATGGAAAGGGAAATGACTTCAATAATAGATGAGTACATGCATTCTTCAATGTGTAAACATCATATATGATCATTGTGACACCTCAAAACATTAGTCCCACATTGAGAAGAGAATTGCCATAGAGTAAAGTGGGTGGAAGGGCTTTATAAGTGATTCTAGGAAGCTTCAATTGCAACGTGAATAATCCATTTAGAGTGATAGAGAAAATGTGACTAGTGTTTTTCCTTAAATTGTTACAAATGATATCAGAGTAGAGGTTCTGAATTTGAACCCTTACATCATAGTTTATATTACCTCTATTTCAATTAAATATTCCACATATTATGCTTTAGGTATTGAGTTGGAGTTTGAGACTACGTGAGGGGAAGTGTTGAAGTATTAATTAAATGATTAAATTCATCATCTCCTTTCAACTTAAGCTTTTAGGATAAGTGTTGAGTTAACATGGTATTAGAGTAACCTAGTAACACCATGTGGCGCTAAGGTAATTCATGACGTAAACCTTGACGAGGACATCTGGGATTTGAGTGGAAAAAATTGTGACGCAGTTGAAAGTTAATCCCAATTTGAGAAGATGAATTGCCCACATGGAGTGGATGGATTATAAAAGAGTTTATGGGTATTGAAGCCCTACATTGGTTCCTTACTATGTGCCAAGGGGTTGGCCCTAGTGGTGGAAGCCTTGTTCTTAAGGTTTACTCCCTTTAAGGTCCAAGGTTCAACACTTCATGGGTGCAAACAATCTTTTGGGGCCATACCCCCTGGTGAAAAGCCAGCGATTTAACCAGTTCCGTATAGAAAAACTTCTGAGGGTGCGGTGCACGAGACCGGACTTTATTCTGCAGGAGTGGGTCCGAAGGGTCCTGCCTTGGAGAGGTTCCCCAACATCCAAAAAAAAAAAAAAAGAAGAAAGAAAGCACCAATTGGAACTTGACAAGTCCTCTTGGAGTAATAGTCGGATGTGATTAACACTTTCCCTAAGGTCGTTACAATCTTAACTTCCTCCATCATCCACATTTCCCAGCTTCATTGTCAAAATAGAGAACTATGTTGTTACTATAATTCATTTCATCTTTGCTTATGCCTTGTTCTTATTATTTTGATTTCACTAAAAAGAAATTGTTATGGCTTAAAATAAACAAAGCACATAGGAAAAAAGAGAAAAGTGAAGAGATGAAATATAAACATTTAGTAAACCAGGCATTGATATGGTCATTTGTAATTTACCTAGAAGCCTTCCAGTGACTTAATGAAGAAAATATGAAGCTCCGTGGTAGAAGCAGACAGAAGGGTCAGAGGATGACATGGACCCTGTGTTCATGGTATCCCAGTGGGAGGTACAACACATGTGCCACCGGTGCAGAAGTTGGGGAAAGTGCACGTACTAACACTTCTGAGCATAGATGTGCAGCTTTTGACCATTGGCTGAAAAAGGCTTGCTCATTCTCTCTGTGATATATAAGGAATAAAGATTTTATTAAAAGATAGAGGAATACAGAAGATGATTATAATGATCCTCTAAGCAAGTTACAGTTGAAAATTCAAAAGAGCAATGAAATTCAAAAAACAATCCATATTTTCCAAAGCATGCAGCCAGTCAAAGAAAACACACGAAAATGCATTTAAGCAAGTTTCCACTCAGCTCTATATCACTAAAGGTACGATAACTCCTCTCCAGCCAAATTATCCACAAAATGCAAAGAAGAATTTTCCTGAGTCTTAATTTTTTATGATGAATAAATTCCCTTTCCAACATTTGCAACCGCATCTATCATAGTCGGAGGCATCAAAATATGCATTCCAAATATATTAAGGTTACCAGTCACAATTATTTGGCCAAATGGCAATGTAAAAGAGGATATGAGACACCAACTCACCACAATTCTTGCATATGTGACATCTATCCACAATAATTTTTCCCCTTCTCAACTTCTCAATGGTTAATATTTTACACAAAAGCATCTGTGCATCCATAGAATGATACTTCTACAGGCACCTAGGCACACCAAATATTCTTTTATAGAAAATCAACTACTAACAACCGTCCATGAGCCTCATCAAAAGAACAAACCTTGAACCTTCCATTTTTAGAAACCCTCCAACACTTATTATCTTCTCCATACCAAATGGAAGATTATTAGCATATAATAGCTCCAGGAACATGTCTATTGACTCAAGCACCCACTCTCAAAGATCCAAAAAATGCGGTATTTCAGCATTGAGTTCCTTCACCAGATATTCCAAATTGTGATGCAACTCAACATTTGTTATCCACCGCTATCAAAATCTACCCTTAAACACAATGTCACCATGCCAAATATCATACCAGAACTGCACCTTACTACTATCCCTTATATTAAAACAAAATTCCAAGAAAACATCCCTGATGCTCTTTAACAAACTCACACCATAGGATCCTCTCACCTCTACTAAAGTCCACTTACCCCAAGCCTCCCCTTGTTCTACCAAAATAACCTGCCTACAAAAATGCAGAAGTTCCTTCAAACTGCCATAACCATTTACCTAGCTAGCAATTGATATTGATCTTCACAACAAGGAAAATTGATTCCCAAAATTGTGGCTAGTTATGACCACCACACAAGTAACATAATATTCCCTTGAGATTGAAGAACATTATTCATATCAATTCTAGATACTGAGAATGTTCAAAGCTACAAGATAAGGCTAGTAAAAAAAATGTAGAGATATTAAGTAGTTAATTTTATCATCATTAGACATCATGTATTGTTATTTGTGTATCAACTTATGGCTTTTAAGTAAGAATTTTGAATCGTGAAAATATTTGAAAACAAGTTCTTCTGGCATTAATCAAATAGTTTTTGAATTTCCACAGCCTTGTTTCCCATTTTCTTGATGTGTATGGTCCTTCATTCCCCTTTACAAAACTTTTTTTTCCCATGTTTTACAATGCCAACTAATTTTTAAGCTATGAGAAGAATATCTTTTTCCTTTTCCTGTTTTTCGAATTTTAGAAGAAAATATCATGAAAAATAAAGTAAATCTTATATATTGTGAAACCCAACTGGTTTGACAAATAAGAAAACTTCAAAAGATATATCCAATTGATTCACAATTTTCACCCAAAATTTAGGCTCCATAATGTATATTTGTGTTTCATAAAGTTAGCAGTAGGAAACAGCATTCCCTGCATACAAAGAAGGAGCAATAAGCATAAGCATATTCAAAACATTCATGGAAAATTTACACAGCATCGGAAGACAAAGATTAATTATGCAAGATGTACCCAAGAAGATAATGAGATTACTAAACTAAACATAGGGCCTGCAAGCAAGCAGCAATACAAACGATGACTTACCTTTGGGATGTTTTCTATTTTAGTTGGTTCAAAGTAGCTTATCCAACCCAGCCAGATTAATCCCTACTGCTCAAGTTCACCACCATAGACCATATCAACAGGCTTGCACAGCACCTTGCACAATCTGCTTCAGAAAGATGCTAACAAGCTCAGCAAACCAGCAGAGCTCTAATTCTGTCATAGTTGGAAAAACTAAACATACCATGAAGTTAAAATCAGTCATAAGCACAACCCAAGTGACTCAACAGACATTGACCAATCCAGTTGCCTCTAGCTAGCTGCCTCCAGTTCAGTAATCCATGAAGTAGTATGTTTCCATTTATATTCCAAAGATGTCAACAAATTCTGAGATCCCATCTGCATTGGAAGCAAGACAAGGTCTATAACCAGCATCTTTCATCTCCATAGCCAAACTTTTTAAAATATTATATATCTCATCACACTGAGGGTGCTTTCTATCTCTAGACACAAAACTGTTCACAAATCCAGCAGTCTCAATCCAACTATATCCGGTCTCCTTCCTCAAACCTTTTTCCCTCATTTGTTTCCTCAATTTATCAACATCTTCCCAGTTTCCTTCCTCTGCATACATATTTGAGGCTAAAACATGGTAGCCCGTCATGCCATTTACAGTCTCCATTTCAAGCAACTTCTCAGCAACAACTCTTCCCAATTCAAACTGTTTGTGAATTCTGCAAGCCCCAAGAAGTGATCCCCAAATTTCTAGCACATTTGCCTCCTCACCCAATCCTTTAACAAACTCGTAGGCTTCAACGACCCTACCAACTCTCCCTAACATGTCAGCAATACAACAAAAGTGCTCAGTTGATGGCTGAATATTATATTCTTTTTCCATAGACTCAAATATTTTAAGACCTTCACCAACCAAACCGGCATAACTGCAAGCAGACATGACTGCAACAAAGGTAATGGCATCAGGTTTAATACCAGATCCCTGCATTGAGTGAAACAAAGAGAGAGCTCTCTCAACCATCCCATGCTGACCATAGCTCAATATCATTGTGGTGCATGTGACAGAATTCTTCTCAGGTGTGCTAATAAACACATTTTCAGCGTAAGTGATTGAACCAGATTTGGAATACATATCAACTAAACTAGTTCCCACGTAGACATTTTGGTCTAGATAGTGGCGTACACAGAATCCATGGAGCTGCTTCCCCAAATCTATTCTTCCCATTGGATTACAAGCTGGGAGAATTGATGCTATCGTTACAGCATTGGGTATTACATTCTGCTCGAGCATCTTCCTAAAGACAACAAAAGCTTGTTCAGTGAGACCATTTTGTGTGTACCCAGCAATCATAGCATTCCACGTGGCATGGTCTCTATCATGGGTAAGAGTTTTCTCAAACAGTAATTGTGCAGTCCTAACTAAACCAGATTTAGCATACATGTCTATCAGATAACTCTCCATTCCCTCAAATTGTATTCCATGCCTAATTAGATAAGCATGGATCTGCTTCCCGATATCCCTGTTTCTGAGATTTGATGCTGCTGAAAGAAGAGCTGTCACTGTTACATAATCAATCGTGAACCCTTGCTTCTGCATCTCATAGACGAGCATCAACCCCTCATCATCTAAACCATTCTGTACAAGGGCAGAAACCATAGTATTCCATGAAACAACATCCCTCTCCAGCATCATATGAAAAATTTTGAATGAGGTCTCAACAGTGTTGCACCTTGAATACATGACAATAATTGCATTCAGTATAATAACAGGTAACACTGATAAATTCTTAAGTATAAAAGCGTGTAGCTGTTGAGCCAATTTCAAGTGCTGCAACTGTGAAACTGCAGTCAAAGCTGAAAGAAAAGTTACATCATCTAGAACAGTGTGTTCTGATTCTATGGCTTGAAGGAAGAGACCGATTCCTTCAACGGGACAATTATTCTGAACATACCCACCAATCATCGTGTTCCAAACTTCTGTATTTTTCTCCAAACAACAATCAAATATCTTTTTAGCCATATCAAGGAAACCAAGCTCAGAATACATGAATATAGCTGAACTCACAACAAACAAGTCATTGACATATTCACTTCCCAATTTAAGGAGCATTCCATAGAGAATATTTGCATTCTTAAAGTCGCCTAGCTTCCAAATAGCCGGAAAGACATTTACAAAGCTCACACCACTCGGTTTTATTCCCATTTTTATCATCATCCTAAATTGCTTAAGTGCTTCCACATTTTGCTCCGTCCTTACATACCATGACACCATAGTATTCCAAGCAATTACATTTCTCTTGCGCATTGTATCAAACACTTTACGTACCAAATCATTCTTTGGAGAATCAGAACCCATACAATAAACCGTGTCGTCATCGAGTGTGCTCAAACACGTACAGTACATATTCATAAGCGAATTATATACAATCCTACTGGGATTCGATTGGCACCGAATAAAATGGCAGTGTACGGCTTTACCAATCCTTAAGTTGCGTGTTTCAGCGCAGGCTTTGAGAGTAGAAGAGTAAGTGTAGGAATCACATTTGGTGGCCAGAGATGAATTCTTCATCCGGCCGTAGAGAAAAAGAGCTTCCTCGGGCATGTTGTTACAGATAAAGCCAATAATGACAGCGTTCCAGAGAACAGTAGTTGGTTTGGGAATCGTGTCGAGCAGTTGGCGGGCAAGATGGGGTTGGCCTTCTTGACAGAGTTTGCTGAGGCGGGAGCGAAGGGTGGGGGCTTTGATGGGCTTTAGCATTGATGGCGAGATGGTTGGGGAAGAGCGGGTGCCGGCGTTGGTGTTGGGGAGGTGAGTGGGAGGAGAGGGAGTGGAGGAAAGCGGGAGAGGAAGAGCAGAAGAAGAGGCCATTACGAGTTTTTTCTACAGGCCCTTCCTCCTTGTTCTACAGCGGGAGTGGGTGGATGTCGTTTGATATTGTTTGGTTGTAATGGGTTGTAGTTGAAAGGCTGCGGTTTGTGATGTCCTTTGCTTCCTTCGGTATTTTTCGTGGATTGCTATAAAAAGAGAGAGAGTTCACACAAGTTATGTTATGCCCATACCAGTGGGACCTGCAAAATTCTTTCTTGACAAGTTATGTTAAGCTAACAATAGCAAAACAACAAAGAGTACGAAATTGTCATCAAATCTAAATAGTATGAGTTAGTGGGGCTAGAAAGGATCAAGATCCTCTCTATTTTAAATACATTTATAGTCTGAATTAGATCTTACAGAGATAATAGTATTGGACCACCAAAGGTGGTGGTTCAATGGCCTAATGAAATACTCAAACGGTCGAGACATGTACTAAGGTGTAAGTTTGAATCTCCATAATAAAGAATCCACATATATGCCTGATTAGTATTAATTGTCTTAAATTCCCATTGATGTCCTAGTAGGATTAGATCAAGCTATGATTCAGTCAAACTTGAGAAAATACATGCGGTTCTCATCGTTTAGGCAATTCTTATGCGGCTCTCAGCAGGTAGATGCTATTATGATTATACCTAAATAGGATTGCCACAATTAGTTTCCATGACCTACCTTTTTTGGCTTAGAAAAAAAATATGGTATGGAAAATGGTAGGTATTCTCTTGGTCCTCTCCTATTGTTCTCTTCTTTCTTTTTTTTTTCTTTTTTTTGACATGTCTGCATAAGAGGGGAGAGAGGGGATTCGAACTAGTGACCTCTACTTCATTAGGCATAGTCCCAACTGATTGAATTACCTCTTGGGAACCTTTCTTTCTTTTTTAACTGAACTCTCATCGATAATAAATCAGTTACACAAGAGCATAACACTCTTGTAACAAAATGTCAAAGATACAATCTGGAGTAGAGAACATCCAGTTATGATTATCTGAGCATCACCCTCTACTATGACATTTTGGATTCCTAGCTCCCTGCACCACATGATTCCCTGAAACAGCGTCGTAGCCTCTGCAATAGTCGAATCCACATAGCACAGTTTCGTAATGCTCCTAGCAGCCTTCACATGCCCGGAATTATCCCTTAGCAATATACTCATACCCATACAACGTACCGTTCTTTTGGTCACAGGCAGCGTCACAGTTTAGTTTGGTCCACCCCTCCGGCGGTGCCTGCCACTTTTCTTGGTTCGCATTTGAACTCCCTTCACGTCCCTTACATAAATTCTGCAAGTCCTCCACAGCCCGTCTAGCCCCCTGCACTACGCCATTCATTAGGATGACTAAAACGTTCTTCACGGACCCACATATTGCGTCTGAACCATATTCCTCTTGCAGTAGCTATAAAAAGCTCCAAGTTTGAACCCTCACAACTCTGGAAGAAGCCTTTCGGCTAGTTTCAGAAAATCAGGAGCGTCACCGTTACTTTTCTGGAAAATCATAGCACTCGCCCCCCATACATCCTTAACCGCAGGACATCTTCAAAGAGCATGGTAGGTGTTCTCATTCTCCCGGCCACAGATAGGACAGATCCCATCTTGAATAACTTTGCATCGAACCAAATTGTCCCTTGTAAGTAGGATATTTTGACAAGCACGCCACATGAAACTCTTCCACGCATTTTGGCATCTACATTTTCCATAGACTCCTCCAGAGTTCACTCTCCCCCACAGGCCGTTTTTTATTTATAAATCAGGTGAGATAAATAAGGGTCAATTTTTTTTTTTTATTATTATTATTTTTTATAAAATAATATTTACCTACAGCCACGAGGACACTATGAAAACACCAAAAAACACATAACATTCTCTAGCTATAATAGTATGTAGGTTGTAACACACCCATTCAGTTGGAGCTAGGTTCGTTATCTGGTTAGCCTCAAAGGCACAAAGTAATTACAAAAGAACCCACAGCAAGGCTTAAATGAAAATATAACTACCTCATCAGTGTAAACGGAAACAAAACAAAAATGCCATATATATATATATATATATATATAAACAAAGTTTTTCTCCAAATTAAATTAAAAGAATTTCCTTCAACCTAATCTATAAAAGTAATATGTATCCCTTAAATATGTGAGATGCATATTTTTTTAATAGCATAGACAAAGTTAAAATAAATTTTATTAAGAACTCATTTACATCTCATATGTTCTTTAAAAATATGGACACATCACTTTTATAGAATAAATTGAAAGAAATTCCTCAAACCCAATTTAGAAGAAAATTTTGTCATATATATTAAAAGCATTGGCTTCTAGCTTGGAGATGGCCTAAAATTGCAACACATCCTGAATCTATCATTTTATTTCATTGAACTGGCCTGGCTTTATTATTATTTGAATTAAGTGTCTTAACTCTTTATTAACTGACTAGTCTATTTAATATATATTAATATGTTTATTTAAAAACTCATATATAGTTGAGAGTTATATGGATTAATACGTTAAAAATTCGTAGTATATACAATCAGGAACTATGTGTCAATATGTGCCAGTATGTTACTTTATCTTTTAAAACAAAAAAGAAAGAAAATCATTCTGATATCATTTATGAATAATCAAGAGTATAAAAATTCTTATAATTAAGCATAAAGCTCTAAAATTTTTAGTCGAAACTAAATGATTACACCTCATAGAGGTCAAAACATACAAATCTTACATTGAAATTCTATGATGTCTACATCTATGTGCCTAATCTTCAACTTATAGAATAGATCTGCCTAATGCAGATTCAATTTGGTATATAGGTAGCCATTCTCCAAGCATAAGCGAAAGTATCACGGCAAAACTAGTTCTTCTTGACCCAAAAAGCCAAAAAATTATTCACGTCCTAAGCCCAAACCCACAACACAATGGGAGGTTGCCAATGGTGCAAACAAAATCAGTGATGGAGAGATGCGGTGAAGATTGGCAGCACGGTAGAAATGGCAAGGCGGAGTCACGATGGGTGCTGTGCTTAAGGGCACCAAGAGAGCAAAAAAGCTCTTAGCCAAAACAGAATATAAAGAAAAACCGCGTAGGCCAGAAGAAGGGGGGATTGAGGAGGAGGAAGAGGTGGGGGGAGGAAGGAAGGAAACAAAGCTTCCTCCCTCCTTCAAGGACCAGTGCGGCACTCTCTAGAGAGAGCTAGGTTCCTTACTAAAGTCTAAAAAAAAAAAGAAAAGAAGAAGAAAAGGTGATATATGTGCCAGTATGTTACTTAAAAACAATTTTGAAACAATTTTGCATTCTTCTAGCATTTTATAAATAAGTGTAAATAAGTGGGGACCATGGAGAGATGTTTTCTCCCCCGACATCTTGCATCAGCATTTTATAAATAAGTGGGGCAGGGTGAGAAATTTTCTCCCCGACAACTTGCATCAGCTGGCAGTACTGACGCAGTTGTGATAAATAGGCGTCACAATAAGGAACATCCTTCTACAGGTTATTCATTATTGAGAGACTGTGTTGCTATTCCGGCTGTGTGTGCATGAAAAATACTTAGAAAATATCGGAAAGGGAAAGATGAGGAGGGCAGAACTTGTGTTCATCCCTACCCCTGCAGTTGGTCACCTCGTCTCCATAATCCAGTTTGCAAAGCTTTTACTTGATCGGGAGGATCGTTTCTCCATCACTGTTCTCCTCATAAACCCCCCTTTTCCACCCACCCTCGATGCCTTCATCCAATCAACTGCTGCCTCCCACACCCGCATCAAATATATTCATCTTCCCCAGGTAGACCCTCCTCCGGAAGAGCTTTTCCGTATCTCTGTTGAAAAATATGTCGCCGATTTCATTGGCAGCTACAAATCCCATGTCAAAGAAGCTGTCAGCAGCAGCGTGTTATCCAATTCGATTCCGCTTGCCGGGTTTGTGGTGGACATGTTTTGCACCGCCATGATCGACGTGGCACATGAGCTCGGTGTCCCATCTTATGTGTTCTTCACTAATAACGCAGCCTGTCTTGGCTTCTCGCTCTACCTGCCGACACGGCATGACCAGGTTGGAATCGAGTTTAGCGAGTCAGATCCTGAGTCAGTCATAATACCGAGTTATGTCAACCCGATTCCTTCTAGTGTTTTGCCTTCGTTTGTGTACCACAAAGAAGGTGGGTACATCTCCATGGTCAATCTTGGTAGGAAGTTAAAAGATGCCAAGGGTATTATCGTCAATACGTTCCATGAGCTGGAATCCCATGCATTCAGCACGTTTTTGGATGATGGAATCCCTCCTGTTTACGGAGTGGGGCCGTTGATTAATCTCAAGGGTCAAACAAATTCAGATGCAAATCAGGCGGAACATGATAAGATCATGGAGTGGCTCGACGATCAGCCTCCATCATCCGTTGTGTTCTTATGCTTCGGGAGCATGGGGAGCTTCGGTGCGCCGCAGTTGAAAGAGACCGCGCTTGGGCTCGAGCGGAGCGGGCACCGGTTCCTGTGGTCCGTACGACTGGCATCCCCACCAGGTGATGATAATATTCCCGCGCCGTCTCATTGCCAGAATCTCGAGGAGGTCTTGCCGGTGGGATTCCTGGAAAGGACGAGAGAAATCGGAATGGTATGTGGGTGGGCCCCACAAGTGGAGGTCCTGGCCCACAAAGCGATCGGAGGTTTTGTATCGCATTGCGGGTGGAACTCGATCTTGGAGAGCCTGTGGCATGGCGTGCCTATTGCCGCGTGGCCGGTTTACGCGGAGCAGCAAATCAATGCCTTCCAGTTGGTGAGGGATATGGGTTTAGCTGTGGAGCTGAAATTGGATTACAGGAGCGGTGGGGAGGTTGTGAAGGCGGAGGAGATTGAAAAGGCGGTGAAGTGTTTAATGGATGGTGAGAGTGAGGTGAGGAAGAGAGTGAAAGAGATGAGTGGAAAGAGCAGGAAGGCTGTGACGAACGGTGGATCTTCGTTTGCTTCACTTGCACAGTTGATTGAAAATATGCTAGGTAGCAATGTTGTACCAAGAGAGTAGCAAAAATTGGTGCACCTTTTCAGGTTTCAATTTTTTTTTTTTTTTTTTTTTGCCATTTTTATCTAGGCAGGGCAAAGTTTTATGTTTGTGAGTTTTAAGGTATTTTATCTTCGTAATTATGGTAACATAGTTGTGGACCGTTTCAATGGTTGCATATTACAATGGATGCTCCCCATAGTGTGGATGTTCGACTTTTTATTTTCTCAATATTTTTATAAATAATGTTATACTTACTCTCATTTTATTTATTTATTTATTTATTTTTATATTTACAAGTGATTTTTAAAATCATTTTTTTTTAGCATAAAGTTGTAACTTATATTAATCAACCAATAGATATAGCAAGTTGCTCCATCAAAATTACATCATTGAAAGAGTAAAAAATGACATCTTTCCATGTATGATCTATGACTTGGTGGATAGCCCCTTCGCCAAATTATGAGCTGCCTTATTAGCATCTTGAGAGACATGACAACATTTCCATTGCGGAATAGATTGTAGAAGTAGCTTCATATCTCTTATTAGGTGCCCATTACGGCTCAAATTCTGCTCCTCCGAGTTCACCGCATTCACTACTTGAAGAGCATCTCCTTCAAAAATGATGGTTTGCCCTTCCATTTCAGAACACAACTGGACAGCAACACAAGCTGCCATTATCTCCCCCACTAGTGGCTCAACAGTTTCCTCCTCCATTCCACAAATTGGACATATGGACTCCTGGACACCTTCCTGTACAGCAAATTTCTCTTGGTTGGCAATAAGTTATGGCAAGCCCGCCACATGAAATTTTTCCCTGCATTTAGAATTGCAAGTTTCCATATTACTCCCCACAACTCACTGGCCTTCGGACTGGACGAACATTCTAGCTTCTTCTTGTTTACTTTTGACCGAAAAAATACCATTTTTCGTTCCCCTCCACATGATTACATGTAACACCCCAATAAAGACCAACCTTTTATTAGACAAAATCTTTTCATAGGAGCAATTAACAAAGGTTTTCAATAATGGTGTTTAACGAGACCCAAAACTCTTAGCGTTAACCTAATCACACTTTGAACCTTTAGAAAAAAAAGCCAAAGCTTAATAAAATGCTGCATGTTTATAAGTGTTCTAGTGATAGATCTGGTTTAGGATTTGATAAAACTACTCATATGTCTTCTAATATTGCTTCTACTTCAAAGACTAGTTTTGTTAAACCTGTGAAATAGATGAATTTTATGCTAATGGACATCAAGCAAATGCTCAAACTCTCACTACAAAAAAAAAAAAAAACCAAGGTTTACTAACGCTTGGAATAGGGGCACTTCAATAAAACGTCCCCTTTTAGGGACATTTTAATATTTAACGACCCAAAATAAAACTAGCAACACTTGCACAGAAAAACGCCCCCTTAAATAGGGGTGTTCCAATAGGACACACCTTAATTTAGTTAATTAAGGGCACCTATTATTTTTTGGAGCGCAATGCCATACTTTTCCCCATCAATATTTTTCTTCTCCCCTTATAGCGCCCCCAATATTAGCCTTAGTTAACCTGGCAAGGTTACCCAACGTTTATAAATAAAACATGAACTAAAGTTATAAAGTAACAAACCTCGATCCAATGATTATAACTGAATCACAAACCGAAAGTATAAAATTTGAACGCTACAAAGAAGAATCATTGATAAGTTCACAAGTTCTTTGAAGAACCAATAGAAGAAGCAAATTTCTCGTTTTTAATTTTCATTTCTTATTCCCTCATTACAATGAGTCAATGCTATTTATAAAACATTGTTGAAAATAAGAATACAAATTACTAAACGAAAGTAGATAAAATAAATAAATAAATAAATAAAGGACTAAATAATAGAAGCCTAAAATTAAGGCTGATTTGGTTTGAAATTAGCAGCTCCTCCATGCCAGAAATAGACTAAAATGGGCAAAGAAATCATGCTTATGGAATGTCTGAAATAGGCAAGTCAGTCAGCCAATTAATTGATATGATATTGGAAAGTCAATCAATCATTTAATCTTTCTAATCAGCCATTAATTCACGCCATTGCTAAGGAAATTACGCTCAATTAAGCAAGATCAGCCCCATCAATAGCTTGGATTAAATTTATTACATCTTCATTTTCCTTTGGGCAAAGCTTGGAATGCCCCGTTTTAGAACTAGCCCAAATCTCTTGAATCAGCCCACTAAGTGCTTCTTTAATCATCTTGGAACTTGCTCTTGTATTAGGATCAACTGAAACACACAATGGATCCTTTAATGGTGCTTGTTGATTCTCATCAGTGACCCTTATTTCTCTCACTTATTTTTTTGAAAATAATATCTACGTAGGACTAGGAAGCATCAAGCATTTTCCTATAAATAAATCCTGCCAATATCGTCTCCCAATTACGTATAGTGTCATGTACAATCTCTCTCTACAACTCCACCTGAGCTCACAATCGTATATTTCTTTGAAAAAATGATAGAATTTATTCTTTTTCAACTATCAACTTTTAACCATTTTCATAGTGAATAGATGAATCAACCATTAAATTTTCATAGGGTGTATATGAGTTCACATATCTAATGGTTGATCTATTAAATTTTTTAAAAAAGATGATTGTGTAACATGCCTATTTTCTTTGCATCTCATTCGATTTTGCCCATATGAGTTCACATTAAGTTTTTTCTTCCTCCTACACATGATCTCTATTTGTTTCATTAATGGTGTTGGTCATGGATCAACTTCAAACAGGCCCAAAAGTTCATTAGCCCATGTCGAAGCCCAGGCAAGTAGAGCCCGAGAACGTCTCAAGGCCCAAGCCTCCGAGACTATGGAAGGATCTGAGACCAAGGACTCGAATTCGAGACCTCCAAGACTCATGTCCGAGACCTTCGAGACCCATGTGTCCGAGGCTTTGAGATTCGAGTTCAAGACCTTTGAATCCGAGGCCCTTACATTCGAGACCCTGGAATGTAGGGATCGAAGACTTGAATTCATTTGAATAGAATGCAATGTGATCTTATCCATCAAATTCAAATGTCGAGCACCGGGAAACACTAAATTAGATACACTATCTGCAGGAATTGAAATTCAAACGCCAACAACCAAATCCTATCTTGATCTTCGGAGATCAAAGGACGGATAACTACTCATATCCCTCGATAACAAACTTCCTCGCGGCAAATCAGGGAAGAGTCAGCCACTGGTTAAGGGACTACCGCTCCATGCCTATATAATACAAGTCACTACCTCACATTCTGGTAACGCAACTTTTGCACTCTTTATGATTTGTTGCTTTCTCATTACTCTCTATAGCAAACACTTAGGCATGGGAGTGGCCCCGCTGGCTCACCCGCGGTCTCTCTTTGATCCTATTGTCTTCTCCATTGTGCAGGTAATTCACACTTGGAGCACTTGAACCAGGAATCCAACAAGCGTGCCACGTCACCAATCGAAACTGTGCATCAACAGTTTGGCGCCGTTGTGGGAACGTTGATTCTTCAAACACTTATCATCCAAAATCCGACATGGTGAACACATGCTCTTCACACTCGTTGCAGTCTCACCCATTACAACCTCCTCTTAGTGCTCCTGGAGCATCCAACAGTCCAAAACTGGCGAAATTCTTGAAGTCGATGGTGGAGTCGATGGAAGTCCTTAGGAAGTAGAATGAGGAACTCAACACTCGGCTCATCGCCACCGAAGCCCGAAGCAGCCAGAAGGAGAGAGAACATGAAGTAGATTAGGATGACCTATCTTATATGTTTATCTTTTATTTAAATTAGGTTTATTTGTTAGTATTTTATTTTATCTTATCTTTAGTCTTTTATTTGAATTAGGTTTCTTTATTAGTCTTCTAATTAGTTTAGTTTTCTTTCGTAGACTTCTAAATTGACTTTATTTCATTGTTATCTTAGGATTAGGAGTTTTAGAGCTATAAATAAATGCTTAGAGCCCTGAGAATGCAGTTTATTATTATTGATTTTGTTTCATAAGAATACTTAGAGTTGAGTTTCTTGGTTATTTTCCTTTAGGCTTTAGATAGCATCTTTTTCTTAGAGAATATATCTTTGATTTTGTGATAATCTCACAATCTTAGGAATATTATCCATTCTATTTACTGTTTTCTTGATTATACACGATCTATCACTGCATTAGTTGGTATCAGAGCCCAGTCTCTTTCCATGGCACTAGTCACAAGGGGAATGGGTAACTGCTTTGTACACTTGGAGAACATGAATGATCACCAAGAACCAGTTAGAGAAGAACCACCGGCAACCTATCAAGAACATTCGGAGGCACAATTTGCGAGCTTGAGGGAACAAATTGCAACCCTTACAAAGCAATTGTCCACCAAGAATGAGCGAGACAAAAGTCGGCATATACCCTCATCATACAAATCGGAAGAGGAAGACGCACGTATGGAGGATGAAAACGGAAACCCTATTGCGGAGCACAGAGTGCACAAGCATCAACCCCTTTACAAGCTCAGGCCAATTGGTGGGAATCCGGTTCCAAACTTGATATTCTGGAATTCAACGGGGGTCTTGATGTAGATTAGGATGACCTATCTTATTTGTTAGTCTTTTATTTAAATTAGGTTTATTTGTTAGTATTTTATTTTATCTTGTCTTAAGTCTTTTATTTGAATTAGGTTTCTTTGTTAGTCTTTTAATTAGTTTAGTTTTCTTTCGTAGACTTCTAAATTGATTTTATTTCATTGTTATCTTAGGATTAGGAGTTTTGGAACAATAAATAAATGCTTAGAGCCCTAAGAATGCAGTTTATTATTATTGATTTTGTTTCATAAGAATACTCAAAGTTGAGTTTCTTGGTTATTTTCTTTCAGACTTTAGATAGCATCTTTTACTTAGAGAGGATTTCTTTGATTTTGTGATAGTCTTACAACCTTAGGAATATTTATCCCTTCTACTTGCTATTTTCTTGATTATATACGATCTATCGCTGCATCAAAATGTGTTGAAGGCATGAGAAGGAAAGGCAAGATAGAGTTCGCCAAGGAAAGTGACCTGTTAATCCTCATCAAGAGGATAACAAAAGCACAGTCCAAGGAGAGAATGAAGAGAATTGTGATAAGTCTCATCGTGTGGAGGACTGAATGGAGGATTGCGAGAGGAAAGGTCTCGACATGAGAAGTCCCCTCATGAGGAATCTCGTCGTGAGAGGTATGAAGGAGAAAGATCTCGTCGAGAGAGGTGTGAAGGAGAGAGGTCTCATCGATCGAGACGACATAGGGACAAGTCTCACCATGATGAGTCTCAGCATAGCCTCCACAACTTGAAAATGAAGGACCTATGAGATAAGTATTCCCGGATTCTCCGTCAAATTAATGGGGAAGATTCGAAACTCATGGCATGGGACATGCTAGAAGACGAGAAGCTCCCATTCACTAAACGGGTAAGGAGGTACCCTATGCCTGACAAGTTCAAAATGCCTCAGATCGAGAGGTATGACGGAAGCGGAGATCCACAGGCTCACCTGGAAGCCTTTCGTGAACACATCATTCTGCATGGTACTCCGGACGAGATAGCCTACAAAGCCTTCCCATTGACCTTAGAAAGAGTGGTGAATGACTGGTTTACTGAACTTCCCCTGAAGTCAGTAGGCACCTTTAAGGAGTTAGGATGCCTATTCCTAACGCAGTTCCTTGCAACATGGAAGAGGAAGAAGAGTGTCACCTGCCTATTGACTCTGCACCAAGGGAATGAGGAAACCCTGAAAGACTTCATGCTTCGCTTTAACAAAGAGAAGCTTGAAGTGGATAGCCCAGACGACAAGACGATGCTCAACTCCTTGATGCAGGAAGTAAGGGCAGAAGGGCCGTTGATGGCCGAGATAGGCAGGAATACTCAGAAGGTCACCCTACCCTAATTTATGAAGTTGACCGAGGAGTTTATCCACCAGGAAGAATTGATCAGGATGCTCCTCAAGGCTTAGACATTGGAAGAACAGACCAAGCAAGAAGGCAAGAAAGCCACGACGGCTCCCAAGCCAAAGGAAGAGAAGAATCCCTAAAAGGGGGAAAAGAAGTCAGGCCCACTTTTCAAAAGTGAGCCTCGGAAGATGGAACTGCCAAGGTTCTAGCAGGAAGTGTTTACCCTCTTGAACTCTAGCTTCACTGAGGTGTTCATGGCCATTAATGGGGATCCAACATTCAAATGGCATCTGAAGATGAGGTCCAACCCCTACAAGTGGGATCGAAATAAGTTTTGTGAATATCATGGGGATCATGGGCATTCGATGAAAGATTTCATGGTTCTTCATTGAGAGATCGAGAACTTTGTCGGAAATGGAAGCTAGTCAGGTTCCTTGCACAAGAATGGATTTGAGAAGCGAATCAGCAAGGACACCTACCATTGGAAGGAAATCTAGAAGGTCTTGGAAATGCGAAATAGATGCCGAGACTAGGCAGAGAGGGTCGATGAGATCGAGAAGAGGAGTAGAGGAACACTGGAGAGGTGCAGAGGCCTCTCCAAAATCAGGAAGTAGTCCAAGAGATCCACACCATTTCTGGTGGAATCACCGGTGGTGGGGAGTCTAACTCGACTAGAAAGGCGTACGCTAGAAGCATGCGGGGCGAGGAAGTGTACTCTCTACATAGGCCCATGAAAGCAGCTAAGACAGAATTGGTTGTGCTGTCCTTTTCAGAGGAAGATGTTGGGGGGTTGTAATGCCCCACAATGATGCATTGGTGGTGACAGTGACAGTTGCTAACCACGCGATCCATCGTATCCTAGTTGACAACGGAAGTTCGCTGATATTTTATATTGGCCAGCCTTTCAACAGATGGGAATTGAGCAGGACAAGATCAAACCATTTGGTTCTCCCTCGTCGGATTTGGCAGAGAATAGGTCCAGCCTATTGGGATCATACCACTACCGGTGACAACAGGAACCGCTCCCAGATTATCCACTGTTATGGTGGACTTCTTGGTAGTTGATCGACATTGAATAAGCTGAAAGCTGCAACCTCAACTTACCACCTCATGATGAAGTTTCAAATAAAGGAACGGGTGGGAGAAGTAAAGGGTGATCAACTTGCGGCAAGGAGGTGTTACAACATCTCCATGAAACTAGAAGAGCCACTCGAGAAGGTGGCGTAGGAGAAGGAAAAGTCCTACAAATTAGGACTTGTCTTATACAAGAAATTTGAGAAGGCCTCGTGAATTTCCTCCGCAAGAACATAGAGGTGTTCGCTTGGTCACATGAAGACATGCCAGGGATCAACCTGGAAGAGATTGTCCACGTTCTCAATGTGGACCCTGATATGAAGCTGTGAAACAAAAGAGAAGGAAGTTTACACCGAAAAGAGTTGAGGCCATAGCTGAAGAGATCGAGAAGCTTCTTAAGGCACAGTTCATCCTAGGAGGTCTACTACCCGATTGGTTAGCAAATGTAGTCTTGGTGAAGAAATCCAATAGAAAGTGGAGGATGTCGTGGACTTCACCGACCTCAATAAGGCCTATCCTAAAGATAGCTTCCCTCTCCCACGCATCAATGCACTAGTCGACTCTACCTCCAGGTACGAGTTGCTCAGTTTTATGGATGCATTTTCTGGCTACAATCAAATCCTCATGCACCCAGAAGATCGAGAAAAGACTGCATTCATCACTAATCGAGGCGTTTACTACTACAAGGTCATGCCTTTCAGTTTGAAGAACGCAGGGGCAATGTACCAGCGACTCGTGAACAAAATGTTTTAGATAGGTAGGAACATGGAGGTCTATATGGATGACATGCTGGTGAAGAGCACAGAGTCGGTTAGCCATGCCCATGACCTCCATGAAGCGTTTGAGGTGCTGAAGCAATACGGGATGAAGTTGAATCTTGCAAAGTGTGCATTTGGAGTATCTTTGGGAAGTTCTTGGGATACATGGGCTCGAGCAAAGGAATTGAGGCCAATCTTGAGAAGATCCAAGCCATCTTGGAATTGTAGTCTCCCAAGACCATGAAGCTGCTCCAGCAGCTAACGGGAAGGTTGGCGGCATTGAACTGGTTCATCTCTCAATTCATTGACAAGTGCCTCCCTTTCTTCAAGATCTTGAGGAAGGCCTTCGAGTGGTCGGATGAATGTAAGGAAGCTTTTTCCCAGTTGAAGAAGTACCTGACGAGCTCCCCTTGTTGAGTAGAACTATTCCAAGTGAGGTATTATACCTCTACCTAGTAGTTTCTCCTATAGCAATTAGTGCAGCTTTGATCCGAGAAGACGAGGGAGTACATAAGCCAGTGTATTTTGTTAGCAAAGCACTGCACGGAGCAAAGGAGAGATATCCTCAAATCGAGAAGCTGGCATTCGCTCTCGTTATGGCCTCGAGGAAGCTTCGGCCATACTTTCAAGCTCACACCATCCACGTCCTCACAGAGTATCCGCTCGGGAAGGTGATGTAGAAGCTTGACCTATCGGGAGGATTGGCCAACTGGGCTATCAAATTGGGACAGTTCGACCTCGAGTTTGTACCGAGGAATGCGATCAAAGGCCAGGCCCTTGCAGATTTTCTAGTCGAGTTTACAAACTTGCCAGAAATGGAGGAAGCAGAGACAAAAAGAAAATGGGTCATCTATGTTGATGGTTCATCTACGAGGAAGAACAAAGGAGCTGGAATTTTGCTCATCACTCCGGGCCAGAAAGAGTTGAGTAGTGCCCTAAGGCTAGAATTCAGGACTACCAATAATGAAGTTGAGTATGAGGCTGTCATAGTAGGCCTCGATATGGCCCTCAAACTTGGCGTCGAGTTTGTGGAAGTTTGAAGTGACTCCTAAGTAATCGTGGGTCATATCCGAGGGAAATTTGAAGCAAAAGGAGAAAAGATGAAGAAGTATTTGACTAAGGTACAAGACATGGTCTTCTTTTAGAAGTTCTGCATCATGAAAATTCACAGAGAAGATAACTAGCAAGCTGATCGTTTAGCTCGAATGGCCTCTACTAAGAACATGAAAATCGAGGAAGGGAGAGAAACCATCTGAGCCTAACACACTCCTTGATATCTGACCAGGCCTCAGAATTGGCTTTGACCGAGGAGGTCTCTGAAAGGAGAACTCAATGACTACTTGGAAAATGGAGCTCAGCCTTCAGAGAAGAAATCTATGGTGCAGCTGAGAATGAAGGCGGGAAGGTTCACAATGGTGAATGGAACACTTTACAAAAGGGGATTCACATTGCCTCTTCTAAAGTGTGTCTCCTTTGAGGAAGGGAGCTACATCCTCCGAAAAATTCATGAAGGAATTTGCGGAAGCCACTTTGGAGCAAGGGTACTAGCACACAAGGCGGTAAGAGCAGGGTTCTACTGGCCTAGCATGAGCAAGGACTCGATGGCCATTGTTTGGAATTGTGACAAATGCCAACGATTCGCTAACATCACCAAGCAACCCCCCGAGGAGTTGAGCTCAATCTCTTCTCCTTGGCCCTTCACAATAGGGGGTAGATATAGTGGGACCCTTACCTAGAGGAAAGGGGGGTGTTTAATTTGCGGTGGTCGTTGTGGACTATTTCACTAAGTGGGTGGAAGTCGAGCCCCTAACGAATATAACAGCCAAAAGCATTGAATGGTTCCTATGGAAGAATGTTGTCTGTCACATTCGTCATTGACAACGGGAAGTAGTTTGACTGTGAATCATTCCGAAGTGGTGTGTTGAACTCCACATAAGGAATTACTTCTCATCTCCTACATCCTCAAGCAAACGGGCAAGTAGAAGCTACCAACAAGACCATTTTCAAAATTTTGAAAAGGAAGTTAGGTGATAGGAAAGGAGATTGGGCAGATGATCTCTTGGAAGTTCTTTGGGCATATCAAACTACGAGGACACCAACGGAAGAAACCCCTTTATGCTCTGGCGTCTGGAATTGAGGCAATCATTCTAGCAGAGTTGGGGTTGGGAAGCCTCAAGGTGGAAACTTACAAGGCAGAGACCAACGATGAAGGACTCAAGCTTCATTTGGACCTACTACAGGAAAAACGTGATCGTGCTCAGATCACCATGTTAGCATACCAGGAAAGGGTTGCAAGGTATTTCAATAGAAAGGTGAAGCCTCGAACTTCAGGGTTGGAGATCTAGTCTTGCACAAAGTTACCCTCGCCACCAAAACTCAGCCGAAGGAAAGCTAGCTCCAAACTGGGAAGGTCCCTACAAGGTGATCAGTTGCCAGAGACATGGAGTATACTATCTGGAAGACTTTGTAGGGAAAGCCCTTCCGAGGCCATGGAATGCAGAACATCTTAAAAGATATTTATTTTAAAATGATGTAATTTTCTTTTTTATGCTTTGATTATTTTCATTTCAGCATAAATTATTTTCAATAAAGGAATTCTCGGAGTTTATTTTTATAGACTGTTTGGAACTAACAGAACAAATATTAAGTGCTCGGACGGATCAATCAAAGACCTGGTCTTCACTAGGTAGATTGATCCGAGACCCGACTCTTAAAACAGGAAAACGAGAAAAACCAAGTGATCAAGGGATCGGTCCGAGACCTGGTCTTCACCAGGACGTTGATTCAAGACCTGACACTTGAATGGGAAGACACATCTTAAGTTGTTGGATAGATCAATCTGAGCCCAACTTGGTCTTCATCAGGCAGTTTGATCCGAGACTTGGCACTTAAGCAGGAATACATGTGTACTGAGTGCTTAGATGGACCAATCTGAGGCCTGATCTTCATTAGGCCGATTGGGCCGAAACCTAACACTTAAATATGCATATTAAGTAGTTGGTTAGATCAGTCCACCACCTGGTCTTCATCAAGCAGATTGGTTCGAAGCCCAACACTTAATAGGAATACATGCATACTAAGTAGTTGAATAGGTTAGTCTTCCACTTGGTCTTCACCAGGCAGACTGATTCAAAATTTAACACTTAACTAGAAAATAAATACAAGGAAGAAATCAAACAGCCAAGAACTAGGTCCTCACCAGGCAGGCTGGACCAAGACCTAAATGGAAGCAAGAATTAGGAAATCGAGACCCGACACTTCAAAAAATTTCAAAGTGCTGGTAGTTCGAGACTCAATGAGACCCAACACTTAGAAAAATGTCTAAGTGTTAGAAATTTGAGACCTACTCGAGGGAACTTGAACTCGAACTCGAACTCTTGGGATTTTTATCATAAGTATTAGTCTTGTGATTATTTTGCAAAGGAAAAGGTTGTATTCATAATCTTAAACAGGAATCAAAGGAAAGTAAGAAATAGTATGTGAAAGAAAAGTTATCTTTTATTAACATTTGTTATTTACAGGGAAAGGTTCATAATTACAAAAATTATACAAGGAAAACAGGATGACTATCTAATTGTCCCCCTGAGGAATGACAGGGGGTCTTGAACAGTAGGAGCAGCCTTGGCATTTCCAGATGCCTCCCTAGGTTCTCCACTTTTCAGAGCTGCCTCGGGCTCAAGGGCTGGGGGACAATAATCAAAATCAGCTATCCCCACAGAGTCTGGCATCTCCTCTCGGCCTAGGCTGGTCAAGCGTCGGATGGCCTCGTTAGTACAAGGAATATCCTCGATATTCATTGAGGTCCATCTTCGAGTAGGGTCTCTCCACCAGGTCTTGAAGGTCTCGAACCCAAGGTGGATCTCGTCTGCCTAGGTAGTGTCTCAAACTCTCGAGGTGAGGGACAGTTGATGGAGATAGTCGGGCCACCTTTGCCTGAGCTTCTTTCAGTTTGCGCATCACCTTCCTGTACTCGCCGTGGAAGTGCTTGTACCTCTCCTTAGCAACCAGTTTGCCCTTCAAGGCCCTATCGGTTGAGACCTGGCTCTCCTTCAAGCTCGAGGGTCTCTATATGCTTCTCCTTGAGCTGCCCTAATTCCTCCTTGAGGATGGAGTGGTCCTCTTGGAGTTTGGCATGCTTTGCTTGCAGGGCGGCATGACTCTCCTGGAGCGAGGAATGTTTGGCCTGTAAGCCCGTGAACTCCTCGAAAAGCTTGGAGAGCCTAGCCTCGGCTCGATCCTTGGCCTTAGAGGCATCAAAAGCCTCGCACTCCATTAGAGCCGAGTGTTGGCCAAGAAGTTGAAGGTCCTCCTTTTTAGCCACAATCTCCTTGAGCTTGGCGTTTTCCCCTTCAGCTTCTGCCAACTTCTTCTTAAAGTCCTCTATTCCTCGGAGGCCGAAACCTTTCGGAAGTAGTAGTAAAGAAGCGTCAACTTGAGGAAGCCATTCAATTGGAAAAGCAAAGTATTAAGTAAGAAATGAATACAAAAAGGAAAGAAAACAGAATGCGGAAAACTTTACGAGAAATTGCATGGTCAACATCTCCTCCGCCATGCCTTGGGCAGACACATCCCGCTTCATTTGAAGCTTATCATGGTCAACCAAATCCACCACGACTTTGAAAGGATTGCCCTTCAGATCCCCTTCGAGCTTAGCCAACCTCCCTCTGATCGTCCAGTTAGCCCCTTCTCGCTGTATTTTCAATGAACTCTCAGAGTTGGAAGCCTCAAAAGCCCGAGGCCTCTTCGAACCTGAAGTCTTGTCGACTCCAGCATGAGTCGGACTTCAAGGCCTCTTGGGAGTCGTAGCCCAAGAAGAAGCCCCAACCTTCGGAATGGGAGACAGAGGCTTTCGAGGAGTCTTCATAGCAATAGTGGTAGAAAGCCCTATGTTGTCATCCGCCATTCCAACGGATTCCTCTGACTCCATGTCAAGGTCCTCTAGAATGTGCTGGATGTTCGAGCCCAAAAGATGATTTAGCATTGAAGGGATGGGACCATTTGGTGCTCATATCAGCTCTTCTGTAGTCAGCTCCAAAACATTCATTGAACCGCCATAACTGGCTCATTAGCCAGGAAGGCCTGACATCAGCCATACATAGCACAGATGGAGGAGGTGCCTGCTTCTCTAAGCCGCTAAAAAACTGGCCACATTCACAATCTTAACTGCTGGGGTAGTAGTCTCGATCACTGAGGCCGTCGACTCGGCTATTGGGGCTAAAGGCTCGGCTACCTTCTTTAGTTTCCTCTTCTTCACAAGAGGGGCCTCTATCACCTCGACCGACTCTTCAGCCGGGGTATGGAGTTGAGTGGTTGGCTTGGCAGCTCAGTAGGCTTTTTGACCTCCAACTCATCCTCATCGTCAGCCAATTTTCACACCTTGGCCACCCGAGGAGGAACCTCCACCTTCTTCTCCAACGCTAGACTCTTCTAAGCCGCACTGAAGATGTTGGAGGAGTCTGAGCCTTCTCAAAGATTTTAAAGGCCCCACCAGTCTGTAGAGGGATGGGCACAGCCTTCTTAGGCTTCTCGGGCTCGATCATTTTGCCCTTTGCCCTTATCTATCTTCTTGGACTTTGCCCTTATTAGCAACTTAGGCTTGGTCCTTGCGGGGGGTAGCACCCCGTGTATTTGCAACCGGCGGGCCTAGGTTGATAGAACCCTTAGAAACTCTTCTCTTAGCTAATATCATGAAAGGGTGCATAAACGAACTCCATAAGCCTCGAAACAGAGGCCAAGACGCCATAGAATGTACATGTGTCATGCCTTTGGACCCATTTGAGGACTTTATCAACCCGGGCCAGCTCACCTGGAGTCAAGACTTAGTGGCCCTTTGTGAAAGCATGTTTATTTTGCGTGGAACCCAATGGGCTCAAGCCTACTCTGAAGGAGCAAACTCCCATTGTCCTAAGGCGAAGAAGAATTTGTTCTTCCATCCTCGATTACTGGAATACTGAGGCTCTAACTATATAAGTTTACCCCATCTAGGTTTGGAACTTGTACACCCCATAGCCTCCGAGATTTTTGTGAACCCGATGTAGATGCAAGAATTCCCTAACTGTCAACTGGTGCTCCTTGCCCAGTGCTAGTGGCCATAGCACCATACAGGCATAAAGGACTCTCCATGCATTGGGCACGAGCTGGTAAGGGGCTAGGTCAAGGTAATCGAGTAGGGAGAAATGGGAGTTGAAAGCCTACTCAAAACATGGTCTCGTACATGCAACCTCGTGGCAGCCGATCAGTGCCCTTTTTCTCTGTGTCGAATTGGATCTTGACAAATTTTGGAACATAGCACTCCGATCAATCCGAGGCTCATCGGCCTTGGTCAATTTAGCCTCCTATAGAGCAGGGTGGGCGTCGCCCAACCTATTAGAGTCATTGCCATCCTTTTTCATTTTGATAAAATAGAAAGAAGAGGAATTAGAGAAAACTGGAAAGAACAAAAGATCTGAGAAGAAAGCTTGAAGAAACAAAGAATTGCGTAGGAAGAAGAAATGAGAAGGTGAAATGGCCTAAGTCTGCGTTTTATAGGCAAATCAGGGAATTCGAGGCGACAAACGTGGGATTAGAGGGGACGGCGAAGAGACGCGCCTTGAAACCCTGAAAAACGCCTCGACTACTCAAAAGCTGGTCAATCATTATGATTGGCGGTCGACATAGCTGATTCGTAATCGCTTCGACATCACATCGCGGCAAAGCCTCGACCATCGAATCGCAAGAATGATCGGGCGCCGAGCAACCTAAGTGTCTTGAAAGTTTAAGGAAATTTCAAAATTTTCCGCCTAAAAATATTTTTGGAAATTCAAGTTTTCCCGCCTCGGCCAAGTCGAAACTTATTTTCTGGACTAAGCCTCGAATTTGACCAAGCCTCGAGAGCCATCTATACCCTGGAATTTGGGTAGGCCTCGAAAGTTTGATCCATTCTTCAGAACATTGGAATTTCCTTAGTCCTCCAGACATGAAAATTGGGGGGTAACTGTTGGGTCATGGATCAACTTCAAACAGGCCCAATAGTTCATTGGCCCAAGTCAAAGCCTCAGGCAAGTTAGAGCCCAAGAACATCTTAAGGCCCAAGACTCCGAGAACAGGTCTCGGATCTGAGACGGAAGGATTCGAGACCAAGGACTTGAATTTGAGACCTCCGAGACCCACGTGTTCGAGTCTTCCAAGACTGTCAAGTCCGAGACCTCCGAACCGAGGCCTTTACATCTGAGACCTGGAATGTAGGGATTGAGGACTTGAATTCATTTGAATAGCATGCAATGTACCCCGATAAAAAGTAACTGTTTTATTTAGGAAGATTCCCTTTTTAATTAAAAGCCTAGCTCGAACCTTTAATAGACCCACTTAGGCGAAAGCCTAAGACCCTTAGCTTTAGACTAATCATGTTTGGATCCTCTAGGAATAGGAGCTTAGCACTGACCCATAGGGGGCGGACATACACTTCTGTCTGTAGTGCGGACGTATGATGGGGGACCACCAGACGTACGCTCTGTAAATAATACATCAGACGTACGTGGGACCATCGGACGTATACTGCTTTTTGGTATACCCTTTGGGTAATAGCTGAACGTACGAGACACCCTTTGGACCAATGTGCACAGACCACTGGACGTACGCTAGGGTTACCGGACATCCGCTGCTCTGTAGGGAGTTGGTGGCGGATTTTCTCTATAAATAGCCCGCCCCTCCCCTTCATTCCTCACGCCTTCTTCTTCCCTTGGTATGCCCCTAGGCTACCGTTCCTTGGTGTTTTGGAGTGAGAAATCCGTGAGGGAGAGTTCCAACAAAGAGTTTCCAAGGAAAGGAGACCATGTCCGTGCTTAGCTTCGGGGTAAGCTCTGTTCCCTTGTTGTTATCACCTTGTTATCTCATGTTTCCACCCTGATAATGGTTTCAAGTGTTCACCAAACGTTTTCCTAAAATGGTGATGTTTTCAAAAGGGTTTTCTCAAGGAATCGAGGTTCTGTGATTCTTTACGTTGCATGTTCTATTTTGATAGCTTAGAAAGAGTGAAGACCTGTTGAACTATCCAAACTTAAAACATAGTATGCTTAACACATCGAGTGGACGACGCCTCGAGGGCGACGACGGTCAAGTAGGGGCACCTGTTCTTAAGCTTCATACATGTACACTCCAGCTTAGCCTTAACTCTAGGTTTCATAAGACTTAGAATGACGGCGTTTTGTATCCATTATAACAGGAAATAGCTGGGTCGGAGGATTCACTCGAATGTGCGAGGTAAGTAGACACTTACACCCTTTTTCGTAAATCGTGGGATATGTCAGCTGACTGACCATGTGTATGATATGAGCATGTTTACTTTCCGTAATTACTCGGTAATTGTATGATTAAATAAACCACCAAGATGCATCATAAGGCATGGTACACCGGTACGTGCGGTATGAACGGCCATGGGCTTATTATATGGACTATGTATTATGGTCAAATGTGTGTGTTATGTGAGGGCTGTGGATCTATTGGTTTCATGACCTTGATGCAACCATTCCAATGGTTCGGTCACTACAAGATGGACGTCATTAGTTGGTGTGGGTCACTCGGGGTCAGACCCGATCGCCTACTAATGTTATATGACGATGTTATGCAATGGTCAGTAATCACTAGCATTGTATTATAGGTCCCTCGGGACAGCATCAACCCTACTGAGAAGGGGTAATATCTCAGGTAGACCATGTATGTGAGTTATGACCTGTAAAGCATTATCTTTTTTTGCATCAAAACAATTAGGCAGTTATCACTGGTTCTACACCATAGAGCTTTAAAAACCTTAAAACCTATGAGATGGTGTATTAGCGGAGATAATGTCCTCTTTTGGTTTATACTCAAATTGCATATTTACTGCTATTAATTGGGCTCATGTCATAACTACGTGTAGGGTCTACTTACTAAGTCATTAGACTTACACGGTTATTATCATTCCTTAGGTAATCTGATTCACTATTACGAAGACGGCTAGATTTGCTATTGCCTGACCGACTGTGCACTATCTATAGTTACAGGTTTGTTTTTAATTGTCTAGTAGCTCCATGTTCTTACTTGATGAATCGTAGTACTCTCAAATTTATTCACCTTCCTTGCATTACTCTAACAAGTTTTTACAAGGGCGATTACCTGTTTGACCACTCATTGGTTCAACTGGGTGAATTGCTGGTGACTCCACCGGATTAGCCAAGACTAATTTTGGGGGCGTTACACAATGTGATCTTATCCATCCAATTCAAATGTCGAGCACAGGGAAACATGGAATCAAATACACTATCTACGGGAATTCGGAATTCAAATGCCAACAACCAAATCCTATCTTGATCTTCGGAGATCAAAGGACAAATAACTACTCAAATCCCTCGATAACAAAATTGCCTCATGGCAAATCAGGGAAGAGTCAGTCACTAGTTAGGGGACTACCGCTCCATGCCTATATAATACAAGTCACTACCTCACATTTTGGTAACCTAACTTTTGCACTCTTTATGCTTTGTTGCTTTCTCATTACTCTCTACAGTAAACACTGACTTAGGCATTGGAGTGGCCCCACCAGTCAACCGGTCTCTCTTCGATCCTATTGTCTTCTCCATTGTGCAGGCAATTCACACTTGGAGCACTTGAACCAGAATCCAACAAGTGTGCCACATCACCAATCGAAAACTGTGCATCATCAAATGGTTTTGATGGCCAAGCTCAAACTCATATTTTTCACACTTGTTGCACCATACTTATTTCATTAAAAAAAATAATAAATAAAATAGCCCTACCGTATTCCAACTCAATCATCCACTTTGAGTTCGAAGGTAGATGTTATAACAATGAGATGTTATAATAATTTTCGTGGTTAACTATGATTTAGTTTCCTTCTATGTCCATCATCAATCATTTACCCTATTTGGTATACATTTTCTTCTATACATTGTAATACAATTGTATATGGTTCAATATAGTAAAGACGTATAACTATTTTTATGTTCTCTATTTTTCTATCCGCTTCTACTCTCTTTTACATTTTATGTATTTTATTATACATTTCTACTTATAATATCAAGAAAGTTTATTAATTTGACATGCATTCAAAATATATGATTTCCATATAAACTTATTTATAGAGCATGTAAATATATATTAATTTAATGGATCTGGCTTATATGATATTATTGAAATAACAACATGTATGCTGTTATAAATTGAATAGTAAAGATTTATTATAATAAATTATTAAAGTAATTGAAGGGTTTAGATTTATTATACTAAATGCCAATAAATAAATAAAGTAATGAATGAAAGAGAAAATTGATATTTATTATGACAGACATGTAAGCCAAATCCTAATTTAATAGACTCACTACAAAAAAATGGCCACTCTTTGACGTTTTAAAACCTTGGTCAAAAAAACCACGTCAAAATTTTTTGACATGACAAAAATTAAAACGTCAAAAAAGATGATAATTAACTTTTTTGACATTTTGAACAGTACAACGTAAAAAAATTTTGACATGGCACTGTTCAAAAAAGTTTGTTTTTTTCCCTTCTCTTATTAGCCAAATAATAATAATAAATAAAAGGAAAATATGTTTTAGCCCCCTCAACTACCACCCTTTTACGTTTTAGCCCCTAAAATATCAAAAGTTGTTAACTGGCTCCATCAACTACCAAACAGTTACGTTTTAGCCCCATCCGTTAGTTTTTACCGTGAAATTGGATGGAAACATCAAAACTATGTCGTTTTGAGATTGCAAGTTACCAAAATACCCTCAACTAATGGAGGGGGCTAAAACACAACTGTTTGGTAGTTGGGGGGGCCATTTAACAACTTTTTCTTCCCCTTTGCTTTTCGTTTTTCTTTGCCTGGCTTGGCTAGCCATGGCTTTGTGCTATTGGGCTTACCCCGGCAGCCCTGCCAAGCTCTCCATCATCGCTACTCCAAACATTTTCCCACAAAAGCAAGGACACCCACAAATAAATTCAATGTAAATTTTCATTCCTTTCTCTCAGCTTCAGCAACGAAGGCTTCTAGAGGAGCGGCTCGTCTCTCTTCTCCATGGTTCCACCAACCTCGTCCAAATCAAACAAGTCCATGCCGTTATGGCCAAGCTTGTAGTACGCATGCTTGATAAGCTCGACATCTCGGTTCACTCTTACCTCACCTTGTGTTCCAACAGGTCAACCACCCAAACCCTGGTGATTTTGGTGATGAGACATGGTCAGGCAACCTGGGCTGTTCTGAGAGAGTAGAGCAACGAGGTAGAGTCAACAAGCTTGGTAGACTTGGCAAACATGGAGCTGGGTTCGTCAGGGTGTCTGCGATCGAGCAAGGCTCCCGAGGCATTGGTTCGCCATGGAGTCTTTGGCGGGATCCATGACCGCTGTTGGTTTGTGGGCAAGGCGAGGCTAAGTCAATGGCTTGCCTCAAGGCGAGGTCTAGACTCGCGAGGTTCTGGTTCACCGACAGGATAGCAGGCTTGCTAGCGAGCTTGTTAGTTCGCCAGGGGAATCACGGGTTTGCTGGTGATGTTGGTTGGCAAACCTATGGATTGGCAGTCAAAAGCATCGAATGCATGAGAGGGCACAAGGAAATAAATGTAGATTCTTTCAGGTTGTGATCGCCAAAGATAACCTCTCGTAATCGCACTTCCTCCGCTTGACTTGGATAACCACCCACAAGATGTTTTCGATGTTTTTGTCATTCTTGGTCAAGATATATCAACCGGACCATCGGAAAGAAGAACCGAACAACTAGTTTCTTAGTCGCACCACACAAAGATTGATCACCCTACCGCTTTCAGAAGCTTTAAGTCCACACATGTGCCTCCCTCTCTTGAGTTTGATCCAGGGCTGCCGGGGTAAGCCCAATAGCACAAAGCCATGGCTAGCCAAGCCAGGCAGAGAAAAACGAAAAGCAAAGGGGAAGAAAAAGTTGTTAAATGGCCCCCCAACTACCAAATAGTTGTGTTTTAGCCCCCTCCATTAGTTGAGGGTATTTTGATAACTTGCAATCTCAAAACGACGTAGTTTTGATGTTTCCATCCAATTTCACGGTAAAAACTAATGGAGGGGCCTAAAACGTAATTGTTTGGTAGTTGAGGGGGCCATTTAACAACTTTTGATATTTTAGGGGGCTAAATCGTAAAAGGGTGGTAGTTAAGGGGGCTAAAATGTATTTTCCCCATAAATAAATTAAAAACTTTTTGAGCGTTTTGAAGCGATTACTACGTCAACAATCGCTCAAAAACGCCAAAAGTTTTTTTTCTTTCTCTTCTTAGCAAAAAATTTTTTTAAAAAAAATCCAAATTTATTCTAGTTTTCTTGCTATTTATATATATGTACATGCATGCATATATATATGGTTGGGTTTATATATATATATATATTAATTAGATTTTTTATTTTAAAAAAATATATAATTTAAAAATTATTGATTAATAAAATTTTTAAACATGTATATATACACCTAATTAAATTGAAAAGCACTTGACAAAAAAATTAAACATAATTTTTAACTAAATATCTACAAGAGAAGAGAAAGAGAAGAGAAGGGAAGAGAAGAGAAGGAAAAAGGGGGGAATCAACTCATTCAATTTTCATCATTATTTATTTATTGTTATTGGTGAAAGAGGGGGAAATCAACTCAATTACGTAAACTAGTCTTCAAACCCGTGCTTGATTTTGTATTCCCATTCTCCATCCCTTTGCACTTGTCAATAGGTGAGCAGGTGATAACATTTTATAAATAAGGAACAATTTTGCTATTCCGGCTCTGTGTGCATGAAAAATACGTAGAAGAGATCCGAAAGGGAAAGATGAGGAGGGCAGAGCTTGTGTTCATCCCTACCCCTGCAGTGGGTCACCTGGCCTCCATAATCGAATTTGCAAAGCTTCTACTTGATCGGGAGGATCGTTTCTCCATCACTGTTCTCCTCATAAACCCACCATTTCCACCCACCTTCGACGCCTTCATTCAATCAACCGCTGCCTCCCACCCCCGCATCAAATATATTTATCTTCCCCAAGTAGACCCTCCTCCGGAAGAGGTTTTCCGTAGCTCTGTTGAAAAATTTGTCACCGATTTCATTGAAAGCCACAAAGCCCATGTCAAAGAAGCTATCAGCAACAACGTGTTATCCAATTCGATTCCACTTGCCGGGTTGGTGGTGAATATGTTTTGCACCCCCATGATCGACGTGGCTCACGAGCTTGGTGTCCCATCTTATATGTATTTCACTTGTAACGCAGCCTTTCTTGGCTACATGCTCTACCTTCCGACCCGGCATGACCAGGTTGGTGTCGAGTTTAGTGAGTCGGATCCTGAGTCGTCGGTCATACCGAGTTATGTCAACCCGGTTCCTTCTAGCGTTTTGCCTACATTCACTTTCCACGAAGGTGGGTACATCTCCATGGTCAATCATGGTAGAAAGTGCAAAGAGACCAAGGGTATCATCGTCAATACGTTCCGTGAGCTGGAAACCCATGCGTTCAGCACGTTTTTGGATGATGGAATCCCTTCTGTTTACGGAGTGGGGCCGTTGATTAACCTCAAGGGTCAGACAAATTCAGAGGCAAATTAGGCGGAACATGATAAGATCATGGAGTGGCTCGACCATTAGCCTCCATCGTCCGTGGTGTTCTTATGCTTTCGGGAGCATGGGGAGCTTCGGTGCGCCGCAGTTGAAAGAGACAGCACTTGGGCTCGAGCGGAGCGGGCACCGGTTCCTGTGGTCTATACGATTTGGCATCCCACCAGGCCGTGATGAGAAGATTCCCACGCCGTCTAATTGCCAGAATTTCGAGGTCTTGCCGGTGGGATTCCTGGAAAGGACGAGAGAAATCAGAATGGTATGTGGGTGGGCCCCACAAGTGGAGGTCTTGGCCAACAAGGCGATCGGAGGATTCGTATCGCATTGCGGGTGAACTCGATCTTAGAGAGCCAGTGGCATGGCGTGCCTATTGCTGCATGGCCGATTTACGCGGAGCAGCAAATCAATGCCTTTCAGATGGTTAGGAATTTGGGTTTAGCTGTGAAGCTGAAATTGGATTGTAGGAGCAGTGGGGAGGTTGTGGCGGCAGAGGAGATTGAAAAGGCGGTGAAGTGTTTGCTGGATGGTGAGAGTGAGGTGAGGAAGAGGGTGAAAGAGATGAGCGGAAAGAGTAGGAAGGCTGTGATGAACGGTGGATCTTCGTTTGCTTCACTTGCACAGTTGATTGAGAATATGCTTGGAAGCAATGTTGTACCAAAAGAGTAGCAAAAATTGGTGCACCTTTTCAGGTTTCAATGTTTTTTTTTCCCATTTTTATCTAGGCAAGGCAAATGTTATGTTTGTGAGTTTTAAGTTACTTTATCTTTGAAATTATGGTAACATAGGTGTGGACCGATTCAATGGCTGCAAATTGCAATGGATGGTTGACTTTTTATCTTCTTTGTTAGTGTGCATGTGTTACTTTCTATGAAGTGTTACTTGTAGGAGCGTAGGCTGTAGGTTTGCAATGTACATTTAATGTGTAGCTTTGGTCGTCTACTATAATTTTTTTTTTTTTGTTAAGTTTTTTAAAGAATTTGTGAAATTGTAAATCTCAAATTTTGAAAACCTAATTTCATAAATTTTTAAAATTTAGGGTGTAATTACAAATTTTTTAAAATTTAAAACGTTGATGAGGGTATAAATTTTAGGATCCAACTTTTATGCAGTAGCCACAACTACCGCATACATATTGTTACATTAAAATGACACTTTTTTGAGATTCATAGAAAATGTGAGTCTCAAAACTATGTCCTTTTTAGGATAGCAAAAGTCTCTTTTGTGAGGCTAAAAAAGTGAATTGGCGCCGTAAAACTAAATTTACGGTGTATATTACAAGCAAAGATCTTGTTTTGATTGAGAATTTGCAAAATAACTCTTCAGACCATTAAGAAATTCTAAACGGAGATTTTCGGAGCTTCATAGATGCAAATGAGGAATGCTAGAGTGAGAAACGCGAAATTGAACATGTTTTTGAGGTTGGACATGGAATCTAGTCGAAAGAGCCTGACGAAGGAGTTGTTCTTGCTTGAGCCAAGGACATCATCATTGAAATAGACCAAGATGTTGGATGGCATTGTTTCCTCATTTATCAACTTTGTTGATTTGGAATCGAGCTTGAATGGTTTTGAGGTCCACAAAGCGACAGGGAAATTCAAATATGCAATAATAGAAAAACCAAGTGTTGGAGTTTGGTTATTTTTGGCAATGGAGAGATTAAGGGATGGTTGGGACGAACTTGAAAAATATATGCAGAGAGACAAGGAGATTGAAAATGAAGTTTAATATCAACAGGTTGAGGGGTCATTACTGTTACACTCCAAATGATTCCAACAGAATGAACAAATGAAAACTGAAGAATCTAGAATGACACTTCAAAGACTTCTTATTCAGACTCAAGTAGATTTGAACAAATGATCAGTTAGAGATGATCAATCTCCTGATTACATAAATCTACAAGCTAAAAGAACTACTTCTATAACAAGAGTTTAGCAAAAAGTCTGAACAATCGCAGGCCTTAGCCTTTTATAGCAACTAACAATCTACCATAAGCCCATCTGCAGTGTATTACTTCCCTTTCAGTTATAACCAACCCCTTCCAAAAGGCCCACATGCATTTGACTGCCAAAACAGCCATTGAACGGCCCAAGCTTCCATTTAGTTATCCTCTAGCAAAGCCAACTGCTCTTAACAACTAAGCCATGTGTCAAACTGCTAACTTGCCAGCTAGCCATCGACTCCCTACACTTATCATCTCATCTTCTCCTACATCTTTCCCTAGCCAGCAACCATTCTCTTAATAAGAAATGTAACAAATACCCTCTCCTCAAAACACCTTGCCCACATGGTGTGGGTAAGAAGATTCTAACTATTGAAATGTTTCCCAAGTTGCTTCATCACTATTCTAACCTTTCCAACGAACTAGTAACTCCACCACAGCACGATTATGAACCTTCCTTGTGCACCGGTCTATCACCTCTTCAAGTTAAGATTGGATACCCTCCTGTGAAGTAACTGGAGGTAAATGAGCCACTGGTGCTACTGCTCGACCCAATTTAAGTTTCAACTAAGAGACGTGGAAAACTGGATGAATTAAAGAACTTGCAAGCAGCTTCAGCTCATAAGCCACTATCCCAACCTTCTTCACAACCTGAAAAGGTCCATAGAAATGTGGAGAGAGCTTCAAATTTCAACACCAAGTCATAAAAATCTACCTATAAGGTTGTAACCTTAAATATACCCAATCACCTTCTTGAAAATGTCTCTCAGTACATTTCAAATATGCATATTTTTCATCCTGTTCTAACTTCTATATAAATTGTCTTTCAGAAGTTGCATGATTTGATTCTAATCAGTGCCAAATATTGTATATTTGACCCCCCTCAACGTATGTTTGTTAAGCTCTTAGTTTTGTTAATTTCCAATGTTTTTGTGTTGTTTTAGTGTGTTGTAGGTCCTTAGTGTAAAATGTGGTTTAAAGGGGTGGAATTGAGCAAAGAAGGAATCTTAGTCCCTGGCAGTGCGCTCGATCACACAAGAGCTACAATCGAGTGCACCTATAATCGAGCGTACTATGATGCATTTGAACGTGCCTGCGCTTGAGCCCAAGATCCACGATCTAGCGCATGCCACATACACCCATGTTTTCTGTGTCACCTTAGCCACCATCGCTAACTTGCTTGCGCCGTGAGATTTTTAAAGTAGTTACGTGCACTCGAGCGCACAACCTGCGATTTAGCACACATAAGATAAGGATGCTTTGTTTATAAATAGAACCTTATCTCATTTTTGTAAACTTAGGTTTTGGGAGCACCTTTAGGGCCAGAAACCCTTTGTTCTTCACTGTGTAGCCCTTCTAAACGTCATTTTATTTTATAATGCTTAGTTTTGTTTTGCTTTTGTCTCTTATTTTTATGAGAGGCTAAATCTTCAACTAAGGTTGAAGATGAAGCCTAGCCATTTAATTATTTTCATGTATTGTATTTAGTTTAATACTTCACCCATCGTTTAATGTTTTGTTTGTTTGTTTCAATTCAGTTTCATGACAAAATTGTGTTATTTATAAATTGTTAAACGTCCAATATCCGTCGTGATTGGTCTGGGGATACATCGGATGATTCTATTGATTTTATTGATTTAATATCTGTTGTGATCCTTTAAATGGTAAATACATCGAATGATTCGACTAGATTTTAATAATAACAATAGAGCATGCATATATGCTTAATCGATAGACAGATGTATGAACTAATTAATAGCCAATAGAATATGCCTAGTAGCATAATCATTTTGGAAGTATGAACTAAGCACGATTATAAGTTTATTAATGTGGTGAGGTGGATTCTAGACCTTAGTGCACTTTATTTATTTGTTTTTTTTAAGCATTTAGATTAGTTTACATTTTATGCCCGCCACATGTTCGATATTTGGAACTAGGTTAAGATAGGGTTAGTTTAAGCATAGAATTAGTTTTTCATAAATGCAATTCCCTATGAATTCAATCTCGTACTTTTGCAACGCTACACGAACAAGGACTCGTGCTATTGCTTGCGAGTACAAGTAAATTTGTATATTAGATCCCTACTCATGAGTTGATCAGCCACTGAGTCTAGCAAAGTAGTCCTTGGCATGTAAGTCATAAGCTGGGGAGGTAAGTAACCAAAAATTGCCTCAAAATGGGTCATCCTTGTAGAGTGACGGAATGATGTATTGTAGCATTACTGAGCCAAATGAAGCCAATCCACCTATTCCTTCGGTTTATCTCCCACCATGCATCTTAGGTTATTTTCTACATATTTGTTTACTACCTTTGTCTGTCCAATAGACTGTGGGTGATAGGTAGTGCTAACTTGCCAAGAAAACTCCTAGTAATTTGAACATCTCAGTCCAAAATTTGCAAGTAAAAATTGAATCCCTATCAAAAACAATATTCTATGGCATACCATGCAACTTAAATAGCTGACTCATAAAGAATTGAACTAGTTTATCTGCAATAAAGGGATGTTTCAAGGGCAAGAAATGGCCAAACTTTGTTAATCTATCAACTACCACCCAAATTACACTATAACCAGGAGACAAGGGTAAGCCCTCAATAAAATCCATAGAGATGCCTAACCAATGTCTGTTAGGAATAGGTAAAGGTTGTAACAAGCTTGTAGGAGATAGATTTTCTGCATTAACCCTCTGGCAAATATCACATTCCCTGATGAACTTCTTTACCTTAGATTTCATCCCTAGCCAAATGAAATCCTTACGTGCTCTCTGTATAGTCTTCTCAAAACCAGTATGACCTGCAATAGGTCTAGCATGGACAAAATAAAGGACCTGGTTTCTTAGTGCTTCTCCAATATACAACCTTTTTTTTTGTATAGCAAAACGCCCTACTTCAGCACCAATTTAGGATTGTGTATTCTCCCTTCTTGCCTCTTGCACCTTTAAAACCAAATCCATCATAACAGGATCATTGACATAACTTTCCTTCAATTATGTCAACCATTCTAAAGTAAGATAGGAAACAACTGATAAGGTTTCCATTGTCTCTTCTTCTTCACATCATCTAGAAAGAGCATCAGCTACTTTGTTATCCTGACCCTTCTTGTATTCCACCACAATGTCATAGCCTAACAATTTGGATACCCATATTTGTTGCATAGGAGTTCCAATTTTTTGTTCCAATAAAAATTTCAGACTTTGGTGTTCCGTTTTATTGGTTAAAGGATGACCTAAAACATAAGATCTCCACTTCTTCACTGCTGCCACCAAAATCACCAATTCTTTCTCATAAGTAGACATCAGTAAAAATCTACCCTTGAGAACTTAGCTGAAAAAAGCAATTGGTCTTTGACTCTACATTAACATTGCCCCAATACCTCTCCCTAATGCATCACACTCAATTACAAAGGGCTTAGTAAAATCTAGTAACACCAATACTGGAGGATTAGTTACTGCCCTCTTCAATGCATTAAAAGCTAGTTCAGCTAACTCCACCTAATTAAAAGCATTCTTCGTCAGCAAATCTGTTAAAGGGGTAGCAATGGTGCCATAACCTTTAATAAATTTCCTATAATACCCAGTCAAGCCTAAGAATCCCCTCAAAGTGTTCAAACTCTTAGGTACTAGCCACTCCACCATAGCACTCAACTTTTTCCCATCAGATTTAATCCCTTTAGCTTAAATAAGATGCCCTAGATAATCAATCTTAGTACATCCAAATCTACATTTAAATCTACATTTACTTCTCTTGGCAAAAAGTTGATTAGACCTCAATACCTCCAATGTCAATTCTAAATGCTTCAAATGGTCCTGCAAATTGGAACTGTAGACTAAATGTCATCAAAGAAAACCAGAATGAAGTTCCTCAAGTAAGGTCTGAAAATATCATTCATTAAGCTCTGAAAAGTAGATGGAGCATTGGTTAACCCAAAAAGCATCACCAAGAACTCATAGTGTCCCTCATGAGTTTGAAAGGCAGTCTTAGGTATATCTTCATGTTTAACACTGATTTGGTGATACCCTAACCTCAAACCTAGCTTAAAGTAAATTCTAAAACCATGTAACTCATCCAACAACACATTGGAATGGGAAATTTATCCTTGATTGTCTTATTGTTTAGGGTTCTATAATCCATGCACATTCTTCATGAACCATCAGCTTTCTAAACCAACAAAACTGGAGATGAAAATGGGCATTGAAAAGGTCTAATAACTCCAGTTTCTAATAACTCCTTAACAATCTTTTCAATCTCTTCTTTTTGAAAATAAGGATATCTGTAAGGTCTCACACAAATTGGTTAAGAACCAGATCTGAGGAGGATTGCATGATCATGTGACCTAAATGGTGGTAAACCGTTTGGTTCATCAAACAGCTTAGCAAAGACACCCAACAAGGCTTTTAACTCAGGTCCATGTTTAACTACATCAGTATCAACTACATTGTCCAACAATTGTAGCCACAACCCCTCATGACACCCTTCTCCCACACATGAGAATTTTGTCTCTTCCCATAGGTTTGGGGCATCTAAACCTTGCAACAGAATTGTCTCTTCAGCAATAGTGAATTCCACGGTTAGAGCCCTAAAGTCCTATGCAATCGAACCTAAGGTTACTAACCATTGAATACCCAACACCATATCACAGCTAGCTAAATAAATCACATGAGAATCGGTGAGAAAAGAAAATCCACTCAACTCTACTAAAACCTTAAGCAATTACCTTCATTGACCACCAACTTTCCATTAGCTACTCTCACATGAATTTTTTGATCTTTTTGAACAAATGAGCTCTTTTGCAGAGTAAAGTATCTACAAAATTATGTGTACTTTCACTGTCAATGAGAACTACAACCTTCTGACCCCCTATCCATCCTAGTACTCTCATTGTTTTAGGATGTAAGCTTTTAGTAATTGCATGAAGAGAAATTTCAGGCAATACTTCATCATAAGTGAATTCCATCACATCATCCCCCTACTCTTCCAACACAATACTACCTTCCCCCAACTCAATGACTCAATCAGAAACCATTTAGGAGCTAATTGCCATTTTGCATCACAATTATAACATAACCCCTTCTTTTTCCTTCCCTCCATCTAAGATTGGGAAATTTTTTGAATAGGTATGACAGGTTTTTGGCTACCAACCCCTTGTTGTTGAATGCTAGACGCCCTCCACCCCCAACCCAACCCCCCCCCCCCAGAAAAAATTGTGAACTTGAATTAGAAAAATTCAAGTTAGAGGTTCTAAATCTTCTTGCATCTTAGCCAAACCATAAGCTATCAACAATGAAGGTGGATTAAACATCTTAACAGGCAACCAAATCTCCTCTTTTAATCCCCCTAAAAAGCAACTAAGCTTATTTTGATCATCACACCCTCTAACTCTGTTAGACAAGGCCTTAAACCTCTCTTTATACTCATCTACAATGGACAATTGTTTCATTCTAGCTAAGGACTCCATTGGATCATCATAATCTAAAGGACCAAACCTTTGTATTAAAGATTGAGCTAACACATTCCAATTAGGCAAATAACAAGACAAATTCATGTCTTGGTACCACACTAAGGCCTTACCCTCCATATGAATAGATTCAAGCATTAATCTCTAATTATAGGAAGTTCTATGATAATAGAAAAACTTATTGGCCTTATATATCCAACCTAAAAGATCAAAACCATCAAACTTAGAAAAGTCTATTTTAATTGACCTTGTGATAATAGCCAATTGATTCTTAGCTTGATGCTCACCTCTAGCCACTCTATCATCTTGATAACAGTTTCTCACCTGATGATGCGCAGAATGCTGAAATATCTACATATTGAATTCCAGATACCTTTGATCTTGCCTCTCCTCACAGAAATAAAGGATCATGATGACCACTTGTCCAAGGCCTTCTCTGCTCCCTACAATCAACATAAGGAGTCTATTGATTATAAACTGCTCTCCTCTAGCAATCTTTAGCAACATTGCTACCAGGAATATCACCCTCCTCAATGCGCACTCCTTTGTTCTTGTCATGATTAGGATGATGCTCTTGAATATAGACTCCATCACCAGCATTTGCTTCCATTATCACAGGTTCACCTTTCTTAGTTTCCAGAGAACTCTTCCTCTTCTCTGTAAATTGTGTAAGGTATGCTAGGTTCTTCATCATCTCTCCAAACTTCATGTTAGTGTCTTGTGATAAGAGGCAAATATTGCATATTTGGACCCCTTAATTTATATTAATTAATCATTTAGTTGTGTCGTTATTTAATGTTTTGTATTAGATTTGTGTTTAAGTGTTTTGTAGGTTGTTGAAGAGAAACTGCATCTAAAAATGAAAAATTGAAAAGTCTTGAAATAAAGCAAACTTTGAGAATACCTAGAGGATATGGTTAAGTTTAATCAAATTGTAGAAAGGATAAATTCGGAATTTCTCTAATTAGAGTCAAATTTAGATTCTGCATACGTCTCATATTTTGACCATAACTTTCTTCTCAGATATCAGATTGAGGTGAAATTAGTGGCATTGAAAAGCTAACTCAAAATGATACAATTTATTGTGAAAAAGGACTTTTCCTAATTCAGAAGTTTACTATGCCAAAATCATCCCAAAATATGAGAACACAAATTTGGACAAATCTTATTCCGATTTCAGACTTCTATTTGGACTGTGAGACTAACCTCCAATTATCTAGGTTTACTAGGCTTCTAGGACTTCTCTAAGCCTATAAATAGACCTCTTTGCATTCAAGAAAGAGGACAAGCCTGGAGGCAAAAATTCACAGCTTCTCTTTAGTTTAGTTTTTCCGTAGTTTAGGTTTTATTTTATAGTCATGGGCTAACCCCCAACTAAGGTTGGGGATGAAGCCTCACCATGAAGAACACATTGTTTTATGTAAGTTTTTATTGATCCCATTTTATTGAGTTTATTATTTCAATTGTTTACTCCTAATCAATTATGTGGAGTGATTCTTGGATATCTCTTTGTGATTCAAGGATATATATGATGATTTGAGATAATTTCATATGATTGATTGCTTGGTTTTAACTCTAAAAATTGGATATCCTTTGTGATTTGTTCTACGGATACATTTGGTGTTTCAATTAATTTGGATTTCTTTTGTGATTTGATCAATGAATGGATACATGGGATGATTTTGATTAATTCTTTGAAGCATAGTAAAACATATCTAAGATTTTAATTGTGAGAACTTGATTGATATTGATGAGCATAAGTATGTTGTTATGATTTGGTGAGTGTGAATTCTCAAACCTTAGTACTTTATCTTTTGTTTTATTTTATTTTATTTATGTTTTGTCTTTTAATTTTAAAACCCAAATTTCAAAACCCTTTTGGAACTAGATTAGATTTAATTAGTTTAGATATAAATTGATCTTTCAAAAATACAATTTCTATGGGGTTCGATTGCACTTGCAATCCATTATATTATAAACATTCGTGTAATTTATGAGTTAAATAAATTTCAAATTTTTGGTGCCATTGTGGAGAATTGTTTAATTTTTGAAACCAATTTATATCTAAATTGATTTTATCTTTCTACTAGTTATAATTAGGATTTCAATTTTGCAATTTGTTTTATTTTATCCTGCTTTCTAATAAAAAAAAATAAAAAATAAAAAGAGAAAGATTTTCTTTTTGTTTTGTTTGTTGTTTTGGCTTATTTGCCTTTTACCGCAATCTTTTTGTCACACCTCACAATGCGATCGAACAATCTACGATAGACGCCGAGCCATGACGCCGACAAGTCAAAGAGGAGCACATAGCATCATCACTGGTGGATCAAAATTGCGCCGATCCCACCTATCTTGGCGCTCAAGCGCACTCACAAAGAAAGAAATAACAACACAAGAGCTCAGAGATTTTTGCCAAAATTTATTTTTGGTCCTTTTTGTGAGTTTTTAAATTTTAGTTTTATTTTCTTTTAGTTAGTTAGTTGTTTTTTTTTTAGTTTATTTTATTTTATTTAAAAATAATGTTTAATAAGAGATGAATAATGATGAGGAAAACAAGTGTATTTTCATTTTTAACATGAGTTCAATGAATTTTTACATGACAAATTCTACCAATTCAAAGTTAGCGGATCTACTCCGACCCATTTTTCACACATTACACACCACATAAACCATGTTCATATTGCTCCAATCCTTATCATAGTGATAATAATTGTCCATCTTGGGGACAATTTTCTAATTTTTCATATGAGCAAATGAACACTAATTTCTCCAATTCGGGATGTGATTCAAATTCCAATTTTTACAACCCGAATCGAGCAACTAATCTGATTTCTCATGGTCACCATGCTACAGTGAAATTATGCTCATCAATTTGATGAATTGCACCATTCAGACTACTATCCCAGCTCGATCATCAAGCTCAACCACCGCTTATCAAGTGCACATTGCACCTCATTCTTCATAGAAGACATGATGAAAGCATTCATGCAATCAATTGAAAAACATGCACAATCAAGATGCAAGATTGCAAAATCCAAAAAGAATAAAGAATGCCACAATGGCCAATACTAGAGACATACAAGAGTCCATCAAGCTATGTCAAGGTTAGAAGGACAATGTCATCTTGTTGTTGAATTAAATAGAATAGAGGAAGAAGAGTTTCAAAGTCAATTGATGATTGAAAGGCACTACATTGATGAGGATGATTCAAAATTTTATCATGAGCATGCCAAGTCACCACCACACTTGATGAGGATGAAGTGAATAACAAAGAGGAGCATAACAATAATGAGCAATTGAGCACCATGAGAAAAGTGAGCCCCTCAACAGATTTAATCTGCCCAAAGGACATGGAAGTGAGTACTAAAGCTCCCCAGATCATTGCCCTCTTGAGACACATCAAGAGCCCAAAGCTTCATCTCTAGAATGTCTTCAAGAGCCATCTTATGTCAAGATACTTAAGGATCTATGCACACAAGCGCAAAAATCTAGGAACCACTTTCCTAAGAAGATCCTTCGAAGCAAGCAATTCTACATAAGATGGCGAAATATCCTTCTAGAGGGGTATGAACTTTTGAAAAAGAAGGGGTGGAAAGGATTAGTAGGGGGTGGAAGGGATTAGTTGGACATCAGCATGATAGGGGGAAGCATTGTAAAGTTTTCTTTCCAGTTTATTTTCTGCTCTTCACTCCACAAATTCTTTCTTTCCTTTTTCATTACATGTTTTTAGTTTTGTTTTTGTTTCTAATAGTAATTAATCTTTTGATGTTTTGTTTCTACGAAAAAAATATTGTTGTTAGTTTTGTTGACAGGTGTTTTGATGTTTGAGTTTGAGGGATGCCTTGGCCTTTTTTACACCTTGACGTTTCTTTACTTCCAGTAATGTATTTCTATACTACACATTAAGGGCAATGTAATTCAAGTTTGGGGTATGGAAAACACTTTTTATCTATTTATGTTTTTATTTGTCTTTTTTTTATTTGTCAAAAAAATTGAAAAAAAAAATTGTGTATTTTTTTGTCAAGTTTGAGTTAAACTATGACTGTGATTTACATTTTATTGACTTGCTTAAAGGGTTAAACACATCATTATGTCAGTATGAGTCTAAATCCTTTGACTTATTTTGGATAATTGAGATTTCACTTGTTTTGAGATAAATTTTTATGAGCACATTAGCATGTTTTTTGTGAGATATGATGTTTTGAGCTTAAGCTTGTTCTTTTGAGATTTGTTGGATGACCTATTGATATAAAAAAAGATCATTTTGAGTTTTTCACTAAGTAACTGGACCTTTTGCCTCATTAAGCATTGAGTGTTTGCCAAAAGTGTGAAGTTTAAAGTTGATTATGGTATAGCTAGTCTGGCTTCGTAGCCTTTTTGACTTGAGTTAATAAGCCCTTAGGGATGTTCTACATTTAGTACCCTAAAAACATTTGGTTTGGAAGTCATTGGCTTAACACTTGTTACATGGGTCAACTAGAAAGCTTAAGGGAGTTAGACATTGCATAGCTTTGTGAAAAGAAAAAAAAAATGTTTATATTGCCTTGGTTGTTTCATCTGTTTGAGATTCTTACAAATTTGGTGGAACTTGTTTTGAGTTTAAACTGAAAATCTCATGATTATATGCTATTTTCACTTTGTACTTTTCAGAACTTATGATGTCTAGATTATTCATTTATGAGTTATTTGATTTTGGATGCCTATTAATTGTGATAATGGTGTTTGTCTTTTTAAACTTGCTTATGTACAAGAACCATGGGTTATGTGAAACTTCTTTCTTGTTAACAACATAATGCTGCAATGTTTGTGGGTATCATTCATGTTAAACCCTAATGAGACTTCACTCGTCTACTAAGGATACATAAGGGTTTAAAAGTCTTGTTACATATACTAAATGCAATCGTCTCTCCCACAAAAGAGGACTTATGTTATTGCTTTCATTTTATTTTGCTAAGGGACTAGCAAAATATAAGTTTGTGGGTGTTGCATGATCTCCGACAGTTGATTCCTCACTTGAAGATCACTCTACTCCAACCTCTTCTCACTTTCTCCAACACCTTCACATTTTTTTCAATGTTTTTCTTCAACACAACAATACTTTTAGCAACCTGATTCATCATGTACCATCAGCCATGGTTGCACCTCCACAAGTTTAGTACCAAGAAAGGGCTTTGATTCCACTTGTTACACTCCAAATGATTCCAACAGAATGAACAAATGAAAACTAAAGAATCTGGAATGAAACTTCTATGACTTCTTATTCAGACTCAAGTAGATTTGAACAAATGATAAGTTCAAGATGATCAATCTCCTGATTACAGAAATCTACAAGCTAAGAGAACTACTTCTATAACAAGAGTTTAGCAAAAGGTATAAATGAATTGAACAATTGCAGGCCTTAGCCTTTTATAGCAACTAACAATCTACCATAAGCCCATCTGCAGAGTACTATTTCCCTTTCAGTTATAACCAACTCCTTCCAAAAGGCGCACTTACATTTAACTGCCGAAACAACCATCGAACGGCCCAAGCTTCCATTTAGTTATCCTCCAACAAAGCCAACTGCTCTTAACAACTAAGCCATATGTCAAATTGCTGACTTGCCAGCTAGCCATCCATTACCTACACTTGTCATCTCATCTTCTCCTACCTCTTTCTCTTGCCAACAACCATTCTCTTCATAAGAACTATAATAGTTTCCCCGTCTATCAAACTTTGTCGATTTGGAACTAAGCTTGAATGGTTTTTTAGGTCCACATAGTGATAGGGAAATTAAAATCTGCAATGATAGATGTTGATGCACAGTTTTCGACTGGTGACGTGACATGCTTGTTTGACTCTTGGATTGACTGCTCCGGGTATGAATACTGCACAAAGAAAAAGACAATAGGGTTGAAGAGAGACCGGTGGTGAGCCAAGGGTCACTCCGATGCCTAAGTCGTTTGTTTGTGAAAAGAATGGGAAACAACAAAAGCTTGAAGTGTGCGAGTTATGCTACCAAAATGTGTAGTATGACTTGCATTATATAGGCATGGAATGGCAGTCCCTAACCACCATCGCTCTTCCTCGATTTGTCATGAGGCGCTTGTTATCTAGGATTTGAGTAGTTATCCGCCCCTTGATCTTCGAGGATCAAGATAGGATTTGGTTATTGGCATTTGAATTTTGAATCTTGTTTACGTGATCTTTAATCACGAGTTTCTGTGTGTGTCGTTGATGATTTGTTGATATGACTTGCAACATATGATGATGGTGGAAGAAGCCTTGGATCCGAGAAGGCCTTGACGGGTCTCAGAGGTCTCGGAAACCAGAGGTCCAGGAGGCCTTGGAGATGCGTCTCAAATGTCACGAATTTGGGTATTCGGTAATAGACGGTTGAGCTACGAGAATATCTCAGAGTATGTGACCCAACCCAGTAATTCATTAGGTTCAGTCTACAAGGTTGATTCATGACCCAACAGTTACCCCCTAATTTCCTTGTCTGAAGGACCAAGGGAATTCTTGTATTCAGAGGAATGGATCAACCTCTCCAGACTCGCCCAAATTTCGTGGCATTCACGGTCCCTGATTCATGGAAAGTTACGAGGAGTGGTCTAAAATACAGGCCTTGACATGGTCGAGGAGGCAAGCCTCGACGTGGTCGAGAAGGTAAGTCTCGACGTGTTTCAAAAAGATTTTGGGCGAGAAAATATTCGAATTTTCCAGCCAAAAATCGTTCGAGACGTTAGGTTTTTCAAAGGTAGTGATGAGCATTTATTGTGCCGATTCAACTTTTTTAGAACAGTGCCACGTGTCGGTCTCGAATTTGTCGTTCAGACGGCTATTAATTGTTGGTCATTATGAGAGGCCAACTGTCGAGAAGTTGAAGCGTTTTGCAGGGATTCGAGGTACGTCTCTTCGTTATCTTCCCCGTCAAGCATGCCGATGCCTCGTCTTCTATGTCTGTCCTATAAATCACGTACTTCAATCCCCTCGCCGTTTATCTTCTTTTCTTGCGCCCCTGCAGTGGACTTCCTTGCTTCTACTCTCCTTTTCTCTTGTCAATCTCTTACTTGATACTCTCGACGATGCCTAGGGGAGGTGGTGAAGATTCTGACGGCCTTGGTGATGCCCACCCCGCAATGTCGGAGAGCAAACTATCAAAGGCTGACGAACGTAGGATTAGAAAGGAATGTTTCATTCCTCCGTTTGTCAAAATACGGTTCGTCGAGTGGGGGTCAGGAGCCATTGTACGTTCAGACTGCCATGAGGTCTGTGTTTACGAGACCATGTTCAAAGCAGGTTTTCGTTTCCCCTTTCTTCCTATGGTCCTAGAACTTCTCAACTACTTGGACTTGTCCCCCCACCAAGTGGCTCCCAACGCCTAAAGGTATCTCTTCTGCTGCATGGTGCTGTGGCCTCTTGCTCTGGGTAAGGAGCATCAACTGACCGCGAGGGAGTTTTTGCACCTGCACCGGGTTCACAGGAATCTTGGGGGCCCTAGAGTTTACAATATCCAGACGAGGTGGGGTCGTCTAATAACCTTGGAGCCAAGGTATTCCAGCAATCATGGCTGGAAGACTAAATTCTTTTTCACCTCGGGGCAGTGGGAGTTTGCCCCTACGAAAAAGGCCACGGATATTAGGGTACCTCGGGAAGTGAACATGCTTTCTGAGAAGGGTGGTCGAGAACCCCGTCTTACACCCGATGAGATTACTCGGGTTAATGAAGTGCAGAAATGGGCTCGAAAGCACGAGTCATGTTTGACCTTCAAAATGCTGGGCTTGATTCCGAGACTCATGGAGATGGTCTATGCTCCCACCGGCCACGTGGCGATTGAGTTGGTTAAGGAACTTATCGATCCCAACCCTCCAACCATTTAATACAAGGGGCTACCGAAGGACAAGGCCCCGGTGGTCGGCGACAAGTCCAAGAAAGTAGACAAGGGCAAGGGCAAAATGGTCGAGCCGAAAAGCCCAAAAAGGCTACTTACCCCATTCAAACTGGCGGGACTTTCAAGATCCGAGAGCAAAGACCACCTTTTCCACCAATCCTCCCAATCACGCCACCTGTTAAGAAAAGTCCCTCAGTCGAGGGGACAAGGACCGAAGCCCACCCGAAGGTAGAGAGGGCGTTAAAGTTGGCCGACGAGGAGGAGTCGAAAGTCGAGAAGCCCATCGAGGGCACCCCAGAATAGACCCCCTATGCTGAAGCTCTTGCTAAGGAGGAGGGTGTGAAGGAGCCTCATAAGGGCACCCCTCAGAAGACCGCCCAAAATGAAGTTCCTGCTGAGTAGTCGGACGTCCAAGTGGTCGAAGCTCCTCTGATAAAAAGAAAGAAGCTGAAAAGGGCATTGGAGCCTATAGCCCCGAAGGTCGAGACTGCAACACCTACTGTCAAGACCGTTGCCCCGGCTGTCAAGGTGCCAAATGTGGCAGGTTTCCTGGCAGCTTGAAGGAGCCAGGCGCCTCCCCATTGGTGCCACGAGTAGTGGAGGTTGCTACCTTCCTGGCTAACGAGCCGATTTCAGCGGTCCCGATGAATGCCGTGGAGCTAGTTGAAGAGCCCTTGACGGCGTCGGAGGGGCTGATTCCTTCTGTGCTAAATCAGTAGCTGGGTTCCAATATCCAGCACATCTTAGAGGACCTGGAGATAGTATCTGAAGACTCTGTTGGGATGGCGGACGAGAACTTGGGACCGTTCGTGGCAACTGCTAGACAAGCCCCCCAGGGACCCTTGTCCACCATACCAGAAATGGGGGCTTCATCTCGAGCTCCAACACCAGAAAGGTCTCGGAGCCCGAGTCTTATCGAGAAGGCCTCTTCGTCGAAGAGGTCTCGAGTGTCCGAGGAGTCCGAGAGCACCGCCGAAATACGGCATGAAGGGGCTAATTGGACCTTTGGAGGGAGGCTAGCTAGGATTGGAGGGGATTTAAAGGGAAATCCTGTCAAGGCGGTATTCGACCTGTTCGACCACCAAAATCTTCAGCTGAAGGATCGTGACCTCTCGGCTCGAGGGATGTCTGAAGAGATGCTGACCTTGCATTTTTTGGTGAGTGTTTCGCCGTTTGGTTAACTTTTCTTTGTTCTTTGTTTTTTGTTTTTTGTTTTTGTTTTTTTTATATATGTGCTCTTCCTTTGCAGTCTTTCCTCAGGTCGGCCCTCCTTTACTGTTACTTTAGGAAGGCCTCAACCAACGAGAACGCCAGGTTCAAAGCTGTAGTCACCAAGCATGAAGATGATCTTCGAGTTCTTGGGGCTCACTCGGCGATGATGGAGAACAAGGCTGCGGATGCGTCAAGGGCTCGTGATCGAGCGGTGGCCGAACTTGCCTTGCTATCTGAGGATATCCAGAGCACACGTGCCAAACATGATGCCCTCCAAAAAAGCTTTGCGGCTTTACAGGCCGCGCATGCAGAGCTCCAAGAGGACCACTCAATTCTCAAGGAGGAGCTGGGGCAGCTCGAAGAGAAGCACAGCGAGACCCTCGAGCAGCTGAAGGAGAGCCAAGCCACGATCGAGAAGGTCTCGGAGGATAAGCTCGTCGTCGAGGAAAGATACAAGTATTTTGGCGACAAGCACAGGAAATTGACGCACGGGCTGAAGAAGGCTGAATTGAAAGCAGTGGACAATCTCCATCAACTGTCCTTCGCCTCAAAGGTCCGAGACGCTGCCTGGGCTGATGGGATTCATCTCGGGTTCAAGACATTCAGGACTTGGTGGAGGGACCCAACTCAGAGATTGGACCTAAACTCGGTAAACATTGAGGACATCCCCTGCACAAGTGAGGCTATTCGGCGTCTGGTTTCCTTAGGAGCGGAAGAGATGCCAAACACAGCTGGGATTACCGAGTTCGATTATTGACCTCCTGTTCCTGAGATCATCGGTGATTGCGGAGAAGCTAGGGAGGCGTTTGGGATTGCCGAGGCTTCTCCTGTTTTGCAAGATTCCCCTGATGATCTTGAAGGGGCCAAGTAGATTGTGTATAGGGTCATATTTGTTAATTGTAAACCATTTCTATGTAAAGCCGTTTTAAATAAAATAGCAGATTTTATTCATGACATTTCCTTGCTATCTTACTACCTTCCAGTATTCTTTATACATTTGTGTACACTTTTATATATATATATATATATATATATATATTTATCTTGGCCTCGGACATTGTGGTTTCAGAGTGTTCAGACAAGGGCCAAGTCTCGATGCCGAGCCCGGTTTAGACCAGGTCTCAGATGCCGAGCCTAGTGAAGACCAGGTCTTGGATCGATGATTGACCTTAGTTCCACTCTAAGTGTCAGGTCTTGGATGCTGGGCTTGATGAAGACCAAGTCTCAGATCGATGACTGACCTTAGTTCCACTCTAAGTGTTAGGTCTCGGATGCTAGGCTTGGTGAAGACTGTGTCTAATGCCGAGCCCGGTGAAGACTGTGTCTCATGCGTTCGGTGAAGACCAGTCTTGGATCGATGACCTTTTAGTCCCACTCTAAGTGTCGTCTTGGATGTCGGGTTCGGTGAAGACGTCTCGGATCGATGACTGACCTTAGTCCCACTCTAAGTGTCAGGTCTCGGATGCCGGGCCTGGTGAAGACCAGGTCTCAGATCGATGACTGACCTTAGTTCCATTCTAAGTGTCAGGTCTCGGATACCGGGCCTGGTGAAGATCAGGTCTCGGATCGATGACTGACCTTAGTCCCACTCTAAGTGTCGTGGTCTCGGATGTGGCTCGGTGAAGACCAGTCTCGGATCGATGACCCACCTTAGTTCCATTCTAAGTGTCGTGTCTCGGATGGCCCGGTGAAGATCAGTCTCGGATCGATGATGACCTTTAGTCCCACTCTAAGTGTCTCTCGGATGCGGGCTGGTGAAGACCAGTCTCGGATCGATGATGACCTTAGTTCCATTCTAAGTGTCGGTCTTGGATCGGGCCCGGTGAAGATCGTGTCTCGGATCGATGACCTAATTTTAGTCCCACTCTAAGTGTCGGTCTGGGATGCCGGGCCTAGTGAAGACCAGGTCTCGGATCGATGACTGACCTTAGTTCCACTCTAAGTGTCAGGTCTCAGATGCCGAGCCTAGTGAAGACCAGGTCTCGGGTCGATGACTGACTTTAGTTCCGCTGAAGACTTGATCGATCTATCCAGTTGGTTAAATCTTGGTTTGGTCAAGTTCAAAGGTATATGAAGATAAACTCCGAGAATTTCTTTTATTGAATTAACTCCTGCTGGGGTCAAATCCCAAAAAGTAAATGGGAATTACATTGCTGAAAAGAAATATCTTTTAAGATGTTCCACATTCCATGGCCTCGGCAGGACTTTCCCTGTAGAGTCTTCTATGTAGTATGCTCCAGGCCTTTGACAGCTAATCACCTTGTATGGGCCTTCCCAGCTCGAAGCTAGCTTCCCTTCGGCTAGATCTCTGGTGGCGAAGGTAACTTTGCGCAAAACCAGATCTCCAATTTTGAAGTTTCGCGGCCTCACCTTCTTGTCAAAGTACTTTGCCATCCTTTCCTGGTAAGCTGATTACGTGACCTGGGCCTGATCGTGCCTTTCCTACAGTAGGTCTAAGTGGAGCTTCAGCCCTTCATTGTTGGTTTCCTTCTTTTACGCTTCTACCCTTAGGCTTTCGGACCCCACTTCTGCTGGAATGATTGCTTCGGTTCCGAATGCCAAAGCGTAAGGGGTTTCTTCAGTGGGAGTTCTCTTCGTAGTTCGATATGCCCAAAGGACTTCCGAGAGATTGTCCGCCCAATCTCCTTTTTTGTCGCCTAACTTCTTTTTTAAAAGGGAAAATATATAATAACACCTTGGGTCAGCCTTCTGAAATTTTAAAATGCTTAGGTTTTTTTTTTTTCGAAAATTTACTCCCTGGATGTAAGGAAACTAAAATAAAATCCCTGTCGTTACACTTTTCTTAACGGCCGTTAACGGACTCAAAATGCACCGTTTTGGACCCAAAATGCACCGTTTTGGTTGATTAAAATATTAATTTTTGAAATTTTAATTTTAAATTTTTTAATCTAAAAATTTTAAAAAAAAATTAAAAAAAAAAAGAAAGAAAGAAGAAGAAGAAGCTGGTGGCCAATCCACCCACATGGGTGGCACCCCTAGGCGTGGAGGTGGCTCACCACCATCGCATCGCCGGGTCTGGTGGTGGCCGAGCCACCCATCGGCCTAAGGTGGCTAGACCACCCAGCTAAAGAAAAAAAAAAAACGTGAAGGTGGCTGATCCACCCAGGTGGTCTTGCACCCTTCTTTCACGCTTAAGGGGCCACCCCTTGGGCCAAGGGGTGGCCGAGCCACACCAAGTATGAAAAAAAAAAAAAAGCGTAAAAGAAGAAGGGTGCAAGAAGAAGAAGATCCACCCAAGGGGTGGCACCACCTTTAGGCCATGGGGTGGTCGAACCACCTGGGTGGGGTGGCTCGAGCCATCCCCAAGCCACCCCTTGTATTCAAAAAAAATGGGTCGAACCACATCTGCTCACCTGCTTTTAATGTTCTAAAACAGTAGCATTGAAACAGAGGGAAGGAAGAGGTCTCGCATGGTTATTGGCAAGGTTTCGCTTTTTACGTCAAACGATTTTGAGAATATATATACATATTCTTCTCCTTTTTACATGCATATATATAGAAAATGATGAAGATTGATGATGAATGCATGTGGGACGGTCAAGAATGGCGCTTTTGGTTATTGAATGCATGTGCCAAATCATGATGAATGCATTTTGGCTTCCACGGTGATAGGTGGAAGCTTATAAATACTCATGGCCACCAATCAATAGCACTGCCATGTCCTTCACCTTTGATAATTTATGGTGCCAAATACTCATGGGTTCCAACAAATGACATTGAGCATTGGTCGGCTCTGCAATAAGCTCCCAAAGGGACTGACTTGGTTTCCCATTTCATTCTTGGGTCTCCGCAGAGGTCACCAAGAATACAAACTCATAAGAAAATAATAATGCATACATTTAAGATTACATTCTCACCAAGACATCTTTTATTTAGTATGATGTAGGCAAATACTTAAGCACAGCTTAAGGTGGAGGATGGAAAAGGTAAGAAGGATAGGAAACTAAGAGGAAATAAGAGACTACTATTTTCTATATATATGCATGTAAAAAGGAAAAGAATATATATATATATATGTTCACCTCTGTTTTAGAACATTAAAACAGAGGTGAACAGAGGGTGGTTCAACCCACTTTTTATTTTATTTTATTTTTATTTAAATACAGGGGGTGGTTCGACCACCCCCATGGCCTAAAGGGTGGCCAGCCACCCCCTTGGGTGGATTGGTGTACCAAAAATAAAGTACTCGCAGGTGTACGAGTCGTGGAAAGTAAAGTGCACGTAAAAATGCGAGGTCGATCCACAGGGAATTATGTTTTGTGCTAAAATCAATTTTCTATTCAAATAGATCCTATTTTAACCTAGTTCCTGGAGTTCTAACTTGGTCGTGCAATTTTAACAAAACTAAATTAAAACGATAACAACCTAAGTAAGAGACTAAGGTTTCTGAATCCACCTCACCAAATCAAACAGCATACTCTCGCATTTTACACACACAAATTGACAATCAAACGCATTTTAACAGAGTTCAAAAATCATAAACATGCATGTAAAATCATTCGATGAATCTATCCAAAGAATCACAACGAGTATTTTATTGAGATCAAATCATCCACCGTATCCGTAGATCACGATGGATATTAGTCTCAATTTCAATCACTCGATGTATCCCCAGACAGAACACAACAAATATTAAACAATGCATGAAATCACAAAAGATGCTCAATCACTTAAAGTAATAAAGCAATAGAATTAATTTTGAACAAATATAATATCAAATTGTGTGTAGAATTTCACGAGAATACAACTGTTTATCATTGACGAGGTTTCATCTTCAACCTTAGTTGAAGGTTTAGCCTCTCATGACAACAATAGACAAGAAATTATCAATTGAAATCATTGAAAGAATAAACTTAGCCTAGACACGAAAAATTCGTGTTTTTGCTCTGCGGTGCCTCCCAAAGGGTTTACAAAAGAAAAGTGCTAATTTATACTAAACAACTAGGTTTTCTCGGCGTGACAGGTCATCACGAGTGCGTTCGAACGCAATAGCAATCATGAGCGACGCAACTTCAAGCTCCGTCTGCGGCTGACCCTTTAACGTGAAATGCTAGGGTTTGGTGATGTGGACATGCGCTCCAGGCTCGAGCATATGCGTTTGAACGCGATGTATGTCTTGAACGCACTGCTAGGGGTTCTTCCTTCATTATGCACATTTTCACCTTTAACGCATTCTTATGTCGGTGACCTGCAATGCACTTGAGACACCAAAAACTAACAAAATCATCAGAAAATGACACAGCTAAGAGCCTAACCAATATAAGTTAAGGGGCTCAAATATGTACAATTTGACTCTCATCATGGATCTTCTTCTTTTTGCACCCTTCTTCTTTCACGCTTTTTTTTTCGTATCAGGCTGGCGGCCACCCTTACCTTGGGTGGCTCGCCACCACTGCACGTGGGTGGATGGCCACCCCCTAGGCCATGGAGGTGGCTCTGCCACCACCAGACCGACCACCCCAATGGCCTAAGGGGGTGGCCGGACCACCCCCAGTTAAAGAAAAAAAAAAGTGAAGGTGGCGATCCACCCACAGGGGGTGGCTGGCCACCCCTAGGCCAAGGGTGGCTCGGCCACCTGGTGGATCGGCCACCAGCTTCTTCTTCTTCTTCTTCTTCTTCTTCTTCTTTTTAATTTTTAGATTAAAAATTTAAAATTAAATTTTCAAAAATTAATATTTTAATCAACTAAAATGGTGCGTTTTGGGTCCAAAACGGTACATTTTGAGTCCATTAACCACCGTTACAAAAAGTGTAACGGTAGGGATTTTATTTTAGTTTCCTTACACTCAAGGAGTAAATTTTTGAAAAAAAAAAACCTAGGCATTTTAAAATTTCGGAAGGCTGACCCAAGGTGTTATTATATATTTTCCCTTTTTAAAATTTTGAAAATGGTTTTGTTGGTGGCTTTTACTTGCCCATTTGCCTGAGGATGTCTGGGAGATGAGAAGTAGTTCCTAATATGAAGCTCAGCACACCACTTTCTGAATGGTTCGCAGTCAAACTGTTTACCATTGTCTGATTTAATGCATGTGGAACGCCGGCAGCATTTACATTCTTCCATAGGAAACGCCGATGGTCTTGGCCATTTATGTTTACTAAGGGTTCAACTTCCACCCACTTAGTGAAATAATCCACAGCGACCACTGCAAATCGAACACCCCCCTTTCCTTGGGGGCAATGGTCCTACTATATCTACCCCCATTGTGAGAAGGGCCAAGGAGAGGAAATTGCACTTAGCTCCAGGGGGTTTCTTAGTGATGTTTGAATCGTTGGCACTTGTCAGTTCATAATAGTTGTTGATTCTTTGCTCATGTTAGGCCAAAAAAATCCTGCTCTTATGGCCTGATGTGCCAACACCGGCTCCGGAGTGGCTTCCACAAATACCCTCATGAATTTCCCGGAGGATGTAGTTCCCTTCTTCGGGAGAGACGCATTTGAGGAGAGGCAATGTAAATCCCCTCTTATATAGCATCCCGTTCACCATCGTGAACCTCCCGGCCTTCATTCTCAGTTGTATGGCAGATTTTTTCTCGGGTGGTAAGGATCCAGTTTTCAGATACTCGATGATCTCCTTCCTCCAGTCTGAGACTTCCTCGACCGATGATACAAGTGGAATGTCCGAGGCGTCGTTGGAAATTGAGGAGTGCCTCAAGCTCGATGTCTTTTGTCTTCCTCGTTTCCCATCTCCTCGGCAAAGGCCGTGCGCGCCAAGTAATCGGCCTTCTCATTGTCTTTCCTGGGAATTTTTGTAATGCTGAACTTCTGAAAAGAGGTTTGCATACCCTGTACCTTTGCAAGGTACCTTTTCATTTATCTCCTTTGCTTCAAACTCTCCTTTAATATATGACCCGATGACACGAGAGTCAGCACTTCCAGATTCAGCTCGGTTCGAGGCCAAGCCGAGTCCTGCTATAAGACGTATTACGCCTTCATTGTTGGTGGTTTTGAATTCGATCTTAAGGAACCATTCAACTCCTCCCCTCGGAGTGATGATCACTATCCCACCTCCGTTCCTCTTTGTTGTGACGAGCCGTCTACATAGATGACCCATTTCGTTCTTCTTCTTCTTTCTTCTGGCAAGTTGTGAACTTTCAGAAAATCTGAGGGCTTGGCCTTTGATTGCATTCTGGAATGAATTCTAGGTCGAATTGTCCCCATTCGATAGCCTAGTTTGCCAATCGTCGAGATAGATCCAGTTTCATAACACCTTTTTGGAAGTGGGTATTCGGTGAGACCGGATGGAGTGAGCCTGAAAGTAGGGTCGGAGTTTCCTTGAAGCCATTATGAGGGCGAATGCCAGCTTCTCGATTTGGGGATACCTTTCTTCTGCATATGCAATGCTTTGACAAAGTATCTTGGCTTTATCCCATCTTCTTCTCGGATCAAAGCTGCTTGGGCCAGAGGAAAGCGCCAAGTATAGGTATAGCACTTCTCCTGGAATAGTTCGGCTCAATAGAGGAGGGCTTGTCAAGTACATCTTCAACTGGGAGAATGCATCCTCACATTCGGTGGTCCACTCGAAGGCTTTTCTCAAAATCTTGAAAAAAGGGAGGCATTTGTCAGTGGACCGAGAAATGAAGCGGTTTAGGGTGGCTAGCCTCCCGGTCAGTTGTTGGAGCTGCTTTGTGGATTTCGGGGATTGCATCTCCAATACTGCCTGGATCTTCTCGGGATTTGCCTCAATCCCCCTGCTTGAAACCATGTAGCCTAGGAACTTTTCGGAGGATACACCGAATGCACACTTTGCGGGATTCAGCTTCATCCCGTACTGCTTTAGTATCCCAAATGCCTCGTGAAGATCGTCAATGTGGGTAATTGATTCTGCGCTCTTTACCAGCATGTCGTCCACATACACCTCCATGTTTTTCCTATCTGGGCTTGGAACATTTTGTTCACAAGTCGCTGGTACGTAGCTCCTGCATTCTTCAAGCCGAAAGGCATGACCTTGTAACAGTAAAGGCCTCGATCGGTGATGAATGCTGTCTTTTCTCGATCTTCTGGGTGCATGAGGATCTGGTTATATCCGAAAAAGGCATCCATGAAGCTGAGTAACTCGTAACCTGAGGTAGAGTCAACTAATGCATCGATGCGCGGGAGAGGAAAGCTGTCTTTGGGACAGGCTTTATTAAGGTCAGTGAAGTCCACGCACATTCTCCACTTGCCGTTGGATTTCTTCACCAGGACTACATTGGCTAACCAGTCGGGGTAATAAACCTCCTCAATAAACTGCGCCTTCAAGAGCTTCTCGACTTCCACGGTTATCGCCTCGACCCTTTTGGTGCGAACTTCCTTCTCTTCTGTTTTACTAGCTTCATTCCAGGGTCAACGTTTAGAACATGAACAATCTTTTCGGGGCTGATTCCTGGCATGTCTTCATGCGACCAAGCAAAAACCTCCATGTTTCTTTGGAGAAAATTTATGAGGTTGTTTCGGACTTCTCCTTTGAGACAGGTTCCTATCTGCAGGACCCTTCCTTCCCCAACCGAGGCCTCCTCGACCGGCTCTGCTGGCTCTCCTCTCACCTCGGATACCGAGGCCACTGTGTGCGTGGTTGTGTTCAAGGCCTTCATGGAGAGGTTGTAACACTTCCTTGCTATAAGTTGATTGCCCCGCACTTCTCTGACCCCTTCCTCTGTTGAGAATTTCATCGTGAGATGGTAGGTCGAGGTTGCTGCTCTCAGCTTGTTTAATGCAGGTCGACCAATAATTGCATTGTAAGCGGAGGGCCGGTCGATCACCAAGAAGTCCACCATTACCGTGGATACCCTAGGGGCCGTTCCCGTCGTTACTGGCAAAGGAATGATGCTTAGGGGGTATACCACTTCCCCGCCAAATCCGACTAACAGAGACCCGAATGATTTGATCCTTTCGCAATCGATTCCCATCTGCTTAAAGGCCAGCCAATAGAGGATATCAGCGGAGCTTCCATTGTCCACCAGAATTCGATGGATCCCATGATTGGCAACGGTCAAGGTCACTACCAGAGCGTCGTCGTGCAGCATCATAACCCCCTGTGTGTCTTCCTCCGAGAATGACAGCACCCCCAGTTCTGATTGTGCTGCTTTCAAGGGTCTGGATAAGGAATACACCTCATGGCCCCGCATGCTTCTAGCATACGCTTTTCTAGCCGAGCTTGACTCCCCCCACCGGTAATTCCTCTGGAAATGGTGTGGATCTCCCTTACTACCTCCTGACTCGGGTGAGGTTGCTGTTCTTCTGGAACATTTCTCTGCCCCTCTTCTCGGTCACGCCGACCCGTTCTCAGAGCCTCCCCTTGATGCCTCGGTTCAGTGCGACCGAGGCCTTCTCGACGGCCATGTTGATTTACTTCCCGAGTCCTCTCCTATGCAAGGAATCTAACTAGTTTCCCATTCTATATGTAAACCTCGATCTCTCAACGGAGAGATATGCAATCTTCCGTCAGGTGTCCTTGATCGGCATGGTATTCACAAAACTTGCTCCGATCCCGCTTAAATGGGTCGGCCTTCATCTTTTGTGACCACCTGAATGCTGGATCCCCCTTAATAGCCAAGAACGCCTCGGTGAGGCTAGTGTTTAACGATGTGAAAACTTCCTTCTAGAATCTCGGTGGCTCTGTCCTTCGAGGCTCACTTTTTAATGGTGGGCTCGGCTTCTTGTCCCCTCTTTGAGGGTTCTTCTCCTCTTTTGACTTGGGAGCAGTCGAGGCCTTCTTGCTCTCCTGTTTCGTCTACTCTTCCAACGTCTGAGCTTTAAGAAGTGTTCCGACTAACTCTTCCTGGTGGATGAATTCTTCAGTTAGTTTCATGAACTGAGGGAGAGTAACCTGCTTCATATTCTTTTGATGTACAAATTAAATGTACTCGCAAGTGCACGAATCGTTTGCAATATAATGGTTTTGCAAGTGCGAGGTCGAACCCAGAATTGTATTTTGAAAGCAAATTTAAATCTAAACTAATTTAATCCTAATCTAGTTCCAAAAGGTTTTGAAATTGGGTTTTTAAAATTAAAAGACAAAACATAAAATAAATAAAATAAAACAAAAGGTAAAGTTACTAAGGTTTGGGAATTCATACTCACCACTTCATAACAACATATTATATGCTCATTAATATCAATCAAGTTCTCACAATTAAAATCTTAGATATGTTTTACTACGCTTCAAAGAATTAATCAAAAGCATCCTATGTATCCAGGAATCCAACTAATTGAAACACCAGATGTATCCAGAGAACAAATCACAAGGGATATCCAATTTTTATGAGTTAAAACCAAGCAATCAATCATATGAAATTATCTCAAATCATCACATGTATCCTTGAATCACAAGAGATATCTAAGAATCACTCCACATAATTAATTAGAGTAAAACAATTGAAACAATAAACTCTATAAAATCAGATTAATAAAACTTACATAACAGCAATGATGTTCTTCAATGGTGAGGCTTCATCCCCAACCTTAGTTGGGGGTTAGCCCAACATAAAAAATAAATCCTAAACTACAGAAAAACTAAACTAAAGAGAAGCTGTGAATTTTTGCCTCTAGGCTTGTGTATCTTTTCTTGAATGCAAATAGGTCTATTTATAGGCTTAGAGAAGTCCTAAAAGCCCAAGTAAACCTAGATAATTCGGAGGTCACCTCCTGTCCAATTAGAAGTCTCAAATCCGGATAAGATTCGCTCAAATTTGCATTCTCATATTGTGGGACAATTTTGACAAAGTAAACGTCCGAATTAGGAAAATCCTATTTCACAATAAATTGTAACATTTTGAACGAGCTTTCCACTGCCGTTTGAATCATCTCAATCCGATATTTGAGCAAAAAGTTATGGTCAAAACACTGAGACATGTGCAGAATCTGAATTTGAATCAAATCCGAAATTATCTCCATTTAGGGAAATTCCGATTTTCTCCTTCATTTGATTTGGCCAAGCTTAACCACATCTTCTAGATCTTCTCAAAGTATGTTTTATTCCAAGACTTTGCAATTTTCCCCTTTTAAGATGCAGTTTCTCTTCAGCAACCTACAAAACACTAAAACACAAATCTAACACAAAGCGTTAGATAACGACATAGCTAAAGGATTAACTAATGCAAATTAAGGGGTTTAAATATACAATATTTAGCTCTTATCATCGTTCTCCCCACTTTGGCCAACAATGGCCCTTCAGCCCGTACCCCTTACATTAAGGTACACAGCAGCGTCTTGTCGTCAGGGGCATCGACTTCAAGCTTTTCTCTGTTAAAGCGAAGCATGAAGTCCTTCAGACTCTCCTCTTTACCCTGACGTAGGGTCAACAGACAAGTGACGTTCTTCTTCCTTTTCCTGGTCGCAAGGAACTGGGTTAAGAACAGGCGTCCCAACTCCTTGAAAGTGCCTACTGACCTCGGGGGAAGCCCTGTAAACCAATCTTTCACCACCCCTTTCAGGGTCAGTGGGAAAGCCCTACATGCAATCTCATCCAGAGTGACGTGCAAGATGATGTGCTCTCTAAAGGCTTCCAAATGGTCCTACGGATCCTCGCTTCCATTATATTTCTCAATCCGTGGCATCTTAAACTTATCAGGCATAGGGTACACCTTTACCCGTTCGGTGAAGGAGAGACTCTCATCTTCTAACATGTCTCATGCCATCAATTTCGGGTCCTCACCATCCATTCAACAGAGCATCCGGGTATACTTGTCTTCGAGATCTTTCATCTTCGCCTCTTGGTGGCTGTGCTGAGACTCCTCATTATCCCGATGTCGCCCTGATCGGTGAGACCTTTCTCCTTCGCGCCTATTTTCGCGAGACTTTTCACCTTCGCGCCTATTTTCGCGAGACTTGTCACCTTCGCGCCTATCTCCGCGAGACTTTTCACCTTCCATCCTTTCCCGACGAGATTCGCCGCAAAGGGATTCCTCTCGGTGGGAGCGGTCCCTTTGAGATTCTCCCTCTATTCGACGTGACTTATCCCGGTCCTCCTCATTCTCTCCCTGGACGGTACTTTCATTGTCTTCTTGGGGGTTGGCGTGCCGCTTTCCACGGCGGATCCTATCTCGCTAATCCTTCTCAGCGTCAAGGCGTTTTCTTTCTTTTTCGCCGCTTGACCAGTGAGCCGAGCATTTAGTTCCTCATTCTGCTTCCTGAGGAATTCCATTGACTCCGCCATAGACTTGAGAAAGTCCCTCAAATCTGAATCATTGACGCCCGGAGCGCTTAGGAGGTGGCCGCGACGGGGGCTCCCGTGGAGGAGCGTGTGTTCACCATGTCGGATATTTAGAGGAATGAGAATCGATTTGAGAAATCATTCGACGGCGCCAAACTATTGATGCACTGATCGGTGACGTGACACACTTGTTTGACTCTTGGATTGACTGCCCGTATGAATATCGCACAAGAAAAAGACAATAGGGTCAAGAGAGACCTGTGGTAAGCAAGGGTCACTCCGATGCCTAAGTCGTTGTTTTTGTAAAAGAATGGGAAACAACAAAAGCTTGAAGTGTGCCAAAGTTGCGTTACCAGAATGTGTAGTATGACTTGCATTATATAGGCATGGAATGGCAGTCCCTAACCACCATCTCTTCTTCCCGATTTGCTGAGGCGATTTGTTATTCGAGATTTGAGTAGTTATCCGTCCCTTGATCTTCGGGGATCAAGATAAGATTTGGTTGTTGGCATTTGAATTTTGAATTCTTGTTTACAGGATCTTTAATCACGAGTTTCCAGGTGTGTCGTTGACGATTTGTTGATATGACTTGCAACATATGATGATGTGGAAGAAGCCTCAGATCCGAGAAGGCCTCGGACATGCGGTCTCAGAGGTCTCGGATACCAGAGGTCCATGAGGCCTCGGAGATGCGTCTCAAATGTCACGAATTCGGGTATTCGGTAACAGATGGTCGAGCTCTGAGAATATCTCGGAGTATGTGACCCGGCCCAGTAATTCATTAGGTTCGGTCTACAAGGTTGATTCATGACCCAACAATAGAAAAAAAAGAGTGTTAGGGTTTGGTTATTTTTTGCTATGGAGAGATTTTGGGATGGTTGGGATGAACTTGAAAATTATATGCAGTGAAACATGGATTTTTTTTTCTCCATTCAATTATAGGTGTCACTAGAAGGTTCTAAACCCACAAGAAGTAGCCACTATAGATTTGTCTCTCTCTTCCTTTGTTTTCTAAGGACAATCTGAAGGTAAACTCCATGTATAAATGTTGTTTCATGGATGAAAGTAATGCTGAGATTTTGCACAGATGGAGTATCAAATCATAAAGTTAGTCTTACTGCATTAACTCATGTTTTTAGTCTTATAAAAGAGAACTTTGCTATTCTAAAAAACGACACAATTTTGAGACACATTTTTGTTGTGAGTCTCAAAATAGTGTCGTTTCACTTTAACAACACCTATGGGGTAGTTGTGACTACTGCATAGAAGTTGAATCCTAATTTTTAAATCCATTACAAAATAAACATGGGAATAATTGAAATTTATATAAAATAGTGTATCTAAAATAATTCTACAAACCATCAAATATCCAAAGCAAATGCTAAATCTCTAAAATTGATTAACTTATGTATTAACGTATTATAGTTCTCAAAATAGCCTCAAATTCAATATATATATACATTATTTTGTGTTTTGGGAATGTTTTAAATGGAAGGTTTCAAAGAGCATTAAATAAAGTATGTCTCACATTGGAAAGAGATAAGATTTTGTTGGCATTTATAAGGTCCAACAAAATTAAGCTATTAAATGAGTTATGCTAGGGTACACCCTAAAGCAAGCATGTGACACACACGTTGCAGAGTATTGGCTTTAGGGCGCTAGTGGCACCTTGATCACAGTCTTATTTTAAAATTCAAAAAAGCGGTTTATTTTTGAAATTCGAAATTATCTAAGCATAGATAATTATTTATGATAATTCAATTCTCTTTAATGTCCTTATCTTTTTGGTCTCTAATTGGAATAGAAAATTTGAGGGTATTTTCGGGTTTTAACTTCGTTTGTGCATAACTCAATTATAACAAAGAAGTTTTTGGGCTCCATTGTATCTTGAAGAAAAATTTGTTGTATCCCTGTTGCAAACCAATTATGGTGGGGGCAAATATTTTCTTTAGGAAAGTGACATTGTAACACACCTTAGGAGCATTTTCGTTTTTTGTAATTTTTCCTTTTTGGTATAACAATCTTAAGAAAATATTTGTGCTTCATTGGCACTACAATCCTTGAGAACTTGCTATTGATTTGACCAAACTCGACCGCTTTGATGTAACTTCCTTTAAGAGCTGGCAGAAGAAGATGCATTTCCTCCTTGCTGGAATTAGGGTGACTTACGTGCTAACAGCTACAAAGCTTGTAGCTACAAAATAGCTACAATACTGGAATTAGGGTGGTCCGACCCCGAGTGGCCCACACCAACTAGTGATGTCCATCATGTAGTGACCGAATCATTAGGAATGGTTGCATTAAGGTCACAAAACCAATGGATCCACAGCCCTCACATAACACACACATTTGACCATAAAGCTAACATGTATAGTAAGTCCATGACAATTATTACCGCACGTACCGGTGTATCATGTCATATAATGCAAATTATCTTGTCTGTATTTTACATGCATGTCTTTTTATAAGTCTCACTTGGTTAATAGATTTAGCACAACGTCTTTTCCAAAATGATCGAGTTCATGTGCAATAAGTACAAACGGTAAGAGTTGTAAAATATGCATATTTTCTTGGTACACAAAATAAATGTACAGTGCATGAAAAATAACAATGCGCATTATGTGAGTTAAAACTCACCTGGGTCGATATGTGCCTTTGAAAACTCCAAATGGTCCAGGTTCTCCAAATCTGTGGAAAACTTTCTATTAGTCCTAATCCCACTATAACAGCCCTAAATCAAAGAAAACATAAGCTATAGGTCTTTTGGCGAAAATAGGGTTTCGCCATCAATGACGAACGTCGGGCTGGTGCGACGTCCACCAGTAACGACAAGCCGTACATCCGGTCTCGACACCGTACGTCCGTTGTATGGGTTCTCAGGGAGAACCTTTTTTTCTCTCCACTATCCGCCTATTCTTCGACTCCTAAGGCTACTGGGTACTACCTAAAGCCCTTTAGTCTAGTTTAAAACTTCCATGCAAAGTAACAACGCTAAACTAACCAAACGTTAGCCCAAGCGGGTTTTAAGGTGCAACTAAGCTTAACCACTACATCTAAACAATAACCAAGCAGTATAACAACGTAAACAAAAGCTTATAGATCGAATGTTACCTCCTTGAAACAAAACTACAAGAGTTTCGCTTCATGAACGTTCCGAACTTGCAAACTCCTCACACACATGCTCACCAAACACTCACTAAGCTTGGAAACACACTGGAAACACTTTAGCAGCCTAGGGGCATTCTAAAAATTGTGTGAAATACGAGGGGGTAGAGCTCTATTTATAGGCCCAGAAAGCAACGGACGTCCGGCCAAGGGGTGTACATCCGGTGGTTCTTGCCCAGTGGTTCAAAGACTGTCTCGTACATCCAGGTATTATCCGTAGGGCATTTAAAAAGTAGCGACGTCCGTGGTGGTTATGTACCACCAAGATAGCGAGAGCGTCGTCAGTGGTCCTCCAGATGTCCGCAAGACAATGACAAAGATACGCCGCCTAACCTAGCATACGTCTGCCTAACCTAGCGTACGTCTGTCCAAAAGTCCAAATTACCCTTCTAACAGCCTTAGTGACCCAAAGCCCAAATTAACTCCCCCAACTAAGCCACTTATGCTTAGTCAATAATTTGGGTCACTACACCATCTAACCATTAAGATGCAGTACGAACCGTCTTCTCTATGTACAGATAATTTAGTTTTTTTTTACAATCATTTTATTATTTTATTTGTTAAAAGAATAAGAGTATTATATGAATATAAAAAAATAAGTGACTTTTTTTATTTTTTATTTTTTATATTTTGATAGTTTAAAGATTATTTTAGTACTTTTTAAACATTGAGATGTTATATTCAAAATAACATATAGTTTAAAAGACTTTTTTTATATATTTTTTTTCCTTGATTTAAATTAGAAAATCCAGTTGCCGCTGAAAACGACCGCGCATTAAAATATCCAAACAAGGCCCGGCTTTTTATAAGCCCCAAATGTATATATCGATGAATTGGAGACTTTTATGGCTATTGACCAAAACTTAAAAACAAAAATAGAAAAAGAAAAATATAGATTGTGATGTGACCTCACAGCCACATGCTGGCAGCCCATCACTCTACGGCATTGAAAAGTTGAAGTGATCCAGTCAAACAAAACCTACCATAATTTTTATTTATTTTTAAATAAGATAACCTACTATACTTTTGAGAGGAAAATCATTTGAGTTCAATTAAGAATTACGACAGACTTATATAAAAAAAAAAAGAAAAAAGAATTACGACAGAGTAAAAGCTTTAAAAAAAATTATAGCTCAACTTATAAAGTCATAAGTTATATATATAATTATTTGACATAAAAAATTTATTTATGACAACAAAATCCGTTAATTCATGATTAGCTTCAATTATAACAATAGGTATGTTTCAGATAAATTCAATTCGATATATAAGTAGTAACATTTTTTGTCGAAATTCATCATTTTCAACTCGTAAGATAGGAAATTATTTGCATCCTCAACCCAACAGGTTAGGACCATAAAGTATAAAGAAAACGAAAAATACAAGAAAAAATAAAGGGCACAAAAGCTCACAAAACACTACCAAAAGAAAGCTGTCAAATGATTCTAGATAAAGTGCGCAAAAAAATCACATCTATGCATTTGTGAGTCATGATTTGTTGTAGGGTTGTTGGAATCAAAAGCGACATGTACCGATGGGAGCAGGTACAACAGATGTTAATCAAGTTTTGAAACAATCCAATTCAAGAGCTTTATCGACCAAAAAAGAAAAGAAAGACACGTCAAAAATATGGACGCACACCCAGTGCAGTGACAGCATGACACTTGTGCCTATTAAAAAAATAATAATAATAAAGCAAAAGTAAAAGGAGGAAAAGAGTGGGGAAGGGAGGGGGAGCTGTGCGGCGCTCTCTGCTAGGCCAATGAAAACCCTTTTTTTGTATTATTGAATAATAACCTACCATATTAGACAAATTGAAAAGTTTGTTTGTTTGATTGTTTTTTTTTTTTTTTTTTTTCATTTTCATATTCTAGGAATCTTTCTCCTTTTGATTGACAGGTGGTCCAACAGATAATTGCAATAGTTGCGTCACCAGTGACCTATTCAAAAGATATTTCGCTATATTATTTTTTATTACTATACTTTTATTAATATATATCACTTTTCTTTATCCCTTTTATATAATCTGCCATCCTTTTCATTTCTTCTTTTACAACTTATTGAAAGATAATATAAAAGGAGACCATCACTTCTTAGGCATTAATAGAGATTGAAAAAAGATGACGAGAGCAGAGCTGGTGTTCATCCCTACCCCAGGAGTCGGTCACCTCGTTTCCCTAATCGAGTTTGCAAAGTGTTTGCTTGGACGGGATGATCGTCTCTCTATCACCGTTCTCATCATAAAGTCGCCAATGGCGCACACCTTGGATGCCTTCATTCAATCAATCTCTGCCTCCCACACCCGCATAAAATGTATTTTTCTTCCCCATGTAGATCCTCCTCCGGGAGAGGTTTTCCTCAGCTCTGTTGAAAAATTTGTCACCGATTTCATTGGAAGCCACAAATCCCATGCCAAAGAAGCTATCATCAACAGCGTGTTATCCAATTCCATTCCGCTTGCCGGGTTGGTGGTGGATATGTTTTGCACCGCCATGATCGACGTGGCACACGAGCTCGGTGTCCCATCTTATGTGTATTTCACTTGTAATGCAGCCTTTCTTGGCTACATGCTCTACCTTCCGACCCGGCATGACCAGGTCGGTGTCGAGTTTAGTGAGTCGGATCCTGAGTCGTCGGTCATACCGAGTTACGTCAACCCGGTTCCTTCTAGCGTTTTGCCTACATTCGCTTTCCACAAAGAAGGTGGGTACATCTCCATGGTAAACCATGGTAGAAAGTGCAAAGAGGCCAAGGGTATTCTCGTTAATACGTTCCATGAGCTGGAGTCCCATGCGTTCAGCTCGTTTTTGGCTGATGGGATCCCTCCTGTTTACGGAGTAGGGCCGTTGATTAACCTCAAGGGTCAGATAAATTCGGAGGCGAATGAGGCGGAACATGCGAAGATCAGGAAGTGGCTCGACGATCAGCCTCCATCATCCGTGGTGTTCTTATGCTTTGGGAGCTGGGGGAGCTTCGGTGCGCCGCAGTTGAAGGAGACCGCGCTTGCGCTCGAGCGGAGTGGGCACCGGTTCATCTGGTCCATCCGTTTGGAATCCCCGCCAGGTGAGAAGGTTGCAACGCCGTCCGATTGCCCGAATCTCGAGGAGGTCTTACCAGTAGGATTCCTGGAAAGGACCAGAGAAATCGGAATGATATGTGGGTGGGCCCCACAAGTGGAGGTCCTGGCCCACAAGGCAATCGGAGGGTTCGTATCGCATTGCGGGTGGAACTCGATCTTGGAGAGCCTGTGGCATGGCGTGCCTATTGCCGCGTGGCCGGTTTACGCGGAGCAGCAAATCAATGCCTTCCAGATGGTGAAGGATCTGGGTTTAGCTGTGGAGCTGAAATTGGATTATAGGCGCGGTGGCGAGGTTGTGGCGGCGGAGGATATTGAAAAGGCGGTGAAATGTTTGATGGACGGTGAGAGTGAGGTGAGGAAGAGGGTGAAAGAGGTGAGTGAAAAGAGTAGGAAGGCTGTGGTGAACGGTGGATCTTCTTTTGCTTCAGTTGGACGGTTGATTGAGACTATTATAGGAAACAGTGTTGAATGAACGGAGTAGTGAAAATTGATGCACCTTTCCAAGTTTCAAGGTTTTCTTTCTCTATCTGTTTTTTTTTACCTTTTTTTTGTAGAGTACTTTATCTATACGCATGGCGTTGTTAAAGCTGGTACCATAAGTTTGGTATGTTTATCTTCAACGTTTCAATGGTTACCATGGATAAAGGATTGAAGCACCTTATCCATGGATTTGCTCAAAATATAAGAAGGGAAAAGTACACGTGTAACTCTTCAATGTGTTCCACAAACTATTGATGGATTCAATGTCTCTTATAAAAACTATGAGAATTTGTCCATATCATCCAAAGCTAGCAAAAAGACAATTTCTAAATCTAAATTTGGAGGTCACAATTAAATTTAAAGGAATAGTATACGAATTTCTCAAATTACTACTGCATTTTCGGTGTCTTTCTAAGTTACTAATTGTGTTAATGTCTTTTTTAAGATTAGTAAAAAGATGAAAATGACTATAGTAATTTTTTAATAAGAAACTCTTAAAATTGGGGGGAAAAAAAAAACACTTAAAATTTGAATCTTAAAGCTTAAAAAAAAGGAAAAAATATAAAAAAGTTCTCCAAATTATCAATCGTTTATAATATATCTCTCTAATGTTCAAAAATAACTAAAGTAGCCCCGCTAAAACTGCCAAAATGGATTAAAAATGTTACTTTTTTTTTATATTCTTATAATACCCCTATTCTTTTATCAAATAAAATAATTGTAAAAAAAACAACCAAATAATTTTTTTAAAATACAACAAAAAAATGAGTGAATAAATACAAAAATATATATTGAATAAATAAATAATTAGTCACTGGTCTAAATCTTAAATTGCTTTATCTTGTATTAAAGTAAAATCAATGGGCGAATAAAAACAATTTTTTAACAGAATTTGACTTTAGGGACTAAATTGTTTTTTTTTGTAATATCTCAAAAATCATACATTTGATTTTACTTTAATACGACATGAATAGTCACTATAATTGGCATAAATTATATATTTATTTCAAAATATATATATTTTTTGTATTTTAAAATTTGTTTAGTTTTTTTTACAATTATTTTATTAATTAAAAGAATAAGGGTATTATAGGAATATAAAAAAAGTAGTATTTTTGATACATTTTGCTAGTTTGGGAGTTACTTTAATACTTTTTAACATTGAAAATTATATTGCAAATGACTGATAATTTGAAAGATTTTTTTATATTTTTCTAAAAAAAAAAAAAAAGAATGAAGGGTTGGTTTTCTGATCTCCCACGGAACTAATGGGGTCGCCTTCATATTGTTTTTGATTGTTTTGTTTTTAACAAAAAAAAAAAAAGTTTATTTCTAATAATTATATATATATTTATGAAAGATATTTTTGTCGTTAAGGGAAACATTGACACTTAATTGATTGTTTAACCAGGATATCGACACTATTGGTAATTTGGTTTTTTCCTAAATTTAATTGTTTAGGACCAAAATGAGAAAATAGGATAAGTCCAGGGGTAAAATCGAGAAAACGGTTCAAAGGCGAGGGACGAATCCGGCACATCATCTTTAAGACTTCAAAGTAACGGTAACTTTCTGCCTCATGTTCTACTCCTATTTGCGGCTTAAAAACATGACAAAAAAACCACGAGAAAAGTCAGCTTTCAATCATGAAAGAGAAGAAGGTAAAAAACCAAAATAAAATAAAACGGCAGGGACTCGAAGGACAAAAATGAGAAAACAGGGATAAGTTGTGGGTAAAATCGAGAAATCTGTTCAAAAGCGAGGGACGAATTCGGACATCATCTATTTTAAGAGTACAATGTAACGGTAACTTTCTATGTCTTGTTCGTCTGGTGTTCTCTCTTTGCTGCTTAAAAAGAATTATCTTTCAATCATCCAAAACAGAAAGCAAGAACAAACACACTGAAAAAGAAATCACTGTAGCGTATAGAAGATCAGGTATGAATATGACCAAAGCAGAAGAGAAAAGGGAAGAGAAGGAGAGGCTTGTCATCGCCACTACCAAAGTGGTGGAGTACTTGCAGCCATTTATGTCGAAAGAGCTTCTCTGCAAGTTTCCCGACAACTCTGCCTTCGACTTCGATTACACACAGAGTTCAATTTGGTCCCCTTTGGTCACTCGGGCGTACAGTCCCATGGATTTGGATTTGGATTTGGATTTGGATTTCATGACACCAAGAAAGCTCTCATTTGGGATGGATTTCGGCAAAGAAAACAAGCTCAAGAAAGCCAGTTCCAACATTAAGAAGAATATCGGCACCACTGCCTTCAAATTCAATCTAAATCTCTTGAAAATGAAGAGCAAGAAGATAATGAAGGCATCTGAATTCTCTCCCACTCCTATAAAGAGCACTTGTTACCCAGCCACCACCAAGGTACTTCTACTTTTTTTCTGGGTTCTTGATTCATACCTTTCTTTTAGATTTTCTTTTTCAAGCTGAAAGATTAGATTAGCCAACTTATATAAGCCTATTTGAGATGAAAAACTGTAGGAAAAATGTGTGTTTGATAACTCATTCATTGAAAAGTTCTGATCTTTGGGGTAAATTTGAAGATTCAGAACCACTCTACTAGATTTTTGCAGGGGGAAAGTGAATTCAGGGGAAAGCCTGTGATTCACGGCAAACCCATGAGGGAAATCCATGAAATGTTTACCTTGATTCTGTTGGAAGGATAGCTTCGAAAGTACCAAGTTTTCCTTTTTATCTCTTCTTTCTAATAGAAATTAACTCATTCCACTAGTTGAAATCCTAATGTTCATTCCTCAGATCTCAAGTCTGTCGAGTCTTTTACTTGGTTCACTATCTATCTAATGAAGACTTTTTCTTTCCCCCATGATATATTGTGTACTGAATACAGGCATGGACAAAGATGCTGAAAGCTGCGTCGAAACATTTCAAAAGAAAGAAGAAAGATTCCACGGCCTATGTGAAGCGCTCCATCTATTTGAGAGGAGGAAAAGCATTTCAAGATGATTAATAGATTTGCAACTTCTCTTTTGCATTGTTCAGCTTGATTTGTATTTATAATCGGTATTTTTCTAGCAGGCACCACCTTCCATTCACAATTGAGATAATTTTTCTTTTTTTATGTTCCAAATTAGATGCAAGTCTTCAACTAAATGTGTTTATTTGTTTTTTGTATATATTATTCTTTGAATTTAAACCTACCTTTTTTATTTTTTTTTATCTACTTTAAAATTATATATAAATTTTGTTGTCGACAAAGAGTATTATCAGCAACGATATTTTTGGTTGTCTCCAATAGGCATTTCTGATGGAGCATTGGTGATGACATTAGCCACAACTTTTGTCCTTATTGATGGTCTTCAGAGATTATTTTTTTTTAGATTCGGTACACAAAATAATTATTCTATTAAAAAATAAATATCATTGATTAAAAATAAAAGAAAGTGGGATGGAATAATCATTCCCTCGTAGAATAGAAATAGTTATACTTTAACACCACTACAATTTAATTTCAGCATTAATAAAGACACACAAAGCAGATATAACCACGTATATAGGATAAGGTTTACAAACATAATGTTCTACAAATAAAAAATGGTTGTACAAAAATGTCATATACGACATGAAGCCATGTACAAAAATGTACAATGTTCAAGTATATACATGAGTGATACTAAACAAAAAGTGGGACTAATTCGACACAAAACCATCCGGTATATACTATGACTTCAATCGTTGTAATAGCCTAAGTACATGGCTACCGGATTCTCATCTAATGCCTCTATACCTATTGGATATGATGTCCAAAACTCCAATTGATAGGATAATATTTTGATTATTATTATTATCATAGGAAAATGAACGTATGCATTTATATTCTTACGTGGTATATATGTGCGATTGTGTATTATTAGGTGGTAAAATGGGTTTGCAAGTTGACATGATTACGACTTGTTATGATCCGTGACCTGATTAACCTAAACACGAGCATGACATGTTTAGCTAAATGGGTTGAACTTTCAAACATGAACATGACATGGAAAATAGCCGTATTACCCGACACAACCCGTTTAAAATGACCGGGTCATATCGAGTTGGCATGACCTGACCATTTGAATGAAAAATATAAAAAAATAATATGATAATAAAGTTTAGGATTTTTTTTTTTATCTTTTTAAAACAGGTTTGGTGGGTCACCCGCTTAACTCGACATGTTGACCCACCAGACACGAAAATTAACCGGGTCATAAACGAGTGACCCAATTATGACTCAAACCCATTTAGGTCAAACCCGAAACCTGTTAACTTCTTGTTGTGTTCGTGTCGGGTTCACGGGTTGTATCAAAATTACTAGCCCTAGTACCATCCGATTTTATGCCTCAAGATCCCTGAGATGCATTATATTTGAGTGATGATATGCCTATCATAAAAGATCATACTCAAAGATCTTTGCAAGTTATAAAGTTGTTCGTAGTTGTGAATGGAACTGAGAACTCCAACTAGACTATAATATATCGGACCTCAACATTGATGTATCAAAGATCATATCAAATAACTTCAATACATTGGGTAATCCCATATAGCATTGTGGGAAACATAATCTAATTATATTTTTTAATTGGCTAGACCTCAAAATACTTGTGGTTATATGAAGAAGTGTAATCTAGTAAGATAAAGTAAAACCAAAGAATCATAGAGTGCTTCGTCTGTAAACCCGAGTGCATTGCATCCGAACGAGAAGGTTGAAATTGATTTCCAAAATGTTGTCATAACAAATGATGTATGTGCACATAGACTTATAGCATTTATTCTAAATCCTGAAGAGTTCGTAAACTTAGATATGAAGTGTAGATTATTTTGATGTATCAAAGAGTGATGCCTATCAAATGAAATGTCTTCAATACATTGGGTAACTATAGGCTTAGTGTTTTAACACTACAATACTGGAACGCTTAGTTTATTTTTAATTTGAATAGATTCATGAGAACAAAATACTTGTGGTTATATTGAAATATACAAATATCTAGTAAGATAAAGTAAAACCAAAGAATTAAGAGAGTGCTTATAGTGCATTAATCATTTCTTAGAATAGATTTGATTTCCAAATAAAACAATTGAAGTAGTTCTAGTGAAGGGAGATCCAAGGAAGAAGTTTTGGGAGAACTAATTTCGGTAATGGATAAAGTTGCTTGTCTAGTACAAAGTATGTTTTGATGAGGAAGTGATTTCTTTGAAACTCCGTTTTGAAGTCTAGAGTTCTCTAAAGTTTCGTAAACATAACTAAGGCTCATGATTAATTGTTTACATTCCTAGTTTGTTTAAACACTCCATTTATTCCTCGTAATTTGAAGTCTTTATATATTTTGAATAAATATTTTGTTAGAGAGCAAAGCATTAGAATAGTTCCTTATTCCTATGTATTTAATGAGACAAGATTATCCTAAAGTTCGCTTGAGTATTTCGTGAGATTTGTGTTAAGAAATTATACATATAGAGCGTTAATCATGATCATTTTAAATTAGTGAATAGGGGATGGTTGATCATGATTACATGGAATGATAAAACAATTGAAGTAGTTCTAGTGAAGGGAGATCACAAGGAACAGTCGAGAAGTTTTGGGAGAACTACTACGGTAATGGATAAGTGAGTTGCTTGTCTACTTACCTTCAATGAATGTCAAGTGATTTTTGGTAATGATTATCGACTCTCAAGTTTAGAGAGTTCTCTAAATAGTTTCTTCTTTGTAAACAAATCTATGCATTCATGATTAATTGAATTTACATTCCACATATATTTGTTTAAACACTCCATTTATTCCCGATTGGGTGTAATTTGAAGTCGTATATACTTTTTAGAATCCAAATATTTTGTTAGAGAGCAAAGCGATAAAGAATATTCTCCTTATTTTAGATTTAATGAGAAAGATTATCCTAAAGTTCGGGCTTGAGTATTTTCAATAGGTATACTGAAAAATTATACATATACAAGATACATAAAGATGATCATGAATTTAAATTAGTGACTTAAGGAAAGGAGGTAATTAATGAACAAAGTGATTACATGGAAGGGTAACATTAAGTAAGTCATGAGGATTAATTGATTAAATAAAAAATACTTATTAGAGTGCAGTCACAATTATTTAATAAAAATTAATTGTGATTAAATAGAGTCATGTGACATGGTCTAGGTAGACATGTTGACATGCATATTAAGCTAATAGTATTTTTCTTTTAGGTCCTTCTTTGAGTTGATGTAAATTGACAGGTATTTATATTGGACCTCAGTTATATATTTATTTACTTGTGATGTTTTATCAAATAAAACATGAGCTAAAAGATTTATTAATCTTTTTGGTTAATTAGAGAAATTAGACTTAGGGAATTAAATAGAGTATTTGGCTAATAATTTAATTTCTACAAGCTAAAGAATTAAAAGGGGCCTTGGGCTCATTATTTTAATTCTTGTAGGCTTGTAAATATAATTTGCACAAAATATAATTAATTCTAAGGGTCAAAGTTAAGTATAATGAGCATTGGGCATGAGGGTAAAAACACAAGCCCAAGTGCTAAGCATGTGGGGGTGGGTACTTTTTTTTTTTTGACATGTCCATGCAAGGGTAGGGGGAGAGGGGATTCGAACTTGTGACCTCCGCTTCATAAGGCGTGGTTCACAGCCGATTGAGCTACCACTTGAGCGGTTGTCACTTCGAAACCTGAAAAGAAAGAAAGGCATATATATATTTTAATTTTTTTTTATAATTTTGTGTGAGTACATAAGCAAGCAAAGCAGAAAAACAAGAAAAAACTAAACAAGCCTAGGGCAAAAAACTGAAGGAGGGTCCTTCTCGCTAATGATAGGAACCGAAGGAGGAGGAAGAAGATAAATTATGGGCAAAAAAAAGATCTGGCTATATTGTAAAAAATTTAACTGAATAATATGAGTGTAAAAACTTGAACTAAAGAGTATAAAGCTCTACATGACTAAAGCACGTAGCTCAAATATTATAACATCACAGATGCCTACAGGAATTTCTTCAATCCAAACCCTATTCATGATTTGTTTTACTGATGCTTTTGCTAGATCATGAGCCACTCAATTTGCCACTCGTTGGTTTTCCATGTGATATTGATATGTAATTTCTGGTGAAATGGATGAATGTGGGAATGAGAATGGAAATGGTATTGATAATGAACTTCAATTAGGGTCGAAGACAAACCACAAGTGAATTCAATTGAGGCTAGATATAAACCACAAACACGTATGTCTAATTCATTAGCTAATTCTCATTAATAACCAAATGATTTTTAAATAGAAATACAAGTAGATAAAGCTTAAAGTGATAACACCTAACGTTTTAATATTCAAATTCAAATAAACTCTAATTATAATAACATAATCTTAATATTAAATAAACTAATACTAAATTAAATAATCTAATCCTAATGAATTGAAATTGTATTCCAATTCAACTATCATTCTCTCTAATCATAACCTTATCCCTACCATTCTTACCCCTTAAAAGGACTTTGTCCTCAAAGTCCGGCTAGAAAGAATTAGAAATTTAAACTAATACCACTAAAAAATCTTATACATGACTTAGAGTTTTACCTAAATAAAAGAATTAAAAAAGAAATTATCCTTCTTTTTTTTGGATAGTTTGGTCCTTTTCTCTACAACAATTCTTTTTCTTTTTCTTTTTCCTAAACCCAAACAAAGAATACAAAATGTCTTCTTCTTCTTTTATTTTTTCTGAATAGAGAACGTGAATAGGTCGTTCTTCTTTGAGATGCTTATTCGTTTAGGGTGAAGATGAGCGTTGCATTTCCATAGGCGACGATCTAAGGAACTAAATCGTGTTGGCGTGGGGTTGTGGCCTGTGGGCTGGCGTTGTTGGAGCTCATGGGTCCAATGCTTGTTATATCTACGACCGGGATGAGTGGTGACGAGGCGTGTGGCTGTTGGCAGTGGTTGAAAGGAACAATAGTGCTTGTGGGGACGGTGTCGTAGGAAGTGGGCTCCAATAATTGTTGTGCTGCTGAGTTTTGGTGGTTGGGACTGTTTGCGGGTCTTGGTTGGGCAAGCGGGGTTGGAGCTTGAGCGCTTTGATTGACTCAGATGATGGAATCTGTACCAAGTTTTGTCGCGAAGAAGAACTCAATTCCTTGGTTTCTTTCTCTATATGAGATGAAGACTCATCATGGCATTTAGCGAAAACTATAAAAAGTGATCACCCTACCGAAAAATTTCATAGCCATTACCACCATCAACCTCCCACTAAACCGAAATCGCCGCCATGGCTACAGACAAAGAGTGGATCCAAAAGCTGGAAGTCGATATGCTAGAGTTCAAGGAATCAATTCAGAAGTTAACCCAAACTATTGATTCCATTCAACATATCTTGAAGGAGCTTTCAGCACACTTTGCCAAATTCCTTTGTGAGTTTTCAACACATTTCGCTAAATGCCATTATGAGCCTTCATGTCATCTAGAGAAAGAAACCAAGGAATTAAGTTCTTCTTCGAGACAAAACATGGGATAGATTCCATTGCCTGAGTCAATCAAATCACTAAAGCTCCAGCCCACTGCAGATTTGCTACTCCACAGTCAAAGATTCGCCAGAAATCATCGGCGTCACCAGCCCAAAACGACCCAGAGCCATGAAGAAATTCATAAAGAATAAAAGTAAAAGCACAAATAAAATAAAATAGACACAAAGATTTTTATGTGATTCGGTCTATGATCTACATATATAAATAAAGCCCTAATCGCTACATTATGTTCTTATTCAATTAATGATTTTACAATACAATTATACAAATAGTCTTTACTTATAGGGACTAAAATCAAATCAGGTATATTTAATTTTGATTTGATTTTATCAATTACAATCAATTGATATATTTCCATAATATCACAATATATTCTAACATTCCCCTTCAAACTCAAGGTAGAAGGTTTTGGAACCTTGAGTTTGAGTTTAATTTTCCCTTTTTTTTGCAATGGCAGCACTTGATGGTGGTGATTGTAGGTGGTCGGCGACGATGATCTGAGATGTGCCTTCAATAACAATAGGCCAACGAGCCAAAATGAAAAGCCAACTATGGGCTGAAATTGGTCTAGGTTTTACACAATACCACAAAAGCCGAAGAGATATTGGCTAACTATGGGCCAAATATGATAGTCAACAATGGGCAGAAAGAAGCTTGGGTTTTAAACAACAACACAGACGCCGAAAATATTGGGCCAATAAATCAACAAAAAGTAAGTGAAGGTCAATAAAAGACCAAATGACTGGACCAACAAAGGCCAAAATATGGGCAACTTAACCTCTTTTGATTTTGATTTTTTTTTCCTGTTTTTTAATATATAAATAACACAAAATCAAAATGTAACACAAAAATGGCTAACATGAAATCAACTAGTAATGCAACAGCAAAGCCATCATCCGCCCAAGGCAACAGCAGCGGAGAGTCCATGATGATCGGAGAAGGATTAAAACAGATGGATTCACCGGAGAAGACGCCATTTAATACCAGAGGCTAAAGGAGACGACTCAAACGAGGCCGGTGGAGAAGTCTCCAACGAAGAGTATGCCAGAGAAGATTGTGCAGATCTTGGCAAATTCAATGAAGCCTTATTTTCTGGACAATGCACAAAACTCAAATCTATGACAGACCCAAAAGAAAATAATAAAGTGACACACGTGGGGTAGCAAAGGAGAATGCCAAAGAAAATCTGGTTTTTTTTTTTTTTTGCTCCATCGAAAAAGACTCAGGAGTCAGGATAAAAGAAACTTGAATTAACAATGAAAATATAGACACTCAGAACGATTTTTGATATATTTGAGGAACAGACACAAAAATTATGAGAAGAGAGAAAAAAAAAAAAAATCAAATCAAATCAAATTGAAAGACACAAGATGATAAGAAGAGAAAAAGAAAGAAAATAAAGTAAAAGTGAAATTCCACATGATTGAAATCCGGCATTAGCCTGAAACTCTGGTACCATAAAAAAATTTATAAAGAAATAAAAGTAAAAGCACAAATAAAAATAAAATAGACACAAAGAAAGTAAAAAAGGAAATAAAAATAAAATAGACACAAAGATTTTTATGTGGTATAGTCTATGACATACATACACAGATAAAGCCCTAAATGCTATATTATGCTTTTATTCAATGAATGATTTTACAATACAAATAATATCTACTTATAGGGATGAGAGATAATGCAAAATGGAAATGGTATAATTGATAAAATCAAATCAGGTATATTTAATTCTTATTTGATTTTATCAATTACAATCAATGTTAATACATTACCATAATATCACAATATATTCTAACAAGCCAAAGGTATCCTCACCCGCGCACGGACCATCTAGTTGCGCTCCCATATGCGGCCACTTCCGCCTGTTTGCCTGTAGGTATTCCTACCAAGTCGAATTGCAACAATACCCAAAGAAATCCACACGACCAAGAAGAAAACGTTTAAGGAAGGAATGAAGCCAAAGAAACAGCGCTACGATTTTTCTGTATTAGTTCCGTCCATCTTTGAGCACCTCCCAAACCTCCAGATTGGCCTCCTCTTCCACTGAGATTCACGATACCACCCTTCTTCTTTGAAGGTGTCCTTAAAGAAGTCCATAGAGAAGAAAAGAAAACAACAAAATTTTTGCTCTTTTTTAATGTATGTACAGTAGCATACGAAGAAGAAGGGAGACCAATAAGCCTTTGCAAGGCTTTTTGAAAATAAAAACAAAAACAAAAAATAAGTTGACGTGTTTGGCAGACGATAGGCTCTCATTGTAAAAATTGGGACCTAGTCATGTGTTTAACTTTTTATAGTTTTGTTATTTTATTTTATCGGACAAGGTCGTGTTTAGCAGACGATAGGCTCTCATTGTAACAATTGGGACCTAGTCATGTGTTTAACTTTTTATAGTTTTGTTATTTTATTTTATCGGACAAGGTCTTTTTAAGGGATAGGAATGATAGGAATAAGGTTATGATTAGATAAAATAATAGTTGAATTAGAATGTAATTCCAATTCATTAGGATTAGATTATTAGAATATTAAGTGTTATTACTTAATCATTACTTTAACATTCATTCTCACGTGTGAGCTCAAACTCACTTTTAATAGGTGAGACCCAACATGTGGAATATTTTAATTTAAATGGAGATAAATGACGGAGTTAAGATTTGAACTCATGACATTCGGCTTTGATATCATGTTAAATTACTAGTTATCCTAAAAGCTTAAGATGATAAAAAGAGATAAATTTAATCACTTAATCATTACTTTAACAGTGGTCTTCTCTTACCCTGAGTGGAGTATTACGATGCTATTCTATCCTAAGTGAAGAATTGTGGCCTCTCTTACCCGAAAGGAGCTCTCAAATCCCATCTCGCGTCCTCGGGTACCTATAATATATTTACTACTGACCAACTGCAGTTGATGCATAATTAAGGCTCTTAATGATGTTAACAATTTGTTTGAAACCCAAAACAAATGAGAATAATAGTGAGTGACTTTATGTTAGGGAAAAGTAAAGGCTAAGGAACCCCCTTCTGTGCGAGTACACCAGCATCTTGTTTGTGTACTGCCTGATTTAGCTTCTTTCGGGTGTCACTTTGATGGAGAGAGAGAGAGAGATGATCACATTAATTTTCCCTGTAATGCCATGTGTAAGCTCGTTTTCTTCCTGGTTTCCACTGCTATATCTTTACATATTTATATTCCCCGCAAGATTTAATGTGTTCTATTGACGTTATTGACCATTTTCTTTTGCTTTGCAGAGAACATGGGAAAGAGCCAAACTTGCTACCTCACTAAACAAACTTCGTATGCCTTGTAATTGGGTTTAAATTTTCTCTTCTTTTCCAAGATGATTGCTCCATATATTGTTACTAAGGGTAGAATATTTTTAAAAACATGAAATATAGCTTATGAGATTATGAACCTCAAGATCTTTAGGCATTTGTATGAGGTTAAGATCAAAGAGGGTTTTTTTTTTTTTTTTTTGATAACGAAAAACCCTTCAAGGCATAGCCACTTCATGTACTCATTCTTGTTAGTTAAACCTTGGATCTATGTAAAGCACCCCCTCTCTACTTGTACTCGGTAATACTCCAGCTTTGCCGATGGGCTGGCTCCAAATAATTGCTTGCACCAAAGGGGATTCAAACCTTAGACCTCATGAACTACCACAAAGACCAAGGCTCTTACCAATTGAGCAAACCCTTGGGGTTATGAGGGTTTTTATTATATGGCACGTGTTGCAGTCATCATTTGTGATGTATTGAAATATGCAGGTTTGGTAGGTCTCATAGGCGCGGCAAAGGCATATGACATATGCATCTTTTGTTTCACCTAACCTCACATATGTTGCCTCTGCTCTGACTCAGGATAGCATCAAGCTTGCATGTTCTGTTTGATTGCTTGCTTTGCAGGAACTGAACGCTGCAGCGAGGCACTTCAAAAGCTTTTAAAGAAATTTTACGTTCTTGTAAACATTCAAGGGGATGAGCCTCTTTTGGAGCCCGAGCTAATAGATGGGGTTGTCAAAGCTCTGCAGGTATTTCCATGCATGTCATCTTAGATGAGATGACCATTCATATCTGAAACCAAGAAACTTACATGTTCTCTTGGATACAAAATATCTTCTTTCTCTTCAGAGGAATGATTTTACAATATTTTGTAATTGATAGAAATTTTTCCCTTTTTTATGTAGATTGTGTTGAGTGTCAAATATTACATATTTGATCCCATAATTTACATTTGTTAATCTTTTACCTTTATTATGTTTTGATGTTTGTATTAATTTTGATGTCTTAGTATTTTGCAAGTTGCTAAGAAAACGCTGCGGTCTTAAAGTTAAAGTTGCAAAAAAATTGGAAAAAAAGAGTTTCTAAAAGGGGATCGAACGCATGTCACTACTCTTGAGTGCATCTGCGCTCAAGCCCAGCTAGGACACACTCAAGTGCACCCCCGTCTAAGACTAAGCAAGTAGCACTCAAGCGCTACACTACAAGAGACCTGATATACGCCCAAGTACGCTCGAGCGCACCTAGTGTGCAATTGAGCACATTCGTTTGACTTGATAGTCTTGAAACCCTAAATTAACATTATAAATACCATTCTTTTCTTTGTAAACGCACCAGAGACGCCGTTCAGACTGTATTTTTGAGTTTTACGTGTTTTGTAGCTCTGAATTTGATTTCCCTTTGTAAGTTTAGTTTTCATAAATTCATTTATCAAAATTATGATGTTTGTAGTCATGAAAGGCTAAAACCTTCAATTAAGTTTGAAGATGAAGCCTTGCCATTGATTTACGTTCACACTTTCATATATATACAATCCCGTTATTTAATATAGTTGATGTTTTATTTCAATTCAATTATTTAATTAAATTCTTGTGATTGATTGTTTTGTTTATTACTTGCACAAACATTGGATATTTAATGTGTTTTATCCGATAAATACATCAAATCATTCAATTTAAATTTGATATCCATCATGATTTGTAAATAAAATGGATGATTTGTTTTAAGTTGGGTATTCGCTATGATTTGTACAATTGATGGATTTGTTGAATGTTTCAATAGATTATTTTTATGAAATATAGAACATGCATTGGATTTATCATTCTTCGGATGTAAGAACAAAATATGAAAGTGTTGTTTTAATTTGGTGAGGTAAATTTTGAAACCTTAATGCTACTTATCATTTGTTTTAATCAATTGGGGAAATTACACTTTACCTCCTGAAGTATCCACTGATTTTCACTTTTTCTTCTAAAGTTTCAAGTGACACTTAACCCCCAAACTTTCAAAGGCATTTAACCAATTAATTTTTATTCTCAAAATGCCCCCATCACATTTTTTTTAGAAATATATATATATATATATATATAAATATATGCTTGGGTGGCCGAACCACCCCCATGGGCTGGCCGGCCACCTTGTTTGGCATTTTCTTCCTTTCTTTTGGATTTTTTTTTAAAAAAAAAAAATGTGATGGAGACATTTTGGAAATAAAAAGGCCAAATGGGTTAAATTGCCATAATTTGAAAGTTTGGGGGGTTAAGTGTCACACTTGAAACTTTGAAGGCAAAAGTGAAAATCGATAGATACTTCAAAGGGGTAAGGTATAATTTCCCCTAATCAATTTCATTTAGTTTATATTTTTGTAAGAAAAAAAATCACATCACTTTTGAAACTAGGTTAAAATATAATTAGTTTAGATAGAAATTTATTTTACAACACAATTTCCTGTAAATTCAACCTTGTACTTGCAAAATCTATATTGCAAAGTTATATATATATATATATATATATATATATAGTAACTGTGAAAGTAATAATTGTTCACTCATTAAAGTGATGGTTGCTGATAGAGATGATGGTTGATATGACAAAATATCAACCATTGAATTTCAAACCAATGGTTGAGATTTGAAGAAATATACTCATATAATTATAGGAACATCAATGAACATGAGACACAGTAGCAAAGGCAAACAATTAGTTATGGGAAACCATCAATGAGTAAGCTGATATATTGTAGTACTACCAATCTTTCTATACCACTAGTAATATTACTCTTATACTCATTTCACATCGGTTGACATTGAGTGTTTTACATTTCTTTTGTTTTTTCCAAGTGACTAACATATGAAGCCACTTAAAACATGTCATGTCAGCCAATGTGAAATAGGTGTGATAATAAATGTAGAAAGTAGCAGTACTCTTCTACCAAATACACCTATAGGCTATAATGCTTTGAGAAGGGTAAAAATTTAAGAGAAGATAGACATAGGCACACAAATACTTAAGGAAAGGCAGATAGATTCAGGAAAAAAACAAAACAAAACAAAACAAATTTTTTCACCCTACTCATCCATAATAACATGCCATGAAAATGCACAGCCCCAACCATGCAATTCAAGTGTTACATCATTGCAAATAAATTCGAGCATAAGTTTCACAACTTCAAACCTGAAACCCTTAGAGGCATAAACCAGTTTAGTGTTTTATGATTCTGCAGCTTGTATTCTGTGTCCTTAGATGTTGGGCAGTAAGGTAGGCTTCTTTCTCATCAACGAATGTGCCATATCAATAAGTTTTAGTAAATATAGAAGTGATCACTATACATGTGGGCTGTCATGTTTAAAGATTGAAGCATTGCTTCTCCTCTTTGTTGAAGTTAAAAACAGATATCCCCCCATTATTAATATCTATTGCTCGGAACCTGAGCCATCAAAAAAGCTTTGTTAGGGTTAATTGTCAAAGGAAATTATAGTGCATAATGTGTTATATTTCACTCCAATGATATCTCATGGTTATCAAAAGATGATGAAATGGTTAATTTTACTGTTCAGCTAACCAGTGAAGAAGTGATGAGAAATGTATCATTGGAGCAGCAGTGCCATTCTAAAATATGCAAAAGACATGAAGGCAAACTTGTAAAAGAAAAGAACACACAACAGCAACAACAAAACAAAACAGCAGCAGCTAACACTTATCACATCAGACTTGGGGTATACCTGTATGAATTAAGCAATTTTACTGACAGTCTTTGAAGAATTTCATAATGAAAAAGAAAATTAAAGAGAAAAGTGGAAAAGGAGAGAAAATGGAGTCAGGATCTTAGGGTGGTTCCACAATATATTGCCTATGTCCACCACTAGGTAATTGCCCTAAGGGCTACATTTTGCTCTTATTGTTTGATTGGTCACACCATAAGTCCAAAGCAGAACATGACGCATTACATGGTTGATCTTTACAATATAAATGATCCCTATTTATTGGGAAAAGGTGGTAAGTGAATACAACACAAATGATGTTAGGTTACAATCAACCAACCAAGGAAAATGTATAGGGAAGGAAATTATCAAACCTATATAGAACGCCTATACTATAACAGTCTTTAATCAACTAACCAAGGAAAATGTATAGGGAAGGAAATTATCAAACCAATATAGAGAGCCTATACTATAGCAGTCTTTATAATAATAGGCTACTGACATTATACAAAGACAAGCAACTTATTGTTCATAGTTTTCATATAAATCATGATGATTTAGGGAAGGAATATGCCGAATTTAATAGGGATTGACCATACTATATGAGACACAGTTCATGATGTTCTCATCTCATTTGTCAAACCTTCACACCTTCTATATCAATATCACAATTTCCAGATTCAAATGATCAAGAAACTTAGTAAACAATCAGATTTTATTTTACAAGGATCACCAAAAATAACTTCCTGGGTGACTGCATATATTTAATACCATTACATACCTCTCTGGGGGTAGCCCTACAGCTGTACAGATCAATGCCCGCAAAATTGATTTGTGAGTGACAACCAAAAAATTCTCCCCCTGGAAAATGAGAAAGATATTTATACCGGAACTATATTGAGTTGAAACTTGAAAATGGTAAAACAATGGTAGAGAAAGGAAAAAGCGTACTGGTGAGAGTAATATTTCCCTCCAAGCCTCTCTTGCCGTTGCCCATAGTTTTCGTATAGGGTAGACACCATTCACATAGAAATTAGCAGGATCTTCTCTCCAAGTGGTATACTCCTTTGGATATCTCTCCTTAGCATCCACTGCCTCCAAATTCTGAATGTGATTTAGTCTTATGCAGAAAGAACTAAAGAGATGACATAAATCAAGGACCATTATAAATGTACAATTTAAATAAAACAAGTTTCAAGCTAGCTAGAGATGACTAAATTCAATGTGAATGATATAAAGTAAATCAATTTAATAATGTCACTACGAATTAGATAAAGTTGCATCAAATACAGCTCTGAAGTTATAGAACTCTCTGTATAAAAAGGAGACAGACCATTTTTCATGCCTTCAAGAAAAAATAGATGGGCTTCCTTCAACGAATCAAGGAAAACAGGTGGTTCTTCCCTCCCTTGCCATATAACTTCAGCAGTGGACTGCATTAAACACTTAGAGATAAAATTGGTAAAGTACTAAAAATTAGCAAACAAAATTTTGTTAGTCAAACCTTAGCACGAGTTATTGGGCTTGAAAAGCATTGATCAAAGTATATATTTGCCAAGGCTTTTCTGCACCTCTCTGCTTGCCTCACTCCAGTTTCTGTTAGGATTGATAAGTTTGAGCTTCCCTGAATGTAGATATAGCAACCAAGTTAGTTGCTAGATACTCTCAAGAATGAAGTGTTTACAAGTGCTGATCCAAGTGTTGATTTTACTACCATGTTATCTAGTTGTATGAGTCTACTAAATAGCATTACCCTCAATAGAATGATAATAGACAAGGTGAAGAGTGGGACTTGAACTTTTGTTCAACCATAGAAGCCTTCAAGAAAAATGATTTACTAAGTGGGGTTAAATGGTTCCTTAAATCCTAATATAGTGAAAGAGAATAGCAACATAAACATTTGTATATAGTGAAAATCAATTTTAGCAGTTCAGGTACTTCTGTTTCTTGTCAACAAATGAAACTGAAATTACTTAGTTTTTTAATGTGCATTACTTAGATTTTTTGTTTTTTCCATTCAAACATGATTATAGGATAATGCTGAAACATAATAGAAGATAGATAAAGATTTTATAAAAGCAGAGGAGGAACACACCTGAACTTTACTCTCTTGATTCCAAGAGCTAAGGCCATGCCTCACAAGAGTTACCTTCTTAGACGATGACAATGACTGATTGGAAAGTGATGTTGTTGCTCTTTCAAAATCAAATGCACCACCAGTCATAGAACCATCATTTTTGAATTTCTCTGTCGTAAAATGCATCATTGGAATCAACTCCAAATTTGGTCAAATATATGCAAGCACCTTGCGGATTTCTTAGAGCAACTGAACCCTTGATATACATTCTAGTTGATATATGTTCAGTTCATATTAGATCACAAGATTATCTCATAAGAAAGATAGCAGACATTTGTAATATGTTCTGTTGATCATTTGTAATTAGCAGACACTGCGCAAACTGGGTTCAGGCATATCATTAGATTCATACCATCATAACTCTACAACTTTGGGAATCTAAAATAATGGAATCTCCAAAAACAATTCAATACCCCCATGGATAATGATTCAAACAATAATATCTATCCATTCTCCAAATGCCAAGGCAACACAACTAAAACAACAATACATTTAGCAGATGGACTGAATATGCTTTAAAGTATCTTGACAAAAGGGCAATATGCTTGCTTAACAGCCTGGCTTTACAGAGCAAGCCTACACTGGGCGCACTCTTGGTTTCATGAGTGTTCATGTTTGGTTCAGGGCTTAGCATCTTCTTAGCTCCCGAATTGGCCTGAAGCACTAGCCTAGCCACCAGGAAGGGTCTTTCTAAACCTTCCCCTCAGGCAAGGTCCCATGTATTCTGCAAATGGCAGTGCCACCAGCACCTCGGTCTATAGGGATGCCCCCCAGGGTTTTTATTTTGCGATAGACCATGATCCTGGCAGGACTTTCAGGATTTGTGGATGATTTATTCTTAGACTGAGATAACTCTTGCACAAGATTTTGACCATAATTCGAAACGGGAGGTAATTTCTTGCCAGTGACTCCCTATCTCACTTGTAGAAGAACGGAAGTCACCACATCTTTCTCGGTTTCAGGAATTACCACTTCCCTTGAAGTGCTGTTTCCTCTATCTCACCTCGTAGTATGGACGGTTGCGGAACAGGATTATTCCTGGTCGGAGATGCACCAAAGATCTATAAACCTCCTACTTCCTATTTGTAACGCAGAGTAAAGTGACAACCACTACCCACAACCCAATTTTAAGTAAAATTGTACATTAACAGCGCATTCTCTCTTAGACAAACAGGCACCAAAAATTAGCTACAGCTGTTCACAAATGGCCAGCAAAAGATCATTAAGTAAAATAAAAACAACTATTTTCACTTTCAACCTCCTTAAAAAAATAAAAAATAAAAAAAGGGGGGAAAATAACAAGTTTAGCAGTTTTATCAGATTCAAATCAAGAAGGAATTTCTTTCAGCCTAACAGGCAGTTAATTTCCATCTCTATGGAGGACATAAGCAGCCAATTTTTATGCAAAACTAATCTCAAAGAGCTCCTCTCAGTGAAGAATTTCAGGGAGCTTCTTGCTATGGAGGACTCAAGCAACCATCAGGCCATCACTGTTCCAAATTTGCCCAAAAACAAAAAAAGGTTGAAAAGAACCAGGGAAAAGAGTTACAAACTTACCGGTAGTGAGGGGCATGTCCGGGCTAGAATTCGAGCACTGAAATCTGGGTGTTGCGGAGGAACGAGCTTGGAGCTTAATGGGTGTTTTTGAATCATACATGGAGGTTGAACATGAACATGAACATACAGAGTTAGTCAACGTAACAACTCCGCAAAACATCTTCTCTGAGAGTTTGGTTCAACTGGGTTGTCTCTCACTGATTCCTATTATGCGGTTGACTCTGCATTAACAAAGATTTGCATGAGGAATCTTGATGGTAGATCAGTGGGGACATTGTTAACCAATTGGATGGTGGAGATTGATCGTCTCAGAGCATGGCGGTATGTTTGGGTGGTTATCCTTTGTCCTCGCATTTATCATTGTGGATATGCTTATGTACAAAATAGAAGATTCCATTACCCAACACCTCAACAATTACCTAATACCTCACCTTAGCAGTTAGCTCCTTTCCATTTTCCACCCCTCACGGCACTCTCTCCTCACCACTCACCTCTATCCTTCCTTCTAAATGGCCAACCTTCCCCAAGAAATCGAACAGATCGATAATCTCCAAAACTGAATCTCTCAACCTCCCTCTGGAACTAATCAGTCATCAGAATGCTCAAATCATAGGTGACAAGAAACTGACACCCTCCAAAGAAGAAATTTCCTAAGGATTAAGGTAGGTACGTATTCCCCTGAACCCTACCTCTAGCTCCTGGCTTCTACAAGAAGCGTCAAAACAACACTTCTACTAATTGGGTCCAATTCAAATACGAAAGACTGTCAGGGTTTAGGCCCCCATCAACTCTGCAAATAGATACCATTTTCTCACTGGCCAGTATAAACTCTCCCCATAATCCTCATCTAACCTCAACACCCGCCATTCCTTCCTCTCCTTCAGGAAAGATTTTCATTTCTGAAGCCTCCACCACCAACCCTTCTCCCATGGACACCATTGAGTTACCTCACTGCACTTCTAACTCAACTCGGACCATTGACTCACGTAACCCACCCAATCATCCCCCCATCATCTGTCAGAACACATCCCTGTCCACAACCAACATCCTTTCATCGAGCCTTGGTTCCTGTAACACTCCCACTGTCAACCCAACCTAGTGCATTATTTACCCAACAAGCTTCGTATGGCCCTGACACTGAAGTCCATTACATTTAAGGCTTTGCTTGTATATGTTGATATTAAAAAAAAATTAAAAAACAAAATAATGATTTTTATAAAGTAAAAAGGTAGTATCAGAATTAAAAAAGAGGTTAAATACCCAATTTTTTATGGGGTTTGCTAGGGGTTCTTTTTATAATATTCTCCTAATGTTCTTTCAGTCTTATATAGAATATGATTTAAAAAAAATAAAATTGTAGTATCGTTTTTTTTCCAACAGAATAATTTTTATTAGTTAATAATTAGTACTAATGCTTTAAAACTTGTTTTTTAATTTGAAAACTAAAACTTAAGGATGAAAGGTTAACCCTTTAGGAATGATATCACTTAAAATAGATTTGATCATCCTAAATTTGGTGTCAATGCCTAAAAAGATGGGTGGTAGAGGCCATTACAATTTTATTTTTTCTTAAATAATGTTTTACGTAAGATTGGGAGAACACTACAGGGAGAACCCCTAGCATTTTCCAATTTTTTTTGGGTTTTAAAACTTTATGTTTTTCTTATGGTTTGATTTTGATCACCAAGGTTCATATAGTTTTAATAAATAATCAAATTAGTCTCTCTGTCTGCATGGACCAATTAAAAGTTGACATTTAACATAAGTAACTACGTCATCATTACCTAATTAATTTTTTTAAAAAAAAATTAAAAATTAAAAAATATATTTCTTTTAAAAAAAGAAAAGAAAAAAATCTTAGCCATTTGGGGGTGGTAAAACCACCTCAATGGCATCGGTGGCTAAAACCACCTCATGGAGCTAAGAGAGTGGCCGAAACCATCCCAAATCACCATTTGGGAGTGGTTTCACACCCCTGGGCCAAGGGTGGCCGAGCCTCCCCCATCCAACCAGATGGGGGTGGCCTGGCCACCCCCAAATGGGCAAGATTTTTTTTTTTTTTTTTTTTCTCTTTTCTCTCTTCCTTTTTTTTTTTGAAAAAAATATATATATTTTTTAATTTTTTTTAATTTAATTAGGTGGCCACGTCATCAATGATGACGTGACCACTTGTGCCAAATATCAACTTTTAATTGGTCCACATAGACTGAAAAGACTAATTTGGTTATTCATCAAAATTATAGGGACCTCCTGTGATCAAAATCAAACCCTAGGAGGGGAGAATAAAGTTTTGAAACCCTAAGGAGAAATTAGGTATTTAACCCTTAAAAAAATTTGTTTTATAATGATTTTCTTATTTAAACAGTTAGGGATGTCAAAAACAAAAAACGGGTACCAACCATGAAACCTAGCACTAATTGGTAATCGAGAAACCAGTTTTTGGCACCCAATTAACTAGGTATATATATAAAATAATATTTTAAATTTTTTAGGGCATTTTTAAACATTGGATTTTACGGGCATTATTCAACAATGAAGTTTTAGGACATTTGTAAACATTAGGGTTTTTTTTTTTTTCGGCCCAAAAGGCCAAAAACAATGATATTTTAGGATTTTTTTTTTAAAAAAAAAAATTAATTTTTTTGGGTTTTTTTTTGTGTTTTTTTTTTTTTAATTTATTTTTACAGCAAAGCCCAACTTATTAGGACACAAATGCTTGTTGTGCTTTTTAAAAAATGACAAAAAATTATTAAATTAAGCACAAAACCCATTACCTCAAATAAGCCTAAAAATTAGACTCAACACCTAAAATAAGCCCAAAATTATTTTTTTTAGAAAAAATAAACCTTACCCTGCGGATAGCCGGTACCAACCGTAATTATGGCTATTGTATAACCGAGTGACCATTTGGTCGTACAAAAAATAAGTACTCGCCAATTACACAAATCGTTTTGCAATAAAGTAGTTGTGCAAGTGCGAGTGTCGAACCCACAGAGAATCGTGTTTGCGATAATTAATTTTATGCCTAAACTAATATTACCTTAACTTAGTTCCAAAATCAAACATGTGGCATGCATAAACTAAAACCTAATTAAAAATGCTTAAAAACAAATCAATAAAAATGACTAAGGTCTCAAATCCACCTTATCACAATTAATCAACATATAATTATGCTAATTCATATTTCCTTCAAACAATTAGGCTAAATGCAAATCCTATTCTCACGATAATACATACACCCGTCATACGGCCTAGCTCTACACATGTTCTTTAGCCTTTACAAAATTTAGTCAAATCATTCGATGTATTAACCCATAAACGGTTACAACGGATGTTAAACCAAAATCGAATCATCCGATGTATCATTGATGACAACGGATATTAGACTTGATTGAACCGTCCGATGTAACCCGGATAAATCACAATGAATATTGGATGAAAAACGATTTATAAACAACAACCAATTACAATCTTGTCACGAGATTGTGATTGAATCAAACATACATTAAATTAAATGACAGAAAATACGAACTAAATATGAACATATATGAACAAATCCATGGTGAGGGAAAATAAGAGACTAAAGTAAAACAAATAAAAGTATTAAATAAATGATGTTTAAAGGGTTTAACAGTGATGAACATGTAGGATTTAGGCCACTGAGAGCGCCTCCAAGCGTCTCCAAAACGTAGGTTTACAAGAAAACATAAAGGTCCTATTTATAGACAATTTTAATACGTATACGCCGATCAGCAGTTCTGTGATGCTGCTCGATCATATGGCGCGCTCGGTTGCAAGCCCGTGTACGTTCGATCATGTGCTCTGCGTTCAACTGCACTGCGTTCGATCACGAAGTGTGCGATCGATCGTAAATAACTGCTCTGAAATCCCATGGCGCAAGAAAGTTAGCAATGGCGACTAGGGCCACGTGGGATATGCAGCTGACGAGGCATGCGCTTGATCGTGCCCCCTGCGCTCAAGAGCAGTGCGCTCGATTGCACCAAGTGCGCTTGAGCGCACTAGCAGGGGCCTAGATTCCATCTTTGCTCAATTTCGCCCATTTGAACCACAATTTGTACCAATGACCTACAATACACTAAAACACTAAAACAACACAAAACATAAGATATTAACAAAACTAAGTGCCTAACAAACATAAGTTAAGGGGGGTCAAATATACAATATTTGACACTGATCACCAGGTACCTGGTTTCGATTTCATTTTACCAAACTAAAAAAAAAATTAGGTACCTCGTTCCGGTTCTCAGTTTTGGCCAATAACCAGGAATTAGGATTGGGTTAACACCTTTATAAATAGTAGTAAAAAGTAAATGATATGATATAAAAAGTGAGAATGTTATTATGTTGTTGTTTTTTTTTTTTTTTGAAAAATGAGATGAATAGTGTAGTGGTGTTTGGTGTTGTTTAACAAACACCACCTTAATGCCTATCAAACCCACATTGTTGTCCAACTCTGTTCTGACTAGAATCGATCTTTTTTTTTCCCTCATCTCTTAACCCCATTCAGTGGATACTCAAAAATCATTCTACTACCAATAGATTCCTTTCGGTTTACCTCAATTTTGTTTATTTTTGCTTATTTTTTTTCCTTAAAAAAACAAATTGTCCACCGCGGTCTACTCTATCAACACTAACCCAGTGGAAGTCATATTACTATTTTTATTTAGCCTATAGGTCACCCTTTCTATGACTTAAACTAGTGATGTGGTGTTTAACTTTGATACCAAATGATACAAACTTTCATGTCCAAAAAAAAAAATGATACAAACTTTGAGTATAACTCACTCTTGAAAACTAGCTTGTAAAGCGAGGGTGTCTAAGAGCTTAAATACACATGATTAAGCTTATATTTAAGCTATGTGGAATACTTAAGATCATAATAGTTTTTCGAAAGAGTCCATCTTGTATTCATTTAGAATTTGGCTTAGGTGCTGTAAAAAAACTATGCTATAAGTTCAGTCGATTAAAACCACATAAACTTTTTCAGGGTTTCTTCCGAAGTTCCCACATCAATTAGTTGGCTAAGTTTTGGACACCGCCCAGGTTCAAGCATTGTTTATCACTTTACGACCTTAGGTGGATTTTTTGGGATCATTTAGGAATAGGTATACCCTATTTGCTTACCATTGTAACTATAAGATGATTAGAATGTGTTACTGGTCAATATAAGCTAGAAAGTAACAATGAGTTTCAATATTAAAAGGCAAAAGGTTGCTAAGAGTCATGGAGGCTGAAACATTTTCTTTTTGGTCGATGAACATCTAATTTCCATTACAACTTACAAGCTTGCCAAAGATTATTTAGATATTAGAGATATGAATCTAGCATTGTGAAGATTGTCATATTGTTGCATAAGATTTTATTTTATTTATTTTTGTGTGTTGAGATTTGCAAATCATGATGTTTAATAATAATGTTTTGGATAGATAGTTTTACTAATATATCTCGTGTTGTTTGTTTAGAGGTGATGATTATGGAGCCTCTTTCTTGCCATTCTAGATGTACATGTCAGTTTCCAAAATCTCAGGGTTCTCAGCTTGTTTGTCATTGGTGATGGGCTAAGAAAAATTTTGCTAGGAAATTATGAGTTAGAGAGGAAGTTATAGTGAAAAGGATAGCATGCCATTGTTGAGTGCTTTGTCAAATTTTGTAATATTTCAAATAATGTTCTGTAGATGTTTTATCTTCACTCTTGTTGTTAGCCTATGTTACCCAGAAAAATCTTTGGAGGGAGAGAAATCATATAAGGCAAAAAATCTGCTGGGAAGTTAGAATAAAGGTTATGTCCAAGGGCAGGTTTAAGAGAAGCTAGTAAGAAAAATGAAGACTTGTGCAGTAGTTGGAGATAAGTGATTATGGATCCTCTATTGAGAAATGCATAAGAGAGTTTTTGCTCGAAAGTTGGATCCTGATCTGTTGGATAATTTTTTTTTTTTAAATCCATCAGTGGATTTGTAGGACTCATATCCAATGATGAAAGCAAAGAAATGCCACACTTTTTCTCTGAGTTGCCTCGAAGCTCAATTAAAAGAATTCATGTGTTAAGAGGCAAGAGCAGTAATGAGAGTAGTATTGAAGGAGAATTGTCTCAACAATTAAAACAAAAACTAATTATATAGAGAATTTGAGTTTGAACCAACATGAAGTAAACTTTGTTCTACAAGGAACAAGAGTAAAGGCAGTAGAAAGCTCTTGTAACCATTCAAGTTGATGATGAAAGGAAATAAATAATTATTAGTTATCAACTTAAATCAATAGCAGATATTCTTCACATCACTGCCATTACTCATAACCGATCTGTCCATTCAATAAACCCCAATTATCTACAGGTTCTATCTATATGAAAAAGTACAACTTTAAAGCTAGTAGTCAACTACAGAGTCAATAGCAACCCTTCAGATAATCAATAATCATTTACTACATTTAAAATCCCCTGAAATTGTTTTATCATTCTCATTTGACCATATAAACATTTTTGGCGCACCTTAACACATAAACAAAAATTACAGCAACAAATTAGCTAGGTTTAATACTTAAACTACATTGACATGAATAAAGTTACAAATGTGGTGCCTGTTATTAGTAGCAATCAATCACCGAATAACAATCAAATCACATCATATATGCATCCTAAATGTTTAAGATACTATCCACATTAGAGCCATAATATTGTATTTGAAATAAGGAATTGCTATGAAGCCACAATATATATGATATAGCCTACACAGTAAAAAAATTGGAGGCAATTTTATTTCATGAAGATCTAAAGATGCAATGGAGGTAAGCTTTTACATAGTACAGGACATGTTATGATTGAGCTCTTAAATGGAAAAACCATACAACTCAACAAAACTAGAAGAATAGACACTTTTATGCAAGCAATAGGTCAGGTGAATCAAGAATTTAACAACATACACAAAGGGTACGGATGTCCCAATTAAAAGCTAAAATTCTAATGGCAACCAACATTTGCAAAATAGATAAGCCAATTCATCTTAGAGCTAGAAAAACCTAGCTTAATTTCATTTCAAAACCAGATAAGTGCAACATCTACTAGACATGTAATAACAAAACCAACTATATTGCACATCTAATAACAAGAACAATAACAGAGTTGAGAGTTGTCATATGTAAGAGCTATCCTATATATCTTAATGCTACATGGAATAAATGTTTTCCAGGAAGCTATTTCAGATTTGAATCTGATAGGAATTTGCTTAAGTGAACTGTTCTTGTTTTTATTTTACTTTTTCACGCAATTTTGTTGATAAATTTTGCATCCTAGTGTTTCTCTTTGCTCAAATGCTACTGCTGTTGGGGTTTTAAATTCCATAAAAAAATATGAAGTGCTTTCATATCCATTTGGCCTAGACAAAATTATATAACTAAAATGTTGCATCACACGCAATGATACAATTTTTGGGATTAAAATTCATCAACTTTTTGATACAATTGCTGAATTGTTTGTGCTTTATATGTGTACTTAGACACTGAACAATTTCGAACATTAGGATCGGACTAGCTCAAAAGGAAGAACTATATTAGCATTTAAAAACATTTAAATTTGGGTAAAAAGGAAGAACCATATTAACATTTGCTTCGACACAGCCGAGACCCTCATAATACACAAACCATACCCAAAATCTAATTTACAATAACAATTTACGCAAATATCAAAATTATAGCCAATAAGTAACTACTAAATCTTTGAAAACATCATACTTTATGATATCTTAATGACACGCAAGAGAACTCAAAACCACACTGTCAATTCAAATAGCATTCCTCTTGATAGCTATTAACTGTTATGTTTACATCAAATTAAGCATGACACTCAAGTATGTTTGGAAAATCCATCAGTGCCAACTAAGAAGAACACTACCAAAACTCTATGTCTTTATGTGCTTTATAAAATCTAGACAACAGTGTGTATTCTCATTTTCTAATCCATACAATATTCTTAAGAAACTCAAAATCACACCTTCAATAATCAATAATTCAATATCTCATGGGAATAGTAATTAGATGTCATGCTACTCTCCTCATCTTGCAATACTTTGGCACACTCTTAGGATTTTGAAATTCAAAACCTATATCTGCACCTATTTACAGTTTCATATTCATATTTTCTTATGAATTGGTTCCAAAACAAGGCCATCTTCTTCATACAAAGGAGGGATAAAATACAGCACAAAAAAAGAAAAAGAAAAAAAGAGTTATGTTTCCTTTACTCATTTACGATTCATCAAACAAAATCAGTAGACCCAACTTGTAAAGACTTATTTCTAATTTCCCATTAACTTTTGGCAAGCATGTGTAAATAGAACAGGAACTGGTTTTGGTTGCTTAACCATACCATTGTTGTATTTCTCCTTATATAGTGTAATACAGAGGGCCATCTAAATGGCAAGTTTACAATTACAATGGTAAGCTAATTACTGGTACAAGATAAAAGGAAAGTAAATCAAATTAATACAAATATATACAGCTGCACACATTCACGCAAGGAATGTAAATGCTGTCATTGGCTGTCAAGATGATATGGTAAGTCCTCCTCTGTTTCAATGTGATTGTCGAAGGAAGGTGCTTGATATTTGGATGATTTGATTTGATATGGTATGCTTTTATTGGTGCCTTGTTGATTGACAGAGATATCAGCACTCATTTGCTGATTTCCAGAGATACCTTTAACACCCCCCTGCAAAGTGATGGGGGGAACAACCGGCAGTTTGTCATGCAAGAAACAGAAGCGATCAGCAGTGTGCCCCTTTGTAAAAGTATCTGCAACCTGATCCAAGGTAGATATATAGCGAAGTTGAATGTCACGGTTTGTAACCTTTTCACGGATAAAATGGACATCCACTTCAACATGTTTGGTACGAGCGTGAGACACTGGGTTAGAGGCGAGAGCAAGGGCACCAGAATTATCACACCAAAGGACAGAGGGAGAGGGGAGAGAGATCCTTAATTCTCTGAGAAGCATACGAAGCCAGAACATTTCGGCAGTGGCATTGGCCATAGAGCGATACTCAGCTTCAGTGCTTGAGCGGGACACCACAGGTTGTTTCTTGGCGGACCAAGAGATTAAATTGGAGCCCAAGAAAATGCTAAACCCAGTGGTAGAGCGGCGGTCATCGGGATTGCCAGCCCAATCTGAGTCATAAAAGGCAGTGAGAGCAAGGGCACCTTTGCAAAAATGAAGACCATAATCTATCGTGCCTTTCAAGTGGCGTAACACACGTTTGGCTGCTGTCCAATGCACAGAAGTGGGAGTATGCATGTGCTTGTTGTGAAATTATCTACCTAAATTAATAAGCAAATAATCGCAGTTTTACTTGCAAGTGCACAAGGTCAAAAATGTAGTAAAGAGTGTAAGTGCAAGATCGATCCCACAGGGATTGGTAAATTATGCTTAAAATTAAATTCACAATATAAAGTAAAAGAGATAAAAATTAATTTTGATTAAGCAATGAGGAAGAGGTAGGGCTTTGATTTCCACCGCTAATCATGCTTATACAATAAATCAATATGCCAATGCTTTAATTACATGATCAATATTTAATGGTTGCCAACCTAAGGGCATGGTGTATACTCCTTAAGCTATTGGTTTCTAAGCAACTAATTAGGCATGGTGTATACTCTAATTCTTTTCTTTCCTAAAGGATTTAGCATGGTGTATACTAAGTTGTTCTTTAAGAAAGCATATGAACTGTGAAAACCGACAACCACATGAGACCTAGGGCATGGTGTATACTCCCGGTTTCCCATGTTGATTAACCCAAGAACCCGGCGTGGATTGCTTTTGTTACTAATGTTAAACCCAGGACTCGGTCATCCAAATTGATCTAACTAACAAATCCATACCACATGCATATGTTGATTAGGCAGACACACATGAGGAATTCATGAAAACAGGTATTAATCAAGTTAAATACTATCATGCAATTATCGCAAAGGTGCCAATATTGAATTAAAATACAAACATGATCAGGGCTTCAATCTAGCCCTACTAAAAGGTTTAGTTACACATGAAATTGATGCTAATCATCTTCATAAAATAAATAAAGGAAAAGAATAAACCCGGAAAATTGCTCCTTGAAAGTCGCCAATTCTTCTCCCAAAATCGCCTCTCTAATTGTGTCTCTAATTGTGAGGCTTAGAGGTCTATTTATAGGCTTTAAGAGAGTCCTAGAAACACTAGTAAACCTAAGAGATTCGGAATTTCATCTCCTAGACAAATTAGGAGACAATCCTATTACAAATCGGAGAAGGATTCGTCCAGAATTGGGCTCCTATCTTACGGGGCGATTTTAGCATTGCGGCGGTCCAAATTAGGAAAATGGTATTTCACAATGATTTGTAGAATTTTGAGTTATCTTTCCAATGCCGTTGGAATAACCTCAATCCGATATTTGAGCTGAAAGTTATGGCCAAAATACCGAGACATGTTCAGGATCCAAATTTAATCCGATTTTGACTTCAATTTGATAAATTCCGATTTAATCCTTTCCACATCTTCTAGATCTTCCCAATTTGCCCTTTAAGCTTGGAACATTTCTAGAAACGCTTCATTTTCTTCTATGACCTACAAAAAACACAGAAAACACAAAAAGGAAATAAAATAGACAAAATAACATAAACTAAAGGCGTAACAAATATAAATTAAGGGGCTTAAATATGAATATTTAAGCACTTATCAGTGCTGACATAGCTGATTTACAGAGTATGCAAGGTCTGGGCGTGTGAGAGTGACATATTGAAGAGCACCCACAACTTGCCGAAATTCAGTGGGGTTGGCCAGTGTATCACCATCGAATTTAGACATTTTAGAACCAGCAGTACAAGGGGCACGATAAGGCTTGGAGTCTGTCATATTTGTGCGAGTGAGCAGATCAAGAGCATATTTGGATTGGCGGAGGTGAAGTCCATTGGTATCTCGGATAGCTCGAATGCCAAGAAAATAGCCAAGGGGCCCGAGATCCCTCATTGCAAAGTCTGATTGCAAGTTGTCAATAAGGCGTTGCATGGTGTCTGGATGATTTCTTGTGAGGATAATATCATCCACATAAACAAGAAGAAAAATATGAACACTGTCAGTGTGATAAACAAATAGGGAATGGTCCACTTGAGAGCCACAAAACCCAATTTCTAGTAATGCATGAGAAAGTCGAGTGAACCAAGCTCTAGGAGCCTGTTTTAGGCCGTAGAGGGATTTGTGTAATCGACAGACATAAGAAGGTTTAGAAGGATCCACAAACCCTTGAGGTTGCTCCATGTACACTTCTTCGTCTAACACACCATGCAAGAAGGCGTTAGAAACATCTAGTTGCTTTATTTGCCAATTGAATTGCACGGCCAAAGCCAATATTAATCGGATGGTTGTAGATTTGATAACAGGACTAAATGTTTCATGATAGTTAACCCCACTCACTTGATCAAATCCCTTAGCAACCAGACGAGCCTTAAACCTGTCAATACTGTCGTCAGGTTTTTGTTTCAACTTAAATACCCATTTGTTTCTTACCACATTTTGGTGCAGAGGCCTGGGGCATAGAGACCAGGTGTTGTTTGTCAACAAAGCATTGTATTCAAGTCTCATTGCATCAACCCATTCAGGTGTAGTTGCTGCTTGGCGGTATGTTGAAGGCTCAAGAGGGAGAGCGAGGGTATGAAAGGTGATAAGGGGATGTTTGACAGCTCGAAAGAGTTTAAAATCAGAAAATGATTTTGGTTTTAGATTACCTGTCTGGGAACGTGTAACAATATGATGGGTAGGAGCAGCAGGTGCAACAGGAATTGGTTATGTGTCTTGGGGCATGGGTGCTGCAACTGAATTGTTGACAACGTGTGAGTTGCTAGGTGAAGTAGGCGAGCTGTCATGCAGATTAGAGGCATGGTTTTGCTGCAAATGGACGGACTGAAGGTGTGTTGGCTCACTGGGGAAGGCATACGTGTCTTGGGGCATTGGTTCTGCAGCTGAATTGTTGACAACATGTGAGGTGTTAGGTGAAATAGGTGAGCTGTCCTACAGAATAAAGGAGTGGGTTTGCTGCAAAATCGCAGTACCTAGAGGGCTGATAGCTGTAGGTGGGTTTTCTTGTAAGGTAGGGGTCTGCATTGCAGTTGATGGTATATGGGTTCCTGACAAAACAGCAGAGGGGTAGGTAGAAACAGGTGGGTTATGCATAAAATTTGAAGGAATAGGCACAATGGGATTCCCTGTGGGAACCGTGACTGTGCAGGACCCTTGTGAGAGAGCCATACCCTTAGCTGGAAATTGGGATTCATCAAAAACTACACTGCGAAGATGTACACTTTGTGAGATTGAGGATCAAGACAACGGTACCCACGTTGGTTAGCACCATAGCCTATAAAAATGCAAGGTTTGCTTCGGAATGACAACTTATGATGTGCATAAGGACGAAGGAGTGGGTAACATAAACACCCAAAGGCTCTTAAAAATGTATAATCAGGATGTTTCTTGAAAAGCTTAGAGAATGGTGTTTCATTATTAATAGCAGTGGATGAGAATCGATTAATGAGGAAGATGGAAGTAAAAAAAGAATCGACCCAATGCTTAGGGGGTAAACCGGATTGAGCCAATAAAGTAAGACCCATCTCCATAATATGTCTATGTTTCCTCTCAACAATACCATTTTGCTGAGAGGTATGTGGGCATGTCAATCTATGAAAAATTCCATGACGGCTGAGAAAATCTTAGAATTGAAGAGAGCAATATTCTCTACCATTGTCAGACTGAAAATATTTGATTTTAGTAGAGAATAAATTTTCAGTAAGCAATTTGAATTTGACAAAACACTGAAAGACATCACTTTTATTCATAATGGGATACAACCAGGTGAATCGGCTGTAGTCATCAATAAACAATACATAAAATTTGCATCCACTCAGTGATGGAACAGGAGATATCCAAACATCTGAGTGAATAATTTCTAATGGACTAGTGGAAACTCGATTGGACTCAGAAAATGGCAATTGCTTGGATTTTCCAAGTTGACATGACTCACATACTCTAGATTTATTAAAAGACCCAAGAAGTGGAATTTTATGGTGACGGAAGAGATACTGGAAAACAAGTGCTGATGGGTGTCCTAGCCTTTGATGCCAAACCATGTCGGTAGTTTTAACACCAAGAAGAGCAGAAAACCCCTTCAGTTTATTCATGAATTTTCGATGTAGAGGGATAGGGTATAGCCCATTCTCACATGGCCCCTGAAGTAACACGGCTCCTGTCAAGTTGTCCTTCACAGTGAAATCAAAGTCAGTCAAAGCAAACCAACAATGATTATCCTTACAAAATTTATTTATGGAGAGTAAATTGGTAGATGCAGATGGACAATGTAATATGTCTTTGAGGATAAGAGATGTGGGGTTAGATGCATGGGATTGAACAATTGAGGAACCAATGCTATGTATATCCAAACCTGAACCATTGCCTACACCCACAGTATCTGCTCCTGCAAATGGTTGAGGATCAGTGATGTTGGAGGAATCAGCTGTCACATGAGTGTTGGCTCCAGAGTCAGCCAACCAGTCTTGAGTTTCAAAGTCACCATTGGTGTTGGCAACCATTGCTGCTAGTTGAAATGGAGGATGCCTCCCTTGATAGGCATAGTCCATTCTATGGTAGCAGTCTAAAGCTCTGTGACTGCTTTTCCCATAGATTTGGCATGGGGATCGTGGGGTGGGAGGAGCACTGATTGGGGAATTCCCATGGTGTGGTGTTGGTTGGTGATTTGGTGGGGAAGTGTGATTATGAGGTGAAAAATGGGAGGAACGTGATTGGCTATAGTGTTTTGGTCTGGAGGAAAATTTTGGTTTCCTAAAGTGGGAGGAATGGTGGGGATGGGAATGAGATTGGTTGGGTTTATTAGCATATAAGGCAAAAGGACCAGCTTCAAGTGTGAGAGTGTGCTGTTGATTTTGAAGCAATATTTAATGGCTTAACAATTCAGACTGAAAACCTGGAAAGGTCATTGCACGGTCACGCAAGGTGAAGGCAGTGACAAATGAATTGAACATGGGATTTATTCCACTAATGATGAATGAGATAAGATCATCATCTTCAACGGGCTTACCTACTACAAATAACTCATCAGCCCATTGTTTGGCTTGGTTCAAATATTCAGTGCACGACTTACTTCCCTGCTGCAAGCTTTGTAATTGACGCTTGAGATGAGAGATGCGTGATCTGGATTGGGCAGCAAATCTGGTTGCAAGAGCATTTCAGGCTAAGCGAGATGTTTTTAAACCATACATCGACGCTACTAAGGATGGAGCAAGAGAGCAAATAATGAGACTTAGCAGTTGCTGGTCTCTCCTCTGTCATGCAACATATGCAGGATTTAGAGTTTGGGTATCACCTGTAGAGTTGGTGATATGTTTGGGAGGAGAGGGATCAGTCCCGTCAATTAACCCCTGGAGATCATAACCACAAAGAATGGGCTGAAATTGAGCTACCCATCCTAAGTAGTTAGGTCCTTCCAGTTTGATACCACCCAATTGTGTAATGTTGGGAAGCATGGAGATGTGGGGGATGATTTCTGTGACTGAAGGGATGATTTCAGTGGCTGGGTTGGAGGTTTGGGAAGGTGCAGAACTAGAAGTGGCCATAGATAAGTGTTGGCTTGTAGAGGGCTCTGATACCATGTAAATAGAACAGGAACTAGTTTTGGTTGCCTAACCATACCAGTGTTGTATTTCTCCTTATATAGTGTAATACAGAGGGCCATCTAAATGGCAAGTTTACAATTACAATGGTAAGCTAATTACTGGTACAAGATAAAAGGAAAGTAAATCAAAAATTAATACAAATATATACAGCTGCACACATTCACGCAAGGAATGTAAATGCTGTCATTGGCTGTTAAGATGATATGGTAAGTCCTCCTCTGTTTCAATGTGATTGTCGAAGGAAGGTGCTTGATATTTGGATGATCTGATTTGATATGGTATGCTTTTATTGGTGCCTTGTTGATTGACAGAGATATCAGCACTCATTTGCTAATTTCCAGAGATACCTTTAACAGCATGTAATGGAAATTAGATGCTCACCAACCAAAGAGAAAATGCTCTAGCTTCCAAGACTGTTTGCAAATTTTTGCCTTTGAATCTTTTAGCCCATTGCTATTTTCTAGCTTCTATTGACCTGTAGAAAGCAAAGATATTATTCACTACATGTTAGGTGCCATAGAAGACTAGGCACAACAGCAACATCTTAATATACAAACATTCTAATCATCCTATAGTTACAATGGCTAGCAAATAGGATATAGCATTCTATTTACCTATTTCTTAGTGATCTTCGAAAATCCACCTAAGTTCCTAAAGTAATAAACAATGTATAAACATAGGGGGTTCTAGATTATTTTATTTTATTTTTTATTATTATTTTATTTATTATAATTTTTTTTTGTTTTTTGTTTTTGTTTTTTGTTTTTGTTTTTTTTTTTTTTAATCAACATATGTAATATAAACTAAATGAATCAATTACAATCACCATTGTGTGTTGGAGAGGGTTACATCGGTACCCCACAATGGGGGTTTAGCCATCATGCCGATGAACTCCATAAACTTGTATAAAATTCGCGAAAACCTCCTTTTACATTGTATAAGGGCCTATTTATAGACACTAGGAAACCCTAGAAACCCTAAAACCTAATCATGGCGAGATTAGTCTCCTACTTCAACTAGGAAACTTGAGGATGCAGATTTTAGTTGTTCACGCTACTGCCGGGTTAAGTGACCTGAAAAGACGTCAAGGTGGCGATCGTCGCCTTAGCGATGTTCATATCTTTGGCGACGCTCTCCAAAGACGATCGCATCGCAGCGTACGCGATCGTTTCACAAGACAAAGGTGGTTCTTTTCTTGCCCTTTCTATCCCAATTTCCAACTAAGCTCCTGAATTGACCAAACACCAAATAAAACAAAATCAAATAAATAGCAATGTTAAGGTATTAACAAATGCAAGTTAAAGGGCTTGAATGTGCAACATTCAGCTTATCACACCCCAAACTTACATATTGCTAGTCCCTTAGCAATAGAAAAGCGAAAATGAAATGAACAATATAAAAGATAAATCCAAATTGGATGTTCGGTTGCATTTAGCATATGCAACAAGCCTTTTAAACCCTAGGAATTCTAGAGGACGAGTGAAGTCTCGTGAGGGTTTTCCAGAAATGATACCCACAAACATTGTGCATAATTCATGTTATCCAAAAAGCAAAGCATCACTCAAACCCATGATCTTCATTCATTAGCAAGCTTAAAAGATTAAACTCCATCTTCACAATAAATTGGAAATTAGAGTCTAATTACTTACAACAGGCGAATTAAGGCATCACAAGTTCGAAACGGTGTAAATTGAATTAGCACAAGACTATGGAGCTTCCAAGCAAATTCAATGTGCAATGTGTCCATAATTCAAGATTCACTAGAAGTCCTATCAGAGTGAACAACAATGGCATATTTTTCTAGCATTTTAATTTATTATTAGGCTCTTTAGTGTTTAGTTCCCTTAAGCTTTCTAATTGACCCATGTACCGAGTGTTGAGCCAATGACTCCCAAACCAGATGGTTTTAGGGCATTAGGTGTACAGACACCCCTGAGGACTTACTAACTCGAGTCAAGAAGGCTACGAAACTAAACTAGCCGTAATGTTAACCATATCAAAACTTTTCACCTTTTGACGTGAACACTCAATGCTTTGATGCAAGAGGCCCAGTTACTCAGTGAACAATTTATCAATGATTATTGCCATTTTTTTTTTTTTTTTTTTTTTTTTTTTTTATTTTATGCCAATGTATCCACTCAAAAGTCACCCAAAGGTCACTCAAAACATAGAAACATACACATTAAACCTACATGTTATATCCCACAAATCGTGTGCTAATGTGCTTGTGCTCGAAAGCAGATCAAACCAAGAAATCTCAATTGCCTAAAGCAAGTAATAAACTAGAAATTCCAACATCGATCATGTGTTCAACATTTAAGCTCACCGATGAAATCAATCACATGGTTTAGATCAACCAAAATTTAAGGACCACATGAATAAATTTTTTTTTTTTTTTTTTTTTATGACGAGACATGGTGTGTGCAATCGTGTTCCCATACCCCCAAACTTAATCAACATTGTCCCCAATGTGGAACCAAGACAACAAATTAAATGGATAAGATGATGATCCAAATGTCCAGGGTAGTATGAGAAGTTTGTGGATGTTGGTGAAGCGTTGTTCCTTTTTCCAAGCGTTGATGTGCACCACTCAAGAGCTCATATTATATGCGATGATGATGGCGATGTCGGCTCTCCCACTTTGCTGTGGTGGTGGTGCATCTTCTTCCATATGCTCGCTTCTTCCCCACCTTCCTCACCGGTATTTCAACTCGACCTCTCGGGCATATGGGATTGGCTTGTGGTTCCACGGTTCCCGCCAAGAACGGGTGTTCGATACGGTCCATCTTGGGGTGCCTTTATTCCCTTCTTCTTGAGAATGTGGTGGCGAGGAGATGGAATGGGAGCCCCCATGACTTTGTGTTACTGGCCTTGCGCGTAATTACACCATCCCAAAATTTTTGAATTTGGCTCCAGATAATGGATGGGATTGAATACCAGTGGCCTTTGTGAAAGGCGTACAGAGCTTGTAGGAATTGGTCACGCCTCGTGACTTGTGCCCCATGGATGACATTCCGATAAAGAACATAATCCACAAGTAAGAGTGGATGTGGCAATTTGGACCGGCTGCCTGCATTCCGCTTCTCATCGGCATATTGGCCGGCACACATGTCTTCAATGATCTCGGAGACATAGAGGGGATCCGGCTGTTCATCAAGTTGGGCATCAGCCGGTGGGTGCTCATCGTTACAATGCAGCGCGGCGGCAATGTCGGCGGTGGTCACATCCAATGGTTTCCCTTTGACTATAGAAGAGAGGGTACCCGGCTTATTGCAATCCCGGGAAAGGTTGGAGTAGAACTGGACGATCAACTTGGTATATGCCGTTGAGGTGACAGGTTTGAACAATTTCTTCAACCCCCGACGCTTAAACTCTTGAATTGCCCATTGGGTGGCTTCAAAGTTTTGAAGTCACCGCTGATGTCGAACTCGCCTCAAATAGGATCTCCCACGCTCAATAGTTGGATGGGAGGATTGGGCACGGAGCTTGACGCTTGGGAGGTGGAAGGAGTGGTCCTTGGCATTTTGGAGCTGCGCTTTTTGTCGAAAGGGTGGTGGGCGTCTAGAACTCTCCTTGTGAAAATGCACCTTCAAGCAACTCCAACCCCGCAAAAATACACAAACAACCAACCCAAAGAGCACCACAAACCCAACTTGTGACGACCCAATCACAAAAGACAAGAAACACAATGGTTATGGAGTGAGTTGTCAATTTTATGGGAGGGAAAAATGGAAAATGGGGTAAGAAGATGAACGTGGTGGCGGATATGGAGGTATGGGTGGGTGGTGCGTGGGTGATGGTGGAGGAGGTTGGTGGTGATTGTGGTGATTTGGTGGTGGTTGAGAGTGGTGGAGAGTGAGGAAAGATGGGTTCGTGGGGTGGGGGATGATGGAAAATAATGGGTGGGGGCCGTGACCTAAATAGGTCACGGAGAGAGTAGTACGAGGGCAACGATCGCCCAATGTTGGCGGTAACGCTCGCCAGGCTGTGCGTGTGTGGCCGGGGACGAATGTTCGCCCACGGGCGCTGGTTGAGTTAGCGAACGATCGCCAGCCTGGGAGATCGTTCGCTTCCTCGGCTGCAGCACTATTGAGAGCATGGCGAACGATCGCCAGATGGGCTTAACGTCATTCATCATGTTTAGCACTTTTTGGAGGACTTGAGAACGATCGCCGTTGATGGGCTTAACGTCGCCTCAAGTGCTAAATCTCATTATGCACGAGTCAAACTAAAGAGACACAAAATGTAAACCAAAACAAAATGAACTATAAATGTAATTAAAACAACAATGAAAAGCAACAAAATAAGAGAATAAAAGTAACGTGAAAACAACAATTTGTACCTCTCGGCATCAGCATTAATCGACCCTCAATAAAGACGTTTGAGATTCAGGACCATCCAAACGCCTTCATCTCTCTGCATGCCCTCTTAAAGCAAGTAGGTGGGATCCAAATCGCTAACGGATTCCACATCGATCCTAGGTCGAGTTCGAATACAAGGCTTCACTCTTTGACCATTGACCTTAAAAGTGTTGCCATCCCTTGGGTCCCTTAACTCAACAGACCATGGGGAGATACTGAAATGATGAATGGGCCGTCCCATCGGAGCGGAGTTTGCAGGTGGAAGAGCCGGAGTTTGGAGTTGAAAAGCCATACCTTCCGCCCGGCTCAATTGTCTTAGGCTCGAAGCCGTCATGAAAAGCCTTTGTCTTTTCCTTGTAAATTTTGGAGTCATATAAGCGCCATTCCGCATTCTTCCAATTTCACAATTGAAGCCTTGGTGAGATCCGGCGCTTGCATGTCAAAGTTGAATTGCTTGATTGCCCACAAAGTTTTGTGCTCCAGTTCCACTGGGAGGTGGCATGCCCTTCCATAAACCAGCCGGTATGGTGACATTCCAATTTGTAGCTGTGTAGGCGGTAGGCCCATAGTGCATCATTACAAGAAGACCAATCTCATGATCCGCCTAACTGCCTTTCTCCGAATATGCTTGATCTCCGGTTGGAAACCTCTACTTGGCCGGTTTGGGGATGATAAGGAGTGGCGACCTTATGAGTAACGAGTATTTGAGAAGTGGTCTTCAAAAACCGGTTGCAAAAGTGCTTGCCTCACAGCGATGATGGCTCTAGGAGTACCAAATCTAAGATGTTGGTTTGAATGAATTTCACCACCACCTTGTGATCATTAGTCTTGGTAGCCACAGCTTCAACCCATTTGGAGACATAGTCTACACCTACCAGAATGTACTCATACCCAAAAGATGGCGGAAAGGGGCCCATGAAATCAATACCCCAAACATCAAAAATTTCGATGATGAGGATGGGGTTAAGCGGCATCATATCCCTCCTAGACATAGCTCCTAGCCGCTGACATCTCTCACAAGCCCGACAGAAGTCGTATGCATCCTTGAACAGAGTTGGCCAAGTGAAACCACATTGTAGAACCTTGGCTGCGGTTTTCTTAGCACTGAAGTGTCCCCCACAGGCTAGAGAATGGCAAAATGAAAGGATACTATGGAACTCACTTTCTGGGACGCAGCGCCTTATTATCTGATCAACAGAAGATTGAACAATTCCGGGTCTTCCCAAAAGTAGAATCGGACTTGCTTGAAAAAGCGGTCCTTGTCTTGCTTAGACCAATGCGGAGGAATCTGATCTGTGGCTAAGTAGTTGATGATGTCCGCATACCATGGTGGTTCTCTTGGAGTTATCGCAAACAGTTGCTCATCCGGGAAGGAATCATGAACTGGAAGTGGCTGAACTGTCTCAAACTGAATTCGAGAGAGATGATCGGCAACAACATTTTCAGTGCCTTTCTTGTCCCGAATTTCGATGTCAAATTCTTGTAACAGGAGTATCCATCGAATCAGACGGGGTTTTGTTTCCTTCTTTGCCAATAAGTGACGCAAGGCAGCATGATCAGAATAGATGATTACCTTGGATCCCAAGAGGTATGATCTAAATTTGTCCAAGGCAAATACCACAGCTAGCAACTCCTTCTCCGTTGTGGTGTAATTGACTTGAGCATCCATCAGGGTCTTGCTAGCATAGTAAATGGCGTGAGGTAGTCTTGTCCACACGCTGTCCCAAGACTGCACCCATAGCAAAGTCGGATGCATCACACATGATCTCAAACGGGAGGGACCAATCAGGAGGTTTCATGATGGGAGCTGAAGATAGCAGGGATCGGAGCTTCTGAAACGCCTCATGACACGCTTCATCGAAATTGAATGGAGTGTCCTTGGCAATTAAACGTCTGAGACCTTGTCAAGTCTTTGATGAAGCGCCGATAAAAACCAAGCGTGTCCTAGGAATGAACGGATTCTTTCATCGATGTAGGCGGCGGCAGATTTTCAATCGCTTCTACCTTTGCTCTATCCACCTCTATGCCTCTTTTTAGATACAATATGCCCTAACTATCCCTCCCCGCACCATAAAATGACTCTACCCCTAGTTTAGAGTAGACGAACCGTGCCAATCAAGATGGGTTATGCTATTCCATTAATCATATAAAACGATTAAAGATTTTATAGTTTATACCTAGGGAAGACGGGTCGTGCCACATCTTAGTGGTTAGGTGGACGATCCGTGCCAACCAAAGATAAACTATTATTATCCTTTAATCTTAAATTTTCTTGTCGATAACATGTGTGATTATAAGTGTGGATCAATTACGGTTATTGTTGTGTACGGATTGCGGTGAAGTCGGTACCCTACTCTCTCTCTCTCAAATCATCACTTTTATATTGCGTTAATTTTATGCATTCTAGTCACAATCATCAATCTTGTTTCTAAATTAGGTTAAACTTTATTCTTTAATTTTAATAGCATTCCTTGTCCTTGTGGTTCGACCCTCAATATAGCCCTATCCTCGGGATTCGTTTCTATTAGTGGTATTTTTATTATTGATAAATTTGGTCACAAATCTACGCATCAATTTTTGTGTGATAAGCGCTGAATGTTGCACATTCAAGCCCTTTAACTTGCATTTGTTAATACCTTAACATTGCTATTTATTTGATTTTGTTTTATTTGGTGTTTCGTCAATTACATGAGCTTAGTTGGAAATTGGGATAGAAAGGGCAAGAAAAGAACCTTCTCAGGTCGGCGAACGATCGCAAAGACGCCGCGATCGCGCTCGAGAACGTGGCGCCAAAGAGATTTAACATGCGCTTAGGCAACGATCGCTTTTTCATGCTAACGCGGCGACTGGGTCACTTAACCCGGCAAAGCGTGAATGTGCCTAAAATCTGCATCTTCAAGTTTCCTAGTTGAAGTAGGAGACTAACAGCCATGATTAGGGTTTTAGGGTTTCTAGGGTTTCCTAGTGTCTATAAATAGGCCCTTATACAATGTAAAAGGAGGTTTTCCGGAGTGCGAATTTTATACAAGTTTATGGAGTTCATCAAGATGAGCGGTTAAACCCCATTGTGGGGTACCGATGTAACCTCTCCAACACACAACGGTGATTGTAATTGATTCATTTAGTTTATATTACATATGTTGATTACATAACCGTGAGGATTGCAAACCATTGATTTCTTAATATAATGCAATTGTTATTCAATTCTAAAATCAATGCTTGCAAAATTCTTATCTTGTCTTAGAATTTATTTTGCATGTGTTGAACTCAATCGATTTTATTTTCTGTGATCATAAAACCGATGGTTGTGTAATGGTTTTAATATGCATATGATTAATAGGATTAGATAGACCATGCTTAGGGAAGACGGTCGCATTACTACGCTAGTTTAGAGTAGACGAACCGTGCCAACCGAAGATGGGTTATGCTATTCCATTAATCATATAAAACGCATTAAAAGATTTTATAGTTTATACCTAGGGAAGACGGGTCGTGCCACATCTTAGTGGTTAGGTGGACGATCCGTACAACCAAAGATAAACTATTATTATCCTTTTAATACTTAATTTTCTTGTCGATAACATGTGTGATTATGTCGTGGATCAATTACTTATTGTTGTGTATGGATTATGTGAAGTCGCACTTCTACTCTCTCTCTCTCTAAATCATCACTTTTATATTATGTTAATTTTATGCATTCTAGTCACAATCATCAATCTTGTTTCTAAATTAGGTTAAACTTTATTCTTTAATTTTAATAGCATTCCTTTACATCCTTGTGGTTCGACACCTCAATATAGCCCTATCCTCTACGGGATTCGTTCTATTGCAGTGGTATTTTTATTATTGATAAATTTGGTCACAAATCTACCGTGATCAATTTTTGGCGCCGCTGTCGGGACCTGCTTAACGTTTTGTTATTAAATTTTAGGGATTAAGTTTAGCTTAATTTTTTATTGTTTTTCTTTATTTTCAATTTGGGGTTTTAATTTTCTTTTCAAGTTCACGCTCGCCTTTGCAGTGCCTTTTCAGATTCTGCTAACGATCGCACTTCTCGAGCGATCGATCGCAGAACTCGCCTCCAGAGTCTCAAACCTACTGAGGAAGCGAACGATCGCACCTCCTGGGACGATCGTTCGCTCTCTCTCTGCAGCAGACACTCCATTGCACCAGTACGCTTTTGTGAGCGCTTCCTTTTATTTTAAGCAATTTTTGTTTGTTAATTTCTGTTTTGGTCTTTAATTTCTGCTTTATTTTCAATTCTAGTTTATGTTGGGTCGCCGATCTTTGTCTTTGCCCTTAGTTTCTTGTGACCCCGACATTGAACACACTCTTAGACAACTTAGAGCCGAAAGGAAAGCTAATTTGTCTAAGGAAAATACCATTGACACCATGGTGCATCCACGTAGCTTTACAGACCATTACATTCCACCCACATACACTCCCTCATGTCTCAGTTGGCTAACGCAACTCATTATGAGATCAAGCCTAGCACCATACGTAGTCGCCGACGCTTCCTAGGATTTCCCCATGAGAATTTATGAATTCCTCGTGAATTCCAGTCCATCCGTTCTACCATTCAATTGACGGGATTCAAGGAGATGCCCTAAAGATGCGTCTTGTCTTTGCCCTTAAGGAAAGAGCCAAACATTGGTTCCAAATCCTTAGAACCCAACTCTATCACTTCTTGGGATCAACTTCAACAAGTTTTTCTCAAGCAATATTTCCCCATAGGAAGGACAAATGATATTAGGCGGGCTATCACCGGTATCACCCAATACTGTGGTGAACCACTACATGAAACTTGGGAGAGGCTTAAGGACCTACTTAGATCATGTCCACACCATGCTGTCCCCAAATGGCTGGTGCAGTAGTTTTTATGACGGTCTAAGCGAAGTCATGCAGAGCACGGTAGATGCATCATGCGGTGGGACATTCATGTTAAAGAGTGACGAGGAGGCATGGGCGATGATTGACAACTTGAGCAACAACTCACAAGAAGCTTCCAATAGACGGAGAGAACCCGCACTCTAAGGCACCAAAGACGGAGAGCCTTTGTGAAGTAGGACCCCCGCAGACATGGCCACTCAAGTAGTTGATGCCATCACCAAGAAGCTAGACCAATTGATAACTGGTTTTGCCCTAATCTGCTCACATCAACACCCACTGAACAATGTTCATTTTGTTCTAGCACTATGCAGTAAATAATCGCCTTCCGCTGTAAATTATACCGATATTTCTAATGAATGTTAATGCTGCTTTCTCCGACCGCAATGATCCATATTCCAACACTTACAACCCGGGTGGAGAAGCCATCCGAATTTCTTGCAGAGAGAACTCAACCTGGGACCACCTAATCAAGCCCAATCCAACAAACCATACAACTCGCCTCTACCTATCGACCTCCACATATGAAAGCAAGTCCACCGATGAACGAATTTTGAACTTGTTGGGTGAGGTGAACGGAAGAATGGGGGCGATTGATGGAAGACTTGGAGCTATTGATGGAAAGTTTGATGAGATGACCCACATAAGAAATTCCCACTCTCAATCCATTGCAAAGTTAGAAACTAGATGGACAGATGATGGCAAACACCCTCAACAGGAGGGAAGAAGGGAAGCTTCCAAGTCAGCCAGTGATAAATCCCAAGGGGCTTTACATGATAGATGAAGAATCCTCACACCAGCATGTGCAGTCCATCACCACTCTGAGAAGCGGGAAACTGATAGACAATAAAGTTGAAAGAAAGAAGGAGACACCTACTGACAAGGGCAAGCAAGTGATCACTGAAACATCTACTTCAGCCGACCCTAGTTCAGATATGCCATATGTACCCCGAGCCCCATTCCCAGAACGGCTCAAGGCACCTTCTCACTTTGGAAAACAAGGAGAGAAAATACAAGCAATGATGGAGGTGTTCAAACAAGTGAAGGTCAACATTCCTCTCCTTGATGCCATTCAGAAGTACACACGCCAAATTCTTGAAGGATCTGTACTCGTAAGAGGAAGTCCAAATCACATTCCTAAGAAGGTCCTCCTTACTGAGCAAGTAAGTTCTCTGATTCAACACAATACCCCTCCGAAGTTCAAGGACCCCGGGGCTCCTACCATTTCATGCATCATAGGGCAGAAAGAGATTGACAAGGCACTCCTTGATCTAGGAGCTGGGGTAAATCTACTACCATACTCAGGGTATCAGCAACTTGGTCTAGGGGAGTTGAAGCCTACTACAGTGATTCTGCAGCTGGTCTATCAAGAAACCCGTAGGATTATAGAGGATGTCATCATCAAGGTAGACAAGTTTTTCTTCCTGGACTTCATTGTTCTTGACATCGAGCCTGCTCCACATCCCGAGAAGTCGATCCCGGTCATCCTTAAGGCCCTTCTTAGCCACGCCAATGCATGTATCAACCGCCGGATCAAGTTATGGAAATCTCCTTTGAAATATGAAGGTGCGACCGAACATTTTCAAGCATTGGATCGTAATGAGTGTTTCTTTGTGGACCACATTGAAGAGTATGTAGAAGACTCACTCTAGTCTCTTGGCCGATGATCCGTTGGAAGCTTGTTTAACTCACTTTATGCTTTGAAGATTTCAACACGTACTCAAGACATTGAAGAGGTCCATAATTTGCTAGAAACGCAGCCAAAGGCAGATTTTCACCCATGGAGATTACCGAAGAACCCTTGCCTGTAATGAAGCACTCCTCCTGTTCCTCTCTTGAGTCCCCACCAAGCTTGAGTTGAAGCCCCGGACAAAACTTAAATATGCCTTCCTTGGTGCCAACGATACTCTTCCCGCACATAATTGCTTGATTTATGAAAAGACCGGGAAGATAATCATAGAAGTATTGAAGGAGCACAAAGAAGCTATTGGGTGGACTGTGGCAGACCTAAAGGGAATTGATCCATCCATATGTATGCACCGGATCCATCTAGAAGAAGGAGCCAGACCCTCCCGTGAGGCACAACGTCGGCTGAATCCTAACATGAAAGAGGTTGTGATGAAGGAAGTAGTCAAGCTACTTGATGCTGGTATCATCTACCCCATCTCGGACAGAAATGGATTAGTCCTACTCAAGTAGTACCAAAGAAATCGCCTTACAAGAGTGGAGAATGCAGTGGAGAACGATTCTCAACGCACTACCACCGGATGGCGTGTCTGCATTGACTATCGGAAGCTCAACTCCCACACCAGGAAGGACCACTTTCCACTGCCTTTCATTGATCAGATCCTAGAGCGTCTAGCTGGCCAGAGTTACTACTGCTTCCTTGATGGCTACTCCGGTTACAACCAGGTAGCTGTTGACCCCCAAGACCAGGAGATGACGACATTCACCTGTCCCTTTGGCACTTTTGCTTACAGGCGCATGCCCTTTGGCCTATGCAATGCACCTGCCACCTTCCAGAGATGCATGATGTCAATCTTCTCCGACATGGTAGAAAAATTTTTGGAGGTATTTATGGATGACTTTTCTGTTTTTGGGTCCTCTTTTGATAATTGCCTCCATAATCTTTCACTTGTGCTTAAACGCTGCAAAGAGACTAACCTGATCTTGAGTTGGGAGAAGAGTCATTTTATGGTGCAGGAGGGGATAGTTCTGGGGCATATTGTATCTAAAAGAGGCATAGAGGTGGATAGAGCAAAGGTAGAACTGATTGAAAATCACGCCTACATCGTGAAGTAGATCCGTTCATTCCTAGGGCACGCTGGTTTTATCGGCGCTTCATCAAAGACTTCAGCAAGGTCTCTGACACAGTGCAATTTGTTGCCAAGGACACTCCATTCAATTTCGATGAAGCGTGTCATGAGGCGTTTGAAGCTCCGATCCCTGCATCTTCAGCTCCCATCATGAAACCTCCTGATTGGTCCCTCCCGTTTGAGATCATGTGTGATGCATCCGACTTTGCTATGGGTGCAGTCTTGGGACAGCGTGTGGACAAGCTACCTCACGCCATTTACTATGCTAGCAAGACCCTGATGGATGCTCAAGTCAATTACACCACAACGGAGAAGGAGTTGCTAGCTGTGGTATTTGCCTTGGACAAATTTAGATCATACCTCTTGGGATCCAAGGTAATCATCTATTCTGATCATGCTGCCTTGCGTCACTTATTGGCAAAGAAGGAAACAAAACCCGTCGATTCGATGGATACTCTGTTATAAGAATTTGACATGAAATTCGGGACAAGAAAGAAAATGTTGTTGTGATCATCTCTCGAATTCAGTTTGAGACAGTTCACCACTTCGATTCATGATTCCTTCCGGATGAGCAACTGCTTTGCGATAACTCCAAGAGAACCACCATGGTATGGACATCATCAACTACTTAGCCATGCATCGATTCCTCCGCATTGGTCTAAGCAAGACAAGGACCGCTTTTTCAAGCAAGTCCGATTCTACTTTTGGGAAGACCGAATTGTTCAAGCATCACGATCGGGATAATAAGGCGTCAATCCCGAAAGTGAGTTCCATAGTATCCTTTCATTTTGCCATTCTCTAGCCTGTGGGGGACACTTCAGTGCTAAGAAAACCGCAGCCAAGGTTCTACAATGTGGTTTCACTTGGCCAACTCTGTTCAAGGATGCATACGACTTCTGTCGGGCTTGTGAGAGATGTCAGCGGCTAGGAGCTATGTCTAGGAGGGATATGATGCCGCTTAACCCCATCCTCATCATCGAAATTTTTGATGTTTGGGGTATTGATTTCATGGGCCCCTTTCCGCCATCTTTTGGGTATGAGTACATTCTGGTAGGTGTAGACTATGTCTCCAAATGGGTTGAAGCTGTGGCTACCAAGACTAATGATCACAAGGTGGTGGTGAAATTCATTCAAACCAACATCTTCAGCAGATTTGGTACTCCTAGAGCCATCATCAGTGACGGAGGCAAGCACTTTTGCAACCGGTTTTTGAAGACCCTGCTTCTCAAATACTCCGTTACTCATAAGGTCGCCACTCCTTATCATCCCCAAACCAGTGGCCAAGTAGAGGTTTCCAACCGGGAGATCAAGCATATTCTGGAGAAGACGGTTAGGCCAGATCGCAAGGATTGGTCTTTGCGCCTTAATGATGCACTATGGGCCTACCGCACAGCCTACAAAACGCCGATTGGAATGTCACCATACCGGCTGGTTTATGGAAGGGCATGCCACCTCCCAGTGGAACTGGAGCACAAGGCTTTGTGGGCAATCAAGCAATTCAACTTTGACATGCAAGCAGCCGGATCTCACCGAAGGCTTCAGTTGACAGAATTGGAAGAACTGCGGAATGACGCTTATGACAGCTCCAAAATTTACAAGGAAAAGACAAAGGCTTTTCATGACCGGCACATCAGGCCTAAGACAATTGAGCCGGGTCAGAAGGTATGGCTTTTCAACTCCAAACTCCGGCTCTTCCCTGGCAAACTCCGCTCCAGATGGGACGGCCCATTCACCGTCATTTCAGTATCTCCCCATGGTGCTGTTGAGTTAAGGGACCCAAGGGATGGCAACACTTTTAAGGTCAATGGTCAAAGAGTGAAGCCTTGTATTCAGAACTCCGACATAGATCGATGTGGAATCCGTGTCGACGGATCCCACCTACTTGCTTTAAGAGGGCATGCAGAGAGCATGAAGGCGTTTGGATGGTCCTGAATCTCAAACGTCTTTATTGAGGTCAGTGGTACTGATGCCACTGAGAGGTACAAATTGTTGTTTTCACGTTACTTTTATTCTCTTATTTTTGTTGCTTTTCATTGTTGTTTTAATTGTTATAGTTCATTTTGTTTTGGTTTACATTTTGTGTCTCTTTAGTTTGACTCGCATAATGAGATTTAGCACATCGAGGAAGCGAACGTCGCCATCATCGAGCGATCGCTTCTCAAGTCCTCCAAAAAGTGCTAAACACGATGAAGAACGTCGCCATCTTCGCGCATCGCTCGCCTAAGTGCTCTCAATAGTGCTGCAGAGGAAGCGTAACGATCTCCCGTAATCGAGCGATCGCTCGCTAACTCAACAGGCACCCGTGGACGAACATTCGCCCCCGCCACACACGACATCGCTTGGGCTTAACGTCACCACATGGCGATCGTCACGGGTACCAGCCTCACGTGACCTATTTAGGTCACGGCCCCCACAACCCATTTTTTTTTTCCATCAACTCCCCACACCCCACGAACTCAGTTCCTCACGCCGTCAACTCTCCACCACTCTCAACCAACCATCAAACCACCACGAATCACCACCAACCACTCCTCCACCATCACCCACGGCACCCATCGGCCCCATACCTCCATATCCGGCCACCACGTTCATCTTTCTTACCCCATTTTCCATTTTTTCCCTCTCCCATAAAAATTGACCCCAACCTTCACAACTCACTCCATAACCATTGTGGTTCTTGTCTTTTGTGATTGGGTCGTCACAAGTTGGGTTTGTGGTGCTGCTGGGTTGGTTGTTTGTGTATTTTTGCAGGGGGTTGGAGTTGCTTGAAGGTGCATTTTCACAAGGAGAGTTCTAGACTGCCCACCACCTGCTCGACAAAAAGCCTGAACGAGCTCCAAAATGCCAAGGACCACTCCTTCCACCTCCCAAGCGTCAAGCTCCCGTGCCCAATCCTCCCATCCAACTATTGAGCAGCGGGAGATCCTATTTGAGACTGAGTTCGACATCAACGGTGACTTCAAAAACTTTGAAGCCACCCAATGGGCAATTCAAGAGTTTAAGCGTCGGGGGTTGAAGAAATTGTTCAAACCTGTCACCTCAACGGCATATACCAAGTTGATCGTCCAGTTCTACTCCAACCTTTCCCGGGATTGCAATAAGCCGGGTACCCTCTCTTCTATAGTCAAAGGGAAACCATTGGATGTGACCACCGCCGACATTGCCGCCGCGCTGCATTGTAACGATGAGCACCCACCGGCTGATGCCCAACTTGATGAACAGCCGGATCCCCTCTATGTCTCTGAGATCATTGAAGACATGTGTGCCGGCCAATATGCCGATGAGAAGCGGAATGCAGGCAGCCGGTCCAAATTGCCACATCCACTCTTACTTGTGGATTATGTTCTGTACCGGAATGTCTGTCCATTGGGGCACAAGTCACAGAGGCGTGACCAATTCCTACAAGCTCTGTACGCCTTTCACAAAGGCCACTGGTATTCAATCCCATCCATTATCTGGAGCCAAATTCAAAAATTTTGGGATGGTGTAATTACGCGCAAGGCCAGTAACACAAAGTCATGGGGCTCCATTCTCCTGCACCCACATTCTCAAGAAGAAGGGAATAAAGGGCACCCCCAAGATGGACCGTATCGAACACCTGCTTCTTCGAGAACAGTGGAACCACAGCCAGTCCCACATGCCCAGAGAGGTCAGAGTTGAAATACCGGCTGAGGAAGGTGGGGAAGAAGCTGAGCATATGGAAGAAGATGCACCGCCACCACAACAAAGTGGGAGAGCCGACACTGTCACCATCAGCCGCACTGAATATGAGCTCTTGAATGGTGCACATCAACGCTTGGAAAAGCTGGAACAACGCTTCACCAACATCGAAACACAAACAGCTTCTCATACTACTCTACTCCGGGACATTTTGGATCGACTACCACCAGCAACAGGGGCATCATCTTCAGTTCCACCTGGGGAGCAGCAGTGAGCTGCTACACCGTCTGGCTGAAGACGTTAAACTTAGCGCTCATGGGAGGCACCCCACAGTATATCCATTTAATTTGTTGTCTTGGTTTTTACCGTTATTTTTTTTATTTTATTTTTTTATTTTATTTTCGTTTCGTGTATTACTTTTGAGCTTTCTTTGCAGAGACAAACGGTTGTTCAGTTCAAGTTTGGGGGGGGTGTGCTATGAGCCACGCTAGTCCAACAAGTTCCCTAACTTCCAATCCAGGTCAGCTCGTTCCATAAATTCCACATTGGGGACAATGTTCAGATTAAGTTTGGGGGTATGGGAACACTTTGCACACACCATGTCTCGTCATAAAAAAAAAAAAAAAAAATTTTATTCATGTGGTCCTTAAATTTTGGTTGATCTAAACCATGTGATTGATTTCATCAGTGAGCTTTAAATGTTGAACACATGATCTGATGTTGGAATTTCTAGTTTATTACTTGCTTTAGGCAATTGAGATTTCACTGGTTTGATCTGCTCGAGCACAAGCACATTAGCACACGATTTGTGGGATATAACATGTAGGTTTAATGTGTATGTTTCTATGTTTTGAGTGACATCGAGTGACTTATCGAGTGGATACATTGGCATAAAATAAAAAAATGAAAAAAAATGAAAAAAAAAAATGGCAATAATCATTGATAAATTGTTCACTGAGTAACTGGGCCTCTTGCATCAAAGCATTGAGTGTTCACGTCAAAAGGTGAAAAGTTTTGATATGGTTAACATTACGGCTAGTTTAGTTTCGTAGCCTTCTTGACTCGAGTTAGTAAGTCCTCGGGGTGTCTCAGACACCTAATGCCCTAAAACCATCCGGTTTGGGAGTCATTGGCTCAACACTTACATGGGTCAATTAGAAAGCTTAAGGAACTAAACACTAAAGAGCCTAATAATAAATTAAAATGCTAGAAAAATATGCCATTGTTGTTCACTGATAGGACTTCTAGTGAATCTTGAATTATGGACACATTGCACATTGAATTTGCTTGGAAGCTCCATAGTCTTGTGCTAATTCAATTTACACTGCTTCAACTTGTGATGCCTTAATTCGCCTTGCTAAGTAATTAGACTCTAATTTCCAATTTATTGTGAAGATGGAGTTTAATCTTTTAAGCTTGCTAATGAATGAAGATCATGGGTTTGAGTGATGCTTTGCTTTTGGATAACATGAATTATGCACAATGTTTGTGGGTATCATTTCGAAAACCCTCACGAGACTTCACTCGTCCCTCTAGGGAATTCCTAGGGTTTAAAAGGCTTGTTGCATATGCTAAATGCAACCGAACATCCTGCAAGGCTGGATTTATCTTTTATATTGTTCATTTCATTTTCTGTTTCTATTGCTAAGGGACTAGCAATATGTAAGTTTGGGGTGTGATAAGCGCTGAATGTTGCACATTCAAGCCCTTTAACTTGCATTTGTTAATACCTTAACATTGCTATTTATTTGATTTTGTTTTATTTGGTGTTTGTGTCAATTACGGAGCTTAGTTGGAAATTGGGATAGAAAGGGCAAGAAAAGAACGGCGAACGATCGCAAGACGCTCGCGATCGTCTGGAGAACGGCGCCAAAGATGACGAATATGCGCTTAGGCTTAACGATCGACCTTATAACGTCTGGGTCACTTAACCCGGCAGGCGCGTGAACAGCTAAAATCTGCATCCTCAAGTTTCCTAGTTGAAGTAGGAGACTAATCTACGGCCATGATTAAGGTTTTAGGGTTTTTAGGGTTTCCTAGTGTCTATAAATAGGCCCTTATACAATGTAAAAGGAGGTTTTTCCTGAGTGAATTTTATACAAGTTTATGGAGTTCATCAAAGATGAGCGGCTAAACCCCATTGTGGGGTACCGATGTAACCCTCTCCAACACACAACGGTGATTGTAATTGATTCATTTAGTTTATATTACATATGTTGATTACATAACTGTGAGGATTGCAAACCATTGATTTCTGTTCTTAATATAATGCAATTGTTATTCAATTCTAAAATCAATGCTTGCGAAATTCTTATCTTGTCTTAGAATTTATTTTGCATGTGTTGAACTCAATCGATTTTATTTTCTGTGATCATAAAACCGATGGTTGTGTAATGGTTTTAATATGCATATGATTAATAGGATTAGATAGACCATGCTTAGGGAAGACGGGTCGTACTACGCCCTAGTTTAGAGTAGACGAACCGTGCCAACCGAAGATGGGTTATGCTATTCCATTAATCATATAAAACGCATTAAAAGATTTTATAGTTTATACCTAGGGAAGACGGGTCGTGCCACATCTTAGTGGTTAGGTGGACGATCCGTGCCAACCAAAGATAAACTATTATTATCCTTTAATACGAATTTTCTTGTCGTATAACATGTGTGATTATAAGCTGTGTGGATCGAATTACGGTTATTGTTGTGTACGGATTATGTGAAGTACTCTCTCTCTCTCTGAAATCATCACTTTTATATTGCGGTTAATTTTATGCATTCTAGTCACAATCATCAATCTTGTTTCTAAATTAGGTTAAACTTTATTCTTTAATTTTAATAGCATTCCTTTACAGTCCTTGTGGTTCGACACCCTCAATATAGCCCTATCCTACGGGATTCGTTCTATTGCGAGTGGTATTTTTTATTATTGATAAATTTGGTCACAAATCTACCGCATCACTGTAGAAAGCAAAGATATTATTCACTACATGTTAGGTGCCATAGAAGACTAGGCACAACAGCAACATCTTAATATACAAACATTCTAATCATCCTATAGTTACAATGGCTAGCAAATAGGATATAGCATTCTATTTACCTATTTCTTAGTGATCTTCGAAAATCCACCTAAGTTCCTAAAGTAATAAACAATTTATAAACATAGGGGGTTCTCATGAAACTTTGCCAACTGACTTGAAAAAGTTTGTTTTTTCAACCTAGCTAAACCATCTTTTACAGCAACCTGCATTACCTATTACACTTAAAGCGTATATGGTGAAGCCCTTATCAACTTTTACTTCATATAGTTCACAGACAAAATTTATGTTTGTAAAACAAGGTAGCCATAAGCCTTTTGTAAGTGAAATTTCAAATTTTCAATATAAACTTCTAATAAATGTTATCATTAATAAAGCAAAATGCTTTTTGGCATTGGATTTTATGAAAATAAGGAAAGACTGAAAAAACATTGATGAACAGGTTCTAATGTGCTATTTCATTTTTTTTATGAAATCAAAGAGCTCAATTTTGAAAATTATGTCCACTGATCCCATCAACCATATTTTAAGTACCAAAAACCTATTCAAGCGTAAATTGCTATAAAGTAGATAGAAAAAATATCAATATATATATATATAAAACGAAACACTAAACTTATGGGATGGTGAAAAGATAATTCCTCATGATAATTGAAATAAAGATGGTGTGAAGACCCTTTTACAACTGCTTATTCAACCATAAAAATCTCACAATTGCTCCAAAAAAAAGTATGGGTTAAATGTAAGTGTATAAATATTTGAGAAATGCAACTTTGAGAAGAATAAACATAATATATTATTTCAACACATATATGTTGCTTGAAACACATACAATTGGAGCAGATATAGAAACATGGGCCCTCAAGCCTTGTTAAGAATTGCCTTACTCTTCAAATTCATTTCCTCCATTGACAGAAATTAGGGTTTCTATAGAGGTAACTAACTGCATCGAGTCTTCTTCTCCATGAATTTGGAGATTAGTCATTTGTTTGGTAGAGGGTTATACAAGACAAGTTGTCCACCAAATTTATTCTAGAACATGGTGCAATTCTTCCAAAATCCTAATGGTTGGTACATATCACCTGCAAACGGTCCAATAGTAAAAAGCCTAGTCCAGGAGTCCTTAACACCAACTTTAAGCAACAACCATATACCAAAGAAAACTCTGACCATTCTTCATCAACTATCTTGGGAGCAACCATGACAATCGATTTATTCAACACGAAAAGGTTTTGACCAATAACATTATCTGGAAGTGGTGTAATTAGGAATACCTCGTCGCTTATGTCAAATGACAAAACAAATGTGTCCCACAAATCAACATCAACATATGCCAGCCAAGAACCCATCTAGTGGTGTATGTCATCAGACCATCTTCCAAAATAAAACACTGGGTCCATCAACTTTCCTCCAAGAATCGGTGCTTAAGTTGTATACCGCTTTTTGGCATTTTTTTTTAACATCTTGTGAAAAAATAGTTTACAAAATTGGGTTCATACATACTAGCAAAGTTGATTAAAAGAGAGATATAAAAGTTGAACATTTGCCCATTTGGGCTTGGGCTTGAGCAATAAACTTTGAGTTATCAGTTCAAAATTAACTGGAATTAGGCCCAACCCAATGCACATACAGCCTGATGTTACACGAAGTTTGAAATTGTAAATGGATCATTAGTTACCCAGGATTGGAATATACCTGCCTTACTCTATGGAGATTTCTCTTTAATCTTTAAACTTGAACTTCCTTATTTATTATTTCTCTAACTTTCTTTCTTTATTGTTTATATATATATAAATAAAAAATAAAATTGAAATCTATTTATTTAGAGATATATATTAAAAATTTTGAAATCTAATTAAAATAAAAAAGGTTCTTGACTAGTTCTACTAACTGAAATTTTGGTTGTGAAATGATAAGGGTTGTTAATGGGAAATGTTAGGTGTTCTTCTAGTGTTAGCATGTGTTAGCTTCCTCTCTTGGCAAATAACTTTTTTTTTTTATTAACTTGGAATTTTCTCAATAATAATATGCAGGAAATGCTAGTTGTTCTTCTAGTGTTTCATGGCGTTCTCCCAACTATGATGTAACTTTTAAAACTACCAATATATTAAAAGTCAATAATAACAATTTCAAATTCAACAGTAATTTTAAAAGCAACATCATAGTTGGGAGAACATCAAGAAAACACTAGAAGAATACCTAACATTTCTCATAATATGCATCTACTATAGGGCTTTTGGTGAATAATCTCTCGTTGATATGAATCAATTTCTTTTTGTTTTCGTTTTGTTTATCCTAACCCAATTAATTACGTAATTGACTTAATAATCACATTCAAATAACTAGGAAGTTGGATAACTCCAAAACTTTTAATATTAATATAAAAGAGAGCCCATTCCATCTCACATGTGGTAAAACTAACTTTTATGATCTCCAATCAAAATTTGACACATAAGTTCAAAACACTAAATGAAATAGATCTAAAAACAACATATATTTAAACCAAATCAATTGATCCACAAAACCATTTTCATTTTTACCATTAATTCTAACTTCATGCCTAAACCAAATAAATTATTATTATTATTTTTTTCTTTTTGTTGATGTATTAACTTTATATTGAAGATTGTAAAAGTTTTGTTTTACACCACATTCAGAATGAAATTATTCTCAAAATATAATACTAATTCACTTGTGTGGAATTAGTATGTTTCCGATTCCTAGTGTGCTTTTCAAAACAAAACCCTATATAACAAATTTCCTACTCCCAAATAAGTTTATATTTTTGCAACAAAAAAAAAAAAAGTCAGCTACATTATTTGAAGAAGATAGGTTTTAGATATATAAACAATCAACATTATCTTTTATATGAAGAAAGAAATTTCAATCAATTGCTATTACCATTATTACAAACAACGCTTTTTGTTTTTGTTTTCTTTTGTTTGCTTCTTTGTTTTATCTTTCACTCATCTTTTGTTCATCTCCATACAAGAAATTGATAAATTTACTATTAAATATGTGGGACCACATGAACGTCCCATAAATTCATTGGTAAATTTAGAACAAAAAAGAACAAAAAATAAATGTGTAACACTTCTCATTACATCACCATCAACCTGTCGACTGCAATCACCCTTACCAAAACCCATCTTCATTTGCTAGATGTCATATGCTAGATAGTGGGCATTGCAAATAAGACACTCACCATAGACTCCTCAAATAGGATATTTACATTAAAAGTTGCATAAGATATAAAATACTTTATTCAAATGCCCTTAAAAAAAAGATAAAACCCCAAAAAAATTATGTTTTAATTAATGATGACAACATCTTAGTTGGTTCAACATGTTATGAATTTATTTTTAGTATTTCCTTGTTCAAGAGATTAAAAAAAATAATAATAAAGAAAGTCAAATAATGTAATTAAAAAAAAAAGAAACGATAGAATTAAATTAGTATCACCAAACTTTTAATGCATCTAGGTGGAGCAATTTCAAGCCATTTGAGTCTTTATTTATCAACCACAGAATATAAATTGTCGTAGCTGTCCATATTTAATTTTAGAAATGGTCTATATTTAATTCTATATTTTATCTCTCTTTCTCATGAAAAACGTAAAATTAAATACATACAATAAAAAACTTCAACATAGATGTTGGAGATTCATTCTAACTTCATGCCTAAACCAAATAAATTAATTTTTTTTCTATTTGCTGATATGTCAACTTTATATTGAAGGTCGTAAAAGTGTCATTTTACATTACATTCAAAATAAAGTTACTTTCAAAATATAATACTAATTCAATTGTGTGGAATTAGTGAGTAGTGATTATTCTAACACCAGAGTGAGTGAACAGTAACTCACGCCAGTGTTAAAAAAATTTATTTTTAAAAGAATTATTGTTCATTTTTTGAAAATAATATTTTATATTTTTTTAACACCAGCGTGAGTTACTATTCACTCACACCGGTGTTACAATAATCACTACTCATAATTAGTATGTTTCCTAATTTTTGGTGCACTACTCAAAACAAAACCATATATAACAAATTTCTTGCTCCCAAATAAGTTTTTTATTTTGTAAAAAAATAAAATAAAAATGTCAACCACATAATATGAATAAGATAATTTAAATACATCAAGGTTTTATGATATATAAAAATCAACATTATCTTTTATTCATGCAATTGCTATTATCATTATTACAAACAAAGCTTTTTGTTTTTGTTTTATTTTGTTTGTTTGTTTGTTTGTTTTTTAATCTTTCATTCATCTTTTGTTCATCCTCATACAAGAGATTGATAAATCTACCATTGAATATATGGGACAACAAGCAGGTCCCATAAATTCAATGGTAAATTTACAAAAAAAAAAAAAAAAGAAAAAAAAAAAGAAGAGAGAGAATAAAACATAAATGTGTAACACTTCTCATTAAATCACTATCAACCCTGTCAACTGCAATCACTCTTACCAAAACCCATATTCCATTTGCTAGGTGCCATATGCCAACTAGTAAGCATTGCAATTGAGGCACTCACCATAGACTCATCAAATAGGATCTTCGCATTAAAAGCCCCATAAGATATACAATACATTATTCAAATGCCATCTAAAAAAAAAGATAAACCCAAAAAAAATTATGTTTTAATTAATGATTTCTACATTTTAGTTGGTCAAACATGTTTTGAATTTACTTTTACTATTTCTTTTTCAAGAGCTGCAAAATATATATATATATATATATATATATATATATAAGGCAGTTAAATAATGTAATTAACAAAAAAAACTAAACAATAGAGTTGAATAAATATCATCAAACTTTGAATCCATCTAAGTGGAGCAATTTCAAGTCACTTGAGTCTTTATTCCTTAATCACTGCATGACATATATCTTGTCGTAATTGTCCATATTTAATTTTACAAATGATCTACATATATATATATATATATATATATATTTGACATATCCACACAAGAGGGGGGAGGGGGATTCGAACTAGTGATTTCTGTTTCATTGGACATGGTCCTACCCGATTGAACTACCTCTTGGAGACCAAATAATCTATATTTAATTCTATTTTTTTATCTCTCTTTCTCATGAAAACGTAAAATTAAATATAGACAATAAAAAAATGTCAACATAGATGATGGGGATTCATTATAACTTCATGCCTAAACTAAATAAATTATTATTTTTTTCTTTTTACTGATGTGTCAACTTTATATTGAATGTTGAAAAATTGTCATTTTACACCACATTCAGAATAAAGTATTAAAGTTAATCTCAAAATATAATAGTAATTCACTTGTGTAGAGTTAGTATGTTTCCTAATTATTGGTATGCTATTCAAAACAAAACCATATATAACAAATTTTTTACTCCTAAATAAGTTTTTATTTTTGTAAAAAAATAAAATAAAAATGTCAACCACATAATTTGAAGAAGATAATTTAAATACATCAAGGTTTTAGGATATATAAACAATCAACATTATCGTTTATCTGAAGAAAGGAAATTTCACGCAATTGCTATTACTATTATTACAAACAAAGCTTTTTTTTTTTTAATTACTATTATTATAGACAAAGCTTTTTTAAAAAAAAATAAAATAAAATCTTTCGCTTATCTTTTGTTCATTCTCATACATGAAATTGATAAATCTACGTTGAATATGTGGGACAACAAGTAGGTCCCATAAATTCAATGGTAAATTTACAAAAGAAAAATGAATAACAAGTAAATGTATAACACTTCTCATTACATCACCATTAACGTGTTGATCACAATCACTCTTACCAAAACCCATCTTCATTTGCTAGGTGTCATATGCCAACTAGTGTGCATTGCAATTGAGGCACTCATTGTAGGCACCTCGAATTGGATCTCGCATTAAAAGCCCCATAAAATATAAAATACTTTATTCAAATGCCCTCTAAAAAAAAAAAAAAAAAGAGAGAGAGAGAGAGATAAAACCCTTAAAAAATATGTTTTAATTAATGATTACAACATTTTAGTTCGTCAAACATGTTATGAATTTATTTTTACTATTTCTTTGTTCAAGAGATACAAAATATATATATATATATATATATATATATATATATAGAAGAGAGTTAAATAATGTAATTAACAAAAAAAACAAAATGATAGAATTAAATTAATATCACCAAACTTTTGATGCATCTAGCTAGGTGGAGCACTGAGTCTTTATTCCTTAACCACAACATATATCTTGTCATAAGACTCGTAACTGTCCATCTTTAATTTTACAAAATGGTCTATATTTAATTCTTTTTTTTTTTTTTGTCTCTCTTTCTCATGAAAAAGGTCAAATTAAATATGGACAATAAAAAAAAATTCAAAATAGATGTTGAGAATTCATTATAACTTCATGTCGAAACCAAATATATATATATATATATATATATTTTTCATTTTGCTAATGTGTCAACTTTATATTAAATGTTGTAAAAGTGTCATTTTACACCACATTTAGAATAAAGTTATTTTCAAAATATAATACTAATTCACTTGTGTAGAATTAGTACATTATCTAATTATTAGTTGCTACTCAAAACAAAACCATATATAACAAATTTCTTGCAACCAAATAAGTTGTTATTATTGTAAAAAATTAAAATTAAAATTTCAACCACAAAATTTGAAGAAGATAATTTAAATACATCAAGGTTTTAAGATATATAAACAATCAACATTATCTTTTATATGAAGAAAGGAAATTTCATGCAATTGCAATTACCATTATTACAAACAAAGCTTTTTGTTTTTGTTTTTGTTTGGTTCTTTTTTTTGGTAATCTTTCACTCATCTTTTGTTCATCCCCATACATGAGATTGATAAATCTACCACTTAATATGTGAGACCACAAGCAATTCCTGTAAATTCAACATTCAATTTACAAAAAAAAATGAATAAAAAAAAAAACGTAACACTTCTCATTACATCACCATCAACCCGTTGACTACAATCAACTCTTACCAAAACCTATCTTCATTTGCTAGTTGTCATATGCCAATTAGTGGGCATTGTAATTGAGGCATTCACCAAAGACTCCTTGAATAGGATCTTCGCATAAAAATCCTTATAAGATATAGAATACTTTATTCAAATGCCCTTTAAAAAAAAAGAAGAAGACACAATCGACAAAGAAATAAAAACAATAAATAATTAAACAAAGTTTAGAAGTGTTTACAGTGAAGAACAAGGAGGTTTTAGGCCTCTGAGGGTGCCTCCAAACGTCTCCTAAACATAGGTTAAAAAAAACATAAGGGTCCTATTTATAGACAATTTTAATGTGCTGCTTGTCACGTGGTTGTGCTCGACGCGGGGATCACGGCTGACGTGGAGTGCACTCAATCATGTCTTATGTGCTCTAGTGCATACACGCTCGATCTTGGCTCTACGCGCTCAATGCAGGCACGCGCGACTTGGTCTGCTTGGCGCATCACGCTCAATCGCATTTAGTGAGCTCGAGCGCACTTCCAGGGGCTTGATTCCTTCTTTTCTCAAATCCACCCCTTTAAACTACATTTTACACCAAGGACCTACAACACACAAAAACACTAAAACAACACAAAAACATTATAAATTAACAAAACTAAGAGTCTAACGAATATAAATTAAGAGGTTCAAATAAACACTATTTGGCACTCATCACCAATCAATGAAGCCTTCGGCTTACAAAGTGCCAGAAAATTTTGAAGTTCAACTTTGAAGCCTAAGTCTTCATGCCACTCATCTTGAACACGTTGTTCCCAAACCAAAACAGGCTTGTGATATAGGTTCTTGAAATTGGATTTTGAATTGCGACCATCAACATTGTAGTTCATCTCCAAGTTTTGTCCCTGTTAGATGCTAGGTTAACTTTGCAACCTGTCTCTGCAAGTCTTTAATCATCATGTCTTGTAAACTGCACACATGGCAGGGGACTTCCACATTCAGAACCTGTCCACATCGACCATGACCACCAACCATTAAAAACTAATGAAAAAAAATTCAACCCAAGAAGACGCTAAGCTCTGATACCAATTGATGCTGGGTAGAACTAGGATTGTTTTGAACAGTGTATAATAGCAGTATAAACTAAGAATTTAAGATAGAAAAGGGAACTCATAAAGAGAGAAAATAACAAATAGGGAAGAAAAGTCCCTAATTATCCCAAATAAGTAAATAGAGAAATAATTCTTAAAGACTTGAATTTAATTGATAATATAAACCGCGTTCAAATATAACAAAGACTAGATACCTTTATATAGGTTAGGCATCTCCTAAATTAACAAGGAAAATGAAAAATAAACATTATTGGAAAATGAAAACAATTCCCAATACGAAAACTATCCTAATAGGAAAGGAAAAATCCAATCCTTATTGAAAAAGGAAAATTAAAGCATAAATAATAAATATACTTTATTATTATTAATTTTCTCCTACATCATATTAGAGACAATCTTTTTATTTTGTTTTTATCTTTTTAAAACCAATTTTAACCATAATCTTCCAAGAGAGAGAGAGAGAGAGTCAATTTCGTAACAAAATAGCAAACCATCATAACCAATTGGATAGAACTTTGTGCCCACAGGATATGATATAGTCCATCCTTGGCATTTATATTATTATTCATGATTCTATTTTCAACAATTTTTTTATCAAATGCATTTTAAAAAAAATTAAAGTAAATTGTCAATTTAAAAGACTAGATTTGAGGATACCCCTTCACCTCTATTAGGTTTTTTCAAAACTTGATGTGGTGTAAGTCTAAGTTTAGGGTTCAACTCTTAAGACGACATTCAAAACTTGGTTCAAGTTGCAGAACAGAAGAGCTTGATCACAAGCATGTTGGAAAGGCGTTTGAATGAGAACATAAAAGGCACTTCAAGAGCAAGTTTTCCAAAATACCTCGATCGCAATCATGATCGTAGGCCGTTTGAAGCAAGACTTCAAAAGCATTAGTTTTTAAGTTCCAAACAGGCTCAATCATACGGGTGATCACATTTAGTTCGATAGCCACCAAGTTATGGGTTAAAGTGGATACGATTCGTTTGTGAAGATGATCCTGTACAAAGATGCCATAGGTTCTAGATGCATTGCAGTGATAGGTGAATGAGTCAATTGCCGGCGTTACAAATTGAGTTGTTTACTGCAGTTACAAATTGAATCTTGACAGGTATAAAGATTTTATAAGCAAGATAATAAATTTATGACACAAATCTTCCATAGTGAATGGTCTTTAATGGGTAATTCAATCGGTAAGGGATCATGTCTTATGAAGTGAAATTTACTAGTTCGAATCTCCATTTCTTTTTTCACTTATCTTGTATGGACATGTAAAAAAAAAAAACCTTCTATATTGAATGTCTTTGGAGTTGGCTAGCTCCAAAATCTAGCTATGTGCTGAATATGTTGTTTAGCAATTTTTAAAAAAAAGAATAAAAAACTAAAAGTAAAATAAAATAAAATATAATAAAAAAGATAAAGAAAGTGAAGTGAAACTATATCTTAAACTAAAGGAACAGTCTTTCCCACTCTTTCATTCTCCCTCTTTCTCTTGCTCTGGTTCTTGGGAATGCATGAGGATTTAGCAGCTTAAAGGTAGCCCGTGTTATTTTATTTTATTCTTTTTCCTAGCAAACTGTTTCTTTCTACAATACTCTTATTTATTTTACGCATATTAAAATCACAAAATTCGATCTCCAATTTTGTAGTTCATATCTACACTGAATTAAACTAGTCAAGGCATGAACTTTCAGCTTTCTTTTTTTATTATTACTAGTGTCTTTCTGTACAAATTCTCTCTCTCTCTTTTTTGGTTTGTTTCTAAATGTCGTACGTTTGATTCTACACAGACTGGTATTTCTTTCTCTGCTTATTCTCTTTTGTTATATTTTAAAATGGGCTTATCTTATATTTTATATGCAGTAGAACATAGAATATATATAAAAAAAATATATTATTATTATTATTTTAATTCGACCCATTAAATATGAATTCCTGACTTCTGAGCCATAAGGCATCCATATATCGTCTACTGGACGTCTTTCTATAGCGTGTAAAGCATTCACCAAAGTCAGTCATGGAAAGTCCGTCTAGAAGTCAAAAATTCCAACCCAAGACGCGTTTGGTACTGACCATAACTTTTGAAGTGTTTCTACTCGACTCTCATTTTCCATGAACCTCTTGCCTCAAATAATATAAATCTACACATATATATAAACGCATATTTTTCACTTTTCTAAGAAAAACAAAAAATGGCTGAGAAGACAAACCAGCCCTTGGCACCCGCAAATAGGTACCCCAGAAGCGATGAAGAATCGGACACGTTGCAATCCAAGGAGCTCCGGCGGAAGAAACGGGTCAAGTTGGCCGTATATATTGCTGCTTTTGCCGTGTTTCAGACCGTGGTCATCTTGGTCTTTGCTCTCACTGTGATGCGCGTCAGGACACCTAAGGTCAGGTTGGGCACAGTCACCTTCAAAAATATGACCACCGGCAACCTAACATCTCCTTTCTTCGACATAAGCTTCACAACCCAGGTGAGAGCACGAGCGGAACCACCCCTAATTTTGGTGTTCCAGGTCACCATAAAATTTAAAAATACTTCTTCGCACGTCTCAGTGAAATGTTTAATTGAAAATATATGAGGTGAATGATATTGGTCATGAGACACGGCTTGAACTCAGTACTCCTCTAATTTCATATTAAATCACTATTTGTCCTACAAGTTTAAGTTTACTGGCAACCTAACATCGCCTTCCCTCGATATAAGTTTTACAACCTAGGTGAGAGCATAGGTGGAACCACCCCTAGTCTTGGGGTTTCAGTTCACCCCAAAATTTAAAAACACTTCTCCAATTCGCACGTTTCATAAAATGTTTAACTGAAATATGACATCAATGATGATCATGAGACATGGTTCAAACTCAGTATTCATTATCTGATAGTATATTAAATCATCACTTGTTCTACAAGTTTAAACTTATAGGCTGATAGTAATAGGAAGTAGTAAATTTAATCATTTAATCAATAGTTTAACACTTTCCTAACGTGTTGACTCAAAACATTAAATATTTAATTGAAATGGATGACTTAATGGAGTTAAGATTCGAACTCATAACATCTAACTCTAATAGCTTGTTAAGTCACCACATATCCTAAAAGTTTAAGTTGATAGCTAGAAACTGCATGTTCCTAAAATTAGTTTCTACCCTAAATTTTTTTTCTTCTTCTTTTTAGTTTTGTGTCAGTTTCTAAAATTTCTATTTCCACTCTTGCAGGTGAGGGTGAGGAACACAAATTTTGGCCCCTACAAGTACGATAGCACTAATGTCACGTTCACATATCAGGGTGTGATAGTGGGAAGGGTGAGTATTCCTAAGGGCAAGGCTGGGTTTCGTTCCACCAAAAAAGTAAGTGTGATGGTGTATGTGAATTCAAATGTGCTATCAAGCATTACGAGTCTTGGGAGTGACTTGAATGCTGGGGTTTGACTCTCAACAGCCATGCAAAGCTTAGAGGGAAAGTGGAATTGATATTTGTGATGAAGAAGGAGGAGTTAACTGAGATGAACTGCACCATGAATATCAATATCTCAACAGAGGAGCTTCAAGATTTGAATTGCAAGTGAAATATATATAAATTGCTGTTTTATTTCTTTTCTTTTTCTTTCCGGTTGTGTTTGAGTTTTTTTATATTTGGTACTTAGGATGCTTTTATATTGTGGGAATGTATATATACTGATCTCAACAGTATTTAAAAATAAAGAGAAAAAATAAAATAGAATCAGCCATTTAGTGTACTTGATTTGTAATTAGTTCATTGGGGTATCAAAATGAATTTAGAGGTAACTTAGGTATGCCAAAAAAATAATTATCCTACAGTCAAATTTTGTTAATAGATTCCAATAGTATAACATGTTAGAACTAATGAACTAATAAACTTATAACACATCTCGTGTCACATAATAAAATTAAAAAGGATGAACCGTCTCCTCTCAAACTAATAATAATAATAAAGGGGGATAAACAGTAACAAGGTGCACAACTGAACATCTTGTAGAGTTTAATTATTTCTAGTCAGAAAAATTAAAATTGCAAAATCGAAGAAAAGGAAAAAAAGAAAAAGAAAAGAAAGACAGTTTCACTAGATTTTGAAAGAAAGACTTGCTACTTATAAAAAAGTTAAAATGCAACTAAAAGGGTAAAACTATTCTAGTCAAGGTTGTGGGTCTCCATTCATCTCCAAAAGCGATGCTTGCATTACACGGTGGGCAATGGGTCGTTGGAGAAATAACTCCACCGAAAAGACTTTGAATTAGCTCAACAATTTCATCAAGAATTAATATTGACCAGCTCTTTTTTTTTCTTTTTCTTTTTTTAATTTTTAATTTTAATTGGACGGGAAGGATATTAAAAAAAGGGCTCCCATTTCTGTTGGTGCTATCACTACAAACACAAAGCTGAATTAGTAGCGTTTAGGATAGTGACGTTTCGAAAAACATTACTAAAATGAAATATTTTACTGTTTGAATAGTATTACTATTCACACTTTGAAAGGTGATGTTCGAATAGTATTACTATTCATGTGTTACTATTCACACTTTTAAAAATGACACTTCAATTACTATTCACGTGTTGAAAGGTGATGCTTAAACAGTATGTTACTATTCAAATGACACTAAGTAATTTTTGAAAAACTTGGCATTCAAAATTTGAGTTTATAATAAGCACATACACTTAAAAACTTCAAAATTTCTTCCTCTCACCTAGTTAGATATAAAAATAATTTTCATTTTTTTTTAAATAATAAATAAATAGAGGGGTGGTCTCCGATTCCAAATCGACAATCACCTTGTGGGAAGGAGTGGCTAGCGAGCCACCCCTAGAGTTTTCTAGGGGTGGCAAGCGAGCCACCCCTAGAGGTTTCTGGGGATGGCTATTTGCCACCCCCAGCCACCTTAGGGGTAGCTCGTGGGCCACTCTTAGGATGTTTTTTAAAAAATTTAAAAAGTAATTGACTTTTTTGTTTTTTTATTTATTTATTATTATTATTTTTTTTGGTATTACAATTTTTTGGGTAATTTTTTATAAAAAATAGTGACAATTGAATAGTGATCATCACCTTTTTGGAAGGTGACGTTTGCACTATTCTAGCATCACTATATAAAAGGTGAATCATAAACGGGGCAAGCGTCACTTTTTGGAAGGTTACATGCACCGTTCAAGAAGTCACCTTACAAAAGGTAACATTTGGCCATAAGAGTTTCCTTGTAATGATGTTTTTACTATACAAACATCACCACTATTGAATGCAGTCACTATTTTTAGAGTCTTTTGTCAAGAGTTACTATGCAAACGTCACAACATCAATAATGACATTTTTTGGACTTAAAAATCATCTTTCAAGAGTCATTATATGTGGTTTTTTATTTTGTTTTGTTTTTTGTTTTTGTTTTTGTTTTGTTTTTGTTTTTTTTTTTTTATATATTGTTGTTATAATTCTTGGAAGCTCTGTATTTATATCGATGTTAGTTAATGTTTGTACCTGTGAATATTTAATTAGTCTTGTTTTAGATCATTCTTTTCTGCTTTTCGTTATACTGTACTTTGATAGTTGGTGTAAAGTATATTAAATCCAACTAATTACAAGTTAATTACTGTGGAGGCACTACTACTAATACTCCAAGTTAATTAAATAATTAATTACTTTTGGGGGTTTTATAGTAATAATGTAACATTTTCTCAAATCTGGTTCACTATAAAATTTGCTTTTGTAAAATAATGTAACAATGACTAAAGTAATTAATATTTGGTTTTGTAAAATAAAGTAATTAAGTATTATACTTTCAAAAACTTCACTAAGACGTACTCCACACATTCTTCGCATTTATATACATTGCCTCATTTGGCAACATAATAACGTTTTACGTTCATAATCCATGCATAACAACTTTTACATGCATGAATTTTTAAAGATAATTCAAAACTCAAATTTACACATATAGCTACATAAAAAAATGACATTATTTACATGTTTATTAAAATTTGGGCAGCATTTCTATACAACTATACAATGCTATAGGGGCATTATAATGAAGATTATACTAGCATTACTTAAAATCTAGTTATAGCTCAAATTGAAACTCACAGATTACAACTATGCTTCTTCTTTTTTTACATGTCCGTTTAAGAGGGATGAAGAAGATTCGAACTAATAACCTTTGTTTCAATAGATGTGGTCCCAACTGATTGATCTACTTAATCACTTAATAAGCTATACTTTTAACATATAATATAACTATATAATATATATTTGAGCATTATAACAGCATAATAATGATTCTAATTGTCTAAATAATTAAAAACCCCGAGAACTCTACTTTATGAGCACTACAAAAATTTTAATGTTTAATGACTGTCATATAGTGATGTTTTTGGGCCAAAAACCGTCACTATATGGCTAGTGACATTTGGTAACGTGTAAACAATGCAAATTTCACTACTCTTTAAAAAATTAAAATAATAATAATAATTTTTTGTAAAAATTATTTATAATAATAAATATATATTTATATTAAATATATATATAAATTTATAATAAATATTTAAATATTTTCAAATAAAATTTAAATATAAAAAATTAGAGGGGCATCTACACAGTAATTTCGTGGGAGCCCCGTCCAAACGAGAAGAGTGTTCGTCCGGACAGACAATGTAGTGCAACAAGTCAGTACTTCAACCCGAGAGCTCCATTTGCTAGCCATGCGCAGGTCATCCAGACAAGATGGCTGAACAAGAACGTCAAAATCCATTTGGCCAAATCAGTGAACAAACACCTAGAATTTACACAATCGAAAAAAAAACCCGCCACCTCAATGAACCAACTCAACCACAACCCTCACGAATACTCCAACTGAAATAACCCCCAAAATCAAATACCCAATTGAAATCAATTGAAAATCAAGAATTAAAGGCTAAAGGGGATAACTTTTACATTTGATAAACCAGTAGATCCAGCCGGCCAACACCCACTTCTCTGAGACTCTCTCTCTCTCAACTGTTAACAGAGGAGAAGAAAGGGAAAGAAGAAGAGAGAATGAGGACGAGGACGAGGTGATGACCCATGGGTTTCGACCTCTCTCTCTCTCACGGGCTCTCAGTTTGTATCTCAGCTCTCTCGCTCTATCTCTCTTTCTCTGGCTCTCTTGCTCTCTCTCTCGGTCTCGTTCTCACTCGCTCTCTGTTCTGGTGGGACAAAGAGAAGGAGAGGAGGTGAGAAAAGAAGAGGGGTAAGCAGGGAAGCGTGAGAAAAAGGGAGAGAAGAAAGAAGAAAGTAGAAATTTTTATGTGAGAAAAAAAAAAAAAAAAAGGATAAAAAGACGTCTTATGTGAGAAAAGAAGAGGGGAAGCGGGAGGCGTGAGAAAAAGGAAGGAAGAAAGTAAAATTTTTTATATGCGCGCGCCGGGGGGGTGGGGACCGGACCAGGATCCTCTCCATTTCAAGGGAAATAGAGAGGAGCTGGTCAGTCATTTTATAAGGGTAATATAGTAATTTTATATTAACATTTAAATCAAAATTACTACAACACCCCTAAAAATACACTAACCGGCTCATATCCGGTTAAAACAAAATGGAGAGGATCCTTCTGCGGGGGGTGGGGGTGAGGGAAAGAATATGTTTTACGTGTGTGTGGGTGGAAGTACAAATTTTTTTAAAGTTTTTTTTTAGTGTGAGTGATTGTTTTAAATGTAAACTTTGGACACTAGTATTTTCAAAATTTGAGATATGTTATCATTCACACATTATTATTCATGCATGAGTAGTAGGGGTGTAAAGGCGGGCGGTTATAATATGCGCTTCTTGCTTAACCGCTATAATCATTAATAACCGCTAACTTATAGCTTAACAACATTAACCGCTAATCATTATAATAATATATTTTGATAATTATAATTACAATAATATTTATATATATAACTTAATCAATTTATCATTAATGATTAAATCACATTTTTGTTTTCAATAATTAAATCACAAATTGAGTATTAATAAATTATTACTATAATTTATATTATTATATCACATGATCAATTGATCATTAAATCATTTGATTATATAATAACAAATTATATATATAATATGATATAACTCATAAGTCATAAGTCTACAAGTTAATCATATGATTCATATTATTCATGTATGATGATAGTATGATACTTACAATTAAATTAAACAATATGTTACCTATAACCACAATTAAATCAAAGTATTATTAGATATTTTATACTTAGAAAACATATATTATATTATCTTAGATTCTTAGATCTAAGATAATTTTATTATATTAATATGAATTGTGATTTATGAGATAATATGATCATATAATTTAAGTATGAGTGTATGACCATTAAATCATTAGAATTTAGTACTTAGGAGTTTAAGCATTATCATTAGATAATAAGTTCAATTAAAAAAAATACTATAAGTAAATATGATAATAATTTAAATCATTAATCATATGATCTAATTTAATGAGATCATATAATTATATAATATCAAAGACATAAGTTTGTAATTGAATAAAATATTTTTGAAACTGTATATATTTATATATTATAGCATTAATTTATTTTTATTTTTTTTCTATATATATATATTGTCTATTTTATATTAATAATAATAAGAATGAATTTCATATCAAACGACGTCAATTTTGAGAGAAAAGGGCATTAAGGGTTAGGATAAGGATTTTCATTTTATTCTCTTCTCCTTCCCTATTTCACTCACTCAAATTAGTCCTCTCTCTGAGACTCTACCTCTGAACCGTCTCTCTCTCATCTCCTCTTTCTCTCTGACTCTCTCTATCTCTTGATTTTAATGTTTTATTTGAACATTTTTTTATATTTTTTATATGCTGTGCTGAATTTTTTTTTATATGTTTTATTGAGCTTTTTTTAATATTTTTTTATATATTGTGTTGAACTTTGTTTTTATATGTATTTTTTTTTTTTTTGTAAAGTTAATTGGTTATGAACTTATGATTTAATATTTAAAGATTTTTTTTTTTAAAAAAAAAAATTAAAGTAGGTCAAATATTTTTTATTTTTCAATAAGAGCTATTTTTATAGCAATTTGGCTCAAGAAGACACTAAAAATACAAAAAAAAGAAAGAAAGAAAAGTGAGTGAAAAATGCTATAGTACTTAATAAAAGCCAAAAAACGCCCAAAAAAGGCCAAAAAAGCCTAATTTAAAAAACGGTTATAACGGGCGGTTAACTGTTTTACTAACCGCTAATGTCAACTAACCGCTAACTGCTAACCGCCTAGCGGATGCGGTTAGTAAAATTTAATAACCGTAAGACGGTTACGGAATAGTTTTTGTTAATAACCGTTAATCGTAACCATCTTTACACCTCTAATGAGTAGTGGCGTGTGAATAGTAAGTTAATATTTGCATGCCACTAATTTGCAAGTGAATAGTATGAGAATAATGACATGTGAATGGTAATGTTATTTATACATCACTACTTGCGCAAATGTATTCAAACATCACCATTTTTGCATGAATAGTGTGCGAGTAGTGATGGGTGACTATTCACACGCCACTATTATAAAATATTGACGTTTAAACGTTACTAAAGTCTCTTTTTAGTGACATTATTTTTAATGACTCACTTTCCACACGGCACCAAATTGAAGAATTTTTTAGTGACATTTTTCCGCTTCTTGGATCGAGATTTTCAGTCTTCCACATGTTACTATTCACTTGCCATGTCAGCATGCAGCCACCCTTCTTGGTACTGTGTATACCTCTATCGGTCGAAAGGCCCATAGATCGAGCTCGATCAACTGAGCTTGTTTTAGCAAACTTACCTTTATGTCTTCTCAGTTCCTTTTTGACCCCTTACCGTACTTTGATTGACTTGATATTTCAAGAGCAGCTAAATAACTCCTAGACTAGCATTTTGGTCATTTACTTGAAGTGATTTGAGGATATTTTTCCTATTATTTCATGTGACTTAATTTCTAGGTCACCAATAGTATGAGACAATCGAAGAAAACATTTTCTTTTTTCTTTTTCTACTATAGGGTTGTATGGCTAGGCTTTAGGGAGATAGGGTTTTGTGTCTCATGAAATTTTGAAGAAAAAGTGAGAGAGTGAGAGGAAATAGGGGTGCACGGACACTAATTAAGGGGGTATAAATGGGTTTAGGGTTTTCCAAATGTTTCAAGGATTAGGGTTTTAAGAGGCCAAAATAAAGTAGGATTAATTAAATGAAAAATTGCACAATTTTTTTTTAAAAATGGCCCTACATGGTCGGCTACTATAGGCCCCTTTTAAAATGTTATTTTTTAACTTTAATAAATATAAAAACCATGCTAAAGTAATTCCAAAACACATTAAAAATATGTTTGATGAATTTTTCATGAAAACTATGGACCTTCAAGCTTAAAATAATGAGTAATTCTAGAACTTCCTATTATATCCATCTTAAGTCCTTCAAAGATTAATAATGTGACTATTAAAATCACAATTTAATTAAAATCTAATAATGATCAATCACATGTCTAATAATGATTTTAATAGCCACATAATTCTTGGAGGGACACAAGAGGGATTTGGTTACAATATAACTCATGCTTAATCGACAACATAGCAAAACTTTTTATTTTATTTATTTATTAATCGACAACAAATAAACAGTCAAAATATCTTTCCATACCTCAAACTTGAATTACACATTGCCCTCAATGTGTAGTAAAGATATAAATTACCAGAAGTACCAAACATCAAGGTGTAAAAAAGGACAAGGTGTTCCTCAAACTTGAACACCAAAACACCTATCAATAACACTACCAACAATATTTTCTCATAGAAACACACATTAAAATTAATTGTTGTCGAAACAAAGAAATAAAATGACAAAAAATGAAGTGCGGAAAATAAAATATAAGAAAAAATACTGCACTTCCCCCGATCATTTGGGTGTCCAACCAATCATTTCCACCATTTCTTCTTTAAAACTTTGTAGCATTCTGGAAGGGTGTTTCACTCTCTCAGGTGGCTTACTGCTTGCTTCGAAGGATCTTCTTAGGAACATGGTTCCGAGATTTGTGACCTTGTGTGCAGAGATCCTTGAGAAGTTTAGCATGAGATGGTTCTTTGAGACATTGAGGAACTGGAGCATGGTGTTCATGATATGTATAAAAAGGGATGGAAATGAAGGAAGGAGCTTCAATACTCACTTCCTTGTCATTGGACGAACTTGGAGTTGACGGGGGCTCGCTTTTCTCTATGTGCTCAACTTGCTCCTCTTTTCTTCCTCCTCCCTGTTATCGATATTGAGAGGCTCAACTGTTGATGAAGATGGGTTAGTGTGACGCCCCGTCTGATGGGCAAATCAATTAACTAGTAATTGATCCCACGGCACACCATCTCAACCATGTCTTTCCAAGACACGACCTCTGGGAAATCACTTTCCTCGTCATAACGAGAAAACTGCAACGGAAGATTTTACCAAGACTATGGGATTAAGAGACAGTAATTGAAACATCACACAACAATTACCAGAAATAAAGTACTGCATCATCAATATCATAAATAGTTACCAAATGTACTGGTCATCAGACCATCAACAGGAAATAGATACAACCAAAAATAAATAACTATCAACATAGTTTACAAAAGATCATCAGATCAAAGCCTAGACTTAAGTTTCAACAGAGCTAGTGAAATCAAAATCTCTATCATGTCTGCACGGGAAGATTCTCCATCTTTCCACATTGTCCTAAGTTAAACGGATCCATATTCTCAAAGATTACCCGTATCAAGTCCTGAGCAATCACCCAAGTAGTCTTCGACGGCATATTTATCTAGTATAGCTAACCCGCATAATTATTTGTAATGATGAGGAAAGACATAAATAAAAAGGGGGTAAGTCTAAGACTTAGTAACTTTTAATGCAGATAATACCTATACCAGTTTTAGTAATGTAGTAACCCAAATTACTAACTAGGCATAAGTGGCTTAGTTGAGGAATTAATTTGGGGCTTTGGGTTACTAAGGCTGCTAGAATGGTGATTTGGACTTTTGGGTGGACGTACACTAGGTTAGGCGGATGTACGCTGTTGTTTGTAGTGTGGACGTACGCGGGGGGACCACCAGACGTACACTCTGCAAACCGTACTGGCGGACGTACGCGGGACCACTGGACGTACGCTACTTTTTGAGTACCCTCTGGATAATACCTGAACGTACGAGACAACCTTTAAAACGCTGGGCAAGAACCACCGGACGTACGCCCCTTGGCCAAATGTCCGCTACTTTCTGGGCCTATAAATAGGACCCTACCCCCTCGTATTTTTCATAGTTTTAGAATGCCCCTAGGCTGCCAGTTTGTTTCCAAGGTGTTTTCCAAGCTTGTGAGTGTTGGTGAGTGTGTGTGTGTGCAAGGAGTTTGCGAGTTCGGGACGTTCGTGGAGTGGAACTCTCACGATTGTGTTTGAAGGAGGTAACATTCAATTCATAAGCTTTTGTTTAAATTGTTATGCTGCTTGGTTATTGTTTAGATATAGTAGTTAGCCTAGTTGTACCTTAAAAACCCGTTTAAGTTAACGTTTGGTTAGTTTAGTGTTGTTACATTACATGAAAGGTTTTGAACTAGACTAAAGGGCCTTAGGTAGTACCCAGTAGCCTTAGGAGTCGGAGGATAGGCGGACAATGGAGAGAAAATGAGGTTCTCCCGAGAACCCATACAGCGGACGTACGGTGTCGAGACCACACGTACTGTTGCCGCTACGATGGACGCACCGAGCTGGACGACAGTCACATGTGTGAGGAAGCCCTATTTTTGTCAAAAGTTCAATAGCTTATGTTTTCCTTGATTTAGGGTTGTTATAGTGGAATTAGGACTAATAGAAGGTTTTTCACAGATTTGAAGAACCCGGACCAATTGGAGTTTTCAGAGACGCGTATCGACTCAAGTGGGTTTTAACTCACATAATGCGCATTGTTATTTTCCATGCATTGCACGTTTATTTTGTGTACCAAGAAAATATGCATATTTTATAACTCTCATTGTTTGTACTTATTGCACATGAACTCGTCATTTTGAGAAAAACGTTGTGCTAAATCTGTTAACCAAGTGAGACTTGTAAAAAGACATGCATGTAAAATACAGACAAGATAATTTATATTGTATGACATGGTACACCGGTACGTGCGGTAGTAATGGCCATGGGCTTACTATACATGTTAGCTTTATGGTCAAATGTGTGCGTTATGTGAGGGCAGTGAATCCATTGGTTTCGTGACCTTAATGCAACCATGCATGTCACTACAGGACAGACGTCACTAGTTGGTGTGGGCTACTCGGGGTTGGACCCGATCGTGCCACTAGTGATACATACGGTATGTTGTGCAATGGGTGGGGCACTGGCATTGTATTATAGGTCCCTCGGGACAGCATCAACCCTGCTGAGAAGGGGTAATATCTCAGGTAGACCATATTGTTGAACTATGACAAATGTTGACACCATATGCATGTATCATTCTTATTCATATATCACGCATAAATAATCTGTCATGGAGAAACTGTTTTGTTCAATAAATACCTAAGTTCATTTCCAAAAACTGGCATAGACATTATTTGCGTTAAAAATCACTAAGTCTTAGACTTACCCTTTTGTTTATATTTTTTCTCATCATTACGATTAATTGCGCGATTTAGCTGTCCTAGACGAAGATGCCATCGGAGGTTTCGTGGGTGATTGCTCAGGACCTGATACGGGTAATTTTCGAGGACATGGACCCGGATTGGCTTAGGACGATGTGGGAAGACGGAGGATCTGCCCGTGCAGATATGATCGAGATTCTGATCTCGTTAGCTTTGTTGAAGTTTAAGTCTAGGCTTTGATCTGTTGATCTTTTGAGAACTATGCTGTTGTAGCATATTTTGGGATGTATCTATTTCTCTTGTTGACGGTCTGATGACCGGTACTTTGATGACTACTTGTTATGTTATGTTATGGATGTAGTATTCTATCTCTGATATTGTTGTGTGATGTTTTATTTACTATCTCTTAAATTCCATAGTCTTGGTAAAGTCTTCCGCTGTTTTCGTTTTCATTACGACGAGAAAGTGTTTTCTCGAAGTCGTGTCTCGAGAGACATGAGATGGCTGGTCGTCGGGGTCAATTACTGGTTAATTGATATTCTCATTGGGCGGGATGTCACAAGTAATGAACTCAGATGTTTAATAATCAAAAACAGTTCTATCATGATGATTTATTTATGCGTGATATATATAATAATGATACATGCATACGATGTAAACAATAGTTATAGTTCAACAATATAGTCTACCTGAGATATTACCCCTTTTCAGTAGGGTTGATGCTATCCCGAGAGATCTATAATACAATGCCAATGCCCCAGCCATTGCATAACATACTATATGTAACATTAGTGACATGATTGAGTCTGACCCGAGTGACTCACACCAACTAATGACGTCCATCCTATAGTGATCGAATCATTGAGAATTATTGCATCAAAGTTACGAAACCAATGGATCCAAAACCCGTATAACACACACATATGACCATAAAGCTAACATGTATAGTATGCCCATGGTCAATATTACCACACATACCAGTGTACCATATCATACGATACAGATCATCTTGTCTGTATTTTACATACGTCATTTTATAAGTCTCACTTGGTTAACATATTAAGTACAACATTTTTTTCTCAAAATGACAGAGTTCATGTGCAATAAGTACAAACTATGAGAGTTGTAAAATATGCATGTTTTCTCGATACACAAAATAAATGTGCAATGCATGAAAAATAACAATGAGCATTATGTAAATTAAAACTCACCTAGATCGATAACGTCTCCTAAAACTCTGAAAGATCCGGATTCTTCAAATCTATGAAAAACCTTTTATTAGTCTTAATTCCATTAAAACAACTCTAAAACAAGGAAAATATGAGCTATGGGACGTTTGGTGAAAATAGGGTTTCCCTGCTGCATATTAACCGTACGTTCGGGCTCGGGGCAGTACGTCTGTCATGTCACGACAAGCCGTACGTCTAGCAAGATACCGTACGTCCACTATGTGGGTTTTCAGGGAGAACCTCATTTTCTCTCTACTGTTCGCCTATTTTTGACTCTTAGAGCTATTAGGAACACCCTAAAGCCTTCTAGTCTAGTTTGCAATCTCCATGCAACGTAACAATGCTAAGCTAACGAAAATGCTAACCCAAACGGATTTCAAAGTGTATCTAAGCTAGCAACTACAACCAAATACAAAACAAGCAGCATAACGACGTATTTAAAAAATAAGGATCGAACGTTACTTCTTGAAATAAAACCACAAGAGTTTCGCCTCACGAGCATTCTAAAACTCACAAACACCATGCACACACGCTCACAAAACACTCACAACACTTTGGAAACACTCGTATGATGAAGGATTGAAGATGGATTATCGAACTGCGGATAGTCTGAATGGTGCAGTTCATGATCTTGGGGAGCATAATTTCCTATAGTCTGAGTTGACCAAGAGAAATCAGAGTGATTATTCCATCCCGGCATGTAAAAATTTGAATTTGATTCAAACCCCGGGCTAGAGAAATTGGTGTTCATCTACTCATATGAAAAATTGGAAAATTGTCCCTAGGATGGACATTACTAGAATTATGATAAGGGTTGAAACAATATGAACATGATCTATGTGGGTAAAAATTGTGAGGGTAATTAGTAGGAGCTGGTGTCCTATAACTAGGAGAAGCATTAAAATTATCAAACGGAAAATTCATGCTTCACCCTCAATCTTTAGCATGCAAATACCCCACATAAAACAATATCATTGGATTTTTTTTTTAAAGAAATAAAATAAATAAAAATGAAAACTAACACAAAAGCATAAACTAAACAAACATACCAAAAATTAAAAACTAAAACTCACAAAACAGACCAAAAATAAATTTGGCAAAATTTGGTACTGATCTGTCTTAGATGAGATCGATCGTAGATGCGTTGATCCTTCTACTATTGCTGGTGCGCTCGAGCAGATGCAGAGAGTAATTGAGCATAAATGTGCTCAATTGGGCAAGGTGCTGCTTTGGTTGTTAGTACGCTCGAGCATAGTAGAACTGCACCTGATCGCACTTGCATTGATGTGCAAAGAGTGCTATGGCAGAAACTACAAAGTAAGGGGGAAAAAAAAAACACAAAGAAAAATCTTTTTTATTTTTTATTTTTTATTGGCAATAGGAATTAAACCAAAAAAAAAATGCAGAATTAAAATCCTAATTATAACTAGTAGAAAAATAAAATCAATTTAGACATAAATTGCATTAAAAAATCAAACAATTCCCCCGCAACGGCACCAAAAACTTGTTGTAAGTTTTAAAGTTACTCGCAATGTATGAATCATTTGCAATAAAGGATTTTGCAAGTGCGAGGTCAATCCCATCGAAAATTGTGTTTTTGAAAACAATTTTAATCTAAACTAATTAAATCCTAACCTAGTTCCAAAAGGTTTTTGATTTTTGAAATTGAAAACAAAACAAAATAAAATTAATCAAAAGATAAATACCAAGGTTTCAAAATTCATACTCACCAAATCAAAGCACACATTATTATGTTTGTTCATGCATTCGAATTTCAATAAAATCTTATGCGTGTTCTTTGTTTTCATATAAATAACCTATTGAAAGATTCCATGAATCCATCCCTTGTTTAAATTACAATGCAAATCCAACTTAAATCAAAATCATCAAATGTATCCATTTGATTAATGAAAAACAATGGATATCCAATTTAAATTGAAAGATGCAATGTATCCGTCGGATAAAACACATTGAACATCCAACTTTGGTACAAATGTTAGTCTAAACAATCAATTACAATGACTCAATCAAATAATTGAATTGAAATTAACATACATTACACTAAACATCGGAATTGTACAAACAAAACATAAAAATATATAAACAAATCAATGGTGATACTTCATCTTCAACTTTAGTTGAAGGTATAGCCTCTCATGACAAAATAAATCATAAAGAAACTAATTATCTTCAATAAAACTAAAGAACTTACAAAAGAATTGGTGTTCAGAGCTACAAAAACCCAGAAAACACGAAAATGAAAAAGAACGGTGCCCCTTGGCATGCCTCCATACATTTAAAATAAAAAGAATGATATTTATAATGTTTAGTTAGGGTTTCAGTGTTGCCAAGTTGGACGAGTGTGCTCGATTGCACACTAGGTGCGCTCGAGCGTACTTGTGTGTGTTTCAGCTCTTTTGCGACACTGCACATGGGAGCCACTTGCTTGGGTGTGTGCACTCGAGTGTGCCTTGCATGGGCTCAAGCATAGATGTGCTTGATCATGGCACTGTGCACTCGATCGTGCCTCTTCCAAAATTCTTTAGCTTCTTTGCAATTTCCACACTTGGACCGCAATTTTCTCTTAACAATATGTGAAGCACTAAGACACCAAAATTAAATTATCAAGTCCCACTTTCAATATTTAAATTATCAAAGTAAGTTAGACTCGCTACAAATTATGTTTCAAATGCCAACTTATATTCATTTATTATTCTGTCCACCTTGAGCTGCAAATTCTTTTTATAAGAATAAATTGCCATTTTGATTGGAATATTATTATATTCTTCAAAATAACCTCAACCTTCTTTAATTCCAATATAAAATTAAAAAATATTAAAAAAAGGGTTCCCACCTAACACGTGTTACCCAGACTAAAACAAACTCTTAAAATGAGAATTTCTAAAAACAATCTTTCATATTACAATTCTCAACATAAAAAGTGCATTGATTAGGTCATAAATTAATTAGTATTGATAAGAGCTAAATATTGTATATTTGGACCCCTTAATTTGCATTAGTTAATCCTTTAGCTATGTCGTTATCTAACGCTTTGTGTTAGATTTGTGTTTTAGTGTTTTGTAGGTTGCTGAAATTAAACTGCATCTTAAAAGAGGAAAATTGCAAAGTCTTGGAATAAAACATACTTTGAGAAGATCTAGAAGATGTGGTTAAGCTTGACCAAATCAAATGAAGGAGAAAATCGGAATTTCCCTAAATGGAGATAATTTCGGATTGGATTCAAATTTAGATTCTGCACATGTTTTAGTGTTTTGACCATAACGTTTTACTCAAATATCGGATTGAGATGATTCAAATGGAAGTGGAAAGCTCGTTCAAAATTCTACAATTTATTGTGAAATAGGATTTTCCTAATTCGGACGTTTAATTTGTCAAAATCGTCCCACAATATGAGAACGCAAATTTGAGCGAATCTTATCCGGATTTTAGACTTCTAATTGGACAGGAGAGTGACCTCCGAATTATCTAGGTTTACTTGGGCTTCTAGGACTTCTCTAAGCCTATAAATAGACCTCTCTTGCATTCAAGAAATGGGAGACAAGCCTGGAGGCAAAAATTCACAGCTTCTCTTTAGTTTAGTTCTTCTGTAGTTTAGGATTTATATTTATGTTGGGCTAACCCCTAACTAAGGTTGGGGATGAAGCCTCACCTATGAAGAACAACAGTATTTTTATGTAAGTTTCTATTGTCCGATTTTATGGATTAATATTTTAATTGTTTTACTTCTTTTAGTTGGGTTAAATGTATCTTGGATATCTTTTGTGATTTAAGGATACATTAGATGATTTGTAATAATTCAATACAATTAATTGCTTGGTTTTCTTGATTAAAAGATTGGATCTTTCTTGTGATTTATTTTCTGGATACAATGGATGTTTCAATATAGATTGGATATTTGTCTGTGATTTATGGATACGGCTAATGATTTAATTGATTATTGGATTTCTATTGTGATTTGGGTAAAGAATGGATACAAGGAATGTTTTGATTAATTTGTGAAGTAAATAGTAAAAACATACATAAGATTTGATTGGTGAGAACTTGGATTAATATTGATTAACATAAAGTAAGTATTGTTACGATTTGGTGAGTGTGGATTCCGCACTTAGTACTTTACCTTTTGTGTTTATTTTATGTTTTAGTCTTTAAATTTCAAAATCAACTTCAAAACCATTTTGGAACTAGAGAAGGATTTAATTAGTTTAGATTTAATTTGCTTTCAAGAATACAATTCCTATGGGTTCGACCTCGCACTTGCAAAACCATTATATTGCAACGATTAAATTGCACTTGCAGTACATTTAATTTGTACATCAAATTTTGGTATTTGTTCAATTTTGAAACCAATTTATATTTAAATTGATTTTATCTTTCTACTAGTTATAATTAGGATTTTATTTTTCTGCAATTTATTTTATTTTATCCTCGTTAAAAAAAAAAAAAGAAGATTTCTCTTTTGTTGTTTTGTTTTGTTGTTTTTGGCTTAATTTACAGTTCTTGCCACACTCTTTCTTTACACACCTTTGGCAAGTGCAATCGGCGCACCTCCACAGGTAGCACTCACAGCAACGTCAGCAGTTCTATAGATTTTTGCCAAAATTTTATTTTTGGTCCGTTTTGTGAGTTTTTAAATTTTAGTTTTATTTTCTTTTAGTTAGTTAGTTTGTTTTTTTTTAAAAAAAATTAAAAAAAAATGTGAGATGAATAATGGTTATGAGGAAAATAAGTGTTCAGATCTACGAGCTGAATTCAATGATATACGTGATAAATTCTACAAATTCAAAGCAGCTAGATCTACCCCGACCCATTTTTCTCACACATACACACCACATAAGTCATGTTCATATTGCTCCAATCATTATCATTGTTCTAGTAATTGTCCATCTAAGGGACAACTTTCTAATTTTTCATATAAGCAAATGAACACCAGTTTCTTCTATCCGAGATGTGATTCAAATTTCAATTTTTACAACCCGAACTGGAGCAACCAATCTGATTTCTCATGGTCAGCTTAGACTATAGGAAATTATGCTCCCCAATTTCAGGAATTGCACCATTCAGACTATCCGCAGTTCGGTCATCAAGCTCAGCCACCTGTTTACCAAGCGCCACAGCCTGCACCTCAGTCTTCATTGGAAGAAATCATGAAAGCATTCGTACAAGCAACTGACAGAAACATACAAGAGTTGAAGAATGCCACTATAGCCAATAGTAGAGACATACAAGAGTTGAAAGGTTTTGTTGCCATGATAAAAGGACAAATCGGTCATCTTGTTATTGAATTAAATAGAATAGAGGAAGAAGAGCTTCAAAGTCAATTGATGATTGAAAGGCACCACATGAGTGATGAGGATGATTCCAAAAATTCTTATCATGAGCATGCCCAAGTCACCACCACACTTGATGAGGATGAAATTGTAGATAACAAAGAGGAGCACACAAAGCAAGTTGAGCAAATTGAGCGAGTTGAGCACCATGAGAAAAGTCAGCCCCCAGCAGATCCTAATCTGCCCAGTGACATGGAAGTGAGTACTAAAGCTCCTGCCTGCATCATTGTACCTCTTGAGACACATCAAGAACCCAAAGTTCTATCTCTAGATTGTCTCCAAGAGCCATCTTATGCCAAGATACTCAAGGATCTATGCAAACAAGCGCGAAAATCTAGGAACCACTTTCCTAAGAAGATCCTTCGAAGCAAGCAATTATACATAAGATGGCGAAATATCCTTCCAGAGGGATATAAAGTTTTGAAGAAGAAGGGGTGGAAGGGATTGATTGGACATCAGTATGATAAGGGGAAGCACTGTAAAGTTTTCTCCTCCAGTTTATTTTCTGCACTTCACTCCACATTTTCTTGCTTTCCTTTTTCATTAATTGTTTTTAGTTTTGTTTTTGTTTCTAACAACAATTAATCTTGTGATGTTTTGTTTATATATATTGCTGTTAGTTTTGTTAACAGGTGTGTTGGTGTCTAAATTTGGGAGACTCCCTAGCTTTTTCACACTTTGACGTTTCCTTACTTCCGGTAATGTATTGCTATGATACACATTGAGGACAATGTGTAATTCAAGTTTGGGGGGATGGAAAACACTTTGTCTACTTATTTTTGTTTTTGTTATTATTTGTTTATTTTTATTTGTCTTTTTGTGCAAAAAAAAATGAAAAAAAAAAAATTGTGCTATGTTTTTGTCAAGTTTGAGTTAAATTGTGACTGTGCATTTCATTGGCTTGCTTAAAGGGTAAACATATCATTATGTCTGTAGGTGTCTAAGTCTTTTGACTCATTTTTGGATAATTGATATTTCACTTGTTTTAAGCTAAATTTTTATGAGCACATTAGCATGTTTTCTGTGAGGTATGATGTTTGAGCTTAAGCTTGTTCCTTTGAGATTTGTTGGATGACCTATTGATGATTAACCTTGGCTTGCAAGATAATAAATTAAAAAAAAAAGAAGTAGAAGAAGAAGAAGATCATTTTGAGTTTTTCACTAAGTAACCGGACCTTTTGCCTCATTAAGCATTAAGTGTTCGCGTCAAAAGGTGTAAAATTTAAAGATTGATGATATGGCTAGCTTGGTTAGCCTTTTGACTTGAGTTAATAAGCCCTTAGGGATGTTTACATCTAGTGCCCTAAAGCCAACTGGCTTGGGAGTCATTGCGGTACCAAGGTCAATTAGAAAGCTTAAGGGAGCTAAGCATTGCATGACCTACATAAAAAGAAAAGAAATATATATATGCTTATCTTGCCTTGGTTGTTTCATCTGTTTGGGATTCTTACGAATTTTGTGGAGCTTGTTTTGAGTTTGAACTGAAAGCTTCTTGATTATATGCTACTTTCACTTTACACTTTTCATAACATATGATGTCTTGATTATCCATTTATGAGTTATTTGATTTTGGATACCTGTTGATTGTGACGATGGTGTTTGTCCTTTTAAGCTTGCTTATGAATAAGAATCATGGTTTATGTGAAACTTATTTCTTGTTAACAACATAGTGCCATAATGTTTGTGGGTATCATTCCTGTTAAACCCTCACGAGACTTCACTCGTCCTCTAGGGATGCCTAGGGGTTTAAAAGGCTTGTTGCATGTACTAAATGCAACCGTCTCTCCCACGACAGAGGATTTATGTTATTGCTTTTACTTTATTTTGTTTTGTTTTGTTTTGTTTTGCTAAGGGACTAGCAAAATGTAAGTTTGAGGGTGTTTGATAAGAGCTAAATATTGTATACTTGGACTCCTTAATTTGCATTAGTTAATCCTTTAGATATGTCGTTATCTAACGCTTTGTGTTAGATTTGTGTTTTAGTGTTTTGTAGGTTGTTGAAGATAAACTGCATCTTAAAAGAGGAAAATTGCAAAGTCTTGGAATAAAACATACTTTGAGAAGATCTAGAAGATGTGGTTAAGCTTGACCAAATCAAATGAAGGAGAAAATCGAAATTTCCCTAAATGGAGATAATTTCGGATTGGATTCAAATTCAGATTCTGCACATGTTTCAGTGTTTTGACCATAACTTTCTACTCAAATATTGGATTGAGATGATTCAAACCGCAGTGGAAAGCTCGTTCAAAATTCTACAATTTATTGTGAAATAGGATTTTCCTAATTCGGACGTTTAATTTGTCAAAATCATCCCACAATATGAGAACGCAAATTTGAGCGAATCTTATCCGGATTTTAGACTTCTAATTGGACAGGGAGATTGACCTCCGAATTATCTAGGTTTACTTGGGCTTCTAGGACTTCTCTAAGCCTATAAATAGACTTATTTGCATTCAAGAAAGGGGAGACAAGCCTGGAGGCAAAAATTCACAGCTTCTCTTTAGTTTAGTTCTTCTGTAGTTTAGGATTTATATTTATGTTGGGCTAACCCCCAACTAAGGTTGGGGATGAAGCCTCACCTATGAAGAACAATAGTATTTTTATGTAAGTTTCTATTGTCTGATTTTATGGTTTAATATTTTAATTGTTTTACTTCTTTTAATTGGGTTGAATGTATCTTGGATATCTTTTGTGATTTAAGGATATATTAGATGATTTGTAATAATTCAATACAATTAATTGCTTGGTTTTCTTGATTAAAAGATTGGATCTTTCTTGTGATTTATTTTCTGGATACAATGGATGTTTCAATATAGATTGGATATTTGTCGTGATTTCGGATCGACTAATGATTTAATTGATTATTTGATTTCTATTGTGATTTGGGTAAAGAATGGATAGAAGGAATGTTTTGATTAATTTGTGAAGTAAATAGTAAAACATACATAAGATTTGATTGGTGAGAACTTTGGATTAATATTGATGAACATAAAGTAAGTATTGTTCTGATTTGGTGAGTGTGGATTCCGCACCCTTAGTACTTTACCTTTTGTGTTTATTTTATGTTTTAGTCTTTAAATTTCAAAATCAATTTCAAAACCATTTTGGAACTAGAGTAGGATTTAATTAGTTTAGATTTAAATTTGCTTTCAAGAATACAATTCCAATGGGTTCGACCTAGCACTTGCAAAACCATTATATTGCAAACGATTCGTGCACTTACGAGTACAATAAATTTGTACATCAAGTATCACTAGGCTGGAATTGATTTTTAAATGCCAAAAGAAATAGCATTCTTTCCCATTCTTTTTTAGGGTCAACTTGTACTACTTTTGTCAAAATTATTATAAATCCTGACCTTAACCCTAGTTAAGAGACAAAGTATTTTGGAACTTATCGTTAGTTGAAATCAAGTTGGGATGGTTCGGACAAGTTTCTAGGGTATAGAAGGACCTCTCGGTCATGAAGATCGATCCTAGGAAGGTATGATTGATCTTCCATTGGTCAAGATCAATCCCGGGCCCTAGAGGATCGATCCTCAGCCCTTTAGGATCGACAATTAGCCTAAAAAGGATCGACCTCCCATTTTCATGATCAATCCTCTTGCTCCACAATGCGATTTTAGGGTTTTCTAGAGCCCTGTTGTGGTCGTGACATCTACAAATACATCTCTAGCCTTCTCTAAACATCACAACACAAATTTTAAGGTTCTAAGACACTTCTAAAGCATCATGGTTATGAAGAGAGACTTTTTTTTGGGAGTTTCTAAGCCTTGCAAGATTAGTAACATGATTAGTGAGTGACATTGTTCATCATCGTTTAGATTCCTTTTAGCATAAGTTAGTGTTGTTAGGGCTATGCTTTATTTACATTATCCTAGTGCATTGAGACCATAGTAAGCATGTTGGATCAGTTGGGACGATTTGCGACTGTAGACTTTAGTTACATTTAATTCTAGATCATTCTAGAGACCTTAGAAGTCATTTTAGGGTTTAGTCAAATCGTTTTGAGGTTCAAGAGTGTTCAAGACATGTCGGGAGAAGCTTATGGCAACCCAAGATCGATCCCCTGCAGCCCAATATTGATCCCAGGCTGATAGGGACCAATCCATTGCAAGATCAATCCTTTGCCTACCAGTATCAATCCTCCCTTAGCATGATTGATCTCAGCCCCTTCAAGATCAATCCTACCCCCTTGTTCCTGTTTTGTAAATTTTTAGGTCCTAATTCAGTGTCTTTGGTCTATGAGAGTTTTCTAACATTACAATTTTTACAGAAGATCATCTTCTAGAGTTCAACGTTGGTTTTGAGGATTGTCCCCACGATTCATGTGAGTGAATCTCACATGGATATTGTTATGTGATTGGCTTTGTTTCAATATACTATTTTGATATGAATGAGAAAACATACATGACTTTTATTGAACGAACTCTATTTTATGAACATGTAAACTCTCTTATTTGTGCATATGATATAACTACAATTACAAGATAAGCTGAAGTTCATGTAAGCATTTTATGTTATGCATGCATGTAAAATATAGTGAAGATAAGTAGACATGATTTTGTGTCGTATTCTACCAGAATACGGGTAAAGCCCTATGGTCTAGTTTATGTTATGATTTGCCATTGGATCCAAGAAGCCAACTAAGTAACCACACGCAGCCATGTTCACTTGGTGGTTATGACATACGGCATTGTTAGTAGTATGGCCTACTCGAGGTTGGACTTGGTCAAGCTATGTAATGAGATAGAATAGAAAAGAAATAATGCGGAAGATAATTTTATCCTTGAATGATTTACAAGATATTGCACAGGTCAATATATAGGCCTACGAGAATTTACAAAACTATTCTTAAATTGTCAATTACATATATTCAGCAATTTCTCATTAAATGAGATATTACCTATTGATATGATATTAGGGTTGTACTCAATATTTTGTCTGCATGATATTGATGATTGTTCCCTATTATGGCACTACTTTCCTTGCACCAAATGCCTAGTGAGCTGGTGATTATATCTTTACGAAAATATCTCTTTAATGCTCTTTAATGCCTACAGCTCGCACAACGTTACATAGCTTTCATGACACTTTTCCTTCCCTTGATCAACGCCAACTATTTCATTTGTTTCCTTTGCCTGAATATGATTTACACCCCCTACAAACTCATAAGGAGTGGAGAGACCTTGAGTTTGTCTCGTAACAAATGAAATCGTGAGGTGGTAAGACCCTTAGTAAAAGTATCTGCAAGTTGATCAATTGTAGGGATATAACGGGTAGAGATATCATGATTGACAATTTTTTCCCGAATAAAATGATAATCAAGTTCAACATGTTTTGTTCTTGCATGGAAGATTGGATTAGAGGCAAGAGCAAGAGCCCCAAGATTATCAACCCATAAAGTTGGAGGAGCAGAGAGCAAGATGTTCATTTCTTTAAACAACATGCGAATCCAATATAATTTTGCAGCAGTGATGGCCATAGCACGATATTCCGCTTTAATGCTAGAGCGAGCAACCTTTGGTTGCTTTTTAGCAGTCCAAGAAACTAAACAAGGGCCCAAGAAAATTCCATACCTCATTGTCGACCGACGATCATCAGGGCTACCAGCCCAATCTGAATCACAAAACCCATTTAGTTGCAATGATCCCTTTGTATAATGAAGACCACGAGCAATTGTGGACTTAAGATACCGTAAGACCCTCTTAGCAGCAGTGAAGTGATGAGTTGTAGGAGCATGAAGAAATTGACAAAGTTGATTGACACTAAAGGCAATGTCAAGCCTAGTGAGTGTACAATATTGTAACACCCCAACAAGATGTCGATATAGTGAAGGATCGGGAAAGGGATTGCCACCATACTTTGAGAGCTTGCTGCCAGAAATGCATGGAGAGTTATATGGTTTAGCACCTACCATATTAGCCGATGTAATAAGTCAACAATATACTTAGATTGTGTAAGATGCAGACCATTGGATGTACGGTGAGCCTGCATTCCAAGAAAATAAGAGAGGGGGCCGAGATCTTCGATTGCTAATTCTCGTTGCAACTGAACAATTAGAGCAGAAATAGCGGTAGGTTGATTGCTTGTCACTATAATATCATCAACATAAATTAGAAATAAAATATGGACTAAATGTTGATGAAATATAAAGAGTGACGTATCTACCGTAGAACCAACAAAACCAAGATCCAATAGAGCGTTGGACAAGCGATTAAACCATGTGCGAGGTGCTTGTTTCAAGCCATAAAGGGACTTGTGTAATTTACACACAAAGTCAGGTTTGGAAGAGTCCACAAAACCTTGTGGCTGCTCTATGAATATGTTGTGAGTGCACTTGTAAGTGTTGTATCCCACATTGAGAAAAATATAAAACAAAAGAGTGCTTAATATACTTAAGTGGACTTTAGTCCATTAGCTTAGACTTTTGGGCTAGAGTTGTGTTTAACTATGTATATTAATGCACTATTGGTAAAAACTCCATAATCGCTTTAATCTCCCAACAAATTATATCAAAGTCAACTTAAGGTACTGAGACTACGGCATCACTTTGTCGAGACAAAAAGTGATTTGTCAATTGAGATATATGGATCTGATTATGCGAGGACTTGGATGACGGAAGATCGACCACGGGTTATGTGTTCACTCTTGCAGGATGACCTATATGTTGAAAGTCTATGATCCAGTTCACGGTTGCAATGTCCACGGTGGCGAGTACATGGCGGTTGGTGAAGGCAAAGAAGCTTTGTGGCTTACAGGGTTAGTCAAGGAGCTGGGTATTCAGCAAGGTGGAGTTTCACTACATTGTGATAGCTAGAGTGCCATTTATTTGGCAAAGAACCAGGTGTATCATGCGAGAACCAAGCACATTGATGTGAGGTTTCACAAGATTAGGGAATTGGTTACTACAACTGATTGTTACTTGAGAAGATTCATACTTCTGAGAATGCAGTAGACATGTTGACAAAGCCAATTACTGTAGATAAGTTCAAGCATTGCTTGAGAGGAGAAGAGAGAGGCGGCATCCCCAAACCTATCAATCCCAGGTGAATCCAAATGATTATCTTTCGAAGAGGTGAATGCTCGCTAAGGTGGAGATTGTTGTAGTTAGTAGCTTATATTAACACTAGTGGAGGGCCAAGTAGACGGAGTGGGAGTTTACTAGCCTATAGGCGTAATTAAGTTTGGGGGGATGATTAGGTTGTAGGGGTGCAGGGGTAATGCCCTCGCTGTACGGTACGGCTGTACGAGGGTATTTTAGGGATTTTGCAGTTTTATAAGGAATTTGTATAATTCCATAAGGAATTCTTACAGTTCCATACGGATCATGGATATCATTTGTTGGGAGATTAAAGCGATATGGAGTTTTTACCAAGAATACATTAATATAAATAATTGAATACAACTCTAGCCCAAAAGCCTAAGCTAATGGGCTAAGGTCCACTTAAGTATATTAAGTACTCTTTTGTTTTATATTTTTCTCAATGTGGGATACAACACTCATAAGTGCACTCACAACATAATACTTCTTTTTCCAAGAATCTATGGAGGAAAGCGTTGGAGACATCCAATTGACGTAGCGGCCAATTATAATGTACGGCAAGGGCTAGAAAACCAACCTAATTGTAGCTGGTTTTATGACAAGACTAAAGGTTTTGGTATAATCCAATTATAAGCAATTTCTCATTAAATGAGATATTTCCTATTGAGATGATATTGGGGCTGTACTCAATATTCTGTCTGCACAATATTGATGATTGTTCCCTATTATGGCACTATTTTCCTTGCACTGAATGCCTAGTGAGCTGGTGATTATATCTTTAGGATAATATCTCTTTAATGCCTACAGCTTGCACAACGTTACACAACTTTCACAGCACTTCTCCTTCCCTTGATCAACACTAACTATTTCATTTGTTTCCTTTGTTTGAATATGATTTACATAATGATGACCACTATTTTGTGCACATTGGAGCACCGGTCTTGTACTAGAGGTTATTTCGAGAACGCGTAAACCCTATCAGGAAGGGGTAAGGGCCCAATAGACTATATGGAGTTGAGCTATGATGATATGATTAGAATTATCATGTATTCATATATCTATATTGCGTTTCATGTGCTCTTACTGGTATCAACTATCTTACATGATATTATTTTAATGTGGAATAAACATTTTGCAAATTATACAACTGCCTTCATGTGATTTTACCTCAATAAGTGGTGGATTTACACTTGATCTTTTTCTACTTGTGGAATACTGTTGCATTTCACAGATAGGAGTTAAATGGAAATGTGGGGGAGACGACTTGTACTTGAAGAGGATATCGTGATTCATCTTTGAGGCTTTAGACGTGGAGTGGTTGTTGTACTTGTGGCACTGTGGAGATGTGGACATATATACGTCGTGAGATGATCAACGTTGTTTACTTAGCTTATATGTTTGGACTCCATTTGGATGTTTGATGCAACACTTATGTTTGGAGATTTCCTTGTAGTTCTAATCTTTGAGGATATGTTAGAATTGTTTTTTAATTAAGCTATTATTTAATTTGCGAGTTTTTACTACTTGCTTTGGATAATTATCTTCTAATATATGGATTTTTGATTTGTATGCTACCTTATTTTTAAGTTGAGATCATTCTGCTACATTATTAGTTAGATCCCTTGGGGCTTGTTTGCTTAGCGAATGAGTCTTAGGAGGCGCTCCGAGATAAAGACAGCTTGGTTAGCTCGGCTGTGGTGTTACAATTACAAGGCCAGGTATGAGATACCCTAATTAAAGAAAGAGGCATACCCTTCACTAACTGTGAATGAATTAGGGCAAAATACTACCCACTAGGTTATATTTTAATTTGTTTAAGCGAAGGGTTTTCTAAGCACGGTGAACTTGGAAACATTTGATGCCTTTTTGACTACGTGAATTCTAGGTGAAGATTTGTTTAAGCATGGTGACTTTAGTAATGTTTGAAGGCTTTTGAAAAATTGAATTTTAATTGTCTATTTTAATTTTATATACTTTCTAAAGCATACATGAAAAAATATGTTGGCTACAAAAAACAGATAAAATTATTTGAATAGCAAACTATGACATAGCAATAAGAAAAAGACACACCCGATAAAAGTTCTACATAAATTTGACATTTACGAATTACTAATCAACTTATTAAATTAAGTTGAATGCATAATTCATCAATACATTACAAAGAATTGTTTAAGAAGGATGAATATTGAAAATATATCATTGCTTTTGAATTGAGGTGTGAAATTAACTCTTGACTAGGGTCATGTGTTGGTGCCCTACTTGTCAGGAATATCACAATGTCTCTTAGTAAACATTGTTTTTAATTGTTAAGATGCAATTTGTGTACATATCCACTGAATGAAACCTCCTCTTGTTGGCGGATATTTCAGCTAGAAGCCATGGTATATTCCTCTAAATTTTAATTGCTATAAGGGCATAAAACCTCCAATTCTAACACCCAAATTAGGATATTACATACCAAAACTAGAATAGGAATATCATTGCACTTGAATAAGGTAAGAAATCAAATATGCAACCAAACACCCTTCATCTTTCACAACCCTCCCACTACCGCATCATGTTCGCCCGCGCACAGTCAGTGGTCCTCTCGGCTCCACAGAGACCACTACTACACCACCACATGTGGCATAAATCCAGCAAAAGCTCCCATTTCTCACGACCACAGCGAGCATCCTCTACTTTTTGTACAACCATTGTTGCACTGAACCACCATGCTCACAAACCACTATGAAAATGCCACTTCCTTGCACAACCTCCACCGCATTACTCCTTCAAGCTCAAACTGGCCCATCACGTGCTGAACCGCACATCCTCACCATAACAAACACTCGTTATCTCTCCCACTGCCACCTAACTAGACGAGCCTAAACATTCAACTCCAAGCAGTGGCGGATTCAGAAATTTCATCCATAGGGGGCATTTTTTTTTTAATGAATGCAAAAAAATAAAGTTGAACAAAAATATAACTAACGGAATAAGTGAATAAATTCAACAAAAATGTAATTATGTTCTAAAACATATAAATATAACTTACAATTTGTTTTGTCACGACTAGTGCTAATTCAATTGTCCTCACGAGTCTTTATAAATTTACTTTAACGCGAGATTGTTTAGAATTTGATTCTAATTCAATAGAATCGTTGTTTCCTTCATAATCTCAGATAACTACAAATTATATATTTATACAATTAAAATATGAAACAAAACTATATAAATTCGTAAATAATTAAATATAAAAATGTTATCAAGAATATGCTGAATTAATAGCAATATAAATTTAATTACATATTTACAATTTTACATACCTCAATTTTTTGTTTAAGTTATTATTAAGAATAGCTAAATAGACTGAATCTTGATTCGAATTAGCAATATAAATATTAAAACAATTAAATTAAAAGAATAATTTAAATCTAAATCTAAAAATTTAATTACATATTTACATACCTTAATTTTTCTTTGAAGTTGAAAAGCGAAAGAAAATTTAAGCTTGGTTTTGTTAAAGTTAAAAAATAAGAAAGTTAGAAGCCTAGAAAAATAAAAATTTAATCACTTTTTTAGTTGCAAGATGATGGAGGCTCAAAGTTTCTTTTTTTTTCTTAGGGTTTACTGTGACAAAAATTTGAATAACATATTTTTAAAGTTTTTTTTTTTAGTTGAAAACTGGCAGCAAAAATCCTTTCATTTTTTTTGTAGAAAGGAAAAGAATCCTCTCAATTTCACTTGAAATGGAAAAGATCTATTTATTGTATTTAGATGGGTAATTGTCTATTTAATTTTTGAACAATTTTTTTAAATAATTAAACCCTCATAAATATACTAAATAGACTTTCTCCATTTCAAGTAAAATGAAAATGATCTTTTTCCGGCATAAGGCAGCTTTTTAAATTTGAAAGGCTGTTTTTATTATTTTTTTTTTGGGTAAAGCTGCTGCAAGCTGGCAGCAGGAGCTCAAAGCCTTTACAGATTTATTTATTATTATTATTATTATTATTATTTTTTTTTAAGTTGAACCGGCAGCTTTTTCCCTTAACTTATTTGTACCATGAACCCCAGTACCCCACCCCCACGTGGGCCATGTCTTTAAGTCTCAATTATCCAAACGGTGCGTTTGGAATAATTACTGTTCATCATCGTTTTTCTTTGGTTCTTCTGCACTGAAACAGAATCTGAAGAGGCTTTTAATTTTTTTTTCAAATTTCAACTAATTAAAGGGCATAATATAACTTAAGCATGAGAGTAGAGGGCATAATCATGGTCGAGAGAGGGCATAATAAGGGCAAAAAAAAATTTACCATGGTAAAGGGGATTTTTAGGAGTTGAGGGTGGGCTCGAACCCCCAAGATCCGCCCCTGACTCCAGGTGCACAAAACCACCATCCACCACCAACTTCGACTAAAACAACCCAATCAACTTTAACTTGCACTGTTGCACTACTAGACACATCGACAAACAACCGTGTTCACATTGATCAACTTTGTTATAATTTTTTTTAATGGGTGTAACCAAAAAAATGATATAAGAAAGTTTTTTTATTGTTTGAAATTAGACAATAAAAGGAGAAAAAAAAAATGTTAGACAGACCACTTTTGAGGAATATCAACCTCCAAAAGAGTCAAAATATAATTGATGTGTTTCACTCTTTGATTTTCTATACGTTATCTAAATCCTTTTATAGAGGATTGTATTCTATTATAGGAAAATAACCATTACATAATCACCCACTAATGAGACGACTACAATAACACAATAATATGCAGTTATTACAATTGTGGGCTATATTACGGAAAATAGTATGGGATCCTCAGAATATTAGGGAAATAGTGGTGTCCTTTTCTTTATAGGAATTTTCTTAATAGGGCGTACAACACCATCATCTTGAGAAAAAGAGAGAAGTCCAGGAGGTAGTGGCAAAGGATGGAGAGATGGGGGGGGCATACGGGTGGCAGAAAAGGGAAGCAGAGAGTCCCCTGCATGCTTCAGAACTAGAAAAAGAGTCACTATTCACTAACAACATTACCATTGCCGTAAGTCTCTTCATACCATTTTCACCCATTGTTCCTCTTCCTCTCTTGGGATTACTTATTTTTTGCAACTCGATGATGAATTCATAATCAACATCTCAAGCTTTTATACATAGGAGTTATAGGATGTTTTGAAATTAGAGATATTTTAGTTTGAAATTTATTTATTCGTCAAAACAAAAATTCTGATTTTTTTTCTTATTTAAGCGTGCTCACCTTCGAAAGGTTTGAATACTTTTAACAAATGTGAATTTTGGTTAATGTCATGTCCCCTACCTTTTTTTTAAAAAAAATTTTTAATTGATTGATTTATTTTATTTTTTATTGTCATCTAGTAATGTCTAAGACTCTAAGAGCTCCTTTTTTTTTTTGACAAAATTTATGCCTAATCGAGCATGAAAGTTGAATACGTATTTATTTAAGTGAAAAAAAATTTAAGCGTGGCGCCCCTGGAAAGGATTAATGGTTGTTAATTGGCTCATCAATTTTGGTTAAGGTCACATCTTCTAACTCTTAACTCCTGAGTTTTTTTTTATATATAGTTAGCCAATAATTTATAAAATGTCTTCTTCTTCTTTTCTTTTTTTGTTGCCTGGAGTAATGTCTAATCGAGCATGAAAGTTATATTTGATTTTTCTTAAGTAAAAAGTTGCGTAAGCATGGTAACCTTGGAATCATTTGATGCCTGTTGACTAATGTGAATTTTAATTGAAGATTTGTTTAAGAATGGTGACTTTTGACACTTTTGATAGCTTTTGATTAATGTGAATTTTGGCTAATATAATGTCCCACTAAAATAATTAACTTCATGGTTTACCGTACCTCCCAGTCTTATTCCACAACGCCCCACTAAAATAAGTTACAAGATTACAAATCATGTTAAAATATCTCAAAACATAATCAAAGCCTAAATTTAATAAGATAAAAAGCATAGAGATAATCTCAATCTTGTCCTTGCGAGTCATCCACATTACAGTCCCACATGTACTTGAGCCACACGGGATCTAACTCCTCAAAAATCACCCGAATCAAGTCCTTCAAAATAACATGATGTTTCCTGGGATCCATCTTCAGGTAAACTATCTATAACGACACACACACACAAACATGTGTGTGTATATATATATATATATATATATATATATATATGATGCAGTCTTTATTTGGACAAAAATATCAATAATAAAAATATCAATCGCAATAGAATGAATCCTTGTTGGATAGGGCTATATAGAGGGTGTCGAACCTCAAAGACTCCACATGCGTTGTTATTAAGCTTGTCAAGATTGAAAGTAACTCAATTTAAAGAAAGTTGATTTGTTTTTGTTTTATAAAAATAAACGTATAAAAGTAAAGATAGATAGCAATAATGAGAGAAAGAATAAGGGGATGATTTCACTGCTAATAGCATAACAATGGTCAATCATAAATTAACAATGAAAATTCATACGATGCTTGATATATGGCTCGTCTCACTTGAATAGTCAAGAAAATATCATAATTAAAAATAAGTATAATCCATCTTCGGTTGGCATGAACTGTCTGCCCAACCTTTACATGTGGTACGGTCCGTTTTTCCTAGGTATGGATTATCAAATCGCTTAATTAGCTACACGCAATCAAGAGATAAGCATAACCCATCTTCGGGTCGTACAAATTGTCTACCTAAATTATACTAAGTTAGGGTGTAGAGTAATTCATCTTTCCTAGGCATGACCTATCAAACACTCTTGATCGTGTATTGTTAAAACCATTATAACAGTCATTCATATAATCACAGAAAATATGAAGGATTGAGTTTAAGCAAGATAAAAAGCTTTCTAGACAAGAGAAGAATTTCATAATGAATGAATATAAACTTTAAAACCAAATCTCTAAGTTATACAACCATCATGCATATAGAAAATTCCTAAATTAAAAATACAAGTAAACCATTGTTACTTGATAAAGGGCTACATCAACACCATATTACAAATTTAGCTGCTCATGGTGGTGCTACAATGGCCTCCTGCCATGCTCATCTTTTCTTCAACTCTTCAAGCCTCCATGAAGATATTTTTTTTGCCTAAAATTAAGTATAACACTCTTCAAGGTGTAGAAGCCTATTTATGTAGTGTAAAACAAACCCTAGAAGTCCTAATAATCCCAGAAAAATTGCACTTCAGTTTCTTATTCAAATTAAGAAGCAATCCTAGTATAAATTGGAATATAATTCATTTAGATTTGCAATTTTATATTGTGGGACGATTTTGGCATAACAAACATCCGAATTAGGAAAATTGTATTTACAATAATTTGTATTATCTTGAGTTAGCTTTCCAATGTTAGTTTTACCTTAATCCGATACTTGAAAGGAAAGTTATGGTCAAAATACTGAATCGTATGCAAAATCCAAAATTTAGTCAAATTCGATTTTAACTCTAATTAGGGAAATTCTGATTTAATCATTTTTTTATTTGATTAAACTTAACAACATCATGTAGGTCATCTACTATAATTGGTTAGACTTAACTATATCTTCTAAGTCTTCTGAAAGTATACTTGAAGCCCAAAATCAATGAAATTTCTTAATGTTGTTATTTGTTTGATTTTGTGTTGTTTTTAGGAGTGAAATAGCGGTTGCGGTTAGCGGTTAGTGGCTAAAACCGCTAACCGCTAACCGCCTAGGTGGTTAGTAGAATTTACTAACCGCATCCGCTAACCACTAGCGGTTAACCGCCTAGGTGGTTAACTACCCGGTTAGCGGTTAACCGGATGCTGTTAACTACTTTTCTATTAACCGCTTTTTATTGGTTTTTTTTTTTGGCCGGTTTTGGGCTCACTTTAAACCCTTGTTTTGCTTACTTTAAACATTTTTTTTCCTCTTTCATGGCCATTTTAGCATTAAAAATTGTTGGTTTAAAGTAAGCATTATATGTTGGACCATTATACCAAAATCTTGTTGGTCACCTTCTACAACATATAACATATGAATAAAATTACAACAAAATTATCGTTTTGGGTTAGGAAGAAATGAATATATAGAAGTGCAAAACTACGTCGTTTTGCACTTCTATATTATATAAATAATAAAAATATAAAACCCAAACAAAAGTTAAAGGTGGGGGAATCGAAATCAGAACTTCTAAGTAAAAGAGGCGTATAATAATCACTAGGCTACAATAACTTATTGTTATTTATTATATGAAATATATATATAATATCAATATATATATATTTTTTTAAAAAAAGGCGGTTAGTTTTACTTAATCGCTTTACTTAACGCTAGTGTGAATAGCGGTTAGCGGTTAGTGTGGATAGCGGTTAGTAGTTAGTGATTAGCAGATGCGGTTATGCGGTTTTAAATTTCACCTAATTGTTTTAGTGTTTTTGGGTTTTTAATAAAGATGAAAGAAATTTCATTGATTTTGGGTTACAAGCACACTTCTGCTCCAGTTCTTAAACTACAGTCCTTAAATCAGATTCTTTAAAAAGAAAAAGGTCAAGTGATCCTGTTTCTGCTCCTTCGCCTTCCACTTCTATCCCTGCTCTCCTGCCTTCAATTCCTCCTGAGGACACTAGTCAATTTGAGAAGAAGTTTGCGGAGACAAGGGATTCGTTCCAAAATCAGATAACAAGCCTACAAAAGGAAGTAGCTAATCAAAAAGGGTCACTCACGAAGGAAATAGTTGCACTCAACTCAACAGGTCATTCTCGAAGGTGGAGATAGCTTTAACATCTCTTCTTAAGAGAACATAGGGCACAAGCCAGCCAAGAGATGAACATGAGGCACAAGTTGGTGACCTGGTCTTGGAGGAAGAGGGTGATGGTGTGAAGATTGAGGAGACAGAACCAGCTGAGAAACTTGTCTCTTTTGGGAACTTTGAAATTGATTTGTCGATCAAGTAAAAGATCAGTTCTTCTCTGACCTTTTCAACCATGATCAGAACCCTCTTCTGGCTCTTGCTGAAGCCCCAGCCACAGCTCCTTCTACTGTGGACATTGCTCCAGTTGCTCCAGTTGCTCTTCTTAATCCTATGCAGCCGGCTAATGAAGAATCTAAGGATTCTTAGTAATCCTATCTTGTTATGATCTTTCCCTTTGTCCATTTGTGATAAAAAAGGGGGAGAATGGGTTAAAATTTTCAAACAATATTTCTCTTAATTTGGTTTTTGATGTATTTATGTTTTTTTTCTTATGACAATGTGGCGTTTAAATTTTGTTTACACTTGTCATATTTTGTTTAATGTCTTTTGTGTGAAATGTTTCAGAATCAGGACAATGTGTGGTCTTGATTATTTTTTATTAGTGTAACAATGGTCTTTTGGTGAAGTGTCCCACAACCTAGCACTTTGGTTTGGAAGGGTTGCACATGGTATGTTCTTTGTGTTTAGTTGGTTTTGTTGTTTATGTAAGTTTTTAAACCTTGTTTAGCGTTTTGTCATTGAATGGCCAAAGGGGAAGATTGTTAAGTTTTAGTTTGGCCTTGGTCAATGTTGTTTCTTGTTGTTTAAAACTAACTTTTAGGCTTTAAGGGGATGTCGAAAAATGCTTACTGTTTTCCCATCAAAGTGCCCTCAGAACGGGACATGTAAAGCTACAGTTCTGTGCTTTTTGGGTGCAAGTTCACGATCTCCCGAGGCAATTTATGACTACAACAAATGCAATCCGCATAGGCAAAGGTATTGGAAAAATTCTGGAACTGGACAATAACAATTCTTCGGGGCTTATTCATCCAGTTTAAGATTGAGATTAATACTTCCTTGCCTCTTGCTCCGAGGTTTTTCATGCCTTGTGAGGGCTAGAAACCTCAATGGATTGCGTTCAGGTATGAACGTCTGGATAAATATTTTTCTTCATGTGGTTTGATTGGTCATGTTCTGAAGGTGTGCCCTGCTCCTCATGAAATGGCGACTCCAGCCAAATATAAAAAATCTCTCCATGCTCCGTCTTATGTTGGGTCCCAGATTGATAGCAAAGCCTCAGCAAGAGGATTCGGATTCTGCCATTTCTTCTGCTGCCTTTGTAGGAAACTCATCGAGTAGTGTCCATCTTGCCCGCTTGATTACCCATGCAGTAGTTTTGGCCAAATCGTTCCAAGGAATGTCAACCAAATTAATTCCCCTGCTTCCTCCACCAATATGTTTAGCTTGCAACACGTGGACTCCTTCAACAATTTAGTTCAATCCCAACCACGCCAGTTGCTGCCTCAGTGGGAATTCTCCTCTTTTCCACATTCTCTTGGTCAACCTCCTGCAAAAGGTACAACAAATCTTATCACTTTGAAATCTCATATCTCTGATCGGCCTTATCCCTCAATAAATGATCCCACATGCTTACCCTACCTCTACAAGTTCATGCCCACCACTACACAGCTGGCCCCCTGCTCTTCTTCTAGAAGCCTCAACAAGCCAACGCCACTTAATATCTTTCCACCTTCTGGATCATTTGCTGGCCAACAACCCAGTGGTCCTGCAATCTCACGGCCCAACCACTTCACAGACTTTCTACGTTCGTGGCCCAAAACCCCAAAACCCAAGCCTTTTTAATAAACCCCACCACCTTTTCACTTGACCTCCAATATTACCCAATCAGAATCTTCTCCAGATAAGCCCATCGTGATCCCATCTCCTTACCCAAAAACTAACAGGAAGCTTTCCACTCATTCCCACTAACGGTTTCGTCCATATGACCACTCAAGAAACACCCAATCAGTTACATCCCGCCAGACAACCTACGACCCCGGCTCCCTCCTCGCTACTACGCCAAGTATAGCCCGTCAACCACTTTCGGCCTCTATAACTCTCTCTCACACAGAGGTTCCTTGTAAGTCGGCCCCAAACACTGCTCCTCATCCTCCTCTTCCCACTTTAATCTCTTCAACCAGCCCCACAATTTCACATGCAACCATTTCACCTCTCTACTCTGTCCCAACCATTATCTCACGTGGAAAGGGCCAATCTAAGTTGATTTTGCAAGAAGATGATATCCCATTAGCTCAACTGAAAAAACTAAAACATGTGCATCAAGTCTCAACCAGTTCCATTTCGGATTTAGAAAATGCCGCTCTCTCTCACTGAGCTCCAAGGTGATCTTTGTTTCAAGGGTCCAGTTCATAAGTTTTTAACCTCTCCTTTACTTGGGAGCCATGGCCGGATGGTGGATTTATGCCTCATTATGGAAGTGTTACTGCTCCTGCAACTGGTGAAGAAGCTGTTGTGCCTCAATTGTTGTCCCATTCCACTACAGCTGCAAACAAGGAGCCTCCATCTTCGTATCTTCCTGTTGTTGGTGGAGACTCCTCTTTTTGGCAGGTGCCAACAAATCCTTCCACAGCTTATTCGGCAGTGTCTGGAAAGTCTTTACTGTCCCCAGCTACATTGAAGTTACATTCAGCAGCTCTCTCTACAGCTTCTGCGGCTGTTACACAGGGGCCTATCACTCGCCGTTCTATAAGAGTTTCAAGGGGAAGACGTAGGTTGCCGTCTCTTCCTATGCCTGCAAGAACTTTGAACCCTTCTATTGATGTAAGTGTTGTTTCTTCTTTGTCAGATATGGATATTGTGGAGGAGAGCCCTTTGAGGCCTCCTCCTCTTGCATAAAGCTTCTAGTATGGAATTGCAAAAGGTTAACCTATGCCTCTGCAATTCGAAGTTTAAGGGGTAAGATTAGAAGACTCTCTTCAGATATCTTGTTTTAGTTTGAAACTAAAACACAAACCGCTGATGCTATTGTAACTCTGAATAGTCTTGGTTACTTTTTGATGTCGCATGTCTTCCCCATCGGTTTTGAAGGTGGGCTTTTGTTGGCTTGACGACAGGGTGTGGATTTAGACTGTTTTTCATCTACTGTTAATACAATAAATGCTTGATGTTACTTTGATTCTCTCCTAAGAAAACATGGTTACTTGTATTTATGGTCCCCCTGAAGAATGAACAAATCTTTTTTTTGGGACTCACTTTTGAATGAGGGAAAAGATTACTTTGGGCCTTGGCTGTATATTGATGATTTTAACATGATTATATCCCAGTCTAAAAAGTATGGAGGTAGGCCATTTGCTTGTTTGTCACATGATCCCTTTCGCAGCTTTTTGGATTCATTTGGTATGATTGATTTAGGGTTCTTTAGCAATCCTTTTACATGGTCTAATAAGCGTCAGGATCATCTTATCAAAGAACGTCTTGACCGTGGAATAGCCAATTCTCAATGGGTTCATTTGTTTCCTAATTTTGTTGTGCATCACCTTCCTGCACAAACTTCCAATCATGATCCTATCCTCTTAGATACAGCTCATTCAGATCTCCCTCTTCCTCAACCCTTTAGATTTGAGGAATTTTGGACTTATGATCCCCCATGCAATTCTATCATCTCTAGGGCATGGTTTAAGAATTTTCAATGTTCTACTACACTGATTCTCTTGAAGAAACTCAAAGCTACTAAATCAGCTCTGAAATATTGGAATTCTCATCATTTTGGCAACATTCAGGAAAAGATTGCCTACTCCCTCTATCAACTTGATTACATTCAGCAATCTTTTCCTTCGCCTTTCACCTTAGATCAGGAGGCTTTTCTCCAAAAATCTTTGGATGATCTTATTCAAGAAGAATTTCTTTGGCGGAATAAACCTAGAGAAACTTGGCTAACTTGTAAAGATTTGAATACAAAGTTTTTTCATACTTCAACCATTATCAAAAGGCGAAGAAATGCTATTGATTTTCTTATGCTTCCGTCTGGGCTCTGGTCCTCCAACAAGCATGTTATTGGTAATTGCTTCACTACTCACTTCAAGAACTTATTCTCTTCTTCTGCTCCTGTTTTAGATGATAATCTGTTGTCTCTCTTTGATAATTGTATTTCATCTGAGGCTAATGATTCTCATTGTGCCATCCCTTCGGAGCAAGAAATATTTTGTCTTAACTAGTATTGGTTCTACAAAAGCTCCAGATCCGGATAGCTTTACAGCTCTTTTTTATAAGAATTATTGGCATATTATACGGGAGGTGGTCCTTGCCTATATTTGGGATTTTTTTGGTAATAATCGGTTGCTTCAGGAACAAAATCACACTTTTATTGCTCTCATCCCCAAATAGTTGGGTGCTTTTACTATTCATCAATTCAAACCTATAAGCCTGTGCAATATCATCTACAAGATCATCTCCAAAATTCTTGCCAACAGGTTTAAAGCTCTTCTCTATCTTTTTTTCACCTTATCAATCAGCTTTCGTTCCTTCCAGGAATATTCAAGATAATACTATCATGGCTCATGAACTATTTAATGTTATCAACTCCAAGAAGGGTCGAGAAGGTCTTATGGCCATAAAAATAGATATAAAAAAGGCTTTTGATTGTATGGAATGGAGTTTCATTCTCACCATCATATCTAAACTGGGGTTTCATTCTACTTGGATTAATTGGGTTAGAATTTGCATAACTTCTCCAACATTTTCAATTCTCATCAATGGAAGTCCTTTTGGCCAATTTTCTCCGGAGTGAGGTCTTCGTGAAGGCGATCCACTATCCCCTTTTCTCTTCATATTGGGGACTAAAGCTCTATCTCATCTTCTTATTCGTCAAGAATCTCAAGATCTTCTCGAAGGAATCAAAATAGCCCGCAACTATGCTAAAATCTCTCACTTTTATTTGCAAATGATCTTATTCTTTTCGCAAAAGCTACTTCGGTGGAGGCGGCTAATCTCAATTCTTGTTTGGATTTATACTGTCATTAGTTTGGGCAAGCCATCAACTGCTCAAAATCTTCGTTACATTTTAGCAAGAATACGGCCACTTCTACTATCAATAGTATTAGTGGTATCTTTCCTTTCAAGCGAGCATCTATTTCTTCCAAATATTTAGGTTTATCTCTATTCTTTGGCAAAACGAAATCTGACGCTTTTAAAGATAATTTGGAAAAAGTCTCTGGGAAAATTGAGGGATGGCGTGCAAAGAATATCTCACAAACTGGAAGATCAATGCTTATTAAATCAGTAGCTACTAAAATTCCCTCTTATGCTATGAGCTCTTTCATGCTGCCAACTTCTCTAAGCTCCTCTCTGGATCGAATTTTCAAGAATTTTTGATGGGACTTTCCTAAGAATAAAGTCAGAAATCTCTCCCTTAAATCATGGAGTTCTATTTGTTTACCAAAGGAAGAAGGAGGTCTGGGATTTCGGCGTATGCATGAGTTTAACATGTCTCTTATTACAAAGATGGGCTGGAAATTACTGTCAAATGCAGATTGTCTATGGGTTAATCAACTTCGGAAGAAATACATCAAATATGGAAATTTTATTTCCTCTCCGAATCCTTCTTCTTTTTCCTGGTTTTGGAAAGGAATTCAAAGAATAAAGCCATTTATCTCAGTTGGGGCATGTCTTAAAGTCTCTAGGGTCTCTTTTGCTTCTTTATGGTTGACAAATTGGGTCCCTACTATTCACTCTTTTAGGCCTATGCCAAAATTCCCCTTCAACAGAAATATTCAAGCTCTTCAAATAAGAGATTTGATAGATCCCAATCTCTCTTGTTGAAAGATTTCAACCATTAATTTTGTGTTTGACCCCAATTCCGCTCAAGCGATTCTCAGGACTAGTATTTCTGCGGATTCAGATCCAACCTATCTGTGGACTCCTTCTACATCGGGGAAATTTTCTGTGTCTTCAGCATATAACTTCATCACAGGCTCCAACTCCAATAACTCTTCTTCTTCGATCATGTCTCAATTTTGGAATTCTATTTGAAAGCTGAATCTCAATGACAGACTCATATTATTTTATGGAAAATTGCTTGGAATATACTTCCTACAAAGAAATGGCTGGGTCAATTGTTTAATGTTCATCCCGATATCTCTTGCCCCCTTTGTAAATCAACAGATGATTCCCTTCAGCATTTATTCTTTGGGTGGTTTTTTGCTAGAATTGTTTGGCTTCATTCTCTCCGGCCTCTTGATTCTACAACTTTAATCTCTCTATGTTGGATTGGATCAAATTAATCATTTTCCCGAGCAAAACTCTTGGCATCCCTAAGGCAGATTGTCACAGGTTCCAGATTTTTGCCTCCGTGGCATGTGATATTCTCAGATTAGGAATCAAGCTCTTCACAAAGGAACCACTTTTGAAGCTCATCAGGTTTCTGCATATATCAATAAGATTGCTCTTGAACATTTCCAAGCCTAGCATCTTGTTTCTTCTATTCCAGTTGAAAAATGGATTCCACCTACTCCTAATTGGGTCAAAATTAATTTGATACTGCTATCTGAGACTCCTACTCGGTTCAGGCAACTGTATGTAGAAATTTTGATGGGAAACTCATGCATTTGGCTTCTCTTATTAGTTCTTTCTGCTCTACAAAAATAGGTGAAGCCTTGGCAGCGCAATTGGCCATTTCTTTAGCTTGTGATTTAAAATTAGACTGGTTCATTCTAGAAGGCGACTTCTGTGATTATCCAAGCTCTCAATCAACCATTCGACGTCTTAGATTGGAGGATCTCCCCCATTATTCTGGAGTCTTTAGCTAACATTCCTTCTACTTCCTCCTAAGAAGCTAGAAAGATTAACAAAAGTGCTAACTTCTGTGCCCACTCAGTAACACGTTGGGCCACAACCAATTCTCATACTAGCAGCATTCCATTTTCTTACTCCACCTCTTCTTTATCTCTACCTAGTGGGTTTGATCCTGTTTTACCTTTTATGTAGTTCGGTTTGTTGCGCTTGGTGTTTACTAGTGTGCTTTAAAAAAAAAAAAAATTTGAAAATTTCCTTTGTAATTTGTGATAAATTACTATTTAATTTTGATCCAATAGTAATTATAAAAACCACATCAATTTTAAGAAAACATAAGAAACGCATAGCATTATTCATTGCATAGTTGTTTTCTTCTTACGCTCGTAAATCCCTCTTCCAACGAAAAATTAAAATTAAAAATAATAATAATAATAATAAGATCTTTCAGTTACTTAAAATTAATTTGCTGATTAATGGAATGGACATTCCCTCAATAGCGGGTAATTATCATTCCTAGCTCTCCACAATCATTTAAATTGGACAAGGATCCTCTCCATTTCATGGTCAAGATTTAAATGAGGTACATCTAACGGTGTACATGATATCAAATTATTTAAATTTCATAAAAAAGCATGTTAACATTGGCATGATCATTCCATTTAGATTAGCAAGCAACACAGTCAAAAGTACAGAAAAAACTTCAACAGAGCATGGATGATGCAAGGTCAACTCAAAGAAGCAGGGGAAGCTTTTGATGCCCTTCTCACTTCTCGCATGGCTGCCTCTTTGACAAGTGATAAATTTTGTATTGAAGGGGATGCTCTTTTAGTAGTTTCTGCTATTAATAATCCTCCCCTCTTTTCCTCTTGGTGTTTTGCTAATTGTATTACAGTCATTAGTGTTGTTTTATCTTCCTTTCCTAGCTGGAATGCCTCGAAAGTTTCTAGATGTGCTAACTTTCGTGCACATGCTCTAGCTAAGTGGGCCGCTTCCCATCTTGTTTTTGGAAGCATTCTCATAGGGTCTCCCATTCTTTCTTCCATTTGGATCAGAGGTGGAAAAGACCCTCCCTTGTAACCCATTTCCCTCTTTCATTTAGAAAAAAAAAAAAAAAAGACAAGGTCGTTTAAATACCCTTGCACATTTCGAGTTCAAAAATTATAATCCATACTTCCGGCAAGCAATTGATGCTTTTCATTTGTACTCAACAATATTTAGTCCTAAAAGAAACATAGAAATAATAGTAATAAGCAAAGGCTCCCCAAAATCTTAATCACGTACAAGTCCCGAAAACAACTGACAAGCCAAAATTATGTGCGATAAAATAAACCATATATAGCCTCCACATACCGATTTGATGAGGTCTGACATGAGAGAAAACTTCATACCCTTAACTGTTTACCATCTCACAAAGTTGCAGAGTTTTCCAAAGTCAGCAATCTTTGGAGCCAACAACAAACTTGGCAATGAAAAACCCAATTGTATCGAGTGGAGATGACGGATCAAACCTCTGCACAAGTTTTTCCTCACCTGGTTTTAGCCACTCCCTGTAGTCAAGCATTGCAACTAGTTATACGGATTGTTATTAGTGTAGATGCTGTGCAATACGACCGGAAAAGTTTACTTACTCAATATATCCATCAGGAAATTCACAATGGCCAACAAGGCCAGGTCCTCCAATGCTTGGATGCTGAGAGTACCACAAAATCACACTCAAAACAATGAACAACTAGACAACATTTCAAAAGAAAAAAGTTCAAGAAACAAACATCATGCATAGAAGCTGTAATTCTAGAAAATGCCAGTCACCTACCTAACAATAATATTATGGTTTGAACTAGAAATTCTAATGCAATGGGAGTACTATATTTTTCAAGTTTAAACCAATGGTACTAAGAATGTTGGTGTAGTCTCATGGCTCCAAACCTTTTGCCAAGGATTAAAAAATCAGGGTCATCTTTCTCCCATAAATATATTTGTCAATTTTACAACCAGCGGATCAAACTTGACTCATCATCTCTAGAGTCATTACAAATGAAAGTAGAATTTGGCATCTAACCTGTTGCCCCAAGGACAGAAATTGATATTTATCCAAAGCATATCGTACCAATGCTTCATTCTCACCAGGATTAATTGTACACCTAACAATTCAAACCAACAGTGTAAACATTTTGGACATGATAACATTTAATATTGGAAATGTAAACATTTAATATTTTAATCCCCATGTGGACTCAAACTTGCTGTTCAACCTCCACAATTTATTTTTTTTATGAACATTACAGCTGTGATTACTATCATCGTAAGGCAAAAAATTTCACTTTAAAAATGTGCCAACATATGGTCCCCTAACACAATGAATAAAATCAAGACAGTTTTCATCCAACCCAATATATTAAACTAACATATATGTCCAAAATATATGTGATTTTTATATACACTTAGAAAAATGTCAGTAAGAATCACATGCATTTTGAACATGTCAGTTTAATAACTAGATTGGAAGAAATTCCTCTAACCCAATTTTGAGAAAAACTGTCCATAAAAAAATGCATGCATACTGACGTTGAATATACAATTACTCCACCAGGGCGAGCTAATTGAACAGCCTGGTCAAACATTCTTCTCTGATATTTAGCATGGTTTCTTAAGGATTGAATTGTTTCCTGGCAAGAACAACGTAGTGCATTAAATTTCCTTCATCAATAGTAATAAAATAATAATAATAAATAAAACTCTACTACACAGAGAACCCAAAACTAACATAAAATAAATGGTAAATAAAACAATAACTTACATGCAATCCAAAACGCTACTCAATGTTGAATAATACCTCAATTTATGCATCATCTACAGCTACAATAAAAAGCCCTTAGTGTTGTTGGGAGCTGTTTGCTAGCATTATTAAGTTTGTGATAGGAGATGGCAGAAGGATTCATTTTTTGGAACATGTATTACAGGGGAGGCTGCCTAAGAAAACTTGATTTCCAATTTGCTTTTCAAAGTTGATGATGAGGATGCTTCACTCTTCTGATGCAAGAGAGTTGTAGTCATTAGTTTTGAGTGTTATTTGAAAAGGATGATGTTCAGACGCCATAATAGTAGCTTTATTTATATTATTCCATTTTTCCTTATATAGACCATTTAGAGAGCGAAATATTGAATCTTCATTGAAGTTAATGTTTCTAGGTAGTCCCCTCAAAAATTAATTCTTGAATTCTTTGCATGAAAACATTGCTTAAGTAATGCTTCAACAATATTCCCATTTCTTATTATTTAGACCTTTCTGATTCGTCAAAATTTACATTGAGTGTGGTAGTAGTGGAATGTCGTTTCTCCGTTGAAGCAAAAGCCTTCTGCTTTACAACAAAGGAAGGGTCCTCTAATCTTTGGTTAGAGGAAAGGAGGAAAGGCTTTATTGGGGTCATCATTGTGGTAGTAGTGGAATGTCGTTTCTCCGTTGAAGCAAAAGCCTTCTGCTTTACAACAAAGGAAGGGTCCTCTAATCTTTGGTTAGAGGAAAGGAGGAAGGGCTTTATTGGGGTCATCATTGTGGGTCTTCAGAGTTCTGTCTGGTTGGTGGCTATGGTGGAAGAGGCGTTTCTGTCTCATATGAAGGAAGATACAGTCAAGTATTTTCATGAGGATGAGAAAGTGCTAATGGTTCGCATGGGTGGTAACAAGGCGGGTAGATTCTTGGAGGTGGCCATTTATGTCAAGGGTGGTCAGAAAGGGATTATTGGATTTTAGAGGACCGAAATGGGTGGGGCTAGCGTCTTTTCGTGGGTGAGGTGAGACAGTTGCTAGCGTATCAGGGCGGAAAGGATGGATGTGTAGCCTTTGAGTTTCCATCTTTGCCGGGGAAGCATTTTGAGGTTGAAGTGAGAGCTTCTTTTGGGTCTATTTCTGGATAGTCCTTCATGGATGTGCTGTGATCGATGGTTGGTGGGTTGAAGCTTCTATCTTCATGCCTCCTCGATGTGTTTCCTGTGTTGGCCTGTTTTGAGACAAAGCATGACGAAGTTGAGCCGCACTTAGCAGTAGACTGCTATGACTTGGAGGTTCAACAGATCTCGCCAAAAAAGAAAAAGAGTCCTCTAGAGGCATCTTTGCTGGTGGTAAAGTCTCAGGCGGGGGCAAACTCGTCGTTTAGGATGAAGAAGACGAAGGATTGGGTGAAGTCTCATTTAGGGCTTCTTCAAACTGAGCTGGATCGGGCCTTAGTTGGGATGGTTGAAGGCCTTGTCGTTGGGCTGGATTTGACACCTAAAGGGTTGCAGAACAAGGCCAATTTTTTGGGCCATGCGGGTTTGGGTGTCAGGTTGGGTCCTGGTTTGGGTCCTGAATCGGACCCCTTTTCGGATCCCGTTTCGGACATGGTTTCGAGTCACATTTCTAGACCCGTCTCAGTAGCCGGTACGTTTTCTTTCCCTATTCGGCCTTGACAGGGATGTTTGGTTCACGGTTCTGGTCCCGTCTCAGTTTCCGGTTGTTCTATGTCAGATCCCAGCCCCAAGGATGTGACTCAAGAGGGCTTGGCAATGGAGTGTCCAGCGGTTGTTGGGGTCTCCAAGGTGAGCAATGTGGATTTGTGCTTTTCAGGGCCATCTTTCTTCTCTGAGCTGGATGTCTTGCCAAATATTTCCTTCTATTGCTTTAGGGGATGTTGCTTTAGGAGAAAGACTTCATTCGCTTCTGGAGCTATCGGAGATTGGGGCTCCCTTAGTCCGGTCAATGTACAAGCAAACTCTTAAATACTTCCAGAGAGCTAGGGAATCCAGAGGAGCACCAGTGAAAGACTCCCTTATTGTTGAGGCGATGGAGGCTCTCAATGCTCCGCTGATGCAATATCAATCCACGCCAGTTGCTGAGTATGTTGAATAGTTATCGTCGAAAGCTGTTTACAGTCAGGCGTCTTTGGAGGCTGAGATAGTCTCCTTAGTTGGGGTCGCTCCTCAAAAGGGTCTACTTCGGTGTGGGTTTCTTAATCCAAGTTCGTCAGTGAAAGGTAGTCCTTCTCCCTCACCTAAGTTGTCAGTTGCTTCGTCTTCAACTATGGTGGTGGTTGTTAAGGGGGAGGGTTCCAGCTTGAATGGGTTGACCCAATCCCAAAAATGGCCAGTTGGACTTCGGTTCGTCTAGGGAGATTGTTGTGTGGGATCAGGGAGGTGAGCTTTGGGATGGTGTGGACGGGGAATCCCCCAAACCTTTGTATGTTTACCCTCCAGTAGGTTTCAGCTCATCTGAGGAAATTGTTTAGTGGGATCAAGAAGAGGATGATTTCTTCCCTGACCCCTAGATTGGATGTTGGACTATGACAAAGATGAGGATCTGACTTTGGCGTAGTTGGATGCCATTGAAGAGAATTTTCATCGGGAAGTTAGGGTAGCTTGACCAAAGTCCAAAGGTAAAAGGGAGTTGTTCACTCGAAGAGCTCTGTTAACTATGGCAATGCATATACATCCAATCAGCGAGGGAAAGGCAAGGCTCACGTGTGGTAGTGCTGAATTTCCTTTTGGGCTTCGAGTGGGAGGGTTTTCAGTCCTTATAGGTTTGTGGGGTTTTATGTGGGCTAATTTGGTAGTTGATGTGTCTTTGGTGGTGTTGGGTTTTCACATGTTCTTTTTATTGCTTTTTTTCCTTTTTTTTCGGCTTTCTATGTCCTTTTTGTATACTTTCTGTATACTTTGGGGCAACTACGCTTTTTATAAAGCTTTCTTGATATTACCTATCAATAAAAAAAATTATGTTGTAATTTTTAAGAAAACCTTTCTTATACACCCAAAAGAACCTTATACACCCTGTATACCTAATCTTAGATTTGTCACAAGTAATCACGACTACATTTCATCTCATATACCCGCATGACTCTAAGAGAGAAAATTGGGAAATCATAGTTTGGCGAATTTTGAAACTTCTAGGTTATACATTGTCCTACTATTCCAGCTTCATCTTGAGTTAAAATGAGCTTGCAATTTTATTAGGGATAATACACTTGAAAGCAGACATGAGCTTGCAATTTTAATCAATCAATGTCCACCGTGCATATAGCCTCTGAATCCTAGATATCAGCGTCAAGTCAAAGCATCCACTTGAAAGCAAAACTAAATCAAGGATCAGCTTGCTTCTCACAGACTCACTAAGAGAATCCTAGAGAACCTTACCCTCAAAGATCTCAGCCAATAGTTTTACACAACAGATTTTTTAGGTCAGAATTCAATAATATCAAAAGCCAACCCCTTTATAGCCACCACAGCTATTTCAGTCATCCTTTCAAATTACAGACCAACATGCCTAGAAAAGTGCCAAAGTGAAGGAATCTAGACAGTGTGTAATATCTATTTAATTACTCGTCCCACATCTTCAGATATCCTCTCAAGTCACATTATGCCTTTCATATATAAAAAAGGTATGCAAAGATCATCCAGAAAATGCAATGAAGGACTGACCCTAAATCCAGCCTTTTGTAATAAAGAACAATAGACTCTCTGATCTCATTATGAACAGTGTGTGACTAAATTGCATTTTAGTAGAAAAAAGCTAGAAAAGAAACTATAATCTCGTATAGCTCTCAAGAGAAAATGAAATTAACTTTTAGACAAAAAATACAGTGGGATATATATATTTCTCTGCCACCATGTTCCACAGCTGAAAATTAGGATCAGGGCAGAATGTTTCTATCTGAAAGCCATTGCCAGGGTATGCTTAATAGGCCTAATGTCAACATGACTTCTCACACAGACCTTCCTGTCACACTTAAAATCTCTCCATCTCTTTTTGCTTTTTATTTTCATCATTTGATTGGTAGATTTGAACACAATGCCTATCTCATACACACCCCCTCAATATTACCAGCTGAGCCAAGGATTAGTACTCTCCAACCGAATGCATAACCCAGACTACACCCCCAATCATAATTCTACCATCTGCCTGTGATTTGGAAACAGGATATAATTATTCAGCATCAAAAAAGGAAAAAAGAAAAAAGGGAAACCTAAACTAAATAATCCAAAATATAGAATAGTTATAAAATAAATAAATAAATAAGTAAAGCAAAGACTGAAGTGGACTCTCCTACCTCTCCAGCGAACAGGCGAGGCCTCAAACCAAGGGCAGAGCATGGAGCATCGAGAAGGACTCTATCAAAACTGTTGGGATAAAAACCTTTCGAATTCTGAACCCTACCTCCACTGGACTGACTTCTTCCTGGGCCATTCCGTATTCTTCTCATATTCTTCCTGATGTCAGCTTTGCTAACATAAGTTCTCTCATTCGCTTTTTCAGTGGAATTGCTAACTAGGATATGAGTTAATTAGAGATGAATTCGTAACTGACTCACATTACATGCTCATAAAAAAGAGGAAATAGCCATGGCAACCATACACAAAAGGAAAACAAATACAGGACATGCATTCTAATAATATGCATAATCCAAACTCTAACATCATAATTCAAAGCAACATATACCACTTATGTGTTTGATTGCAATGTTTCCACATATGTTTTTGGCCCTCCATAACAATTCATTATGTCAAGTTTTAAAACCTAAAATGGAATAAACTAGAAAACATCTGCCCTAACCAACTGGTCACAGCCTATCCCCGCTATGGTATTGAATAAAGGATGGTTATTTGTATCCAACCAACAGTCTGACCACAAATGCATGATAGAGTTGGCCACATTGATCATGTGTTTTTTTATAGAAGTAATTGCGAATTCTTTAAAGAAAAATCCTAGGCTCACAAACAAATTTTACAAAAAAACTTTTACAACATGATGTGGCACAATATGATTGTGTTTCTTAAAAGTTGAATTTATCTCATGTTGTGCCACATCATGTCGTAAAAGTTTCTTTGTAAAATCTGTTTGTAAACCTAGCATCTCTCTTCTTTAAAAAGCACAACAGAAAGTATACAATAGAGACACCCGGCTAAAAGCAGAAAAAAGATCTAAAAAAACATAATCGCTCGAAATATTAAATCTAAGGCAACAGGCCAATGAAAAATAGTCTTAAAGAATAAAGCTTTTACATCCACTAATGCCTCTCACGGTTTTCAAAGCTCCAATCATTTCGTTCAATCAAAAGACACCATATAAGGTAGGGCAGTATCATCTTCCAAACAGCATCAAGCTAAAACCTGCAACCTAGCGCTCTCCAACAAGCAAAGAGATCTACCACCCCGCCTATGCATAACCCAAGCCAGCCTTTAATACTAAAGATAGTGGTGGTGTTTGATAACTCTTTTTAAGAGGTGTTTTTTGTGTTTTGGTTGAAAAAGTGTATTGAAGTGACATAAAGGTGAAACATTTTTTGAGTTTTTTGTGAATGTTTAGAGAGGAAATTGGGTAGAAAAGAAAAGAAAAAAGAGAGGATTAGCAAACAAGCCCAATATTCCAAATAGCACTGGAAATCTCACATTGAAGTAGAAGTTGATCCACTTATTAGACCAATTCAAACTCATACTACTAGAAATTTAGTTTAAGATGAAGACAAGGAAGATAAACATCAAGTGTCAATAGAAGAACACTCATAATAGGACTCTAGTGCTCATCTAGGGTTTAACTTGTATTGCTATTATAGAGTTTAAGTTAGAATTGTTTTGTAACTCAAGTTGATTATACACACAACACTGCTGTACTGGTTGAGGTAAGCAACACTGCACAAACACCAAACCTATTATGGTATAAGAGCCAAAGGTCCTACATTCAAACCTTGACTCCGTCATTTACTTCCTCATTTCAATTATATATGGGTAAATTACAGTTTATCCCACCTTTATTGATTCTAGCTCCAGTGTTAAATTGACAATGTACCCCCATGAAGGGTTTTTTTTTCCTTTTTTTTTTTTTTCTTTTTTTCAATGTGGCCATTCCGTTTATAGATTCCATCTTTTTTGACGGTTTGGAGGTCGCATGCATCTCACATAATTTTTTGCATGTGAAAACTCTAAAATGTACGTGTCTTTTGAGAAAAAAAAAAAGAAAAAAAAGTTGGCTGTTTGGGGGTTGCCAAGCCACCCCCAAGCTGGAATGGGAGTGTCGAGCCACCCCCATCGCCTAATGGGGGTGGTCAGCCACCCCCTACGTCGAAACCATGGGGACATTTTGGGTAATTTTGAAATATCATAGGAGTAATTTCGGCAAATTTGGTGATTAAAGGCCACGTGCATGGCACGTGTCCTACCTACCATCCAAAAAGACAGAATTACAACATTGCAAAAAAAAAAAAAAAACCTTCATGAGGGTACATTATCAATTTTTAAATTGGAAATAGAATCAAAAAACACAACTTCGGGGGATGGTAAACTGTAATTTCCCCCTTAAATATTACACGTGTTAGATCTCATCTATTAAAACGGAGTTTGAGCCCATACGAGAGAGGGGGTGTTGAAAGTAATGATTAAGTGATTAAATTTACATATTCCTATCAGCTTAAGCTTTTAGGACAAATTGTGATTTACCTCACATTCTTTTTACACATACAACACCACTCAACCACAATGATATGTCGTTTCCTTAAATTGTTCATAGTGAGAATCTTTTCTAAAGTGGCCGACTAGGTAAAGAATGCCTCTGAAGTGAACCTAATTCTACCAAATACTCCTCCCAGGGAAATGAGTAATCATGGGGAACAAGAACAATGTAGTATGATCTAACATCAAACAACCCTCTCTTGGAAAGACCCAACAAAGTCTGTCTTCACCCTCCCCCCCTCCCCCAGTCTCACTCTGATGGAATGCAACAAAGTGAAGAATGAGGTTAAGAAATCCACCCCCTAATTGTGAAACGCTCAGAAAAAATTAATAGTCAACTAATGTGAGATACTAGAAAACTCTAAATGGTTTGCCACTGCAGCTTCCTTAAAACGGGTAATACTAAACAAGTTCGAAAAATCTATCTTTAGGGCTTAATCTCTACACCATACATACATCATGCCAAAATCTAATTTGCAACTGTCACCCATCTCAAATCTAGTATCGCTAGAAAGCTTCTCCCAAACCTTCCCGATATTTTTCCAAAGCCCCAGCCCTGCACAACCCATAGACCTCATTTGAACAACACCAACCCTCCAAAAGGCCTCTTGAACAAAGTACCAAAGTCACTTCCCAAAAGAGTTCGAATTGAACACAAGTAAATTCCGAACCCCCAACCCTCCTTCAGATATCGAAGTCCACACCTTACAAAACCTAATAAAATTTGAACTCTTCACCCATACCACCCCACAAAAAATCTTGCTGCAACTTCTCTATGTGATTGGCCACACCAATTGGAAGGGGGAAAAGAAAAATGAACTATGCATATTAGACAAAGTGCTTTTAATCAGTGTAACTCTCCCAACCTTTGACAAGTACATCATATTCCATCCAACCAAACGGCTTTACCTTCTCAATGATACATCCCAAATAGATTTGGCCTTAAATGAGGCTCCCAAGGGAAGACCTAAGTATTTTATAGGCAAAGAAGACACCCTGCAGCCGAAAGTACTAGCAAGTCCTTCGACATTGATAACATTGTCAACCAGGACAAGCTCTAATTTTGCCAGACTAATCCTCAAACCTGAAATCGCTTCAAAACTCAAAAACAAACAACAAAACTTGTGAAGATCTGGATTTGCCTCATTGAATATCAAGGTGTTATCCATAAACAAAGGATGAGAAATGTTGATAGCACCACCACTCCTAGGCCACACCGTGAAGCCTGATAAATGCTTGGAAGAAACCATAATAAAATATCAAGCCCCAAAGCCTAGTCACAGTTAAGGGCTTTCACCACCTCAAAGACCTCATTATCCTCAACCCTCATTATCCTCAAAAGTCCACCCCCAACAATAAAAAAAATAAAACAAGAGGCCATCTAACCTGACAAGCTATCATAGAACTACACAATGTGCTAATTGATGCCAATCTTATCAGAACAAATTGTACCATTAATCACCAGCTGCTCAATGGAATTATTCCTTTGTCCCAACAAAATTGACCCCAGCTCACATCCAACCTATCAACCATCTCGTCCAACTCCTCTTTCATATGCACCAACTAGGATTGCATGTCACAACAACAGCAAGAAGGAACATTCTCCACTTCTACCACGCATCCAATGTGATAGTTGTTACTTGTTACCTGTGCAATTCTTGGCTTTAACCTCACCCGTACCACCATTGTACATACCATCGTCCCTGCTTTGTCAATATTGGTCACAAGGATCCTTGTCTGACCAACCAGAGCCACCTTGTACAACCATTGCACCACCTCTTTCCCCAGCTCAAGCGTCCTGGTCACCGAAGGACACAACTCCATATTTGTTAGTACTTCACCACGAAAAGCTATCACTAAATAGGGTTCTCTATTACCTTTGCTGGATGATGGCTAGGAGGACTTGCCCATTCCACCCTGCCCTCTGATACACCAAAGGAAGCTAGTCTTTGGAAGTTCAATCACCCAGTAGCACCTACCTTTACCTTCTCGGCCCTCTGGTATAATGACAGAGCCGCACTGCCCACCACTGCATATTCCCCATCAACCAAATAGCAACCAAATCTGTTCACACACCTTTGAGTGATAAATGCTTTAAAGCTCACTATGGAGGACTTCAAAAACTCCATTGTCACCTCTACATTAAGCAACTCCACCATAATTGCCACCAACCAATGCGCAGTCGCTTTACCCAAGGAAAAAAAAGAAACACATAAGACCCCTACTCCTTTCGAAAACAAGTAAACCAGAGACTTCCTTCCATTGCAAACTCAAACAATTTAGATTCTACAAATAGCCATCCAAAAAGACCCATCCCATCACACCAAAAAGAAAAACACAAACATCATTGCTTTATTAGTAGTTGAAATAATATGTGAAAGCCTAATCCAACAAATAATAGTAGTGACCATGTTAATTGTAACAAATCAACTCAAAAGTACTATTTGCTGTACTTCAAAAGGTTCAAGAACATGAACTCAAGATATCAAGGTTTACAAGTCAAACAAGCAAATAAATGCTAACCAATTCAGATATTTAACAAAAGCTGGTGCTAAATGTTCCTTTAACGCTTTTCTGCAAGTCAATAAGTTCAGTATATCAAAGTATACGCAAATTTACCTACCATTTTCCTTGCGACTCTTGTCATTCATCCCTTTTGTAGTGATGGATGATTCTCTCTCCACATGTAAACTCAGCATGTCTGAATTTAGACTAGTTACACCATCATCCTCCTTACTGCAACAGAGATTGGTTGTACTATTGGAATCATTCCTTTGACAAACAGCTTTAAGAGCATCTAGCTTATATGTGGTTATACAATTCAAACCCATTTCAGCAGCCAATTTCTGAATATCCAGCACCTTTTAAGTTGACCACAAAAGAAGCAAGAAATTAAAATTCATAAAACAATGAAACTGAAAAGGATAAAAACAAAAGAAAGGTGAAACTAACTTCCTTAAAACGACCGAATATCATTTTGACACTGCTAATACAAAGGAGCAAGCGAAGTTTATCTATCAGCAAGAATTGCAAAGAAAACCAATTTACTTTTTGGAAAGCAGGCAACCCAGTTATAATGAAAACCGTGTTTCTAATCCTACTTTAAGGACCCAGGTATTTATTCTATTATATATTCTATCAGAGCCATGAAAACCCCTGAATACAATCAAATGCAAGTGCCCTGATGAAAGGCTTGCTATCATATCACAATGCTAGCAAACACAACATACATGCTCCTTTCAGAGCACTTTAATCTGGTCATGAAACCAGATTGATATTTTGCTCTATGGCATTGCATACATAGCCAATGGAAGATTCCTAATAAAAAGAAAATTTTATTGTTGTTTTGCTTGTTCATATTTGTCACAAAGGACCAGTATTACCTTTTATAAAGCACAAAGGATCAGGAAAGCCAAGATTTTCAATTTAGTTTGGTGTGGTAAGCACCAAGACCAGAATCAAAGCAAGCAGCTGGTATTATTCTTCAAAGGAGGGCTGGCCGCAGGCCATGAGATTGGTAATAAGGTGTTACAGATTTAGGGTTGATCCACACAATTAATCAGTTAGTAGGTAGCAGTAAAGGTCAGGGTTGGAGGCATTGTATTTCACAAATGGGGCGGCTCTTGAAACATCTGAATCATGTGAAGGATGCAAATACGGAAAAGATTGTTACGTCAATTCCGACACGAGCCGTGGTTCCTGGGTGGACGTTCGCCGATGTGGTGGAGGGGAAGCAACTGATAGGCCAGACGAGAGGGGTGCACAAAGTGAAGCCAGCGGCGGAGGTACAGCCTGGAAGATCGCTGGATACCATGGCCAGCAAGAGAAACAAAGCAGCCGGTGAGGGGAATTCAAATCTTGCTATGGAAGGTGCGCAGTTCACGGAGATCACAACCGGGGATCATGCCATGCAACAAATGAAGATTCTGGAGCCTCATTCTAAAGAAGATTTTACGCGTGGTTTGAAGGAGATTTTGATTTCCTTTCAAAAGGAAATAGCCAGCTGTTTGTATATGCTGGAGATGGGCTGTGAGAGTGAGGAAAGGCCAGGCCATATTCAGCCCAATCAATTGAATGACCTAGCTGGTCGAGTGGACCCTGAAAGTGTGAAAGGTGGGACTACAAGTCAAGTGGGTATAAATTATTAGTTAATTATTGATTTTCTTCTTTTAAATTAAGTTACAGAATGACCCTTATCTTCTTGTTATTTCCAATAGTTCCCCTAATTATATTATTCTCTTTTAGAAGCATTAAGGTATTTGGTCGACAAATTTTTACCTAAAAGAGTTTGTGCTTTTATATATAGACCCTGTGGTTATTACTAACCAATTTTGGGTGTATCATTAGAAATCAAGACAGACCACAACGAATTAAGGGTAAGAAATAGAAGAACTCTTGTCTGTGTAACAAGGCTGGGATTAGCTAGACTTTATGGCCAAGATACTATGAGATTTCACCAAAATTCATCGATTACTTAATAAAGAAAAAACAATTGTTAAAATTTCTTAATAAGCAGAAAAGTAAGATATACTTTTTCAATCACCAATTTAAACTGTTTCTGTTATGACTAAAGAAGCTGGCTTTCAAGGTAATTGAAAAAATGGATAGATAAAAATTGGACCATATAAATGGAATATATACAAGGAGATTGTTGGAGTTAGTGGCTTATATTAACACCAATGGAAGGCCAAGTAGACGGGAGCGAAGTGAACGTCGCAATAGTAACATTCACGGAGTGGGATTTCGTTAATACATCCATACAATGAGGGTTTAGGGCTTTTCCTATATATATGTTATGATGTAACCCTGAATCATTAACTAAGAAATACAGCCGCCTCTCTGTGGACGTAGGCAAATTGCCTAACCTCTCTCTCTCTTTTCGATTCTATATATTGTTCATCATTATTGTGCGCGGTCACAGAAAAGATCGACAAGAGTACAGTAGAAGAAGAAGAAGAAAATAAAAACATAATAAATACGTTTTGGTTTATTGAGTGATGAATTAAAAGTAGGTTCTTCACTAAACTATTTTTTATTATCACTAAAGGTGTTGCCTTTCAAGGTGAAGAAGAGGATGAATGGTGGATTGTTTATGGAATAACTGTAAGGAGATCAAATAAAAGAAAGAAGAGGGAGAAATACTTTTAGTGTCCACCAAAAAGTTAGAAGTAAAACAAACTGGTTTAAGCCAAAACCCAAAACCAAATACAAAAACTGGCCTTAAAATAACTAGCAGTGGTACAATGTTAGTTTGGTTTGCTACCATGCCATTTAAAAGGTGAGTAATTACCCATTTGAGATCCTCATAGTGTCCGTTAAATTGCAGTGTTAAGTATAACTGTGCAACCAACGATCACAAAAAACACAGCTGGGTAAAGTATCACTTCTCTCAAACACAAGACTAAAATGTCAATTTTCCTAAATCGGCAAAGTGTTACTTTCTCTTGAAGCATGTGACATGTACATGCAAGTTTTGAATGGAGACATTTGACAAACATTAACAAAGTGAACCCAAGTAGGTAAAACGTCATTTTTTAAACCAAAGGTAGGCAAACCTAACTTGAGCCATATCACATGGGGGTAAAATATAACTTTTTCTCCAAAATAAATTGTTAAGTTTCAATCCCATATATGGAACAAGATAATATGAATAATAAACTCGAAAAAAGCTTCATTATCAAATGATTTACTACACGATAATCTAAGTGCACAACGCAAACACAGAAGATTTACAATAAATCTTCGTACAAATGAAAAGATCCTATCTACCAAACAACAAACAAATGCATAAAGTAGCTTTAACCAAACATATTTCTCAAGAAAAAGCATTTCCAGCCATATAGTAGTATAATAGAGGGAAATGGGGAAAAAAAATTACATGAAATTTTAAGTTAACAAAAAGTAAGACTCTGATGAGGGACTCTTAATTTACCACAAGTTTACCTAACAACTAGCATGAGATGCTACACCTACACATATTGAAACCAACCTTGAATATCAAAATATGGGAAAAAACAACTCAGCACCTCAGTAGAAAAATCCATTTTCTAGGGGTTGCACAAGCAAATAGAACAGGTGTTGTTCCTTAGGTTAGTTGTGGAAAGTGTGGTTGTTATGTTTAGCACATACAATTAGCCCATATATACCAACTAAACTCAACACCACAGCATAAAACCTAACCACAACTCTTTGGGGTCGCATGCACAGGTTCAGTTGCCAAGTTATCATATTTACAGCAACTTAATTTGGTATGCTTGGTGAATATATGATCCAAGAATCATATGAAAAGGAAGGAATGTATGACATTTTACTATCGCATTACAAGTTCAGAAGTTGTACCTTATTGTGAGATCTATCAACTGCAACAACCTCTCCTTCATTCTTCATTAGGATTGCAATTGCAGTTGTTTTCCCTCCTGGTGCCGCACACATGTCTAGTATTCGCTCGCCCTTTTGGGGATCTAAAACATAAAAAGAAAATTTTCATGCAGACAAAGAGTATTAAATCCTAAGTGTAAGAATTAAATAATAGCTAAATCATGCAAGGGACACTAGTTGGCAGTTTAGATTAGTTTGTTTTATGTATATGAAGGGCTGAGCTTCGATGGCTAAGATTAGTTGGTGAAATGTTCAGTGAGCTTTAGGGTTGCAATAGCCTCTTAGGAGTCATTGTATGCAGCCTTCACTCATCTAATTTATGAAATCCCAAATCCGATAGTTTTATTGAATCTTTTGAACCTAGAATTTTTTTCTTTATTGTGGCCACTTCAATCTTGTTCTTTCTTTACTATGATCTCTAGTGTTATTGCTGGAAATTATTCTTATCGCCTCTATTTTTGTCGATTGGTTAAACAAGGTGGAGCCTTTTTGCTAAGTCCTTATCTTAGACCTAAATTCTTCTCACTAAGCCAGTTATCAAAATGTTTCTTCAGTGTCTAGTTTCTGAATCATGTATATATATATATATAAAACCAAATCACTCTTTAGAGATAGTCTAAAATTGCGACATGTGGCATGAACCCATTTTTTCTAAAGGCTAAACCAGTTTTTAAGACATAATATTTTAACCGGTTTTTTCATAGTGAACCAGTTTTTTCTTAAAAAACCAGTCATTAATTAGTGTCAGTAATTGCGTTAATTATATTTCAAGAATTTTTCATATATAAATTATTCAATAAATCAAGTACTATTAATGTCTTAGTCAAATAAGAAAACAAATAATATAAATCAAATTATTATGTTTAGTCCATTTTTAATATGTATATTAATACATTTAGGATTCTCAACAAAAAAAAAGCGTCATATATATAGTTTTTTTTTTAAATAAATTTAAAAAAATTGTCATTAATTACATTAATTATACATGTGGTGTGAACCCACTTTTCCTAAAGGCTAAACTGGTTTTTAAGACATAATATTTTAACCGGTTTTTTCTTAAAAAACCGGTCATTAATTATGTTAATTATGTTTCAAGAGTTTTCCATATATAAATTATTCAATAAATTAAGTAATATTAATATCCCAGTCAAATAAGGAAACAAATAATATAAATCAAATTATTACGTTTAGTCAATTTAATATGTATATTAATATGTTTAGGATTCTCAACAAAAAAAAAAAGACGTAATATATATAGTTTTAAAAAAAAAATAATTACGTTAATTATATTTCAATATAATTAATTGCATTAATTATATATATATGACATCATCAATTGCGTTAACTATATTATAATTCATGTATTCTTCTTGCTAATTTTTTTCTTTATACTATTCATTTTAAATTATATATACTTATGGAAACAAACATTTAATTTTTTTATTTAAAGAGGTGATATATATTTTTATACTTCTTTTTAACTTATAATGAAAAATGATGTGTTTAAATTTTAAAATTAAATTATAATGAAGAATCTCGCGCATAACGCGGGTTATAAAAACTGAAATAGTTAAAAATTGAATCGGTTCATGTGTTTTAAGTGAAAAACGGAGGGTATTGTATTTTTGAAACTGTGAGGTTTAGCATCCCACTAGACTCTCACATTGACTTCATCTCTATATATAACTCAACCATTCAAATAGGGTTTTCTCCGTTCTCCACCGTCTCTTTTATTTATGTCTCTCTTTCTTGCTTCCAAGTTGTCTATGTTTAGTAATATATTGTTGCATAACCTTTAGTATGTTTTTTTATTGAAATAGGCGTGATAGATATTTTTACACAACTTTTTTAACTTATAATAAAAAATACAATGGAGATGTGTTTTAAGTTTTGAAATTAAATTATAATGAATGATGTTGCCCGTGCAATGAGCTAATATATATAAAAGCTGAATCCTTCCTTAGAGTGGCATGAACCAATCTGAACCAATCATTTTTAAGGTCTGAACCAGTGTTTTATTAAACCCGTGCATTTTAATTGTTGCATTTCCACCGAGAGATTCAAGCAACATTTTAAATGTTTTGATTTTTCTGTTTTGAGTATAACTATGCGTTTTAATTGTTGTGTTTTGACTAGAGTTTCAAGCAAACGCGTGGTCGCCCACTCAGACAGCCACTCACTATTACGTTATGACACATGGCTATGCAAACCACTATAGCTTCAGTTAATGTTCGCTTGAACCTTTGAATGGCTTTCTTCTTCTCTCACATGAACTTAAAGTGGTTTTTGTTTTTGCCTATAGCAAAAATTGTGTTACCCGTACACTCAATATTTTTTGTTTGCTTTCATTGGAATCAGGAAAATATATAGAAAAATTATACTACAAACATTCTTTTGTTTACCAAATGAGTAAGCTAACTGGAATCAAGTATCAACATTCTCATATTTTTTTAGTACACTTCTTTATTTTGTCAGTGTAATAGAAATATTTCTTGAAAATTTTGTTGATTAGGAGAAAGTTTAACTGCTGAAAGAAAGGTTTACCATATTAATTCTAGAGAAAATAATAATAATAATAATTTGCTAGTGGAGGTATAAAGCATTTTAGTTATTTTCTAAGTTTTGTTCATGTCTTTGTTTTTGGGTGCTTCAATATTCTTGCCACAATTTCTTTCTCTTTTTTATTTTAAAAAAAAAAAAAACACTAATACTATGAACATTCTTTTGTTTACAAAATGAGTAAGCTAAGTGGCATCAAGTAACATTCTCATATTTTTTTAGTACACTTCTTTATTTTTGTCAGTGTAATAGAAATATTTTTTTTTGATAAGTAATGTGGATTTTATTAAAAGCGCAGAGGGGCGCAACCCTAAAAAATATATATACAAAAAAATCCTATGAAATATACAAAGGACACATGTACAAAAATTCTTCTATTGTTGGTATCTCATTACGGTAATGAGCCATTATCCACCCATGTAGCATAGCAATCATATTCTTCCTCACCCCATCCACCGAACACTCCTTATCCTCAAAGATTCGTGCATTCCTCTCCCTCCATATGCACCAAATGACGCACAACGGAGCCATCCTCCAAATAACTCTAGATAGATCCCTCCCACCCCCCCTGACTCCAACAAGCAAACAAATCTATGACCTTTTGCGGCATCACCCACTCCACACCGAACAAAGTGAATACATAATGCCATAAATAAGTTGCCACTTCACAATGAATCAATAAATGATCTACAGATTCCCCATTCTTCTTACACATACAGCACCATTCTACCACTATAATCCTTCTTTTTCGCAAGTTGTCATGTGTCAAAATTTTCCCAAGAGCTGCGTTCCACCCAAAGAAAGCCACTCAACGGCACCTTGCATCTCCAAATACTCTTCCATGGAAACACTTTGTTCGTTGGGTTGGACAAGATCTTATAGAAGGATTTCACCTCAAATATCCCTTTTTTAGAAGGGAACCACCGAATATGATCTACATTACCCTGTGATATCTTACACGAGTACAACAATTCAAAGAAAGATGATATCACATCCATCTCCCAATCTTGAATAGCACGAACAAAGATGACATTCCATTCAACAACTCCATTTCTCCATATAAGATTATCCTTCACCCATGCTTCTTTGTATCTTGCAATACAAAGAGGGAATGCCTGCTGCAATGGCTGATTTCCACACCATGTGTCATGCCAAAATCTTATTTTCAACCAATCCCCACTTCAAACCTCACATTTTGTGCAAACAAATCCCACCCCGCCTTATGTGCTTCCACAAACCTACACCAAAAGACCCAGAAACCTCTTTTGAAACCCACCCACCATCTTGTTCTTCATACTTTCTTTGATTATCTTATACCAAAGTGCCTCACTTTCGTCGATATCTCCATAGCCACTTTCCCAACAAGGCTTTGTTGAACTTAAGAACATTTCAATGCCAAGACCACCAGCCCGTATGGTAGGACGCAAACTTGATCCCAATTAACAAGATGCATTTTCGGTTCATCTCCCATTCCTCCCCATAGAAAATCTCTTTGGATCTTCTCAATCCTATCACTCCACAGGGATGGAAATAAAGATAAATAATAAGTTGGAAGATTAGACAACGATTCTTTATCAATGTTACCCGCCTCCCTTTGATAAGCACAATTTTTCCAACCTGCCAGCCTCCGCTTCCATCTGCTCCGTCACCTCGTTCCACATCGAAACAGCCTTATATGCAGCCCCTAGCGGCAATCCCAAATATTTCATGGGCAAATTTGCCACTCTACACCCCAGGTATGCAGCCAAGGTCCCAATACTACCCACTTCCCCTACAGCCACCAGTTCTGATTTTCCAAGATTCACTTTCAGCCCCGAAACAGCCTCAAAGCATAAGAGGATTAGATGCACATAACGAATTTGCTCCGGACATGCTTCACAGAAAATTAGCGTATCATCGGCAAAAAGGGAATGAGAAACCACCAAATCTGAAAACACCCTTTCTCCCACAGAAAAACCAGCTATCAAACCTTGCTCTACAGTTGCATTCACCATCCTACTCAAAGCCTCCATGACCATCACAAACAATAATGGTGATAGCGGGTCCCCTTGCCATATTCCCCTTGAACTATTGAAGAATCCTTCCGGGGAACCATTTACTAAGATGGAGAACCTAACCGATGATATACACCACTCTATCCATTCCCTCCATCTCTCTCCAAAACCACATCTTTTCAACAAATACAGCAAGAAACTCCAATTGACATGGTCATATGCTTTTTCCAAATCCAACTTACAAATCACACCTGGCGTACCTGAACGCATACGGGCATCCAAACATTCATTTGCTATAAGCACCGAGTCTAATATTTGACGACCCCCAATGAAAGCATTTTGAGAATAGGAAATGAGCTTGCCTAGAACTGTTTTCAATCTATTGGCCAGCACCTTGGAAAGTTCTTGAATAATTTGTTGAATAATTTGTTGATTATGAGAAAGTTTAACTGCTGAAAGAAAGGTTTACCATATTAATATTCTAGACAAAAAAGAAAGTATTTTGCAGTGAAGGGAAGTGGTACTATTTTTTTTTTTTTTTTATATAAGTAATGTTGTATACATCAAAAAAAGCGCAAAGCACCTCTAGGTACACAAAGAGTATACATAGGAAAAGCCCACATTAACCTGCAAAAACCAAAACAATATAAGAACCCTAAAACCCAAAAGAAACCCTTATTCCAACACCCAAAACAGCCCTAAACCACCCTACCTTTGACCCTACTAAAGCTACTTCCTCTAGCCTCAAAATTAATTGAGCATTCCAAATTTTTGAGCTCCCTCTTCCCCTTAATATTTGAAACAGAAACTCCCTCTTCACGGTACCGATCAGCTTCCATGACTGAAAAAAGATTCAAAAGTCTTTTATCGTCACCCCCAAAAGTCAATCCCAAAGTGGGAGTGCATTCCATCGCGTCGAACACCCCCTTGAAATAGCCCTCCAACCCCATCACCTAAGTGTCCACCAAAACCTCGGCCAACAACTTCTTATTCTTATTCATCTTCTTACCTATATTCTTCTTCACTCTCCAAGAATACCACAATGAAGACTTACATACAAAAGAATAAATAGGTGTTCCACTCTCTGTCATACCAGAGTGAGAGAGGCTATGTCTCATACCCAACTTAGCGCAATACTATAGAGCTTGTGCTCTATAGTATTGCTCGTGAAAAGGATGCTTCAGTGGCAACCAATGTGGATTTTTTAGATGGAACTCCGCAGTGGAATGTTATCTTTAGCAGAGAAGTTCATAATTGCGAGGTGGATGTTGTTACTGCTTTTTTCCAGAAATTGCAGTCTAATTCTATTCAAAGGGGGAGTCAAGATAAATTGTGGTGGATTCCTTCCAAAAAAGGAACTTTTAAGGTCAAAGACTTCTTCAGAGCTTTATCTAGGGTGGAAGGGAGAGATTTTCCTTGAAAGAGTGTGTGGAGGACAAAGTCTCCACCAAGGGCTGTGTTCTTTGTGTGGTCAGCAGCGCTCAAGAAAATTCTCACTTTGAATAATCTAAGGAAGAGACAGGTGGTTGTCATTAATAGATGCTTCATGTGCAAGAAAGATGGAGAATCAGTCGATCACTTACTCCTTCATTGTGAGGTGGCCTATGCTTTATGGTGCAATATTTTTAGCAGGCTTGGTCTTTCTTGGGTCATGCCTGGTAGTGTTTTGGATTTGTATGCTTGCTGGTATTCCTCTGGCGAGACTAAGAGTGTCGTGATTTGGAAGATGGTGCCTATTTGTATTTTTTGGTCTATTTGGAGGGAGAGAAACAATAGGTGTTTTGGGACTTGGAAAACTCTATGGATGAGATTCTAGCCTCTTTGTTGTTTTCCTTGTACTCGTGAACTATGGCTTACCTGTCCCCTTTGTATCTTAGTTATGCGGATTTTTTTTCCCGCTTTTCTTTTCCTGGCTAGGAGTTCCTCTTGTATATATCCTATGTACTTTTGGGGCGCCTTCGCTTTTTAATAAAATCCTTTTGACTTATCAAAAAAAAACTTAGCCGCCCCTAAGAACCACCAGAAAACCCTAGGTGAGCAGCCATCAAAGCTGTATGACCAAAATGTGATTCTGCCATCGAGGGACCCATCTTCTGAGAAGAAGTTGAATAGTCTTCCTTAGCAACCAGAGTCAACGAGGGAGATGGAGAAGCAGTTCTCAACCGAAGAAACCCTTGTTTGAGCAAACCTTTCGCCGAAGAAGGAATCTGATTAGTCTTAGCAGAGGCTTCCTCCACCTCCGAAGAAACAAAGGCCACCGTAGGTGATGGGTCCGCACTCACCATGCTCTGAGGACTCGCCAGTGAAGATTTCTGATCAATTTGAACGGAGGCTTCCTCCATCGCGAAGAAATGGAGGCCATTGCGAGGGCAAATCCTTCTCTGGGTACATCAGAGATCAGCTTCGACACCTCAACGACAGCTTCCTCACCCTCCGACTACCCTGGGTTTGTACACACCACGCTCTGAGGACTCGCCAAACACACCATCGCAAGGGCAAAGCCTTCTCCGAGTACATCAGAGATTCCATTGAAGACACCAAAATCGTTAACTCCATCACCTCAGCAACTGCTTCCTCCGCTGTAGCTGCCATCTTCGTTGAAGCATCCCTAAGACCCGCTACAGAGCCCAATTTCAACACCTCACCACAAGAGACTGGATCCGAATCCAGTAGAAAAGGCCAAACCTTCTTCCACTTAAACCCAGCCCTCATCTTTAAACCACAAAAAGATTTGGGCTTTAGGCCCAGCCCAGTAGACAGGACCCAATCCACATCAACCCTAAGATTTTCGGGAACCCTCTTCAACTTTCGCAATACTCTCATCGTCTTCCTCCCTGTAGCACTGCCTCCCTGGGAAGGTCTCTAACCAGCACAGCCTTCTTGGACAATGCACCATTCTCAAGCTCGAAGCAATTTACTGGTGATTTCGTCTCCTCTCTGCCCTTCACCAATTCAAAATAAATTGCCATCGGAACCAGGTCAAACTGATTCACTGACACCGGAACCGCTCCACTAGGAGTCTCAGATAGCACTGCCACATAGGTCCGAGTAGATGACAAACCACCACCATCGGCAGTAACTCTAGAGATCACTAGCCGGTCCTTTGCAACGATGAGCCCTAGCAAGTGCAGTAATTCGCCTACAAATCGACGCCAGCCCCATTATCCACAGCCATCAATAGCCAAATAATCCCTTTCCGGCCCCCCTCAACAAAAACAAGTCGTCTCTAAGAACTGACCAGCCTTGTTGCTACCCTTATGGACCATCAAAACCTCCACCTCCTCCCGGAAAGATTTAGCAAAATCTTCTTTCCTCTGAGACAACAGCACCTCCTCCACAGTGTCCACCAACCAGTTCGAGCACCAAATCCCTAGCAAAATAGATCCCCCTCCCAGAAAGATTTAGCAAAATCCTCCTTCCTTTGAGAGAACAGCGCCTCCTCCACAGTGTCAGCCAACCAGTCCGAGCGCCGAATCCCTAGCAAAATAGATCCACCAAAACCTTTTGCCTCTCTTCCAAGTGAATCATTGACTTACCTAGTTTTGCCGAGAACAAGAAAGATTTTGCTTCCATCGAAAAACGACGCTCCATCTCAACCTAAATGATCACATCACACGAAGCTAGAAAACGATCTCTAGCGGAATGTGCCTACACGCGCCACCGCTAGAGGAGAAAGGGGAGAGAGTTTTTTGGGAGAGCCTTGAATAGTTTTAGTATTTTAAACCAATTCTGACTTAGCCAGGTTGAAATGGCAAGGACCTACTATTGTTGAGATATGATGGATTGTTATTGGTTGGGTTTTTGTGACTTTGTTCATGTTTTATTATTGATTAATCTAAGTTTTCATTTTGATAATTTTTTTTCCTTTGTAGGTCCTTTCAATTTAAATTACATCTATGGGAACAAATATTTAACACGTCCCAATTTATAAGGATTAAACTTTATGAATTTCTAACTCTCTTTCATATGTAGGTTTATGTTGTTGAGTAAAAAAAATGTAGTTCAAAATGATGTTTATAAACATTTTTTATTTTTGGTAACAATTAGTTAATTGAGGGAAGGAAATTGGTTACTCGTCATCTTTTTTTTTTTTTATTTGGTACTGGGTATTCAGAGTTTCACTCCAACTAATCCCGAGGGTGCATAGGCACTCAACAAGGAGTTTACCGCAAGTGCACCTTGAGTAATTCAAGGGGCAAACTCCCAGTCTAGTGTTTTCAAGAAACAGTTTGCACTAAGTGGGTTTCGAACCTAAGACCTTGAGGAGCATACTCAAAGTGCCAAGCTGTCCAACCACTGAGCCAACCCCTTGGGGTTGGTTATTGGTAATCTTTTTAAGACTTTTTCGAATAAATTATAATAAAAAAAAAACCTGCTCATAGAGCAGGTTATAAGTTATCATAGTACTTAAGCTATTAAAAGACACGTTATGTGCTAACAAACCTCATATATTTATGATATGAATAAATTAAATGAAGACCAAACAGTCCTACATCAAGGATCAGAAAATGGCAAATAACTAGATGAAAAATCTGAAACAGTAATAGGTACCTAAGGCATGAGCAGTGACAATGCTTGGCAAGTTTTGAAGAAAAATTTCACCCTCAAGCACATCTGTATCAAACCAAATGACATGAGAACTATTTATATACAGCATATCCAAAACTATGAACATAAAAAGACCAGGAAAACATAAATTAAATCCTGAAAAAAGCAACCTACTAGTCACATAGGCATTCAGCTATAAATAAAAAAAGATATTATACTTCATGATCCACAGGGAGATGCTCAATATTTGAAGGTGGTGATAAATGACAAAACCAAAATCACGTTTCCCTAAAATTAGGAATGAACAAGCTCATAAATGATCTTGTGAAGCAACCTTAACGCTAGGTGGATGCTAAGGGACCCTAGTGTGTAAGTCCTAGAAAATTTCTTATTGTTATCTTTTCTTTAATTTTATTTCCTAGAATGCTTTTTTGTACATAAATATTGTGTATTCATTCAAAGCGCAGAAAGGTGCAACCCAAGTACATCGGAAGTATACAAGAGAACCCTTAACCCATATTGAAAGAACATAAATCTAAAAACTCAGATAAAGTAGAAACGGATGAAATAGTCCATGTCACTCTCAATGTATACAAAGTATGTAGCACTAACTTCTTTAAATTGAACAAACAAGTATCACAATTGTCAAAGCTTCGGGCATTCCACTCACAACAAAGACACCACATCAAACATAAGGGGGTCATCCTCCATAAATGCAACGCTATATGGTTTCCAACTTGTCCCCTCCAACTTCCCAAACACTCACTCAAACTACAAGGCATAACCCAAACAACTAAAGAATCACACTCCACATCTTTGGTTTTTTTGATATTACACTCCACATCTCTATTACAACCACACAATGAAGTAATAAGTGTTCAATGGATTCTCCATTATTCTTACATAGACAACACCATTCAAGCACAATAATTTTCCTCTTACATAAGTTATCCAAAATTAAGATTTTTTTTAGTCACTGTCCACACAAAGAAGGCTACTCGCCGGGGAATCTTACCTTTTCAAATACTCTTCCAAGGAAATGTGGGCCGTACAGGAGTAGACAATCCCTGATAATACAACTTCACTTTAAAAGACTTCCTTTTTGATGGGATCCAACATATTTTCTTCTCATTTCCATACCTTACTATTTGGGAGTACAATAACTCAAAAAATCGAGCGACCACATCCACCTCCCAATCATGCACTAGTCAAGTAAACAAGATATTCCAACGGATGGTACCATTATTAAACTGCATATTCTCCTCCACCCATGCATCCTTCCCCCATGCAATAGTAAACAACTCCGGAAAGAGGACCTTCAAAGTAGGACCTTCAATAGTAAGCAGCATTCCAGCATCTCAATGTCTCAAATTGATTTTAGCCTTGAAAGAAGCCCCCAACAAAAGACCTAGGCGCTTCAAAAGCAAAGAAAAAATTTTGAAAACCAAGGATACGAGCCAAGCCTTCAACCACTTCCACAGAGACTACAGGGACTAGCTCTAGTTATCCAAGTTAAATTTCAAACCTAAGACAACTTCGAAGCATAAGAAAAGACAACGCAAAAGGCAGAGGTAATCGGAACTTGCCTCACAAAAGATCAAAGTTTCATCCACAAATAGGAGATGAGACTGAAAAAGCTCGTCATTATTCTTATGACCCCACCGAAAAACCTTATAACGCTCCTTATTCCCAATAACAAACAACATTCTACTCAAAGCCTCCATAACAACAACAAAAAGAAGAAAGGATAAAGGATCCCTCTATTTCAAGCCACAATAACTGTTGAAGAGGGAGTTCCATTAATCAAGATAGAGAAGCACATCATGGAAATACAATGCATAATCTACTTGCACAATATCTCCCCAAAATCATATCTCCTCAACCTATATAGCAGGGACCCCCAATTAACATGACCATAAGCCCTTCTTTTACAAGTAATCGATAAAATTTAGCATGAGGCGGCCATAAGTATACAAAGAGTATACAACAAAATGATTGATACACAGAGGGCGATACAATTTATCCCATCACATCCTTCTATCCAAACACCCGCAAAAGCCAAACAAATTTTTTTTTTTTTTGATAAATAAGTGATTCATTGAAAAGCACAAAGGGGCGCAACCCTAGTACACAGGAAGTATACAAGGAAAAGCCCTACTAAAGGAAAAAAGAGGAACATAAAGATAAAAATTGAGACATGGTGGAAATCTTAGGCACATTACAAGCTTCGGTCCAAAATTATCAACAACATTTCTAAAGGAAGAAAATAGTAAAGTCCCTCACACACTCCTCAGTTTTTTTCCACCACCCTCCTATTCCACATAAGGAAAATCCCTCAAGAAGCCCCTCTTGACCCAAAGTAACACAACTCAACATATTGACAACCTCACAAACTATGCACAACCACCCTTGACAGATTCTCCAATTTAGCTTCTTGTAAACAAACAATGTTAACAACATTCCATTCTCTGAGTAAATTCCTGACCCTATGTTTATCCCTCTCCTTCAACCTTCTAACATTCCAAGACAAGATACTAAGATGGATTTAACTATTCCTGAACCTGGTTTAGAATCAAATTCGGATCTAGTTTTTGCTTTGGCTCCACCTCATGCTTCTAGTCACTGCTTGGTTCCTAGTCTGGTTTCTTTCTCAACATTGGAGGTTCCGACAACTACTGGGATTGAACAGGTGCATTTAGAGAAAATTTCTGCCTCTTCACATTCTTTGTCTTTGCTATCCCCTAGGCTGGAATCTTTTCTGCCGGACAACTTGGTTGCCCATTCGTCAGAGGCGTTAGCTTTGGGAGATAGATTACGCTTGCTTTAGAGCTAAGAGAGAGCAAGGAAATCAGGTATAAGATTCTCTTCTTCTTGAGGCGGTGGAATCCCTTAGTGCTCCGCTGGTACAATATCAATCCAACCCAATCGTTGGGTTTGCTACTCAGACTATTTCGGAGGCTATTAAGGGTCAAGTGTTTGTTTCATCATCCTCAACTCATGCGGGACCAATTAGTGTAGAGGAGGAATCAGCTCAAGTGAAGCCTGCTCCTAAGAATACTAATCCGATGAGGGGCATGTTATGGTTCTTAATCCAAGTCCAACAGAGAAAGGGGATTCTCTTCTTTCAGCATCTCTGGTTGTTACGGATGATGAAGTAGAAGAAGCCTCAGGAAGTCATTCCGCATTCTGGATGAAGCTTTCAGATTTGGGTGGGATTAGGAAGACGATGTTTGGGATGAGGAATTTTCTCTTGATCCTCTTGATTGGGTGTTGGATTGCGTTGAAGATGAGGATCCGACCTTGGTGCTGATGGATGATGTGCAAGAGGATTTTGTATGGGAAGTAGAGGTTGCACGGTATAGGACCAAAGGCAAGTGGGGGCTATTAAATTTGGAAAACTCCGTTAACTATGGCTTGGCTAGTGCATCCTCTCGGAGAAGGAAGGGCAAGACTGGTGGGGTGTAGCTTCTTGTTGTGGGTGTTGCTTTGGGGTGTTTATTTAAGGGCTTTGGGTGGGTTTGTTGGGTTTCTTTAGTGGGTTAAATTTGGTGTTCAGTTCCTTTTTTCTAGTGAGGCGTTTCCACTTGTATATTTGCAATGTACATAGGAGAGCGCTTTATACTTTTAATAAAACTTGATTATTACTTATCAATAAAAATATTTGGAGTCCTAGTCCAAGTAAGAGATGTAGTTGTTTACCAATATATATTTGGATATACAATGCATTTTTCAAAAGCAATTAAAACCCTTCAGTAATTACCTGATGTAACCCTAACCTAGGTTTGATGCTTAGGAATTTCAGGTGAAAAAATTAATATTATCTTTTAACTTGTTCCTCCATATTTTATCATAGTAACACTTCAATTCTAAGCCTTCATTGTCACGGCCCAATCCATGCATCTAGTTGCTGTCTAGGAAATCCAGCAAACTTTTCTCATATGCCGGCAACTTCTTGCCATTCAAACCATATCCCTACTAAAATCTAAAGCCATCTATTAAGCGTATTAATTATTTCCCACCAACTAAAACTCCAACATTACGAAAATTGCTGCACTTTAGTCCATTAACTTGAGTAAACAACATTATGCAATTAGCTAGTGCTACCCAACACCACAACCAAGCTGCAAATATACACTTAGCATAATTTAAAAAAAAAAATGATAATAAATAAATAAAATCATGTTTCCAACCAATACAAGTATGGAAGAATAAAAGAATCTAGGCAAAAGCTAAAGAATAATTTCACCAAATGACACTACTTAACGAGTCTAGCTCAATAAACTAAATGGCTGATTTCATCAAAATCAGAAGACATAAATTCCACTGGATACAGATATTGAGTCATTACAATTCAAGTATTCTTTAATCAAAAACCTCAAAAGATGCTCTTAAATGAAATGCAATCATGAGATTGAAAGGGCATTGTTCTCCTGTTTCTATAATTTCTCAAGTCTCATGGTCAGAACTCAATATAAACATTCTGAGAAACCATCCAGACTACAAAATAACAAAAATCAAGCTTTCTAATAAACTAGCCTATTTCAGCTTACAGATAGAAGCATGCTAAAAAAAAACAGACCATAAATCAGTCTGAACTATCAATAATATATCATATCCAACAAGGAGAGAGCCAAAAAAAAAATCAGTACAATTTTCAAAATATTCCATTAAAGAATGAGCAAGTGCAACAGTAATCCCTTAGAAAACATGACGAAATGGAAAAAAGAAAAAGGAATGCCATATAGTATTATCCAAGCTCACAATAATAATTTTTTGGGAAAAATATGTACCCAATTTATTGCGAGAAATAAGATATACCATTAAAGGAAGGCAGTTTAAATACTCTATTGCTCATATCCACAGCGATTCCTTCCGAAACACGGAACATCCCAGCCCTTGACATCATCGCTCTTCCTTGGCCAATATACAGACCGTTTCGCTCAAAATAATATGGATCTACATTGATAATAGTGACATGTATCAACCCACAATATCCAATAAACCATTAATTTTAGGTTCAACACAAACATGTATCTGCGTGTGAAGGGAAATATCTTTTAATCACAAGTATTATATCCACTGCAAAAGTAGAAGTTATTTGTTTCTGGGTTGAAAAGGTTATAGCATTCTGAAAAACATGTAAATTTGAAACTACAAACTTGATTTAGTTATTTAAAGCTCAAGGTGGGGATGGTATATGCATTACAAGGTATTTGATTCTCTAAGGAGACCTATCAAAATAAAAAATAAAACATTTGGTTGCATTAAAGAGAAATTAGTTGTTGGCTAATTTCTTTTTTTTCGACAACACATACATTTAAAACACATAACTTCTATGCAAATTATGCAAGTACTATAATATGAATACATGTACATGCTGTCACAATCCAGGAAAACTAGAGCCACAAGCCTTCACCTGAAGAGGATTAAAGAAGTGCATATAGCACATCAGTTTGTTTCATTTTAGTACACTTTCTTATGTTAATACTAAGGCTTAGCTATTAAGTTTTAATGGGATGAGTTGTAACAACAGTGATACGATGGTTGAAATTTTGATTGTTATGAGACGTTTAGTTTGCTATGACTTTCAGTTTATGAAATTCTTCTATCCTTATGTTTCTAGTTCGAGTGATGCATAATATCATCCCATACGTTTAGTTTGTATGGGATGGCAGAATTTTAGGAGGTTTTGTAAATATGATGTTGGTGAGGGCTCGAAAATTCGTTTTTGGGATGATATTTGGTGTGGTGAGAGGGCCCTTAAGGAGGAATATCCCGGACTGTTCCGCATTGCTAGACTCAAGGAAGCGTCAATTGCGGATAACATGGAGCGTTCTAGCAATTCTACTCAGTGGAATATCCAGTTCACCCGGTTGATTCATGATTGGGAGGTAGGGGAGTTGGCCTCTTTTTATAAAAGCTTATATGATTGTGTGAGAGGTGAGGAAAGACAAGTTATGGTGGGTGCCTTCGAAGGGTCTTTTTGAGGTCAAGTCCTTCTATCGAGTGCTTTTGCCTCGCGGACAAGCCTCTTTTCCTTGGAAGAGTGTTTGGAAGTCCAAAGCTCCTCCTAGAGTGGCTTTCTTTGTTTGGACGGCTGTTCATAGCAAGATCCTTACTCTAGACAATCTTGGGAGGAGGGGTTTGGTGGTGGTGAACCGATGCTGGTTATGTGAAATGGAAGAGGAGTCGGACCATCTTCTTCTTCATTGCAGCAGCGAGGACTTATGGAACGCTTTCTTTGCTCGGTTTGGGCTTTGTTGGGTAATGCCTCGCTCCGTCAAGGAGGCTCTAGCGAGTTGGTGGACGGCGGGTCGTACGAGAAGCGCTGTTGTTTGGAAGATGGTCCCGCATTGTATTTTGTGGTGCATTTGGAGGGAGCGAAATAATAGATGTTTCGAGGACTCATGAGACTCGAGAGGAGCTCCTACATTTTTCCTTGTTACTCTCTTTTCATGGACTACAGTGCTTGCTCGCAGTGCTATTAGCTTTGTAGATTTCCTTTCTTTTCTTTCCCTTTCTCCCTAGTGCCTTTTGTATACTCCCAGTGTACTAAGGGTTGCGCCCCTCTGCGCTTTTTGATATAACATATTGACTTATCAAAAAAAAATATCATCTTCCTACAGGAAGGGGGTGTTAACATGCGATAACAAGATCTGCTGTTCGTAATGATGTTATCTAATCTCTGCCCAGAAATAACAATCATGTTCTCCATCAAAATCTAGATATCTTAATTTTTTATATTAAGGCATAATATCTTTGACCAGTTATAATAAATGATGTGTATCATAAAATGCAATGCAAGTGAAGCAGAGAGCCATTCCATCTAATTTTTCCAGGAAAAAAAAAAAAAAAAAAGTCCACCTACAATTATCCTACCAAAAAATTATGTGCATCATAAAATGCAACGCAAAGAGCCATTTGTAACACCCTAGAGCCCCTAGGGTAATTTTATGATGTTGTTGCTGTTCTATATTTTTTAATTTGTTGTGTCGTAGTTATTTGCTTAATTAATAAGGGGTATGTTAGAGGGCTGAAAATGACTTATAAAGGACAAAAAGATCAATAACTGTTGAGTCTAAAACCTAGCAGAATCTGTCCAGCTTAATTGCTTACAAAAAAAGTAAAGTTTTCTTCGTTAAAACAAGCCCTAATTGTATACCAACTCTTTCCTATTTTCTAGGAGTTGTCTCCATCGAGTATTTTGTCTCGGACGTAATGACAATCAACCTCAATATGTTTAGTCCTTTCATGAAAACTAGGTTAGATGCAATATGTATAGTAGCCTGGTTATCACAAGATAATGGGATAGGAGTAGAAGCCGAGAAACCACTCTCGTGAAGGAAATATTGTAACCATATCAATTCAATAGCTGTATGAGCCATTGCCATATACTCTGCTTCAGCACTAGATCATGCCACTACTGTCTATTTCTTACTCTCCCAAGTTACAAGATTACAGCCGAAGAATGTGCAATATCTTGTAGTAGACCGTCTATCTGAAGGAGAACCTGCCCAATCTGCATTAGTAAAACCTTCTACCCTAAGATGTCCATTTGGTCTATACAATATTCCTAGATCAAGTTGTCTCTTTACATACCAAATAACTCAAGTAACAGCTTCTCAATGTGAAACCCAAGGAGCCTCCAAGAACTAACTGACAACACTAACGGCATATGAAATATCTGGCCTGGTGATAGTAAGATAGTTCAACTTCCCAACTAGATGAAGGTACTTGCAAGGATCTTCAAATAATTCACCTTCATCCTTTAGTAATTTCTTATTTGGATCCATTGGAACATCAACTAGTTGAGAACCCGAAAAACCTGTCGCTTCCAATAAGTCATGTGCACACTTTCTCTAAGATAAGTTGATACATGTTCGAGATTTAGCAACTTCAATACCTAGAAAATATCGAAGTTTGCTCAAATCATTTTTATGAAATTGATCCTGTAGAAATTGTTTTAATCGGGCAATGCCTCCTATATCATCTCCAATAATGATATAGCCTGCACGAGTATGTAAGTGAAATACTGAATGACCTGTCTGACATCTCTAAAGACCAAACTTCAATACCGATTCAAAAAACTTTTCAAATCATGTCTGTGGTGATTGCTTGAGACCATACAATATCTTTCTTAACTTACAGACATAGCCCTAAGACTCCCCCTAAGCAACAAACCTAGGTGGTTGCTCCATATAAACTTCCTCATGCAAGTCCCCATGTAGAAAGGCATTTTTGACATCCAACTGAAAAAACGGCCAATCAAATTTAGTAGCCATCGAAATAAGAGCACGAATAGAAGAAATTTTGGCTATTGGAGAAAAAGTGTCATCATAATTAATACCATATGTTTGCGTATAGCCCTTAATAAGCAATCAAGTTTTCAATCGTTCAACAGAACCATCAAGATGAAACTTAACTGTATAAAGAGGATATTAGGATAGGATGGGAGTGTTTCTCGAAATTCATTAAATTTGAGGTTGGTGATGGCTCCCAAATTAGTTTTTGGCATGATACTTGGTGTGGTGATCAACCGTTGAAGGAGTCTTACCCTGAGTTGTATCGTATTGCAAGAAACAAAAAGGTGAGTGATAATATGCAGATTTTGAATGAGGAAGTTCATTGGAATGTTCATTTTTTCCGAGAAGCCCAGGATTGAGTGGTGGAGGTGGTGATGGCTTTCTACGGTAAATTGTATGAGACCCGGCATCATGTGGGGGAGGTGGATCAGATTTGTTGGATTCCTTCCAAGAGGAAGTTTTTTGAGGTTCACTCCTTTTTGGTGTGCTTTCCCTTTCTTCGGATAGGTACGAGGTGGGGTGTTCTTCATTCCCGTGGAAGGGCATTTGGAAGGTTAAAGTCCGCTCCGAGTTAGTTTCTTTGTGTGGACGGCTTCTCTTGACAAGATTCTCACTTTGGATAATGTTCACAAGAGAGGTTTGATTGTGGTGGATTTGTGTTGTATGTGCAAGAGGAGTGGTGAATCCATCAATCATCTTCTCCTTCATTGTGAGGTGGCTCGTACTCTTTGGAGTCTTTACTCTTTTTGGTGTTAAGTGGGTAATGAATGGTAGGGTTCTTGATCTCCTGGCAGGCTGGAAAGGTCAAAGAGGCAATAAAATGGTGATGGAGGTGTGGAGAATGGCCCCTTTGTGCCTTATGTGGACTATTTGGAGGGAGAGGAATGCTCAATGTTTTGAAGATACGGAATTGACAATGGCGGAACTTAGCAATAGATTTCTTAAATTGTTATTTCTATGGGCGGGAGTTTTGAACATTCCTCAAGTTTCTAATATGCAGCAATTTGTAGAAGTGTGTTCCTTTTATCTTTGAAGGGGTGAGTATCTTTGTATACTTCATGTGTACTAAGGTTGCCCCCCTCTGCGCTTTTTAATGATATCCTTACTTATTTATCAAAAAAAAAAAAAAAACTATGTAGACTCATTTGCAACCAATAGTCTTCTTATTAGGTGGTAAGGGAAGAAGCTCCCAATCCCATTATGATGCAATGCCTTCATTTCCAATTCCATAGCTTACCTCCAACTAGAGTCAAATACTATAACCTGTACTGTCTTAGGAATAGAAACACTAGAGAGATGGGAAATAAAACAAGAAAGTGTAAGAGATAAAGAGCTAGTGGAGGCGAACTGACTGATAGGATGTTGGGTAGTGCAAGAACGTTTACCTTTCCGTAGGGCAATAGGCAAGTGGTTGGATGATGATGGCGGTGTAGGAGTTGATGGTCGAGGCCAGTGCTGATAAACCTAGAGTGGAGCAGGCACCCGATGAGGCAACAGGACTGAAGGAGAAAGAGAGTCAAGCTCAGAGAGAAGAAAAATAAGCAGCAGAAGAGACTTGACATCAGGTTCAAGAGAAGAGTCACCTAAAGAGGTAGCAGCAGGAAAATAGGGGAGAGACTCAACAAATGTGGCATCGGCGCTAGTGAAGTAGCATCGAAGAACCGGACTATAGCAATAGTATCCCTTTTGGATTGTGGAATACTCAAGAAAGACACATTTAGTAGCACGAGGGTCAAGCTTATCAAACCAAGAACCCAAATTATGAACATAGCAGACATGCCCAAAAACCTTCAGTGGCAAAGAGAACGGGGATGAAGAAGGATATAAGAGAGAATGGGAAACTTTCTAAGCAGCTGTTAAAAAATAAGGAGATTCTTGCTAAGGTGGTGGCTGACATACCGGCGGAGGGATTCTCGAAGGAGGTGATTAGCACGATGAATTTTGCTCCGGTGGTGGGTTTATCCTGGGGTGGTGATGATAAAAGAATGTTGAACCTTTTATCGAAAATTGAGAAGGAAAAGCGGGAGCTAGCTACTCCTAAGGTGAAGGGGAAGAGGGAGCTCAAGAACTTGGAGTGCTCGTTCAACGTTGAGGCTAGCGGGCAGAGGTCCTCTCAGGCGAAGTGCCAACGCAGGCAGGGCTTTCTTGGGTCTAAGATTGCTTATTCCTTCCCCCCTGAGGTGCAGTAGGGGGATTGGGGTGGTTTTCGGGTGTTTTTTCTTGGGCTGATTTTTTTTTGGGTTTGATTTGGTTGTTTCCCTGGTTGGGTTTCTGTTTCTAGGGTTTGATTTTTGGGGGCAGCTTATAAGCTTGGCGCCCTATACGTATTGTATTTGACGCGCCCTTTTGGGTTTTTTGGTATACAACATTACTTATCCAAAAAAAAAAGTAACTATGTTTTAGAACAAAAAAGGCTGGTACTTAGGAATACATTGGAAATTTTGTGAGTTGATGAAACATACCCTGACCATCAGATTTTCTGCTCTCAGAAAACAAAACAAAACAAAAAACTTCCCTAAATGCATGTAGTAGGTTGTGCAAATGATTAAACACACAAGTTCAACACCTTCTTATGTATTCATCCATTACCAATTATGCCTACTTGTAATTTTGACAGTGTTTATCTGATACCTACATGCATTTAGCATGGGAAAAACATGCCTTCTAGTTCACCAAAAAAGTATTACTTTTAGCCAACATTTACCAAGTCACTCTTCACCGAACAAAAATTCTGAATCCAATCAATACTTATAATGCAAACAATATACTAAAATTATTTGTCAGTTCAGCAGGGAATGAACGCAATTACCTGTCTCCAAGCCCTGCAGAACAGTCCCCCGTGTTATACCAAGCCCCCATCCACCATCAGGACCAGGCTGCTCCACAGCAACTGAAACTGCAATTTTTTCCCCTTTCTCAACGTGAGCACTGCAAGCCATTACACCAGGAACATAGACCTAAAGGTAAACTACAATTAGGTCCCTGATCAACAGAAAACCTAATCACTGATCTATAATGTGCTCCCCCCACCCCCAACCCCTCAAAAAAAAAGGGTCTAGGGTTCAGGTGCTCTTAATAATATGTCACAAAAAGGTAAAAACTGTAGAATGAGGTGCTCTTAATAATATGTCAGCACTGCAATCAAGTTATATAATAAGTGTCTAGGGCTCATCTTTATTACCCTGCTACAGCTCTACAAATTCATTTTGAAGATTTTAGACTTACAGGAACCCATGGTAATTTCTTCAAAAAAGTACAAGGAAAATGATTAGGACTTTAAAATACAATAGGAAAAAAAAAACTGAGAAAAAAGGTATGGAAAAACAGTTAATTTTTGCTGATTTCAGACTTATTGTCAACCAATAACACTAAGCATGGAAAGTAGGGTTACAAAAAAATTAAGCAAAATGGAAACGATTGCTATGTGTTCCGTACATGTCAGATTAAGATTATATCAGCAGATAATGCAAACATGGCAGTAAAAATATAATCTTCATACTTTAGAAATAAAAGATTATGCTAACCTGAGCACCTCGAAGAACTGCCTCGGCACATTTCCGGCTCACAATTACCTCCTTAGGAGGTTTTTCATGTGTATAACCATAATCAATCACATGTGGTCCTGAACCCCGGACAAACACCACATAGTCTAACCCAGGGACCTGACACTTAGAAATGGGACCAGTTTGGAAGTTTTCTTTCAGAGCATTTGTCACCTTACTACAGTCACTCAAATTCAGGGAAATGTTAGTTTCTTTCAAACAAACTTTTTGCTTCAAGCCTGTATCAGCATTGACATTGGCATCATATTCGCTTAAGTTCTCATTAGCATCGTCATGCTCTGTTTCTTTCATAATTGCCATTAGCTTCTGAATAACGGCATCACTTGTTGACTTGAGTGTATTCACACGTACACAAGAGTAGCAAGACGGATGTCTGATCAAAGCATACAAGTACTCAATTAGATAACAATTACAGGAAAATTTAGCAAATTCAAGAAACCAAACTAATAGGACTGAGTTTACATATAGATACTTTCAGTGTACAAAACTCATCTCAGATATGAAATATATAAAAGCTGGTCAGGAAATGCTGTTATTGCGAATGAAATTACAAAATTTGCACAATATATGATGTCATTAAGCAAAAGCAGTACAGAACACAGCCCTAACACCATGCATTTGATGCATTGCAGCACCGGCACATCAATTTGTATGAACCATTTGTACATTTCATTAGTATGCAAGGCATTACTCAAGTTATTAATTGATGCATGGATTATAACAACACTTTGATGTCATAAACATGAAAACTATTCAATCCACAAAATCAAACACCTCTGAAACTAATATTTTCTTTCATTCAGAAAATTGGGGGAGGGAGGAGGAACCTCTAATAAATCGAGAAATGAACCAATGGGCTCAAAAACAAAAACTTTAAAAATGCCAAAAACAAAAAATTATTTCCCTAGACTTCCTTAGCAACAATATTTCTCGATGACAGTATTACTGACTCGTAAATATTCAATTTTTAATTTAAAAGGTGAATCACTTGGCTTAGACAAGTGAAATATTATACTATGCTCAATGAGAAAAATATTATACTAGGTTGATTTTCTTGAGGCAGGAATTTCAAATCATTCCCCTTCTGTGGTTACTGTGGGTAGGTTAAGGAGTTTTGGTCCCCATCCTTTAAAATTTTTTATCTTTTGGGCTGAGAATGCAGAATTTTTAAATTGGGTGGAAGAGGGATGGAGGTTAGTTGAGGGAGTTCCTATGTTCAGATTATATGCTCGGTTGAAGGCTGTTAAACACATTTTGAAGGATAAGACTTGGGTTTTTACAGGGCTATCCATCAAATTGTTGCTCAATCTAAATAAAGATTGGAGCAAGCTCAAAGAGAGATTTTAATGTATGGTGGGCAGGCTGACTGTGCAAAAAAAGAGAAAAAAATGTCTTCATGAATTTCTTTCGATTAATAAGGCCGAGGAAGCTTATTATAAAAATAAAAAAGTCTCGAGTTAAATAGTTGAATTTGGGGGATCAAAACTCCTCTTATTTTTCAAGCTAGTTAAAATTCAATAGGAATTTAATCACTCACTTGTGGGATGATAATGGAGGTAAAGTAGTTGAGGAGAATCAAATTAAGCAAGTTGCGGTTGATTTTTATACGAAGCTTTTGAGTTCTGAGTCTCTTGTTTTCAATGAAGATAAAGCTTACTAAGCGAATTACTAATGTTCAATGTGCTACGCTACAGGCTGAGGTTACTGATGCAGAAATTATGGCTACTGTGTTTGCCATGAAAAATGAGAAAGCCCTTGGTCCTGATGGTTTTCCTGCTGAGTTCTTTAAGAAGGCATGGTCTATTGCTAGTCAGGATGTTATTGTTGCTATTAGGAATTTTTTCCAATCTAGAAAGCTTCTAAAAGCAGCAAATGCTACAATTATCATGTTGGTTCCGAAGAAAGTAAATCATTCAAAAATGGGTGATTTCCGTCATATCTTCAGTTGTAATCTTATCTACAAGTGCATTACTAAAATTTTGACAAATTGGTTGGTTTCTTGTTTGGAAGACTTAATTAGTCCTAACCAAACAGCTTTTATCCCTAATAGAAGTATCACTGAAAATGTGTTATTAGCTCAAGAATTTATGAAGAATTATCATAAGAGTGGCGAAATGGCTCGTTGTACAATGAAGGTGGATCTTGTGAAGGTTTATGATTCAGTCATGTGGGATTTTGCTCTTCATAGTCTTTGTTGTTTTGGTATGCCTGGAAAATTTGTTTCTTGGGTTCAGGAGCATATTACTTCTCCTTGGTTTTGGGTGGCTGTAAATGGTACTTTGGTTGGTTATTTTGAAGGGAAAAGGGGTTTTGGGCAAGGTGATCATTTATCTCCTTATTTGTTTGTTTTGTCTATGGAAGTTTTGCCTAGTCTTTTGGCAGAATGTGTGGTTAAGAAGGAGGGATTTGGCTATCATCATCACTGCTCTAAGGTTGGTCTCACTCATCTATGTTTTGCGGATGATCTTCTCATTTTCTCGGAGGCTAGTGTGCATTCGTGCATTCTGTTAGTACTATTCAGAAAGTTCTTGGTGAGTTTGAGTCTCTCTCTGGTCTGAAGGCAAATCTTGATAAGAGTACTTGTTTTTGTGTTGGGGTTTTTTCTCCTTTGGTTCAATCTCAGATTCTTTCTAAATTGAAGATGGGTGAAGGTAAGCTTCCAGTTCGTTATTTAAGAGTTCCCTTGATTTCTTCTCGGCTGTGTGTAGCTGATTGTGATACTCATTTGGAGAAAATTATTGCAAGAATAAATAATAAATTCTTGGCTTTCTAGGAATTTATCCTTTGCTAGGAGGTTGCAACTCATTTCCTTTGTGCCGTATAGTGTGCAAGTTTATTGGAGTAGTATTTTCATTTTACCAAATTGAATTATTAAAGCTATTGAACAAAAATTTAATAGATTTCTTTGGAATGGTAATGGTGAAGGGAATGCTTGAGCTAAAGTATCTTGGAGTATGCTTTCTATGCCAAAAAAAGAGGGGGATTTAGGCATTAAAAAGCTTGAGGAATGGAACTGGGCTGCCATGATGAGGCATATTTGGAGTTTGTTTGCGAAAGCTAGATCCCTTTGGGTTGCATGGGCAAAGGAAAATCTTCTAAAGGATAAGAGCTTTTGGCAAGTTTCTACCTCAGATTTGCACTTGGAGTTGGAGAAAATTGTTAAAGCTTAGAGATGAAGCAAAACATTTTCTCTCTTTTGATGTTGGTAATGGGAAGAATATTTATCTTTGGTTTGATGCTTGGCACTCAGATGGAGTGCTCTATGAGAGTATGGGCATAGAGTCATCTATGATGCTCATAGTATACTTGAGGCCCAGTTAGACTCTATCATCCAAAATGGTCAATGGTATTGGCCTGCTGCTCGTCGGATCATCTTGTTAATATTCAAAGTAGGTTGTGTATGGTTCCTATTGGTGATGAGGATAAGCCAAAGTGGAATGCTTCAAAAACCGGTACATTCTCTTGCTCAGATACTTGGGATTTCATTCGGGTTAAGGAAAATGTTGTGGATTGGTTGGCATTGTTTTGGTTTCCTTTTTCAATTCCTAAACAAGCTTTCATCACTTGGTTAGCAATGAGGGATGCTTTGACCACTGGGAGGAAGTTGTTGATACGAGGGTTTCAAGGAGATGTGAAATGCATTTTTTGTAGACATGTAATTGAGGATAGAAATCATTTATATTTTGCATGTGGTTATAGTAGCAGAATTTGGCAGCAGGTATGAGTTTTTGTAGGATGCTTAACCGCCTACTTGCTGGGAAGATGTGGTTTCTTTTGGATTGGAGTGGAGAGGCAAAACTATGAAAGCTTATTTATGTCAGCTAGTTTTTGCTTCTACAATATATAACATTTGGAGGAATCGTAATGATTTGAGACATAACAATAATCCGTGCACTAAAGAGAAGCTTATTCAACGTCTTAGATGGGTGGTGAAGATCCAGTTTGCTACGAAAGGTAGATTTAAAAAGACTAGAGGAAATGATATTCTTTGTAGTGCTTGGGGTATAGATGGGATATTGGTTTAATCTTGTGGAGATTTTTTTGCTTGTATAGGTGTTTTCAGCTTTAGCTAGCTTTTCTTTGTAAAGTGTTTAGTTGTTGGTTAATGAAAGTTACTCATTCATCAAAAATAAATAAAAAATAAAATAAAATATTTTCAAAGTAATTATACTAGATTGGAAAGTTGAATTTATTTCTCAGTAACCAAACAGCTCGAGAAAAGGATGAACGCAACATAAAGAACTGGTTTTCAGAAGAATGAATTGAGAAACATATAAAAGCAATACGAAAAGAGAAAGAAATGTAGTAAAGTGAGAGTACGTTAGGGCATTGGAAATACGCGAGAAATGGTCCGCTCCGTAGGCTTTGATGAAGTACTCCTCCACTTGAGGGTTCCATCGCAGCATCGGCTTGTACCCGTATCGCTCCGATACATCCTCCATCTGCAACATATTGAAGCTTAGCTACCAACGTACAAAAAGCATACGTGAATATATATATATATATAGAGAGAGAGAGAGAGAGACCTTGGGTGTCTTAGAGTTTGGAGCCTGAGGAAGCGTCTGCCCGAGGTTTGGACCAAATCCCTCGCTTTCCTCATTCAAAGAGGCGGGTAAAAACTTTAGGTCGTACTGTGACTAGAAAAAGAGGTTGGGCTTTGTTGGAGAGGGAGTCCAAGTCCTATTCAGTCCAACTAGCGGGTTTGGGTTTATAAAGTTTACTTGTAATTACTTTTTTTCCAATCAACTACAACATATTGTTACTTTGTCCTTATGAATTGACAACCCTACTACCCAACTCTATCAAACTATCATTTTGTGTCCAAAACTCCTCTTCCGTCAATCAAATGCATTAACTCAAACGGTCAACCCATCACATGCGCCTCATATGCCATCTTGAAATTTTTTGTCTCACATTTTCCCTCAATTAGCTACAACACATTGTCACTTTACTCCCATGAACTAACAACCTTATTGTAGGTAAAGTAACAATGCATTGTAATTGATAGGGAAAGGGTCGGATAGAAAATTTCAAGATAGCATGTGGGGCACACATGACTATTAACCGTTTGTGTTAATGCATTTAACTAACGAAATAGGGGTTTTGAACACAAAATGGTAATTTGATAGGGTCAGGCAGTAGGGTTATTACTTCATAAGGGCAAAGTGACAATGTGTTGTTGTTGATAGAGGAAAAATGTAATTACCCCTAAAATTAATTGATGATTAGGGCTTTGTTTGGCAAAGTATTTCATATTCCTTTACTACTATTCATCACCATTTTCCAAAAAAATCAACATCAAACATTCTAACTTTTTCACTTTTTATTATTATTCAAATATAAAAATCACTACAAAACAAATTTTTTTTACTTTTCCACATCATTTTTTTACTTTTTTATACCAAACATTCTTACCTTTTTTTTCTTATCAATCTACATCAACTACTATGTCTAAAGAAAAAGCTTCACCAAACAAAGCCTAGGCACCTTCTTTGTCGATAATAGTTAGAGCAATAAACGAGCCATTACACTTGACAATCTATTCCGTTAAGCTCAATCCGAACTCAAACTTGGCATTATACAAATTTGCTTGTTACTATAAAAAACTCTCTCAATTACTTGCTCAATTGACTTAACGGGGACTCACAAACTCGACTCGTTTAAAGCTTAACTGGATCGTTCACCCGGCTCTTTAACCCAACTCGTTAGCTCATTTATATATCTTGTATATATATAAACAAAATATATTAAAATATTACAAAAAATGAGTCATATAAATTTAAGTATGTAAACTAGTAATTAAGTACTATGCTATTTAGTCCTTAGGTTTTCAACTTATTTGGATTTAGTTATTGGGTTTTCAATTTCAAGAATAGGGTCCTTAAGTTTTGCCCAAGTTTAAAATAGGCCTTTCTATCACTTTACCGTCAAAATTAACAATTTGTCAATTACCACGTTGTTAGTTCTTGTGTTGGCTAATTCAGTGTTCAAAATGGTTGTTCACTTGTTTCGAAGCACCAAGACTTGTCCACAAGGCACCAATGTACAGCCCCGTCGGAACGGGACGATAGCCTGTCCCGACTTCCAACAAGTCAGAAGTATCCCCAATGCAAGCCATGTCCAAACAAGCCCTTACCCAGTCCGAACAACAAATCCAGCAAGCCCACCAACGTAGTAGCTATCTGGACATGGAGCAAGGCTATCTAGACTATAGAAGTAGAAACTCAATGCTTGTCTAGATAGCCCGTAGATTTTATGCCCAAAACGTGTTTTTAGTGTGGGCCAAGGTCTAGGGTTTTGTAGATGTTATAAATACATCTTTATAGAACTAGAGAGGTATGACTTTTCTATACAGAGTTCATGAGAGCATGTGCTTCAATGTTCATATCTTGTGAGCCTATTTGTTCCTTTTAAAGGATTATTATTAGTTTCATTGTTCTTGATTGAGAAGTTTATTAGAAGGGTTTGGTAAAAGAGAATCATATTGAAAGAGATTGTGAGCAAGGAGGCGAGTTGGAGGCTTGTCGATCTTATAAAGTCAAGGTCTTGCATCAGGTTGTAAATGTTCCTAGTGTTTGTAATTGTAGTGACCCAAACAAATAACTAGGCTTAGGTAGCTTAGTTAAAGGGTTAATTTGGGTTTTGGATTACTAAGGACATTAAAGGGGCAATTTAGACTTTTTATCGAACGTACGCTAGAGTTGGCGAACATACGCTTCTGTCTCTAGTGTGGACGTATGTGAGAGCACCACCGAACATGTTCCTGCAAATAGTACATGGACATATGCTACTTTTGATATACCCCTTGAATGATACCTAAACATATGCTATAGCCTTTGGACCGTAGCATAAATAGTACTGGACATCCATTGCTTTTCAAATGGGTTGGTAGCACATTCAATTATAAATACCCCCTACGTTTTTCTCACCCAAACAGCCCATAGGCTCTGCGAAAATCCTTCCTTGTGAGTGTGTTTTGTGAGGATTGTGAGTTCGATGCTATTAGAGAAGAGATTCTTGAAGTTCCACTTCAAGGAGGAGGTAATACCCTTAGGCCTAGCTCGTTTCTATGAGACTACGTCATTATGATGCTTAAATGTTGTCTTAAGTTGGTTTTAGTTTTAGCTAGGTTGTGCTTTAATCATTGGTAAGGTTAGCATTTATATCGGTTTAACGTGATTTCGTATGCATGGAGGTTTCATTTTGAGTTAAGAAGCCTTTTGATAGCCTTAGAAATTGATTTAGAGACTAGGCGGACAAGTGGATAAAATGATGTTCTACCTGAAAACCTCGAAGCGAACATATTGTCTCGAGGCCGAACGTACGGTCCAAAGTGTTCAATGGAACATTGTTTTGACCAGTCATCTGACAACTCATATTTTTTTGTTATAGAGTTGTTTTAGTAAAAATATGACTAATAAAAGATTTTCCACAGATTTTGGAAACCTGAATAATTTGAAATACTCGGAGACGTTATACAACCCATGCAAGTTTTAACTGACATAATGTTCATTATTATTTTCCATACACTACATGACTATTTTGTGTAACAAAAACATACATATTTACAACTCTCACGATATACACTTTATTGCACATGAACTCTAGTTTTTTGTGAAAAACGTTGTGCTAAATATGATAAGAAAGTGAGACTTATAAAAAATTGCATGTAAAATACAAACAAGATAATTTGCATCGTATGACATGGTACACTAGTATGTGCGGGATAACGATCATAAGCTTACTATACATGTTAACTTTATGGTTAAATGTGTATATTATATGGGTCTTGAATCTAATGGTTGTTTTACGACCAACGCATCCTTAACGGGCGGTCGCTAGAGGACAGACATCATTAGGCCTGTAAACGATCCTAGTCGAGTTGAGCTTAGCCGAGCTTGTACAGTAATTGAGCCGAGCTTGTACAATAACCGAGCCGAGCTCGAGCGATCTCACGAGCCGCTCGGCTAATTTGCAAGCCTAATTTTTCCTATAATTTAAATAAATTTATATTAACTATAAACTTAAAAGATAATTTATATACTTGTTAATTTTATAATTTATATAGTAAAATTATTATATAATATAACATTTAAGTTTGTATTATTGAATATAATGTCAAGTGTCATTTGTCAAATCCTAAAGAGTAACGTACATTGATTAAGTGCACATTGTTGACTAACTTTCTAATTGTCACCTATGTTTTTTAATTGCTTAGATTCTTAGAGCCTAGTTACTAAATTTGAAATTATTTTAATATTCATATCAAGTAATGATATAATTTATCTCTATATTTTATTTGATATTTGTTACTTGTTAGTTGTTATTTGTTAAAGTTAAGTTAGTATATGATGTATATCATATATTGTAGATAATAAACATATCATATATAAATATATATTATAATTTATTAATTTATAAGTATAAAACTAAGTTAAACTAATTTAATTTTATAAAATTAATTAATATAACATTTAAGTTTGTATTATTGTATATAATTTCAATTGTTATTTGTCACACCTTAAAGAGATACATTAAGGTCATTTAAGTTTGTATACATTAATGTGATTATAATTTATAAATGGTAAGAAATACATTAGTTACTTAATTAATAATCATTTAATCTACTCATTTATGAATGAAATCGAGCTCACGAGCCCTTGTCGAGTTTAGTCGGGCGAGCCGAGCTTGGTTCATTTGCTAATCGAGCGAGCTTATATAGTAACGAGTCGAGCTAAATAGTATCAAGCTCGATTTTGATCCGAACTTAATCAAGCCAAACTCAAGCAAGCTGTCGAGTGTGTCAGCTCATTTACAGGCCTATACATCATTAGTGATGTGGGCCACCTGAGGTCGAACTCGATTGTGTCACTAATATTATGTATAGTTGTAACGACCATGATGGGCAAATCAATTAACTAATAATTGATCCCACGGTTCGTCTCCTTGTCCTATTCCTTACGAGACAAGACTCAGAGATTTCATCTTCTTATAAAAATAAATAAAAAATCCTCAACGGAAGACTTTCTAAACTATAAGAATAGAGAGCAATAAATAAACATTCAAACATCCATATACAAGAGTAAACATAAAGCCTCATAACATAAAGATAACCATCAAATGTACCAATTCATCAAATCGTTTACCAGATATAAGGATTACAATCATAACAAAACATGATAACATTGTCTGGACAAAAGATCATACTGATCAGATCCTAAGCTTAGTAATGAACTCTAGTTTTATAAAATATGCAGTAGTTATATCATGATAGTTATATATAGGTGTGATGTAGATATATAATATATGCGTATTATATATAGTGACAATCATAGATCAACAATATGGTTTATCCGATATATTATGTCACGTCCCCAAAGAAGAAAAAGGGGAACGCGAACTAAAAAACTACGAGTAAATAAGAAAAATATTTTGAACATACATAGCTACATTAGGACAAGATTAAAGGAGACAATTATGATAAACCTTTGATATTTATATATTAGCTATCGTGTAGTATAAGTCACCTGAGATTCCCCATACAAAGATTTCAGCCCAAATAAGGAGGTATAACAAAAAAAAAACAAAAGTGACTTTTAAGGGAGATTAATTACAACTATCACATAAGTCAGAGTCCTCTTGTACAAAATTAACTCGTACAATCTATAAAAAAAAAACAAAAAGACTGCATTGCCAAGGCTTGCTTCTGCTATCTACAGAGGAAAACCCAGGTACTGACGCCTCTAAAGGTCTACAAAACATATCGTCCATGTGTCCCAATCATACGGCTAGATGATGGGATCCTGGATCATTAGTAGGCGATCGATGCCAAATATTGTATATTTAACCCCCTTTAACTTATGTTTTTTAAGCTCTTACCTTTGTTAATTTCTAATATTTTGGTTAGTTTTGGTGTTTTAGTGTTTTGCAGGTTGTTAAGTTGCATTTGGGGCTAATGCCATCAACTCTGGGGCTTAAGATAGTTCGGAGAGCTTTGACAGCAAATTTGAGTTGAGCGATAATTCACACCTGACGAGTCCCACCAAAACGGCCATATCTTGAGTTGTAGAACTCCGATTGGGGTGATCTTGGTGTCTTTAAAAAGCTAACTCAAAGATCTACAACTTTGTATTTCACATGTGAGGGCTAATTCTGAAGGCATTGCATTCGAACGCACTTATGCCCATCAAATGCCGAAATTCATGCACGAGTGCGATCGATCGCACCTTATCTGACCTAACAGCGCTGAAACCCTAAATTTAGCCTATAAATATCCTCATTTCTCTTGTAAACGAACCTTACATTTGAAAAACACTTGGAGGCACCCCTTGTGGCCTAAATCCTCCCTATTCATCACTGTAAAACCCTCTAAACATCATTTTATCATTTAATGCTTTTAATTATCTTATTTTAGTCTCTTATTCCCTTCACTATGGATTTGTTTATATATATATATTCATGTTTGGTTCGTATTTTCTGTCGTTTAAATTTATGTTTATTCGTTTCAATATATTTTAGTGACAAAAGTGTATTAATTATTGTTTACAAATCGTTAAACGTCAACACTCGTTACAACCGAAGATACATCGGATGATTCGTCTTTGGACCAATATCCATTGTGACCTCTTAAAATAGTGTTTGTCTTGAGTAGTTCGACAAGATTTGTGGCAACAATAGGATATGCATATGAGCTTCATCGATAGACAAAAATATGAACAATGTGTTAGTGCTCAGAATATGCCTAGTAGCATAGACGTTTAATAAATATGAACTAGCATGATTATGTATAGATTAAATTGTTGTGAGGTGTATTAGGAACTTTAGTCGTTTTTTCTCTCTTTGTTTATTGCAATTTAATTAGTTTTTATTTTCTACATGCAATGTGTTTGATGTTGGGACTAGGTTAAGATATTATTAGTTTAGGCAATTTAAATTGGTTTTTAACGAAACACAATTCTCTGTGGGATCGACCTCGCACTTGCACACTTGCTACACTGCATAACGACTCGTGCAATTGGTGAGTACAATTAAATTTGTGCAACAGTAGGCCTATTGGTAGGCCCAACCTCACCATAATAATATATAGTACCATCAGAAAAAAATTAAAGGAAGATGGGTGAGTTCGACAACTTAGTAAGTAGTCACACCACGAAGATGCAATAAAATATGCTAAGCAATTTATGCCACAAAATGTTATACACAATATCATAATTAAATAAAGCAAGCTAGTTGCAAAAATGAGTAATCAACACTTCCTTTTTCACTTTTTTGTCAAAATAATGCATGTTTTACCTTGTGACCCGACACCGCCATTTACCATGAGCGGCGCACGTTGGCGTGTCCCAAGGGACCTATATGCTTCTGTCATCACAGGGGAGAGCTACTGGGTTGAAACTCTCTCTAGGTGAAGGCCACCCGACCGGTAGCACACACCTTCTCATAACCGTCCTTCGGTGTGCTTGCCCTACTACCCTATGTGGTACCGAAACTATAATTGTATTTCGGGGTTAAACATTTATGAATGCATTATAACATTTCTGTAAGCTCATCTGTAACTATATATTTCATTCATGTAATATTCCTGCAACTATACATTTACATAACATATCATGAGCTCTTTCATTCCTAGTCATATCCATGCATAATTCATTGTAAAAATGTAACATTTCTGTAATCATACAATATGATTGAATAACACTATGCATTAAAAATGGGAAGTGCAACTGTAAATCATATAAGTGAATTCTTCATAAAATCCCCAATATTTTGTTTTCCAAAGATTTATAATAAAATCCATTAGGGTTTTTGGTATTGTGTTCTCTTACCTGGATTTGCTACGGGTTGTTGTCGAAGTATTCTTCTAACTACCTAAATAAATCGAAAATATGGGTTTAGAGGAGTATTCATACATTTAATTTAAAGGTATCTAAATAAATAATTAAATACATATATATATATATATATATATAGGTACTTAAGAAAATAATTAAATACATATATATATGCATAATCTGATCCCAAGGTTTGAAATCCGAGAGAAACATCTCCATGCATAGTTCTACACACACACACACACACACACACACACACACACATATATATATATACCTACAAATAAATATATAAATATGAGCACTCATTATAAGTATATAAACTCATTGTCCTCCACTTGAACAAGTAACACAATAACAAGAAGTCCATGTAAATATATTATTATTATAATATATAAGTACAATTATATAGAATTTCAGTGTCTCAAAAATACTACATGTATAAAATTATTATAGAATGTATAAGATTGTCCTACAATTATACTGTACAAACGATTATAATAATACATCCTAAAATTATGCATTCAAAAATTACATCTATAAAATAAATAGCCACTGACCATTGTATAAACTAATGCATGTTTGAATTAAAAGGGAAGGAAAGGGCTAATAAAAATAGTAAAATAAAATAGAACATTCTCAAAATGGCAAAATAGTAAATAGGGATCAAAACATAATTTTGATACTTTGAAAATTTGCTACCGAAAAAGGAATTGAGAGAGAGAAGTTTTCTGAATTTGTGGGTATGTATGAAAGGCAAAATTCAGCTTGTATTTATAGGCAAGAAAGCTGCTATGCGTCTTGAATATTTTTCAAATTTTATTTCCCGACTGACGTGAAATGTACGTGGCTTCCTCGAAATGAACAAAAAAACAAAGCTATCTCTCTCTCCTCTATAGGCAAATGTTCCCCACCCTCTCTCCCTCTCCCTTTCTCCCTCTTGCTCTTTCTCCCTCTCGACCTCTTATCAGAAACTCACTCTCTCTCTCCTCTGCCTCTCTAAATCAAAAATCACAAGAAACCCTCTCCTCTCCCTCTCCCGCTCTCCATCCCTCGCTCACCCTCTCTCTCATGACGGCAACAGCCACCTTCGCCTCTTGCCGTATCTCTCACTCCGGCGCAAGGGTTATGGCCACAGCGAAGAAGAACGGGCCTTGCTCCCCCTCCATCGTTCTTGTCTCTCTCTCTCTCTCTCTCTCTCTCTCATGAGTGAAATCGTTCCGGCCACCGGCAAAGAATGGGTTTTGGTCAAATCCCTCCTTTCAACACACCGTCGCTGACCGACGACGCAAGACGTACCACCACCGACGAGCCAGGCCACCCAAAGAAGTAATTTTCTTTGTTCTTTTCGTTTTGGCATACCGCAAAAATTCCCACTGATAGAATGGGTATGAGAATTTTCTTTATTCTTTTCATTTTTTGATTTTGATTTCAACTGGGAGAAGATTTATGTTTTTGGACTTTCTATTTGGCTCTTGTTTGCTCCGTTGGGCTTTTTGATTTGTGGTAGTTTTACATGTGTAGTTGCTTTGTTCGATGATTTGCTTGTATATTTTTTTGCTTTTGAGTTTCTGGTTTTTTTTCTATAGATGGTGGTTTGGGTTTGCTATTTTTTTTTTCCTACAGCTTTTCCTGTTTTGAGAAATTCTGGGCAATTTTTCTTGTTTTTGGAATCCAATCCAAATGGGGTTGTGGGTGTTATAGGTTGTGGTAGTTTTCTTTTGAATGTTGATTGTTTTGTGATATTTATCTGTGTAGAGTGGGTTGTTGTTTGGACGACTAATAATAATTGAAAAAACAAATGGGATGCTTGATATTAATTAGTTTTCTGTTTGTGTTGCTAATTAATTGTATCTGCAATGTTATTGGGCATACATTTTTAAAAAAATTACCAATCTTGATAATTTTTTTCTTGGTATAATCTGTCAGGATCTCTTGTATTTGTGAAGTAGGACCAATGATGAATGTAAACAATCATGAAGCTCTTGACCCTCATTTTGGCTCTCCAATTGGTTGGATAAATGCTTGTGTGAAAAGAAAGCTTGAAGTAATGGATAAAGTTGGAGCATGTCCGATTAAAAAGCTGATTTTGTAGTAGTCTACTGGTACTTGTAAGGTTGCAATCTCATGGAGGGATTGAAGACCTTAAAGTTTTGGCACTATGAATTCATATTTTGATCATTGTTGTTTTAAAGTTGGTTAAAAAGTCTGTCATATGCAATGAAACTACTAATATTTGTCTATTTGTTTATTATAGTGTCATAAAAAAAAACATTTGCTGAAAATCAGATTTTTTGCTATTTAATACATCATACATGGATTTTGTAACTCTGAAAATTTGTATACATCATTAATAGATTTATTAAATGAGCTCAGAGAGGATCCTAATCAACCACAGTTAATATACTTCAAATCCATGTTATTACAAGTATTTGATATTTAAAGGCATATTTGATCTGAGCCATAAGAGTCAGGTTCAATCATGGGTTCAGTTATTAGGACTCACAAAAAGCCTAAGAAATTTCAGAAAGCATTTTAACTAAATTTATTGATCACTAATGCACCTCATCAAAACCAACAATTGAATTAAAACAAAAAAAAAAAATAAAGCTACACGGAAATATTGAATGTCTAATAACACAATAAAAAGCATCAGCACAATTTAGTGACACAATAGTAGAAATCACCTTTCACTAGAAGGTTAAAAATTGCAACCAAGAACGTAATGGATTGCTATTTTAAGTGGAAAAAAAAAAACCAAGACTTGTAGAACTTTAAATATAATTAATAAATTTTTCTTCTTCTATATTCTAATCATGAATGTTACATTTGCTTCTCTTGAAGCATAACTACAAAACAAGAAAGAGAAGCAAATCTACAAAACATGAATACAAACTAAAACCGTAGAGTTTCAAGGATCAAAATAGGAATAAAAACTGTAGAGTTTCAAGGTATTCCTAACAGTAGAGTATCAATGATCAAAATAGGAATACAAGGATCAAAAAACAAAATGGTATTCCTAACATTGGAGTATCAAGGATCAAAATAGGAATACAAACTGGAACTTGCTATTGTCATTTCTTCACCTTCGTTAATTTTAACTTTCTAACAACCTTTTCTACAATGGATTGCTTTCATGTTGACGATGGCTTTTTTTTTACTTTTTACAACTAAAGGATTCCACAACTTATTACATTTCTGATACCTTCCATCAGTTGCTTCATTACAAATCGAATATGCACTTGGAATGTGAAGAGAAGGTGCACTACTCAAACTGCTTCCACTCCTTAACCCATTACAAAGCAATTCCTCCTTTAACTTACGTACATAAGCCTTCATTGTCATATAGGTTTCATTGTAATTTGACACGAGAAATGCTACTTCAGAAAAATCATTGCATAAAATCATCATATTTCCGTGCTTTAGGATTGCCACTCAAATCGTGATAACTACTTTTAATGAAAGTATATTTTCATTTCAAGTCCTTTCTTCATCGGTCAAGAATATATTTAGATGGCAACTCTTTCACATCTTTCACCAAGGTAAGAACAATAAGGGCATGCCTGCACATGATTCCTCTGAATTCAAACAATCTACAAGTGCATTTTACCTCACATTCAGTGTCATTAAAATAAACACAATATTTTACTTCTTTTGTGAAGTTACCATTAACTCTTACACGATCAATAACTTCATATATAGAAATTGCACATTCGCATTTTAGTAAGGATGGCAAACACATCATGAATCCCCTAAACTCTTCTTGAACTTCTTTGAACTTTTCATTTGTGTAAATAGCTTGAAGTTAATGCTCAATAGAATGAAGAGTTATAAGTGGAAACATTTTATTGTATGAAACAAAATCAGCTAGATGCTCATTCTCCAACATTCTCATCAAAGCATTGTCATAATCCCTAACAAATTTCTTCAATGAGTCTTTGGCCCCACATAACCATCAAAAAATACATTCATACTCTCACTTCGTTGTGTGGTGGACATTTCAGCCCAAAATGTACCTTTCACATATGCCCGTACCCATTGATGCCACTCATCATATAATTGACATAACCAAACATTCTCTTGAAGATTATATCTCTCAACTACTTGTTGCCATCTTGTTTCAAATTCATCACAAGTCAAAGAGTCATATACGCAATTTAATGGAGCACCCTTAAAGTTTTCATATTGAGAGTAAGATCCAAGCTTATGTGGAACTTTGTTCATTATATGCCATAAACAAAATCTACGTTTGGCTTTTGGAAATATAAACAAACTCATTCATTACTTTATTAATATAATTTCGAACATCTTTCTCTCCAAATGGAAGATTCTCATACCCGCCCGCTTCAATAGCAAGAGCTTTGTAATTTTTACTCGGACGGACTCCAGCATCATCTAGTTGTTCAATCTTTCTTTTCACATGAGAATTTAACTTCTTATGACATCTAAAATATTTTGCCTTGCTTGGGCTTACTACACAAGTGTGTTCAAGCGACCCTAGACAATGTAAATCTTCCATCTAAACTTACTTTTGCATTGATCTTTGCCTTGCACCCCATGCTCTCCATTGGTTTTGGCTTAACGATATTAGATGCTTTGCTTTTTGACTTGCCCTCACGAAGACATGCAATGGTGAAGTACCTTACCTTTCCATCATCTCCAAGTCTACGAGATCTTTTTGTCACACCAAAACCTACTTGCTTGGATTGCTTATAATATGAAAAAACCTCTTCTTCAGAATCAAACATCATACCAACTGTTGGTTCTTCAACCATTTGATTTCCAAGAATAGTTATATCTAAACAAAGTTAAAAGGAAACAATTAACATAAGTTTAACAAATCATACAATACAAGCGATTTTTTTTTTTAACTAACCAATTTGAGGGCCAAGAGGAGGGTCAAGAGCTTCATTGTTGCTCACATTCACCATTGAACTCGGTATCAATGTCAAATTACATGAGATCCTAACTTGATGGAGAGAAATTGACTCTTTAACTTTTGTGCTAAAAGAACCTCTCTACCAAAAAAACAAAAGTAAACAATGTTCATTAGTTCTAAGCACCAAGGTTGTTAACCCTTTAACATTCTTCAATCAAGTCAATTCACAATCATTTAGAAAAAAAAAAAATTAAAAAAAAAACCTCCATTCAATATACTATTAAAAAAAAAATTGTTCAAAAAAAAAAAAAAACCTTTATAGATGATGATTGCAGGTGATGGTCTTTGGTGGTGGAATGGCATGGGCCGACAGAATGTTATGGAGGGCAGTGGTGTGGGTAGGCAGAATGTTACGGAGGTTAGGGACTCTTTGGTGGGAATGTGGGAGGGAAAACTTTTGGGGCGAAACGGAAAGGAGTGAATCTGAGAGGGCATCTATTTCTTTTTTTCTTTTATAAAATTTTGTCATCTTGTGTAGTCTCTGTGGGCCATTTATTTTCAGTCTCTGTGGGCCATTCTTTTTTTTTTTTAACCAACGTGGCTTCAGCCACGATGGCTTGGCATTCGGGAAGCTGCATTCGGGAAAAGTCTTGGGATACCAAGCATTTCCCTATAGGCAATAGGAAGCTGTGAAAGTGAGACACATACTCGGAGTATGTGGCTTTACTTGAATGTTTTGATATACGCGTGGCAGGGTGAGTTGAAACAAGAAAACACGTTAATGGCTTGTTGGCTTCACTATGTGGTTTTGTCCTTACATATGGCAAGTAGCAAATTTCCCTTAATAAAGGGGAGGACACGTTGAGCTCAAAATGGCCCTTTCATGACACGATTTTTTTTTTTTCAAATACTATGGGCTAAAACTGACAGCCTCATCTAACATCATAATAATAATAATAAAATATCAATAATAATAATAAAATCATAATAATAATAATAAAATAATAATAATTACTTAATATATATGTATTTCTAATAGCACTTAAGAAACATAAAATGCTCTAAAATTCTATTTTTAAATCTATAAAATTTATAGGGCATCACATATTACCCCTTCCCAGCAGGGTTAGTACTATCCTGAGAGACCTGTAATACAATAATGGTGTCCCGATACTATACGTTATTGTATATAACACTTAGCGACATGACCGAGTCTGATCTCAGGTGACTCACACCACTAATAATGTTTGTCCTGTAATGATTGCTTGTTAAGGCTATGCGAGTCATAAAATACCCAATGGATCTAAGGCCCATATAACACACATTTGACCATAAAGTTAACATGTATAGTAAGCCCATTGTAATACCTCAAGAATTAATTGACTGGTAATTAATTTCATGGTTTGTCTCCCAGCCTTATTCCACTCCGAATAAGACTCAGGGACCTCTACTCCTAAAAAACAGAGGATACTAAGCAACATAAAGTAATTAAGTTCTATAACATTGAATCATTGTAACCAGAGAATCTAACTAAAAATCATAAAATGAACGGAAATTACATTATACATATCATCGTTACAAGGAATATATGCTATATCTTAATATGCAAGTATGCATCAAGTCCTAAGTCTACAACATAACTCAAAAGTACTAGTTACCATGAGTATTCACTTAAGCTTGTAATAAATCCTCAAGTATTTCCCAGATCGAATTCTTCAACATAACTTGATACTTCGTGATATTCACTATCTATAACAATAGAGCTGTATATATGAAAAAAAATGGAAATAATATACAAGGGTAAGTCCAACGATTTAGTGAGTAAAAATACACATGACGTACTCATCATTAAATAGTGAACTCAGTTTTTTATAAAGTATATGCAATATTTTGATATGATAGTTTATCATAAATGTGATATATATAATATATGCTTATAATTATGAGTAATAGTAATAATTCAACCGTATGGTCTATTTAAATATTATCTCTTCTCAGTAGAGTTGACACTGTCCCAAGGGACTTGTAGTATAGTACCAATGTCCCGAATATTGCATAACTACCGTACATAACACTAGACGCATGACTGAGTCTGACGTCAGATGGCCCATATCGTTAATGGTGTCCGTCTTATAGTGACCATTCATTGGAAATGACTACGCCTGGGTCACAAAACTATAGGATCCAAAGTCACACACACATTTTACCATAAAGTTAACTCGTATAGTAAGCATATGGCCATTATATTGTACGTACAAATGTACCATGTCATATGATGCAATTAATTTTTTACATGCATAGTTTTACAAGTCTCATTGTTATCTTATTAATCAACACATGTTTTCACAAAAGAGAGTTCCCAACAGTTCCAAAATGTATTTCATGAAAGTTACAAAATATGCATGTTTGATGTATATATAGATATGCAATGCAGGAAAAGTAACAACAAAGTATTCATGTGAGTTTATAGTTACCTAGGTCATAAAGCTCCTCCATGTAATTTTCTTGAGGGTCCTATGACCTCGAATACTGAAAAAAGACCTATTATTAGTTCTAAATCCAATTAAACGAACCTATAACATGAAGATAGAGACTATCAGATGATTGGCCAAAGTGGCGTTCCTTGGAATACTGTTGGCCGTACGTCCGCTGAAATACTTTGGACCATACATCTGGGCTCAAGGCTGTACTCCTACCCTCCCAAACTGGTTTCTAAAACTACCAAAGGCTTCCTAAGACTACCTATCTGAAAACAACATCTCCATGCAATAGGAAATATGCCCAACAAGAATGAAACGCTAACTCATGCTTAAACTAATAATAAGGAGAACAACATAACTAGAAGCTACAAACTAAAAACTAAGCTAACTATAAAAAGCATTTAAGTAGCATAACGACATAAAAACAAGCTAGGCTTAAGAGTATTACTTCTTTTAAGCAAAACTTCAAGAACCATCACTCCACTAGCTCCGAACTCACAAATCTCACACAAAACACTCACACAGGCCGCACTACAAAAATTTAGCCCTTTAGCGTCGACACTATCAGCGTCGACACTTCTTTTAGGGCTAAAATTTAGCCCTAAAAGAAGTCGATGCTAATACTAGGCTATTAGCGTCGACTTCTGAAAGTCGATGCTAATGTATGCTTATTAGCGTCGACTATTAGGTCGATGCTAATAATTGTACCAAAATACGTGTATTAACGTCAACTTTAGAGTGGACGCTAATACCCTAGCGGGAATTATCTCAAATGCGGGAAAACTAGTAGCGTCCACTAAACGACTATTAGCGTCGACATTAGTTGAGCATTAGCGTCCACCCTTGTCAAGGACTATTAGCATCTACTGAAAGTGGATGCTAATAATGGACTATTAGCGTTGACTCTCAGTGTCGATGTTGATAGTCCCTTATTAGTGTCCACTCTAATGCACTTGTCCAAAAATAAACATATAAAAGTCAAGGACTTTCAGTGGACGCTAATAATGGACTATCAGCATCGACTTTTAGTGTCAATGCTGATAGTCTCTTATTAGCGTCCACTGTGCACTTGTCAAAAAATAACCCTATAAAAGTAAAGGACTATGCACTTCTCAAAAAATATTTTTTTGAGAAGACTATATAAAAAATAAAAAAATAGTCCTATATAAAAAATAAAAAAAATAAGACTATTAGCGTCCACTAAATGTCGACGCTAATAGTCCTTTATAAAATAAAAAAATATTAAAACTAGTAGCATCCATAATAAGTGGACGCTAATAGTCCTGTATAAAAAATAAAAAAATATTAAGACTATTAGAGTGGACGCTAATAGTCCTATATAAAAAATAAAAAAATAATGCTTTTTTTTTTGGGAAATTACACTTTACCCCCCTAAAGTATCCACCCATTTTCACTTTTGCCTCCAAAGTTTAAAATGTGACACTTTACCCCCCCCCAAACTTTCAAATTGTGGCAATTTAATCCATTTGGCCTATTTATTCCCAAAATGCCCCCAACATTTTTTTTTTCTAAAAATGTCAAAAAAAAACCAAAAAAATATATAAATATACACTGGGGTGGCCGAACCACCTCATAGGTGGCCACCACCTTTTTTGTTTTTTTGGAATTTTTTTTTTAGAAAAAAAAATGCTGAGGGCATTTTGGGAATAAATAGGCCAATTGGGTTAAATTGCCACAATTTAAAAGTTTGGGGGGGTAAAGTGTCACATTTTAAACTTTGGAGGCAAAAGTGAAAATGGGTGGATACTTCAGGGGGGTAAAGTGTAATTTTCCCTTCTTTTTTTTTTTACATGTCCACTATTTGTCGACGCTAATAGTCCTATATATATATAAAAAAAAACTATTTGGGTCCACTTAATAGTCCCATATAAAAATAAATAAATTAAAAAAAAAATTAAGACTATTAGCGTCCACAAGAACTGGACGCTAATAGTTATATATAATAATAAAAAAATTGAAACTATTAGCGTCCATTATTTGTGGTCAATACTTTAACAAAAAATATTAAAAAAAAAATTAAATTTTTAGAGGCTAACAAAAAAAATTGATAGTCTTATATGATCTTTTAATGGGCAAGAATAATAATAAAAAAAATAACCATCAAGTTCAATTGAAAATAAATAATATATATCTAAAAATTAAAAAATGGTATAAATATATATATTAAAAAATTAAAAATAGAAAAAAAAAATATAATTATAACCCAAAAAATTTATTTATTTATTATATAGGACTTAATTTTAATAGACTAATATAAGTTGTTAACAATTTTTTTAAAAAAGTAATACTTAAACTATTAGCGTCGATCTCTACAAGTCAACGTTGATAGTCTAACTATGAACGTTAACTAAATTAAGCCATATTAGCCTTGATAATATGCCATTATTTCTTTTGTATAAATTATTGGATATTTGATTGAACATCCAATCGATCCTAATAAATTAGTTCGATTAACTGTGATATAATCAAATGATTGACCAATCATTTAATCGATCATAGTGAATTAGTTCGATTAATTATGATAGGATCAAATGATCGATCGATCATCCGATCAATCATAATGAATTAGTTCAATTAATCATGATAGAATCAATTGTTCAATCTAACATCTGATCGATCATAATGAATTAGTTCGATCGACTATGATATATTCAAATGATTGATCAATCATCCGATCGATTCTAGTGAATTAGTTCAATTAATCGTAATATGATCAAATGATCAATCGATCCTAGTGAATTAGTTCTATTGATCGTGATAAGATCAAATGATCGATCGATCATCCGATTGACCCTAGTGAATTAGTTCGATTGATCGTGATAGGATCAAATGATTGATGCGATCACTCCTATGAATTGGATATATTCAAATGATCGATCGATCATTTGATCGATTTATATTAGTTCAATTGATTGTGATATGATCAAATGATCAATCGATCATAATCGATCCTAGTGAATTAGTACAAATTAAGCGAGGATCCATTGGTAGCGTGGGGCGTTGTTTTGTACAAATTAAGGTGATCCATTGCGTGAGGTGGGTGAAATTTTCGTGAAATTTTTTTGTATCTCCCCCTTTTTTCTTCTTCTCATCTTATTCTGTTTTTTCTTTTTTTCATCTTAGGATCAGAGAGAGCTAGAGCGAGAGAGAGAGACACGAGAGAGAGAGAGAGTGACGGTGGAAATGGACACTGTGATTTTTCGCTCCCACGAAGATGAAGAATCACATCCAGGTCTCCAACACCAAGAAGCCCCTCGTCTTTTACCTCAATCTTGCCAAGGTTTTCTTTTTTATACAATCTCTGTCTCTGTCTCTCTCTCTCTGTTTTATTGCTTTATCTTGCTTTGTTGTCGCAATTATGAGTTATGTGCTATTGGTTTGCCGAGAATTGAGGGAAAGAAAAATGTGTAATCGAGAATTTGTGGAAAGCTTGGGTTTTTCCTTCCTTGTTCATGCTATGACAAACGTATATGATGCATTTTGAGAAGTTGATATTTTTAATTTATTTTTGAAACGTAGATGTTATTTTTTTTTCTTCTTATATCCTAGTTTCCTGATTTGCTGTTTTGGAACATTTTTGCTTTCATTTCTCATATTGCTGGTACTGGTATAAAAATTCTCTTCATCTATTTTTCCTTTCGCCTTCTATCCTGTTTCTTGATACTTAACATTATTATCATCTTTTCTACAGCAAACAATATGGTTATTCTTTAGGGACTTATTCAAAGGAATTTACCTTGCTATTCCACTTGGCCTCACAGTGCTAATTTCATATGATGGATGCAGAAAGGAGGTCCTCATCTGGCAATCTATCTCTGGGGGTTTATGTTTGCTCTTTCTATTGTGATGATGACACTTTACCCTATTCTAATAGCCCCACTATTTAACAAGTTCACCCCTGTGAGTACTTGAGATTTTTGTCCTTAAATGAGTAAACTCCAATTGTTCCTATATTATCTTTGGTTTGATGATCTTTTCCTTGGTTATGTCGAGAATTTGGCATTAAGGAGCAAAATGTGAATACATTCTGTCTCTTGAAGGATTAGAGTCTTGATTTTAAGACTTCTATTTTTGTTACAATATATTTTGCCTTTTGATAACAATTTTTGTTAGATACTGACTCTTAGTGATTGTTCGGTGGAATTGGAGCAGTTGTTTTCATTTGGGAGCAAATGATGTGCTCAATTTTCAGATGTGTGGAAAAGAATTGGTATGTTCTTCATTTGGGAGTGCTTGATGTAAATTACTATATCTACATATTAGTAGGTTTTATTTAAAAAAAGAATGAGATATGGTTTTCTATTGTTCTATGTACTCCAATCAATGATGTGTACACTTTACCAACTTGGTAAATTTATTTTGTGTTTGCAAATTTTTATTTGGGGAATGGAGGTTAAGCTAGACTTTATTCCTTCGTATGAACTTGATTCTATTGCAATTAGTGTCCTATTAGTGCATATGGAGCTTTGCCATCCTAAAGTTCATGCATTTTTATTTCCCGTGGTGTGTGCAATGCATTCTTCCTCTTCCTTCCCTCTCATCTTTCTCTTTGCTAAAGAATATGGTTGTTGTGTTGTGATATTTAGTGTTATTGTTGTTTTGTGTAGTTCGAGAATGGAGGGATGTTGTGTAGTAAGGATTGGGTGTGGTACTGTTGTTGTTGTGATTTGATTGTTGGGTTTTGATTAAACGAGATTTTTGTTGAAGTGATATTATTATGGTTGTGATGAGTTGGCATTATAAAAGGGGATTAGCACATTAGGGACTTGATCAATTAGGCTAAAACTAAATAAGGCACAAGTTACTTTAAGGTCACATGAAGATAGTAAAGTATTTGAATTTTTATTTTGGAGTCTATCAATAGTTTTAGAATAAGTGAGAAATGCTACATGGGGAGAGAAATAAGAATAGTAGATTGGAAAAATTAGAAGGAGATGCCAAGAGCTTCATTGTAGGACCCTCAAGTTGGTATGTTCTTAATCTGTTCAAAGTTTGTGACCTTGCTTCAGAGTGAATAAGTGATTAAGATTATTCTAGAAATTTGGAATTGAATTGTTGATTGAATGAGAATTTCCCTTAACAATTGATGACATGCTCTTAAAGAATAAAGTTAGTCCTACATTGGGCAAGTGCCGAGGGTGTTACATGGATGTTTCCATATTGGTTTCGTACTAGGCAAGAATAAGCTTTATAAGTGATTTCAAAGAGCTCCAATTGTAGCTCTATTAGTCATTTTAAAGTGATTTCGCAAATGTGATTAGCACTTTCCTAAGTTGTGATATGGTACATTATGAGTAATTGAAAGTCAACATAGATTAAATGAAATTAAAACTATACAATAAATGGAATATGTCTAAAGAAGATACTTGGCTCTATAGTAACTTGTGTGGATTGATAGTAGAAGCAGTTTTGTGCACTCTGAAATAAAAGAGCAATATACTCGCGTGGCTGGAGTTGCTGTGGAATTCTGTGTTCATATCAAGAGGATTGACATTCTTTTTGATGAAATTTTCTCTAAGTTTGTGGCTGTTCAACACAGGTATAATCACACCTATATTTCTTCTTGCGTTAAATGCTTCAATTAGAATGAAGTTTTGATATCTGGGTTGGTATCCAATTGTTTAGCCACATTGGCAGCTTAATCATACATAATGATATTTCTTTTTCCTTCTCTTTGGTAAGATTATGCAAGCACTTGGATCATAATGAATTCAAGTTATAATATCTAAAAAGTTGTTCTAATTATTACCATTGTTGACCTTGATTTTCTAGCTTGTATTTTGACAAGTAGAGTCTATTCATGGTGGTGGAGTTGATTTTGCGTGGAAACTTGTAATCTATCCAAGTATGAAGGTTTGTCTTCTTGGTATGCCTTCCATTTTTTGACTAATTTATATTTTCATAAATAAGATAAAATATATAATATCTTGTGGACTTTTGTTTACCAATTTTCTATCACTTGCTCTGTGTTGGACATCAACCAAATACAAAAAGACAGTCACAAAGAGTACAGGTTGCCATCTGCTCTCTGTTTGGCCTTTTCATTTGGATCTATATGCTGGTTATAATTCCTTGTCTTCCTTTTGCATTTTGTTTTCAAACAGGAATATACTTGCTAGTGCAAGTGTTGACAAACTAGTTAAGATCTGGGATGTGGCTTCTGGTAAATGCATATAACCATGGAGCATCATACGGACAAGGTTAGAATTAAGCCTTTATTATGTATATTTTCTTAATTATGTATACTTACTAGTGTAAGACTCATTTCTCTAGTCTATCATGGTATTTGCAGTAATACTTGTGCATATGTGTATATGTGTTTTTTTAATATTTTTATATGTAGTTGGCAGATCCATGCTTATTTTCAAGAATTATAAGGATACAAAATTATTTCTCTTGCATTTGTTTACTTTTATATGTATTGCTGCAGCTTCGACATGGTTGATTTGAAAGAGTTATCCTTGATCGGTGGAAAAGACATGCATTTTCATATTTATCCTTTACAAATTAGAAAATCTTCATTTTGGTGTTTTGAGCATGTTCATTTGGACATTGTGAATTGTAATGGCCATATTTCTCTCATCGGCAAACTGAATTTTTGTACTTGTAATCATTTCACTTTAGATTTTTCAATTTGATAAGCTTTGCCATTCATCTCAATCACTGGGGCATTTTGATTGAACATACACTTCCTTTTCTCACCTCTATTATTTATAAGACTAGACCCTTCTTCTTATTAGGCTTTCAATCATTTATGCATGATTCAGCTGGGGTTGGTGGATGTTGAGATTGTTGTCATTTTGCTACAATTGCAGGATGATGTCATATTATCTTGGTCACGGTAATTGACAGCGGTTCCTTGTGGACTTATAAGTACAAGCCAAAGAAGGCCACAGAGGTTAGATATCTTGAACCAGTTTCCTTTTTATATCGAAGTTGTGTGATTCAATTTTTGATGGTCCTAAATAGATTGACATATTTTCCTTTTCTCCAGTTTCTCATCAGAGATGAGATATTTTTTTTCCATAATATTTTTTTGGTGTCTTGCAGGTATGTGGTAATGATGAAGCTGTGAAGTTTTTGAGTGATTGGCTATGTCTTTGGCATGCAAGAAGTTTCCATGATACTGACTAGCATTAGTAAGAGGACTTGCTAATTGCGAAGCCTCCCTGCACTCCCGTGGATACGTCCTCCATAATAGGGCCAAAAAATGGGCCAATAGATAAGGAATCTTTTAATAATTCAAAACCGATTACCTTAGATGTCATGGTGGTGAGCAATGATGTTTTCTAGCTAAGGGTGTCAGCCACTTTGTTCAATGCCTCCGACTTGTGCTTAATGGTGAATGAAAATTGTTGCACGAAAGTAGCCCATTTAGCATGTCGAGCAGATAACTTATCTTGACTGTTGAGATATTTCAATGATTCATGGTCAGAGTACAAGATGAAGTCATTATAGGCGATGTAGGAGCTCCAATGTTTTAGTGACAGCACCAATGCGTAGAACTTAATGTCGTAAGTACTGTAATTGAGTTGTGCACTCTTCAACTTCTCATTGAAATGGGCCACTGGTTTGCTCATTTGGCTAAGTACAGCTCCAATGCCTATCTTGGATGCATCACAATGCAATTCAAACGGTATGTCAAAGTTTGGAAGAACTAATAATGGAGCTGTGGTCAATTTGACCTTGATCAACTCGAAGGCGTTAGTAGCTGCCTCATTCCATGAGAACTTTCCCTCCTTCATGCATTCCGTGATTGGTGCCAATATGGTGCTAAAGTTTTTAATGAAGCAACGATAAAAAGACACCAATCCATGAAAACTGCGTACCTCATGTAGTGTAGTAGGAAGAGGCCAATCACGAACTGCTGTTACTTTTGATTCGTCCATCGCTAACCCATCCTTGGACACCACATAACCAAGGAAAAGTACTGAATTAGTCATGAAAGAACACTTGGCCGGTGCTGCATAAAATTTCTCTCGTTGTAGCACAAGTAGTACCTTCTGTATATGTTGAATGTGTGTCTCGGGGTCGAAGCTATAAATGAGGATGTCGTCGAAGTAGACAACCATTGATTTGCTGATGAATGGCCAGAATATCTGATTCATTACTCGCATAAAAGTACTAGGAGCATTAGATAATCCAAACGGCATCACCAACTATTCATAAAGTCCCTTCTGTGTTTTAAACGCTGTTTTCCATTCATCACTAATCCTCACTCGGATTTGGTGGTACCCACTCTTCAAATCTAGTTTGGTAAATACAGCTACCCCACTTAATTGATCCAATAAATCATCTAATCATGGAATGGGAAATTTGTATCGTACCATGATTTTGTTGATGGCGCAGCTGTTCTCACACATCCTCCATGTCCCATCTTTCTTGGGTGTGAGCAATGTTGGAACTGCACATGGGCTTAAGCTCTCTTGAATGTGCCCTTTTGCCAGTAGTTCCTCCACTTGTCTTCATAATCCTTCATGCTCTTTGGGACTCATGTAGTAGTGTGATCAGTTGGGAAGGCTAGACCCGGGCACCAAATCAATTTGGTGTTGAATGTCACGCAGGGGCGATAGCTCCTTCGGTAGGTCTTTTGGGAATACATCAGGGAATTCCTCTAGCAAACCCGTAACTGCCTCTGGTACAATGTCCATTGGCCTGTATTCTTTGCCGTAAAGTAGGTACACTTGATCAGCGTCGAGCATCTCTCTTATGAATTCTCGTTTGGCTAGGAGTGTTTGGCCTACCTCTTTTGGAGGTTTGGGTACGTCTCCTAGGTTAAGTAGAAAAGTAAGCTTCACATTATCCACCAAGAAGCTGTAGGTGTTCTTTCATCCATCGTGGTGTGCATTTCGATCATATTGCTATGGTCTCCCCAGTAATAGGTGGTAGGCATCCATGGCCACATGCCACACCAAGTTTTATCTTTATATTTGGTGCCAATAGAAAAATTTACAAGGCAGCGTTTTGATACTATTACCTCATTTCCCTTCTTGAGCCATTCCAAGTGATATGGTGTGGGGTGTTTCTTTGTCTCTAGGGCCAGCTTTTGTAGTGTTTCTTTTGCTACCACGTTCTCACTACTACCTTCATCAATGATTAGCTTGCAAACCTTACCCCCAATAGTACATGTTGAGTGAAAAAGGTTGTGCCGCTATTAGTCATCACCTTTCGCCTTTCGGGGTGTAAAACATATCCTTTGCACCATTAAGCTAGGCCCATTATCTCTAGTAATAAATTCTTCTTCAACATCCCGTAGTCGTCAAAGATTGCTTCTTGCTCTTCTTCGTCATCTTGCTCATCGAAGGCGTTTCCGAAGTCAATAAGTAGACCATTTTCGTATTTTTCTCCCTTATGGAAATCCGCAATTCTATGGCCCGGTTTGCCACATTTAAAACACTTAGGCCCATTCGTCGTTGCACTCCGGTTAGGTGGACCGGTTGTAATTGGAGCCTAATTTGGGATTGTTGATTGGGGTGGTGTTTTGAGGTGTAAATGGCCCATTGTAACGAGTCGTGCTACCTTCTGTGCCACGCCCAAAGAAACTTATGGATCCGCTTGCTGCCATTTTCTTCAATAGAAGGGCTCTTTGATGAGCCACATACATGTTAATGAGATTAAAAAGATTTAATGAATCTTGAATGTTTTGTTGCAGCCCCCCGATGTATCGGGATACTAATTGATAGTCCGTCTTGGCTAACTCAACACGTGTCAAATATTTGTAGAACTCTTCCATATACTCATCCATGGTCTTCAAACCTTGGCTTAAATTCTGCAACCACTGATACATGGTTCGGGTGTAGTGGCAAGAAGGCTAGCCGCATGTGTTTCAACAGTTTCTCCCATCTGTTGATTTTTTATTTGCCTAGCCTAGTCCTTAATTGCTTCAATTGCTACCACCACATTATAGCTCATCCCCGAAATTTGGTCGTGACCATAGAAACTCGTCTATCTTCGGGAACCCCCTTGAATTCAAGAACTTCTTCAATTGCCGCTATCCAATTCAAGAATTCCTCGAGTTAAAGACCCCTATTGAATTTCGGAATATCGAGTTTGAAACCGGATTCCCACTTATTGGCCTGAGCTTGTACAAGGGGTTGATGTTCGTTCACTCCGCGCCCCGCAAAACGGCTTCCATCTTCATCCTCCATACGTGTGTCTTCCTCCTCTGATTCGTGCGGTGAGGGTATATGCCGACGTCTGTCTCGACTACTTCTGATGGACAATTGCTTTGTGAGGGCTGCAATTTGTTCCCTCAAGCTCACAAATTGTGCCTCGAATGTGCTTGATAGGCCACTAGTGGTTCTTCTTGAACTTGTTCTTCGCAACTATTCAAGCCTTCCAAGTGTACAAAGTAGTTACCATTTCCCCTTATGACTAGCATCATGGAAAGAGACTAAGCTCTGATACCAACTAATGCGGCGATAGATCGTATATAATCAAGAATTCAGCAAGTAGAAGGGATACATATTCCTAAGATTGTGAGACTATCACAAAATCAAAGAAATTTTCTCTAAACAATAGATACTATCTAAAGTTAAAGGAAAATAACCAAGAAACTCAACTCTGAGTATTCTTATTAACGAAATCAAATAATAATAATCTCCATTCTCAGAGCTCTAAGCATTTACTTATAACCTCAAGACTCCTAGTCCTAAGATAACAATGAAATAAAGTCAATTTAGAAGTCTACGAAAGAAAACTAAACTAATTAAAAGACTAGCAAAGAAACCTAATTCAAATAAAAAATTGAAAGATAAGATAAGATAAAATAAAATACTAACAAAGAAACCTAATTTAAATAAAAGACTAACAGATAAGATAGGTCATCCTAATCTACATCAATTTCTCAACAAATCTCTAACACTATTTCTTTTCTTACAAGCTGACACACAATTACATGGGTTATTGCAATGCTTTGAATGCATTGCTTTTTTTTTTTCCTTTCTTACTGCAGGAACAAATCTCAACACTATTTCTTTTCTTACACGCTTTCACACAATTACATGGGTTACTGCAATGCTTTGAATGCATTGCTTTTTTTTTTTTTCCTTTCTAACTGCAGCAACAAATCTCAATACTATTTCTTTTCTTACACGCCAACACACAATTACATGGGTTACTGCAATGCTTTGTCTGCAATGCTTTGAATGCATTGCTTTTTTTTTCTTTTTTTCTTTCTTTCTTTTTGACTACAGCAACAAATCTCAACACTATCTATTTTCTTACATTGATCTTCTCACACGTAATTTCGAGTTAAGCATTGAGCCAAGTGCTTGGCTCAATTTTTTCTTTCTTTCTTTCTGACTGCAGCAACAAATCTCAATACTATTTATTTTCTTACTCTGATCTTCTCACATGTAATTTCAAGCCAAGCATTGAGCCAAGCGCTTGGCAATAAAGAAGCATGAATCTTCCCATTTTATTTTCTTCTCACTATCTTCTTCTTAAAAGAGCAATACCTAAAGCTTCTTTGGCTCTCACTTCACACTTTAGTAGCCCCCTCTCTCACTCTCACTCTCACTCTCTCTTTCACTTCATTCTAAATCCTCTTCATTTTCAACCTCATACGTAGTGAGCAATAAAAAAAGAAAAACCCTCAAATCCAGATTTAACTCCAGATATCTATGTGAAAGTAAGGCCCTCAAACCCAATTTTTTTTTTCTTTTCTTATTTTTTTGTGTATTTCTTTTTATTTTAATTTTTTTATTCAATTATAGGTTTGTGTAGCATTGGCATGGAAAAAAAGAAGAAGAAAGAAACAAAGACAAGAGAGAATGAGTTCTTACATACCAACAGGAACGAAAACCTTAACTTGGATCTGCCTCTCTCTGAAGCAACTACAATAGCGGCAATGAGAAGAATAAGTCAAAGGATTGGGATGAGACCTTTATAAAGGGACACAATTGTAATTACATGAAATTGGTAGGGATATTCGTGTCAGTTAATAAGTTTTATTAAATGAAACTTGCAGTGCGCCTTTTCTCTCAAAAGTTTGTTTCACCATAAGCCTCATTTTCCAGCTTTGGCCTAAACGTGATATTGTGTAACGCCTTGAGAATTAATTAACTGGTAATTAATTATAGGGAAAAATTCAGTTTACCCCCCTGAAGTTTCAAGGGATTTTCAATTTGAACCCCAAAGTTTCGAAATTGGCAATTTACCCCCTGAAGTTTCAAAAAGTGGCAAAGTAAACCCCCCATTAACTTTTCCATCAAATTAGACGGAAAACGATGAAATGACATAACTACCCTCATGCTTTTTTAAAAAATCGTCTAATTTGACGAAAAAGTTAATGAAAGGTTCATTTTGCCACTTTTTGAAACTTCAGGGGGGTAAGCTGCTAATTTTGAAACTTTGGGGTTCAAATTGAAAATCCCTTGATACTTCAGGGGGTAAACTGAATTTTCCTCTTAATTTTATGGTTCGTCTCCTAGCCTTGTTCCATTCCAAACAAGACCTCTGAGACCTCTACTCTTCAAAAATAGAGGATACTAAGCGAAAGTAATAAAGTACTATAATTATTAAATCATTATAACTAGAGTGTCTAACCAAAGATTATCACAGTAGCAGGAATCACACTATATACATAACATCATTACAAGCAATCTATGCTAAACCTTAATATGTAAGCATGTATCAAACCCTAAGTCTACAGTATAACTCAAAAGTACTAGTTACCATGAGTACCCGCTCAAGCTTGCAATAAGTCCTTAAGCATCTCCTGGATTGAATCCTCCATAAGAACTGGATGCTTCATGGTATCCACTATCTAGAACAGCATAATCGTACGTATGGAAAAAAAAAGGAAAATAATACAATGGTAAGTCCAACGACCTAGTAAGTATAAATGCACATGACGTACCCGTCATTAACTTGTGAATTCAGTTATTTATAAAGCATATGCAATGTTATGAGATGGTAGTTATCATGCAGGTGATATATGTGTATGTGTGTGTGTGTTTATATATATATAATATATGTTTATAATCATGAGTAACAGTAATAGTTCAACAGTATGGTCTACCCGAAATATTAGTCATTCTCAGCAAGGTTGACGCTATCCCGAGGGACCTATAGTACAATGCTGGTGCCCCAACCATTGCATAACATACTGTACGTAACACTAGCAACATGACCGAGTCTCGATCATCCATTGGGAATGGCTGCATCTTGGTGACAAAACCATTGGATCCAAAGCCTCGCCTCCACACACACACACACACATTGACCATAAAGCTAACCCGTATAGTAAGCCCATGACTATTATACCACATACCGGTGTGCCATGTCATATAATGCAATTAGTCTTATCAATCTTTTACTTGTACAGTTTTACAAGTCTCGTTATTATTTTATTAATCGACATACGTTTTCACAAAAGAGAGTCTCCAGTAGTTCCAAAATGTATTTCATGATAGTTGCAAAATATGCATGTTTGATATTTAAAATAGACGTGTAATGTATGAAAAGTAACAACAAAGCATCCATGTGAGTTTGTACTCACCCGGGTCGTAAGGCTCCTCCATGTAATTCCCTTGAGGCTTCATAACCTCGAATATTGAGAAAAGATCTGTCATCAATTCTATTCCTACTAAATCACAACTCTATAACAAGGAAACATAAGTTATGAGATGGCCGATAAAAATAGGGTTTTCCTGTCACACTCTAGCCATACATTCGAGCTCGGGGTCGTACGTCCACCGCGTCACAATGGGCCTTACATTCGTCACGAGATCGTACATCTGCTCTGACGTCTTTAAGGAAGAACCTCATTTTCTCTCCACTGTCCACCTATTCTCCAACTCCTAAGGCAAACAAAGGTTTCATAAGGCCTCCTAACTCATATCAAAACTTCCATGCAAAGCAACAATGCTAAGCTAACGTGACGCTAGCCTAAGCAAGATTAAAGCATAACTAAGCTAACAACTACAACTAGCTACAAACAATAATCGAGCAACAAAACGACGTAACTAAAGAGATAGGCAACTGAGCATTACCTCCTTGAAGTGAAACTGCAAGAACCTCCACTCATTTAGCTCCAAACTCACAAAACCTCACAAAACACTCACAAACAGCCAACAAGCAGCCTAGGGGCGAAGATGGGGGTTTGAGGGGTAGATTTGGTGTGAAATGGGTGAGGGGGTAATGGGCATTTATAAGGCTAGAAAGCAGCGGACGTCCGACCAAAAGTGGCATATACGCTGTACTATTACATAGCAGTCCAAAGGCTGTCTCATACGTCTAGGTATTAATTGAAAGGCATTCCAAAAAGTAGCAAATGTTCGGTACTTTTGGGCATACATCTGCTTACTATTCGTAGAGTACGGCTATACTATTTACAGAGCGTACATTCGGTGGGGAACCACCTTACGTTCGCACTATAGATAGTAGCATACATCTAGCATTTCAGCTTACGTCCACACTAAAAGACAAGAGCGTCGTTCGCCAACCCTAGCATACGTTTGGCTCAATTTTCTCAAAATACCCTTTTAGTAGATCCTAATGACCCAAAGTCCAAATTAACCCTTTAACTAAGTTACTTATGCCTAATTAATTATTTGGGTCACTACATATTAAGCGTTTTGAAACTCAAAAGTGCTGTTTTAAAATTTTACTAAACGACCGTTTAATTCCTGAAACGGGCTTCTTACGCCTCAAAAGTGCGTTTTGGGTCTGCAACCTTAAACCCAAACATACTCTAAGTGAGCACTCCCAACAATTCTGATCCTGAGGGAGGCAAGGAGTAAAGAGCAAAAGCATGTATGAAGTAAACACAAATAGCGAAGTGCAAAATCAAATGGCTGTCATGTAGAAGACATTAAATATGCTTGTAAACGCCATGACTACTTAGAACATCTCTCCCATTTAGCAAGCTGCCTAGCTCCAAGTATGTGCCATATGTTCTTATTTTGATCACACAACTAAGACTTGTCATTTGTATTCATTTGCAGATCAAGGGTAAGCAAACTATGTGGGAAAGAACAATTATCCTCCCAAGAACAATCCATACTCCAACACCTACAATCAAGGTTGGCGAAACCACCCAAACTTTTCATGAAATAGTAATCAGAATACTCTAAACCCTCAAGGGCAGCAAATGAACTCCTAACAAGCAGTCTAACTAGTTTAGAAGTCAATGAAGAATGACCTAAAAAGTATTGTATTTCAATTGGCAACTTCACAACAACGAATGATGACTTCACAAGAAGAGTTTATGGCGGAGGAAAGACAATTCTAGACTGATCAAAGACAAGTAAATGCATAGACCAACCAAGCCATGCAAAAACTAAAAGCACAAATAGGGCATATGGCCAGGGAGCTGAGTGAAAGAAAGTAGGGTGAATTTCCAGCCCAAACAATACCCAATCCAGGGGGTCACCAACAACTGAAAGCTATAACAACTCTTAGAAATGGCAAGATCATAGGAACTTAAGAGACAGAACAAGCATCTCCAGATGAAGCCTCAACATCCAAGGTAAGTAAAATAGAGAAGGTGAATGCACAACCCTCACCTCAATGATTAGTAAAGCTAAAGAAAGAAAAACAACTTCTTGACATTTTTGAGACTTTGAGAAAAGTATAGCTTAACATTCATTTATTAGATGCAATTAAACAAATTTCAGCATATGCTAAATTTTTAAACGATTATTACACTCATAAAAGGAAGTTTCAGGAACATAAAACAGTGACTTTAACTAAAGAGGTAAGTACAATATTGTTAAGGAAACTACCACCAAAGCTAAAAGATCTAGGTAGTTTCACCATTCCTTGCAGGATAGGAGATTGTCTTTGTGAAAAGGTATTGTTGGATTTAGGAGCTGGTGTCAATTTGTTGCCATACACTGTGTATGAGATGTTGAGTTTGAGGGATCTTCAACCAACTTCAATCACCTTACAATTGGTAGACATAATTAGCAAAAGACCAAGAGAATATTGGAGGATGTCTTGGTACAAGTAGATCAATTTATTTTGCCTGCTGATTTCATTGTATTAGATATGAAAGAATCCCCTATGCCATTGCCTTTGCCTATCATATTAGGAAGATCCTTTATGAGAAATGTTGAGACTAAAATTTGTGTGAAAAAAGGTATTATGAGTATGAAGGTAAATTGTGAGAAAATAGAATTCAAAATATTTGATGCATTGAAATTACCTCAAGATGATTTAGAATGTTTTAATGTCTATATGATCCAAGGTAATGTTGAGAAAGTTTTTCAGATCCATCACATAGATCCATTGGAGGTCACCCTCACTCACAGTTTCACAAGGCAGGACATTGTACCAGATTTCGACGATGTTACTGATAACATCATTGAAGTTGTGCACCTCCTTGAGGCCTCTTCACCACGTTCAATTAAGTACATTCCCCCCTTTGAAACTCTTGTGTGCCTATTAATATTACTCTTGTCCCTTCTATTGTCCAGGCACCAAATTTGGAATTGAAGCAATTGCCAAAGCATCTGACATAGTGATTTGAAGTCCAAAAGGGCAATGGAAGTCTTCAAATGCAAGATTGAACTTTCTGAGTATAAGTCAAAAATTGAACTTGGTACTGCTAATTTTACATTTAAACTTGAAAGGGTTAAGAATAAGTATCGTTCAATGCAGCTGAAGTTTCGAGTTGCACTTGCATGTTATTGGTGTCTTGTTGTTGTATTGATGTGTTTCCCTTTGTAATGGACTTGCATCAAGGTTGATGTTAAATAGCTGAAAAATACATTTTGTTGTCTTCAATTGTATTAGACTTGTTTAGGGTTTGACCATATTAGTAGGCTTTTTACACCCAACTATTGTGTAATATTTGGTATGGTTTGTATGAATTTTGTTGGTACAATTTCACTAAATTTATGGTATTATAATCGCAATTTCTCTTATTGCTTGCTGTTGTGTTACCTTCATCTTGAGAAATAAAACATTGGTGCTTTCAAAGAAAATGGCGATATTTTATCCCTTCCTGCTGCCAAACATATATCATTGTTGTTCATTCAACTTTTACAAGCAAGTTGTAAGCCCTCATGGGCTATACAAGGACCAACAAAATCCCATTAAAATAAGAATTTCATGTTTAAATTAGCAGATAGAGAAGTATTTTTGTAAGAAGTTTCGAAAGAAAAAAGTTGATACAATAACATCATCTGAAACTACTAAGGCCAATGTTTTAAATTAGCAACAAATTATATAGATAATCACAACGACTTAAGAAATTACATATACAATCAAAGTCCAAAGTATTCAATTTAAATCCAAAAGTTACATTATCCACATACATTCAATTTAACCTAATTGCCACCATAAGAACATTAAATGTATAGCCACTTCTAAACTATTCAAATATCAAAATCATAACAAACACTATATATAGAGTCACAACTACTTAAGAAATTACATATATAATCCAAATCCAAAGTATTCAATTTATCTAAATGTTGCCAAAAATACATGACCATCATCTACAATTCATCAATTACAATGTTTACAAAATGCCCCAAATAGTTACAAGCAGTAAGTGGTCAAACTAGAAAATAATATTGACACCAAAATATACATGATAACCATCTAGAATTCATCTATAACATTGTTCGCAAAAATAGCCCAAATAGTTACAAGTAGTAAGTGGTCAAACACAAAATCAAGTTGACACCAAACAGCTACAAGTAGTTAGAGGTCTTCAATTCTAATGTTTACAAAATACCCCAAAGAGCTAGAAGTTGTAATAAATTTCATCCATTAAAATGTTTACAGACCACCCAAAACACAAAAAAGTTAGACAAACACATAGTTACACAAAACCTTTTATGGTTACTGTATTTTTATCTACCCTTTGTCCATTCTTTGAGCATGTTCATCAAAACTTGGTGGATGCTTAGCAATTGTCACTTGGCCCTTTGGTATCTCGAAATCATGTGGGACTATTCTAAATGTGATGCCGCCAACTCTGGGAGGACCCCACGAGCATAATGGTCCACCAACTAGAATTGGTGGTGGCCCAACAGGGGTGCTAGTTAGATCAACAACAAGCTTCTGCCTGTTAGCAGGTTCTCATCCACTTCTAATATGTTCCCTCAGCCTACCACCTGTCCTTGTCCTTGTTGCTAATCCTAGGGTTGTTTTCTTTTTCTTCCCAAAGATGGTAGATGCCTGCAAGAGTTTAGGTATACAATTATACTTCTATATTTTTTCCTCTCTTAATTACATAGATATGAAGAATTATTCACATTTGGTTTGTAGGCATGAGATGCTGCTTTACTAACTGGCTGAGTGGCAGCAAGTGCATTTCTTGTAGAATGTGCTGCAAAAATTGCTACTCTCATAGACTTTGACATACGGTGTGATGTAATCTCTAAACAGGGTCTAAATGCAGCCTGTGCTGCAAGATGACAAGTAGGTTGTAAGACATGAGGTGATGCCATTTGTGAGGCTGACCTAAATGCAGGTTGTGAGACATGAGGTGATGCCATCTATGAAGCTATTTGAGTTGTGGTCGTTGAAAAACCATTAGATGGTGTGAGGCTGGTCTAATTGCAAGCTGTGAGACATGCTGTGATGCTGATTGTGAAGGTGTTTGAGTTGTGGTTGTTGAAAAACCACTAGATTGTGATCCCCTTGCCCTTTTTGAATTTGATAGTGTGTTCACTCTTTCCCTTTTCCTGCTAGTAGTTGAAGTGGCAGTTGAAGATTCATCCAACTACAAACACAGAAAAATGGAACAAATAAATAAATAATGAAATATGTTAACCAATTTAGTAAATTAAATAGTAAGCAACAGTTGTCAAATAACTTGAATGGATACCATGTCTAAATTCTAGTCAGTTGATGCATTATCTCTGTAGTATTATCTGACACACGACCTTCTTTTATCTTGTCTCTGCTTGGAAACACATGACCTCTTGTTGTGGCCAAACTTGATGCAGTACCCACATTGATTCTTCTTACCCCCTTTCTGAATTGCACTAGAATTTCTTGGTTCATTAACACCCATTTCTCTCACTTTTTTAGGTCCTCAGGATAAGTGGGAGTATAAATTCACTTATTGTCATGATGATATGTGATGTAGATTAGGATGACCTATCTTATCTTTTAGTCTTTTATTTAAATTAGGTTTTTTATTAGTCTTTAATTGTTTTAGTTTACTTTTCCTTCTAGTACGGTTTTAGATTACTTTTCCTTCTAGGATGTGTAATCCTAGTTTATCTTAGATTATTTTCCTTCTAGGATATGTAATCCTAGTTTATGTTAACCTCTTTTTATGTTTTAGCCTCTAAGCCTATAAAATACATGTGCTTAGACCCTTTGGAAAATACTCGTGAGTTGAGTTTCGGGTTCTTTTCCTTCGTGCTTAGATAGCATCTACTACTTAGAGAAGATTTCTTTGATTTTGTGATAGTCTCACAATCTTAGGAATATTTATCCCTTCTGCATCGTTTTCTTGATTATTTACGTTCTAACCTCAGATCGCTTGGTATCGAGCCCGCCTCTTTCCATGGCGCGCCACAAGGGAAGGGTAACCGCTGGTACACTTGGAAGACGGAATAATCGCCAAGAACCCTTAGAGAAGAACCACCGCAACCTATCAAGCACAATCAAGGTACAATTTATAGCTTGAGGGAACAAATTGCAGCCCTCACAAAACTATTGTCCATCGAGAGTGGTCGAGACAGAAAATCGCATATACCCTCACCATAATCGGAAGAGGATGACGAATTGTGGAGGATGAAGACGGAGACCCTTTTGTGGAGCGCGGAGTGCACAGGCATCAACCCCTTGTACAAGTTCAGCCAATCTGGAATCGGTTTCAAACTCAATACACAGAATTCCAAAGTTGCGTGCAACCCAAAGAGTTCATGGTGGCAGAAAAAAATTAAAACATTCCACCAAAAGAAGTACCAAGGAAGATGGCAAAGATGGTGCCTAAGGAGGGGGCGGAGATAAAGCATCAATCGGTGTCTCGATACATTGGAGGTACGTGCCAACAATTTCAACGTATATGCATCTTGGGAGGCAAGGTGGCCAAGCTTATCATAGATCCAAGGAGTGGTATGAATATCGCCCTGAGGAAGCGGTAAGAAAGCTAGGGCTTGAGACCAAAAGTCATCCTAGTCCCTATCAATTGGAGTGGCTCACAAAAGGAAACGAGGTAAGGGTATCTAAATATTGCCAAGTTCCTTTTTCTATTGGGGCTAAATATATGGATCATGTGTGGTGTGACGTGGTCGACATGACTATGTGTCACTTGTTATTGGGCAAACCGTGGCAAGATGATAAAACTGCCGTCTATAATGAAACCAAGAATACGTCTGACTTCTTGTTGAGTAAAACCAAGTTGACGTTGTTACAAAGCCCATGGCCGAGCCACAACCTTCACAAGGAAATACAGAATCTGTGGGATGAAGAGCGCCAGAATCCAAGTCATTGATGAAGAGTTCGAGCGAATGTGTTGAAGATGTAGATCCTTCACAAGGGTTTGTAGATTGGGATTCTCCACCAACCTATGATGAAGACATCAATGAGAAAGATCCAATTGAAGAACCTTTGGCATTCGCCTAGAGGAAGAGCATGAAGAATTAGGCAAACAAGTGGACGAGGTAACTGCTTGAGAGTTTTGCACTTTTTGACAACAATTCTACATATTATGTGCTTAAGAGCCTCAAGGTAAAGTCTTCGATTTTAGTGTTGAGCCAATTGACTACGTTGATTTCATTGGGATAGATGCTATTTTATCAAATTATTCTAGCCAAAACTGTGATGAAATCTATATGGTGGAAGAGGCTTTTTGTCAAAGATTGAAAGGGTCTTTGTGAGTTCTTTTTGGGGATTTGTATGGCTTGTGGGAAGAGCAAAACACTAGAGAAGCATAACAAGTCTACACGTAAAAGAGGTGTGGGGATTTCACAACAACCATCAAGATACTCCACTAATGAAGATCACTATGATTATTATGGGCGTGGCCTTAATGTAAAGTTGAGAAGAGACGATTGGAATGAGTTGACCGACATCCAAAAGACCGTGGAAGAGACCGGCCGAATTCGAGGACGCAATTCTTCCAACCTGGGGAGGATGATGTAGATTAGGATGACCTATCTTATCTTTTAGTCTTTTATTTAAATTAGGTTTCTTTATTAGTCTTTTAATTGTTTTAGTTTACTTTTCCTTCTAGTACGCGTTTTAGATTACTTTTCCTTCTAGGATGTGTAATCCTAGTTTATCTTAGATTACTTTTCCTTCTAGGATATGTAATCCTAGTTTATGTTAACCTTTTATGTTTTAGCCTCTAAGCTATAAATACAGGCTTAGACCCTTTGGAAAAATAGTTTATTATTATTATTGGTTTTGTTTAATAAGAATACTGTGAGTTGAGTTTCTTGGTTCTTTTCCTTCAGCTTAGATAGTATCTATGCTTAGAGAAGATTTCTTTGATTTTGTGATAGTCTCACAATCTTAGAAATATTTATCCCTTCTGTTTACTGTTTTCTTGATTATTTACTTTCTAACCCTACATCAATATGCTATGATATGCCATACTATATAATTAAATTATGCTAATTTTAACTAATGTCTTACTCATTATGTTATAAACTGTTTTACTGCTTCATATTATGAAATGTGAAGTTAATTATGTAGTAAGAAAATGTAAAGAAATATTATTCTGTTTATTTATTAAGTATGAAAACGTCTATCACCTAGTTTACTATCTAGCCATACATTTATTAAAACTCATTTAATAAAACCTTGCATACATGGCTATTTAGTAAACATCAGTGAGAAAAAAGATTTTTTAAACAAAACAGGGCTCTAATAAAAATGGTCAATTCGCTTGAACTTGCTGAGTTGTGGACTTACCGTTCCACCTTTAAAATTGTTGTGACAATTTTCTAGATGTGGTTGAAGAAGATGAGGAAAAGGATGCGGCTCTGTACGAGAGTCCACACTATTGTGCATAGGACTGATGAGAGGTCCCAGTCTTTTTGGAGATGTTAATGTACTCAAAACAGTTGTAGAAATACTAGTAATGTTTGATGTGTGTATTTCAGTAGGTCACTTATGATATCTTGTGATATATTAGTGTGGGTTGTTAGTAACTTTGTAAGTGATATGTCGTTTGTGGCAGAATTTGAAGAAACTGAAATGTTTGTTGAGGATGAAGATATATTATGAAGTATAAATTAGGCTCTGGTACATTTATATTTATGAGTAAACTTTGATGAAAGAAAAAAAAAAAGTTACCAATGTGCAGTAAGAATTTAGATAATCCCACTTACAGCTTGAAGCCAGGGCGTTACACATATTGAGCAGACGACATTGTGGGCAGAGCACTAGTTTTTAAGTTTCACACGTGTATGCTTAGACTTAGCTATATTTCTAGGTTCGTAAGGTTTTGAATAACGGTGTCTTGTATCTGTTATAACAAGAATTAGCTTGGTCGGAGGATTCACTCGAATGCGCGAGGTAAGTAGACACTTACACCTTTTTTACGTAAAACATGGGATATGTTAGTTGACTGATCACAAGTATGATATGAGCATGCCTAGTTTCTGTAATTACTCGGTAACTGTGTTATTAATTGAACTGTTAAGATGCATCGTAAGACATGGTACGCCGATAGGTGCGGTATGAGCGGCCATGGGCTTGCTATATAAACTACGTATTATGGTCAAATGTGTGTGTTATACAAGGCTTTGGATTCATTGGTTTCATGACTTTGGTGCAACCATTCCCAATTGTTCGATCACTATAGGACGTACATTATTAATTAGTGTGGGCCACACGAGGTCGAACTCGATCGTGTCACTAATGTTACGTATGATATGTTATGCAATGGCTGGGGCACTGACATATTAAAACACTTATGTAATTATTGCTAGTTCTACACCATAAGCTTTGAAAACCCTAAAACCTATTAAATGATGTATTAGCGGAGGTAATGCCTTCTTTTTGGTTATTACTCAAATTACACGTTTACTTTTATTAATTGGGCTCATGTCATACCTAAGTGTGAGGTTTACTTACTAAGTCATTAAACTTATGCGGTTATTATTCTTTAGATAACCTGGTTTACTGCTATAGAAGTTGCAAGAGATGCTACTACTTGACTGGTTATGCTTTACTTATAATTACAGGTTTGCTTTTACTATTTAGTAGCTCTATGTTCTTTCTTGATGAATTATAGTGACTCAGATTTATTCACCTTCCCACGCATTTACTTTGACAGTTTTATAAGGATGATTTCCCATTTGGTCACAAGTTGGCTCAACTGGGTAAATTACCAGTGACTCCATCGGATTAGCCGAGGCTAATTTTGGGGGCGTTACACAACATCCTTCTCTTGGAGATCCTAACATTTAGAGATGGAATGCTCCTTTTGTGGGGTGGGTGAAAGTAAACAATGATGCTTTGGTGGACAAGAAAAAAGGATGGTTAGGATATGGGGTAGTGGTGCGAGATGCAAGGGGTGTGGTGATAGCTACCCAAAGTAAAACCATAAAGGGAAATCTGGATGCGACTCTAGTTGAAGCAGGGGTGATGTTGATGGCTATCCATTTATGTCAAAGGCTGGGTTTCATACGGTGCACTTTGAAGGAGATACACATATCGTGGTGGATGGTATTAACTCTCTAGAAATCGATTGGAGCAATAAGGGACTTATGTTGGGAGATATAATGCAGCACTTCAAGGCTTTCACCAATGGAGAATGTCTTTTATTCGTAGAGAAGGGAACAAAGCGGCACATGTGCTTGCCAAGTTAGCTACTACGGTGGAGATAGACCAGTTGTGGATTAATAAGGCTCGATTGTATTCAAGATATTATTTTGATAGAGCAACATGCTCTATCTTCTTGATTGAATTATTTTAATGAGAATGAGAAGTTTATTTAAAAAAAAAGCACAAAGCTCTGATATATTATATTCAAAGCTATGAGGTTACAACATCATAGAGACAAACATATAATCTTACAATCAAATCCTATGTATGACTTCAACATTCGCTAATCCATGTTCAAACTTTAATTATATAACATATATGCTCCTGCAGACTCAGTCTAATACATAGGTAGCCCATATTTCTAACTTTTATTTTCCAACCATGGCCCATGAGAGTAAGACCTTCACACCGAAACTAATCATCTTTCACCTAAAAGCTAGGATAAAAATCTTTACTCCAAAGATCACTCATGAATGTGGATCTAAGGAGAAGTCAAACTCTTATTCAAAATCAACAACAAAAACACAATAAAAAAAAAAAAACCAATAAACAACTGCAATCGCCAGGGCAAGGGAGGTGTAGCACACTGGTTGGCGCATGGTGGACGAGATGGAGCTGTTTTATGCTGATGGGCAACTAAGGAGCTGGGAAGCACAGTGGACCACATGGCCGAGTGAATCTAGTTGAGCAAACTAGATCTAGATTTGAAAAACTAGATCTAAAGTCCAACCAATTCTGGAGATGCGAAGAGTGGCGCAGCACGGTGGAGGGCGACAGAGGGAAAACAATAGCAACTAGAGTGGTTGGAAAAACCAAAAAAAAAGAAGGCGATGGGGAGGAAAGAAGAAGGGATTAAGGGGGCTTGCTCCCTCCTCCCCACATGTTTTTTCTCTTTAGGTTTTATCCTAAAGAGGAAGCCTAGGGCGGACTCATACGTTCTAGCCATTTGTATTAGTTACCATATGAGATAGTTAATTCATAAATAATTTGGGATTATATAAATCACATTGTTATTGTATATGAATAATATGATTAAGTATCAATATCATCATTAAATCACATGATTAAGTACTAAAATTATTGATTTCATGATCATATGATAATATGATCTAACATATATTTAATCCCATAATTAAGTTTTAATGATCATACCACATAAGATTAACTATTATCATTAGGTCATATGTTATATAGATACACATATCTTAATTATTTATTTATACATATAATCATATACTATATACTTATAGTTGTGTATATATCTATATATATATATATATATAATTTTTATTGTTTACGTACTTATATTAATTTTAGTATACTTATGAGGTATGACATATATGATATAGCATATAATATAAATTATTTAATGTAGTTATAATTTGTAACATATAATTATATAATTCTAATATATAACATACATTTTTTAATACACACACACATATATATATATGGAAAATGCTAGGGTTCTCCGCAGGTTCTTCTGGCGTTCTCCTAATCTTATATAAAACATTATTTAAGAAAAAATAAAATTGTAGTGGCCTCTACCATCGGTTTTTTTAGGCATTATCACCAAATTTGTGAGGCATTAGCATTAAAATTGAGGCATTAACATCAAATTTAGGATGATCAAATCCATTTTGGGTGATATCATCCCTAAAGGGTTAACCTTCCATCCTTAGGTTTTAGTTTTGAATAAAAAAATAAGTTTTAAAACATTAGAACCTGACTATTAACTCATAAAAATTAATTTGTTAGCAAAAAAACAGTATTATAATTTAATTTTTTCTTAAATCATATTATACATAAGACTGGAAGAACACTACGAGGATAACCCCTAGCAAACCCTTATATATATATATATATATATATATATATATGTCCACACAAGGGAAGGGGAAGGGGGAATTCGAACTAGTGACCTCCGTTTTATTAGGCGTAGTCCATAGCCAATTGAGTTACCCATTGGGGACCATACAACATATATTTGTATACTCATAGCATTAACATAAATGATTGATTATACTTATAGTTTATACCATATAAGTATATAACATTATAACATTTACTTATATATTTTTATATATATAACCAATTAATTATTTAATATATATATATATATATATATATATATAAAAGTGTCTTCAAGAGATAGCTCAATCGACTGGGACTACGTCTAATGAAGCAAAATCCTCCTCCTTCCTCTTGTGCGAACATGTCCAAAAAAAGAAGTTATTTTTATTAATAAATATATACAAGTCGAGCCTAACAAGTGAATCGAGCCTTATAGTGCTTGTTCACAAACTTTATTTGAGTTGAGCTGAGTTTATATAAGTATGTATTATTTAATGATTGAGCCTAGTTTATATAAGTATGCATTATTTAATAATTGAGCATAGTTTTGTGTTCACAGACAACCCACTTCTAGCTACTGACCTTCTTGTTATCAACTAGGACTGACTCTGAGATAAAATGGATAGAATTCTAATTCATTTAGGAATTAGAATCAATGACTAACTAGGAACGTGGGTTCCTAGATGGACTCGGGTATAAGGGGCTTGAAAAAGGAAGTGGACCGGAACTGTAATAGATTTGATTTTTTTTTTAGGAAAAAAAGTAAGAATGTTTTGTATTGAAAAGTAAAAAAAATGTTTGTAGTAATTTTTTTATTTGAATAATTATAAAAAGTGATTGATGTGATGTAAAAAATAAAAATGTCGGGGTTGTTTTGAAATGAATTTTTTGAGTTTTTGGGTCCAGATGAAAACAGGTCTTTTAGCAAAACACACCTGGACGCTGATCTGGAACTTTGGTTCCTTATTGTACTACAAGACCTCTGGACTCCTCTCTTCCTAGATGTGTACACATCAGTCCCGTATGAAACTTTTTCTTGCCAAAATTGTTAATAATTCAAATAGGTAATTACTATAGGTCCTAATTTTATAATGGACAGAAATTTTCTTCAAACTAGTTTGGAGAAAATATCTTTCAACCTATTTAAAATAGTGCCAAATGTCTATAAACATTACTATTAAGTTAGTAAATTTATATTAATGACCTTAAGAATTTAATGTGCATTTTAAATGTTTATATACACTTGTCACTATTTGAAATGGATCGGAAGATATTTCATCAACACTAGTTTGAAAGAAATTTATGTCATTTCACAATTATTATCCAAATTATTAACAATTTGAACAACAAATTATTGGATATCCCAATCCTCATTTCTCAATTATCAATTTAGAGTAATTCCTCTATGTTCACTCTCGCACTTTTTGATGTAACATTTAAAAATTACTATTGAATTTAGAGTATATATATATTGAATTTTGATCGACTCATAATTTAAAAGAGTCACATTAAAAAGTGTAAGAGCTTCTTTCGGTAGTGCATTAAGAGAATAAAATATACTTTTTATACCTAAAAAACTGTACCAAACAAAAATTTACATATTTTGTAAACAAATTAAAAAATAATTATTTGACTTCTAAGCATATTTGGAATTGGGTTTAAAAGCTTAAAAGTACTTTTGTAAAAAATTTTAAACTTACTTCTTCGACTTTTTACTATAAAAAATGACCAAAATGAAATCAAAGTGTTTTTTTTTTTTTTCTCTAAAAAGTTATTTTTGACTTTAAAAGCTCAATAAAAGTGTGTTTAACATTTCTTAAGGAATAGAATCCTCTCTAGTTCACTTTTGGGGAATTTTTGTCTTTTCAATTTTTTTTTGAATTGACAAAAATATCCATCCACTATAATTAACTGAACATTTTGCGGTTCATTTATGATCTGTTTAGAATTGCGTTTGAGGGGTCTAAAAGTGTGTTTAATACTCAAAAAGTCCGTTTGAAAGAAAATAGTCATTTGATAAAAAAAATTAAAGATGCTTTTAAGGGTCTAAAAATTATAAAAATAATCAAAACACACTTTTGACAAAAGTTTAAAAATAAAGTTTTTGCCTAAAAGTACTTATTGACTTAAAAACTCTATTTTTGAGACTCAGTCTCAAATATGTGCTTAAAATGGAGAGGATTCTAATTGATTTTTGTTGTTCCTTTATACAAATGGTCTTGCCTTGTGGTATACGCACATAATGGTTTTACATGTAAAGGAAAAAAAAAAAAAATGCTAGAGGTCAATAAATTTTTCATATTTAACTCATATTTTATTATAATTAACCATTAAATTTGTGAGATTATCATTGACTTATGTGGGTTTTAGGAAAAAGACATTGTAAAAAAATTTGTGGGGTTCTGCATAAATTTATAAATTTAATGATTAATTGTAAAAAAAGACATTTAATGGTTATTATAATTAACCATTAAATTTGTGGGGTTATCATTTTTTTTTTTTTTTTGAAAAATGGGGTTATCATTGACTTATGTGGGTTCTACATAAATGTCAGTTTGAGGTGGCTTCTGTGCTATAATAGGGTGACGGCCACCCCTTATATTTTTTAAAGTTTTTTTTTCTTTTACTTTTCTTTATTTTTATTTTGATTTAAGTTTATTTTAAGAAAATAATAAGATAATGGCAAGTATGCTTGCCAGCTCAGCATTGATGGAAAAAGATGAACTTTTGATTGCAAACAAGCATTTCCCATTTATAAATTTAATGATTAATTGTAAAAAAATATTGGCTAAATATGTTGAACCTGTTACTTCTAGCATTTCCAGGAAAAAGACAGAACCGCACCGCATGTCTTTGTCATTGCCACATTGGAAGCTCAAACAAATCCTAGGGGGAACCGACGAGGAGGCCAACAACTGGCCGTGACGCCCATAAACTGCCACTCCACTCATCTCGCCCATTGGAAATAAATAAATAAATAAAATAAAATAAACACAACCTCGAGAGCAGAGGAATGAGTAAAGACTAAAGAGGTTGTTGATTTAATCGGCCGGGCAAAGGTGAAGCCATTGTTTATAAAAGGAGACGAGAAATGCTTCGGATCAATCTCCTTCGCGTCTCTCTTGCTTCCCCTCGCTTCAATCTTCTCACCAAGCTCACGCCCCAAGCTATGGCCTCCGCATCTTTCACGACGTCGTCTCAGCCCACCTCCAACAAGCTCCTCTTCCGCCAGCTCTTCGAGAAGGAGTCTTCTACCTACACCTACTTGCTTGCCGACGTGTATCACCCTGACAAACCGGCTCTGGTTTGTTGAATAATTTTTTTATTTTATTTTTAAATCTTTATGGATTGCTACAATTCCTAAAACTTGGTAATTTTAAAGGAAATTGGTTCTTGTTTTGTGGGTGGGTTTAGATAGCTCAGTCATAATTGGATAAATATGTAATGTATCATTGGTAAACCGCTTAAAAGTAGTGTTTGTTTTGTTTTCTGATCATATTCGGCTCTTTTTAATTTACAAAGCTGTGGCCGTTGTTTTTGTTTTTTTGTCCCTCCACATTGGGTATGTATTACAAATTCTGTAATATTATTTTGGTAGTTTCCCATCCAAAAGCGTAGTGATGCAGATTGTAGGATGTAGTTTTAGCAACAGCAGCTTAGAATATGTATAATATGCCACCAAGTTAAATCTCATGTGACACAATATTCAATATTCTCTAAATCTTAATCTTAAGCCAGTTCATCAATACACATAGAAAATGGAAAGAGTTTGCATCATATAAAGTCTTCAATGTTTTTGAAAATGGGATACATGGTCAAATAAACTCATAATCATCTTTTATTGATCTAGTACCAATATTATTTATAAGAAGCATCACATGCGTAAGTGCAAAGGCCTCCTGAAAGCCTAGGTGCAATGCACAAACACATGCTTGATTGAAGTAAAGCTCAAGATGCCAAATGATTTTTTTATTTTTTTTTAAATTTTTAACAATATAATGTATAATAGCTTCTAATAGCACCAAGAAGTTTAATTCGATGCCTGTAGTGGTGGTCTTTCTTTTGATTCTATTGATGAGGTTGAGGCTAGTTGGTTGATGGGAGAATTTGAGGAAGAGGAGCTGTAGGAGGTTGTGAAATCTATAAATGGTAACAATGCGCCGAACCTTGACAGTTGCTTTATGGCGTTCTTATAAGCTTGTTGGGTTGTGTTTAAAGAGGGCATCAGGAAGGTCTTTCATGACTTTCATGCTAGTGGAAAGTTTGAGAGAAGCCTAAATGCTACTACTTTCATCACCCTCATTCCAAAGATTCCAGGGGATGTTGACTCCAAGGATTTTTGTCCGATAGTTTAGTGGGTAGTATTTACAAAATTATTGCTATGATTTTAGCGAACATGCTTAAGTTGGTGTTGGAGAAGATTATCTCAAACTCATAGGATGCATTCATCCAAGATATGTAGATCGTATATCCTATTCTTATTGCCAATGAGTGCCTTGATAGTAGTAGATTGAGATCTGGAGAACCAGATGTTATTTGCAAAATGGCCTTAGAAAAAGTGTATGAATCATGTTAATTGGGATTTTTTGCTGTTTATGTTGAGAAGGTGTGGGTTTGGGGGAGAAATGGTGCTCTTGGATAGCTACTGTAGGCTTTTTTTAGTAGCTCTCATGGCTTGAGACAAAGGGACCCTTTGTCTCCTTTGATGTTTGTTATTGTGATGCAGCTGTTGGGTAGAATGATTTCTATTGCAGTGAGTGGTGATTTGTTGTCTAGCTTTTCAATGGAGATAGGGGTTGATATCTCACCTTCTGTTTGTTGGTGATACTTTGTTTTGAAGCTTATTCTTATGTTTTGAAGCTGTTTCAAGTTTGAAGACTAATTTAGTCAAGTTGGAATTGATTCTTGAGGGAAATGTTGATAATGTGGATGGGTTGATTGGGATTTTGGGTTGTGGGGTTGTGTTTTTTACCTTGAAGTATCTTGGTCTTCCGTTGGGGGCATCCTACAAGGCCAAACATATTTGGGATGGTGTTATCGAGAAGATAGAGCATCGATTGGGTAGTTTGAAAATGATGTATTTGTCTAAGGGTAGTAGAATTATCCCTTATCAAGTGCACCCTATCCAACTTATCTACGTATTTTATGCCCCTCTTTCCTTACTCTGCATGTGTTGCAAGCCATATTGAGAAGCTTCAACGTGAATTCCTATGGGGTGGGGTATGTGAAGAGTTCAAATATTACCTAGTTAGCTGGTCCAAGGTTTGCTTGTTGATCTTTGAGGGAGGGTTGGAGGTTAGAAACTTGCTAAGTTTAAATCGTGCTCCATTAGGCAAATGGTTTTGGTGCTATGAGCTAAGAGAGGCTTGGTGGAGAGTGATGGTAGACTCTAAATATGATAGTTCATGGGTAGGGCGGTGTTCTAACGATCCTGGAGGGTCATATAGGGTGGGGTTATAGAAGAATATTAGGAGGGTTTAGGGGAAGTATTCAAGTTCCCGTCACTTGAATAGAAAAATAGGGGAGGGGAGATAATGTGAAAGAACCAAAGAGAAAAAAAAAAAAAACTGAATAAGGAGTAGAAGCAGAGGAATGGCAAAAAAGAGAAAGAAAAGAAAAAAGAAAGCTGAGAAGAGAAAGAGAGAATAAAGGATACAAATAAAGGAGAGGGAGGGGTGGGGGGGAGGAGATAGAGTGCATGGCATAGAAGAAGAGTAAAGTGTACAAGAATAGAGAGAAAGGAGAGAGGAAGTCGTACCAAGTTGTACTCAAGTGAGTTAGCTGGTGTCTAGCGGTGGTCCTTTTAGCTTTTCTTTTTTCTTCTAGATCTGATCCAGTGGGTTTTGATGTACAATGTGAAATAAGTATGTGTGTAGTACAATGCGCAAGATTAGTTTGCATAACAAATCAACAGTCAATTTCAATTGTTTTATGATCCAAAGATTAGTTTTAATTGATTCATATATTTTCCAACATTTTTTTTTTTTTTTAACTTACTAATTCTTTGAGTTTTTCCAAAAGGCTTGCTTTAGAAAATAGGGTTTTTTGTTTGTCAGAAGCACTGCACTCCTGGAGCTTCTTGCTTCACACCAAGGCACACTTTTAGTAACACAGTCTAGTACTACCAATACTTGAAATGCATTTTTAACTCAAATTTGGTCATTTACTATGTATTTATGGATACATTTTGGCAAAATGAAAATAGTAGACTATGCTATGTGAACTTTTTTCGTTTTGTTTTCAAAAATAGAAAAGTTTGAAGTAACTTCTCAGGATCCAGAGAAACTCTTCCTGGAGAAACCACTAATGAACTTACCAAAGTTGGTATACACTTTTTAAATGGTCTGATCATTGATTGATGCCCTTTAGACTACATTAGGCATTAAGCAGGTAAATAATATAAAGGCAGAAGTTGAACTTTTGTACTTTAACCAATACAACTGATTGTTTGCATTAATGGGGAACATCATATGAGATGGGCATGTATGTTCCTTCTTCTAATGTGCTGACTAGCATCCTGGCTTATGCAATACCTTTATTATTGATGTCTAATTAAAAGTTTGCTCTGACTAGTTTTGTTGCTGTTGTTATTCTTTTACTAGATTTATTTATATTCCTTGTTTGTTTGTTTGTGATTGTGATTTTTTTTTTTTTTGATTGACCCAGTTGATAAGACAGTGGAGAGGGACCTGTCCCTTGTAAAAGAGCTAGGACTGAAGCTAATTTATGCTATGAACACCCATGTCCATGCTGACCATGTAACTGGTAGTGGCCTAATGAAGGTGTGGATTTCTTCCATATTATTGAACTTTACTACATTTCCTTCCTGTAAAATTTCTCTGCTTTCATGCTAGAGGCAGAAATGAATCTGTTGCATTCTCATATGTGGCTACTATTTATTGCAGAATAAGGTTCCTGGACTGAAATCTATCATTTCAAAAGCGAGCAAATCAAAAGCTGATCTTCTGATTGAAGCCGGAGATAAAATCTATTTTGGGGATCTGTTTTTGGAGGTAGGGCTGCAGTTGCCTGAAATTTTTAACTATTTCATGCAAAAGACCATGGAAATTATTTGAGTTGTGTAGTAAGAATGGTTTCCTAAATTTAGAAGTTAATGAACTATTTTGTTTGTTTGTTTGTTTTTTCTGGTGAAAATCATCAAATAATTGCATTATAGTGATAGGTTGACTGGATAGTTTATGGTCCATATTTTTGATATGATTGGTGAGCCTAGGAATCAGCTTTATTTGTTTCTAGGTGCTTCTGCCGGTGCTAGGAAGTTAATCGATGTTCATCTCACACGTAATATTCATCTTTCAAAGTAGTTTCTGCTTCGTGATTGCTGATCCTCCTTTTTTAATTCAGTATGATATAAATGTCTTGCACATTATTATTTTTTTATAAGTAAATGTCTTGTTTATGGGTGAGGGCAAGAAATCTATGAACATCATTCCACTTATCAGGGAAAAAAAATATGAACATCTCGCACAGGAGATCAGATGGCTATGTTATGGGTGAGGGCAAGAACACTAAATTGGTTTCTTGTTTTGACGTGTTTTGACCTAAATATTTGGATGATTTAAGAATGTGGTGAGGTTAAAATAGTGAAGCATTAATTTCTATAGAAACAGTTTGCCTTTGGTAGATGAATCCTACTACATTTGGTAGACTCCTACTGTGCTTGAAAATTCATTAGATGGCAGGGAAGTGGAAGTGTTTGGTCGTTCTCAAAATTTTCTCTTGTACTCTTGTCTTTGTAGCTTACCACTTCAATAAATTTCTATTTGCGGAATAGTTGCAATGCAAGTTGGTAATTAAAAAGTTATTGTTAGGTCCAAAGTTGTGTTTGCATATTCTATTGACAAGACAACTGTAAAAAGTTATGTTTAAGTCTATATCTGTTGAGTTGTGTCATATGAAGTTTGAAAATTAATCAAACGTACTCTTGAAGACACTGCCATGACCAATATATTGATTTCAATCATTTAGGACAGTAACTGACTTAGAGGTCTCAAATCCACCTCGTTTCCTTGATGGCTGTATCGTCATTTTGCTAGATCTAGTTCTGGTTCTCAAGGTCCAGATTAATTTGATTTGGAAGCTTAGTTGATCATAATTGTATAATTTTCTTTTGTAATTGTTTTTGGAGATATTATCATTAATAAAATTAGTTTAGTTTGTTTCTTTTTTATTTTTATACTTGAATAAAAATTTTAAATAATCCAACTCAAGCCGAGTCCGAGCTCAAGCTTGCAAAGTAATCACACTTTGGCTAGCCGAGCTTGAACACAAAACCAAGGCTTGTGTCAATCTTGAGCTCGAGCTCAAGAAAAATTCAGATGAGCCGAGCTCAAATGAACACTGCTTGCTTAAGCTTGGCTTGTTTACACCCCTAATCCTAGCCTTCATAACCATCATGAACAATTATGGTGATAATGGATCCCCCCTATTTCATCAACCCACGAGAGCTAGAAAAAAAACTTATGGTGTACCATTCACAAGAATGGAAAATTGCACCATAAAAATACAATGCTCTATCCAATCCCTCAATTTCTCCCCAAATCTGCATCTCTTCAACAAATAAAGCAAGAACTCCCAATTTATATGATTCTACACCTTCTCCAAACCACTGCACTGCTTTACATTGGTCAGGCTGGGCTGGGATAATAGCGCAAGCACTTCGATCATAGAAGGCCATTCAGAAGAATAAGACATGGACTCTAGTCAAGCCACCACCTGATGCTCACATCATTGGTTGGTTGATCTTCTAGGTGAAGACCTAAAGGCATAGGCTGAGGCTACGGACACAGAGACAAAGGCAGCATCCTCACTAGAACCATCATTTTGCATAAAAAAGCCAGCACATTAAATTAATGGTGGTAGCATTGCTTGTTCCAGCACAGGTAGGTTAGGTAAAGAGCGCCCTCAAGCAATTAGAGTAGGTAACCACAGCCTCTTATTAGGTAGGTACCTGCAAAGGCAAAAGTAAAGGGTTCCAATCCTGGTTGAACAAAAAGATGCCAATCCTTGAGAACAAGAAGATGGGAACACCTGACTAAGAGCGGGAAGGGACAACAAAGAGGGTGAGCCTCATTCCCACAATTTGATGTGAATTAGCTCATGAGAACGCTTGGTTCTGGGTTTTCACTAATTCATTCCAAGGAGTGGAACACTAAATCCAAAATTTGTCTACAATGAAATTATTATGTGTATCAGATATGATAGTTCCCAACATCGACTTTAGCCTATTTGCTAACACATTGGACATAATTTTATACACCCCACCTACTAAGCTAGTAGGCTGGAAATCCATAACGTCTAGAACTTGTGTCTTTTTTGGTATGTTGCATTAATATTCTTCACGAACTTCTGTCGACTATGTAACTCCTTAAAAACTGCCATAATGTCCTCTTTCATTACCTCCCAACATCTCTGGAAAAGCTATAGTGAAACCATCTTGTCCTTGCACCTTGTCACCATTCAAATCCCTCAACCACCTCCCACACTGCTTTCTCAAAATTACTTTCCAATCTGTTAGAGGAGAGTATTTGGGTTTATATGTTTTTATATGTGTTTTTCGTTTGCTCATTTCTTCATTTTATTTTTTCCTTTTATTTATTTTTTATTATTAGATTTTCCATGAAAAGAGAACAGGAGAATAGGCTCAATATTTACGTAGCCTCCTTCCTCTCACACTATATATATTGTAACTTTGAATACAAAGACCAAAATGGCCATATAACATATTAACCCTAATACTCTCTAACACAATCAATTACTCTTGTCTGCATCAATTAAAAGGAATGAAAGTCAATCCACCTTTGGTCGCCAAGTAAACTGCTCAGAATACAGTTGATTATAGAATTGTACTATATGCTCCTTTATCTTAGTATAGTTAGAAGACATGGAACCATTGATGACTAAATAGTCCACTTGGTTATTTCTTTGATGGGAATTTGCCACCCTATATATATGTATATTTTGAATTTTAATCCACCTACCTCAATTACAAGGCCCTAGATTTCTGTCTTCAACTCACTTCCTCAAAAAGAACAATTTTCTCCAACTCCTTAGACATATCTTCCTTTCTCTCCTCCATTAAATTGCGACCCTCAGAAATTATATCCAGATCTTGAATACCCTCCAAAAACTTCTTTTTCTTCCTTATGTCACCAAATATTGGGCTTCCCCCCCCCACACCTCTCTCTCTCTCTTACCTAGTAGCAAAAGTGTATTTATTATACAAATTCTTTTTGAATCTTTTGTAGGTTCGAGCTACTCCTGGCCACACATTAGGTTGTGTTACCTATGTTACTGGAGAGGGCCCTGATCAGCCTCAACCAAGGATGGCTTTCACAGGGGATGCCGTACTGATACGTGGATGTGGGAGAACTGATTTTCAGGTGTAATGTCTTAAATTTCTGAACTCTTTTTATATTACTTCCCTTTCAATGATAAAATCTTTTGTTTTCCATGATTAAAACAAATAAATAAAAAAATTAAAAATCATGACTTACTCGTGAAAATATTAATTCATTCTTAGATGGCATTTTGAGGGAAATATCAAGTAGCATCTATCTCACTAATTTACTTGCAGGGTGGGAGTTCACAACAACTCTACGAGTCAGTGCATTCACAGGCAAGGACATGGGTGACTACTTTGAACTTCAGAACACTATAGTGCAGAGACTTATTATCTTTTTCTTATGTATCCAGATTTTCACTTTGCCCAAGGATACGCTGATCTATCCTGCCCATGATTACAAAGGATTAACTGTATGAATCCTCTGTTGGCTCTTTTATCTGGACTATGTAAATAATTTAAAACAGCTGCTTATGCCACACCTTTGCCTGACATCCAGGTTAGCACTGTAGGGGAGGAGATGCTTTATAATCCTAGGCTCACAAAAGATGAGGTGATTCTTTTGGGCTAAATGTCATTTTCTTGCACTTCTGTGATTGATTTTCCTTACAAAATGTCACTAGTCAAATATGGTTATTAACAAATAGCTATGGTTCTTTTCCCATTATCTACAAATTCTTGGTCAACAACTTCTATAATAGAACTTTAGCATATCTCCTATAATAGTTTTTATGAATTTCATCACTAGCATTTTGTTTCACTTGCCTTTTGTCAATACCACTTCTCCCTCATATCTTTAATTGATTCAATCTTAACTCTTTGCAGGAATCCTTCAAAAATATTATGGAAAGTAAGTTGTATAGGCACATTTGTGTTGAGTACAAATTTTCCATAACACAAATTTCATATGTCACGTATAGCCATTTAGAGTGTGACTTAATTCTCATTAATTGTTTTACAGATCTTAACCTGTCCTACCCAAAAATGATTGACATTGCTGTCCCTGCAAATATGGTTTGTGGTTTGCAAGATATCTCTGCGAAGCCTGTTGAAGCAACTTCAAACTAAATGTAGTCAGGTATGGTTTTGGGGGGTGGAATTCAAGTTGAGGGAGTTGTTTTAGTCGCTTATTTGTGTGTCCAAACCAATAATACATTGTATGGTTGCAGAGATTTGTCAGATAATAACAATAAGGAGAATCGTTGTTGATCAGGAAAGAGGACAATGAAAGGGAGGAGAATAAAGGAAAAATCTAGGCAGCTGTCCCATTCAAACAAAGTTTCAATCTTGCTACTTTATTGAATTTCAGCTTTCTCATAAGATTATTTTCCTAGATCAGAAGTGGTAAAGATAATGAATATTAACTCTTGAAAGAAGTTATCCAATCTTTCACTTGAATTGAAGTAAAGAACTCAGAAGTACCAATTACTTCATACGAGTGCTCTGCTGCAATAACTTGAACATTGCAGTACTGCTTTAATGTGGAGAAGTACACTCTAACAACTCAAGAAGTTCCAATAATTTGGAAACAAAGATAAATGTAGAAATCCTAATATGAGACTTAAAGTGAACAAGACTTTCTTCTTTTGCCTGGGGCCCACAAGCTTAATACAAGACCTGGGCTTTGGAAGCAGGCACACCTTGTGTAGTTGAGCTATGGCTTATGAACTGGGTAGTATTTGTAGATATCACAAGGGTACACCTTGATTGCTGGAACTTTAGCTCTCTTACCAGGTATTATTAAAGGGGGATGAAAAGCTGATTGATCATGCTTATTTGTGAAAGACCGGGTGGTTGAAATATCTTTTCGCCTGCAGGGAGTGTCTTGGTCATCTGATTTGTTGGCTAAAAGGGCAGCCTTGTTTTTGGCAAAAATGCCTGTTATTTTTCCAGCTTAGTGATTGTGTTTTCTATGTAGTGTCTTCTATTCTTGTGATGAAAGGCCACTGCCTTTCAGTAAATATTTATTTCTATCTGCAAAATTGAAGTTACATACTTGCTTTTGGGTTCCCCGTGAAAAGCTTCATCTTTTGATTATATGGATGCAAACTGCTAGGTTTAGGAGTGATTCATATTGAATTCCATTCGTCATGTTAGAAAATCTTTTGAAAGTGATAGATCATGAAGCAGACCTAATGTAAATTGTTTATTTAACATGTTGCCTCGCAGTGTTGATGTTTAGGCCCTTCAATTGAACTCTGCTTCTTTATGAAAGCTTCTTAATAAAAAGCAAAATCAAATTTATGAAATGCACAAACAGCTAATAGATGACTTGAAGAACATTTTCTGCAGAAAATCTTTCCTTTTAGCAGACATAATTAAAATTTAATAGGCAGGGCCCAACAATAACTGAATAATGCACAAGGTGAAATTTACTTCATGAGCATTTAGTAAGGACTTTTCTATAGGAAGCTTTTCTCCATGCAGTCATATAGCTGCCTCATCCTGCCACTTTGTTGTCAGAAATGAATTTCTGTTTACTAATGTTGGCTTTATAGATGCAAGTATGGATTGCTGTAGTTTAGTCATGAGGGTTCATGACTGATCTCAATTTGATTAGATTTGAGACTTAGTTAAGTTGATATAAAAAAAATCCCCTTTAAAAAAAGTGCACTGGAAACCGTATTGGTGATATTGTTCCAAAAAAGACAGTAGTGAACCAACTCCTATGGAAGCCATGTTCTGGCCGTTAGATTAATAGGTTTCTACATGCCATGGTCTCCATTTGTAAAGAGCCATGGATTAGACTCTCAATAATTAGTTTACTCCTTTCTACATTCTTTTGGGTGTACTATTTCACCCTTGTCACTTGAAACAAATGGTCCCTTTTTGTGCATGTATAATTTGTTCTTCGACTGGGAAAATTGTCATACGCTTTAGTTTGTGAATTTGGCTATTTTAGCCAGTTTAAAAGCATTGTTTAGGAATGTACTCTTGAAGATTGCCCTTGACAGAACAATTGATTGTCTTAAGCAAGTTTAGAAGTGTATTTCAATCACTTCAAAACTTTCCACTGCTTCATTTTCTTCCTGAGCATTGGTTATGTCATTTCTGTTCACGTTCAGTTTAGTTATGCTATTGAAAGCTGGTAATCAGTGACTATTGCTATTATTATGTATTAGACATTGTCCCAATTTTATCTAATTGCTGTGATCCGTATGTGCAGAAAAGATTTGAGCTTGTTTGGAGCAAAGGATCCGCTCAGCCTAAAATTACAATATTTATAGGGCTTTGGATTCAACAGACCAGGAAGGCTCATTTCTTGTATGTATTAAGAATTCAATATAAGGAGGGTTCTCTATTTTAAAAAAAGGTTTGGTTTCTGTAAAGAAGAAAGGAAGAAAGAGGTTTGGATTCAAGACAAGGGATGTGAGAAATAATCCTCGTAGAGTAGAGGTAATGTAAGTGACATTACAATTTACTGAGGCTTTTCCTAGTCGTTTACACATTGGAATAATATGGAATGTCTGTTGTACGGTTGTAGCTCGCATGATTTGGTTTCCTTCCCATGTATGTTCTCATTTATTATAATTCCATGTTAGTGTGTTGTTTCTCTATATAATCAACCTTTGATGTATCATATGTGTATTGAGAAATAATAAGAATTCTTCCTTATAATTCATGATGGTATCAGAGGTTAGGGTTTGATTATTTTTGGGTACTGTTCGTTTTTTCTTCTCTTCTTTGTTTCTTTCACCAAAACTGGTATATTACTGTTGATCAAAGGAGAGGGTAGAGCGATGGCATTGAGATCACCATGTGGTGTGGTGTCTCTGTCATCATTGTGATTGGTTCTGTCGTTGATGGGTTTGGTGTAAAAGGTGATCATGGTTGTTGGTTTTGGGTGTTTCCCTTATTTAAGAGCATTCACAGCAGCTTTCTTGTCCCATTTCCTACATTTAATGATCCAAACTACTTTTTACTTCCCTATATCAAAATACACTCCAGCAGCTTTCCTTAATCATTCCTATAATATTAAAATATTTTTTTTTCCTTTATTTTAATTCTTTCTCTCTCTCATCCCTTTCCCCTCCAGCCAAACTCTCTCCCATTCTCGCCTCTCTTTCCCTGCCACCCAACCCACCAGGTGGAGCATCTGAAGCTGGTTCTGTTTCTCTCCCAAGTTGGTTCTCTCCCATTCTCGCCTCTCCGATGGTTATGTTTCCTCTCTCCAATTCTGTTTCCTGTTTTTGGATTTGATTTTCTGAAGCTGGGTGATTTTCTCATTTGATTTGATTTTTGGATTTGATTTTCTGTTTCGTTTCTATCTGGCCGATGGTTCTGTTTCTTCTCTCCGATTCTGTTTCCTCTTTTTGGATTTGATTTCTGAAGCTGGGTGATTTTCTGATTTGATTTGATTTTTGGATTTGATTTTCTGTTTCATTTCTATCCAATGGTTCTGTTTCTTCTCTCTGATATTATTCTCCTTTATAGGCATCGACCCAATCTTGAGAATCCGAAGCTCTCTCCTTCTTTGGATCGGCGGTGATGGCCTTGGACGAAGATGGGTCGACGAAGATGGATTGGCGGTGAATGCGAGAGAGAGACATGAGAGGAGAGAGGAGAGAGAAGAGAGTTTTTTTTATGAATATAATAATCATCAGGATTGCAATAGTAGAGCCTTATATATTAGGCTCTACTGTAGCATATTAATGTTTAGGGAACCATATAGGGAGTCTGCTGTATGACGTTTTTTGTGATTTTTTAGACATATTCCCTACACATTGGGAACAAACCCCCTTATAGGGAGTCTGCTAGGAATGCTCTAAGAGAATGAATATGGGTTTTCGATTGGTGTATTTGGTAATTTCTGTGGTGGTTGGTAACTTCTCCGGTGGCCATGTTGGCGCGTTGTAAGTAGAGTGTTGAGAGGTTTATATGAATAAGGTTTAGAGAAAAGAGGAGGCTCGTTCTATGTCACGTAGCTAACCTCAAACATATTATTATATAAGCTTAAAGAAATATCATAATGATTAAACTACCCTCAAATCCTAATACATTCTTCTAACATTCCTTGCCAAGCTGGAGCATATATATCATACAAACCTAGCTTGGAACAAATAAACTCTAACCGGTTACGATATAATGAATGCTGTAGATATATCTTAATCGAGTATTTTGTCTTGGACATAATGGCAATCAACCTCAATATGTTTTAGTCCTGTCATGAAACATTGGGTTAGATGCAATATGTATAGCAGCCTAGTTATCACAAGATAGCGAGATACAAGTAGGAGTTGAGAAACCAATCTCTTGAAGAAAATGTTGTAACCATGTCAACTCAATAGTTGTACGAGTCATTGCCTTGTACTCTTTTTTAGCACTAGATCGTGTCACCACGTTTTGTTTCTTATTCTTCCAAGTTACAAGATTACTGCTGAAGTGCAATATACTGTAGTAGACTGTCTATTTGAAGGAGAAGCTGCCTAATCGGCATCAGTCAAACCTTCGGCCCTAAGATGTCCGTTTGGTTTATACAATGTCCCTAGACCAAGTTGTCTCTTTAAATACGAATAATGTGAGTAACAACTTTCCATTGTGAAACCCAAGGAGCCTTTAAAACTGATTGATAACACTTACTACATGTTGTTAAAGGCTTTACTCAGACATATGAGATAGACTACGAGGACACCTTTGCTCCAATTGCAAAGATAAATGCCATCAAAGTCCTCATTTCCTTGGCAACAAATTTAGATTGGTCAACAACTTGATGTGAAGAATGAATTTCTTCATGGAAATTCAGAAGACGAGATTTACATGGAACTCCCTCCTTGTCCCAAATTCTTCTTAGACAAAGGTAAAGTTTGTAAGTTGAAGAAGGTCTTATATGGGCTGAAATAGTCCCCAAGGACTTGGTTTGATAGATTTTCCCAAGCTATGCAAAGATTTGGCTATAACCAAAGTCAGGTGGATCATACACTATTCATCAAACATTCTATACAGGGAAAGGTAATCGTCTTGATTGTTTATGTAGATGATATTGTGTTAACTAACAATGATAATGAGGAAATACAGAGATTGAAAAATCATATGGCTAGGGAATTTGAGATAAAAGACTTAGGCAATTCGAAATACATTCTTGGCATTGAAGTAGCGAGATCAATACATGGTATCTTCCTCTCCCAATGGAAATATGTTCTTGACCTACTTAAGGAAACATGGATGCTCGGTTGTAACACTGTTTAGAGCAAAATAAAAAGTTAGAAGAAAGTGATGAGAGTTCTCTAGTGGATAAACCAACGATTGGCTGGCAGGTTAATATACTTGTCACACACTCATCCAGACATTGCCTATGCAGTAAGTGTAGTAAGCCAATTTATGCATTTGCCCCGGGAGTCTCATATGGAAATAATTTACAGAATACTTCGATATTTAAAATCTTCTCCAAGGAAATGGCTGTTGTTTGCCCAACATGATCATCTAAAAGGTTATACAGATGCAGATTGGGCAGGATCAATCACGGATCAAATATCTACCTCAGTGGGAGGAAATCTAGTTACTTGACAAAGTAAGAAACATTCAATAGTTGTTAGATCTAGCGCAAAAGCTGAATTTCGAGCCATGTCGCATGAGATATGTGAGTTATTATGGTTGAAGATCCTACAGAAAGAACTTAGATATGATGCAAGGAGTTTTTGAGCCTATATTGTGACAATAAGGCTGCTTATAATCCAGTTTAGCATGACCAAACTAAACACATTGCAATTGATAGACATTTTATCAAGAAAAAATTGCGTGTTGAACTTATTTGTATATTGATGTAGTCTTTTTGTGTACAAAAATATCAATAATAAAATTAACCACTTGCAATAGAATGAATCCTTGTCGGATAGGGTTATATAGAGGGTATCGAACCTCAAGGACTGCGGGGTGTTATTATCAAGTTTTTCAAGATTAATTCTAACTTTATTAAAAGAAGTTTGATTGGTTTTTGTTTATAACTAAATGCATAAAAGTAAAAATAGATCTGGTGAGAGAAATAATTGGGGATTGATTTCACCACTAACTGCATAACAATGGTTAATCATAAATTAATAAAGAAAATTCATACTATGCATGATATATGGCTCGTCTCATTCAAGTAATCAAGAAAATACCATCATTTAAAAAATAAGTATAATCCATCTTCAGTTGGCATGGACCGTCCATCTATTTTCTAAGATGCGATACGATCCATCTTCCCTAGGTATGACCTACTTAATTCCTTAATAGGATACACTCAATCAATGGAATAGTATAATCCATCTTCGGTTTGTATGAACTGTTTACCTAAATTATACTAAACTAGGATGTAGTACAATATGTCTTCCTTAGGCATGGTCTATTTAATCCTATTGATCACATGTCAATTAAAATTGTTGTATAACAATCATTCACATAATCACAAAAAATATGAAGGAATGAGTTCAATCAATATAAAAGACTTTATAAGACAATATAAGAAATTCATAATGATTGAATATAAACATTAAGATCAATTCTCACAGTTATACAACCATCATATATAATATGGAAAAGCCCAAATTAAAATATAATTAAACCATTGTTACTTGTAAAGGGCTACATCAACACTTTATTATAGAATTACCTGCTCATCATGGTGCTGGGATGGCCTCTTGCCATGGATTATCTCATCTTCAACTTGTCAAGCCTCCAAGAAGATTTTTTTATCTCAAATTAAGCAAACCTCTCTTCAAGGCTTAGAGACTTATTTATAGAGTGTAAAAAAAAGCCTTAGAAGCCCCAGGAATCCCAACAAAATCGTACTTCAATCTCCTAGTCAAATTAGGAATCAATCCAAGTACAAATCGGAATAAGATTCGTCCAAATTTGCGTTCTTATATTATATGATGATTTTGACAAAGCAAACATCCAAATTTGGAAAACCCTATTTCATAATTATTTGTATTATTTTGAGTTAGCTTTTCAATGCCCCTGGTTTCACCTAATCTGAAATTTGAGCTGAAAGTTATGGCTGAAATACTGAGACGTGTGCAGAATCTAAAATTTAATCCAATCCGATTTTAACTCAAATTAGAAAAATTTCGATTTAATCCCTTCCTTGATTTGATTGAACTTAACCACATCATATAGGTCATCTATTATGATTGCTTAAGCTTAACCACATCTTTTAGGTCTTCTTAAAGTGTGCTTTAAATCCAAAATCAATGGAATTAATTGCTGTTAGTTTGAAGTATTGGCTAATGTTCGTGAGCAAAATGGAAAGAAAAGAGCCAAGCGTTCGGACGGGATTCATAGACGTCCTGGACGTGATGCGCTTAAGAACTCCAAAGATTAAAACCCGAGTGCTCTTGCTCGAAGTCCGTCAAGAACCCGCTCGACGCCCGAACACGCCGCGAAAAAGAAAGGAGAAAGTGCATTTGCTAGCACCGTCCGACGTAATGTTACTCCCCGGACGGCCCATTAATGAACTCATGTTCCCGTGTTTTTATAGCCCGTCGACGAGCCCACTTACCGTCCGGACGGCCCGTAGCTTCTAGGTCTAAAATACATTGTATTTGAGTTCTATTGAGACTAGAAGTCTTTAGGTGTTATAAATAGATCATCTGTTTAGGTTACGAATTCTATATCTAGAATTTGCCGTGGTGCCAAGAAAGCCTTTGATATTGAGAGTTTAAGTTCTTTCTTGGAGTGTTTAGTTTAATGTTCATCATTGTTCGTCAGTGTTGAAGTGAAGTCAACCGGAGTTCCGTGAAAGGAAATCACGAGAAGGATTGTGCCACTGCTCTCGGAAAGGGCTATCGCGTAGAAGACGAGTGGGTCACTTGTCTTATACAAGATCGTGTCATAGCAAAGGTTTTGTGAGTATGAACATCTTGTAATCCTTTTTCTTTTCTTGATTTAGTTGATTTCGGTTTACGCTCGGAGAGGTTTTACAATTAGAGAAGTGCTCTAATTGGTTTCCTCTTCGTAACCAAAATATCTGTGTTCCGCTTCTTTATTGCTTTTGATATTTTGTTGATTAAATTGTTTATTGCTTCATAGTTTAATTCTGCATAAATTGTGATAAACAATTGTTTGGAGTCTGCTTAGCGTTTTTCAATTGCATCTTTCATTAGGAACCTAAAAACACAAAATCAAATAAATAACAATGTTAATGAATTAACATATGTGAGTTAAGGGGCTTGAATGTATAATATTATACGCTTATCATATACCTTATATCAAGTCAAGGGAACAACTTGCCGATTTTTTAATGAAGGGAGTGTCCATTGTTCTTCATTCAGTCTTGTGCAAGCTAGGCATACAAGATATCTTCACCTCAGTTTGAGGGAGAGTAAATGAAGATATGCAGCTGATATGATTTGGTTTACTTTCCATATATGTTCTCATTTATTGTAATTCCATATTAGTGTGTATTTTTTCATTTATATAAACAACCTTTGATGTATAAGTTGTGTATTGAGAAATAAGAAGAATTCTTCCTTCTTATAATTCATTAATGTCCACCTACTTTCCTCCAACCTGTGTTGTTGGTCACACCTTTGAACTATGTGTATAATTTAATTTGATTGGTTTAAAGCGTGCTAGCTTAAAATAATACTGAACTCTATATAATGTGTGACTAAGTAGTTGATATTTGCTTAACCCTAATGCTTTCCTTTATCTTGTGAATATGACCCATTGCAAAATCCCACCCCACAACCCCCTACCCCTTGCTATTTCTGTTACTTTTTTGGATGGCCACTAAGCTAGTTTTATAATAATAAAAACTTGGGAGCAGAGGAAAATGTATGTTTAACAAATTGTGTGGTACAAGTTTGACCATCTCTTTCAGTTTGGTTTTATGGGATGATACTCTAATATTATATTACTCTTTTTTGTGAGATTAGCTCCTTTGAGAACTAGATTCCACTTAATTGCTTTGTCCTTTGTTTATGAATCCGAATTAGGTGCCGTAAAAAATAAAAATAAAATTTAATTAATTAATTAAAAAAAAAACACTTAAGCCAAATCCTTTTGTTTATATATCTATATCTCTATTATTAATGTAGTGTCAATTGAATACTATGTCATTACTTTCATCACTTTTGCAATGTTTCCTTTAAAATTTAAAAACAAACTTTTAAAAAATCTCAATCTGGATTAAAATTCATTTTTTCCTCGAAAAATAAAAAATAAAAATTGAATTGGTGGATTTGTTGATCTTGATAAACCCTTAGATAAAAAGGACATTTCTTATATGATTTGATACTTTTTAACTCCAGTCTTACTATTATAAACCAATGGCTAGTGGCTACTAATAAAAAAAGAAAAAAAGAAAAAAAAAGTATATGAGTGAGATTATGTTTTATTACGTTACCTAACCGTTATCTTTATGAGGTTTTAAAAATTGAATTTACACTGGAGTGTAGACTTCTGTATGCCTTATCTTGTACGTAAGAGCTTCCACTTAAAAATAACGTGAACAGTGAAAGGCTCTTCAAGATTGAAAAAAAGAAAAGAAAAGAAATATACTTTGAAAATTTACCACCAAACATTAAACAACAAAAGTATATGAAAATTAATGAGTTATCGGTACATGATTCATCATGTTTATAATATATAACTCGCTTAGAACCCGCTCGTTGCGTGAGACTATTCATTATAATTTAATTTTAAAATTTAAAACACATATTCATTGTATTTTTTATTACATGTCAAAACAATTGTGTAAAAAAATCTATCATGCCTATTTCAATAAAAAAATTATTAAAAGTTACACAACAATATATTGCTGAATATAGTGACACAATTACACAAAATATTGTATAAATATATAAATTACATAAAAATATACTATTATAAGAACTATATATAAATTAAAACATATTATAAATTATATGTGTAAAATGGAAAGAAGTGTAAAGAAAAAGAAAACAGCAAGAAGAAAACCTAGAATGAGTTAAAACATAAGACTCTTAATTAATTTTAATTTAAGCACATTAAAACATAATAGTAAATCATACAAAAAAAAAAAAAAAACTTTGAAATGAGTTAAAACATAAGAACCATAAAACATATTAAAATATTTATTGCCATAGGAGTAGTTTTATGTCTTTCTTTAAAAATCTTGGAAGGAATATTGGAACACACAAAAAAAAAAAGAACAACAAAGTCAATTAAATTTAAAAATAAGAAAAATAAGAAATATGAAAAATAATATATAAATTAGAACAGAAAATAAGGAAAAACAAAGCAACATCAAATAAATATCTCTTTCTCCATATTTTTCCTAGTTTCAAAGGTATAGGAAAACGTATTACAAATATATATTTTTTCTTTTCTATTTTGACTATCCTTCACATATATAACCTAAAAGAAGCTAATTTTAGGACAAACTAAAGAAGAAGAAAAAAAAAAAAAAAAACTCAATGAACATCAGCATAATCTAAAAATTCATACCTCATTTTCACTATCATTTCCTTGAATTCAAGATAAAATTTACAAAAGAAAAATATGTGCTATCAATTTGAATAAAAAAATACATATAAATTAGAACAAAATATAAGGAAAAGAAGAAGAAGAATGAAATAACATAACAACATATAAAACATACAATGAACTACTTTTAGGACACATAGGAAGAAGAAAAAAAACCTACTCAATAAACATTAACGTAATAAAAAAAGTCATACCTCGTAGCAAACATAATGATAGGAAACTCTCTCTCACTATCATTTCCCTAAATTCAATGCAAAATTTACAAAAGAAAAATAATCAATTTGAATAAAAAAATAATATATAAATTAGTATAAAATTTAAAGGTAAAAAAAAAATGGAACATAACCACATGAAATAAAGATAAAAATAAATTTTTTAATATAATTGAAAGAATTGTCTTTTTCTGCAGTATACATTTCCCGATTCCAATAAAACCTTAAAAACCAATGCCATCCATTAATATATATATATATATATATATATATTTATATATATATAAGGAACAAAAATGAAAATGGAAGAATATAACCATAGTATAAATAAAAAAAATGAAAATACTAATATAATTGAAAAATAACTATTCTAGCAAAAACAAAAAACAAAAGAAAGAAAAGAATTGAAATGTATTTTTTAATTAAAAAAAAACAATCAAAAACTCTATAAAATCTTCCTCTTACATATTAGGTCTGCTGTATTTATAACAATAAGTAAACTTGGAGCAAAAGTAAACCTAAGCTTATTATGGAAATTTCTAGAATAATAAAGAAAAAATTACAATTAAATAAAATCCTAATTTAAATAACATAAATAATAAAAATAAAATATATTTGATTGCTGGATTATTTGATTTGCTGGAATAAAATCTTTATTAAAGTCTTCAATAGAGCAACCAAGTCTTTCCTTATTGGATTAGATATTAAAAGAAAAATAAATAAATAAATAAACCGGTTTATATATTAAAAAGTATGGACACGTGTTGCAATTTTAAGCACTCCTGATGTCAAAACTCGGCTTTTATATATATATATATATGATGATTAGGGTTTAGGAAAAAAATATAATAAAAATTTCGTTGAGTTGCATTGACCAATGAGCCAAACCCTACAAAAATCATGAAAAATTCGTTATCCTTTCACTTAAACAAAGAGGTCAAATAACACCACCATGTCAACATTTTGTGAATGATGTTTGAGACAACGGAAGTTTCAGATTGTAGGAGCATATTTTTAAAATTATTCCACCCATGATGTGTGCTGTATTTTGAAAAAATAGAAAAGAAAAGAAAAAGACAAATAGTTGTATCTGACCAATCATATATATATATTCCTCGAAGTACATTGTAAATCATAGAATAATTTATCTTTTCACAAGCATGACTACATAATTTATCTTTTCACAAGAAAGGGAGTAAAAACAAAGTTCATAGAGATCTAGAAGAAGCAGTCCACTTGTGGACTTTTTTACTTGCCAAGGATTATGATTTTAGTGGAGCCCAATACCAGTACAATCACTGAGTTAGGGTTTCAACAAATAACTATTAAGGAAAGTTTTAGAAAGCTCTCCAACTTTCAAGTTTTTACACAAGACATTCATGAGCGAAAAAAACTTTCACTTACCCCCATGAACTTTCATATGCTTTCACTTAGAACCTTTAAACCCTAAATTCACTGTTTTGAGTTCCAAAATGATACCCTTTTTTAGCATTAAAATAATATCATTTTTGCCATTTTGGACATTCAAAGATCCAAAGTGAAAGAAACAAAAGATTAAGAGAGGTAAATGAGAGTTTTTTCGCTCATAGATATCTTCTATAAAAGTCTAAAAATTAGAGGGTTTTCTTAAGTTTCGTCTTACTATTACTCATATATATATATATATATATATATATATATATATATATATAACTATCTATGCATTGCCGTTTAGTGTATTAGCTTTAGTAAAAGCACAAATCAATAAAGCATTTGTGTGCTCAGATATCCACGTTTCCATGCATGTTGGTCGTACATAATGAAGACAATTGTTAAAAATTAGTCAATGTCCTCGAACGTGTAATAAATAAATTCTTATCATTTTAAAATGAATTTATGTATTCATGGAGTATGTCTCTATAATAAAATAATTCTTGCGTACATAATCTGGTTATTTTTTTCAAAAGGGCATATATGAATTTCTAATCTTTCCTTCAAATATTTTTTTACCCCTTTTCGTGATTCTAGGGGTGGGACCACTTTCAAAGGCTTTTTGGAGTAATTGGGTTACTTTTTCTGATCAATTTTAAAGATGGCTGAACTACCTTCATAGCCTTTGTGTGGTTTAGTCACCTACAACAATCATTTATAAGCTGGCTAAACCTCCTTTTGTCAGCAAAAATTTGTGAAAACTACCATTTTTTTTTTCATGGCAGGACGGAGTCAGAAAATTTTATGGAAGGGCCGGCCAAAAAAATTTCTGTTCTTAGAATATTTTTATTAAAAAAAATTATTTTTGTTGTTTTTTAAACTAAAGACTACTTAAGGGTCAAAAAAGTGAGCATTTGAAAGTCTGGGCCAAAAATAAAAATAAAGACTTAATGGATATAGCCCAAAAAATTAAGAATAAGGTCAAAAAATTTTAAAATAGGACTAAAATTTTTTTGGAAAGGGGCATATAACTAAAATTATAACCAAATTTTACATTTTTTTATTTTTTTTACTTCTCATTATTATTTTTCCTTATTTTGGGGGGGACCATGGCCCACCCCGGTCCCCCCCTCCCTCCATCATTGGTGGGATGGACTTGTTTGGGACAATTGGTTGTCATTGACAGTGGCTTTTATCAGAAATTGATGGGCAAAATAGTTGTAGCACCATCCCAATCTACATATATAGTTTGACATTTATTTTCTTCACATTTGCTTATATTATATGTTGCACATAATTACTAGTTGAAGATGCATGTTTTCAAACCATCTTAAATAGGCATTTATACATTGTCGGAGTTTGGTCTCCTTCTACCCTTACAAGAATACAATAGTTTACAAACTTATGTTGTCTAGTCTACCTTCTATCTTGACCTTTCGATCATCCGAAATTTTTTGGTTGAAAATATACTACAGACTGACAAGAACGTTTTTCTCGTATGAATCAGCATGATATATCTGTTCTTATGTGACATGTCAATCTCTTTTTCTTTTGATGGATATTTGACACTAAAAGAAACCAAAAATTACTTGCATTATATGACTCTTTTGTGCACTCAAGTGAACAACGATTTCACCTTTGTAAAGTTCTCCATAGATTTTTTTTTTTTATTAAGTGAAACAATAAAATTTGATCTCGAAGGTAAATCTTATTTAATAAATAAATAGATAAACGCAAGTGCAGAAACCAACTATTCTACTTTGGAGTGACTATAGTAACATCTATTGGTTGGAAGCCACACATGAAGGGATTTAGATGGTAAAAGCCGCATACGCTTTCTCAAATTCGATTAAAGTATAACTTGACCTAATCCCACCAAGATATTAATAGGGACCAATGTAATTTACACTAATCAGGCATGAAGATTCCCATTACAGGTTCAAACCCATACCCTAGTGTGTATCTAACACTTTAAAATATTTTAGGGATAGTTACATTTTTTTCCCATCAATTACAACACATTGTTACCCCATGAACTGACAACCCTACTGTTCGACCCTATCAAACTACCATTTTGTCCCCAAACCGTCAGTCAAAGACGTTAACTCAGACGGTCAACCCGTCACGCGTGCTGCACATGCCATCTTGAAATTTTCTATACTATCTTTTTTCCCTATTAACTAAAATGTATTGTCCAAAAGTACGATAGAAAATTTCAAGATGGCTGATGCATGACACAAAATGGTAGTTTGATAGGATTCATATAAAAGTGACAATGCGTTATAGTTGATGAAAAAAAAAATAATTACCATAAAATTTTAAAGCCATGAACCACCGCCCTAAGTAGAATCCCAATAATAAACTTTTGTAAACCGTTTACATATTTATAAAAATACATAGTATATAGGATATATGAAAGAGTAAGGAAAGAGAGTGGAAACAAAAAGAACAAGATTGATGAAGACCGTTAGAGCTACTACATAGGAAATATTCTAACAACATTAATTAATTTGTCGGGTAATTACCTTTTTTCCATGAACTACGATACATTTTCACTTTGCCCTCATGAATTACGAACTGTGACACCTAACCCTCATGAACTACCATTTTAGTCATCAAATTGATGTATACCACTAACTATTATTATATTCATGTGAAACAGCAAATTGATGTATGTCATCGTTGCATATATTATGTTTGAACAGAAACAGCCAATGACTTTGTCATATATCCAATATCTTCATGGAGTCGCACTTTTTTTTACAAACTAATGACGCTACTTTTTGGGATGAAGTCACGGCAGATTAGACTTTTGCTTAACAAGAATCTAAGTTAAGGTGTAATTTTCCCCGTTTTTCTAGCAGATAATGAAGATAGGCTTAGTACTCAGGATATTTAATTTCACTAAGCTGGAAAATTAATGAGCATTAAAACCTCAAGTTGACCTCATTTTGTTGCTTGGAAATATGGATTAGATGTAATTGCTTGACAGCTCGGCCTCTATCGTATGCCATAGCTGCGATCTATAAACCAAATTAGACAGTAGGTGTGGCAATATGTATTTGCGTATTAAATTTAGGAAAATGCTAGGCTTCTCCGTGAGTTCTCACAGTGTTCTCGGTTTATATAAAACATGATTTAAGAAAAAAAATTGTAATTGCCTCCACCACGGTTTTTAGGCATTAGCATCAAATTTGAGGCATAAACAACTTTGTGAGGCATTAGCAACAAAATTGAGGCATTAGCATCAAATTTAGGATGATCAAATCCATTTTGGATGATATCATCCCTAAAAGGGTTACCTTCCACCCTTAGGTTTTAATTTTGAATCCAAAAACAAGTTTTAAAGCATTAGAACCTAATTATTAACTCATAAAAATTAATCATTAGCAAAAAACAGTATTACAATTTTATTTTTTATTAAATCATATTATACATAAGACTGGGAGAACACCAGGAGAACACTATGAGGAGAACCCCTAGCAAACCCCTTAAATTTATGTTGTGTCATGTCGAGATATATGTGTAAGACTATAGAAATTAATTTTAATTCTACCCATTTAATTAAATATGCAAACTCTTCTATCATAACCTGTTAATTTTATATTGAATTTGTGTCGAATTCATAAATCTTATAAAAAATTGTCAAACCTATGAAATAATACTTTGATTTATATTTCTTTGAAATTCAACTCAATAATGCCTCATTTGAACAATCTTATGTAGGTCATTTTGTAACCATATAGTGAAGTTTTGGTACTTAAAATTAAGAGAGAGGGTAATTTTTCATCTCTCATTTATATTTTTTCAATTTTACAGTCGGATTACCTATAAATTCAATGGTGAATTTGAGAAAAATATGAACGGAGGTGGATAGAAAATGGATGGCAAATAAAAAAAAAAATAGCATTTCTCGTTTCTTAAACCTTAAGAAATCGATCAATCTTATCTTGACAAGAGATTTTCAAAAGGTTGAATTGAATTTACAATTGTCATTAGCCAAATTGTTCTTGTCACTCAAAGAAATGAGACTAGGTAGGATTGGACACTTGAAAATTCAAACTATATATGGGAATAAAAAAAAACGAATTGAAAATAGTAAAAGAGTTTCGTGTATCTAAGCAAAGCATCCAAAAGTCTATGTATAGATTGTGCTTTGACACTTGATAATTGGTTGAAGAGAAAAGAAAACAACCGGCATTCACATCCAAATACAAGAAGACAGAAATGTAATATATATATATATATATATATATATATATATATATATATATTTAGGGTTTCCCATTGATCAAGATCCATTACTCCTTCCAAGAAAGAAGCATATATGTATGAGCTTAAATTGGTTAAACATGAATCTGGTGGCAAACCTAACATGCTTGCGTGTTGGGAATCTCAGAGTTTCACCTTCTTTTGTGTGTCAAACTAAAATTCTTCCACCATTTCCACTTTTATCTTGTCCTTTCTACATATCACACGAAATATAATAAATAATAAAAATAATATATATTATATTGTACGAATACTATAGTGATGATCATTATATAGAATAGATATTTGGGGTTCCACAATCTTATAAAACCTTTTTGTCTCCTCTTTGGTCATTGTGCTTCCAGTGAATTTATTACTTGCAGTTGCAGAGGTAAAGAGATGGAACTCGCAGCGTGGCATTTGAGTGACGTGCTTAGCTAAATAATGGTCACAATTGAACGTTTGAGAAGATATTGTCAATTGAGTAGTAGTTTAAAGAAGTATATATGTGGACTTTACCCTAAAAAAAATTATAATATATATATTGTAGTTTTATCAACCGTTCATATTGAAGAAGACATGGCAAACCCCGGTCCATTGTCAATGATAGGGATCCCATATTCATCACATTATTGCAAAAATTAATTATTTGATATGCACTACCAAAATAAAAACCATTGAGAGTGGTTTTTTAAGCAACGACAATGTTGACATTGTTTATCATAAAACAACGTCAACATTGACGAAAATATACTTGCGAAGTTGTTTCAACTTATTAATTAACACTAACTACTTGTCATTTTGGCTTCACGTGGGAATTTATTTGATCCATTTTCACCTAACTCAATAACACTTTCCTAGCTAGCTAATAAATTTCTGATGTAGCCCAATAGATTATAAATCCCAAACAAAGAGCAACAATATAAAATTGTCTATTGGCATATTGGACGCAGAGGCATTGGAATTGTAGCGAGGAATTATGAGGGGCATATAACTGCAGCCTTGAATTTTAAAAAGTCATGCACACACCCTTGATTTTTAAAGTTTGGTACGTTAATATTGTTTAACATGTTTATATATGTTGATTTATTGGTAGCCTCGGTTAGAATAGAATACGGGTTAGGAAGGAGTCCTAAAGTTTTTGCATGCATTCTGCGCTCACCGAACGTTTGCCCCTTAGTACACGAATATTCGAACATCTTAAGACCAAACGGTCGATGTCAAGACCGAATGTTCGATAGTGTCCAAAACTGTTTAAATAGGGTTTTATCAATGGTTTAACATTGCATGTATAGCGTAAGTTCTCAAAATATTGTGAGTAACATTAGACTATGCTTTGCATTAGCCATAAGGCCTAAGATGTTGGAGTTTGAGGATGAGCAGATGAGGTAAGTAAATACTTACAAATGTTTTCAATAAAAAACATGTGATATGTTAGCTGACTGAGCACGCATATGATATGAGCATTTTATTTCTTATTTAACTAGGTAAATGATTAATTAAATGCATTGTATAACATGATATATCGCTATGTATGATATAATGGCCATAAGCTTAATTCTATGCTCAAATGTGTTCGTGACCGGCACATCCATTTTTGATTGGTGGGTCACTACAAGACATACATTACTAGTAGCATAGGTCACCTAAGGTTGGAATCAGTCCAGCTGCAAATATTATGGATGGTAGCGTGCAATAGCTAGGCACCAATATTATATTACAAGTCCTCATAACAAAAAACCTTAATGAGAATTGGTAATATCTTGAGTAGACCATATAAGATAATTATATATTATTAGATGCATTATCTTCTTGCATTAAAATCATTGGTGATTATCACTGGAAGTATGCCCCTACCTCTTTAAAACAAAAACGATATTTTTGGGTTTAAAAACATAGACAACATTTATTACATTTATAAAAACTCATGTTTATTTCTCCAATACATAACTTGCTAGCTCATTTCGTACTTAAATGTAAGGTTTACTTACTAAGTCATAAACTTAATGCAGTTATTACACACTAGCAAGTTTGCACAGTTAGTCGTTAAACTGATCATTGGGATGCAGATGCCAAACAAGAATTTCATTGTACTAGGTTTGATTGGTAGTTCTTAAGCTTCAAGTTAATAATGGATGATAATACTCATACACCTCATGAATATCAAGTCTCAGATCAAGTCTTTTCACCTTCCATGTTGTATTTACTCTGATTAGTGAATGGGCTTTTCCCTCAATCAATTACTAGTTAACTATATTGAAGGAATTGCCAATAACCCTACCAAGATGAATCAATTTACTTGATCCATTTTTTGGGATGTTACAGAAGAGGAGGCTGGTATTTTGGAGTAAGTCCTCAACAATAAACTGGCTTCCCTTCATTGTTTGAGCCATCTCTTCAAAATTTGCTTGTAGAACTTCAATGTGAGCGTTTACCTGACTTAAATTCCTACGACGACCTATGGGCTGAGTGTCAGGTCTTTCTTGGTGAGCTAATGGTCGATCTTCACCATTCTAGCGTTTGATTATGCTTTCTCCATCCACCCCAGTGATTTTGTCCTTATTGGGTGATGTTATGTGATTATTGTTTACTGTGATTTATAAGGTCAAGTGTGTTGCTAGATCCACAACATGATCTCATGGTTCTATTACATCAAGGCCTCTATGTTCTTGGAAAGTTTTAGGAGATGAGCCTTGAAAGCCGTGAGGCGTTGATTTTGAGAGCTTTGTGGGTTGAAGGTTGCAACACTAGGCAGGTTAGAGGTGACCAAGCCAAGTTGGAGGTTACACCATCATTACTACAAGCACTCCTCAATTGTGTAGTCAACAGTTTAGTCTTTTGTCAAGGAATTGCTGTCAGTTTTCACAGACAATGCCAAATTGTTAGAACAGTTGATTGGGAGTTGAGGCAATAATCAGAAGTACCTACAAGGAGAGCAAAACTTAGCAAAAGAGCTTGCCGGAGTTGACTAACGGGGGATAACTCTAATGGTTAAAGTCGATATGAATCAAAGGAATAATCTTAAGGAAAATAAATGTAGTTTGCAAAGGAGGAAGATAAAAGTCTAATTTTATCTGATGTTTGTCGCTTTTTTATAGCAAATTTATTGTAACTGTTTGCCACATGTCATGCCTTCATTTGAGACTTCTCTATTGTAGTGTTCCATACATTCCACACTCTTATATGCAATGCAAAGATTTACATAGTTTGGGCTATGACCTATATTCATAGAAAAAATCCTAAATGACTATATTTTACTATTATTTCTTTGGCAATGTTTACAGTATAACAATGTCCTTATATCAAATATTTCCCTTATTTTTATCAATTCTTAAAGTTTCACTATGACTTTCTTTCATAAAGTTTCACATCCGGTTAGGAATCTGAAAAGCAGTGAAAGTAATCTCATGAAATGGGACAATGGAAGTTGATCAAGCTAATCAAGGCATGAAGTTCCTCTTATTTGTAATTTTGCTAACTAAAGCAACAAATACAACCATGAAACTACTACAACTTATATAAATTAATATGTTGATCTAGTAGTAATACATTATACACAGTTGCTAAGGAGAGTATATTAATTGAACAATACTTTTTGATAAAAAGGAAAGGAAAAAAAAAAAGCATTATGCCATTGCAACATAAAAGTGTCATTTTTATAAGGGTGTGTGTGAGAGAGAGAAAGTTATGGTTTTTCTTAAGAAGTGTGGTAGCTTTGGGGTTAGAAAGTTCAATTTTGAAATGGATGTGTTCTAAAACAGTTCTCACTTTGCAAAAGAGGAGATCTTTAGCTCATACATTGAGTCTTTGATGTGTTAGAGCACCCACTGCAGGCTCTTCAAAACCATTTTTTGGTTATTTTGAAGAGCCAATTTAACAAAAGAGGCTTAAAATGCCACTTTCCAGCCTCTCTATTTTAAACAAAAAAATAAAATCATGAACAGTAAACCTTCAAACATAAAATTTACTATTCACTCTATTCATTAAACGACTATATTTTCTCTCTCTTCCTTCTTCCTTTTTCATTTCTTTCTTCTTTTTCTTTTCGCAACCCTCTGTTTTTTTTCTTCCTCTCAACACCATCATCGTCGAAGACTATGGAGTCGAAGGCAGCAAGGATGTTTGAATCGAAGCATCCAGATTCCTTCTAGCAGACCTTGTAGACCATGAGTCTCACTTTTAGAGCCAAGATCGTCCTGCGGCAGTGGACGCCGTCATCCCCTCCTACCATAGCACAAACTTCGAGGCCCACTGCCACTGGCTCACTCTCACCCACTCCCTCCCTCTCTCCCAATGGTACTCCGATGAGACTAGCCCCTAGACCATCGACTACCCTCCCTTCTTTGCCTATTTCGAGCGCGTTTCTCAAGTTTTGCCAACCTCATCGACACCCAAATCGTTCATCTCCAAGAGGGCCTCAACTATAGCTCCAACATTGTGGTTTTGTTCCAAAGAATCACTGTGATCTTGTCTGATTTGTGCTTGTTATATGGGGTTTATATATTGACCAAGGATTTGGATTCAAGGAGGTGAATTTCGATCTGGGTATTGATCATTTGGTCCCCGATGCGTGTGATTGTGGACCATATGCATTTCTAGTACAATGGGTTTCTGTTGGGGCTCTTGCTGATGTCACTTTCGTATTTGGAGAAGGGGAGAGACTTGATGGGCGGGTTTGTTTTTGCGGTTTTGTTGTGCTTCAAGCACTTATTTGCGGTGGCGGCGCCCGTTTATTTTGTGGAGCTCCCTCTGGCGGTCCTCAAGCACCGAGAGACAAAGAATAAACAAATTTATTGAAAAATAATATTTTAATGAAATAGTAAAAGTAAATTGTTAAAATAGAGAGGTTGAAATTGGTGTTTTAAAAAGTGAGTTGTTAAAATAACAAAAATGTACTTTTTGTTATTTTGAAGAGAAAATCGAAGAGGCTGCTGTGGATGCTCTTAGTAGAACTTTCTTTTTTGTAAGAAAGTTAAGATCTTGAGACAAAGCTTGAGACTTTGGTGTTAAAGGTTTTGTTTTTAGGTTTTACTCAATATCCAAGTTGGAAAAGGGAATTTTGTCTTAGAAGAACCTAGTGTTAGGGATAAAAACACATTTATCTCTCCCAAAGACTTGTGAGATACGAACGGAGGAATTGCGGAAAAACAAGATAAACAATCACACAAGAACAATATTTACGTAGTTCACCACTAAGGGCTACGTCCACAGAGTTGCAGCAGATTTCACCATGTAGAGAATGTTACATAAGGATTACAAAACAAGAGTGTTGAATAATTGTTCAACATCTAAAACATCTATAGAAAACTTCACAATTTTCTTTAATGTTTTCTCTAAGTATTTGGCTTAAAAAATAATAAAAAATAAAAATAAAAATAAAAATAAAAACAAAAAATAAAAAAACATAATTTCAAAGTCCCAAAGAGAGACTTTAAATAGGCAATAGTAGAAATCGTAGGTTTTAAGGAGTGGTGTTCAGGACAGCCCAGCCAATCTTTTTAGGCATGCATAGGGTTAATGAACCCGTTGCCCAGCCTATCTGAACAAGCGGACACAATGTCTAGACACAGCTCAAAACTAATGCTCTCGGTGGCTCATGCTCGAACACCTCTCTTGGTCCGTTTGGACATGCTCAAATCTTGAAGCTCTCAATGACTCCTATTCAGACACCTCTCCTAGTCCTTCCAAACACATACTCAATCGAAGTCCACCAACTTCAACACTTAGATGGTGAAAATATGGGATTTTTTGGAGTTAGGAGTTTCTGCAAGAATTGTGTTGACGATATCATTTGGATATCCATCCTAATCATGAAATCTGTCCTAAAAGTACTTGAAGTGTCCTAACGAGTTTTAGGAAAAATGTAGAAAGTTGAAGTTTTTAGGTGCCAGATTAGGATTTTCACTTTAGAGTTTTAAGGGGTAATTACATTTTCCCCCTTCAACTACAATGAATTATCAATTTATCCCCATGAACTGACAATCTTATTGTCCAACCCTATCAAACTATCATTTTATTCCCAAAAGCCCCATTCCGTCAGTCAAAGGCATTAACTCAAATGGTAAATTCGTCGCGTGTGCCCCACATGCCATATTGAAATTTTCTATTCCACTTTTGTCTCACTATGGATTTAGGGACCAAGCTAGACCACGTGTATAGGCAGCCTTAAATGAGAGAAAAATATATAAAGCTGGACCACATAAACATCAAAAGTTGTTGTCGTCCTCCTCCTTCAAGCATAATTTTTTTCAAGTAGTATGGACTTCCACGATCATCTACACTACTTCGGTTTTCTTAATACATTCCTTTGTAGGGCATCGTGCAGGTAAAGAAGAGGAATGGCGAGTCTGCCAACAATCTCAAGAAGGCAAGCCACTGCTAACTGAATCGATTGCTAAAGTTAGAGTTCTGTTTGGTTTTGAGACCAATTTTATCTTTCATAGATTTGGAAAAGACGGTTTTGAGACTATGGTTGAGCACTTATTGAAGTAGTTAGTTAATAATATAGGAGTTAACCAAAGCATTGTTGACCTAATATATAAATAAGGAAATTGGGAGGTGCCTTCTCTTCTTAACGAGCTTGTTACAACCCTGATAGAAAGTATTCTTCCCTGTCCTTAAAATAAAAGGTTAGTAAGCGAAATCCTTTGGATTACCTTAAAGAAAAAGCTAATGCAAGCCAAGTTGGGCCTTCTTCTTATTATCCCTATTTCCTTTTCAAACTTTCAGTTGCAGAAGATGAAAGGTGGGTGTGTCAATGGGTCAAGGTCATTTTCGCTTTTACTAAAAAACATAAGGGTAATTAGTTTACAATTGCAGGGTATTTTCGTCCAACCAATTACATTATTATGGGCATTTATGGTATTTACTCAAAATATAATGGATTTTCATCATTTTACACATAAAGATATTTTCATGTGCTGGTAGCCGTGAATGGAGGGTTTAAGCATCTTTTAACGGTCCAAAGTGAGGGCAAAAGTGGAATAAAAAATTTCAAGATTGCACGTTAGGCGCACGTAACAGGTTGACCGTCTAAGTTAACGCCTTTGACTGACAGAATGAGGGTTTTGGGAACAAAATAGTAGTTTGATAGGATTAGGCAATAAGGTTGTTAGTTCATGAAGGCAAATTAACAATATGTTGTAGTTGATGGGGAAAATGTAATTACCTTGAGTTTTAACTAATGATATAATACATTTTAGGTGAATGAACTGACCCAATAGATGGAGATTAAATCGAAGCTTACTACGCACTGGCTGAGTAAATTCTCACCTGAACCTTAAACCATGATTATCTGGATATGAAATGTACATTTTATAATATTATGAATGCTTTCTAATTTATTGTAGTGAGCCCTAATTTTCTAAGCATGATGACATGACTTGCACAACGAATAATTGTCTGGTACTTAGATTGTGATTATACATTATACGTATGAAATAAAATAAATCTCTAATTGTATGACATGGCTATTATTAATAGGTTTGTAGTAAGGAGATTAGAGGGAAAATGGGAGGCTACTATATTGGTCAGCTTATTATTAACCGAATACAAACATCCTAATATATAGGATTAGAAAAATATCAAAATGATCAAACTACTCTCAAACCCTATTGACTTACTGTAGTGACCCAAATTACTAACTAGGTATAAGTGGCTTAGTTGGAGGAGTTAATTTGGGCTTTGGGTCACTAAGGCTGCTAGAAGGTAATTTGGACTTTTGAGTGGACGTACGCTGGGTTAGGCGGACGTACGCTGTTGTCGGTAGTGCGGAAGTACGCGGGGAGACCACCGGATGTACGCTCTGCAAACCGTACTGGCAGACGTACGCGGGACCACCGGACGTACGCTAATTTTTGAGTATCCTCTGGATAATACCTGGATGTACGAGACAACCTTTGAACCGCTGGGCAAGAACCACGACATATGCTTCTTGGCCGGACGTCCGCTGCTTTATGGGCCTATAAATAGAGCCCTACCCCCTCGTTATTTTCACAGTTTCCAGAACGCCCCTAGGCTGCTAGTTTGTTTCCAAAGTGTTTCCAAGCTTGTGAGTGTTTGGTGAGCGTGTGTGTGCAAGAGTTTGCGAGTTCGGGACGTTCGTGAAGCGAACTCTCGGTTTTGTTTCAAGGAGGTAACATTCGATCCATAAGCTTTTGTTTACGTTGTTATGCTGCTTGGTTATTGTTTAGATGTAGTGGTTAGCCTAGTTGCACCTTAAGACCCGCTTGGGTTAACGTTCGAATAAGTTTAGCGTTGTTACGTTGCATGGAGGTTTTAAGCTAGACTAAAAGGCTTTAGGTAGTACCCAGTAGCCTTAGGAGTCGGAGGATAGGTGGACAGTAGAGAGAAAATGAGGTTCTCCCTGAGAACCCATACAGGACGACGTAGATCGGATGTATGGCTTGTCGTTAGACGGACGACGCACTCGATACGACGACGTCATCCGTATGGCAGGAAAACCCTTTGTTCGCCAAATGTTTCATAGCTCCTGTTTTTCTTGATTTAGGGTTGTTATAGTGGGAATAGGACTAATAGAAGGTTTTTCTGATTTGGAGAACCCGGATCATTTGGAGTTTTAGAGACACGTATTAACTCGGCAATTGATTTTAACTCATAATGCATTGTTATTTTCCATGCCTTTGCACGTTTATTTTGTGTACCAAGAAAACATGCATACTTTACAACTCTCACCGTTGTACTTATTGCACATGAACTCTGTCATTTTGGGAAAAACGTTGTGCTAAATCTGTTAACCAAGTGAGACTTGTAAAAGACATGCATGTAAAATACAGATAAGATAATTTGCATTGTATGACATGGTACACTGGTACGTGCGGTAGTAATGGCCATCGGCTTACTATATATGTTAGCTTTATGGTCAAATGTGTGTGTTATGTGAGGGCTGTGGATCCATTGGTTTCATGATCTTGATGCAACCATTCCCAATGGTTCGGTTACTACAGGACGGACGTCACTAGTTGGTGTGGGCCACTCGGGGTCGGACCCGATCGTGCCACTAGTGTTACGTACGGTATGTTATCCAATGGCTGGAGCATTGGCATTATATTATAGGTCCCTCGGGACAACATCAACCCTGCTAAGAAGGGGTAATATCTCGGGTAGACCATATCGTTGAACTATGACAATTGTTGACACCATATGCATATATCATTCTTATACATATATCACACATAAATAATCTGTCATGGAGGAACTGTTTTGTTCAATAAATACTTGAGTTCATTTACAGAAACTGGCATGGGCATTATCTGCGTTAAAAATCACTAAGTCTTAGACTTACCCCTTTGTTTATGTCTTTCCCCATCATTATGATTAATTGCGCGGTTTAACTGCAGTAGACGAAGATGCCATCGGAGGTTACGTGGGTGATTGCTCAAGACCTGATACGGTAATTTTTGAGTACATGGATCCAGTTTGGCTTAGGACGATGTGGGAGGATGGAGGATCTGCCCGTGCAGACATGATCGAGATTCTGATCTCGTTAGCTTGTTAAAACTTAGATATAGGCTTTGATTTGTTGATCTTTTGAGAACTATGCTGATGTAACATATTTTGAGTTGTATCTATTTTTTTGGTTGACGGCCTGACGGCCAGTACATTGATGACTACTTATTATGTTATGGATGTAGTATTTTATCTCTGGTATTGTTGTGTGAAGTTTTATTTACTATCTCTTAAATCCCATAGTCTTGGTAAAGTCTTCCGCTGCAGTTTTCTCGTTACGACGAGAAAAATGATTTCCCAGAGGTCGTGTCTCGGAGGGACATGGCTGGGATGGCGCACCGTGGGGTCAATTACTGGTTAATTGATATTCCCACTGGGCGGGGCATCACAGTTGGTATCAGAGCCCTTTGCTCTGAGAAGACTATAGGATAGAGGGAAAAAGAGAACTTAGGCCATGATCTCACCAAAGATTAGGTTAGATAAGCGATTAGAACTTAGCCTCTAGATTGTTCGCTTGGTTCTAATAGAGTCGGTTCTAACTCTGCCCGTCGCTGCAGAGAATGCCGCCCTGAAGAAACCCTGCAACTGGACCTAATGCATTGGATATCGAAGAAGGAAGTGTTCACCCGGAGCCTGTGGACATTCCTGTTAAGGAATCAACACTCCCTGGGAGCCAAGTAATGGAAGCAATCGATCAGTTGGTTTTGGCCATCGATCACGATAGGGTTGCGAGACAACCAGTTGAAGGGACTAGATGTTCACTGAAGGATTTCTGCAATCATCACTCGGAGAGTTTTGACGGAAAAGGTGATCACACTAGTGCGGAGAATTGGCTGAACGACGTGGAAGAGCTGTTAGCTACTCTTGGATGTACTAACGAGCAGAAAGTGGCTTATGCTACTTATAAGCTGACTGAGGAAGCTAAGCGTCGGTGGTAGGATAAGAAGGTAGTGCTTGTCGCTGACTTAGGCTTGGAGACTACCATTTCTTGGGAAGTCTTCAAGCATGAGTTCAATCGGCACTTCTTTCCTAGAGTCGTGCAAGAGGTGAAGGCACGGGAATTTTTGGACCTGGTCCAAGGAGAGATGTCGGTGATCGAGTATGCTGCAAAGTTTCTACAGTTGTCGCGCTTTGGACTATACCTCATCCCGACTGAGGAGAAAAAAGCTAAGAAGTTTGAACGAGGGTTAAACTCTCACATTTGGATTATGATGAGCTGTTTCAACATTCGGGATTTCTCCCAATTGGTCGATAAGGCATCAATCTATGAAGAGAGTTTGAAGGAGAATGCGGTGGAATACGCGGATCAGAAGAGGATGACTTAAGGAACTGGTACTTCGGTCGGAGGAGCCGGGCCAGCTAAGAGGATGGCGATGGGGAGTTTTCCACCCCAGAGGCCACAAGGACGTACCTTTGGTAACTCTCCAGCTTCGTCACAAAGGAATCAGACGCTAGAGCTGTGCAAGTGTAACCGTGTGCACTAGGGGCTTTGTAGGATGGCAACTAGAACTTGCAATCGCTGCGGCCAATTTGGGCACTTCAGCAAGGACTGCGTGGGCAAGGGGGCTGCTTAGAAGCCTTTGGCGCCAGCTAGGGTTTACGCGCTTGTTCCGGGAGAATCTGAAGGAGGATCGAAAGTAGTGACAGGTACTGTCCCTATACTTGGATTTGAAGCTTCAGTTTTGTTTGACTCAGGGGCTACCCACTCTTTCGTATCTTTAGTATTCGTAAGGTTGTCTAGACTTGTAGTGAAAACTTTGGAACTTGGTCTAGCTGTAACTACACCCGTAGGGAAAACTGTGGTCTGTAAGCGTGTAGTTTGCAAATGCCCTGTTAGCATTTGTGGAAGAGTACTTCCCGTAAACTTAGTTGTTCTCCCTATGTTTAATTACGACATTATCCTTGGGATGGACTGGTTGACAGAGCACTCGGCGATTATTGATTGCGTTCTGAAGCAAGTGACACTTACGCCTTGGGGAGAAGGAAAGGTGACGTACGTTGGAAAATGAGCAAGGTCCTTACCTCCAATGATTTCGCCACACATGCAAGGAAGCTCATCGTTGGAGGCGACTAGGTGTTTTTGGCATTCATCGTCACTCCAATGAAGCAAGCAAAGAAGAATCTGGACGATATTCCTGTGGTGTGCAATTATCAAGATGTCTTTTCGTCAGACTATTCTGGATTACCACCACGGAGGGAGGTGGAGTTTGGGATTGAATGTGTTCCAGGCACTAATCCTATCTCAAAGGCACCATATCGGATGGCGTCTCCAGAGTTGAAGGAGTTAAAGGATCAACTCCAAGAACTCTTGGACAAGGGTTTTATTCGCCCTAGTATATCACCGTGGGGAGCACTAGTGTTGTTTGTCAAAAAGAAAGATGGGTCGTTAAGGATGTGCATTGACTATCGGGAGCTAAATAAGGTGACGATCAAGAATCGATATCCTTTGCCAAGGATCAACGACCTGTTAGATTAGCTGCAAGGAGCGCGGGTGTTTTCTAAGGTCGATTTGCGCTCGGGCTATCACGAAGTACAGGTGAAGGAAGAGGACATTCCTAAAACAGCCTTTAAGACTCGTTATGGGTACTACGAGTTCTTAGTTATGTCTTTTGGACTAACTAACGCACCAGCAGTCTTTATGTACACGATGAACAGAGTCTTTCACGACTATCTGGATCAGTTCACCGTTGTCTTTATCGACGACATACTAATTTACTCAAAGACATCAGAGGAGCACAAGGAGCACTTACGCAAGGTATTGGAAAGGCTTAGGAGCGAGAATCTCTATGCTAAACTCAAGAAGTGCGAGTTTTGGCTGGATAGCGTATCTTTCATCGGGCATGTCATTTCGGGAGAAGGAGTAGCAATTGACCCGGAGAAGGTAAAGGCTGTGGTCTAGTGGACAAGGCCAACTAACGTGTTTGAGATTCGAAGTTTCTTAGGACTCGCTGGTTACTATCGATGCTTCATCGAAGGTTTTTTGAAGCTGTCGGGGCCACTCACTGCTTTGACTAGGAAGAACACCCGTTTTGTTTGGACGGACGAGTGTGAGCAATGTTTCCAAGAGCTGAAGAGGTGATTGGTAACTGCTCCAGTATTGGTATTGCCTACGGAATCGGGGAATTTCGTGGTGTATAGCGACGCTTCTAAGAAAGGTTTGGGTTGTGTATTAATGCAGAACGGCAATGTTATTGCCTATGCTTCACACCAACTAAAACCATATGAGCAAAACTACCCCACACATGACCTGGAGTTGGCAGCAATGGTGTTTACTCTTAAGATTTGGAGACATTACTTGTACGGCGAGCGGTGCAAGATCTACACGAACCATAAGAGCTTGAAGTATCTCTTCACTCAGAAGGAGCTGAACATGAGACAAAGGAGGTGGCTAGAATTGATCAAGGATTATGATTGTAAGATCAATTATCATCCTGGCAAGGCTAACGTAGTAGCAGACGCGTTGAGCAGGAAATCAGCAGTGAAACTTGCTGCTCTAGGATTTCTCAACCCCCATTGATTAAGGAACTCCTTTGGGATGGGCACAGAAGTAGTAGGCAAAGGCATGCTGTACACTTGGCTAACACGATGGTTGATCGATTGCTTGCAAGAATCAAAGGCACTCACTCGAAGATCTGAGTGTGCCAAGATCAAACAACTTGCGAGAAGGTAAGGCAAAGGAGTTTTGTCTTAAGGAAGATGGGCTCACCCATTTCAAGCAAGTATGTGTACCGAATTGGAGGATTGAGGAAGGAGATAATGGCGAGGCTCATCATTCTCCGTATACCTTGCATCCTAGAGCACCAAGATGTCGTGGCGTAAAGGGTCATATTGGTGGAACAATATGAAAAAGGACATTGCGAAGTTTGTGGAGCGTGTTCGACCTGCCAACAAGTGAAGGCAGAACATCAGAGACCGGCTGGGACGCTTAAGCCGTTGCTTATACCGAAATGAAAGTGGGACGAGATTGCTATGGATTTTATCCTAGGATTACCCAAGACACCTACTGGGGAAGATTCCATTTGGGTTGTTGTCGATCGATTGACGAAGAGTGCTCATTTTATTTCCTTAAAGGTTAAGGATCCGATGGATAAGTTAGTCAGACTATATGTCCAGAATGTAGTTCGCTTACATGGGGTACCATCGACAATCATTTCAGAGAGACTCGCGTTTTACCTCGAGGTTCTGGCAAAGTCTTCAAAAGGAAATGGGGACAGAGCTAAAGTTTAGTACTGCTTTTCACCCTCAAACAGACGATCAATCTGAGAGGACGAACTAGATCTTAGAAGACATGTTGAGGGCATGTGTGTTGGAATTCAAAGGAAGCTGGGTTCAGTACCTACCTTTGATCGAGTTTGCATACAACAACAGTTATCAGGTGACTATTGGAATGCCGCCATATGAAGCACTTTATGGACGAAAGTGCCAATCACCTTTGTATTGGGACAACATTGGTGAAAGACAGACGTTGGGGCCGGAGCTGATTCAAGACACTCATGAGAAGGTGCGTGTCATCAAAGAGCGCATGAGTACAGCTCAGAGTCGACAGAAGAATTATGCTGATAAACGAAGGAGGCCTTTGGAATTCGAGGTAGGGGATCATGTGTTCCTAAAGGTATCACCTATGAGGGGAGTAATGCGTTTGGGAAGAAGGTGAAGCTTAGCCCCAGATTCATTGGGCTATTCGAAATTACTTAGAAAAGTGGGGAAGTTAGCATATAGGATTGACTTACCCCCAAATCTGATTGGGACGCATGATGTTTTCCACGTATCGATGCTAAGGAAGTACATCGCTAACCCCGAAGTAATTGTGGAGTATGAGCCGTTGGGTATTCAAGAGGGATTAACCTACGTGAAGGAACCAGTTAAAATCGTGGACAAGAAGGGAGTGCTACATACTAAAAGCGATTCCTATTGTCAAGGTACTGTATGTAATCATGGAGTGGAGGAGGCATCTTGGGAAGCAGAACATGAAATGCGAGTAACACGCGTTTGTTTGAATGATTGTGTATGACTCTTTTTTAGAATTTACTTGGACGGTATACCTATTTCCATTTTGGGTAAGAAATAGCTGACCAAGAAAGGGTTGTTTTCTCTTCAAGATTATGGCACCTATACCAATCGACCTGGATTGCGTGTGGAACTACTATTTCTGCGAATGGATAGATTTGGGAGTAGAGATCGATGAGGATTGGTATAGTGTAGGCAACATCGAATACGATGCACTCGACGACTTACGGGGTGATTTTTCACAATTGTTTGAAGAAGAGAATGTACCGATTAATGGATGGGACGAGATAATTCAGGAAACCATTGAGCACGGCAGGAATGGCGTATGGTCAGGAGATAACATTCTACATCCTTTTGAGTACTATTCTTTGGTATCTATTTCGGAATTTCGAGGACGAAATTTTTATAAGGATGGTAGAATATAGTGACCCAAATTACTAACTAGGCATAAGTGGCTTAGTTGGGGGAGTTAATTTGGGCTTTGGGTCACTAAGGCTGCTAGAAGGGTAATTTGAACTTTTGAGCGGACGTACGCTAGGTTAGGCGGACGTAGTTGTCGTAGTGCAACGACGCTGGGGGACCACCGACGACGCTCTGCGCACCAAACGTCGCAGACGCTGGACCACCGGACGACGCTACTTTTAGTATCCTCTGGATAATACCTGGATGTATGAGACAGCCTTTGAACCGTTGGGCAAGAACCACCGGACGTACACTTCTTGGCCGGACGTCCGCTGCTTTATGGGCCTATAAATAGAGCCCTACCCCCTCGTTATTTTCACAGTTTCCAGAACGCCCTTAGGCTGCTAGTTTGTTTCCAGAGTGTTTCCAAGCTTGTGAGTGTTTGGTGAGCGTGTGTGTGCAAGAGTTTGCAGTTCGGACGTTCGTGAAGCGAAACTCGGTTTTATTTCAAGGAGGTAACATTCGATCCATAAGCTTTGTTTACGTTGTTATCTGCTTGGTTATTGTTTAGATGTAGTGGTTAACCTAGTTGCACCTTAAGACCCGCTTAGGTTAACGTTCGGATAAGTTTAGCGTTGTTACGTTGCATGGAGGTTTTAAGCTAGACTAAAAGGCTTTAGGTAGTACCCAGTAGCCTTAAGAGTCGGAAGATAGGTGGGAGTGGAGAAAATGAGGTTCTCCGAGAACCCATCCACATAGTCGAGATCGACGTCTGACTTGTCGTTACTGACGACGTGCACTCAATACCGGACGTCTGATCCGTGTGGCGAAACCCTTTGTTTGCCAAATGTTCCATAGCTCCTGTTTTCCTCGATTTAGGGCTATTATAGTGGGAATAGGACTAATAGAAAGTTTTTCACAGATTTGGAGAACCCGGATCATTTGGAGTTTTCAGAGACACGTATTGACCCAGGTGAGTTTTAACTCACATAATGCGCATTGTTATTTTCCATGCACTGCACGTCTATTTTGTGTACCAAGAAAACATGCATACTTTACAACTCTCACCGTTTGTACGTATTGCACATGAACTCTATGTCATTTTGGGAAAAACGTTGTGCTAAATCTATTAACCAAGTGAGACTTGTAAAAGACATGCATGTAAAATACAGACAAGATAATTTGCATTGTATGACATGGTACACCGGTACGTGCGGTAGTAATGGCCATGGGCTTACTATACATGTTAGCTTTATGGTCAAATGTGTGCGTTATGTAAGGGCTGTAAATCCATTGGTTTCGTGACCTTGATGCAACCATTCCCAATGGTTCGATTACTACAGGACGGACGTCACTAGTTGGTGTGGGCCACTTGGGGTCGGACCCGATCGTGCCACTAGTGTTACGTACGGTATGTTATGCAATGGCTGGGGCACTGACATTGTATTATAGGTCCCTCGGGACAGCATCAACCCTGCTGAGAATGGGTAATATCTCAAGTAGACCATATCGTTGAACTATGACAATTGTTGACACCATATGCATATATCATTCTTATACATATATCACACATAAATAATATGTCATGGAGGAACTGTTTTGTTCAATAAATACTTGAGTTCATTTACAGAAACTGGTATAGGCATTATTCGAGTTAAAAATCACTAAGTCTTAGACTTACCCATTTGTTTATGTCTTTCCCCATCATTACGATTAATTACACGGTTTAGCTGCACTAGACAAAGATGCCATCGGAGGTTATGTGGGTGATTGCTCAAGACCTGATACGGGTAATTTTCGAGGACATGGATCCGGTTTGGCTTAGGATGATGTGGGAGGATGGAGGATCTACCCGTGCAGACATGATCGAGATTCTGATCTCATTAGCTTGTTAAAACTTAGATCTAGGCTTTGATCTGTTGATCTTTTGAGAACTATGCTGATGTAACATATTTGGGGTTGTATCTATTTTCCTGGTTGACGCCCGACGGCTACATTGATGACTACTTATTATGTTATGGATGTAGTATTTTATCTATGGTATTGTTGTGTGAAGTTTTATTTACTATCTCTTAAATCCCATAGTCTTGGTAAAGTCTTCCGCTGCAGTTTTCTCGTTACGATGAGGAAAGTGATTTTCCGGAGGTCGTGTCTCGGAGGGACATGGCTGGGATGGCGCACCGTGGGGTCAATTACTGGTTAATTGATATTCTCACTGGGCGGGGCGTCACACTTACTAACCATACCATTGTTAAATCTTGTGAAAGAAATATGTGGCATGCCCATACCAACTATATAGATTTGACTATATGGTATAGTGATGTGTGTAAATTTCTACCTTGAATTCAGGGTTGTTGTGACTAGCACAACCACCCATGGTGGGGCCGCTCTTGCTTACTTCACTAGCTGGTGGATTGCTTGAGGTTGAACCCGATCAGACAATTATGTGATGGCATTTTGTGCATTTCTCAGGGCACCGAGATTATACGAGAAGTCACACACCGGACGTGCAAACCCTACCGTGAAAGGGTTAAGGGTGCAAATAGGCCATATTGAACATAATTACAGCTTTTAATATATGAGAATAACTTCTATAAGGTTTTGACACAAACCAATCTCTTTGTGCCCTTCAATCAGAGGTTGACACATTAACTTAAAACAAAAACAAAAATGAAATGCTACCAAAACACCAAATCTTACCCTTTCTTTCACTCATCTACGTAAAAGATATACACTTTTTGCTACAATTTTACATGATGATGAAGAGTTAGTAACAATTTAGATTATTTTCTAATAAATATTATGGGAGTGTTGCCCTTGTTACTGAACCTATAATGTATCCATATAGTGTCATTTTCCCTTATTCAATTCTCTTGATATTGAAAAAAAATGTCATATACGCATTTAATTTTTAAAATCAAATATAGAAAGCATTGAAATTTGTAAAATCTACCATTATTTTTATTTAAAGAATAAGAATTTTTTTTAGAGTCAAAGGCATTTGACCTCTCTCAACCTCCTCCCTCTGCCTACCATTGGGTAGGTGAGTGGCATGTGTATTTCTGGTGGGACTTGTTTGGGACAATGGGTGGTCATTGAAAATGGCCTTATCAGAAATTTATGGACAAAAGAGTTGTAGCACCATATCCCAATCTACATATATAGTTTGACATTTATTTTCTTTCACATTGTGCTAATATTATAATGTTGCACTAATTACTAGCCGAAGGTGCATGTTTTCAAACCATCTTAAATAGGGCTTTTTATATATTGTCGGAGTTTGGTCTCCTTCTGCCCTTACAAGAATGTAGTAGTTTACAAATTTATGTTGTCTACCTTCTACCTTGACCTTTTGATCATCTGAAAATCTTTGCTTGAAAATATACTACTCTGACAAGTATGTTTTTCTCGGATGAATCAGCATGATATGATATATCTGTTCTCATGTGACATAGTCAATCTCTTTTTCTTTGATGGATATTTGAAACTAAAAGAAACCAAAAATTACTTGCATTATATGACTCTTTTGTGCACTCAAGTGAACAAGGATTTAAGTTCTCCATAGATTTTTTTTTTTCTCCCTTTTTTCGGTTTAAAGAGAAAAGACTAACTGTGACTATTCTTCTTTGGTGAAAACCGTATATACTTCATCAAGTCCAACTAAACTATAGCTTAATCACTTAATCCTAATTATAAAATTTTGTAAGCCATTTACATATTTATAAAAATACAGATATATGAAAGAGTAAGGAAAGAGAGCAGAAACAGACTGATGAAGATTGATGAAGACCGTTAGGCTACATAGGAAATATTCAAACAATATTAATTAATCTGTCTCATTAACTATTATTATAGTCATGTGAAACAGCAAATTGATGTATGTCATATCATTGCATATATAATGTTTGAACAGAAACGAGCAATGACTTTGTCATATAAACACGTTGATTAGCTGCAGATTAGGCTTTTGCTTACCAAGAATCTAAGTTAGGTGTAAATAATTTTCCACATTTCTAGCAGATAATGTAGGATTAGTACTCAGGATATTTAATTTCACTAAGCTGGAAAATTAATGAGCTTTAAAACCTCAAGTTGACCTCCTTTTGTTGTTTGGAAATATCGATTAGATGTAATTGCTTGACAGCTCGATCTCTATCATATGCCATAGACAATATGTATTTGCGTATTAAATTAATGTTGTGTCATGTTGAGATATAGGTAGAAAAGTATGAGGGTTAACTATAATTTAATCCATTTAATTGAATATGTAGTCTCTTTGATCCTGACCTGCTAATTGTAAGTTGGGTTTGTGTCGAATTCATAAATCATATAAAAAATTGCAAAAAAAACCTATGAAACAATACTTTGATTTATATTTATTTGAAATTCAACTCAATAATGCCTCATTTGAACAATCATATATAGGTCATGTAACCATATAGCGAAGTTTTGGTACTTAAAATTAAGAGACGTGTATTATTTTTCCATCTCTCATTCATATTTTTTCAAATTCATAGTTGGATCTCCTACAAAGTAAATGGTGAATTCGGAAAAATATGAATAAATTGAGATGGATGGAAGATAAATTTTTTAAAAAAAAGCATTTCTTGTTGCTTAAATCTTAAGAAATCGATCAGTCTTATCTTGACAAGAGATTTTCAAAAGTTTGAATTGAATTTTACAATCGTCATTAGCCGACTAATTGTTCTTGTCACTCAAAGAAATGAGACTAAGTAGGATTGGACACTTGAAAATTCAAACTATATATATATATATATATATATATATATGGGGAAAAGAAAGAATTGAAAATAATAAAAGAGTTTCGTGTTTCTAAGCAAAGCATCCAAAAGTCCATGCATAGTTGATTGAAGAGAAAAGAAAACAACCGGCATTCACATCCAAATACAAGAAGACAGAAATGTAATGGAAACTTTCATTAATATATATATATATATATATATATATATATATATAGGGTTTCCCATTGATCAAGATCCCTTACTCCTTCCAAGAAAGAAGCATATAATTAATCTACAAAAAAGAAAAAGAAAAAACATTTAGAGTCATTTTTTAAGCGACGACAATGTTGAAATCATTTATTATAAAACGACATCGACATTGACACTAGTGTCGTTTGATCCATTATCACCCAACTCAATAACACTTTCCCCTTGCTAATAAATTTCTGAAGTAGCCCAATAGATTATAAATCCCAAACATAGGGCAACAAGATATAATTGTGTCTATTGACATATTGGACGCAGAGGCATAGGAATTGTAGTGGGGGATTATGAGGGGGCATATAACGGTAGTTCTTAGGCTGATAAAATTTGAGAATTTAGAACCGGTGGCAACAGAGGCTTCTGGCGACCTTCCATGCAACTGAATTTAGTAGGAATCTGGTGTTGGCAAAAAAATATTTATGGAAGGAGATGCACTTCAATAGTGAATGTCATGAGGTCCACAAGACGAAATTGAAGTCAATTTGGACAACTAGTGGCAGACATACGCAGGGTGCTAAATTTGATGCACACTTGGCAGAGTAGTCATATTAATAGAGAGCTAATTCTATGACACATAGTTTAGCCAAATGAGTCGTTAAACATGCCATAAATCAGATTTGAGTGAAATATATTCGTCTTTGTATTTGCATTATTGTTGTTTTACAGCCATAATGCCCTTCTTCCATGATTATGAATGATGGCATTATTTTTTCAAAAAAAACTAAAAAAGTTTGGGAAGTTACGTAACAACTATGATCTAACTCGAGTATATTGTCCTAAATGGGTAGTTCAATTGGCTGTTGACAACGATTTATGAAGTAAAGGTCACTGATTCGAATCTCGCTTCTCAATTCACTTGTGTTGACATGTAAAAAAAACAAAATCGAGTGTATTCGGTGGTCAAGTTGTGGGAATTATTTATCTCATTAAATAAAAAAAAAATGTAATTAAGGAGTGAACTATCTTGTATTTAAAGTGACTTGTCTTCCGTTAGCTTTTTGCCAACGGGTCCTAGATTCCTTGGGGCTTATTACTTAGTAAATAGGTTTGAGAAGGCGCATCGATTTAATTTTTTTCCAGTTAATTACTTGTTTACCAAGATCAGGGGTGTTATATTTTGGGGTTTGGCAATTTGCATTTAGGCTTATACTATAATTGAAGATTAAGTGTCCTTAAGAGGTAGTTTAATTTGCTAGAATTACGCCTAATAAAACAGAGATCACTAGTTCGAATCTCATTCCCCCTCTTATGTGAACATGTCAAAAAAAAAAAAAGTTAAGTATGATTTAGGCCTGTTTGGTTCAATGTAAAATATTTTTTGAAAAAAAGAAATTATATTTTTTAGTGTTCGGCGCAGTGTAAAATATTAATTAAACCGAAATATTTTCAGTTAATAAAAAATAATAATAAGGGCTAAAAAATATTTAATAAAAGATAAAGATTTTTCTAAACTGTGTAAGAAAAAATTCTTCAAAAATTCATTTCCAAACTTCAAGGTTAAAAGATTTTTCTTTATCTCAATCTATAATTTACATATATTAAAAATACATGTAATTCTCATATATATATATATATATATATATATATGTGTGTGTGTGTGTTTTAAATTAATTTAATGGGACTAAAATAAAGAAAAATGCCACCTATTTTGAAGGATTACTCATTTTCTATTCGTAGTTTGAACTTTGAAGTCATAAAAAATATTTAAGTTGTGCCTTGAACTTTGCCTAAGTCTAACTTTTGCCTAACTTTTAAGCCAAAATTTTCTCTTCTCTCTAGTTGAAGGCTCATCTCTCTTTCATATTAGTTTTTTTTCTTAAACTTAATAGAAAAGTTTGGGTAAAGTTGGACTTAAGTTGTGCCTTTAACATTTTCCTATGTATATATATGTGTGTATGTTTTAAATTAATTTAATGGGACTATAATAAAGAAAAATGCTGCCACCTATTTTGATGAATTACTCATTTTCTATTCGTTTGAACTTTGAAGTCATAAAAAATATTTAATAAAAGATAAAGATTTTTTTAAATTGGGTAAGAAAAAATTCTTCAAAAATTCATTTCCAAACTTCAAGGTTAAAAGATTTTTCTTTATCTCAATTTATAATTTACATATATTAAAAATACATGTAATTCTCATATATATATATATATATATATATATATATATATATATATATATACGTGTGTGTTTTAAATTAATTTAATGGGACAAAAATAAAGAAAAATGCTGCCACCTATTTTGAAGGATTACTCATTTTCCATTCGTAGTTTGAACTTTGAAGTCATACATTATCCAAATATTTGCCAAAAATGACCTTTGAATTTTGGTATATATCATCGATGAGTCGGCTCCGGTGCTTTTCATTTAAGAAGCTACCCACTTTCTTCAAGAAAAATGTTAGAAAAAAACAAATGATATTGCTAGCTTCCATCCCGCTGGCAGTGACAACTATGATGTGATTGAACACTTTCTCAGACTAGAATATGGATAATGATGGATAGATTTGGATTATGTACATTTTTAAGAATTCAAACTTAATTTAATTTTGTTTTCTCTATTTTCATTAAATACTTGTGGATACTGAAATGACAAGTGTCGCAATCGCTTATACGAACTCTCATAAATCAAATGAGAAAAGTCGGTCATCTTAACATTATAAAAAATATAAATATAAAAGGACAATTTTACCTTCCATTTAAAGAGGGTCTGCTCATTTACAGATGAAATCAAATGAAGAGGATCTATTGAACCTTGTTTTTTTAAATTAATCACCCATCTATTTAAGCGATTACAATATTATTAACACAATGAGGGAGCAGTCCTGATATGAACCACTTCTTCTCCTATAGAAAGTGCAAGCTTTGTTAGATGAGCAGTCTTATTCACCTTTTACGTGGGACACCTCCAACTGTTAAAAAAATTTAGGAGAAACTTCACAAGATCCTTCCGAATTATCAGTCGTTTTGAAATACTCTCCCTAAACTTCAAAAATTCTCAATTTACATTCCTAAACTTTTCTCTTAATTTAATTTTCAAAAATCCAATTAAAAATATCCTTGATTTTAATTTTTTTTTAAAATAAAAAAACATTTTGGAAGTTGAAATTTAAATAGTGAATTTTGTATAAAATTTCAACTTTCAGATATTTTTTAATTTTTTTTAAAATGAAAATCATGGGTATTTTGGTCTTTTTCAAAAATTTTGTGCCCTAATTTGTACGGATGGGTCCAAATTGAGAGAAATTAAAAGTTTAGGGGTGTAAATTGAAATTTTTTTAAGTTTAAGGGGGGTATTTCAAAACGACTGGTAGTTCAGGAGGGTCTTGTGAAGTTTTCCAAAAAATTTAAACACAATACGGGTATCATCAATTAACTGGTTTTCGTTGAACCATGTCAACTAGATATAAATTTTAAAAATTCTAACCTCACCAAATTCAATTAGGTCGAATTATTTAATCTCAGAGTCTTTTTTCCGAAGTGTCATCCCACTTTAGCACTTAACCAAGCACCTTTTGCACAATATATATAGAAGAATATAAGCTTAAAAGAGAAAATAATTTTTTTAAAAAAAATTGTTAGAGAATGGATAGAAATTTCTTTCAAATAGATTGAATTTAGTCTCTAAAAATGTTATGCACAAAAATACATATTTTATTATTATTAAAAGGCATATAAAAAGCAAGAATTTAATTTATTTATTTCCAATATAAATCATAAGATATTTGTGTATAAATTCATCAAATATATGAAAGTGGGAATTTGAAGGGGGCCGGTGATGTTTGATATTTCAAATTCAAAGTCAGAATCACATGGGAGGGGAGGGGAGACAAAGGGGAGATTGGGTGGGAACGTAAATGCACTCAGTTTCGAGTTTCCAAAGCATTTGAGTATTTATTTAAACGTAAATTTTGGGCGTCAAACAACAAGAAGGAACGCTACAAAGTCCAATACATGTGTGGTTGGTTTAATTTGCTCCCGACACCCACCACTCCCCTCGTTCTGCGTTCATATTTCGTATGGTTTGGTTCCCTCGGGAATTGGGCTGCTTGCGGTACAAGGTTTAGGGTTTTATTCTACATTTAATTATAAATGCCAAACATTCCCTCCAATTTATTTATTCCTACTACTTTTCCTTTCCGGGTTTGTTAGAGATTCTTCCTGTACTAGTATTCTTCTGATATTCTCTCGGTCTTACGTAAAACATAATTTAAAAAAAATTGTAGTATCGTTTTTGCCAACAAATTAATTTTTATGAGTTAATAGTTAGGTTCTAATGCCTAAAAACTTGTTTTTGAATTCAAAATTAAAACCTAAGGGTAGAAGGTTAACCATTTAGGGATGATATCACTAAAAATGGATTTGATAATCATAAATTTGGTGTTAATACCTCAATTTTGATACTAATGCCTCAAATTAGATGCTAATACCTCAAATTTAGTATTAATGCATAAAAAAAACCGATGGTGGAAGTCGCTACAATTTTATTTTTTCTTAAATCATGTTTTACATAAAACTGAGAGAACGTCAGGAGAACACTACGAGGAGAACCCCTAACATTTTCTTTTCCTTAACATGTCATCTATGATAATCTTCATAACTAGAAATTTGAGTAAAGTTTGCTTAACTCTCTCAAATTACTATTTTGATGTTAATTTACCTCCAGAATATTAATTACAACAATTTACTCTTCAAAAATGACAAAAAAGAAATTAGTATTTATTTTTCTCATAAATTTTTTTAAAATAATACTTACTTATGACTAGAATAACTTCAAAAGAACACCTAAGATTTTCCTATAAATTAAGCTATAGGAGATGCTACTAGCTCTAGAACAACTCTGCTGGCTATAAAAAGAAAGGAAAAGAATAATGGTATCATTATCCTGGCAAAAATCTAGTATCTAAAATTCTTTGTGATCCAATTTCTAAGGTATTTAAGTTAATTTTTAAAAGGAAATACTTGAAGATCAGCTTGAATTTTTATTTTTTTTCTTTTCAAAACAAAAACATTAACAAACCACTTAAAACATAAAATACTCAAAATTATTTTTACTTTTATATCACATTAGAACTTTTTTTTTTCTTCTTTCAAACAAAAACAAGAAGCAACCTCTAAAAAGTATTAAAAAATATAATGTTTGTATTAACATAAAACATTGGAAAACATGCAAATACAATAACATTTCAATTACTTTTGGCAGCTAGAAACAACTAGGTTTTCATTGAATAATCGCTTGAAATAGCAAGCTCAATCAATTGAGATTCAACTGAGACATCTATCGAGGGTCTAGATTTTTGTACTGCACTGTGTAGTAAGCTCAGTCAACTGAGATTTAGCTGAGCTCGAGCAATTCCATTGTACACCAACCTTGTCTTTTTCGCAACGCTTCTAGTGGCGGAGTCAGACAATTCATATTGAGGGTGTCACTAAAATTTTTTTTGGCTTCTTAAATTTTGTTCACCCTAAAAATTTGATAATTCACATAATATATGTATCACAAAAAATATCTATAAAAATTCATAAATATGTGCTCAAATTGATATATTAGAAATGTAACATGTTGATACTATATCAAAAAGGCAGAAATATAAAAAAAAAAGTGTCTAGAACTGCACTTTACAATCTCTTAAAAATACAAAATCATCAAATATCAAATCTAAATCGAAGCTCTCAGCAAGTTAAATCATGACCCCATAAGAGACAATCAGAATTTATAAACATTAAACAAGAAAATAAACAATCATACGGATATTAAAGTTTACCATACATATGTATTAAATAAGGATTTTTTTTTTTGTTACCATATGTATGTATTAAATTTCGGCGTTATTAAAGTTTACCATACACAGCATTCTTCGATTTTTTTTTTAATTTTTTTAATTTGTTTGGTTTTTGGGAAAAAAAAAATTAGATCTTTGGCCTTTTCATGGCACCCCTAAAGGCCTATGTGGCTCCGCTACTGAACGCTTCGATGTGTACATGCAAAATGCAAAGTGTGCAATATAGCACTCAAAGGCCATTGCACTTGTGCATGTTGCTTAAAGCCTTAAAGTGCTAGACTACTAGTTAACTCTTTTCTCAATCACTTGAGTTATAATTAAAGCCAGGAGCATACCTTATAAAATAATTGACTTCACTATGACAATATTTTCTCTATATTCCCTCCAATAATATTGAGTTAAATGCACTCAATACCTTGGATAGAAAATATATTAAATAACTATTTGAAATATTAAAATAAATAATTTAATGAAATGAGCTAACAAACATGTATTGTTCATTGTGACCAGACCAAACGTATGGCACAATCGCACACGCCTGAAGCGTGTGCTGAGCTGGTATGCACCCAGACTCCCAGAGTTTGCTGCCCACAAAACATAATAATTAAAAAAAAGGAAAAATAGTCTACCTATTTAAACTAACACTCAATTTATAATGTCCCATAAAAATATCAACTGTCTTATATATATTAATGCAATTAAAAAAGCATGTAATTATTAAAGTAAGGGACAGTTTTCATTTAAACTGGGTTTGAAAAATTTGTCACTTTTTCAAGTGAAAAATACATATTTTTTAAATAGCATGTGAGAAACAAATGCTTTTTGAATAAAATTTATTCCAACTATATTATTTTAATTAAAAAAAAATGTTTCTCACATGAAGAGGATACATGTCATTTTTATATAATACATTAAAAGAAATTTTTTGGATCTAGTTTGAAAGAAAACTCTGTCATAAAGTAAATGCTTCTTACATAGTAAGAAACATACCACAATTTTAGAGATCGGATTGGAGGAATTTTCCTATAATGAGTTTGTAAAAAATTTGTGTTCTTGCACAACATCCTCCAAACTATCAAAATTTTACATTGCTTCCCAAATGACAAAAATGCCTTTAAGAAAAAAATTAATATATATATTTAAAAAAGAAAAAAAGTAAAAAAAGTGGTGATAGACCTATGGCAACTGCCGAGGGTCCACTTGTCATTGATTTTTTTTTTAAAAAAAAATTTTAAGGATAATTTTATCTTATTAAAAAAAATTAAGAGCATTTAGTACGTATATATATATATTTTTCGAATAAAAATATTAGAAAGAAAAATAGCGTCTTCCGTTTGAATTGTTATTGTGGACACTTTGCCCTTGGCAATGGTCGTTGGTCCAAACAAAAGGAGAGAAAAAAGAAAATGAAAAATCTACCCACATAGACCGCCATCTTACTTAGGCACATAACGACAAACCACTTGCAATAAGGTTATTACCCTTCCAAATAATAATAATAAAAAAACCGTTATTATTATTATTATTATTTTCCTGAGCCACTAATATTACTTATTTGGGTGGAAAAGGGGGTTTGTCTTTCTACCTTGTTTGTAAATTTCAAATCTAGATTTTTCTCTATTTTCATACATTTACTACTTTAATTAGTGATATTTAATAGATTGTTATATATATATATATATATATATATATATATATATGACAAAATCTAAAAATTTCATTGATTAATTATCACGAGCATAAAATTCTTATAGCACAAATATTGTAAAAATCATAATCACAAGCTATGATATTGCAAAGTCATAAATACAAACAAAAATTCTTTAATCAGGTGCTATCTAAGACTTTAATTTTTTACTAACCCATATACAAATATAGTTAAAGAGCAAATATGGTCCGAGCGGACTAGATTTAAGACATGCATAGCCAAATAGGGGTGTAAACGAGTTGAGCTTGAACGTGCTTCCTTTATTTGGGCTCGGCTTATTTAAATTTTACTCGAGTTCGAGCTCATAGTAAGTTGAGCCAAGCCAGTTCGTGAGCTGGCTCTTATATTTAATTTAATTTGATTTTTTTATTATAAATTTAAACTTCAAATATTATTAAACGGCTTAAGAAGCCAACTTGCATATGGGTATTTGCTTAGTCAGCTAGCTGAGTATGGAACTTGAGTCAATACAGTAAGATTCTTGGTTTCGAAGAAAGAAGATATGCATCCTTAGGAAGAAAAAAATCATCAATTTTTAATATTAATATGAACAACTACCAATTTGAATCTTATACGAGCTGATCACGAGCTTAGCCGAGTTGAACCGACCTTGCTTTGTTTAATATTCAAGCCAAGATTCGTGTTTACGAAACGCTTCATTTAATATTCAAGTCGAGCACGAGCCGAGCTTATGTGAGCCTAGTCCGAGCTTGCTCGTGCGCAACTTGCTCTCTTAACATCCTTATAACCAAATTTCCTAACAAAATTTATTTAAACCAGCCATAAGAAATAATTCCTTACACTGAAATATCCAGGTTGTGAGAAATAACGACTCACACTTAATTATTTCACCTTGCTCATGAAGGTAGATCTAGAGAGAAGAACATTTTATTAAAAAAAAAAAAACACACGCACACGCACACACAAATAAATAACCAGCAAGTAGCAGCAGTGGCCAGGGAGGAGATGAACAACATAGCAAGATGGAAGCTAGATGAACGTATAGCGAAGAAGCCGAAGTTATTGATCTAGACCGAGAACACCTATAAACATTAAGAAAAAAAGAAAAAGGAAGAAGAAGAAGAAGAAAGAAAAACCAGAAGGAGAAGGAGAAGGTAGGAGTAGGGGGTAGAAGGGAAAGGGAGAGGATCTGCTCCCTCCTCCTCTCAATTTTTTACTGATTGTTATATGATTTTCATATAATTGTAAATGTTGTTACGGTTAATCTTTGATTTTTTTTAAAAAATAATATTTGGTAGACTATTATATAACTTTTATTAATGATGTTGTGATTGTTTTTTAATATATTTTTTAACAAATACCAGTTTAAGAGCATGTTTGAGATCGAGTTTGAGAAATAGAGTTTTTAAATCAAAAAAAGCTTTTGGACAAAAGTTTCATTTTTAAGATTTTGTTAAAAGTGCTTTTTGGCTATTTTTAGGTTTTCTGAACCCTTAAAAGCGCTTTTCATTTTTTTTATTAAACGACATTTTTTTCTTCAAACGGATTTTTTGAGTATTAAAAACATTTTTACGCTTTTCAAACGTAATCTCAAACAAGCCCTAAAAGGAATTTGCACACGTCAGCCCAATTACATCGCATTCAATCTAGTAATGTAAATAACATTAATCTTCACCTTTCTTTGGTATTGTGGTCAGAGTTGATTTCCTGTTCCTTTTGCTTGAAATAGACAACGTCAATAACTCCGACGAAGAAAAAAGCCAAAGCGAGGGAACCACCAAACAGCAAGCTTTGCTTTGACTTTGTGGAGGCATCTGCAGCCGTTTATATAACAAGGACTTTGAACTGTGAAGCGTATGATCATGAAGCTGGAAAGAGAGACGAAGATTCCCACGACGACCAGGTAAAAAATCACACTACTCTAACACTCGAATAAAAAAAGTTTTATTTTTTTATTTTTCGAAAATGAATAATAATATATTTAATCAAAGCGCGTAGTTGAACGGGTAGGACTTTTTGAAAGCCATGCGATTCAAAGTCTCCAGCTTTGATTTTTAACGGAACGTATGCTCTCTTTCTATTCGTTCTTTCCTTTTTGCCTTTCGGAGAGAGGCAGAGAAAGATCGAGATTTTTCATATATAAAACTCATTCTGATTTTCCATTTTTCTTTCATTTTTCCAGACCCTTTTCCATTTCTCTAATCTCAATCAAGCTTTCTGTTTCTGGGTTTTCATTTTCATATATATATATTCTCCCTTCTTTTCTCCATCTTCCACTGAAAATTCAGTTTCGTCTGAGCTTTTCTCTTCACCCTTTTCTTTTCTGAATCGAAAGAAAAGGCTTCGAATTTTTAAGCTAAAGTCTTCGTCTCTCTGGGGTTTTGTTAATTTCTCTCATTTTTTTCTCCTGAATCTTCTGAAGTTGAATTTGGTGTAGGTTTTTCTCCACCATGGGTTTTAAGGTATCTCCCTTTCTGGTCATCTTTTTAGTCTTGTCCGGCGCTTTCCAAGCGCTTGCTGGGATTCACCATCACAGAAAACACAGTCCCAACGGCTCTTCTCTCGCCGGTATCGAATTTCACGATCACCTGAGCTTCAATGCCGTCTCGGTTTCGGCGAGTTCCGGGTGTGGCCTTTCAACCACCAAGAAAGCGGAGCTTTCAGAATCAACGATGCAGGCGGTAGCAAATGAAGAAGAAGAAGAAGAATATGATGAAGAGGGAGAGCAACAATCTGTGAAGCTCCATCTTAAGCACAACCCACTTCGCCAACAAACCGATCCGAAAGATCCTGCGATTGAGTTCACAGCCAAGGACTTGACCAGGATTCAGACTCTCCGTACGAGGATTACAGAGAAGAAGAACCAAAACACCATTTCAAGGCTAAAGAAAGAGAAGCCGGTTGTTGCTCCGGCAGCCTCGCCGGAATCTTACCCGGCGGCCAACTGGGTCAGCTCATGGCGACTTTGGGATCTGGTGTTACTCTCGGCTCTGGAGAATACTTCATGGATGTGTTTGTGGGTACTCCTCCAAAACATTTCTCTTTGATTTTGGATACTGAAGCGACCTCAATTGGATTCAATGCGTTCCTTGCTATGATTGTTTTGAACAAAACGGTCCTCATTATGATCCAAAAGATTCAAGCTCTTTTAGGAATATCAGCTGCCATGATCCTCGATGTCAGTTGGTTTCATCGCCGGATCCTCCTCGGACTTGCAACGCAGAGAATCAAACATGTCCATACTACTACTGGTATGGAGACAGTTCAAACACGACAGGAGATTTTTCGCTTGAAACATTCACCGTCAATCTGACAGCACCTTCCGGGAAGTCAGTAATCAAGCAGGTAGAGAATGTGATGTTTGGCTGCGGCCATTGGAACAGAGGCCTCTTCCATGGGGCTGCGGGATTGTTGGGGCTTGGGAGAGGGCCTCTGTCATTTTCCTCCCAGCTGCAGTCTCTTTACGGCCATTCTTTCTCATACTGTCTTGTGGATAGAAACAGCGACACAAGTGTCAGCAGCAAGCTGATTTTTGGAGAGGACAAGGATCTTCTGAGACACCCAAATCTGAATTTTACTTCATTGATCGCCGGCAAAGAAAACCCAGTTGATACATTCTACTATGTCCAGATCAAGTCGGTGGTTGTTGGAGGAGAGGTGCTTGACATACCAGAAAAGACATGGCTTTTGACACCAGAAGGTGCTGGTGGTACAATCATCGATTCTGGAACAACCTTAAGCTATTTTGTAGAGCCTGCTTATCAGATTATAAAGGAGGCGTTTGTGAAGAAGGTTCAAGGCTACCCTGTGGTGACAGATTTTCCAATTCTGGAGCCTTGCTACAATGTTTCTGGGGTTGAGAAGATGGAGCTGCCTGAATTTGCAATTCATTTTGCAGATGGAGCTGTGTGGGATTTCCCAGTTGAGAATTACTTCATCCGGCTTGAACCAGAGGATGTTGTCTGCTTGGCAATTCTAGGGACCCCTCATTCTGCTCTTTCCATTATTGGAAACTACCAGCAGCAGAATTTTCATATCTTGTATGACATCAAGAACTCCAGGCTGGGATATGCACCAATGAGATGTGCTGATGTTTGACATTATGTTTAGAACTTAGAAGGTTAGATGGTAAGAGAAAATAACTGTAAAAATTGGGAAGGATTCAGAGGGAGATTTTCGGGTTTTTGTTTCATAAAGGTAACATAAAAGAAACTAGATTCTTTTTTTCTTTTTTTCTTTTGAGCTCAAGTGATTATAGAAACTGGGTCATAATCTGCTTTTACCAGAAATATGTATCATTGTCTTTTTCTTACATATAACAATTGCTTCCTTTTGAAGTTGGTTATTTATTTTGATTTGAAATTGTTGTTGGCTCCTTACTTATTCTTGTTCAATCCCTAACTTGAAATCACACACTTATACACTCACCATAGATTCTCCACTGAAGAAGGCTTTACCTTAACTGTTTGAGATTCATCACAGGAATTCTTGCATTCAACTTGCTTGAATTGCTAGCAATAATGTGAACAAGCCCATATGAGATTCACCTGTCAGGATAGGTGGTCAAACAGTTCAAAATTTATTTGGATATTTAAATTCTATATGGACTCTCTCTCATCAGATGACAAACAATTCAAATTTGGACAGGTAATTGTTCTGAATCACAATCCGGCTTGTAAAAACACTGATAGATAAGGATGTAAGGCAATTTACCTGTTCGAATCACTAACAATTTGAAATTTATCTATTCAAATATCAGACTGTCCAAATTTACCCCGTTAAAGGGGTATATTTGTCTTAATGGACCATACTCATTGTAGAGCTTGCAATATTCTTAACTATTATTGATATATCAATATAATATTTGGAGTACTTCAGTATTCATGTATATATATAAAAAATTACTCTCCATGTTGTGGCTCAATCTTTACCGTTGGAGAAGTTTTGCTTCTGCAGTTTTTGCTGACTATGAGACATCTCTTCATGACGGCTTAATACCATCTTTAAAATGTGTTTGGCTACACCAGAAACCCAAGGTTGCCTACATAAATGGACTCTTATTTCAAAGGTTTCTTCTTGTTGACTCTCTCAGTCACGCCCGCCTAACTGAAACCCTGGAGAAAAATGATTACCTAAAAGTATACGCAAAGTATTTGAGAAATTTATGTGCCTACGTATTTACGACGGCTAGAGTATCCGATAAGGATGGAAATTCTTATAAATGAGGATTGGATTATCTAAATTTAGAAATGAAGGGATTTGATTGGCAACATATTCAATTTGAATAAATTCAAATCATTTGTAAGTTTTATATGTTGAAATAATGATAATGCGGTATATTGAGCGGAAGCAAGAGAGAGAATGAACACAAATAACTTACGGGTGGCTTGGTATTAGACATCTACGTCAATATATTTTAACATCATAAATGGAGCTTCTTAATGTAGGGCTTTAACCTAGTGGTGGACGTAGGTTTCTAATTACCCATAAAATCTTTTGTGTAGCATCCCATATTGCTTGGGGGTAGAAAATGATATGTGCTTACATGTATACTCAAATCTTTTGTGAAACAACGCGTTTTAAAGCCGTGATGGCCATAAATCTATCAAAACTTTGCAGTTAAAGCGTGCTAATGCGTCAATAGAGAACAATATTGTGTCATTGGAGTGAAGCATTCATTTTATCTATTTTCTTTTATTCAGCTATTCTCTTTATATTTTCATGACCACCTGTGACTAGTTTTTATGAAAGAAGTTGCACATTTTTATCTGTCATGCACCAAAAATAGACAGATTTGATCCTGCGATGGATCTTCTTGGTGCATCTCATTTTCAGCCATCTACCTGCATTTATTTGAAAGGCTATTTCAATGGCGTACCGACCTCTCCCATTCAAATGTCTCTGTTTTTTTTTCCTCCCATTTCAAAAGGAAAACAAGACTAGTGTAGCAAAAATGAATATAAACCGTCAATTTATTGCCACATCATTCATTTCTAACTAGCACCTATCGCTTTGAAAGCTTTTACTTCTTCACATTCTCTCTCTTTGTCAAGGATATTGATGAAGAAGTGATCTTACAAACCAAATTTCTTAGTCAAGACAGGACTCCATTCTCTGCCAATCATAAGGATAAGATATCTGCTCAAGTTTCAACTCATGAGAAGTCATGATGTATGCAAACTCTATCTTTGTCTTAATCCTTTTGATACGAGCAGTATTACCATTCACACTCACATTTATCATATGCGTTCAAGTGGTGTGTTTTAAACGGCTTTTCATACTAGTTATTTAAAAAAATATTAAAAGCCACTTAAAACACATCATATTAGCCGATGTAAAATAAGTGTTAAGAGTAGCATTATTCAACTTACTCCCACTTCTTTACACAATTTTTTTCACACCCATAGGTAGTTATTATAACCACCAATGGATATGAGATGAATCTTTATTAAATTTTGATCCGATGACGATTTCAAAAGTCATTTATAGATGTGAAAAAATTATATAAAAAAATGGAAGTAAGTACTCATTCCTCTTGTTCTTTTAATGAAAAATGTTAGACTATTAAAAAAGGCTTATAATGCTACAATTACTATTATTCATCAAAAGAATAATAGACTTGTAAAGAATAATGGTCTCATCTTATTCTTTTGATGAATAATAGACTATTAAGTGTAGCATTCCTTTTATTCTTTTGATGATGTGGTAGCGAAAATTAGCATTTGGATCAATAAAGGCTTGTAAAAAAAAAAAAAATTCACAAAGCCCCCTTGAACTTTCAAGCATTTTGAAAGGACTATTTCAAAGTATCCTTATTCTTTTGAAAACTTAAATAAAAAATTAATAAAATAAAAACTAATATATATATATATATATATATATAAGAAAGAAAAAGCGGAAAGGGGTATGCTTTTGCATTTATTCTTATTTTTTATATAGAAGTTAGAACAAGCGATTTGTAATTTAAGTAAACTACGGTGACTAATTTCTTATTTATTCAGATTTTTGTTTTTTTTGTTTTTGTATTTATCCACCCCTTGGATGTTGTTTCTTTAAAAAATAATTTTGTTTATTTTATCAATTTTTTTATTTAAGTTTTTAAAAGAATAAGAGTATTATAGCAATATAATAAAAAATGTGACATTTTTTGACACTTTAATAGTTTAATGGACTATTTTAGCACATTTTAAACATTAGGAGGTTTTTTTTTTTTTTAAAAAAAACAACTGTTAATTGGGGAGGCTTTTTATATATATATTTTTAAAAAAGAGTAAAAGTAGGATGGACCCCTTTCAACAAGAGGAAGTAACAATAAATTATAAAAGAGAAAGGTGGATTGGGCAAAAAGCCCATTACAAAGTGAGACCATAATGTTGTAGATCTACGGTGAATGGCTAGAGCGGACCACAATTGGAACCAATTGGGCTTCTGATGGAACCATTTTGGTATCCAGCCAAATTTGAGACTGCAGGGTGGCTCGCCATTTTGGACGCGCAGCTAATAAGAGGTCCGTACTTCACTATATCGTGAACAAAAAACAAGAAGAATTTGTGAATGTCATTGTTTATTATCATTTGAAATATGGATTATATTACTTTTAAAAAGAAAAAAAGTAAAAGAAAAATAAATATGAATTATTAATGAAAGAAAATAGTAGTACCTTATAAAAATCAAGGAAAAATATAAAAAGGCCTCTCAAACTGACAACCATTTGCGACTTGGCCCCACAATATTCAAAATGTAATAAAGTAGTTCCAAAAAGTGCCAACATGTGTCGAAGTGGCCACTCTATTAGTCAACCCTGTTAGTTTGGATGGAAAATTGATCACGTGCTATCCATGTGAGTTTTTTTAAGTTGAACTTCCTAAAATGCACTTATGGGAAACTTTAAAGACTACTCACCCATCCCATTGACATGCATAGTACTTAACTCATATAATTACCAAAATGATGTCATTTGGGTTGATGGAAAATACCCTAAGTGTTGTTCCTATCCTCACGCCTCAGTTGACTCAAGCCAACCCAAGATTCTCGTGACCCATTCCTACAACAAAGTCGACCTTGCAAAACCAAAAAGAAATTAGGGTTTCATTCTTTGTAGCTTGTCAATGATGGAGAAGGTTTTAAGTGACGTCGTTGATGATGAAGTCAATGCTGATGGACTGTTGGTGGGAAGTTTATCAGCAAGGTCTACCAAAAGTAGTCTTATGCGTACAAAATGCCTATGCAGAATTGAATCACTAGTAATGATATCAAGGATGAAGGAAAATCTTGGTAGAAGATTTATTGGATGCGGTAAGTACAAGGTACAAAAAACAAAATTGTGGATTAGGGATTAGGGATTTCAAAATTAGGGGTTTTGCAAAATTAGCTATTACTTCTATTTTATTGCAATTTTTGTAGTATATTTAATACATTGACATAATTGGAATTGGTTGTCATGATTTAGTGGGGCCTAAGAATTGTGGATTTTGAGTTTGTTTCAAAATTGTAGATTTCAGGTTTTGTTAAAATTATATTTAAGTACTTGTGTTTTAGTGCAAAATTCGTAGTATATTTAATATTGTAACGCTCCCAAAATTAACCTTTTGTGGTCACTAATATGTACTCACAAAAGGTTAGAGGCGTATGTCTAGTGGTCCCCTAGCTAGAAACATAGGCGTATGTCCGGTCAGAAAGGGTTAATCTTGGGTTTTAAGCTTCAAAACTTTTTAGGAGTTTTTAGGCTATAAGTATGGACTTAGGTCATTTGTTATAAAACTGAATTTTATATAAATCCTTTAACTGTTCTTTGTAGAAAATCTTTTAATAAAAAGAATTGTTTCTATCGATGTATTGCAAATATATTTACATAATTGGTTACTGTAACGTCCTCAAAATTAGCCTTGGCTAATCCGGTAGAGTCACTATCAATTTACCCATTTAAGCCAACTTATGACTAAACGGGAAATCACCCATCTATAATCATCAGAATAAATGCAATGGAAGGTGATTAAATTTGAGAAAAACTAATAATCATCGAGTGAGAACATAGAGCTATTAAGTAGTAAAGACAAACCTAATCATAAGCAAGTCCTAACTAGACAGGCAATAGCAACCATTGCCACTCCCAGATTACCTAGAGAATAATAATCACATAAGTCTAATAACTTAGTGATGTACAAATTTAATTGTACTCGCCAATTGCATGAGTCGATTGTAATATAGCGGGTGTGCAAGTGCGAGGTCGAACTCACAAAGAATCGTGTTTGTCAAAAACCAATTTTAAAGTGCTTAAATTAAACTTATCTTAACCTAGTTCCAATATCGAACACGTGGCGTGCATTAAAATAAACTAAATTAAAATGCAATAAAATAAAGAAATAAAAATAACTAAAGTCCCTAATCCACCTCACAATAAATTAATTAATATATAAACTTAGCTCATATTCATTGAACATTTATGCTACAAGGCATACTCTAAGCATTAACACATCGTTCATATTTCCGTCTAAATGATAGAATAATACGAACTAAACATGAATATATATTTAAATATATAGTTAATTAAACATCGTCTATCGATTAAAAGCAATGCATGTTCTAGTGTCACGCTAGTTCATGCATGCTTACGCCCTATGCAAGTCCTATCGTGCCTATTGAAATAATCAAAACGTACGCCCATTTGACGAAAGACAAAATATGAAAGGTCTAGGTCCAAAGGATCCAATGTGAAAGTGATTTAACACTAACTACAATGGATAAATGGACGTAGCCCTAACGATGAAATGTATCCATCGGACTAAACGCTATGACCAAACAATCGGCACAATCGATGCAACTTTGTCACGAAATTAAACCGAAACGAACTAGCATGGCAAATAATAAGCGGATTAAAGCGTAAAACTAACTATGAAAGCATTGAAGTAAATCTAAAGTGAAGGGAATAAGAGACCAAATAAAAGTAAAATAAAACATAAATTAAATAAATGACAATTTAGGAGGGATTTACAGGAAAAACAGAGGGCTTTGAGCCCTAGAGGCACCTCCCAAACGTGAAAACTAAAGAATACACGAGGTTCTATTTATAGGTCGGCAGTCACGGAGTGCATTCGAAAGCACCAGTTATTTGTGGTCAACGCAAGGCACACGCTCAATCGCAAATAACTTCCGTGGCGGTTAGGGTCGATCAAGGCGTGCGTTCGATCAGCAGATCCTTATGCGTTCAACGCAGATAACCGCTTAGGGCCGCTGGGCATACGTACATCGTGAGCTTCTTTAAGTCCACTTTGCCCTTTGCTAGCCATGTTTTAATGCGTTGACTGCACAGCACAAAACACTAAAAACTATACAAAATATTAGTTATTAACACAGCTAAGAGCCGAACAAACATAAGTCAAGGGGGGTCTAATAAACAATATTTGACACCAATCACTTAGTAAGTAAGCCTTATCACATAAGTATGACATGAGCCCAATTAATGGAAGTAAACATGCATTTTGAGAAAGAGTAAAAAGAGGTATCATCTCCGCTAATACACCTTTTTAGTAAGGTTTAAGTTTTTGTAAAAGAATGTGGTGTACTACCGGCAATAACTATCCAATATTTTAATGCAAAAAGTCATAACTCCCATATATGGTCTATCGAGATATTTTCCCTTCTCAGCAGGGTTGGCGCCATCCCGAGGGATTTATAGTACAATGTCGGTGCCCCAGCCATTGCACAACACACGTATGTAACACTAATGGCACGACCGAGTCCGACCTCGAGTGGCCCATACCGCTAATGATGTCTGTCCTATAGTGACCAGGCCATTGGGAATGGCTGCACTGTGGTTATGAAACCAATGGAGCCAAAGCCCTCATATAACACACACATTTGACCATAGTATGAAGTCTATATAGTAAGCCCATAACCATTTATACCACACGTATCAGCATACCATGTCTTACGATGCATCTTAACAGTTAATTAATAGTACAATTACCAAGTATTTACAGAAATATACATGTTCATATCATACTCGTAGTCAGTCAACTGACATATCCCATGTTTTAAGTAAAAATGTTGTAAGTGTCTGCGTATCTCGTGCACTCGAGTGAATCCAATGACGAAGCTAAGTCTTATCATAACGGATATAAGACACCATTATTCTAGGCCTTATTTAATCTAAAAATATGGCTAAGCTAAGTGTACCTGTGCGAAACTCAAAAACTGGTGCTCTACCTACTGACCATATGTTTGGCCATGATGGCGTACGTCCTCTCAGTGGGTTAAGCACACCCTTGGGTTTTCGGATAGTACTTGATTCCTACATTACTTCTAGACCTCTAAACCTCTTCTAAGTTAACAAATAAGCACATGCAACGTAAGGAATCAAAACACAATGAACTTTGAAAGAATCTTTTGAAAACATCATCATCTTTAAAGAATGCTTAATGAACACTTTGAAAACTCATCAAAGTGGAACTAGGGAATAAAAAAAATGCTAAATATGAAAAGAAACAAAGCTTACCCCAAAGCTAAGCATGGGCATGATCTTCCCCCCTTGGAAACTACCTTTTGAAGCTCACTCACTCAATTTCTCACTCAACAAGCAAAGAAAGGGTTCTGGCAGCCTAAGGGCACACAAAGGATGGGAATAGGCGTATGAAAAGAGAGGATGGATGGGCTATTTATAGGGAAAGATCGCCACCAACTCTCGACAGAGCAGCGGGCATCTGGCAACCTTAGTGTACATTATTGCATAGTGGTCAAAATAGTGTCTCGTACGTCCAAGTATTACTTAAAGGGTATTCCAAAAAGTAGCGTACGTCTGATGGTCACATGTACGTTCACTGTACGGTTTGCAGAGCATACGTTCGATGGTCCCCCACCGTACGTCTGTACTAAAAACAGAAGCGCACGTCCGCCTCAGAGGGTCAGTATTTGACTTCTATTTTTCTAAGGGTTCAAAGTGTGGTTAGGTTAATACTAAGGGTCTTGGGCCTTGTTAAAACATATTTATCGAGAATATTTGTTGATTGCCCTTATTGTAAAGATTTTGTTTAATAAAAATGTTTGTTTTTATCGAGGTATTATAGTTACTAATCATCCTTTGTGAAATAGGCAGAAAGAAGGTGATGATGGTTGTGATTATTTTATCTGGGCTGACAAAGAAGATATCCTCCATGTATCACTGTTCAATGCCTAAATAGTTGATCAAAAGAATGGTTTTGAAATTCAACTGGCCAAATTGACGTTGTAGATTGAAGTTGAAAAGTGCAAAAACAATAGCATGGGAAAAAATTAAAAAAAACCTTAAGGATATCATTGGCCACTTGTTTGATTTTAGCATTTTTGTTGTTGTGTTAGTAATAGGGGGAAATCATTGCACTATTGGTAGGGCAATGTGGCCATGAGGGGAGAGAAAATATTAGTTTAAGGTGAAAAAACAATGTTGCCTAAAAGTCCCTTATCTAATGTACTACTATTGTGCTATTAGTGAAGCACATATTTTAATGTAAATTTGGTTGAACTTCTATTGTTGTTGTAACTATTAGTTTATGGACTTTTTATTCAATGGCTTATCTTAAATTAGAATTAGAATTGATCAATATGGTATCCAAGATCTTGATATTTGACAACATACCAATTCCACTTTCATATAACCATTTGGAACACAATTTGGCCAAAACTCATCATATCCAAGGTCACATATTTGACAACTTATTTTCACCTTCATATTTGACAACTTTGGTCACTTCTAACCATAGCTTTATATTTAACAACTTTCATAAATGTCATAACAATACATGTTGCACAAATTTAATTGTCGCCAATTGCACGAGTTTGTTAAAATCAATTTTAAAGTGCCTAAACTAATCCTATCTTAACCTAGTCCCAATATCGAACACATGGCGTGCATAAAGTAAAATCTAATTAAAATGCAATAAAATAAATAAATAAAACGCTAAGGTCCCTAATCTACCTCACTATGATTTAGTCAATATATAAACATGCTAATCCATATATCCATCAAACAATTAGGCTAAAATGTATGTCCCATTCTCACGATAGTCCACACATCCGTCAGACGCATGTTCTTTTGCCTTTACAAAATCTAGTAATCATGCGATGTATTAACCCATAAATGGTCACAACGGATGTTGAGCCGAGATTGAATCATCCGATGTGTCATTGACGACAACGGATATTGGACTCGCTTAAACTATCCGATGTAGCCCGGATAAATCACAACACATATTGGACGATAAACGATCCATAAACAACAATCAATCACAATCTTGTCACGGGATTGTGATTGAATCGAACAAACATTAAATTAAATGACAGAAAATGTAAACTAAACATGAATATATATAAACAAATCCATAGTGAGGAAAAATAAGAGACTAGATTAAAACAACTAAAAGCATTAAATGTAAATTAAACTATACAAAGAGTGACGTTTAGAAGAGCTCAAAATGCCCAAACAGGGGAGTCCCAGCTCCCAAAGGCGCCTCCAAGCGGCCTCCAAGCGTCCCTAATCGTTTACAAAAGAAATGGGGATATTTATAGGCTAAATTTAGGGTTTCAGCGCTGCCAGGTCAGCTTAAGTGCGTTCGAACGCACTAGGTGCGTTCGAACGCACTCGTGCAACAAATTCTGCATCAGATGGGCATAGCTGCGTTCGAACTCAAAATGTGCGTTCGAGCGCAAATGCTTCAGAATTGGCCAAAACTTGTGAAATATGATTTTGTAGATCTTCGAGATAGCTTTCCAAGGACACCAAGATCACCCCAATCGGAGTTATACAACTTAAGATATGGCCATTTTGGTGGAAGTCGCTCGTTCATCGAATCATCGCTCGACTCAATTTTTAATCCCAAATGCAACTTAACAACCTGCAAAACACTAAAACACCAAAACTAACCAAAACATTAGAAATTAACAAAGCGAAGAGCTAACAAACATAAGTTAAAGGGGGTTAAATATACAATATTTGATACCGATCAATACACATAATGTTTTTCACCATAATGTCACATAATATTTTCACCTTAAATTTAGAGTTTAAATATAATCTTGTTTTTTTTTCCTAATATGTAGGCATAAACATTAAGTCATGAACAAAATTATCAAAAGCACATACATAACCATTAACCATTATATTACACATCCAAAATGGCTAATTGTTGCTTTCCACAAACACTTTCTTTAGAAACCACTAAATGTAGGATCTAATATTTTAGCCAATCTGGCTTCTTCCTCTTTTTCTTGTTGGCCTCCATTGATGTAATTGCCTTCTCCACTGTTGGTACAATATGTATGCCCCTTCTAGCAGGCTTTGATGAACATGTAGTAGTACTGATGTGGTATTTTTATGACCAAAAATATCAATTATAAAAATAACCACTCACAATAGGATGAATTTTTGTAGGATACCGCTATAGAGAGGGTGTCGAACTTCAAGGATTGCAAGGTTTTGTTATCAAATTTGAAAAATTAAAATTAACTTAATTAAAAAGAGATTGATTTGTTTTGTAACTAAAGTGCGTGAAATTAAAAGAAAATTAAATATAAGAGAAAGTGTAGGGTATTGACTTCACCTTTTACCTCACAACAATGGCTAATCAGACTTAATTTAGAAATTCATTCTATGCATATTCTAAACAAACAAGAAACTATCTTATTAAAGAATAAGTATAATCTATTTTCGGTTGGCATGGATCGTCCACCTAACCACTAAGATGCAGCATGACTCGTCTTCCCTAGGTATATATTATCAAATTCTTTAATAGGATACATACAATCAATGGATAAATGTAACCCATCTTCAGTTGGCACGGACTGTCTACCTAAATTACATTAAATTAGGGTATAGTACAATCTGTTTTCCCTAGGCATGGCCTATCAAATCTTATTGATCATATGTCAATTAATCCCATTGTATAACCATCATCCTCATAATCACAGAAAATAAGAATGATTTAAATTCAATAAAAGCAAAAGACTTTCTAAGACAATAAAAGAATTTCACAAATATTGATTTTGGAATTTAAGAACAATTGCATTTAATAATTAAGAACAAAATCAATATGTAGCAATTCTCATAATTATACAATCAACATGTATAAACTGAAAATCTAGAAATTAAATACAATCAAACCATTGTGCTTAGATAGGGTTACATCAACACGCCACAAAAGGTTTTAGCCGCTCATGATCTTCTAAGCTCAAAAGACAGTTTTCTAATTTTTAGCTCTAAAAGCGGTGTTTCTTTTTTACAATTAAAAGAGGAATATTTATAGAGACTAGGAAACCTTAGAAGCCCTAGAAACCCTAAAAAAATTGTAGGTCAATCTCCTGGTCCAATTTTGGGAGACTAAAAGCCAAGTTTAAGCAAAAGGGCTCCTGCTGTATTCTGTATGCTCGAGTGCACTCGAGCCTAAGGATAGGTGCTTGAGACAGTTGCGCTCGACCTTAGCAAATGTGCACTTGAGCGCAGGAGTGTGCTCGATCTTAGGCTGCATGCACTCGAGCGCAAGTGCACTCGATCCTAGATGCAGCTGCACTCAATCCTGGTACCAGAATGCCTCCAATTTTGCCTTTTAAGCCTGATTTCCAATGGAATTCTTGCATTTGACCAATAAAGACCTGAAACACTAAAATAAAACAAAATCAAATAAATAACAATGCTAAGGAGTTAACATATGCAAGTTAAGGGGTTTGAATGTGCAACATTCATCACTTATCAAGTACCTCCCTCAGTCCCACCCTCTAAATCAATAAAAGTTGGGCCTTTATTCCCAGTACCAAATTGAGACTTTAACTGATTTGATGCCCTTAGCCTTGTTGCAATCCCACCTCCTATAGGTTGGGTTGAGAATGAACCTTTATTCCACCCCTAAAATTGCTTCATTCGTGGTTGAGGAGACTGAGAACACATAACAAGAGGCTAAACAGATGACACATTTGGTTGAGATGACCCATGAGGCTGAATAGAATAGAAGTGTGTTCACATTAACCAATTAGCAAATTAAAACGAAAAGAAACACTATGTTTGAAGTACTCACAGTAGCATAAGTATGAGGTTGTGGCTAATGTGCCAGAAGAGGTCTATACAATCTTACTGTGTTGACAGTACCTTGGGACTAGGCAACATGAAAAATTGAAAATTCATTAAAATGTATCGAATTAAATGCAATAGCATGGAAAAATTAAATGAAGTATTCACACTAGCATTGCTATGGGATTGTTATGTTTGTGATTGAGGGGGTCCATAAAATCGTACTGTGTTGACAGTATCCTAAGCCTATGGTGTTTGAGATTGAGGAGGTCCATACAATCTGACTATGTGAATTGTACCTTGAAACTGACCTTTACCTCCACCACTAGTCTTTGGCCCACCTATTCGCAATCCAGAAGGCCCTCTCCTAGTCCTTGGCCCACATATCTTTGCAGTCTAGAAGGCCCTTCTAGGGTAGGTTGACCCTTACCCATACCCCTATTACTCCCTCTACCTCTAGAAGATGTAGAAGTAGCTTACAAAATCTACAAAAGAAGATACAGAATTTGTAAATTAAATGTAATGAGGTTAGGTGGTAGAGTAATGGCATATTAATAGTTTGGAACTTACTGTTTCATCATTAGCTATTGGCTGGGGAGTTGGGGTTTGACCATGTAAACTTGGACCACCACCATCTTCTACCTATGATAACAAATTTTTCAAACATTAACATAGTATAGCAAAAAAAGAAAAAGAAAAAAAAAAAAAAAACAAAACAAACAAACTCATATAAACATTACTAGTTGTAGCACCTCATGTTGTCTTGTACTATTGCCTTCTCCCCTATAATTCACTGCATCTCTTATTCTCTATGGAAAATATGTCTAGTTTCATCCAATTTCCCAACCACTCTTGGACAAAGCTTACCAGCCATGGTTCTGATGCCATCCCCCTTTGTTTGATATATTTTCATCAACTCCCCCTTTGTTTGATATCTTTTCATCAACTTCTTTCTTATCATTTTTAGCATATATATTATTGGCAAGTCACACGTCTTCAAAATGTAGGCATTGAAGCACTTGTATATCAGCCTTGGCTAATCCGGTAAAGTCACTAGCAATTCACCCAGTTGAAGCCAACTTGTGATCCAACGGGAAATCACCTTTATAAAACTGTCAGAGTGAATGCAAAGGAGAGTGAATAAATCTGAGATCTACTATAATCCATCAAGTAAGAATGTGAAGCTACTAATGAATAAGACAAACCTAATTATAAGTAAAGCATAACCAATTAGGTAGAAGCACTTTTGCCACTTCCATAGCAGTAAATCAGGTCACCTAAAGAATAATAACTGCATAAGTCTAACGACTTAGTAAGTAAACCTCATACTTATGTATGACATGAGTCCAGTTAATAAGAGTAAACGTGCAATTTAAGTAATAACTAAAAGAGGGCATTACCTTCGCTAATACACCATTTAACGGGTTTTAGGATTTTCAAAGCTTATGGTGTAGAATCGATAAATACCTAAGTGTTTTAATGCAGAAAAGTCTAATGCTTATATGTCATAACTCTCATACATGGTCTACCCGAGATATTACCCCCTTTCAGCAGGGTTGATGCTGTCCCGAGGGACCTATAATATAATGCCAGTGCCCTAATCATTGTACAACATATCGTATGTAACATGAATGGCATGATTGAGTCTGACCTTGAGTGGCCCACACCAACTAATGACGTCTGTCCTGTAATGATTGAACCATTAAGAATGGTTGCATCAAGGTCATGAAACCAATGAATCCAAAGCCCTCACATAACGCATACATTTGACCATAATATGCAGTTTATATAGTAAGCCCATGGTCGTTTATACCTCACGTACCGGCGTATCATGTCTTACGATGCATCTCAATAGTTTATTTAATAACACTACCGAGTAATTACAGAAAATAGACATGCTCATATCATACGCGTGGTCAGTTAGCTGACATATCCTACGTTTTACGTAAAAAAAGGATGTAAGTGTTTACTTACCTCGCGCACTCGAGCGAATCATCCGACCAAGCTAATTCCTGTTATAACGGATACAAGTTACTATTATTCTAAGTCTTATAAAACCTAGAAATGCGGCTAAGCTAAAGCATACATGTGTGGAGCCCAAAACTTGTGTTGCTTGATCACGTCTTTGGCCCTCAAGGCGACACTCAAATGTTTAGCACAACATTTTAAGATTTGGACAGTGCATTATTCCTATATCACTTCTAGACCTCTAGACCTCGTCTAGGCAAATAAAAGAGCACATGCAATGTAAGAAAACACAACACAACGGGATTTGAAAGACTTCTTTGCAATCGTTATCATTTTTGAGAAGAAATTTGATGAACACTTTGAAAACTCAACGAGGAATAAAACAGAGACTATAACAATGTTAAATATAAAAGGGAACTGAGCTTACCCTGAAGCTAAGCATAGACATGGCCTCTCTTCCTTGGAAACACTCATCTTCACCAAACTCTCTCTAAAAACATGGAAGGGATTTTGGTAGCCTATGAGCACACCAGAGGGTGGAAGAAGGCATGAAAAATGAGAGGAGGGGCGGCCTATTTATAGAGAAAATTCGCCACCAACTCTCTGTCAGACTTGCAAACGTCCAACAACCCTAGCATACGTCCGTTGGTTATTGCACAGTGGTCTAAAGAGTGTCTCGTACGTCTAGGTATTATCCAAAGGGTATACAAAAAGTAGCATAGGTCCGTTGGTATGATTTGCAGAGCGTACATCCGGTGGTCCCCCAGCGTATGTCCACACTACAGACAGTAGCGTACGTTCGCCAGACCTAGCATACGTCTGCCACCTTAGGATCAATATTTGGCTTCCATGTTCTAAGGCTCAAAGTGTGTTTAGGTTAACTCTAAGGGTCTTAGGCCTTGTCTAAGCAGCTCTATCGAAGGTCCAGATTAAACGCTCCAATGGAAAGGATTTCCTAAATAAAAGGTTATTTTATGAAGTTATTACACTTATAATCCTCAATTCCTCAATTTCTTATGGAATTTAGCTTTAGTGTATGGTATAATTGCAATCCATAACTTGTCCTTCAACAACACACCGCAATGAACAATGTCTCTATAGTTCTCATACAAATGTCTGACACAAAACTGGTGGTCATCCTCGGAAACCACCACATTGAAAGTTAGTTGTAGCCCTACACTCAATCACAATTGTAACAAAAAAAATCACATATTTTGTTTCGATGATGATAATAATAATAATAATAATAATAATAATAATAATAATAATAATAATAATAATAATAATAACTTCCACATACATATAAAAACAAACTCATGTATGAAGCAAAACAAAAACAAAGGAAGAGAAATGGACTTAAATTATGGTTATCTTTTGAATAAATGTCCATCCTTATACAGAGAGTGCCAAGATTTGATAGAAAAGTCTCAAGAAACCATATCCAGCTATCTTTGGTTTTTGGCTTAACAATTGCAAGTGCCACTCGGTACAAGTTATTATTGTCATCCCTCGAAATGGTAGATAAAAGTTGTCCCTTATAAGGCCCCTTTAAAAAAATCCATCTAACCCAATGATTTGCCTACAACCAACTCGAAAACCTCTCTTCATGGCAGCCAATGAGAAGTACAACCTATGGAAACATACTAGATGGTCAGATAAAGGTTTATCAACCTTCATCATCACACAATTACTCTAGTTTGTTTGCCTAATTGTTGGGTAACTTACACTTTACCCCCTTAAAGTTTGGGACGATTTTCAATTCGACCTCCAATATTTCAATTTTTGCAATGCACCATCCAAACTTTCAAATTTTTGCAATTTGACCATTCTGATTTTTTTTTTTTTTTCAAAATGCCCCAATACCAAGTTCATAATAATAATAAAAAAAAAATTAAGGGGTGTCTTGATCTGAGTAGCGAAGCCACCCCCTATGAATTGGGGTGGTTGGCCACCCCTTAATTTTTAACTTGGGATGGGGGTTTCCCCAAAATGCCCCCATCCCAAGTTAAAAATTAAAAATTAAAAATAAGAGGTGGCCAGCCACCCCAGTTGGATATGGGGTTGGCTTTGGCCACCTCAGACCAGCCACCCCTTAAATTTTTTATTTTTGTTATTTTAACTAGGTATGGAGGTATTTTGGATAAAAAAAAATTCAGAATGGTCGAGTTGTAAAAATTTGAAAGTTTTTTTTTTTTTTTGGGTGAGGGGGGTGCATTGAAAAAATTAAACCATTGGAGGTCGAATTGAAAATTGTGGTAAAGTGTAATTTTTCCCTAATAGTTTCACAATAACCCAAAGCATATTGTATTGAAGCTTAACTTTACCAAGAATTTTATCCTTTGCAAGTCTTGTAACCTATACATTTGGCAATTATTAACATCAACACCCCACTTGTCTTTGACTTCTCTAAGGATTGCCTTTAAAGGCATGTTAGGTTGTGCTCTAAACTTGTCAATCAATTTGTCAACAATCCATGCAAATTTGACAATAGAATTCCTATGCCTCCTTGTACAACTGTGTTTGGGCCGTGATGATATAATTTCAAATGAGTCCTCATCCTTATGTTTACGACCATCCTACAACCTGGATCCCTACATACCACAATACATTTAGCTAGATAATTCTTTTTAAACCATATATCCTTCCCCTTTCTTAAATTGTTCTTTCTAATAGCTTCCCTAAAGACTTTGAGGGAAAATTCTGCCTTGTACTCAAATGTGGGTTTTGCATGTTAGTTTGTTGAAATTTTGTTCACCTAGTTACACAAGTGGCAAGAGATGAAACCTCAATCTCCTCATCGATTGTGGGATGCGATACAAGAATGTCACTTCTTGCCATGTTCGAGTTTGCATCATCATGAACCTTAACACCAAAGCATTTACCCCTTGCACTAATTTCTTCAGCTTCACTTATGTTTGCATTTTAAGTATCACCCTCCTTATCCTCCCCTTCCTCATCATCATTACCCTCCTCCTCATCCAACTCATTACCCTCCCCATCACCCTCAACACCCTCCTTAACATTGCCCTTTCCATGGATGGCCCAAGAACGTTGTTATCTTCATCAACAAGTCCGATTCTAACACCTCTTCCCAATAAGGATTATCGCAATCAATCCTACTATGCACATCATCTTCACCATCATTATTGTCTTCATATTCCTCATCATTAATTGTAGGCTCATCAAATGAAACAAGGTACAACTCAATAACTGGTACCCTTACATGCACAACAATCATTTCGAACACATCATGGTCTAATGAAATTAATTTTAGACCATTTTGGATACTGATGTACAAATTTAATGTACTTGCAAGCGCGATCGTTGACAGTAAAGTGTGTGCAAGTGTGAGGTCAAATCCATAGGAGTCGTGTTTGCTAAAATCAATTCTTATCTAAACTAATCCTATTTCAACCTAATTCTGAAGTTTGAGTGATTGTGTCATGCAAAAACATAAACTAAACTAAATGCTTTGAAAACAATTAAATGAAAAACACTAAGGTTTTAGAATCCACCTCACCAAATCAAGGCACCATTCTCACGCTTAGTTTATATATTCGACAAATAATTAAAAACAATGCATGCTTTATTGTTCCTATTGAAAGATTCAAAGAATCCATCCATTTGACAAAAGACAATGCATATCCAATTTAGTTCAAAAGATCTAATGTATCCATGCTTTGCACAAAAGACAATGGATATCTAAAGTAAATCAAAAGATGCAATGCATCCATTGGACAAAACACAATGAATATCCAACTACGACACAATTAATCATAATTTTGTCACACAATTGAATTGAAATGAATATATATTACATTAAACGATGGATTTAGTACAAACAAAACATGAAAACATGCAAACAAATCAATGGTGAGGTTTCATCTTCAATTTCAGTTGAAGATTTAAACTCTAATCATAATGAAATGAAGGCTTACAAAGAAATGGCATTTAAAAGGCTAAAGAATAGGTAATTGAGTTTCTGCTCTTAAGGCGCCTCCCAAACGTAGAGTTTTACAAAATATAAGATTCATATTTAAAACAAAATAAAACTAGGGTAGTGTGCTGCCAGGTCATGTGTAAGTGAGCTCGAGCGCACTCAATCACTTCAATATTCCCATGGCGTAGTCGAGTAAGCGATGGGCTAGGGCTACACGAGTATCTCGGGTGTATGTGGTTGTGTGCTCGATCATGGTCTCTTGGGCTCAAGCACAGACGTGCTTGATCATGTCATGCTTAGGCTTGATCACGGCTCCGTGCGCTTGATCGCACTGACATGGACTCCTTTGTTAATTTCCACCCTCAAATTGCATTTTTTGTTAATGATTTGTTGCACACTCAAACACTAAAACTAACAAAAATATGAAAAAATAACAAAGTTAAGAGCTTAACAAATATAAGTTAAGGAGACCCAAATATATAATATTTGGCACTCATCAGATACTACTACCTATGTGAAAGTAATACACTAGATAACTTCTCATCATATACATCTACATCACATATGTGCATATAAACACAAAGTCATCCCAACAATAAAAGAAATAAAGAAAATAAACAAATCAATAAAATATTAACATGTTGGGAATGGTATTGCGTTATTGGTTTTTGTCTCTCTCTCTCCGGATCAAGTTCCAACTTCCAAGTAAAATTCTATTTGTAATTATACATTTCTTTTGTATTCTAAGCTCAATTCCTAATGTAATAATCTTATAATTTGGATATTATGGTTATTAAATATTGAGAATATTGATTGTTAGAATTTAAACATTTAATCGGAGATTTTGATACATACAAGCTATTTTATTTTACATAATGACCATGTAAATTTATTTGTAGATGATGGAAAGCCAGATACAATACTTGAACTTTTCAAAAGAAAAAATGCAGAAAGTTCAAATACCAATGTTGGTGATACATCATCGCCAACTTCTGAAATCTCAATTTCTAAAAATTCTCCTAAAAATCCTTGGAGAGTTGATGCCAATCAATTTGATATAAGTTCATTGGAGTATGATCCTAGATTATGTCATCAGATATGGAATTATGATGTTAATCAGCAGGATGAAATTTGAAGAGCTTACATTAAAGCTAGTCTATACCGACATAATATCTCAACATACCAAAAATCTGGGCAAGCAAATCACCTTTGTTGCTTTCAACCTTCGTTATCCATACTCTTTCCTACATAGCTTGAATATTCACCTGATAAAGATGCAGCATTTTGTTTTCCATGCTTTCTCTTTAGTAAGCCATCTGGGCATCCTACGCAACGTGTATTCACAATAGATGGATTTAGGAATTGGAAGAGAGTTAGAGATGAAAAACATTGTGCGGTTCTCAATCGTATAGGAAAAAGTCCTAATTCATTTCACAAAATTGCTGAGAATTTATATGAAAACTTGAAGAACCAATCTCAACACATACAGAATATGTTTGAAAAAACCACTTCTAAACAAATTACAAACAATTGACTACAGTTGAAAGCCTCAATTGATGTTGTTTAAGTGCTTGCATTCCAAGGTGTTGCTTTTAGAGGTCGGGATGAAACTATAGGTTCAAAGAATTGTGGAAATTTTCTTGAAATATTAGATTTGACGATTTCATATAATGAATAGGTTGCTAAAGTGATAACTAAAGCTCCAAATAATGTCTCTTACACATCACTAACAATATAAAAGGAAATTTTACATGTTTTTTCAATCAAAGTGAAAGAGGCAATTCATGATGAAATTGGTGATATAAAGTTTTGCATAATTGTTGATGAAGCTTGTGATGAGTCAATGAAAGAGCAAATAACTATAGTTTTAAGATTTGTTGATAAAAATGGCTTCGGGCAAGAACATTTTTTTTGGGCTTGTTCATGTCTCTGATACTGTGGCATTAACCCTACATAAATGTATATATTTTGTATTGTCTTAACATAGGTTAGATATTCAAAATATTTGAGGGCAAGGATACGGCAGTGCAAGTAACATGCGAGGTGGGATAAATGGGTTGTAAACTTTGGTTTCAAATAATTGTCTATATATCTACTATATTCATTGTTTTACACATCATTTGCAATATGCATTAGTGGTGGCATCAAAAGAAATCATTTCCATTCATCAATTTTTTACCAATTTGAGTTCTATTGTCACTATTGTTTGTACCTCATACAATCGATTTGAAGAATTGTGGGTTGCTCAAGCTGTTGAAAATGCTTACATGATTGAAATTGATGAGATCGAGATCGGAAGGGACTTAATTAAATTAGTACTTTACAACAGGTTGCGGATACTCGTTAGATTTTTACTTGAGATCAGTTTCTAACTTGATCAAAAAATTTAGTCCCGCTTGTAAAGTTATTGTTAAACTCATTGATATGAGAATTACTTTTTTCCATTGATCAGAAAACAAATTCAGCTCATCAGGTAATGACTTCATTTGAATTTGTGTTCATCTTACATCTAATGAAAGAAACTATGCAGATTATCGATTATCTATGTCAAGTTTTGCAATCCAAATCTCAAGATATTTTAAGTGTTATGCATCTTGTTTCATCCACTAAAGTGTGTATTCAACAATATAGAGATGACAAATGAGATGTTTTACTTGCCAATGTAAAGTCATTTTACAATAAATGTAACATAGATATTCTAGATATGAATGCTCGTTACTTTGAGAGATGAGGTCGAGCTTGCAATCAATAAGCCAACTTTACAATTGAGCATCATTATCAAGTAGATATTTTTTTTGCCGCAATAGATTCTCAATTGCAAGAATTAAATCGCCAATTTAGTAAAGATGTAGTAGAGTTGCTTATTCTTGGCTCAGCTCTTGATCCTCGAGTTGGTCATGATTCTTTTAGAATTGATGATATATGTCGGTTGGTGAACAAGTTTTATCCACAAGACTTTACCGATCATGAAAAAAAAAAGTTGGCAATAGAACTATACCATTATGAGCACAATGTAGTTCAACATGTACGTTTCCAAGGATTGTCAAATATTTCTGAATTGTGCCAATGGTTGGTTAAAACCGAAAAATCAACTATCTACCAACTTGCTTTCTGGGTTGTTGTACTTTTGCTTACTTTTCTTGTTTTCTGTAACTACAAAATGAGCATTTTTAGCTATGAAAATTGTCAAAACTAGGCTTCGCAATAAAACTAAAGATGAGTTTCTGACGGATTCTCTGATGTTATATATCGAAAGAGAAATTGCTACAACATTTAGTACATATTCAATCATTGATGATTTTTGGTATATGAAGATACGAAAGGTTCCATTTCGATAGGTGTTTGAGTTGAAATTTGAAATGTATTATGAAACAATTATTTATGTATCTTGTTTTTGGTTTATTTTTTTCGTTAAAGCTGAATTGATGTCAATTTTGTTCTTATATATTAATTTGATCTTCAATCTTAATGTATTTTTCATTCACGTTTTCTTCATTGCTTAACTATTTTAATATATTTTTCATTTCAATTAAAAAAAAATTAATTTATGCCTTAGCTCGGCCCTAAGCCATCGGACTTCTTGGTTTCGTCCTTGGCCATGGTGACAATCCTTTGAAGTAAAATTATTTTGCAAGACCATGACCATCAGTGATCAACCTCATTTAAAAACGTGGTTTGTGTCCCTCACATTTCTTTTGTTTTCTTCTTTTTCTTTGAAGAACACATATGATACTTTTGCTTTCTGCATAATACTTGAGCGGGATAGTTTCAAATACTAAAATAAAATAAAAAAAATGTTGTGTTCTTCACTATTCTGGAAATAGATCCTCCTCTACTTCCCAGCTTTGCCATAGTTTCAAAATTTTGCCAAAATTTTAAGAAAATTCCACTCCAAGATCACTTCTTAATGTGGTTTGTGCAAAAACATAAAGAATTAATACAAAATGCTCAAAGAATTAATCTAAACGTAATAACCATGAAAAAAAAAGGGAAAATTACATTTTACCCTCCTGAAATATCTACCGATTTTCACTTTTGCCTCCAAAGTTTAAAAAGTGACATTTAACCCCCCCAAAGTTTCAAATTGTGGCAATTTAACCCATTTGGCCTTATTATTCCCAAAATGCCCCAATCACATTTTTCTTAAAAACAAAAAATCCTAAAAATAAGAAAAAGCCAAAAAAATATATAAATATATCTTTGGGGTGGCCAAACCACATAGGTGATGGCCGCCACCCCATTTTTTTGTTTTTTTTTAAAAAATGTGATGAGGGTATTTTGGGAATAAAAAGGTCAAATGGGTTAAATTGCCACAATTTGAAACTTTGGGGGGGTTAAGTGTCACTTTTTAAACTTTGGAGGCAAAAGTGAAAATCGGTGGATACTTCAAGGTAAAAGGTAATTTCCCAAAAAAAAAACACAAATAACTAACCTGAAAGCAAGAAAGAGAGACAAAGAGAAAGAGACGGTTGGGAGTGGTGTAAACCCTATTTAGTTGAGTTACATATATAGTGTCGGTGTGAAAGTACGAGTGGGATACTAAACACAAAGTTTCAAAAATACAAAGCCCTACATTTTTCCTTTAAAACACATGAACCGATTCAAATTTTAAAATTTTGTATTAAAAAATCGGTTTAACATTAAAATAAAAAGAGTTCACGCCAGATGTCACAATATTAAGGCATTTCTAAGAGTAATTTGGTTATTATATATACGTGTGTGTGTGTGTGTGTGTGTGATATATATGTATGTGTGTGTGTGTATGATAAGCAAAAAGCAGCCCAATAAAGTTCATATATAAGCAACGACAAGCAAACAACGACCACATTCCTCTCTTCATGGTCAAAAATCAAAATCTAGGACACTTTAAAAGGGGGCTTTGCAATTTCCTCATAACAACTAAAACACAAACTTCGCAAAAATCATGCAACTTTTGGTGTGAAATCAAAATAACCCAAACTAATTTTAAACCCTGCTTGTGCAAAATCAACAAACCATAAACAGTACGAAAACTTAATATTTTAGTGTGAAACATACCTTCAATGGCCAAAATAGGTTCAAATGTTGTTTGGATTGACCGCAAATATTGAATCAGTTTGGATTGATGTGTACACTGAAACCCTAAGTACGGTTTGCTGTGAGAATGGGTCATGAGAATCTTGGGTTGGCTTGAGTCAATTGAGGCGTGAGGATAGGAACAACACTTAGGGTATTTTTCATCAACATAAACGACGTTGTTTTGGTAATTATATGGGTTAAGTACTACGCATGTCAATTGGGTGGGTGAGTAGTCTTTAAAGTTTTCCATAAGGGCATTTTAAAAAGTTCAACACAAAAAAAGTCACACGGATGGCATGTGATTGATTTTCCATCCATACTGACATAGCTCACTAACGGAGTGGCCACTTTGACATATGTTGGCACTTTATTGGGCCACTTTAGTACCTTTTGAATACTGTGGGGCCAAGTTGTAAATGGCTATTAGTTTGGGGAGACCTTTTACATTTTTCCTAAGAATTATCTACAAAAGGATTTAGCCCATTAGAACAATTTAACACTACACCCAAAGTTGAACAACAAACTCAATTAAAGTTGAGCACATTGTGCATTAAGAAATGATGTACAAGGAAGGAAAGTGCATTGCATGCATAGTAATAAGGAATCAGTCAAACGAAGATGAATAAAAAGAGACCAAATACAACAATGCATAGGATCAAATTAGAGGTTCAAACTAAGCAACTTTAATGAACCTATGACAATCATAAACCGAGGAGAAAAGAAAACCCGAACTGTTCTCAAAAAGGAAAATCATGAAAAAATGGCAAAAATTAAACCAAAATTACCCCAACACAGACCAAGAAACCACATACTAAACCTCAACTTCTAACCTAAAAAAAAAAAAATGCACAAGGATTATTGGGACAAAACTAGACCACAATGTCACTCAAGCAACCCCAAGACAACATGAATGCAATCAATAACCAAGTGCAATTGACAAGATTCACAAAATAGAGTAATTGAAAACACAAAATCTCCAAGAACACACCTACCAAGGAATTCTCAACTTAGAAAATGGAGAGTTTAAGAGCAAGAACATACCTCAAGAGATAGATGAAGAGAGATATATATAAATACTGAAAATCACCATTGGAAGATAGAAAAATGGAGAGTAAGCAATTCAAGCAAACGAGCAAGAAGTTGTGTGAGGGAACTAGATCTAGTTCCCATCATGATATGATTACTTCTCATTAAGATGGGAAGAATAAAGAAAATTGTGTGTCACTTAAACATCCATCTTAATGCAAGTAAGCTCTCGTTAAGATGAGAAGAAAACAGAAAGGGCTGTTAGGACGACATCCCATTCTTGTTAAGATGTGACATACAAAAATAAATAAATAAATAAATAAAAAATTGCCTAAAAAGTGCTAACTCACCTTAACAAGAAATTAGTGAGAGATTCAAATGTCAATCCGAACAAAAATAGACCAAACAATCAAGATTGAACACATACAAAGGTCATTCAGTGAAAAACATTTCATAGGTGAGGGCACAAGATACATATTAAAGAAGTAGGCACATCTCTTTTGAAAAAAAAAAAAAAAAAGTTTATCTTATCACAAAAGGCAAAGCATTTTTGCCTGAACTTTTAGTAAAATGTCACACACCCACTCCTCAATTGTCCAAGATATTTTCTTAAAGAATAAGACATAATCCCTTGAGTGTTTCACCTTTTACTACAATGCATAGACATTGGCTCTTTCTATAAGGATTTGAAAGGAAGACAACATTAAGGTTTATTTTTTGAAGATGACCATTTGATCTTTGATCATTTTTGCTTGTAATTGAAAGAGGTGATACTATGAACACTTAAATATCAAGGATGACTTGCGGGGTCAACTTGCAAAATTTCAAAACCAAAATTTCAATAAGTAGAGACAGTCATTAAGAGTATGTAAAAGGCCCTCATCTTAGAAAAATGTGCTTAAGAACATAGCTTACAATAAAAAAACAAACCACTAAGGTGGTGTTTGGTAACTAGTTTTCCCTCTTTAGTTACTATGAACTTTTTAGCATTGTAGCCTTTTGTTAGACTCTGAAAGACATTTCATTTAAAGGACCTTTGAAGCTAAAGCCCTATGGGCATAAAGAAATGAAAAGGGACAAATGATGATTGACGAATAGTAAACCACATGACAAATTACAAAAATATCTTCATCCCATTTTCACGCCCATTACCTACAATCTCCTTATCCTCCCTATGTTAGTAGCCCTCCTCTCACTAAACCAACTTGCGTTCCAAAGGTCCATTGTTGGAAATTAAGCCTGCATTTGTGATCTCCCTTCTTTGTCATCATATATTCCCATAAGCAAAAATAGTCATCTCCCCCTATAGCTTTACCTTCTCTGCTCTCCCTCTCTTCCTCTTCTCCTCTCCTCAGTTTCAACAGGCACTGAGATACATACAAATCTTTGTTATTGGAACTCCACCTTCCATTTGTCAAGTTTTTCTTTTGTTAACATATCTATTTCAAGAGATTTCTCTCCTAGTAAGCGTGTGTTTGCTTTGCCTAGACCTCTCCAACTCCATAAAATGTAGACTTTGCAACACATAAAACATGAACAAGCCTCCACATCCGAAGCTCATAAAATAGTGGATCAATAGCACTGCAATCTTTGTGAGTGAAATTGTTTATCGTGTAGCATGCGACCACAAATAGTCATTGGAACCGAATCGGGTATGGAAGTGTCTTTGTGAAGATAGGGAATTGGGTTTTCTAGATTCCAATTGTTCTTTCCACAGCTAATCATAATGAAGAGCCTATAATTAAACAGTTTCGCTGCACTTCTAGGATTGGGTGGCCCATTATGAAAGTCTTGCAAATGGTACCATTTGTTGTAATGAGGGGGTAAAAATCCCTTATAAAATTTGTATCCTAAGTCCATCAAGTAGAAATAATCTAAATACAAAAAGACACTATTAGATTACACAGTGATGCAATATGAAAATGACTCCCTCGGCACTTCCAATATTGCAAAAATACACGTTTCTATATAGTACCTTCGATCGGCATGGGCAAATGAGCTTTGGGATCGTAAATGCATGATAAGCGCTGAATGTTGCACATTCAAGCCCTTTAACTTGCATTTGTTAATACCTTAATTGCTATTTATTTGATTTTTGTTTTATTTGGTGTTCAGTCAATATGTTTAGTTGGAAATTGGGAAAGAACGGGCAAGAAAAGAACTATCGGTTAGCGAACGATCGCAGATGCTGCGATCGCGGCGCTCGAGAACGTGCGCCAAAGACGACGAACGCTGGCTTAACGATCGCCTGTGAACGGCGCACTGGGTCACTTAACCCGGCAGGCGCGTGGACAGCTAAAATCTGCATCTTCAAGTTTCCTAGTTGAAGTAGGAGACTAATCTACGGCCATGTTTAGGGTTTTAGGGTTTCTAGGGTTTCCTAGTGTCTATAAATAGGCCCTTATACAATGTAAAGAGACGGGTTTTCCTGGAGTGCGAATTTATACAAGTTTATGGAGTTCATCAGCATGAGCGGCTAAACCCCCATTGTGGGGTACCGATGTAACCCTCTCCAACACACAACGGTGATTGTAATTGATTCATTTAGTTTATATTACATATGTTGATTACATAACGTGAGGATTGCAACTCATTGATTTCATTCTTAAATATAATGCAATTGTTATTCAATTCTAAAATCAATGCTTGCAAAATTCTTATCTTGTCTTAGAATTTATTTTGCATGTATTGAACTCAATCGATTTTATTTTCTGTGATCATAAAACCGATGGTTGTGTAATGGTTTTAATATGCATGTGATTAATAGGATTAGATAGACCATGCTTAGGGAAGACGGGTGCATTTACGCCTCTAGTTTAGAGTAGACGAACCGTGCCAACCGAAGATGGGTTATGCTATTCCATTGATCATATAAAACGAAAAGATTTTATAGTTTATACCTAGGGAAGACGGGTCGTGCCACATCTTAGTGGTTAGGTGGACGATCCGTGCCAACCAAAGATAAATTATTATTATCCTTTAATATGAATTTTCTTGTCTATAACATATGTGATTATAAGTGTGAATCGAATTATGGTTACTATTGTGTATGGATTGTGGTGAAGTCGGTACCTACTCTCTCTCTCTAAAATCATCAATTTTATATTATGTTAATTTTATGCATTCTTTCACAATCATCAATCTTGTTTCAATTAGGTTAAACCTTATTCTTCAATTTTAATAATTCCTTGTGGTTCGACACCTCAATATAGCCCTATCCTCACGGATTCGCCCATATTGCAGTGGTAATTTATTATTGATATTTTGGTCAAAAAATACCACATCAATTTTTGGCGCTGCGGACCTGTTTAACGGTTTTGTTATTAATTTTTAGGGATTAAGTTTAGCTTAATTTTTTTTTTTTATTTTTTATTGTTTTTCTTTATTTTCAATTTGGGGATTTTAATTTTCTTTTCAAGTTCACGTTCAGCCTTGCAGGTGCCTTTTCAGACGCGAACGATCGCACTCGAGCGATCGATCGCAGAATCGCTCAGAGGTCCAACCTCGAGGAAGCTTAACGTCGCCCATCCGCGATCGTTCGCCTCTCTCCAGCAGACACTTCATTGCACCACAGGCTTGTGAGCGCTTCCTTTTATTTTAAGCAATTTTTTGTTTGTTATTTTCTGTTTTGGTCTTTAATTTCGCTTTATTTTCAATTCTAGTTTATGTTGGGTCACGATCTTTGTCTTTGCCCTTAGTTTCTTGTGACCTCGACATTGAACACACTCTTAGACAACTTAGAGCCGAAGGAAAGCTAATTTGTCTAAGGAAAATACCATTGACACCATGGCTGGCATCCATACGTAGCTTTTACAGACCATTACATTCCACCCACATACACTACTCCCTCATGTCTCAAAGTTTGCGGCGATAGCAACTCATTATGAGATCAAGCCTAGCACCATACTAGTCATGACGTTCTAGGTTTCCCCATGAGAATCCTTATGAATTCCTCATGAATTCCAGTCCATTTGTTCTACCATTCAATTGACGGATTCACCGAGGATGCCCTAAAGATGCGTCTGTTGTCTTTGCCCTTAAGGAAAGAGCCAAACATTGGTTCCAATCCTTAGAACCCAACTCTATCACTTCTTGGGATCAACTTCAACAAGTTTTTCTCAAGCAATATTTCCCCATAGGAAGGACAAATGATATTAGGCGGCCATCACCGGTATCACCCAATACCGTGGTGAACCACTACATGAAACTTGGGAGAGGCTTAAGGACTTACTTAGATCATGTCCCCACCATGTGTCCCCCAAATGGCAGGTGGTGCAGAGTTTTATGACGGTCTAACGAGTCATGCAGAGCACGGTAGATGCATCATGTGGGGGACATTCATGTTAAAGAGTGACGAGGAGGCATGGGCGATGATTGAAAACTTGAGCAACAACTCGTCAAGAAGCTTCCAATAGACGGAGAGAACCCGCACCTAAAGCACCAAAGACGAGAGCCTTTGTGAAGTAGGACCCCTCAGACATGGCCACTCAAGTAGTTGATGCCATCACCAAGAAGCTAGACCAATTGATAACCGGTTTTGCTCCTAATGCTGCTCACATCAACACCCTGAACAATGTTCATTGTTCTAGCACTATGCATCGTAAATAACGCCCTTCGCTGTAAATTACCGATATTTCTAATGAACAGTTAATCGCTTTCTCCCGACGGGCAATGATCCATATTCCAACACCTACAACCCGGATGGAGAAGCCATCCAATTTCTCATGGAAGGGTCGAATGCAGAGAACTCAACCTCGGGACCATAATCAAGTCCAATCCAAGATACCATACAACTCGTCCTCCACCTATCGACCTCCACATAAGCAATACCAGGCCACCCCACCCCAGCGAGCAGAGTCCACTGATGAACGAATCTTGAACTTGTTAGGTGAGGTGAATGGAAGAATGGGGGCGATTGATGGAAGACTTGGGGCCATTGATGGAAAGTTTGATGAGATGACCCGCATAAAGAAACTCCCACTCTCAATCCATTGCAAAGTTAGAAACTCAGATGGGACAGATGGCAAACACCCTCAACAGGAGGGAAGAAGGGAAGCTTCCAAGTCAACCAGTGATAAATCCCAAGGGGCTTTACATGATAGATGAAGGATCCTCACACCAGCATGTGCAGTCCATCACCACTCTGAGAAGCGGGAAACTGGTTGACAATCGAGTGGAAGGGAAGAAGGAGACACCTACTGACAAGGGCAAGCAAGTGATCACTGAAACATCTACTTCAGCTGAGATACCGTATGTACCCCGAGCCCCATTCCCAGAACGGCTCAAGGCACCTTCACATTTTGGCAAACAAGGAGAGAAAATACAAGCCATGATGGAGATGTTCAAACAAGTGAAGATTAACATTCCTCTCCTTGATGCCATTCAGCAAGTACCAGCATATGCAAAATTCCTGAAAGATCTCTGTACTCAGAAGAGGAAGTCCAGAAATCACATTCCTAAGAAAGTCCTCCTTACTGAGCATGTAAGCTCTTTGATTCAGCATAACACCCCACCGAAGTTCAAGGACCCCGGGGCTCCTACCATTTCATGCATCATAGGGCAGAAAGAGATTGACAAGGCACTCCTTGATCTAGGAGCTGGGGTAAATCTACTACCATACTCGATTGATCAAGAACTTGGTCTAGGGGAGTTGAAGCCTACTACAGTGATTCTGCAGTTAGCCGACCGGTCTATCAAGAAACCCAGAGGGATTATAGAGGATGTCATCATCAAGGTAGACAAGTTTTTCTTCCCAGTGGACTTCATTGTTCTTGACACTGAGCCTGTTCCACATCCGGAGAAGCTGATTCCAGTCATCCTTGGACGTCCGTTTTTAGCCACAGCCAATGCATGCATCAACCTGCGGACTGGGTTATGGAAATCTCCTTTGGAAATATGAAGGTGAGGTTGAACATCTTTAATGCATTCCAACATGCCCGGATCGTAATGAGTGCTTCTTTGTGGACCACATTGAAGAATATGTAGAAGACTCACTCCACGGTTTCTTGGTGAGGATCCATTGGAAACCTGCTTAGCCCATTTTGGGTTTGAAGATTTCAACACAGACCAGTACGTTGAGGAAGTCCATGAATTGCTAGAAACAAAGAGCGGTCGACTTTCACCCATGGAGATTGCCAAAAGAACCCTCCATTGATGACATAAGCACTCCCCTGTTCCTCTCTTGAGTCCCCACCGAAGCTTGAATTGAAGCCCCTGCCAGACAAGCTTAAATATGCCTTCCTTGGTGCCAACGATACTCTTCCTGTCATAATTGCTTCAGATTTACAGAAAGACCAGGAAGATAATCTGTTAGAAGTATTGAAGGAGCACAAAGAAGCTATTGGGTGGACTGTGGCAGACTTAAAGGGAATTGATCCGTCCGTATGCATGCACCGGATCCATTTAGAAGAAGGAGCAAGACCTTCCCGTGAGGCACAACGTCGACTGAATCCGAACATGAAGGAGGTTGTGATGAAGGAAGTGGTCAAGCTACTTGATGCGGGCATCATTTACCCCATCTCAGACAGCAAATGGATTAGTCCCACTCAAGTAGTACCAAAGAAATCTGGCCTTACAGGAGTGGAGAATGCAGAGAATGATTCCTCAACGCACTACCACCGGATGGCGGGTCTGCATTGACTATCGAAGCTCAACTCCCACACCAGGAAGGATCACTTTCCACGCCTTTCATTGATCGATCCTAGCGCCTAGCTGGCCGAGTTACTACCGCTTCCTTGATGGATACTCCGGGCAACCAAGTCGTTGACCCCAAGACCAAGAGAGATGACATTCACTTGTCCCTTTGGCACTTTTTGCTTACAGCGCATGCCCTTTGGCCTATGCAATGCACCGCCACCTTCCAGAGATGCATGATGTCAATCTTCTCCGACATGGTAGAAAAATTTTTGGAGGTATTTATGGATGACTTTTTGTTTTGGGTCTTCCTTTGATAATTGCTCCATAATCTTTCACTTGTGCTTAAACGCCGCAAAGAGACTAACCGATCTTGAGTTGGGAGAAGAGTCATTTTATGGTGCAGGAGGAGGATAGTTCGGGGCATATTGTATCCAAAAGAGGCATGAGGTAGATAGAGCAAAGTAGAATCGATTGAAAATCTGCCGCCGCCACCTCTGAAGCAATCCGCTCATTCCTAGGGCACGCTGGTTTTATCGGCGCTTCATCAAAGACTTCAGAAGGTCTCTGCACCAGTGCAATTTGTTTGCCAAGGACACTCCCTTCAATTTTGATGAAGCGTGTCATGAGGCGTTTCAGAAGCTCCGGTCCCTGCTATCTTCCGCTCCCATCATGAAACCTCCTGACTGGTCCTTGCCATTTGAGATCATGTGTGATGCATCCGACTTTGCTATGGGTGCAGTCTTGGGACAGCGTGTGGGAAAAATACCCCACGCCATCTACTATGCTAGCAAGACCCTGATGGATGCTCAAATGAATTACACCACAACGGAGAAGGAGTTGCTAGCCGTAGTATTTGCCTTGGATAAATTCAGGTCATATTTATTGGGATCCAAGGTAATCATCTATTCTGATCATGCTGCCTTATGCGTCACTTATTGGCAAAGAAGGAAACGAAACCCCGTCTGATTCGATGGATACTCCTGTTACAAGAATTCGACATCGAAATTCGGGACAAGAAGGGCACTGAAAATGTTGTTGCCGATCATCTCTCTCGAATTCAGTTTGAGACAATTCAGCCACTCCCAGTTCATGATTCCTTTCCGGATGAGCAACTGTTTGTGATCACTCCAAGAGAACCACCATGGTATGCTGACATCATCAACTACCTAGCCACAGATCAGATTCCTCCGCATTGGTCTAAGCAAGACAAGGACCGCTTTTTCAAGCAAGTCCGATTCTACTTTTGGGAAGACCGAATTGTTCAAGCTGCTGATCGAGGATAATAAGGCTGTGTCCCCAGTGAATTCCACAGTATCCTTTCATTTTGCCATTCTCTAGCCTGTGGGGGACATTTCAGTGCTAAGAAAACCGCAGCCAAAATTCTACAATGTGGATTCACTTGGCCAACTTTGTTCAAGGATGCCTATGACTTTTGTCGGGCTTGTGAGAGATGTCAGCGGCTAGGAGCTATGTCTAGAAGGGATATGATGCCACTTAACCCCATCCTCATCGTCAAATTTTTGACGCTTGGGGTATTGATTTCATGGGCCCCTTTCCACCATCTTTTGGGTATGAGTACATTGGTAGGTGTAGACTATGTCTCCAAATGGGTTGAAGCTGTGGCCACCAAGACCAATGATCACAAGGTGGTGGTGAAATTCATCAAACCAACATCTTCAGCAGATTTGGTACTCCCAGCCATCATCGTGATGAGGCAAGCACTTTTGCAATCGGTTTTGAAGACCTGCTTCTCAAGTACTCCGTTACTCATAAGGTCGCCACCCTTATCATCCCCAAACCAAGGCCAAGTAGAGGTTTCCAACCGGAGATCAAGCATATTCTGAGAAGACAGAGGCCACCGCAAGGATTGGTCTTGCTTAATGATGCACTATGGGTACCTACCGCACAGCCTACAAAACGCCGATTGGAATGTCACCATACCGGCTGGTTTATGGAAGGCATGCCACCTCCCTGGAACTGAGCACAAGGCTTTGTGGGCAATCAAGCAATTCAACTTTGACATGCAAGCGGATCTCACCAAGGCTTCAGCTGATGTGATTGGAAGAGTCTGAATGACGCTATGACAGCTCCAAAATCTACAAGGAGAAAACAAAGGCTTTTCATGACCGGCACATCAGGCCTAAGACAATTGAGCCGGGCCAGAAGGTATGGCTTTTCAACTCCAAACTCCGGCTCTTCCCTGGCAAACTCCGCTCCAGATGGGATGGCCCGTTCACCGTCATTTCAGTCTCTCCTCATGGTGCTGTTGAGTTAAGGGACCAAAGGGATGGCAACACTTTTAAGGTCAATGGTCAAAGAGTGAAGCCCTGTATTCAGAACCCCGACCTAGGATCAGATGTGGAATCCGTTAAGCTGACGGATCCCACCTACTCAATTTAAGGGGGCATGCAGAGAACATGAAGGCGTTTGGATGGTCCTGAATCTCAAACGTCTTTATTGAGGTCAGTGGTACTGATGCCACTGAGAGGTACAATTTGTTGTTTTCACTTTACTTTTATTCTCTTATTTTCGTTGCTTTTTATTGTTGTTTTTAATCTTGTTATAGTTTCATTTTGTTTTTAATTTTGTTTTGGTTCACATTCTTTTTTTTGTGTGTCTCTTCAGTTTGACTCGTGCATAAGGAGATTAAACACACTGAGGAAGCGAACGTTCGCCCATCACTGAGCGATCGTTCGCATAAGTCCTCCACAAAGTGCTAAACACACTGATGAAGCGAACGTTCGCTCATCTTTGGGCGATCGTTCGCCTAAGTGTTCTAAAAAGTGCTGCAGACACTGAGGAAGAGAACGATCGCACCTCCTGGGACGATCGTTCGCTCCCTCGCCAGGCGCCCGTGGACGAACGTTCGTCTGACCCCACCACACTGACATCGACCGCGTTAACGGCCACGCCGTTACCACGGTCGCTCTCACGTGACCTATTTAGGTCACGGCCCCCACAACCCATCATTTTCACCTCAACTTCCCACACCCCACAGACCCGTTTCTCACGCCGTCCACTCTCCACCACTCTCAACCCACCACCAAATCACCACCATCACCACCAAACACTCCTCCACCATCACCCACCGGCCCCATACCTCCATATCCGGCCACCACTTTCATTCTCCTTGCCTCATTTTCCATTTTTTTTCCTCGTCCATAAATAGTGACCCCAACCTTCATAACCACTATTTTTCGTGTAATTGGTGAGGGATCGTCACAAGTTAAGTTTGTGGTGCTGCTGGGTTGGTTTTTTGTATTGTTTTGCAGGGGGTTGGTGTTGTTTGAAGGTGCATTTTCACAAGGAGAGTTCTAGACTGCCCACCACCTGCTCGACAAAAAGCCTGAACGAGCTCCAAAATGCCAAGGACCACTCCTTCCACCTCCCAAGCGTCAAGCTCCCGTGCCCAATCCTCCCATCCAACTATTGAGCAGCGGGAGATTCTATTTGAGACTGAGTTCGACATCAACGGTGACTTCAAAAACTTTGAAGCCACCCAATGGGCAATCCAAGAGTTCAAGCGTCGAGGGTTGAAGAAATTATTCAAACCTGTCACCTCAACGGCATATACCAAGTTGATCGTCCAGTTCTACTCCAACCTTTCCCGGGATTGCAATAAGCCGGGTACCCTTTCTTCTATAGTCAAGGGGAAGCCATTGGACGTGACCACCGCCGACATTGCCGCCGCGCTGCATTGTAACGATGAGCATCCACCGGCCGATGCCCAACTTGAGGAACAGCCGGATCCCCCCTATGTCTCCGAGATCATTGAAGACATGTGTGCCGGCCAATATGCCGATGAGAAGCGGAATGCAGGCAGCCGGTCCAAGTTGCCACAGCCACTTTTACTTGTGGACTATGTTCTGTACCGGAATGTCTGTCCACTGGGGCACAAGTCACAGAGGCGTGACCAATTCCTACAAGCCTTATACGCCTTTCACAAGGGCCACTGGTATTCAATCCCGTCCATTATTTGGAACCAGATTCAGAAATTTTGGGATGGTGCAATTACGCGCAAGGCCGAATACAAAGTCATGGGGCTCCCATTTCCATTCTCTCACTCACATTCTCAAGAAGAAGGGAATAAAGGGCACCCCCGAAGATGGACCGGTATCAGAACACCCGTTCTTTGGCAGGAAACAGTGGAACCACAGCCAGTCTCATATGCCCAGAGAAGTTAGAGTTGAGATACGGTGAGGAAGGAGGGAGGAAGGCGAGCATATGGAAGAAGATGCACCACCACGCAAGGGGAGAGCCGACCGTCATCATCGACCGCGAATATGAGCTCTTGAGTGGTGCACATCAACGCTTGGAAAAGCTGGAAGCGCTTCACCAACATCGAAACACAACGCTTCTCATACTACCATACTCCGGACATTTTGGATCGACTACCACCAAAGCGGGCATCATCTTCCGTCCCACACAGGGAGCGGCAAGCGCTGTCTGGTGAAGACGTTAAACTTAAGCGCTCATGGGAGGCACCCCATATCCATTTAATTGGTTTTACCGTCAAAGTTTCTTGTATTACTTTTGGGTTAGACAAGTTTGTCGATTCAAGTTTGGGGGTGTGCTATGAGCCATGCCAATCCAACAAATTCTCTAACTTCCAATCCAGTCACTCGTTCCATAAATTCCACATTGGGGACAATGTTCAGATTAAGTTTGGGGGTATAGAACACAGTTTCACACACCGTGTCTCGTTTAAAAAAAAAAAAAAAAATTTTGGTTGATCTAAACCATGTGATTGATTTCATCTGAGCTTAAAATGTTGAACACATGATCGATGTTGGAATTTCTAGTTTATTACTTGCTTTAGGCAATTGAGATTTCACATGTTTGATCTGCTTCGCACAAGCACATTAGCACATGATTTGTGGGTATAACATGTAGGTTTAATGTGTATGTTTCTATGTTTTGAGTGACCTTTGGGTGACTTATTGAGTAGACACATTGGCATTAAAAAAAAAAAAAAAAAAAAAAAAAAAATGAAATGATGATAATCATTGATGAATTGTTCACTAGTAACTGGACCTCTTGCCTCATTAAGCATTGAGCGTTCACGTCAAAAGGTGAGGAATTTTGATATGGTTAACATTATGGCTAGTTTAGTTTCAGAGCCTTTTGACTTGAGTTAATAAGTCCTTAGGGGTGTCTCTACACCTAATGCCCTAAAACCATCTGGTTTGGGAGTCATTGGCTCAACACTGCTACATAGGTCAATTAGAAAGCTTAAGGAACTAAGCATTGCAGCCTAAAAAATAATAAATAAAAAATAAAAAATAAAAATAAGAAAAATATGCCATTGTCGTTCATTATGATAGGACTTCCAGTGAATCTTGAGATATTGAGACTTTGCACATTGAATTTGTTTGGAAGCTTCATAGTCTTGTGCTAGTTCACTTTACACTGTTTCGAACTTGTGATGCCTTAATTTGCCTGTTGTAAGTAATTAGACTCTAATTTCCAATTTATTGTGAAGATGGAGTTTAATCTTTTAAGCTTGCTAATGAATGAAGATCATGGGTTTGTGTGATGCTTTCCTTTTTGGATAACGTGAGTTTTTGCACAATGTTTGTGGGTATCATTTCTGGAAAACCCTCACGAGACTTCACTCGTCCTCTAGGGAATTCCTAGGGGTTTAAAAGGCTTGTTGCATATGCTAAATGCAACCGCACATCCCAAGCTGGATTTATCTTATTGTTGTTCAATTCATTTTCTGCTTTTTTCTATTGCTAGGACTAGCAATATGTAAGTTTGGGGGTGTGATAAGCGCTGAATGTTGCACATTCAAGCCCTTTAACTTGCATTTGTTAATACCTTAGGCTATTTATTTGATTTTGTTTTTATTTGGTGTTTCAGTCAATTATATGCCTAGTTGGAAATTGGGAAAGAAGGGCAAGAAAAGAACCATCTGTTAGCGAATTAACGATCGAAGATGCCGATCGGCGCTCGAGAACGTGCGCCACGATCGTCTTAACGTGCGCTGGCAAGACGCCAGCAACCTTAACGAAGTGCACTGGGTCACTTAAGGTTTTAGGGTTTCTAGGGTTTCCTAGTGTCTATAAATAGGCTCTTATACAATGTAAAAAGGACGGTTTTCCGAGTGCGAATTTATACAAGTTTATGGAGTTCATCAAGATGAGCGGCTAAACCCCATTGTGGGGTACCGATGTAACCCTCTCCAACACACAATGGTGATTGTATTTGATTCATTTAGTTTATATTACATATGTTGATTACATAACGTGAGGATTGCAACCATTGATTGTTCTTAAATATAATGCAATTGTTATTCAATTCTAAAATCAATCAAAATTCTTATCTTGTCTTAGAATTTATTTTGCATGTGTTGAACTCAATCGATTTTATTTTTTGTGATCATAAAACCGATGGTTGTGTAATGGTTTTAATATGCATGTGATTAATAGGATTAGATAGACCATGCTTAGGGAAGAAGAGGTCGCATTAGCCCTAGTTTAGAGTAGACGAACCGTGCAACCGAAGATGGGTTATGCTATTCCATTGATCATATAAAAAATTAAAAGATTTTATAGTTTATACCTAGGGAGGGCCGGGTGGTGCCACATCTTAGTGGTTAGGTGGACGATCCGTGCCAACCAAAGATAAATTATTATTATCCTTTAATATGAATTTTCTTGTCTTATAACATATGTGATTATAAATGTGGATCAATTATGGTTACTTGTGTATGGATTGCGGTGAAGTCGGCACTACTCTCTCTCTCTCTAAAATCATCAATTTTATATTGCGGTTAATTTTATGCATTCTAGTCACAATCATCAATCTTGTTTCTCAATTAGGTTAAACCTTATTCTTCAATTTTAATAGCATTCCTTTACAGTCCTTGTGGTTCGACACCCTCAATATAGCCCTATCCTACGGGATTCGTCCTATTGCGAGTGGTAATTTATTATTGATATTTTGGTCAAAAAAATACCACATCAATGCACTCAAGAAAACCCGCAAGTCATGTGTGCTACCTTCCCAACCAGCATAATCACATGCGAAAAAAAGGCCAAAGTCCATTGCCTTAAAGGTGCTATATGGGCAAGATTGGGTCGATGTCTTGCAACGGCGTACCATGCCAGTTGTTCCATACATATTGCTGGACAACTACCAGACCAATCCCACGAAAGTCAAGAAATGATGTTTATAGTACGGGAGGCAATGACATGTCACATGTGGAGAACTATCAATGAGTAGTAATTTATGTTCCTTTTTTGTTGTTTTTGTTTTTTAGAGTATATATGTATCTTAACCGAACATTAGTTTAAATCAAATCGGTAAACCTAGAACTAAATCGTTTGTTTGCAGCTACGTAGACATCTAAACATCATATCAAGCTCACTAAAATCCTTAATTTCATTTCCAAAACCATTTTCTACCTAATACTTGACTCTCATTGGACAATTCTCAATCAAACCACCACAATACAATTATCGAGCCTACACAACTTTGCATCAAGTTGCAATATGTGAGCATTAGATATATAATTGATGATGTAGTTGACTAACTCAAGGTTTTTGACATTGGTTTTAAAAAGGTATACCAAATCACTCGTTTAATGAAAATGCTATTTAATGGCATTGTAGCACTTATGCAGCACAAGCATCATAGCCTCACATACGCACTACAATTAAGAAAGTCCACAAAAGCCAATCAATTGAAGCAATATTTAAAACAAACTCATGAGAACTAATTGTTTCGAGGAAAAGCTTTGAGACTATTGAGAAAATCACCCAAAAAGTCTTAAAGTGAACAGTGATAGGAAATGGACTTTATAGGGATGACATTTTACTCATCATGTCTTAATGTTACACATTTCATGTTAAGATGTGGATGAACAAAATATGCAGATCTGAGATCTGAATTTTTTAATTTCTTAACGGGAAAAGAGTCTTATCATGACATGAAGAGTAAAACCATCATAGTCCTGTCATAAGCTCATCTTGACGAGAAAAATATGAAGCTCTTTCTTCAGTCACATCATGAGCCATCTGATGAGGAAACTAGGAGCTCATTCTTGAGTCATGTCACTTGCCTATCATGATGTTCCAAATGATGAGAAACTAAGGAGCAATCTTCAAACCACATCATGAGCTTGTCATGACGTTCCATTTGAATGGAGACCATGAAGAATTATTTGAAGTGCCACCACGAGTCCATCATGACTTGCCATTTGATGAGAAAACATAGAGTACTTCTTTGGATGCTATCATGATTCTTATTTGACAAAAAAACTGAAGGCAACCAAAAAACTCATATTCTTGCACCCATTACCCATGCTTTTAAACATTAAAAGTGAAGAACATACATTTGCATTGAATAAGGCCAATCTAAAACCTAACACTTGGAAAGCTCTTAGAGAAAGAAATTCAAATGTAGTGGTGGCAATTGATTTAGTTTCCCTTAGTTGTTCCTAAGCATTCATTTATTTTATGGTTGGCAACCAAAATGCTTTGTTGATTGGTGATATGCTACTTAGTTGGAGTTGTCAAGGGGAGACAAAATGTATTTTTTGTGGATATATATATAGTGACCCAAATAATTAACTAGGCATAAGTAGCTTAGTTAAGGGGATGAATTTGGGCTTTGGGTCATTAAAACCACTAAAGGGGTAATTTGGACTGTAGTGTGGACGTATGCTAGGTTGAGCGGACATATGCTACTGTTTTTAGTGTGGACATATGATGGTGGACCACTAGATGTATGCTCAACAAATAGAACAACAGACATAAGCGGGACCACCAAACGTACGTTACTTTTTGGAATACCTTTCGGTAAATACCTAAAATGTACAAGGCACCCTTTGGACTGCTGTGCAACAATGCCCGATATACGCTAGGGTTGGGCGGATGTCTGCTAATTTTCAAAGAGTTGGTAGTAGCCTTCTTCTATAAATATCCCTCTATCCCTCATGTTTTCTCATGCCTCTCTTTGCCCCAAGCTACTTGTTCATCATTTTGTGAGTGCTTTGTGTGTTTCAATGTCAGAGAAGGAACTCTTGAGGTTTTGCTTCAAGGAGGTAATGCTCGGTTACCTAGCTTTTTAATGCGTGCTATATTGCTCGATTGTTGTTTTGTGTAGCTAGTCATAGTGTTAGCTTTGTTAACACTTTGGATCTTGTTTAGCTTTGCATTTTGCTAAATTAGCTTGATCTTGTTGCATGGAGGTTATATTATGAGTTAGGAGGCCTTAGGGAGTCTTTAATAGCCCTAGGAGTCAGATAATAGGCAAACAGTGGAGAGAAAATTAGGTTCTCTCATAAAACCTTAGAGTGGATGAACGATATCGACACCGGACATATAGCCCAAAGTGTCACAGAGGATGTACAACCCAAAATCCGGACGTACGGTCAGAGTGTGACAAGGGAACTCCATTTTTACCAACCGTCCCATAGCTCTTATTTCTTATTCTAAGTTGTTGTGAGGTAGAAGTAGGACTAATACAAGGTTTTTCACATATTTTGAGAATCCGAATCAGTTAGGTTACTCAGAGACATTATTTAACCCATGCGAGTTTTAACTCACATAATGCTCAATGTTATTTTCATGCACTGCACGTCTATTTTGTGTATAAAAACATGCATATTTGAAACTCTCACTGTTTTTCCATGCACTGCACGTCTATTTTGTGTACAAAAAAAATCATGCATATTTGAAACTCTCACTGTTTATACTTGTTGCACTTGAACTCTTGCATTTTGAGAAAAATGTTGTGCTGAATATGTTAGTAAAGTGAGACTTGTAAAAAGAATATGCATGTAAAATATAGAGAAGATAATTTGTACATCATATGACATGGTACATCGGTACATGCGGTATAATGGCCATGGGCTTACTATATATGTTAGCTTTATAGTCAAACGTGTGAATTTATATGGGCCTTGGATTAGATGGTTGTTTGTAGTCAGCGTAGCCTTTAACAGTCATTACAGGACGGACATAATTAGCGGTGTGGGCCACCCATGGTTAGACTTGACTGTACCGCTAGTGTTATGTACGGTAGCATGCAATGGTTGGAGTAGTGGCATTGTACTACAGGTCACTTGGGATAGCGCTTACCTTACTAAGAATGGATAATATCTCACGTAGACTATACTGTTGAACTATGACTGTTACTTTGTATCATATGCATATATTATATATATATATCTATATCACTCATAATATAAACTGTCATCTGTTTTATAAAACAATTTAAGCTTATTACTAAACTGGCATGTGCATTATTTGTGTTAAAAATCACTAAGTCTTAGACTTACTTCCTTTATTTATGTTTTTCCCATCATTACGAATATTTGCATGGTTTAGTTGCTCTAGGAGAGGATGCCGTCGGAGCAAACTTGGGTGATTGCATAGGATCTAATTCGGTTGTTTTTTAGGACACGAATCTTGTTTGGCTTAGGACCATGTGGGAAGATGGAGGAATTGCTCGTAGCGACATGATCGAGATTTTGATCTCATTAGCCTTTACTTAAGCTTAGATCTAGGCTCTCATCCTTGATCTGTTGATCCTTTTTGAGAACATTGTTATTATGTATTTTGGTTTGTACCCCCTACTTGATGATGGTCTGATGAATAGTACGTTTGATGCTTATCTATGTGATGATGATGTTGTTATATTTTCTATGGTGCATGTTATGTGAATGTTAATTTATTATTGCTTATTCTCATATTCTTAGTAAAGTCTTCCATTTCAGCTTTCTTATTACGACGAGAAAATTTGAAATCCCTGAATCTTGTTCCACGAAGGACAAGGCTGAGAGGCGAGCTATGGGATCAATTACTAGTTAATTGATTTGCCCATTGGGGTCATCACAGTTGGTATCAGAGCCTTGTACTTTGAAAGACTATAGTATAAAGGGAAGGAGAACATAGGCCATGATCACATTAGAGATTAGACTAGGTAGACGGTTAGGACTTAGCCTTTAGATTTGGTCACTTGGTTCTAGAAGAGTCGGTTCTAACTCTGCTCTTTGTTGTAGAGTATGTCACCCCAAAGGAGCAATCGGACCTAACACGTACGAGATCGGAAGCCCTGAGGGAAATGTTCACCCTAAGCTAGTGGATATCCCTATGTATGAAACAACTCCCCCAAGAAGTCAAGTGATGGACATGATTGTCCAGTTGGTGTCAACCTTAGATCATGATAAAGTTGCGAGACAGCCAATTGAAGGGATTAGATGTTCTTTGAAGGACTTCTGTAGTTATCACTTTGAGAGTTTTGTTGAGAGAGGCAATCACATCTGCGCAGAGAACTAGTTGAATGATGTGGAAGAGTTGTTAGCCACTATTGGATGCATGAATGAGCAAAAGGTGGCTTATACTGCTTACAAGTTGATAGGAGAGGCCAAGAACTGGTGGCTAGACAAAAGGTAGTGCTTGTTGCTGACTTGGGTTTAGAAACTATCATTTCTTGGGATGTCTTCAAACACAAGTTCACCCAGCACTTCTTTCCCTGAGTCGTGCAGGAGGCGAAGGCATGAGAGTTTTTAGAATTGGTCTAAGGAGGGATGATAGTGATTGAGTATGCCATGAAGTTTTTGTAGCTGTCACGATTTGGCATGTACCTCATCCCAAATGAGGAAAAGAAGGCGAAGAAGTTGAGAGGGGCCGGACCACTCGCATTTGGATAATGATGAGCTCTTTCAACGTTCGGTATTTCTCTCAGTTGATGAATTGGCACCGATCTACGAGGAGAGTCTGAAGGAGAGTATGGTTGAGTACGCGAATCAGAAGAGAAGGGCTCAAGGACCTAGTACTTTAGCCGAAGGGGCTGAGCCAGCTAAGAGGATGGTGGTGAGGAGTTTTCCACCTCAAAGGTCACAAGGATATACCTTTGGTAACCCTCAAGTTCTACCGCAGAGAAATCAGATGTTAGAGTTGTGCAAGAAGTGCAACCGAGTACACTGGTGACCCTGTAGGATGGCAATCGGAACTTGCTATCGGTGCGGCCAGTTCGGTCACTTCAGCAAGGACTGCGTGGGCAAGGGAGTTGCTTAGAAACCTTTAGTGCTAGCTCAGGTTTACGCACTTGTTCCAAGAGAGTTGGAAGGAGGATCGGAAGTAGTGATAAGTACTACCCTTATACTTGGATTTGAAGCTTCGGTTTTGTTTGATTCAGGGCCTACCCACTCTTTCATATCTATTATGTTCGTAAGGTTGTCTAGACTCGTAGTACAAACTTTGGAACTTGGTTTAACTATAACTACTATCATAGGGAAAACTATGGTCTATAAGTGTGTAGTTTGCAAATGCCCTGTTAACATTTGTGAAAGAGTACTTTCCGTAAACTTAGTTGTTCTCCTTATGTTTATTTATGACGTTATTCTCGGGATGGATTGGTTGGCAAGGCACTTGACGATTATCAACTGCACTTGAAAGCAAGTGATGCTTAAGCCGTAGGGAGAAGGAGAAGTGACGTATATTGGATCGTGAGTAAGGTCTTTACCTCTAATGATTTCAGCCGTTTAAGCAGGAAGCTTATCATTCGAGGAAGGCAATCATTCTTGGCATTTGTTGTTACTCTAGCGAGGCAGAAGAAGGACTTGTATGACATTCATGTGGTGTGCGAGTATCCAAATGTCTTTTCTCAGACTACTCTGGGTTACCACCACAGAGGGAGGTGGAGTTTGGGATTGAGTGCGTGCCAGGCACTAATCCTATTTCTAAGGCACCGTATATGATGGCATCGTCAGAGTTGAAAGAGCTAAAGAAACAGTTCCAGGAGCTTTTGGATAAAGGTTTATTCGCCCTAGTTCAACACCATGGGGAGCCCCGGTGTTGTTCGTAAAGAAGAAGAATGGATCAATGAGAATGTGCATTGACTATCGTGAGTTAACTAAGGTGATGATCAAGAACCGAAATCCTTTACCAAGGATTGACGATCTGTTAGATCAATTGCAAGGGGCGCACCTGTTTTCCAAGATTGATTTGCGCTTAGGCTATCACCAAGTGAGGGTGAAGGAAGAGGACATTCTTAAGACAGCCTTTAGGATTTGTCATAGATAGTACGAGTTCTTAGTTATGTCTTTCGACTAACTAATGCACCAGCCATCTTTATGGACATGATGAACATAGTCTTTCATGATTACTTGGATCAGTTCATCGTGGTTTTTATTGACGATATCTTGATCTACTCAAAGACACTAGAAGAGCACGGGGAGCATCTACGAAAGGCATTAGAGAGGCTTTGGAGGGAGCGCTCTATGCTAAACTCGAGAAGTGCAAGTTTTGGTTGGATAGCGTGTCTTTCCTCGGGCACGTGATTTCTAGTGAGGGAGTAGGAGTTGACTCGAAGAAGGTGAAGGTAGTAGTGGAGTGGACTAGGCCAACTAGCGTGTTCAAGATTCAGAGTTTTTTAAGATTTGTTGGTTATTATCGACGCTTCATCAAAGGTTTTTCAAAGCTGTCTGGACCACTCACTACTCTAACCAAGAAGAACACTCGTTTTGTTTGGATGGACAAATGTGAGCATAGTTTCCAAGAGCTGAAGTAGTGATTGGTGATTGCTCTAGTGTAGGCATTACCTACAGAATCTGACAATTTCATGGTGTATAGCGATGTCTCTAAGAAAGGTTTAGGGTGTGTGCTTATGCAGAATGGCAATGTTATTGCCTATGCTTCATGTCAGTTGAAGTCGTACGAGCAGAACTATCCTACACATGGCTTGGAGTTTGTAGTGGTTGTATTTGCTCTTAAGATCTGGAGGCACTACTTGTATGGCGAGAAGTGTGAGATCTACATGAACCACAAGAGCTTGAAGTACTTCTTTACCCAGAATGAGCTTAACATGAGGCAGATGAGGTGGTTAGAGCTAATCAAGGATTATGATTGTGAGATCAATTATCATCTTGGCAAGGCTAATGTAGTAGCAGACGCATTGAGATGGAAATCAATGGTAGAGCTTGCTGCTCTTGGGATCTCTCAACCCTAGCTAATAAAGGAATTCGTTGGGATGGGATTGAAGGTAGTAGGTGAAGGTACACCTGTACACCTGGCTAACCTAGCAGTTTAGTGAGAATTGCTTGCAAAGATCGTTGAGCTTGCTGTTATTGGGATCTCTCAACCCTAGTTGATAAAGGAATTTGCTAGGATGAGATTGAAGGTGGTAGGTGAAGGTACACCTATACACCTGGCTAACCTGGCGGTTTAGTCAGAATTGCTTGTAAGGATCAAAGTTGCTCAGTCGGATGACCCTAAGTGTGCCAAGATCAAGCAATTGCTGAAGGAAGGGAAGGCAAATGAGTTTTGTCTTAAGGAGGATGGGTTGCTCACTCATTTCAAGCAAGTATGTGTACCAGGAAGCGGAGGATTGAGGAAGGAGATAATAAGTGAGGCTCATTGTTCCCCGTACACTGTACATCCCGAAGGTACCAAGACGTATCAGGACATGAAGGGGTCATATTGTTGGAACAATATGAAGAGGGACATTGCAAAGTTTGTGGAGCAATGTTCAACCTGCCAATAAGTGAAGGAGCATTAGAGGCTGGTAGGGACACTAAAGTTGTTTATACCGAAGTGGATGTAGGATGAGATCGCTATGGATTTTATTTTGGGGTTACCCAAGACACCCACCAGAGAAGATTCCATTAAGGTAGTCGTCGATCGATCTCACGAAAAGTGCTCACTTCATTCCAATGAAGGTTAAGGGTCCAATGGATAAGTTGGCTAGATTATATGTTCAGAATATAGTCTATTTGCATAAAGTACCATCACTGATCATTTTAGACAAAGACTCTCATTTTACCTCGAGGTTTTGGCAAAGTCTCTAGAAGGAAATGGAGTCAGAGTTAAAGTTTAGTATCACTTTCCATCCTCAGACAAATTGTCAGTTTGAGCGGACAAACCAAATTCTGAAGGATATGTTGAGGGCATGTGTGTTGGAATTCAAAGGTAGTTGGGTTTAGTACTATCTTTGATCTAGTTTGCCTACAACAATAGCTATCAGGAGACTATTAGAATGCCACCATATGAAGCACTCTATGGACGTAAGTGTCAATCGCCCTTGTATTGGGTCAACGTCAGTGAGAGGCAAACGTTAGGGTCAGAGCTGATTTAGGACACTGTGACAAGGTGCTTGTTATCATAGAAAGGATAAGTGCAACTTAAAGTCGGTAAAAGAGTTATGCTGATGATCGAAGGAGACCCTTGGAGTTTGAAGTGAGAGATCGTGTGTTCCTTAAGATATCACTCATGAGGGGAGTGATGCAATTTGGGAAGAAGGGGAAGCTCAGCCCCCAATTTATTAGACCATTTGAGATCACCCATAGAGTGGGGAGGTTGGCATATAGGATTGCCTTACCCCTAGACTTAGTCGGGACGCATGACATTTTCCACGTATCTATGCTAAGGAAGTACATCGCTAACCCCAATGTAGATGTGGAAACAAGCTATTGGAAATCCAGGAGGGATTAACCTACGTTGAGGAACCAATGAAGATCATGGATAAGAAGGAGCAAGTGCTATATACCAAGACGATTCATATTGTTAAGGTACTGTGGCATAACCATGGAGTCGAGTAAGCATCATGGGAAGCAGAGCACAACATGCGGAGTCTTTATCCACATTTGTTTGAATGATGGTGTATGACTCTTTCTTTAAGATTATACTTGGACAGTATACCTATTTCTGTTTTGGGTGAGGGAATAGTTGACTAAGAAATAGTTGTTTTTTCTTCAGGATTATGGCACCTATACCAATCGACCCAGATTGCATATGGAAATACTCCTTCTGTGAGTTGATGGACTGAGGAGTAGAGATTAATGAGGATTTGTATAGTATGGGTAACATCGAGTACGATGCGCTCGATGACTTATGAGGTGATTTTCCACAGCTATTTGAAGATGACATAGCGCTAGTTAATGGATGGGAGGAGATGCCCCAAGAACCTACTGAGCATGATTTTGATGATTCTACAAATGGAAGGTAACATTCTCCTCCTTTTAAGTGCTGTTCTTTTGGTATTTGTCTAGAAATTTTGAGGATGAAATTTTTATAAGGGAGAATATAGTGACCTAAATAATTAACTAGGCATAAGTAGCTTAGTTAAGGGGATGAATTTGGTCTTTGATACAACCATAAAGGCAATTTGAACTATAGCAGACATATCAAGTTGGTCAAGCAACCATTGCCCATTGTATCAAGTTGGTCATGTACAAATTTCCTATAAATTTTGAACGTTGCAATATATCATTGTGCAAGTGCTAAAACAATTAGGAATTATTTGTACAAAATCAATTTTAAAACCCTAAAACCTATTCAAACCTGGTGTTTAATTTGGGGTAATGCCTAAAAAAAATATATAAATTAAGATAATAACTTCCAAACAATAAAGAAAAGCACTAACGTGAGATTTACTTCACCTCACCAAATATTATTCTATAGGTAACCGGTTTATCTATGGAAGTGACAAGAGATGCATATTCTATTGTTACAAAACTTATAATTACGATGAATCCACCATTGATCTCTATTAAGTAGCTCCATGTTCTTACTTGATGAATTATATTAGATGTTTAATGATTCATTTCCTTGCATTTACTCTAACAATTTTGTAAGTGTGATTTCCATTACCACAATGATAAATTGAGCTTAAATGGATAAAACATGTAGATGGATTAAATGAGGCTAATTTGCTAATTTTGGGGAGTTCTGATGAAATCTAAGACTTAGTAATTTTTAACACAAATAATGCCCATGCCAATTTAGTAATGAATTCAGATGTTTTTATAAAACAGATGATAGTTTATATTATGAGTAATATAGATATATATAATATATGCATATAATACAAAATAACAGTCATAGTTCAATAATATGATCTACCCAGATATTACACCTTCTCAGTAGGGTTAGCGTTGTCCCGAGGGACTAGTAGTACAAAACCGATGCCCCAGCCATTGCACGTTATCATACATAACACTAGTGACATGACTAAGTTCGACCTTGGATGGCCCACATCGCTAATAATATCCGTCCTATAATGACCGCACGTTAAGGTTGCGCCAAAAACCATTGGATCCAAGGCCTATATAATTCACATGTTTGACCATAAAGCTAACATGTATAGTAAGCCCAAGGCCATTACACTGCATATCCCGGTATACCATGTCTTACGATGCAAATTATCTTGTCTATATTTTACATGCGTATTCTTTTCACAAGTCTCACTTTATTAACATATTTAGAACAATGTTTTTCTCAAAGTGCTAAAGTTCATGTGCAGCAAGTATAAACAGTGAAAGTTACGAATATGCATGTTTTCTTGGTACACAAAATAGACGTGCAGTGCATGGAAACTAACATTGAGCATTATATGAGTTAAAACTCACCTAGGTTGAATAATGTCTCTGAGTAATCCAACTGATCCGGATTTTTGAAATATGTGGAAAACCATCTATCAGTCCTACGTCTACCTCACAACAACTTAGAATAAGGAAATAGGAGCTATGGGACAGCTAGTAAAAATGGAGTTCCCTTGTCACACTCTAACCGTACGCCCGGGCTTGGGGCCATAAGTTTGCTGTGACACTTCGGGCCGGACATTCGATCTCAAGACCATACGTCCTCTCCAAGGTTTTTCAAGGAGAATCTCATTTTCTTTCCACTGTCCACCTATTCTTTGACTCCTAGGGCTATTAAAGATTCCCTAAGGCCTCCTAACTCAGAATATAACCTACATGCAACAAGATGCTAACCTAAATAAGATCCAAAGTGTTAACAAAGCTAAAACTACGACTAGCTACACAAAACAAAAATCGAGCAGCATAACGACGTATTAAAAAGCTAGGTAACCGAGCGTTACCTCCTTGAAGCGAAACCTCAAGAATTCCTTCTCCGGTAGCACCGAAACACAAAGCACTCACAAAACGGTCAACAAGTAGCCTGGGAGCGAAGAGAGGTGTGAGAAAACACAAAAGGTAGAGGGTATTTATAAGAGAAGGTTGTTACCAACTCTCTGAAAAGTAGCAGATATCCGCCCAACCCTAGTGTACGTCCAATATTGTTGTACAACAGTAAAGGGTGCCTCATATGTTTCAGGTATAACCAAAGGGTATTCCAAAAAGTAGCATACGTCTGGTGGTCCGGCATACATTTGCTGTACTATTTGCAGAGCGTATGTCTGGTGGTCCCCCATCGTATATGCGTGATGAGTGCCAAATGTTGTACATTTGAGCCCCTTGATTTTTGTTTGTTAAACTCTTATCTTAGTTGTTTTCTAAATGTTTTGTTAGTTTTAGCGTTTTATTGTGCTGCAGGTTGATGGCATCAGAATGCAGTTTAAAGGGTGGAAATAAGCAAAGTGCACATATGGTCTCTATTAGTACGCAGGCCGCAATCGAGTGCACTCCATGTCAGACGGAGTTTCCCGTAATGCCCTGGCCCATCTCTTTCATTGCTGTGCCGTGGGAATTCTAAGTAGTTGAGAGCACTTGAGCACACTATGTGCGATCGAGTGCACATAGGCCTGCACTCCATCACACTTGGTGTGTTCGAGCGCACCCACTGACCTGGCATCACATTATTTTTCTTTATAAATAGCACCTCTTCTCATTTTGTAAAACCTACATTTTTTGAGGCGCCTTTGAGAGTAGAAACTCTATATTTTCTCGTTCTTTAGCCTTCCATTCGTCATTAGTTGTAAGCCTTTATTTCTTTATGATTAGAGGCTAAATCTTCAACTAAGGTTGAAGATGAAGCCTCACCATTTATTTATCTACATGTTTTTGTGTTTAGTTTGTACTCAATGCCAATGCCCCAACCATTGCCCAACATACCGTACGTAACATTAGTAGCACAATCGAGTCCGACCTCGAGTGGCCCACACCAACTAATGACGTCCGTCCTATAGTGACTGAACTATTGGGAATGGTTGCACTAGGGTCACGAAACCAATGGATCCAAAGCCCCCATATAACACACATTTGACAATATTACACAGTTTATATAGTAAGACCATGACCATTAATACCGCACTTACCGGCATACCATATCTTACGATGCATCTTAATAGTTAATTAATAACGCCATTACCAAGTAATTATAGAAAGCAGGCATGCTCATATCACACTCATGGTCAATCAACTGACATATCTCACGTTTTACGTAAAAATGGTGTAAGTGTCTACTTACCTCACATACTTCAGCAAATCCTCCGATCAAGCTAATTCTATTATAACGAATACAAGACACCGTTATTCTAAACCTTACAAAACCTAAAAATATAGCTAAGTCTAAGCATACACGGATGAAACTTAAGAACTAGTGCTCTGCCCACTAACCAAATGTTCGGCCTTGATGGCGTACGTCTGCTTAGTGTGTTAAGCACACCGTTTTAAGATTCAAATAGTGCAAGTTTCTAATGGCATTTATAGACCTCTATACCTCTTCTAAGCTAGCAAAATAGCACATGCAATGTAAGAAATCACAACATAATGAAACTTTGAGAACATCTTGAAAACATCATTATCTTTAAAGAATGTTTAATGAACACTTGGAAAACCTCATTAAAGCAGAAATACAAGATAAAACAATGCTAAACACAAAGGGAATAGAGCTTACCCGAAGCTAAGCACGGACATGGTCTACCCTCCTCGAAAACTCCTCCTTGAAGCTCACTCTCACCAATTTCACACTCAAGGGAAGGATTTTGGCAGCCTAGGGGCATACCAGGGGAAGAAAATAGGCATGAGAAATGAGAGGTGGGATAGGCTATTTATAGGGAAAGTTCGCCACCAACTCTTTGATAGAGCAGTGAACGTCCAGCAACCTTAGCGTATGTTCGGTGGTCTTTGCACAATGGTCCAGAGGGTGTCTCGTACGTCTAGGTATTACCCAAAGGGTATTCCAAAAAAGTAGCGTATGTCTGGTAGTCCCATGTATGTCCGTTTATTATTTGCAGAGCGTGTGTTCGGTGGTCTCCCTTGTACGTTCGCACTATAGACAACAACGTACGTTCGCTAGACGGCTTTTATTTTCTAAAGGTTCAAGGCATGATTAGTTAACGCTAAGGGTTTTGGGTCTCGTTAAACACCATTATTGAAAACCTTTGTTGATTACTCCTATGGAAAAGATTTTGTCTAATAAAAAGGTTGGTTTTTATCAGGGAATTACACTTATCCCGTTTATTTATGTTTCCCTCATCATTACGAATATTTATGCAGTTTAGCTACTCTAGGAGAGGATGCTATCGGAGCAAACTTGGGTGATTGTACAGGATTTGATTTGGGTCATTTTTGAGGACATGGATCCTGTTTGGCTTAGGACCAAGTGGGAAGATGGAAGAACTGCTTGTAATGACATGATCAAGATTTTGATCTCATTAGCCCAACTTAAGCTTAGATCTAGGCTCTGATCCTTTGATCTATTGATCCTTTTTTAGAACAATGTTATTGTGTATTTTGGTTTGTACCCCCTACTTGATGATGGTCTAATGACCAGTACATTTGATGGTTATCTATGTGATGATGATATTGTTATATTTTCTCTTATGCATGTTGTGTGAATGTCAATTTATTATCTCTTATTCCCATAGTCCTAATAAAGTCTTTCACTGTAGTTTTTTCATTATGACAAGAAAGGTTGAAATCCCTGAGTCTTGTTTCACGAGGGGCATGGCTGGGAGGCAAGCCATGAGATCAATTACTAGTTAATTGATTTGCCCATCGGGGTTGTCACAATATATATATATATAATGTCTAAAATTTACCCAATGATTGAGAAAATCAGAGACATGCCTAAATGGGTTTTTGAAAGTGCCTTAATGAGGGAAGAAATGCAAGCTCGAATTCAAAGGGAAGACTGAGAGAGGATAATACAAAAATGCGAATTGAAATTAGAGGGGCATTAGACAATTCCTAAAATAAAGGAAAACAAAGATGTAAAAAACTCTGAAAATGAAGCGAAATGGGAAAAAGATGGGTACTTGAAACGATTGAGTTGTGAGCGGCGGGGTGGCGAAGAGGCAAAGAGGATCGGTGGCAAGTTGTGAGGGGTGAGCTAACGCAAGTAGGAGTTTGAAGAGTATGATTTTGGGTGAAAGAAAAAAGAAAAAGGAAAAAAGAAAAAAGAAAAAAAGAAAGATGAATGAATAAAAATGTATATAGCAATACTCAAATGAAAAACAAAGAGAAAGGGAGAGAGAAATACACACCAAAAAAAAAAAAATCCGTTGATGTACAGTGTCAACCCAAATGTGGGGTGATATTGTAATATAAAAGCATGTTGTATTTCCATTTTACATAAACGGATGAGAATTTTTTTAAAATTATTTTACATACAAATGAAAAGTGCACATAAGTATTGTAGATGTTCTTAGCAAACAAGAGTTAGTGGAAGTTTGTGGGATTTGGTATCAAGTTTCATTGTGAAAGAATACACAGATTGTGTAATATTCCTGAAAGCAATAAATAGATAATATTATCAACTTTGATGGACATAATATAAAGCACTTATAATCATAAACACAAGGATTAGTTAATGAAGTTGAAAACCTTTTGGACACATCAAAGAGAAAAACCACTCCGAAGCAGCCACAACTGAAGAATCACTATGTTTATGATATATGACCAATTTTACTTGTAAGAAAAGAGAGGTTTTCTAGATGTTTTAGAAATGCTCACTTATTTCTTGGTTTTCTCGTGTGTTATGCTTCACTTTATGTGCATGAATTTATTTAGAGTCTAGGGTGTAGTTTTAACATGATAACCTTAGAATAGAAGCCCAAAACTATGCATTTTTTACTCTGCCCAAACATTCTCCCTTGTGTCCAAACGTTTGCCCCCTTGAACAGAACGTTTGCTTAGAACCTAGCATGCATGAAAATATTTTTTAAGGTATTATGACCTGTGAACAATTCCTTTGAAAAAAAAGAGAGGTTTTCTAAACATTTTAGAACACTCACTTATTTCTTGGTTTTCTCATGTGTTATGCTTCACTATATGTGCATGAATTTATTTTGAGTCTAGGGTATGGTTTTAGCATGATAACCTTAGAATAGAAGTCCAAAAGGCATATTTTACTCTACTTGAACGTTCTCCCCCGTGTCCAAACGTTTGCCCCTTGAACAAAACGCTCACTCAGAACCCAGCATGCATGAAAATAGGGTTTTTCGACCTTTTAGATAAGAGTGATCAACTAGGACCTTTTTGTGTCCTTAATAAACCCTCTAATACTGTGTATAACAATGGCCATGTTTCACTATAGTAAAGATTCGAGATTTCGAACAACTTGAGCTGGCATACGAGGTAAGTAAACACTTATAACTGCTTTCCTAAAAATGTGTGATATGTCAACTCACTAAGCACGCACATGATATGAGCATGCCTACTTTTGTATAACTTGGTAACTGTCATAATAATTGGTTGATAAGATGCATCATATGACATTGTACTCCGGTACATGTGGTATAATGGCCATGAACTTATTATATATACTTGATTCTATGGTCAAATGTGTGTGGATGTATTACAAGGGCCTTGGATCCAATGATTATTTCGTGATCGGCGCAACCTTAAGCGGTGAGTCACTACAAGATGTACATCATTAATAGTGTAGGCCACCTAGGTTGGACAGCCCAACGAACGGCAACATACAATGGTGGTGCACCGACATTGTATTATAGGTCATTTAGGACAATACCAACCTGCTAAGAATTGGTAATATCTCGGGTAGATCATACATGATTGTTATGACATTATAGAGCATTAGTTTTCTGCATTAAAACTCTTAGGCACTTGCCGCTAGGATTACACCTCCTTATTTCAAATAAAACTATACTTTTGCAGTTTATTGACAGAGACAACACCCTTGTTAAATTCTTACCAAGCATGATTAATTCTGCTCATTAATAACTAGCTCATTTCATACTTAAGTATGAGGTTTATTTATTAAGTCATTAGATTTATGTGGTTATTACATTGTGTAGGAAATCTCATTCTAGGAAGAGGATGGTAGTGATATTGCCACTTCGAATTTATTAAGGTGAAGTAGAGACCCACTTGCTTTTATCAGGTTTGATTAGTTTATCTGTATTCCTATTAGTTGCTCCATGTCTATAGTCAAGGATAATGTTTGTTATTATGATTATTAGATTTCTCAAATTTATTTCACCTTTCTATGCATTTATTCTGATTATGCTTAGAGAAGCAATTCCTCAGTTAGCTACTACTTAGCTGATTTGAGGTAATTTTCAATAACCCTACCAAACTAGTTAAGGCTGAATTTAGGGGCGTTACAGTTTGGTATGAGATTCCATCAAGACATTCTAATAACGATCTAAGAATTTGGCATTTCGTTAGAATGATTGCTAGAATGTCATGATGAATTGCTAAGGTTTCATCGCTTTCTAGCTAAGTTCGTCCTGGCATCTTCATAACAAAATCTTGATGAAGGTTGGCTAAGAGCTACTATATCATTTTGTCATGACGGGATTTTGACATCATCATGACAAACTCTTAGATAGAGATATGACTTTGAACTTGCCACTTTCATCATGATGAAATTTTGACGAAAGAAAATAGAAGCTTCAAGAACATTCAACCATTTCGTCATGACAGAATAATGACATCATCGAGACGAAACCAAATAGAGAGTGACCAATCTTTCTGGCTAAAACCATCAGAACCTTGTCATGAAAATTTACGTAACAAAACACCACCAAGAGCATTAAACTGATTTCGTCAGTATTTCTTTATGACAGTTTCATGACGAAACTTCATAGGGAACAACAATACACATAAATCAACTCCTAAAGTTTTCAGAAAACACAAACAAAAGATAACTCAAGGAATGCACATGGAATAAGACCAAAATATTAAACCTAACACATTCATTAGGCCCCCAATTTTGAATTGGATGAACCAATTTTTTTTCTCCTTGAATTACAATAGATGAAGGGGAAGGGAACAAAAAAAAAAAAAAACATAAAATGGGTTGGACAACCTAATAATAAGCCCCAATACAACTAATTCAGTGTAGAAAAATAAAAATTAAAAGGGAATGTGCCAAATGAATGGCACGTCTTTATGTATTCTTTCCACTAAAGCCAAGAATATTGATTGCCAGTCAAGGGGTTGTGGTGACGTACCAAATATGAGACAACCAAGGTGCACAAGGAGGGGTGTCAACCTCAAAAAGTCCTTCAACCTTTTTCAAACTCACAAAGCAGCAAGGATGACACTTAAGGAGGTTGGATAGAAGCCACTGGTGGGAGGCACCAGCGCGGTGTCTGGAGAACATCACAAAATATTCTGCCAAAAAAAAAAAACTATGTACAACTGGCAAGGGAGAGAGTGGGGAGCCGCAGACCAAACGTGTGAGCCCAAAAGTCGTAGGAGTGGCAACAGTGCATGTTGCACACACGTGGAGATGGAGGCTATAGGGAGGAGCAAAATAGGTCGGAGATGGAGGTTGAGAGGTGTGTGCACAGGGAAGAGGGACAAAATGTGGCAGATATGGCTCCCAAGTTGCTGAGAATAGCAAGGGAAAAGAAAACCAAAGAAGAAGAGAAAACCAGAAAAAAGAACCCGCCTGAGTCCTCTCCAAGTGTCTTCTTGATGCTGGACAAAATTAAGATTGTTCTAATAGCGTATGATAGTAGCAAAAACTAAGAATTGAAAGGAAATTTAGAAAGAGAAAAAATAACAATTAGGGAAGAGAAATACCTTAATTGTCCCAAATAAGTAAATAGAGAAATAACTCTGAAAGACTCAAATTTAATTGATAGTTATACTGAATTGAAAAATAATAAAGACTAATTGTCTCCTCTTTATGAGATGTGATTCACAATCGATTAAACTACCGCTTGGAGACAAAAAAGGAAGACCTAATCTTAATAGAAAAGGTAAAACATAATCCTAATAAAAAAGGGGAAATCCATTCCTTATTACTAAGGAAAATTAACACACATATATAAATAAAATAATAGTTTTATCAATATTCTTTGGCATCAGTTCCTTTGGTGGGAATCAAAGAAAGAAAGGGAGGTAGTCAGCAAAGCTGGAAAGCAAGAGAAGCTCTTAACAAGCCCTTAAGAGGTTGTTGATGCACACTTTTCCCTTAACAATCTCTGATTGGTGTGATCTTTACATTCTTCAGGAATTCTCTGATCATTGATCCTTGGACTCCTACAAAATAATAAGAGCATTAAAGGGGTCTTTGGGTTTGTCTCCATAGACCTTCTGATGCTTAAGTTAGCAATCGTATATGGGATCAAAATATAGTCGGAGCTAGCATTGTATTGAGAGAAATCAATGATCGATCCCATGTTTTGAGTTCCCTTTTATAGGGCTTTGTCTGTGTAACTGCTTTATCGATCTTCTCCATTCAAATGATTGAGAGATCAGTGGAGAGATAATATCAAGTAGTTGAGATAATGTAGAATCTTTGAGATAATTGAGGGATGTTGAGAAATAGTAAGACCCATTGTGAATTGTATCCCTAACAAAGGTAAAGCAACTTGACTGTGAGTGCAGCTTATTAGAGAGAGTCAGAACATATCAAGACCAACAAGATAATAAATAAATAAAAGCTTCAAATTCGAGTGAATTGGATGAACCAATCAATTCCTTAAAATTGTTACCTAACAGGATAAGACCAACCCATTTATAGTACATTCTTTCTATTTTCCATTTTTTTTTTTTCTTGCTTAGTTTTTGTTTTTTAAGGAGTAATATACATCTCAAATATATATATTTTTTTAAAAGTTTGTTTTTAAATAACATATTATCATCTTATAAAATTTATAAAATTTATAAAATTTATTATTTTAGGAAGTGTACACCTCACGGTAAAATAGTAACACACCATTCAACTTTTGAAACAAAATGATATTTAACTCTTTTTCTTTTTCTTTTTTTTTTTTTTTTGGCTCGTTCCAACCCATGGATCTTTTTTTTTTTTTTTTTTTTTGACATGTCATGAGTTGGGAGGAGAATTCGATCTTGTGGCCTCTGACTTCATGGCGTGATTCGCGTGGGAATTATCGATCCTATGCATAAGGGGTAGGTACAGAACCCATTGACCAGAGGTCCAGAACCAAGACACGAACCATTCCCGGTGATCACACGTAAACATGTTGGGGTTGGTGGCAATCACACCCACAGCTACTCCTTCGGCGTTTGGAAAAAATTTGACCATATGATATGCGCTCTCTCTTTCCAAGTTGGTGGCTACCAACCTAAGCAACTGCTTCACCATCTTCCTCTTCATATATCCACTTCCTTTGCGCCATTCTTATGCTTCTCCCCATCACTAAACTCCACTTCTCATTGCTTCAGTGTCAGCTTCATGTTAGAATCTTTGCAATTTTTGGCTTCTTAGTTCAACATTGTTGTTTCTGTTTTACAATTTCCGCAATTCTTCACCAATTCATTTCTGGGTTCAGTCATTTTTATCTCCTTTGGCATTTTCTTATGATTTTCGTGTGTTTAATTTGTGCAGTTGTCGGCATCGTGTCCGTAATTTGATCATTAATTTAAATGGCACAACAAGTTGTAAACCCAGATGAGCAGGTAATCTTTATGTAATCTACAATCATGGAATTAGTTTCAGGATTTTATTTCTTTTACTATATAAATTCATGCAACTGTATATAATATTAATTTTTTCGCTCTATGTTTGTATTTATTATCTCGAGATGGATTGCTATAACGAAAAGTACTATGTCTCTTAGGTTGTTCTTGGAGAAGAAATAGACCATGTGAGGTTGATCACCTTAAACCGGCCTCGTCAGCTGAATGTCATCTCTTCTACAGTGGTATGTTCAATAAATTTGACCCACATCGACGTCTTTCAGTTCTTGGAATCTCTTTTTGTGTACTAGTAGTTTCTTCTTTTACTGCAACCAGGCTTCTCTGAGTGTTTTTTTTTTTGCTGCGAACAGGTTTCTCTGCTAGCAGAATACTTGGAAAAGTGGGAGAAGGACGATAAAGCAGAGCTTGTAATAATCAAGGTTAGTTCTAGTTCCTCCAGAATTTCTGACCGATCATGGGTAATATTGGTGTTTTTACTTAGAATGAGCTATTTGATTAAATCACTTATATAGATATGTGATTATACACTTAATTTTGGGCTCATATCCATGAACTGTTGATTTTCCTTCACTGAAGCTTGTTATGTTGGTCGTCTTGTGTCTTACTCAGGGTGCTGGCCGAGCATTTTCTGCTGGTGGGGATCTGAAAATGTTCTATGATGGAAGAAATACGAGTAAATGCGCTACCCCTAAAATAGTTTTATTGCTTCTTTGTTTCCTTTATGTTTCTTTATGCCACAACATGCAGACTCAAGTTAACTTGGATTTATGAATTTCATTTTGGCAGAGGACTCTTGCCTTGAAGTGGTCTATAGAATGTATTGGCTTTGTTATCACATTCATACCTATAAGAAAACTCAGGTGCTGTTTTGAAATTGTAATCCCATACAATGATTGTGTAAAGGAAATAAATGTGCCCTATAGTTTTTCCTAGTCTATGGCCGAGATGTGCTACTCAAGTTTTGATGCTATCAACAGGTTGCCCTTGTGCATGGAATTTCAATGGGTGGAGGTGCATCTTTGATGGTACCAATGAAGTTCTCAGTTGTCACAGAAAAAACTGTGAGTATTTGATCATAGTTAGATGCTTCCATATAAAAATATCTACCTTTTTGGTTTTTGTGTTAAGGGCTTAGTTTCAAGTTCTGTATTTTAACACCTAATTACGTCGTGGTGTATTTCATGAATGCTTTAATGAAGGTATTTGCCACGCCAGAAGCAAGCATTGGATTTCACACTGATTGTGGCTTTTCATACATGCACTCTCATCTCCCTGGGGGTTTAGGTAAGCATAAACTTAACAAGAGAAGATTGAAAATAATTCTCTCTCTTTCTCTCTCTCTTTCTTTTTGGATTAGTTTGAGGTGTTTTCCATTTTACTCCCATTCAAGAGGAACTGTTCTGCTGTGACAACATATTCATATTTTGTTATGAACAAAAATGAGAAGCTGTTTGTAAAATACGAGAGTAAATTATAAAGGAAAAGTTGTTTCCCACATTTATTGGCTAAATGATTAGTACCTTTCTCGTTACATATGCAGGGGAATTCTTGGCCTTAACAGGAGCTAGACTGAATGGTAAAGAATTGGTTGTGGCTGGACTGGCAACACATTTTGTCCCTTCTGAGGTGCGTTTTAGAGCTCTTTTCTAAAATACCATCTTGTTGTCCATCACAAGTATGTGGTGGATTGGACAAAACCTCCAAAAAACTGATGCATTGTTAGTTGTTACAATATGCAAAAACACGTGTTGACTGGAATAAAAAAGGAAAATAATAAAAGAATAAATTCCCACTTTTGTTTGGATAGGTGTGAACATATTTGTCCACTTCCTGTTTTCATTTTTTGTTTTGATTAGCAATATCAGTAAAAATATTGTTAATTTCATTAGCTAATGTCTATGCCTCGATTAAATTGTGTCAAACTGTTTTTTGAGAAGTCATTGTGATTGAAGGAAAAATGCAATGAGTATTACTAGAGCTTAAGGCTAGCCATTTTAGAGGTTTGATGACTCCAATGAGGCATGCATTATTGTTGGGTTTAATTTCTCCATCGATTTTACTAGAAAAACGGTGAACTTCTTATGAGTTATGAGTAGGGAGTGATTGTAGCAATGAGCTTAATCACACATGATGACCAGCAGATGATTGAGGAGCTTCCCTTTATGGTAGAAAATTACTATGAAAAAATTAATATAAATTGTAGCTCTGGATTTCTACCACTACAATCAGATAATGAATTGTTGTCATCATTTAAGTTTATACAAGGCCATGTACCATTTTACATGGTATAAACCATGTTGTCTTTCCCACACCTATTTTTACGTTCTTTTTGGTCCTCTGCTGGTTCCTGTTCTTGTTTAATTAATCTATGACCTCTTTTATGTCACTTTTATGTGATATAATGTAGCCTTAAATAGTTTCTGGCCTGTGAATTTCTATAGAATGAGCACAAAACCTTCCATAATGACAATATTTCCATTATTACCAGCTCGTAGTTCCTTGTTAATTGTCTTAATGGTTAATTACTACAAGGATACCACTGATAGATAATATATTATATTATCCAAGTGCAAAAGAACGTCATTCAGTTGATATCATGAGAAGTGCAAGTTTGCTTCATTTCTTGTGTGTTAGATTTTTGTTTGTAGTGTCTTTTGATTAATATCTGATCTTGCTATTCGATAGTTGCTGCATCATTGATATATGTGTTCCTACACTTTTTGTCCATGCTTATTCTTCAACTGTTGAACTTAGAATTTCTCCTAAGTTTCGCTGTCTAATTAGTGTATGAGTTTTAAACAAATAAAAAGCAATGTGTATAGAGAGAAGATAACAAAAATGAGTTTTTGAAATTAAATCTGAGGTAATTTCAGTGTATGGTACTTTGATAGTGTAGACTGCAAGCTTCAGGAATATTGCCCTCGTTTGGCAATGTTTTGTTGAAAAGGTTTTTGGTTTTTTAAAAAAGAAGAGAAAGCATTAACAAACAACTCTAAACACAAAACACTTACAAAATACCCAAAAATACATTTACCTTTATGTCACCTCAAAACTCCTTTTCAACCAAAAAGCAAAAAGTAACCTGTAAAAGTTTTGATCAAATAAACCCACCATAATTGTAGTGTGCAGGATCTTTTAAATAAGGCGTTCCAAACAACCAAGTAGATCAGAATGGAACATCCTCAACCCAACTACACAATAATGAATAGCCCCAGAAACCCTTACCTTGAGACGAGCAATGGTAAACAACCAACAGCACAATAATTGTACTGTGCAGGATCTTTTATATAAACTTTGACAAATCACATACTTATCAAAAAAAAAAAACTTTGACAAATCACATATTGCAATATGAATTTGTGGGAGATGGTTTTGGGGAATGAATAGACTTGATAGAGCTCATAACATAAAAGACCATCATTGGAAATTGTAATACTGATGGTCTTGTGGCTAACATGTGACGGATGGCATGTATAGGAAAGAAATCTTAACCATTTGAATTGAGGAGCTCTTCTTGGCATCATCACTAATGTTGATCATTCACCAATCAGATATAATGGAATCACTGCAGAAAATGGAGCCATCGCTTGTGGTAATGAGTTAGTGTTCTCAATGGTGTTGGGGTTCTTATATTCAGACACGGGTATATTAAATGGTCTTTTGAACCCTTTTAAGTGTGAGCTCTTTATGGTGGACTTGAATATTTGGCTTACTGTACAGCGCGATTACAAGAACTTGAAAAATAAAAAGAACTTTTGATGAACATTTAGAAGGTTGGGAGAAAGGACTATAGCGTTGCACAACTAGCTTTCAAATTAATTGCTAAACCTAATCCATCAAAACTAGCCTAAGTGGTGCCCAATTGGGCTCTAGACCTTTTCATGCTATTAATCAAGTAATACTTTGAATCCAAAGCCTGACTAAATTGAATGGATCTCTCAAGTGCTAGGTATAGCCAAAAGGGATACCATAGCCCTTTCTAAATGTGAAAATTAGATTAGAAAAAATGACAATATAAAATTATCCCAGAAATGTTCTTCTAGATGCTGTGAAATTAAATTTATACCAAATGTCATGGTATTCATTCCCGATGCTTTTTAAAAATTCAAGGGAGTAGTTATAATTTCATAGACTTGTAAACATGATGTCAGATAATTTATCCCTTCATCCTAAATTAGCTGCATTGTTGATGACCATATCCCAATCTCCATAGCTTGTCTAGCTGATTAAGCTTCATTTAGTCTTTCATTCTATAAAGAAATGCTAATGCCACAAATCTTGATGGTATATGCATATTCCTATATGATAACGTATTGAACCTATAATTGATCAAAAGCTGCATTGTGACCTGTTTTCCACTGACTTTGGAGTTAGTAATATGGAGTCAGTCTACTTGAGATTATGTTGCTCTACTCTTACTATTTTTGCTGAATATCAGAAACTGCCGGAGCTAGAGAAGCGTCTGAATAAGTTTGAACTCTGGCAACAAGAACACAGTAAAATCTGTAATTGAAGAGTTCTCAGTGGAAGTTCAGCTTGATGAAGATAGTGTCTTGAACAAGTAATAGATCTTAACAAGTGATATATATTTACACACACGCACAGATTTGATAGATAAATACAACTACTAGATTAAACCTGTGACCTCATCCTCCACCCCTTCCTTATTGTGGGGGAGGGGGGAAGAAGCGATGCAGTCCATATATCATTGGCTCTAGGGATGAATAGTTGCTATTTCCAATAGGATCTTAAATATTATCAGCTCTGTGATATTGCTAACAATTAGCTTTGGTGACTTGTCAGGAAATCAATAATTGATAAGTGCTTTTCCAAGGATACTGTGGAAGAGATTATAAAATCATTTGTAAGTATTTATTTATTTATTTATTTATTTTCTGCAGTTTTCATGGAGAAGTTCTTCAAAGTATTGCAAATTAATATCTTTTCTAACCCTTGTAGTCTGTATGAAATCTGCTTTTCAGGAAGCTGAGGCAAGCAAAGAAGGAAATGGATGGATAGGTGCAGTGCTTAAGGGATTAAAGAGATCTTCCCCCGCAGGATTGAAAATAACACTAAGATCGGTAATGGTTTTTTGCAATTTGATTATTAACGGATGTTATAATAAATTTCTGGCTTACAGTGAATGCTTCAAAAGGAATAATAGACATAATATAATTGTTTTTGGTTCAAAAGAGTGTTCAGATGTGACATAAAGGTGAAAACAGTTTTGAGTGTTTTGTAGATATTTTTTTTTTGATAAATCAGAATTTTTTAACAAAGCAAAATGTTTGTAACCCTTAGTACAACAATGGGAGTTCTTATTTACAATTTAAAACATGGGAGTTCTTATTTAAATTTAAAACATGAAAATGATCCTTTTCAGAGCTTGAACATCGCATAGCATTCAGAAATTTCACGTCTAGCTTACATTGTATTTATCTTTTTCCCCGCAACTTCTTTGAAACTTTTGGTTAGATTGAACATGTATATTGATGAGTGAATTTTATTTCCTTTGTGCCTGCAACCCAGTCAGCACATATGGAATAGAGTTAGTGAATTGTATTGTTAGAATTGGATTTGTCCATAAAGAGTGAAGGAATTACTTTCTGCCGAAGACAAAGCAAAATCACAACTTTTCTTTAGACTAACAGAGTGCTTTTCGTTTCATTATTTTTCCCTGGTCTTCTTCAAGTTACTCCATTTTCAGCATTCTCTTTAATTCTTTGTTCTTTTTCAGAGTTTCTTTTAAAAATAAATTTTTTACTTGGAAGATGTGTGATACTTGGTGTAATGATACTCAAGATAGTGACATCATTGGAAAAAAAATCCACCTCTTGCCTTTTGTGTCTAAAATGATTATTAACTTAAACATCAGCATAAGAAGCAGAATTGGTTTCCTTGAGTGTCATTCTTGCATATGTTGCCTCAAATTCATGTCAAACATATCCAGATTCGCGAAGGGAGGAAGCAAACACTGGCTGAAAGTCTGAAAAAGGAATTTAGACTAACAATGAACATACTACGAACCACAATCTCTGAGGATGTCTACGAGGTTATTGTTGCAGTTTTATTACTCATGAAAGCTTACAATCCAAGTTTGGATATACAATATTTATTCCTTCACTTCTAAAATGAATTTTTGTCTCTTTTTTCATTTTTTGACAACAGGGTATAAGAGCTCTCACCATTGATAAGGATAATGCTCCAAAGGTACTCTCTCTCCAAATCAGTGTAACCACAGGAAATGATTTTGCGGCAATTTTTCCTTAAAAAAATAAAATAAATAAATTACTCTTTTTATTATTAGTTACTGCTAAAACAGTATTTCTCTCCCGGTTAATCTATCTAAAATATTAACTCTGGCAGTGGAGCCCACCATCTCTCGACAAAGTGGATGATGAGAAGGTAGACCTGGTATTTCAGCAATTTAAAGAGGATTTGGAGCTCCAGATTGCAGAGAAGGAAGAGAACAGGTGCTTATTATACCCACACTGCATAATATTTGTGTCTGTGAATCAGCTTTAGTGTCAGGGAAATGAAGAGTTATTAATTAATCTTATTTATCCAAACGAAATTACAGGTGGCATGGTAAATATGAGACTACACCCTATGCAACTTCTGCCTTGACAGCCTAAGCAAAATAAATGTCTGGTCAGCAGCTGCATTGCATGTTCCTTCAATTATTGTCAAACTTATCATGATGTCAGGATCTTAGTGCTATTGTGTATGTCACCTTGCTGATTTTTGTGTGTTACTCTGCCTCACCTTTTATCATGGTTTCAAAATAATCCAATGAAAAAAAAGGGAAGGAATTATATAGGTACTGATAAAGTTTTGGATGGGTTCAAGATCCAGCTTTAATAATTATGAAACCACTTTGGAATTTAATCTTAACATGTTGTCCTTAAATGTTTAAGTTAATGTTAAGTAATGGATTTAATCATTTAGTTAATATACTAATACTTTTACCTACATGTGGACCAAACTCTCCCTCGATAAGTGAGGTACAATACATTGAATATTCAATCAAAATAGAAGGTAAAGTGGGGACTTAGATCTGAAACTCAAAATTACATTTCTCATATAATGTTAAAAATAATCACTATCTAAAATTTAATGGGAGATATCAGGGCAACACATACTCTTCTTATTGGTGGTCTTAGAGTTGTCTATACTCTCCTTTGTTTGAAAAAATAGCCTAATGATTTTCTAGGACCTGAGGGAGAAGGGAGAGGGTGAAAAGGTCTTTCTCAACTAAAACTCAATATTCAGTATTATTTCCGAAACAGTCAAGATTATCCATTGTGCTGTTCAATCCAAAAATTTATGTCAGTTTTTTATTTTTTATTTTTTTAACTTAATCATCAGAATTATCTCCGGCGGAAATCCTTAGTAGGTCTTGTGATCTTATGTGTGTGTGTATATATATATATATATATATATATATATATATATAAATTGATTCCTACGTTTTAACCCGTTCAAAATTACTGAATATATTTTTCAAAAAAAAAAACCCTAGGTTTTTATTACTTAAAAAATCACTCATTTCGTCGCTTTTTCCGTCCAAAAATGGTAATGGAATTTTTATTATGTTAGTCAGACAATGCGTCACCACAACGTAATAAAATAAACATCTCTTAACCATCATTCATCATGAAATTATAATTATATCCTAAAAAATAATAAAATTACCAAAAGAAGTATGACTATCCATTTTATTACATGATTGCGACTCTTTAATCGGCTTAACTCAAACCAAATGTGTGTGTATATATATATATATATATATATATATATATTTAACATGACATGATATGTGTTGGGGATCGGGCAGGCAATCATAAGCTCAAATTGTAATGAAGGAGTCGACCAATAGAAGTCCATCACCGATCAGGATTTGTTATCTATGATCGCCACTTTGAGACCCAACAACATGTCTCACTGTTAACAATCTACCTTCAATCGAAGAACAAATCTAACTATGTACTCTAATCGCTTCACCGAATTCGTTTGTTAGTATCCTTCCTGAGGTCCTATTGATGATTGATTAGACCTTTGGAAGATAAGTTATTAATAAACCATAACTAAGCTGGAGTACTATGACATGACTGACGTCCCATTAGCTCTCCAAACTAAGGGGTACATGCACCATAACTTGTTGACATGTAGTACTTGGCCCTACTTGGGCACCCCCTAATCATAGGATTGAAGTGAAACATGGACTAGCTATCATGGCGGCATTCAATGCTCAATCTCTATATATATAAATCACATTACGCTCGGTGCGTGGAATCTTTTGGATCCTTATTCTCTAAAAGCATAAGAGCACTTTGAATTTAGTCTTTATCAATCTTTGAAGTAATAATTGACTTAAGTATCAGAGCTATTTTCTGTCGACTCACTCCAACAAGCTCTTTTACCTCATTTATTTCTCTTTTGTAGGAATGGATCTACTCATGATTAATATATGTATGTACATATTATAACATTAAGAGACTATAGGACAATAAACAATAACAAATCTATACAAAAGCTCCCATAATTTATTTTTCCCCCAATAGACACAAGTTTTAACTTGTATGCACGCTACCACACAATACTAGGAAGGTCCAAAATTTTGTTTGCAAGAGCATATTTGTCCGTCACATTCTAGCTTTATGGTTGGTGACAGATTCTGAGAGGAAGAGTGTGTTACACTTAATTGATCTGTTTGGAGAGAAGGTAATCAAATCAAGGTTAACTAATTAATTAAGCAAAACAATTATTACTTTCTTGAACCCACTTTTCTTGTACTACTCTCATTATTCCACCCCAATAGCAGGGGAATTTCCATGTATCCTCTGGTCAGAGACTCACTGTTAAATTATGTCCCTCACTTTCAATCAAGGCATTTCCTTATTGAATAATAGAGGTTGTTAGTGAGTTCTAATCAATCAGTCCTATTCCTAAGAATACCCACTTGATTACCTATCAATTCAAGGGCAATTTGTCAAATAAATGCTTTCACAAGGTAAGGTGAGATTGATTTTCCTTCCTTAAAACAAATAGAACCGACAAAAAAAGAAAAAACTTTATGCGTACCGAACATAGAGCTATTTGAACAAGTAATGGGAAAGATTATATAAGATTTACTTGTCCAAATAAATTCAGAACTGTTCGGCCACCTATTGAATAAATAAATTTCTTATGAGTTTTTCACATTATCTGTTCAAATTACTATTAATTCAAAAACAAGAGAATAACTTTTTATGTGGTTGTTGCATAAACTCATCATTTTGTGCCTTCCAATGAGAGATTGACATCTTAACTTAATACAACTTAAGAAAACAAACACACTAGATCACACCAAAATCTATTAAATATTAAGAAGATCAGAAAATCCTTCTCCGATAGATCCCAGATCCCTCTAGGGTTATAAAATCCATAAAGGTTAATCTTCAAACTCTATATTTTAGTTTTGAAGCATTAGAATCGAGTTTTGAGGCATTAGAATGGATTTTGATGCATTAAAAACAAATTTTGTGGTTGGGTCTAGCAAGAAAGTGGTCGAAGAAGGTGACTATGGGTCACGCTAGACCCACATGACCCAGTCGTGAGTCACTGCCAAACCAACGGCTAGGCTTGGCGTGGCTTGCCGTGGGTCTGGCTTGGCTGGTCATGACCCACGAAGGTTGGGTGGATGGGTCTCTAGCAATTGGATTTGGTGGTGGTTTGTTCTCCCGTTTAGATCTAGTAGCTTGTGGGTTGGGTTTGTGTTATCTAGTGTTTTGATCTTATTTTGTTAAAATGGAATGGGATGTGTCACCACATGAATGGTTGGCAGAAACTTGAGTTTTGCAACAACTAGACCCAAGGGGCTCTTTAAAAAAATTTATTTTAGAGCACTAGCAACAACAGATGCCCTATATGTCATTCCCTTTCTTATGTTTAGGGAAAATTTCAAAATAACTACAAAAACCTACTCACATTAGATTCCCTATATTTAACCAACCCTCAAAGATTGCTATAGTGTTTTCCAATGTGTAGGGAACCACTTTATACATTATTTTAATATAAACATTTATCTTTCATCTCTCATCTTTCATCTTTTGTCTTTAATTGAGGATAGTGTTGGGATTTTGTGAAAAAAGTGAAGGTACGTAGGGAACTTGTATTTTGTAAAGAAATAATATTTTAATGATATAAGGAAAGGTAATGAAAGATATTATGAAATATATTTTCATAGGGACACAAAAAATAGTTTTGTGCCCTAAACTACAAAAACCTACTCACATCAAATTCCATATATTTAACCAACCCTTAAAAATTGCTATAGTGTTTCCCAATGTGTAGGGAATCAAAAGTGATTCCCTATACATTATTTTAATATAAACATTTATCTTTCCTCTTTTATCTTTCATCATTTTGTCTTTAATTGATGATTGTGTTGGGATTTTGTGAAAAAAGTGAGGATAAGTAGGGAACTTGTATTTTGTAAAGAAATAATATTTTAATGATATAAGAAAATGTAAGATAATGTATTGTGAAATATATTTTCATAGGGAAGCAAAAAGTAGTTTTGTACCTAAACTTAGGAAAATCAAAGGGAAGCTACTACTAATGTTGTATATGGATGTCATATGGTGTGTTTATTTTATTTTCTTAATTTGTACTAAGCTTAAGTGTCAATCTCTTATTGGATGGCAGGTGAATTTGTGCCACAATCATGTACAAGCAACTCTATACGAAAAATTAATTACAAGATCCCAATTCATGGCTTTGTATCTTTAACACAAACTTTTTGGCCAAAGAGAGGAGGGGGATTCATGTTAGTTGAAACCATTGATGATATCCTTGAAGCTCATGATGATGTGGTGGCCAGTACAGTTGGAAGAACATGTGAGTCCGTGACTTGTCAACAGACGCTAGAAATTGCCATGATAAGCTCAAGTGTAAAGTTTGGATGACATGGACCGATTTGGAAACTTAACCAACTTTTTCAGCCAAAATTATATGGATTAGTCAACTAATTACTTACACTTTCATCCTCAACACGTGAATGAGGGTGCCTGGACTTGAGAGCAATAATGGTAACTTATTAGTGGTGTAAATTGTGATATCATGATCATTATCAACATGTATTATATTGGTAAGTATATATCTCTTGCATATAATTTACAAATTATCTCAAAATGTGTCATCAATATTACTTTTTGGTGTACTCGAAGGATAATCCATTTGGGAATCCGTTCTCAGAACACCCATTTTGTAAAAAATATTACAAGCAAGTCACACTTCATTAGGCCTAGACAACGGGGTGCGTATCAGTCTCAAAAAAAAAACATGTACATAAAATCATAGCTGGGCCACGTGTACGCTAACACTTTGATATTCACGGGTATAGAAGAGAAATCGCCTAATAAAGTGGAGGCAACATAATCAAATCAATTATTCTTGAACCCTCTTTCTCGAAATGACCATCACGCTAGAAACACTCCATAGAAAGAAGGAAAATGGTTCATTAATGAGGTACACCCCGCTCTCGCCCCAAACAGCTTTTTGAAAATTACACATAAAATCATAGCTGGGCCACGTGTACCCTAATGCCTGCTATTCTCGGGGTCACATAATCAAATTAATTATTCCTGAACCCTCTTCCCCGAAACATGAGGTACACACAACAGCTCTTTAAATTTGCTTTCCTTCCTCGTACAAGCACACCCAATAAGGTCACATGTACTTGTTTTTCTCTCCTTTGCAAGTTTCATCAGCCTAAGATCAACTGATTCTTCACGGATAGCATCAATATGGAGCAGGAGCTGGCTAGCACCTAAAAACCCCATACAGAAATATTGGGCATTCACGTTTTATATAAGGGTTTGGTTTTATTCTTTTGGTAGCAATTGTAGGAAGGGAATTTCTGTACACAACCCATTGTAGAGTGGGTCGACCATCCTTGAAAAGGTGAAGATTCTTTGATGGAGTGGTCCTTAACTTGTCTGGTATAGAGTGTGTCACATGTAGTGGAGACTGTACAGACTAGATAGGGCTTCCACCTTTTTCTATTGAAACATATTAATCACAGCAAGTATAGTTTCCAAAATAATCATCATGAAGCTCAAGAAATCAAGTGAAGTATTTGATAAGGGAAGGCCCCCATCGAGCTTTTGTCCAATCAATAATTAATTCCATTTTCCCACATCAAAGAATTTGTTGAGCTAAGTTTTCTCGGCCCACATGTTTTGTTTTATTAACCTAAAATATTCATTACTTTTCTGCTTCTCTATTCTAATTTGTCTATTCTATTGAATCTATTCTATAATTTTGAGTTGATGCATTACCCAACAGATCCTATAAAAAATTAAAAAAAAAATCATAAACTTTTTCACAGTAGTTAACTGGTCAATTCAAAATTTATCTTGTTCACAATTTGAGTCGTTATTTTGTTCATTATTAGAAGTTGACTCAATTTGGTGATAAAAACTAGGGTTATCAATTTTGTTAAACTCAAGTATTATGGCCTAAAGAGTTAGGCTTTCAAATTGACGTCTGTGAAACCATCAAGACCGTCACCAACCGTCCTGGCCGGTGTGAATCGTGGATAAAGAACTAAAAAACCAACCCTAGAGCACTGTCACCTTGACGTCCTGATGTTGATGCCAATAGGGGACTCCTGAGAGCACCTACACCTGGACCGTAGTGACGATGGGGACTTCCTAGAGCTCTGTCACTTGGAACGCCATGACACTTCTTGTGAAAGATGACTTCCAGAGATCTTTATTGCCTAGATCGTCAACAGCACCATCGTGACGTTGCTTAATTGTTACTAGAGTTAGTGATGAAACCCTAGTGACCGTCATGACGGTTTTGGAGTACCTGTCCTAACACCACAATAATTCTTGCAATAAAAATCATTCATTTTTACACATGGCAAAGGAGCTCTTGTCTAACCTGTATATAGATTAGGTTGCTCATTTTATAGAGTAATGATATAAGGAGGACTAGAGTTCTCTAGAACCATCTCAAATATGATGTGGCATTACAACCAAGGGTGGTAGTTCAATGGTTTCAAGAGAATCCTCATGAGGTTGGGCATGCACTAGGGCCTGGGACTCCTGCAATGGGAATCCCTTAGCCTATTAGTGTTAGCCACCTTGAGTCCCATTGATGTCATGGTGGGACGGGTGTTAAGCTATGGCTCGGTCGGTCTTGAGGGAGCACCTGCAGTTCTCACTATCTAGACCCCTCTTGAGCGACGCCCCGCGGGTTGGTGCTACTATGGTCACACCCAAGTAAGATAGCTACAATTAACCTCCCCCTCCAACCTTTTTTATCTAAAAAAAAAATATATGATATTGCATTTAAAATCATTATTTAATTTGAGATGATCATTATTGAATTTTAATCTATTAGTGATTTTAAATGTCACATCACATTTAGGATGACTCTAAAATGACTCTAGTCTTTCCTTATGTCATTACTCTATTTTGTAAGGTGTGAAGCCTAAGCCTTAGAATCTTTTTAGGGGTTGTCTACCTTCACCCTTGTGAGCCAAGAGAGCATTTGTTCAGACCCATTAATGATTTCCCTCTCTTAAAAGTTTTTTTTGTTCAAACCACCCCCCATCATATAAACCTTCAACCGTTTAAAGTTTACCAGGGGGTCAGTTAGAAAGTCATATATATATAATATTGGCCAGTGAAGTGGTGATCGAAGCCTATATATTGAGAAGGCCAGGTAGCAAGCAAGGAGTTTATTTTACAGAAGGGTTGTAAGTTTACTTTATCTTTACTTGAATCTCTTATAATAATTGGTTTCCTAGATTTGGCTGTTCCGGAGTAATTTTACGTTTGAATTGCTCAATATATATATATAACCATAAGAAATATAGTGTGCAACTCTAGACTTGCAGGGTTAAACAAGAAAAGGGTCCCCGTTTCACGTGAATTCTACCTATTTTGTTTTGTGTCCATATATGCTTCTCGAATCCTCGATCCTCTCGATGATACTATGAATTTAAAATCTTGAAGGCGACAAGCGTTTTCTCCAAACCCATCCACATCAATAAATCACCTTATCCGTGACATTCGACCAAATGAACCATCATTATTTCAACAAAAATTGGCCATATTACAAACTTCCCCAATACTTTTTCAAATCTTAATTAGGGAAACTCTAAACTTCGTAAAGTACCTCTTAATCATAACGCGTTTTGATAAAACTTTTCCAAATTTAAAAAATTCTTAATTTCAACCATTGAATTTTGAATTTGACACAATTTACCAAATTCCATTAGTGTTTTTTTTTCCATTAAACCCTAACGGAAACTCCTAAAAAACCAAATTACAGTTCAATTTATTTTTTAAAGAAATGAAAAAAAAAGGGGGTAACAAGGCGACAACCGTATGTTAGGGATATAATAGTCATTTTATCATTTTTAACTTTTAAAAAACTGATGGAGGGGTGCTTTGCATCAAATTAAAAGTTAAGTTAAATGGATGAAATTGAAAGTTTTTAAAATTTGAATGGTCTTATGAAAACGCGTAGTAATTTAATGGTCTAAAGTAATGTTTAATTTCCCCTAATAATTATTAAGAAAAATTATAATCAGCCCTCCAATACTGGCTCCGTTTGTAAACATACTTTAAATTTTAATTTTCAAGACAAAATTTAGTATTCGAATAAAATTTTGTACATGTGTGTCACATAAGCAACTTAATTTCTATTTATTTTAATGTCGGGATCTAACACAAGGGTCATTCATGTTATTTTAATGCTGACCCTTGGATCCCACAACTTCCTTTTCCATTGTTTTAACCAAAAGGGAAGGAAAATGCTACATGAATTTTCCACTCTCAATTACTTACTTTTAAATGTGACAGTTGTCACCTTAGTTTTCTACTACAATATTTTTTAATCACTTACTTTCTATATGCAACTGTTACGTTAGGGAGTAAACATTTGGAAGTGTAAAAGAGAAAGTTTACTCTCGCTCTCACAATATTCTTTTCGCGTGATTTTTAAAATGATCACAATTAAATTTATGATAGATTATTATTAGATTTTGAGAAAATAATGATTTTAAAAATCACGTTAGTAAGTAAAAAAAAATTATATAGAAGTGAGTGTACGTGCACCATTATATTACTCTTTCTCAAAAGAAAATGACAGTGTTGATCGAAGGGAATTCAAGGAAATCATCTGTTTACTTTCTTTCTGCAATTGGCAGTTCTTTTTGTCTAACCTTTTTCCTTTTGGGGGGGGGTAGTGGTGAATCAGTTCAAGCATGCTAGCTATTGCAGTGCATACGTACCGAGTAGTAGTGGGAGGCAGAAGATAATGTTTACTATTACGACCTACCAAGATCCACTTTAAACAATCTCTACTCAAATTTTCAACCCCCTTTGAAATATGGCCTTTCTTTTTGCTCTGAAATTCCACTTTCTCCACCATCCCTAAAAGGCTGTCATAAGTGAACCCCACATGGTTGAAATCTCCACTTCCTTTTCTTCCTCAAATGATCTTCACACCTCAACCATCAGCGTCCATGCAGCATCCTCAGTTATTTATTGAAAAGGCCTCACCCTTCTGCTTCTACAGACCAAACAACTTTCGAGGAAGATTAAACTCAACCTTAAAATAAAATTACTGTCTTTATAGTATTTACATACATTGTTCATGTGGGTTAATGCTTTGAATCTCAAAAAGTTGGGAGGAAAAGTGAGAGAGGAGTATTCAAGTGGTTGTCGCTGTTTCTGGAGAACATCAAGTACCTCAACCTGTCTCCTTTTTCTTATGTATAACTTTATTTCCTCTAATTGCTATTCAAAGCTTTGAAGTATATAAAAGGTTTCTAGATCTTTAAAGGACAGGCCACTGCTCATTTTTTCTTCAGCGAATTAGAGAGAATGCAACTTCTGCAGAAATTGGTTTCTTTCACCATTCATGCAAGTGTTTTTGTTCTTGTTCTACCACTTGTCAGCTCATCTCAAGAACACTCAAAAGCTACAACTCATGCAGGCCATAAAGACAGCAGTCATCATAAGGTTTGTCTTCTTGTCCTTCCATTTGATCTCTTGCAAATTCTTCTTTCTTATACAATATATGTTATGACAACATGCAGCAGAGTCAGAAGCTGCTGTTTGAGATTACACTCCATGGATTTCTCCTCTGGGCCTCATTTGGGTTCTTGTTGCCTGTTGGGATACTTGTTATCAGAATGTCACACAGAGAGGAATGTGGAAGAAGGCTCAAAATTCTGTTCTGCGTTCATGCAATTTTACAGGCTAGTTTCTCCCTCTCTTTCTCCCTGTCGCATTATCAATATTGAGATTTCGTTTTAATTTTTTTTTTTTTTAATTTTTTTTCTTCATGCCCCAGTCTTGAGACATGTAATGATGGTGAAAGGTACTTTAAAGTAACTAATAAACATTCCTGATTTGAGATTATTTAAGCTTACAAGCCCACAGTTTCTTCATAAGGAACACCAAGTAAACTTCATTATTCCTCAAAGTTTAAGGATTATCATGAATGCTTAAAAGGCAAGAAAGGCAATTAAAATATTCCAGCTGATTAAAAATTCATCGCTTTCCAATCTTATTTGGAATTTAACTTGTGCTTGGAACACATTTAATTATGACGTTAGGTGTGGCATTATCCCAATTTTTCAAGTAACAAAGTAAAGAAATAATACATACAAGTGGATTTATATATATATATATATATATACACACACACAGAAGCATATTTTCACAAGTTGGACTGGTCAAGGGACCACCTGCAATACAAGGAAACGGATACCGGAGTGGGTCGGCGGAAAGCGTTCGATTGTTAAGCCAGTAAAGTATTGGTAGAGAAAAAATAGAATGGAAAAGAGAGGGTTTATGGAGAAAATGACCCTTATTTGAGGATGTTACCTTCTTTTATTTTAGACTCCTTGTTTAACTGTGGCCTGGTGGGCTTGTGATTATGGAGGCTCATAGGCATTTTGTCCTATCTAATGAGTAGGCCTTTAGGTGTTCACTGGGCTCAAGCCTTATTTATGGTACTACCGGTTGCCCCTCATTTCTACAGTTGATTAGTATAATTGGTCGGATATTGAGAATTTTATTGTTTTTTACTTGTCCCCTTTTTAGAGTGATTCTGCCGACCCTTTTTGAGTTGTCCCCTGTTCTTGTAGGGAGTTGGTTTTTGAATATCTAGTTTGAGGCTTGATCTCTTGGCTATTACCTTTGGGTTGGCTCAAGTGTTTATTTTAATGTATTTATTTGCCTAATGACTTCTATATTTGCTCTCATTCATAGATTGAAAGTATTTTGTGTTGAACAGACACTCATGGTACTTGTTGCCACGGCAGGAGCAGTAATGTCCATCAAAAACTTCAACAACTCCTTCAAAAATTATCACCAAAGGATAGGGCTACTCCTATATGGCATCATATGGTTGCAAGCCCTAGTTGGCTTTGTAAGGCCCAAGAGGTAAACAATTTGACTGTAAATTTCAGCTTGCTCTCTGAATCTTGGAAAAAAGTAAGCCTTTGTGCATATTTTGCTCAGTAGAGAGCAAAATACAAGTAAATATAAGTTCTGTTGTTGAGTTTGCCACCCTTTTTGTTGTTCCCCGCAGGGGATCTAAAGCAAGAAGTGTATGGTTTTTTGTGCATTGGCTACTTGGGACTACAGTATCCATACTTGGAGTTCTGAACATATATACAGGATTACAAGCCTATCATGAAAAGACATCAAGAAGTATAAGGCTTTGGACTATCCTTTTCACCACTGAGATATCCTTAATTGCCTTCTTCTACCTGTTGCAAGACAAATGGGTGTACACAAAGAAGCAAGGAGTGATTTTGGGTGATGAACCAATAAGGCCTAGTGATCAACACATATCTCCAAGTGACACACAAAAGGAATTGATGGTCAAGTCTTGTTGAGGAAGAAAATGAACCAGGGTCATGATTTTACTAACAAAGAATTTTTGTTTACCCTTGTCATCCCATTTTTTCCCGAGAAATGCTACACTTCTCAAAATTATTTTTCAAAAGTTGATTTTCAAATGATATGCCATCATCACATGAGATTTATTATTTTAGAAAACGTATCACCAACTTATAAGATGGTAACACATCATTTGAAAACTAACTTTTGAAGAAAAAATTTGAGAAGTGTAGCATCTCTCTCCTCTCTAATTTTCTCTACAATGGGCTACTTGGGTTTATTAGTTAAGAAAACATAAGGAATTGAGTGTTGGGATGGATACATCTTATAAGATGAAGTACAGATATTTATTGTTTTTCATTTGACTTCATCATTAGAAACGGTTAGGATTTGTATTGGCATATATATTCAATGTCAAAAATAAGCTGGTTGTAACTCTAGGGTTAGTGGTTGAGCCAGTCTTGAGTTAATTGTCTGAAAAACTTCAAAGTGCAATATATAATACTTTATTGTAACAATGTTTGAAGGATGTAATGTCGCAGCTCCTCAAACATAGGTTTTTTTTTTTTTTTTTGACATATCCGCATAAGAGGGTGGGATTCGAACTAATGACCACTACTTTATTAAGCGTAGTTCCAACCGATTGAGTTACCTCTTGAGGATCCATATGCAGTGTTTTAATTAAACCGACTTGCTCTATATAAAAATAAAAATAAATAAAAACCCTGTATACAGTTAACTCACTTGGAAGATTAAAGCACAAAAATCAATGATAGAGAATCATAATGTCACTATAGTAATCTAATATCTTTTATGTCACGGAAAAAGCTGTACATAACCAGTTATTATAGCAATTCCTAATATTATAAAGGGGGAAGAATTATGAAAGCTCCAATGGTGGCAAAGAAAACTGAATCATTCCTCTGAGACACTTCATCCAGGTATGCTTGCCTTTTGATATTTCTCTTCTGTGAGATGGTTAAGAACTTGGCACTAACCTTCTTTAAATTTTTACCCAAGGGAATGGTGAAATCATCATCTTGGTCTCCAACCAATTGTGCTAGCTGCTCACGGATTGTACGTCTCCCAGAGCTGCCATCACTCTCATAACCTGAAGATGAGATAAGTCCATAAGTAAATCTTAAGTTGAACCTAAGTGATCCTTGTGTAAAGAGAAATGATACACGATCTCCCCGTTTTACACTCCAAGTACTTATTCTCCAATGCGGCAGTTGCCACGTCAGCTTTCCACTACAACGTTTTTTAATCACATTTGCTTATTCTCTTTCAGCAACTACAACATTAGGGAATAATCATTTGGGAGTATAAAAGAGAGAGTTCGTGTAGCATTTCTCTCGCATAAAATGGTTCTCCCCTTTCTCATTGTGTTCCTTTTGTTGAGAGAGAATCAGAGCGTGTCTGTTCCAATATTGGATGAATTCACATACCATCAACAGTTGAGCTTGTGGAAGTGAGTTGTTCCAATAGATCCAGCTGCGTGCGTGAAGAAGATAAAGAAGACCCTTTTAACATAAAAGCACTTCAGCATCAATATCAAACTTTTGCAATTCTAAATTTTAAAGGTTTAAAAGTTAGTATCTTGCATCACTGAACAATATGTAATAACCTTCCAGATAGAATCTGCTACCTTTTGAGGGAAAAGGGACCAGAAAATTTGAGGTAACAGAAGGAGAAAGCATCAAGCAGTCATGGTATATTGTTAACTAACAAACTTGAAGATTTGAGCTCAATATATCTTGTTCAGATTATTTGGAAATTGCTCAAACTTGAAGCAGACATGCATGGCTAATCTTAGCTCTACATTAAGAAGCTGCAGGACCTTAGTTGAATTGGAATAATCTCATCAACATAAATGACTTATAACAGCTGAAGAGTTATTGAATCAAACAACCAAGTAAATTGCACAGAAATCATTGGGGATATGATATTTGGGCATACATGAAGCTCTTCAATACTTTCAGAAGAAAAAATAGGCAATAATTCGTTCATAAAAGCTAGAATCCCAATTATCAAAAACTATTTATAAGCAGCATGCATAAAAACCATTGCTTGCTTTCTTTTTTTCTTCATATATATATATATATAATCGGAAGAGAAATTTGAGAGTAAAAGCTTTTCCAGACCAACAAGAAGAAGCTGATAAAACAATTTGTCAAAGAATGTAACAATTGCTTACCAGAGAAAGAAACAGGGGATTCCTCTGTAACTCTTCGTTCAACTCCCTCTGACTGAGAAAATGCTCTAAAACAAGAAGAAGAAGAAGAAGAAGAGTGGTGAAGCTTGCGGAGGTGCTTGGGTTTTGGGAACAGAAGTGGAGGAGGGGCAGTAGAAGGTTTTGGGTGAAGAGAAGCAGCAACAAAAGTCAAGGCCATGGAATCCTGTGTGAAAGTTGTAGCAAGTGTAAGGTACTGCTTCCCATTGTCTCTGACTCTGAGGCTGTCGTTCGGTTGGTTTTCGGTTTTCAAAACAGATGTTCTGTAACATTCTACTCACCTCATTTTTTATTTGGCCCAAAAATAGCTCCTCCACACGTTTATCTCCTTAAAACAAGCCAATGGAAGTCGCCCATGTGTAAAATACTTTCTTTTTTGTGTGTGTGAAGAAAATGCATTAATTTTTATTTTTTCTTTCCGGATCTTTTAGCCATTTCAAATGGTGGTAAATCCAGTTTATAAGTCGAGTTTATGTCGTGTTGAATTATAAGTATATACGTCTTGAGATGAATTCAATTGGTCATGAATCACGCTTATAAAATGAAACATGAAATTCAATCTCTCCTCCTCTTATCATTGTATGAACATGTAAAAAAAAAAAAATTATAAGTATATGAATATATGGGTGGATATGAACACGATTAATTTAATTAGTTGTGTCAAACGTGTAACACCCAACATTAAGAAGTGTAACAAATAATAAATAATTTTTAGTTTTAAGGACGGAGAAATTAGTTAATTTTGTGAAGATCAAAAAAATAGTTACTCGGTTAGAGTTAAAAAGTTAGTTAGGGGTTAAAGTTGGTAGATTAGTTACTTAGGAATAAAGAAATAAGGTGGTTTAAGAAAAAAAAAGGTTATCATGCGACTACAACCGAAAAATTGGACTTGACTTAGGTGCTGTAAAAAAACTACATACATGTGTTGTAGTTTTTTCAATGGCCCAGATTTAATTTTACCATCCAAAATGTGGTCTCCCGCACTTAGCACATGGTGGCCTTGAAATGCATGGAAATTTCTTCCCGTCTTCTTTACATAACTAAAGAAGAACTGCTGCTAATTGTATTTCTTTTTGAGGCATCAATCGCTTTTGCTTTCTCTGCTCGAAACCAGCAACAATATTTCGGAGGCAACATTCACCAATTGGCAGCATATTGTTTCACAGTGAGAGACATTAATCGTTCAAGTCTTATGAGAGAAATTATAGCTCAAGTACTCAAAAGTCTTCAGCACTAGTTGGCACTTGAGCCATTTTATTATAACTTTGTTTTTGTTGGAAAGCGATAGAAACAGTTCTATTTATTTTCTAGCCGGGGGGTATGCAGCAGCAGACTTCAGTAGTTGAAGTTTCCTAGTGCACCATTACCCAACCTTACGCAGCTAGCCTATTGCTTTTCTTCCATGGCGATGACCTTTCCCTTGGGGTCCACATCCGGCTCCTTCTCCTTCTTGGGCTCAAACGAACCAGAATCCTCCTCTGGCTCAGTCTCTTCCAGAACAGTATGATGTCCAACTCCAGGTTCTCTTCCTCCATCCAAAGTCATGCCAACCTTCCAGAGGACATAGTTATTACTATCAAATAAAGGGGAACAAAGAGAGATTGAGATTGAGACATGATGAAGGGGTTAAGGATCACACAAGGAAATTAATCCAATCCATTGTGAACCAATACTTTGATACAAATTTAAAATTCTAATTTAGACCCCAATATGATTAACTGTGGAATATTACCACACAAACAACAGCATAAAAACTTTATCACCACATATACAATCACCGAATTACAATATGCATAAAATTAAAGGAACGTACAAATTTGGTGAAGTAGAAACCTATTTGAAGAATTCTTCAAATAATTAAATAAATTAGGGAGCTAGCCAACTCCGAAGACATCCACTATAGAAGACTTGATGTTACATATTGTTCTACTTAAAAAACCTTTATAATCCAAAGACTCAATCTCATAATCCCAACAAGCAATCCGTTTACTTCTCACCATAGTGGCTTTAGAACCTCTGAACTTCTTCTATATAGATGATTTGCACAAATGAGCCTCGTCCACCTTATAAACTGGACATTCGGTGGCTACAGACTATTTTATAGTTTAAAAAGCTAAAAAAAAAAAAACTAGGAGATTGTTTTGATTTGTTTAGACTCAAGAACAATACTAAACTTCTCCAAAACACTAGCATCTTTGTGCTCTAAAAGTTGTGTGTTATGATCCTTATATAGATAAGAGGAAAAATAGGGCTTTTAGGTCAAAGTCAACTATTTTTAAAACATTGTAGGTTGGGCTCGGTTGATTGACCACTAGGGTTTTAATATTAAAAACACAGAACTACCTCGGTTGACTGAGCACTGACTGAGGACCTTGAGAATTTGTACTGGGCTTTGATGCATTATCTCAGCCGCTTGAGCATTGACCGAGCACCTCCAAATTTTAATTTTCCATATTTCTTCAACCGCAATTTGATCCCAACTCAATCATAAACCTAATGTTACAACACACATGTTTTAACACTGAATTAGCCAATACTAAAAGAAGAACCACTCATTATTAGTATTACCTCATTCAATCACTTTGTGATAAGTAGTCAACAAAATCTATGGCAATAGCCCTCCCTATAGCACATACAAAGCACAAAAATTTCCAAAGACAACATTTACATAATCCTCCATCAACCTGTCCTAGTGCAGTAGAAGGCTACAACGTTCTAATATAAATCTTATATTTGTTGGAGCAAAACTGACCATAGGGTTTGGTGAGAAAATCTCCATAAGAAGCGACTGATTGATGAACATCAGATAATGACAATTTCTTAAGGACCATATGCAAAATGCAAATCACCAACTCTGCAGTCGATCCACCTTGTTGCCACGAATCTCATATGTCATTGATACTCTACACAAATAGGTATAGGCAAAATTGCCAAAAACAAAAAATTTCCCAAGCTCACGACATAGCAGTAAGTGTTCTATACTTGTTAACACGAAAATAAAACAATAAAAAAGAAAAGAAAAGAAAGAAAAAAGTGTAACAGAATGAATCAGATCAGATTTGTTTCACTGAGCATGTACTACAATCTCAATACTTTACAATACCTGGACTGGAAAGTTCAATAACTGAAGAACATATGTCTATAAAGATGACATAGGTTTTTTAGAGCCTGTATGGATACTTTCCTGGGGAAATATCAATAACTATCATCAGTCATCACCAGTAGTCTTTGCAGGAACAAAATCCGTCCTTGAAGTGATGGAACCGAACTCGGTCCCTAACAATTATTTCTCGATTAAATGCTTTTGAAACATGTTTTGTAAACAAATGACAATCTCTACAAACTCTTAAATTCTTTACTATTCGTATAGGTGTTCCTTTTGAAGTTCTTGTCAAACCAAAAGCAATTGCCAACTTCTCACTATGACATGATGTGGAAGTTTCCAGACACTCTTTGGTAATCAATCCAGCCACAACGATAAAGGACTTCTCTGGCACGTAACCAAGCAGGGTAGCCTGGCAGATTACTTCTCTTAGTTTGCAATAAATTTCGTTGGAATCAGGATGTGACTTGTCATCAACAACAAATTTATGAATGTCATTACCAACTTCAATCCAGCTCCAACCCGGTGTGGTCTTTATTCCCTGGCTTTTAATCATTTTTCTCATCTTTAAAACACCATCAGTATTTTTGGCTCCAGCGTATATTGTAGCAAGAAGAACACAGTCCCCGGCATTTGATGCCCTGAGCTGAATTAGATTCCTCATGGCGATTTCTCCTATTTTCACATTTTTGTGAATCTTGCAAGAACCAAGCAAAGTTCTCCATAAAACTGGATCATCTTGTGAAGGAGAGGTCCCTATTATTTCAAGTGCCTTCTCAAGCTTCCCAGCTCGTCCAAACAAATCCACCATGCATCCGTAATGCTTAATTCCAGGCTTCAAGTTGAACTTCGAGCGCATCATGTGGAAATACTCTACACCCTCCTCAACAAATCCTTGGTGACTACATCCACACAATAAACCAAGGAATGTAATGGAATTTGGTTGAACTCCTGCTATCAACATTTGCTTAAAGAAAGAGATTGCTCCATCCCCACGACCGTGCACTCCATACCCCACAATCATTGAGTTCCAAGTAAAAATATCTCGTCTCTGCATGCGATCAAAGACACGGAGAGCATCATCCAAACTTCCACATTTTGCATACATATCTATAAGTGCATTTCCAACAAAAACATTCTCCACAAACCCCTCTTCAGAAGCAATCCTATGCAAATGAACCCCAATATTCAATGCGCCCACATGAGCACAAGACGAGAGCAAGCCTACAAGGGTAAACCCATCAAGACCCACATTTTCATTCTTCATCCTATCGTACACCTTCAACGCCTCGTGGTGAAAACCCGCCTGAGAGTAGCAAGAAATCATTGAATTCCAAGAGACCAAGTCTCTCTCAGACATATTATCAAACATCGTTTGGGCAAGTCCAATTAGCCCATTTACCACATACGACCTTACAAGATTGGTACAAACAACAACGTCCCTCTCATACCCACATCGTATTATATTCCCATGAACCTCTCTGCACTTGCTCTCCGCCTTAACTCTCTCGCAGGCCTTCAGAACAAATGAGAAAGTGAATGTGTCGGGACGAGCAACCAAAGCAGAAAGCATGTCATTGTAATAAAGAATCGCTTGGAGAGGAGATGGGCTATTGGCAAAGCCTCTGATAATGGAATTCCAAGCTTCCGTTTGTGGGTTCTCAATGTGGCGGAAGAAAAGCTCAGCGTAGGCCAAGGAGCCAGAGACTGAGATAGCACAGAAGTTGAGGAGTTTGGTGGAAATGGCGGGGTGGTGTTGGAGTCCGTTGGTGATGACGTGTGAATGGATTTTTTGAAGCCTTTTGAGACTGTTGCAGCCTTGCAAGAGTTTTAGGATGGTATCGGATTTGATCATCTCCCTGTTCCAGGTGCCTTTGACCTTTGCAAAATTTTGCATATACGAAGATGGCCAAAAATTGCAGAACGAAAGTCTAAATCTTGCTGGGAAAAATAAGAAAAAAACTCGCTCCCTCCTATGGTGCTCCTCCTACAACCTTGGTTCTACCACCAGAAGATCCACATCTTCTTTCTTCCCTCTCTGCTTCCTACTTTCCATTTCCAGATTTTCTCCTCCTCTTCTCCCCCTTCCCCCCCTCTTACCTTGAAACTTTTTTTTTTTGTAACAACTTCATTAGAACAAAGAACAGCGGGCAACTCCTCACTAAGAGGGAATAGAAGGGGATTTAGGAAATGGATCTTTTCCACTACAAATGGGAATGGAAAGAGGAAGAAAAGATAAAGAGGGAATGCTGTTAGAAACAAATTCAACTGCGGCCCTATTTACCACGTAATGGACGTAGAAATTTGCACTTCTTAACTTTTCTAATCTTTCAAGTGAAAGAGACTAGAATGAGAGAGCTTACAAGTCTACTTACAAGTCACAAGTTCAGAACAGCTTCCATTTTTTATTTTTCCTAAATTTAAAGAAATAAAATATATTTTCCTTTATTCAAATACACCCCACTCCACACAATAACTTCCATTATATTTTTCTATATTTAACTTCACTACTTTAACCCTAATTTTGTTTACGAAATCGTAACTTAATCTTCAATAGCAAAGAAAGGAGGCTTCGTAATACGTTGGGTACGAAGCTTCCTAATACGTTAGGTAGCATTATAGAATACACAATAATTAAGAAACTTATAGAGAAATCTTAAAAAAAAAAAAAAAAAAAAAAAAGAAACTTATAGAGAACACTTGAAAAAAAAAAAAAAAACACTCCACTTGTCCCATGAACTTACACGTCTTTCACAAACATGTTTCAATCTTTAAAGTCTCTCACTTTGGTGTATCGAACTTTTATTTTGTTTTAGTTACTTCCTTCCATTTAGGATTTTCTATTAAGTCCTAACTAAAGTATCTAAAATTTTTAAAATACCCTTATTTTTTATTTAAAAATAATTTTTTTTAAAAAAGGGAAACTTAACTTATTTCCATGAACTTACGCGTCTTTTGCAAATATCCCCTAATCTTCAAATTCTCTTACTTTGATGTATCAAACTTTCGTTTCGTTTCAGTTACCTCCTTCCGTTAGCCGCAGTGGTGGATCCAAGATGTTCACTCATGGGGGCATTTTTTTTATTAATAAAAAAATAAAATTAATTAAAAATAATTAAATATAGAAAATGACAAGTTCCTATTTGTAGATATGCTCTTCAGATTTAATTTCTATCACTAGGATGATAATCGCACCTTTTTTTTTTCTTAAGCATTGATTTCTGGGCAAATTTTAAATCTACTTCAATACGAAGTCGCTTAAAATTTGATTGGAATTCAATAGAATCATTGTTTTTATCTATAATCTCATCTTCATACAATTATATATTTATATAATTAAAATATATATATTCATAAATTCATAAACAAAAACAAAAATTGAAGTTCACCTACACGCCTCAAATTTTTTCTTTTCTTTTCTTCAAGAAAAAGTTGCACGGCTGGTCCCTTTCTATTTTTTTTTTTTTTTCAAAGCCTTATTCCATTTTGTCTTCAACGGCTGTCCCAAGAAGGCTAGACCTTATTTTTTGTGTCATTATATAATACTATAATGCATATTATTATTTTCTCCATTATATAATATTATAACTTATGTTAAATAACTTAAATTCCTCCTCAAACTCTAGGCTGCAATGCTGCACAATTACTAGTCTTACAAATGACAAAACAATGAGTTTTGAACTATTTATCATATTCCCCATTTCATTCTTATGAAACACTAAAACTTGCATTTTTTTCTGAAAAGTTTCAAATTTCAACTTATTAAGGGTCATAATATAACTGAAGTATGAGGGTGTAGGGCATAATCATGGTTGAAGGAGGGCATAATAATGGCATAAAAAAAAATTACCATTGTACAGAGGGACTTCTAGGAGTTGAGGGTCGACCTCCCATGGATCCACCCTTGCTGTGTTAAGATTTTATGTTAAATCCTAAGGAGGGGTGTACAATTTCTAAAATACCCTTATTTTTTATTAAAAAAAATTTTTTTCAAAACAAAACTCTTGACCCGTGGGTTCACCGGTGAATTTAACCCACCATTGTGATCTACGGGTCATTATTATTATTATTAAGGTAAATATATGATAAATCATTGGGTCAACCCTTCAAAATTTTAAAATGCTTAAGTTTGTTTTTCCAAATATTTACTCCCTAGATCATTTAAAACTACAATAAAATCTCTGTTGTCACTTTTTTGTTAACGGCCGTTAACTGGTGTGAAACATACCGTTTTTATTTGATTAAAATATTAATTTATTAAAATTTAATTTTAAATTTTTAAATCTAAAAAAATAAAAATAAAAAAAAAAAAAAAAAGGAACAGGGGTGGCTGGCCACATCTTAGGCCATTAGGTAGTTCGGCCACCCCCAGACCAGCCGGTGGCAGAACCACCCCCATGGCCTTGGGGGTGGTTCAGCCACCCCTGTTCCTTTTTTATAAAGAAAAAAAAAATTTAATTTTTATTTTATTTTTAGATTTAAAAATTTAAGCGGGAATAAATAATCTGATGCAACTAGTCATATGTTCTTAAATAACATCATGTATCATTAACATAAACTTAGAGCTTCAAAACATACATTATTATCACATTAACAATTAAAACTAATTGAACCTAACAATGAAAGGCATTTGCTCAACATCTTGGTCCCAACAAATTCAACATTCTGCAGCCTAGCAACCTACTAAACTGCAAAACATGAAAATGTTCCACAAGTGAAAGAAAGTAACAATGTAAGCGCACAACTTAGTAAGTAAATTGTTATGAAATGAGCCTCGAGTATTGTTTGATAACCTTCAACTATTCCTCAAAATGATGTGTTATCCTCGTTATTATGCCATCAAAAATAAGGTTTTATTTTGAAAGGCAGTGGTATAATCCCAGTGACAAGTCACTTAGGTTTTAATGTAGAAAATCATTCAATATATATATATATATATCATCAATCATAGCTTATGGTCATTATACCAGTACGTTTGGTATCTATATATATATATATATATATATATATCATCAATCATAGCTTTTATTTTTATAATTTATCCAAGTCCTTAACCCATTCTTGGTAGGGCTAACACTATCCCGAAGACATGTAGTATAATATTGGTACCCTAAATATTGCCGCATATTGTCATATACTAGGTCAACTGAGTCTAACCTCGGCTAGCTCATGCTACTAGAAAATTTGTAATGGTGACCAACCTTACATGGTGCACAACCATTAGAATGAAGGCTAAACAATAAAAGTAAATCTTTGCACCAAAGGGTCAAGCCCTTATAATGGTAAGCTTATGGTCATTATACCAGACATACTGGTGTATCATCTCATACGATTCAAATTTTGTTCATTTATCTAAAAACTATATATAAGCAATTTGTACATGTAAAGCGTATTATAAAATCAGCTGGCTCATGACATATTTGTTTGAAAAGCAAAGCATGCTCAATCCATTGACATATTACACGTTAGAGTAAACACAATTTCATAAGTATTACTTACCTCGAGCGATTCTCCTCACCCTCAAACATCTCAACCTCCAAGTTACTACAATTCATACTCTAAAGTCAAACACTGCCTAATCTTGCACATTGAACCCTAATTACATAATAAAAACCCTAATCAAGCTTAATCCTTAAGAGTTGCCTTCTCTTAAGGATAAAGCCTTACAAAGAGTCACTTTTGTCTCTCTATGTGATGTCTATCTCTCTCTTCTAAGGTTGCTAGTGTGAAGAAATGGTGAAATAGTGTTTTTCTAGATAATGATTGTTATATAGTGGTCTTGCATGCTCAATGGTTGAGGTGGCTAAAAAGATAAAATGTTCTCAAACAGGATCAAATGGTTGTGAGATACTTTGAATATTCAGTTTGAAAATATAAACTAGACTCTAGACATGTAATACCCTGACAAAAGCACCCTTTCTAAAAGACTAATGATTTGCTACAAAAAAGGTTAATGTTTTCATAAAACAAAGATTTAAAAACCAAAAGACCTAAACCATTTATAAGTAGCCCAACTCCTTAAGCCTTTTCAAAGGAAAACCCAAAAACACCCTTCACTGATCGAACGTATGCTAGGGGACCACCCAAACTTACATGCCTAACCTATAGTGCAAATGTACGCTAGGGGGACCATCACGAGCATTCATTGACCACTCTTTAAGCCAGTGGGCAATAGCCCAAAATGTATGCCTGAACCATTTTATCCAACGTGTAATAGTACCTGAACATTCGCCTAAATAGTACTTGAACATTCGCTAACAACTCTAAAAAGCAAATTTAACTCATTATCCATCTTTTTAGAGCAAGGCATGCCCCAAACTCCTATATAAGGCCTATCCTTCAACCCTCAGCCACCCTTAACCTAAAAAAAAACCCTAACCCTTATGTGAGAAGGGACTTGGAGAGAGAAGGAAGAGAGTTTGATACTTTTGCTATCTTCTAAAGTAATTTCTTGAGCCATCCCTCATGTTTGTTTATTGTAGTTACTAGTATTGCAAGTTTTAAAGATGCCTTGACAAGTCCTTACACCTATTTTCTTTCAAGAACCAAGGATGTTTCAAAGAGCTTTAACGTCTCCTTTTTATTTCTTTGAGTTGCATGATAGCATAATGTGTTACTTTGCATGTGTGCATTATGAGCCTAGGATGATATTTACCACACCCTAGGAGTATAAGGTCCCGTTTGGAGTTTCTGGCTGAGAATTCTACTCTTTGGCTGAACATACACCCACGAGGCTGAGTGTTAACCCAAGGAGCAGAACTTATTCCCAGTGACCCAAATATGTAAGTTTAAGGTTTTGATGACCCCTTTCGCTAGGTAGAAAGTTATTATGTTGTTCAGAGAGTTCTCTTGTACCGTTTATAACAATGCATCATGTTTCATTATAGCAGAGAATTGTGATATTAGAGGACTCAAGCGAGCGCACGAGGTAAGTAAACGCTTACAAACATTTTCCTTAAAAACGTGCGATAGTCAGCTAACTAAGCACACGTATGATATAAACATGTTTACATTTTTGTACAACTTGGTAAATGCTTTAATAACTGAATGATAAAATGTATTATATGACATGGTACACTGGTATGTGCAACATAATGGCCATATGCTTACTATATAGACTTGATTATATGGTCAAACTATTAATGAGTGTATTATATGAACCTTAGATCCAATGGTTATTTGTAGTGACCCAAATTACTAACTAAGCATAAGTGGCTTAGTTGGGGAGTTAATTTGGGCTTTGCGTTACTAAGGCTGCAAGAAGGATAATTTAGACTTTTGGGCGAACGTACGCTAGGTTAGGCAGACATACACTGTTGTTGGTAGCGGACGACGCTGGGGACCACCGGACGACGCTCACAAATCATCGACAAACGTGCAGGACCACGGACGACGCTCGCAAATCATGCTAATGGACGACAACGGACACCAAAGACGACGCTACTTTTTGAATACCCTCTAGATAATACCTGAACGTACGAGGCGGCCTTTGAACCACTGGGCAATAACCACCGGACGTACACTCCTTGGCCAAACGTCCGCTGCTTTCTGGGCCTATAAATAGAGCCCTACCCCCTTGTATTTCACATAGTTTTTAGAATGCCCCTTAGGCTGCCAAAGTGTTTCCAGAGTGTTTCCAAGCTTAGTGAGTGTTTTGTGAGCGTGTGTGCAAGGAGTTTGCAAGTTCGGAATGTTCGTGAAGTGGAACTCTTGCAATTTTGTTTCAAGGAGGTAACGTTCGATTCATAGCTTTTATTTACGTTGTTATGCTGCTTGGTTATTGTTTAGATGTAGTGGTTAGCTTAGTTGCACCTTAAAACCCGTATGGGTTAACGTTTGGTTAGTTTAGCGTTATTACGTTGCATGGAGGTTTTAAAACTGGACTAAAGGGCTTTAGGTAGTTTCGAGCCTTAGGAGTCGGAGGATAGGCGGACGGTGGAGAAAATGAGGTTCCTTGAGAACCCATACGACGACGTGTCGAGACCAGACGATGGCTTGTCGTTATGCACGACGTCGAGCCCTTTTCGAGCAGACGTCTGATCACTATGTGGTGGAAACCCTATTTTTGCCAAATGTCCCATAGCTTCTGTTTTCCTTGATTTAGGGCTGTTATAATGGAATTAGGACTAATAGAAGGTTTTTCACAGATTTAGAAAATCCAGACCTTTTGGAGTTTTCAAAGACACGTATCAACCCAGGTGAGTTTTAACTCACATAATTCGCATTGTTATTTTCCACGCACTGCACGTTTATTTTGTGTACCGAAAAAACATGCATATTTTATAACTCTCACAGTTTGTACTTGTTGCACATGAACTCTATCATTTTGAGAAAAACATTGTGTCAAATCTATTAACCAAGTGAGACTTGTAAAAAGACATGCATGTAAAATACAGACAAGATAATTTGCATCGTATGACATGGTACACCGATACGCGGTAGTAATGGTCATGGGCTTACTACACATGTTAGCTTTATGGTTAAATATGTGCGTTATGTGAGGGCTATGGATCCATTGGTTTCGTGACCTTGATGCAACCATTCCCAATGGTTTGGTCACTATAGGACGAACGTCATTAGTTGGTGTGAGCCACTCGGGGTCGGACCCGATCGTGCTACTAATGTTACGTACGGTATGTTATGCAATGTTTAGGGTACTAGCATTGTATTATAGGTCCCTCAGGACAGCATCAACCCTACTGAGAAGGGGTAATATCTCGGGTAGACCATATTGTTGAACTATGACTATTGTTGACACCATATGCATATATCATTCTTATACATGTATCACGTATAATTAAACTGTCATGGAGGAACTGTTTTGTTCAATAAATACCTAAGTTCATTTCTAAAAACTGGCATGGGTATTATCTGCATTAAAAATCACTAAGTCTTATACTTACCATTTTGTTTATGTCTTTCCCCATCATTAAATAATTGCACGATTTAGCTGCACTAGACGATGATGCCATCGGAGGTTACGTGGATGATTGCTCAGGACTTGATACGGGTAATTTTTAGGACATGGACCCGGTTTGGCTTAGGACGATGTGGGAGGATGGAGGATCTGCCTATGCAGACATGATCGAGATTCTGATCTCGCTAGCTTTGTTAAAGCTTAAGTCTAAGCTCTGATCTATTGATCTTTTGTGAACTATGTTGATGTAACTACTTTGCAATGTATCTATTTCTCTTGTTGACGGTTTGATGACGGGTACATTGGTGACCGCTTGTTATGTTATGGATGTATTATTTTATCTCTGGTACTGTTGTGTGATATTTCATTACTATCTCTTAAATCTCATAGTCTTGGTAAAGTCTTCCGCTGCAGTTTTCTTGTTATGACGAGGAAGGTGATTTCCCGTAAGTCGTGTCTCGGAGGAATATGGCTAGATGGCGCTGTGGGGTTAATTATTGGTTAATTGATATTTTCACTGGGCGGGGCGTCACATTATTCAGACCAATGTAGCCTTAATGGGGTCACTACAGAATGTAAATCATTAGTAGAACAGGCCACCTAAGATCAGACTCAGTTGGACTGCTAGTGTTATGGACGGTAACGTACAATGGTCAGGACATTGGTATTGTATTACAGGTTCCTCGGGACAAGTCAACCTTGGTGATAAGAGGTAATATCTCGGGTAGACCATATATGATAGTTATGACCTATAAATCATTACTTTTTTGCATTAAAATACTTAAGTTATTGCCACTGGAAGTAAGCCATCTTTGGTCAACAAAATAATACTTTTACAGTGTATTAACAAGACAATACCTATTGTGCATCTTTACTAAATCGCATGTTGAATTCTATAAACTGGCTCATGTCGTACCCATTGTGAGGTTTACTTAGTAAGTCTTTTTATTACATTTTGTAGGGGACCCATCCTTAGAAATAAACGAGTGTTAAAGTTGCCACCACGAATTTATGTTGGGCCAATAATCTTTGTGTTATTAGGTTTGTTTAGATTACTATTAGTTGCTCAGTGTCCTTGATTTGATGATTAGACATGTTCCCTTGATGAATATTAGACGTCTCACATTTATTTCATATTTCTATGCATTAACTTTGACGATGTTTAGAGGAGTGTTTCCCCATTTAGCTACCAGTTAGCTAAACTAAAGTAATTGCTAGTAACCCTACTAGATTGGTCAAGGCCAAATTTGGGAGCATTACCAAACAACCCGTAGAGGGGGAGTTGAATAGGTGTAGATAATACACAAAATTAAAAATTATCAAATAAGCAAACATTTACCAAATAGAATTGAAAACAGTAAATCAATCAAACACATATATTTGGTGATAAAGAGGAAACCCTTTCGAGAACCCTCTAAAAGTAAAACTTCTTTGGGGTAACCAAACTTAAGAAATCATTATAAGAAAATTCATATTATAGACACAAGGAAACCTTATTATGGAAAATTGGTCATGAAGTTTGGACGGTTACGGCCACCGTTCAAATGTAACTAGGGTTTTATAGAAATCCACACTGAAATTGAAAAACCCTAATGCGGCAACATCATACTTTCGTTCGAATGCCCTAACTTTTGTTTGGATGAGGCGTCACCCATTTAGAAGGTCTTGCCAACGTGCAACGAATGAAGCTATTGGGTTTCATTATGTACTTCTCCCATTCAGACGAACTAGCTAATTGAGCTATCTGCCTTTGTTATGGAAATTGAAGCTTCAATTGAGAAAAAATTACACTTTTTTGACACCGAATTAGCTAGCATAAAAATTAACATAGTTAAATGAATCTCGATCATTGGAGTAGGATGTCGAACGTTCGGATAAAGGAGGTTTTGATTATTCGAGTGGGATGTTGAACGTGTGTATAGGTGATCTCGATAGTTTGAGTGGGATATCGATCGTTCGGAAATGAAGAATTGCAAAGGTTTTTAAGGAAATTCAATTTAAGCCTTATTGGAATCCTTTCGCATGTTAATTAAAAATATAGGTTTTGATTTATAAAATCGTGATGTTTGAATAAATAAACGTATTTATTTTTCAGGATATTACAAAATGTGAATGGTTCATTGTTGATCTTTCAGAAATGTTCACTTTCCTTTACTGTGGCGTGGAAGACGTGGCTCTCGATAATATGTCTCCTTTTTGGGTGCAAGTGTGTGGTTTTCCTTTGGAAAACATATCCCTCACAAATAATATCTTCATCGGAAAAGGTCTTGGAAACTTCCTGAAAGTGGAAAACTCTGGCGCTAGCTACTAGGGTTACCTACAGTACTTACCTTCAAAAGCTACCTCAAGTTACTGGTAGAGAGTGATGTTAGTAAATAGTGAAAGTTGAGAGTCACCGGAGTGTTTTAAAAAGGGGAAAATTCACTTTATTTTTTAAGTTTAAATTGCTTTTCAATTTAAACTTCAATATTTTAAAATTTTTAATGTATTCTTTTAATATTTTAAAAATTTGTAATTAATATCTTTTGTTACTAATTGTTATTTAATTAGACGAAAATGGCATCATGTAGATCTTACATGAGATTTTTATGCTGTGTCTTTTAATTTTGCACTCAACCTAATAATGAAATGACATAATTATCTCTCATTAAAACTTAATACCTGTTTTAAATTTTTCTTATCAATCCCATTTGAACCTCTTTTGGGTGTCGTATTGGTATTAAAGTGAAAAAGAAAATGAGCAAATGCCTCTCACTCGCTTTTATATCAGCAATTTCAATATACTTAGACAAGAATTAGTAACAATAGTGTTAATTATAAAATTTTAAAACATTAGAGTAGTATATTGTAAATTTTTAAATATTGAAATTTAAATTAAAAAATACCTCAAACTTTAAGAAAGGAAAATAAATTTTTTTATTTTAAAAAAATAAGTTATTTTTTATTTTGGTGAGTAAAATTTGATGAATTCGCTAGGACTAAAAATAAAAAACGGTAGCACTCCGATTAACACTGTCCACAGCCGCCACAAGACAATCATATCCAGCTGTAATCCAAGTAGGAAAGCTTCAAGATGAAGGCAACACACCTGGAATGACCAAACTAGCCTTCCAATTTGTTCTTCAAAATGGCTTTCCCTTGGTCTATTTGGGAAAAAAGAGCCATTCTTTCTTTTTCCATTTAACAGTTTAATCTTACAGTTCACAATCAATAATTAAGAGATAAGCAGCTCCTCCTTTTTCTCAGAAAATGGTTTAACAACATTTTCGTCAGTTGAAGGTATTTCAGTCATTTTACTTTGAGAATCGACGACGTGATAGAAATATGACCGTTGAGGCCTACGGAACCAAGCGTTTTCAAATCATTATTCTATTCGAATAATAATAACAAAAAAAAAGCAATAAAATTCGCAAAGCACCGAGTCGAATCAGATATCAAGCGAAAGCGACAACCCTTCCAATACAGGAAACCTCTCTCTCCCTCTCTCTCATGCTAAGAAACCCAATAAGAAGAAGAAGAAGAAGAAGAAGAGGTGGTTTCATTGGTGGATTAATGGAAAACTGTGGAGCGGATGAGACAGCCAAGGAGATAACAATGGAGGTGGTTCAGCCAGGAGAGGCTCATCCCTACGCTTTCCATGTGTCTGGACCTCGCAATGTGTCCTCTCCTAACTGGAGAGATCTCATCAGCTCTAGTTGGTCAGTACCCATTTCGATTATTTTTTCCACTTCTATCATTTGTCTCCAATTTTTTCTGTTTTGATCCTCTGTTTAACAAGTTCTTGGATTTCTGAGACTGGGTTACTGATATTTGCAAATGATAGCCACGAATTCCAAAAATGAAGTGAAAAAGTAGGCTTCTCGAAATCTAACCAAAGTTTTCTGTGGTTTTGAGAATTTTCGCAGAATGGGTTTGTCCCGAATTGCAAAACTGTAGAAAGCGGTGCTTCAGATTTTTCAGCTTTGAATGACTAATTTTTTGGAATTTTTGTAGAAACATAGGAATTATCACAAAACACAGGGAAGTAACAGAAATTAGTGGCTGAGTTTTTGGTTTTACGACATGTTTAATCCATATCCATGTCAGGTGCATTTGTATCAAAAAGGATTTAGCTTTGGTAAATTTTTTGGTAGAACTTTCCTTATAGAAGTGTTGGTGGATTTTTTACAGAGGCTAGCGATTTTGGTATGGAAGCTTGGTTCTGTCATGACATGGCCCCTTGTGATTCGTTAGGATGTAGTCATTTTGAATTTTGTTTGGGGGTTTATTTTTGGTAACTGATTAAATTGGAATAAATATTAGTTGAAGCTCCAATTTAATCCTATTAAGTATCTAGAAAAGTATTTGATTTGTTCGCTCAAATTAGAAATCTTTGCAATTGGATTTGTTTGAAGTGACTTCAATAAAGAGGATTCTGTTTTTGAAAAATACCGCAGACTGATTTGAAACCCCATTGCCCATATTTGAATTGACAGCTGGGCTGTGTTTTTTGTTTATTATAGCAGGAATTAGCTTTAGGATAGTTTAAACTTTGAGATTGGGGCACATTTTCGATGGCTTTTGTGATTCTTCAATTTACGTCTATCTCCGTTTATTAGGGAATGTTGTCTTGCAATCTGACAATTTTCCATTAATATATTTGTGCAAATTACACCTAGTGTAACTTCAACTTGGTAAAAGTTGCACCATCCAAAAAAAAGTTGCACCATCCAATAAATTTTTAGTAAATCAATATTTTATGGAACCCATCAGTTAGAGTAAATGCCTTCATAGGCTTATAATGGAGAACAAATTTGATGACAATCTATATAATATGGGCTTCATAGATTAATTTTTTCGTATATTTAGGAATACAAAAGAAAAAAGTCTGTAATTTTGAATACCTTAAAGAGAAGATAGTTCTTACTCTTACTCTTCGATCATCTTGAATTTTGAAGCATGATGGTTATAGGAAAGGCGTTTAATCTAAAAGTGGATTTAAGAAAATATTATTGTTTAAAATTTTGGAGTGGTGCAAAAGATATACCAGATATCACTTAAACCTAATTCTATATATCCACACAAAGTCAGACATTCACATTTTTATTGTTTACAGTTCTGAAAAATTCAATATTCAATTTTGGCAAAATATCTTTACTTTGTTACTCTGTCTAGTAGCTTCTAAGATGGAGGAAAAGTATGAAAATTCAGGGTCTTACAATCAGTTGCGTTTGGATTATAAGACTTACAATTTTTCCATCTTCATTGCAACTGAATTGAGTGTATAATTTAGAGTTGGTAGTGCTTCTAATTTGACAGATATATGTGGGCCTTTGAAAGTCAAATTAGCCAATTTGTAGTCTTACAGAGATAATTAACTTGGAGATTAGCTGATTATTGCTTATGTATATCATGTTTTAGCCCATACTATATATGTCCCATGGTCTCTTGGAATCAAGATGGTGCTTTAAATTTCAAAAGCTATGAGGCGCTAATTATTTAGCTTCTCTCTCTTTGTTGATTCTATGTCTTAGTCATCCACTGCAATACGGTCCACATTGGGTTTTTGAATTTTTTTTACTTGACATGAAAGAGAAATAAATAAATAAATAAATAAAAAGAGTGTAAAAGAAAAGGGTTCAAGAAGAGTAGTTATATATTTTCCTGTTTTTGATATGACACAACCACCATTATTGAGGTGTGATACTTGCTGCTGCTGGTGACTGGAGGAAGGTGTACTTAGTTCTGATAGTTTTGCTTTATTGACTTATCAAAAAAAAAGTTCTGATAGTTTTGGAATAGGAAGAAGACTTTTATGTCAGTCATTTTGGGAGTTTGGTGTGTGCGTCACATCTGAGATGGTGACTTATCTCAAATGTATTTTGTGATTGTTGGTAGTTCTTTTATCTCTTTTGGCATTAACTCTATCATCCATTATGATTAACTGGTTGTTCACCTTTGCACTGTCATATAGTGTTAGAAAGTTGTAGTTAAAACTGTCTTATTCCTTTGCTTTGTTTGTAATTGGCAAAGGTAAACCGAAAGAAATGTAGACTTTTGGAATGTGGTAGATGGAAAATGCTCTTTCCACTTTATTTATTTTCTAAGTTTTATCACACTAGCAATTCTATTGGAATTTCCATTTTTGTTCCTACTTATTTTTGTCAAGAACCGCGTAGTGTACTTCATTGTGAAAATATTTTCTGTTTGATTATCACTGAATGAGTATCTGCATTTTCAACACATAGAAATGCCATTGAGTTTTTGTCACCTTATTATGTTTTAGAACCTATTTGGGATTGCGTTTGGGAGTGAAGCTTTTAAGGTCAAAAAGAGCTTTTTAAGAAAAAAACTTTAATTTTAAGCTTTTCTTAAAAGTGTGTTTTGACAATTTTTAGAGTAAAAAAGTCAAATGAGTACTTTTGAAATTTTTTACCTAACATGTCAGCTTTTTGTTTGGCACAGCTTTCTAGGCATTAAAAGTACTTTTTACCCTTCCCAACGCAACCTCAAACAGACTCTTAATCAATAAGTGGATGTGCATTTCTGATGAGTGAGTATTGTGCACAGGAAGGATGCAAATTACAAAAGAACTGTAATTGCCTGTTTCATACAAGCAGTTTACTTGCTTGAACTTGATAGACAAGAGAACAGAACTGAAGAAAATGCTCTTGCTCCAAAGTGGTGGCTGCCTTTCAAGTACAAGCTATCACAAACCTTAATTGATGAAAGAGATGGATCAATATTTGGTGCAATATTAGAATGGGATAGATCTGCAGCATTGGCTGACTTAATACTTATGAGACCTAGTGGTGCTCCAAGGGCTGTTTTAGTACTTAGAGGAACATTGCTCAAAAGCCGACAATCCGAAGGGACATTGAAGACGACCTCCGCTTTCTGGCTTGGGAGAGCTTGAAGGGCTCTGTCAGGTTTAAAGTAGCTTTGGAGGCACTGAAATCAGTTGCTGATAAGTATGGAAGCAGCAATGTATGTATTGCAGGTCATTCCTTGGGGGCTGGGTTTTCTCTCCAAGTGGGAAAAGCATTAGCCAAAGAAGGAATATATGTTGAAACCCATTTATTCAATCCACCTTCTGTTTCACTAGCTATGAGCTTGAGAAACTTTGGAGAAAAGGCTGGATTTGCTTGGAAGAGATTTAAATCAATGCTTCCCACAAGTAGTGAAACTCCGGTTGTCAGCGATGAGGGCGAAAAGGGTTTTGGTGTAGGATTGAAGAATTGGGTTCCTCAATTATCTGGGTTGAATTCTGGTGTGGGGTTGGGAAAGTGGGTACCTCATTTGTATGTAAACAATAGCGATTATATCTGTTGCTATTACACTGACCCTGATGGCACAGAAGGAGACAATGCCGGCAAGGAGAATGCTGGCCCTCCTACAAATAGGCAAGTAGCAGCAAAGCTGTTTGTGAAGTCCAAGGGGAGACAGAAGTTTCTTGAGGCTCATGGATTAGAGCAATGGTGGTCTGATGATTTGGAACTTCAACTGGCTGTCCATAATAGCAAGCTTATAAGCAGGCAGCTGAAATCCTTGTATAGCTTACCAGCATCACAACAAGCACAGGGAAACCCATGATAGCAAAGGGTGACCACTTTCGTTTTAAAAACAAGAAATACTACACGTACTTTCAACTGTTTACTCTCAAGTACTTATTCTTTGATGTGATGGAAATTACCATTAAATTTTGGATGGATGATATTACAATGGTAATTTTTACTATCACATCAAGAATAATAAGTATTTGAGAGAGCATTTGAAATACAAGTAGGATTTCAGCAAATAACTCATTTTCAATCCAGAAAATTCCATGCTACCATTCGGGGGTGTGAACTTTGTTTGTCCTGATTTATGTTTCACACTGGCTTTTATTGTTTTCTTCTGTGTTGACCAAATGTTTAGTACTGTTGGATATATAAAAATGCCATTCTTTAATTTGCTTATAACGGCTAAATGCTGATCAAAACATCCAATTGTAACAATGAATGGGATTAGCTGTTATTATTTTTAATTCTTAATTCATTGTAAATATTGAGTGGGCAAAATCTCTCAAATCATTTAATTTGAAAAACAATGGATGGGATTTTAAGAACATTACAGGTATAGTATCCACCAGTCAACTTCGCCCATTTGGCGGTCCACGGCCCAACGTTGCCAGCACTTCATAGATCAACCGATGTTGCAATACTTTGACAAAACACCCATTTTAAAAGGTTAAAGATTTCTTACTTAACTAGTTAATGTTTCCTTAAACCTTAAACCAAGAGCCCTAAATCTCATTCAAATAACCTAGACCCCTTTAGAACTTTTTCAAGCAAAAACTCCAAAAACACCCTTCTGGCCGAACACTCGCCCCAGGACCACACGAGCACTCGCTCTTGGCCTAGGGGTGAGCGCTCGCCCAAGGACCACACGAGCACTCGCCTGAATAGTGTATTACCTATTGTGCAAAACCCAATCATACGCTTGAACCTTTTTACCCGTTGTGTGAGCAGTAAATGAGCATCATTGGCAACTCTGAAAAGCATTTTTAACTCATTATCTACATTTCTAGACTAAGGCATGCCCCAAGCAAATAAAGCCTCCGTTCGACCTTCAATTGATTTGGAGGAGTTTACCATCTACTAAGGTAACCCCTTGTCCATTTTCATAACCCTCATGTTGATCTTACTGTTTTCTTAAGTATTTCAAATTCTAGAGATGCCTTGTTAAGGTTAAGTGCCTATTTCTTAAAAAGTAGGGAGAAATGTTTTCAAAATGCTTTAAACGCCTCTTTGATTCTTTGTGATTGCATGATAATGTGTTCTCTTATGATACATGTATCTATTTAGAGCCTAGGAAGAGAAATACCAACCCATAGCTTTAGATAAAAACCTAAGACCCATTTTGAGGGCTTCTGGTCAAACCCTAACTCCTGGCCAAATGCTCACCCAGAGAGCAGGTCACATGCCCCATAGCCCTAAAAATGTGGTCCAAATGTTTAGCAGCCCCTTTTCATTAGATGAAACCTCGTAGAGTTCTCTAGTATTGCTTATAATAATGACTCGTGTTTCGTTATAATAGGAATGTAATGTCGAATCCCTAAGAATTCGACTTTTCTTAAAAACGTACGATATGTTAGCTGACTAAGCACGTGTATGAGATGAACATGTATACATTTTTGTATAACTTGGTAACTGATTTAATAACTTGTTGATAAAATGCATTGTATGACATGGTACATCGGTACGTACGGTATAATGACCATAAGGTTACTAAATGACTTGATTTTATGGTCAAATGTGTGTTATATGGGCCTTGGATTAAATGATTATTCGTGACTGGTGCAACCAACGGTTGGTCACTACAAGACGTACATCACAAGTAGTGTGGGCCACCCAAGGTTAGACTTAGTCAGGCTGCTAGTATTGTAGACAATTGCAAATAACGGTTTGGGCATCGGTATTGTATTACAGGTGTCTCAGAACAACGTCAACCCTGCTAAAAATAGGTAATATTTCGAGTATGCCATATATGATGGTTACAAACTATAAGCATTAATTATGCTGCATTAAAATATTTAAGCAATTGCCACTGGTAGCACACCACTCTTTTATTAACCAAATAATACTTTTGTGGTGTATTAGCAAAGATAACACCTCTTTTTAAATGTTTATTAAAAAACAGCACATTTATTTATGCTTAATAATAATGGACTCATGTCATACTCTATTGTGAAATTTACTTATTAACTCATTAGACTTACGCAATTATTATTTTTATAAAAAACCTATTTCTAGAACCCAAGAGTGGTACAGCTGCCATAACAGACTTTGCCTTAAGATTTTTATGTTATTATCAAGTTTGTTTATTATTATTGATGGTTGCTGCATGTCTTTAAATTGAAGATTATACTTTGCTTATTATTATTGATAGTTGTTCCATGACTTTAAATTGAAGATTATACTTGTCCCTTTAATGATCAATAGACTTCTTAGATTTTTCACTTTCCTATACATTTACTCTGATGATGTGGCATTTGTTACCTTGACCAGGGTATGGGTTCGAAGGTTGGTAATGAGGAAGAGGAGAAAAGATGAAAGAGGTATTCTAAAAAGATTTTCCTCAAAACAATGGATGGATCTTGTCACCTAATTGTAAAAGTACCACACGTGTCCATTTTTAATAACATGTAAGATACATGAGTTTGTAATATTATTTATTCAAACTTTATCTTTTGTTATTAAAAAACATATGTATCTCACATGTTCAAGGGACACGGTCGCTTTTATGTATTAGGGTTGAGGAGATTCTCCAATTGGAGGAAAAAGATGAAAGAGGTCCATTCTAAAATACCTCCTTTTTATTTTTCTTTTAAGTGCGTTTTTTATTCAAATTTTTGTTTTCTTGATTTTTGAATTCATCATAGAATTGCCTCTCTATTCCATCTAATTCTTTTATTTATTTTGGTAAACTTTAATCATTGACCAATTTTAGTATAAAAATTCTTTGTCCTTAATCAATAGGAAAATGCTAGGTGCTCTTATAGTGTTCTCCTAGTATCCTTTTAGTCTTAGGTAGAAATTATTTTATAAAAATCAAGTGAAAGAAATAAGAGCAATTTTCTATTTTATTTTTATAAAATAATTTTCACATAAGATGAGGGGACACGAGAAGAATACTAGGAATCAGGAGAGCACCTAGCATCCTACAATCAATATTGACGTTATATACACCGTTAAATGTCATATAGCAACCTTAAATCCTGGGAAAGGATCCTCTTCCCCAATTTAGTAGCCTCAATCATGCTTTTTAAGAAATCATCCAAGAACTTTCACTAGTGGGAAGATTTTGTGAAGGCTGTTCAAACAAGGTTTGGGACATTATGAGCTCAATCCATTCAACCCATTCACCAACCATCTCCTCCAATAGCTGTTAATTGGCCAACCCAGTCCTCCTGCCACTTTTGCCCTCTAGCAATTGTCGTCCACCGACCCCGACCAACCTCTGACCACCGTCGTCCTCTAGTAGGATGTCATCCAATCACCACCGTCTATCGGCAAGCATTTGAGCACTACCTCCATCAACCTTCTACTAGCAGAGCTCATAATCAAATTTTCTTTGTGTCACAATGGATCTTTTTGGTTTGATCTCGCATACATTTTTGCTCTTTTCTGCACATGATCATCATTAGCTTCATCAATGGCTCCCAAGGCCAAGCCCATGCTCAAAGTTTAGTGTCGTCCGCATCAAATGTAATTTTAACAATATATATATACATACATATTCAAATCCTTTTCTTTTCTAGCTTGAGTTTTGGGGGGAGATGTTAGAATATTTCCTATATATTTTCCATGTTAGCATAATTTTACTTTCTTTCTAGATTTATTATTGATTCTCTTCCTTATTTAGTATAGGTTATCTTATTTACCCGTGACCTTTTTCCTATAAATAGAAACACCTTTTGTTTTATGTAAGATACATTAAGATATAACCCTAACAATCTTTAGGAGTCTTCTTCTCTTTCTGCTTTCACTTTCTTTCATATATTCTACCATATATTTCTACATAATATACATTGAGATACAGGTGAGTGTGTGTCAGTGTACTCTATTTAATATTGCAGCAATTCACATTATCGATGTGGTATGTTTCTACAATGATATTTATGAGTTCTATAATAATTAGTTTTTAGGGTAAATAAGTAATAATATAAAAGAAAAAGTTGTAGAAAAGTATAACAAATCTAACTATATATACTCAGCTAGGATAGAGTCACCTTCCAACTATTCTCAATGATCTTTGTAATCACTTGTTTCATCTAGTTTATTATAAGAGGTAATTATCCTTTCCCCCCATAAACTACTACGATTACCATTTTCCCCATGAACTATCAACTTTACACTACACCCTTCATGAACTACCATTTCGTTATCAAAACCCCCCTTTTTCCTTTAGTCAAGGCCGTTAAGTCAAACGATCAACCGTACTGTTTACAACACTATTCACAATACTATTCACAATTGACAACACTATTTACAAGTACTGTTCACCGACTTAACGACTTTGATTGACATAAATGGGAGTTTTGGTAACGAAATTGTAGGTTAATGAGGGGTGTAATGTAAAGTTGGTAGTTCATGGGGAAATAGTAATTGCATGCTAGTTCATGGGAGGAAGAATAATTTCTCCTTATTATAAATATTCTAAACTGGTCCTAAGGTTTTCATACTTCTTTCTCTCCAAACCACATGCACCCTATGGCCATTGCTTTTCTTTTCTTTTCTTTTTTGTTAAAAAATAACAAAACAAAAAAAAAAAACTTTTATATTTAACCCTTTTTACCTTATAGGGCATTTTTAGGAGTTTTGAGGCTAAAAAGTCAAGTGCGATGCAGGTGACTTAATTTCCGTCCAAACAGATGAAAAAACTTTAATAGATGGACTAAAGTGTCAAGGTTCGATAGTTTGTTGTTCTAAAATAATAGCATGCTCTACATTCCAAACCACCTCATCATCAAGGGAAATTCTAAATTTCAAAATGCTCATTCTTCTTCCCATACAAGCGTTTGCTGTAGACTTTGAAACTTCAACTGTGTCAAAAGAAATTATAATCTCATCATGATGTCATCAGCTACTTTCTTTAGAAATTGCACAACATGACAACTTCCTTGACCCATAATTTCCTAGTGAAAAATAAACTCAAGGCAAATTAGCACCTCTGAGAATTCAAAAGATGCATGATTCTGTCATACCATTTCAAAGAAACCATAGATCTCAAAGAGCATACAATATTTACACATTAATATGAATTTCTATTCTTAGGTATATGAGAAGGAAGAATACATATAACACACACATATATATACATGATCTCATATTAGGCCAGATAACTCATAGTCATATATGCTGACCTCCTGCTCAAACATCTGAGCATAATCATGGTAGAAAGGAAATGGTTCCATTTCTAAAAGCCAGGACTCAAGATCCTGATAAGCTAACATATCCACTCGATCATGATCATGATCAGGAGGGTTAACGGTTGAATGATCTTCTAAAGCTATTTGATGAGAAGAATCATCAGGAGATGCAAAGGAGGATGCTAATTCCATGCTACTTTCCTCCTTGGTGTGATTTGTGATTGAAACATTCTCAACCACAACACGATGATCATGATCATCAGGTTTAATAGGATGATGATGAGGTGATGAGGAAGTGAGATTGCCAGTGAGTTGTTGAACAAGACTCTTGAAGCTTGAGTTCTGTGATGTAGACCTTTGGCCTTAAAACCTGTATCAAGCTATGGAGTTGCTTCTCCTTTCTTGATATTTTTACTGATGATTGACTTATTTTCTTCCCCATGGATTCAAAAGTAGTATAACTGGCGCTTAGGAATCAACCCCAACCTTCTTTTGCTGTAATGGAGGATTCAAAGATCTCCTATAAATATATATCTATATCTATTGTAATGAAGTAGATATGTTTGAGTTTGGTGGGAACAGAACAAATCAAAAGACATAAAGATGCTGAAAATGATGTTGATCGATTATGCATTAAAAGCATTATCAATAGGAATCCATATAGACCTACCAATCTCTCTATCTCTCAAGCTATGACTCATAAAGGGAAATTTTGAGGTTTGTATTTACATGGAAGATGTAGATGTTGGTCAATTCAAGAGGATGGTTTTTCAGGTATATATATATATATAGGATGTAGAAGGAAGGGCATTGAGGGCACGCAGATCATTACTATTCAAATAAATTTAAAAAAATGTAACACGATTGCTTCTTCTGCTTCCTACAGTGACATGCATGTTGACAAGGATAGAATATTTAAAGAAAAGGAGCAACAAGCTCTAAAGTGCATGCAATAGCTCTCAATCTATATGTGCATCTCCACCTTGCTATATGGCTTGAGTGTCTGATGTGATGCCTATCATGCCTTGGATTTCATTAACGCTATTTAGTATACTCGTATAATATTTTTCATATAATTGGACGATCTAACAATAAGAGTTAGCTCTTAGATTAGCACTTAACAAAGATAAACAAAAAATAAATGTTGATCCAATAGCTAATTCTAATTGTCACATCATCTAGTTGTATAACAGTTGTATTTACTAAATAAAATTAGGCCTCTAATAGCATTTAGCCATGTTAGATATATGTGTGTTTTTCATAACAGGTTGATTATGTATATGTTTTCTTGTGAAAATATTCACCATCTAGGGTTAATTGTAATTACCATACTTATGTTTATTCCCTTACTACGTACGGTTTTTGTATAAATATGAACTTTTTTTGTTAAAACAAACAAATTAATGAAAACATAATGAACCTTTCAAGACAATTCACAGAGGCCAGCATAGGTATACCATAACACTGAACCACCCCGAAATTTCTTATGCCTTTTTGTCTCTCTTTGTTTTTGCTATAATTCTCGTGTTTTATATCCACATCCACAATCCAATCCAAAAGCTTATAATTGATTCGTGTCAATCAAATTAATAATTTTCTCACATTGATATGATATAGAAAGTCATGAATAAATTCCAAGGAAAGAACATTTGTATTTAGTCAAACACACTACACATATATATAGAAAGTCAAATTTTCTCAACTTATATATACCTTAACTCGTGCACATGCCATGATGTCCGAAAATTCAGTCAAGACTAGAATTTAATTTGCTGGTTAAATGGATAGTAGAGCACACAATTACACCTCCCTCTTCGTAGGCTTACGATTGAACTGCAAAATAAAAATATTACTAGTTTTTTAATTAATTAATTAGTCTGAAAATGATTTAATTAATTGATTAATTAAGAGATGAGTGTGTCACTGTCACACAAGTTAGGCAGTATGAACCCAGTAGCCGTCATGTTCACATCTTGTTGTCACATTCAAAATCTAGAATTTTGTCTCCAAGAGATAGCTCAATCGGCTAGACCACGCTAAATGAAGTGGAGGTCACTAGTTCGAATCCCCCTCTCCCCTCTTGTGCAAACATGTCCAAAAAAAAATCTAGAATTTTGGCTCTAAGTTGTCGATACCCTCTCCTCTCTGTTCCAAATCATAGTGTGCCACATGGGGCACTATGTTACACTCCAAACACTCAATAGAATTCAAATAAGAAAACTAGTGAATTTTGGAATGAACTTCAAATGCTTTTATTCAAACTTGTAAGTAGATTCAAACAATGATCCATTCGAGATGATCAATTTCCAAGCTACAAACTACTCACTAGAGAATCTACTTAGCTATGATAGTCAACTCCTACTCAATCACAATTTGCCAAAAGTCTGAATGAATTACAAAGCGTAGGCCTTGGGCCTTTATATGAAACAAAGCAAGATCATAAGCCTAACCACGAGAATTAATCCCCATCGTTATAACAAATCCAACCATTTAAAGGCCCACATGTTGACCCATAACAACCCACTTCACAGATATTCTCCAAGTAGCTTTTCGATTATTCTTCAAAGATAGTTCCACGCATTCAATCCTTGACTCGCACACCACAGCTGCCACTCCCACATGTGTCATCTCCTACCATCCTCACCTCTAAGTCCTTCTTAAAAGGACTGTAACAAATACCTCCCCTCTCAAAACACCTTGCCCACAAGGTGTGGGTAAGATGATTGCAGCTTATGAAAGGGTTCCCAAGTAGCCTCATCATGGTCCTGTCCTTGCCATCGAACCAGGAGTTCTACCACAGCTCGATTATGCACCTTCCTAGTGCGACGGTCCAGCACCTCCTCAGGTTCAGCTTGAACAACTCCTTGAGTAGTGACTGGAGGTAATTGGGAGATAGGTGCTACTGCTCTCCCCAATTTCAGTTTCAACTGGGAAACATGGAAAACAGGATGAATAGAAGAACCAGCAGGCAAATTCAGCTCATAGGCGACTGTCCCCAACTTCTTCACAATTTGGAAAGGCCATAGCACCTTGGAGAGAGCTTCAAATTCCTGTGTCAGTCACAGATAGCTGCCTATAAGGTTGAAGCCGTAAGTATACCCAATCTCCTTCCTGAAAATGTCTTTCAGTACACCTCAAATCAGCATATTTTTTCATTATGTTCTGACTTCTGTATAAATTCTCTTTCAGAAGCCGTAGAATTTGATCCTTGCTCCTCAGCTGATCAGCCACAGTGTCGACCATAGTAGTCCCAGGCATATAAGTAATAAGCCTAGGAGGTGAATAACCAAAAACTGCTTCAAATGGAGCCATCTTTGTAAAGTGATGGAAAGCAGTATTATAGCAATACTAAGCTAGAGGTAGCCACTCAACCCACTCCTTAGGTTTATCCCCCACCATGCACCTTAGATAATTCTCTAGGTACTTGTTTACTGCCTCTGTCTGACCATTAGACTGTGGATGATAAGCAGTGCTAAAGGCCAAGAAAACTCCTTGAAGTTTGAAAATCTTAGTCCAAAATTTGCTAGTAAAAGTAGAATCCATGTCTAAAACAATGTTCTGGGGCAATCCATGCAACTTAAATAGTTGACTCATAAAGAGTTGAGTTAATTTTTCTGCAGAAAATGGATGTTTCAAAGGAATAAAATGGACAAATTTTGTCAACCTGTCCACTACCACCCAAACCACACTATAACCATGAGACAATGGTAAGCCCTCTATAAAATCCATAGAGATGCTTGACAATGGTCTGTCTGATATAGGCAAAGGCTACAATAAGCTTGCAGGAGAAAGATTTTATGCCTTAACCCTCTGGCAGATATCACATTCCCTAATAAATTTCTTCACATCAGGTTTCATACTAGGCCAAAAAAAAATCCTTACGAGCCCTTTTTATAGTCTTATCAAAACCAGCATGCCCTGCAATTGGACTAGCATGCACAAAAGTCAAGACCTGATCTCTAAGAGACACTCTAATATACACCTTTCCCTTGTAGAGTAAAATACCATTCCTCAAAACAAATTTAGGATTATTTACCAATCCCTCTTGCACTTTTTGAACCAATTCCTTCATAACAGGATCAGTCACATAAGTGCCTTCAACTCTGTCAACCATTCCAATGTAGAATAAGAAATAATAGATAAGGTAGCAAAAGAATCATCTTCCTCATTCCTTCTAAAAGAGCATCAGCAACCTTATTGTCTTGACCCTTCTTGTATTCAACCACAAAATCATATCCCAATAACTTGGACATCCACCTTTGTTGCATAGGAGTACCTATCTTTTGCTCTAACAAAAACTTCAAACTTTGGTAGTCTGTTTTAATGGTCAAAGGGTGACCTAAAACATATGGCCTCCATTTCTTCACTACTTCCACCAATGCCAACAATTCCTTCTCTTAAGTAGACATAAGTAAAAATCTACCCTTGAGAACTTGGCTGAAAAATGCTATGGGCCTCTGATTCTGCATCAACACAGCCCCAATCCCTCTTCCAGATGCATCACATTCAATCACAAAAGGCTTAGTGAAATATGGCAAGACCAAAACAGGAGGATTAGTCATTGCCTCCTTTAATGCCACAAAAGCCTTATCAGCTAACTCACTCCAACTAAATGCATTCTTCTTTAGCAAATCTGTCAAGGGTGTTGTAATTGAGCCATAACCCTTGATGAATTTCCTATAGTAATCAGTCAAACTAAGGAAACCCCTCAAAGCCTTCAAATTTTGAGGCACGGGCCAGTCAATCATAGCAATAAGCTTCTTCCCATCAGCTTTCACCCCTTCAGCCAAAATGAGATGCCCCAGATAATCAATCTCAGTGCAACCAAATTTGCATTTACTCTTCTTAGCAAACAGCTGATTAGACCTTAAAACCTCCAATGTTAATTTCAAGTGCTCAAAATGATCCTACAAACTAGGGCTGTAAACCAAAATATCATCAAAGAACACCAAAATGAATTTTCTCAAATAAGGTCTAAAAATCTCATTCATTAAGCTCTGAAAAGTAGATGGAGCATTTGTCAAGCCGAAAGGCATCACCAAGAACTCATAGTGGCCCTCATGAGTTCAAAATGCAATCTTAGGTATATCTTCAGGCCTAACCTAAATTTGATGATACCCTGATCTCAAATCCAGCTTAGAAAAAACTTTAGAACCATGAAGCTCATCCATCAATTCATCAATCACAGGAATAGGAAACTTATCCTTGATTGTCCATTGTTTAGGGCCCTATAGTCCATGCACATTCTCCATGAACCATCAGCTTTCTTAACCAACAACACAGGAGATGAAAATGGACTTTGGAAAGGTTTAATAACACCAGACTCCAATAACTCTTTAACAATCCTTTCAATCTCTTCTTTTTGAAAATAAGGATATCTATAAGGTCTCACACAAACTGGTTTAGAACCAAATTTGAGGAGGATAGCATGATCATGAGATCTGCTAGGTGGTAACCCTTTTGGTTCCTCAAACACATCAGCAAAGGCATCCAACAAAGCCTCAAACTCAGGGCCCTGTTCAACTCCACCAGAATTAACTACATTGTCCAACAAGTGTAGCCATAACCCTTTATGAGACCCTTCTCTCACACTAGAAAAATCAGTTTCTTCCCATAGGTTAGGTGCAGCCAAACCTTGCAGCAGAAATGCATTCTTAGCCACAATAAACTCTATGGTTAAAGCCCTAAAGTCCCATGCAATTGAACCTAGGGTTACTAACCATTGAATGCCCAACACCATATCATAGCCAGCCAATGTCATCACATGAGTATCAGTGAGGAAAGAAAATCCACTCAACTGAACTGAAACTTGTAAACATTGACCTTCACTGGCCACCAACTCACCATTAGCAACCTTTACCCGAATCTGTTTATCTTTTTGTACCATCAAATGAGCTCTTTTGCAGACTAAAGAATCTACAAAGTTATGGGTGCTTCCACTGTCAATGAGAACTACAACTTTCTGGCCTCCAATCCAACCAAGAACTCTCATTGTTTTAGGATGTAAGCTACCAATAATAGCATGAAGGGAAATTTCAGGCACTACTTCCCCATCAGTAAATTCCATCACAACATCACCCTATTCCTCCACTACAATTTGACCCTCCTCCCACTCAACAGAATCTATCAAAAACAACTTAGGGGTTTGACACTTGTGACCAAATTGCCACTTGGAATCACAATTATAACATAACCCCTTCTTCCTTCTTTCCTCCATTTGAGCTTGGGAAATTTTCTGAACATGTATGATAGGTTTCTGACTAATAACCCCATGTTGTTGGCTACTATGCCCTCCCCCAAATTTTTGTACACTTGAATTAGGAAAATTCAAGTTAGGAGACCTAAATCTTCTAGCAGACAGAACATGCTCTTCTTGCATCTTAGCCAAACCATAAGCAATTAACAATGTAGGTGGATTAAACATCTTAACAAACAAAATTTCCTCCTTTAATCCCCTAAAAACAACTTAGCTTATTCATATCATCACAGCCTCTAACCCTGTTAGACAAGGCCTCAAACCTCTCCTTGTACTCATCTACACTAGACAATTGTCTTAATCGAGCTAAAGACTCCATTGGATCATCATAAGCTAAAGGACCAAATCTTTGCATTAAAGCTTGAGTTAAAATAGTCCAATTAGGCAAATAACCAGACATCTCCATGTCTTGGTACCACACTAAGGCCTTTCCCTCCATATGAATAGATGCAAGTATTAATCTCAGATTATAAGGAGTTCTATGATAATAGAAAAACTTATTGGCCTTATATATCCAACCCAAGGGATCAATACCATCAAATTTAGGAAAGTCTACTTTTACTAACCTTGTGATGATTGCCACTGGATCCTTTGCCAGATGCTCACCTCTAGGCAATCTATCATCTTGAAAAAAATTTCTGCCTGGCTGATGAGCAGCATGATGAACTCTTTGCATATTGAAATCTGGAAACCTCTGATCATGTCTTTCCTCACCGAAAAAATGATCCTGATGACCAGTATTCCCATGCCTTCTCTGCTCTCGATTCAAAGTAAGGAGCATGTTGAGTCCAAACTATCCTCCTTGGCCATCTTCTTCATTACTGCTGCTAGGAAAGTCAACCTCCTCAATGTGCACGCCTTTGTTCTTGGCCTGATCCTGATGAAGTTGCTACATATGTACTCTACCAGCATCAATTGCTTCTACAATCACAGGTTCACTTTGCCTGGTTTCCAGAGAATTCTTCCCTTTCTCAGTAGCTTGTGTCAGGTAAGCTATACTCTTCAACATCTGATCAATCTTCATGTTAGTGTCTTGCATGATCTTTGAGATTTGAAGATCATTCATCTCCACTTTTCTCCAATACCTTCTCATTTTTTTCAACGTTTTTCTTCAACAAAGCAATACTTTCAACCATCTGATTCATCCGTGTACCATCTGCCATGGTTTCCCCTCCACAAATTTAGTATCAAGAAAGAGCTTTGATACCACTTGTTACACTCCAAACACTCAATAGAATTCAAATAAGAAAATTAGTGAATTTTGGAATGAACTTCAAATGCTTCTATTCAAACTTGTAAGTAGATTCAAACAATGATCCATTCGAGATGATCAACCTCCAAGCTACAAACTACTCACTAGAGAATCTACTTAGCTATGAGAGTCTACTCCTACTCAATCACAATTTGCCAAAAGTCTGAATGAATTACAAAGCGTAGGCCTTGGGCCATTTATATGAAACAAAACAGTATCATAAGCCTAACCACAAAGAATTAATCCCCATACTATTATAACATATCCAACCATTTAAAGGCCCACGTGCGTTGACCCATAACAGCCCACTTCAACAAATATTCTCCAGCTAGCTTACTCAGTTATTCTTTAGCATAGTTCACGCATTCAATCCTTGACTCGCACACCACAGCTGCCACTCCCACACGTGTCATCTCCTACCATCCTCACCTCTAAGTCCTTCTCAAAAGGACTGTAACACATTATGATTTGGGTGATCTAGAGGCTAAGAACCCTCGATGAATTTGGTCAACAAAAATATGTGATGGTCCCTGATTCGTATGATCAACAAAACAGATGCAAAAGTCAACTTATGTTGACCGATGTGAGTGAGTAGAGAAGATTTTCCCATAGAGATTAATTGTAGCATTATGCTTGATAATTATGTAGGTGGAGATCGGCATAAATTTAAGTAAGGAGAGCAATGGTTGTGTTAAATGGAGTGAGAGCCAACAAGGGATAAAGTAGATCAATGCAGTAGAGACAAAGAGGAAAAAGGACGAGGGAGAGGACGAGGTCCAATGGTCCATCCCCTCCTCCCTTTGTGGTATTTGGTAAAGGAGTTGGCTTGGATAATGTAATTGATGTAGATTGATGTGAAAAAAAAAAAAAAAGTAAAAGTAAAATTGTTTGGTTTGGAAAAATGAAAAAGTTGTATGAAAAAGGGAAAAGTTTTTTTTTTGGTAGTGATTTTTTTATTTGAATAATAATAAAAAGTTAATGATGTGATATAAAAAGTGAAAAAGTTAGAATGTTTTAATGTTGAATTTTTTGGAAAATTGAAGTGAATAGTAACAAAGCAAAGCCAACTCTTTTACCAAACAAGCCCAAGGAAAAGACCTTACTCAAAAGAGAAGGTGGAGTTTCTCTCTCTAAAATGTGGAGAGTATTAATATCACCATTTTATATAGCTTATGATGATATATTTGTTTGCCCAAATATTATTGAGTAATCACTTTGTTATTAAACTTTATGTACCTTGTCCTTATCCTTGAAGGGGTAGCTCAATTCAGGGCCGCCCCAATGTATTTGGGAGCCTTAGACAAAATTTTGAAATTGAACCTTACTTTTTTTAACCTAAAAAATATTCAAATATTAATTAAATAATATTAATTTTAATATCATTATTATTTTTTGTTCATGTTAATAATATGTTCACTGTTGTTTTATAACTTCTAAGTTTAGCACTAAGATTTTTTCATTTATTAGTTCATTCATTAACTAATTGCATTCTATTATGGTCATAAATATTTGTAATAATAGAGTTAAATACATCAATAATACTTTCATTATATTATAATTCTTTTGATGAATTTCTTATTTATTTATTAGTTTTTTACCTAAATTATCCTCAATATTTTGTTTATTGTTAATAAAAAAAAATTATTTAAAACTCCTCTTTGAGATTCAATCAATTTTTCTATTTGTCTTTTCTTTTTCTTTTTTAAGTTTTTTCATATTTAGATGCATATTTTCTAGTAGACATGTTTGATTAAAAATATTAACAAATTAAACAAACACAATTTAAAAAATATATATATTCAAACTATAATAAAATAAATTACAAAAATAGAACAATAAAAACTGATTTTGGCAAAGAAATTATGAGCTGAAAAAACAAAACCAACCAAAAAAATCATAAGCACGGAAATAAACATGACAAAAAAGAAATCGATTTTTTTATGAATCCTTTCTCTTTAATACACCTAATTCAAAATATTAACAAATTAAACAAACACAATTTATCAAAATATATATATTTTTTGACTATAATAAAATAAATTATAAAAATGAAATAATAGAACCTGATTTGTTAAAAGAATAATGGAACAAATTAAACAATAGAACCTAAGCCAGAGAAAAATTTGAGCATGAAGAATGGACGATGAAGATTAAGGGTTTTGGAGTGAAAATCTCATTATGCTGATCGTCTTGCCCCTAATATGTAAAACATACTATACAACAAGTCAACAATCATTATTATCTCTACTTTCTAGAATCTAGAGTTTTGCTTATGTCTGTTGTGCGGCAACTTGTGCCTATGCCCCTAAATGAATAATATTTTATTCTCATTGTGCTTGAAAACTTGGAGTTTTGTGCTTGTGGCCTTGTACAATGTGCTCTACAACCAAGAAAGAAACATGCCTTTGTTGGATGGGTGAGTTTATTATAAATTTTTGTGTTTTGAATTGCTATTATTTTATCATGGGTCTTATTACATTGGGGCCTTATTACATTGGAGCCTTTTTAAATTACTTATTTTTATTATTAGAGGCCTTAAATTTTGATGAAAATTTTTTTTGGCCTTACATTTTTTAAAATTTTTCTTTTTTAAAAAATTGGGCCTCATTAAAATTTTTTTTGGGCCTTAAATTTTGGGAGCCCTAGGTGCCGGCCTAACCCGCCTGGTGGTTGAACCATCCCTGGCTCAATCAACTGTGGACCACAACTCATGAAGCGAAAATTACTAGTTCGAATATCTCCTCTTTTTCTCTTGTGTGGATATGTTAAAAATAAAAAATAAAAAAACCTTCGAGGCCAAACCACCCTTCTAGGTGCTTGAGTTACTCTCAAATCCATCCTTTTTCTTTTATTTTTTATTCTTTAAATTTTGTTTTACAAAAAAAAAAAAGTCTGCATACCTTCCTCAAACTACTATCAATTGATAATGTCCTCTCAAACTTTCATTGCAATAATAGCTCCCAAACTACCAAAATATTGTCAAGGTTCTCGCAATAAAAAATAAAATAAAAAAAATCCTATGTACAACAAAAGACATGAAAAAAAAAAAGTCCAGTTTTTTTTAAAAATAAAAATTTCGTTTAAGAGAAATTGTTTGTTTAAAACAAATTTAAAAAAAAAATTTTTTTATAATAAAAGTTTCCATTTTTAAAAAAATAAATTTTCGTTATGAAAAAAAAAAATTACAATTTTTGTTTTAAAAAAATATAAGAAATATTTCGTTTTTACAAATAATTAAAAAATTATTAAAAAAGTTTTTTTTTAAATAAAAATTTCGTTTAAGAAAAATTGTTTCTTTAAAACAAATTTTTAAAAAAGTTTTTTATAATAAAAATTTCCATTTTTTAAAAAATAAAATTTTCCTTATGGAACAAAAAAAATTTACAAATTTTTGTTTTTTAAAAAAAATACAAGAAATATTTCGTTTTTACAAATAATTAAAAAATAATTTTTTTTCAAATTTATAGGGGCCTTTTTGTGTTATTGAGAAATCTAGAAGGATACTTTTATTTTTTGCTAGGCTCATGGGAGACACTGAGAATATTTTGATAGTTTAAGAGACATCACAACTAAAAATTCAAAAAATACATTGTCAATTGGATGATAGTTTGAGCGAAATATGTAGATTTTACCAAAAAATATTTAAGACATTTTTTGTCTTTTTGCTTGCCTTGGAAGAAACATTGTAGCAAGCTAAAATTAGAAATAACATTTGTCAATTAGGTAATAATTTAAAGAGTAATATGTATAAGATATGAATAACATACTTACTGCTTAATAATTAATATACATATATTTATGTAACCTATTTTTTGTTGATATATATATATATATATATATAAACCACCGTAACAAGTTGAATCAAGTTTATAACCTAGCAATAGACACCTTATAGCTTGTTTCCTTCCCTATATATATATGGAAAATTATAAATAAATAAATAAAAACTATAAAAACACTTGCAACAACCATTGGGTAGCTACAATGCTACCTAATGCGTTCGATATTATTGTAGCTACACATGGCTTACTATATTCCTAAAAAGAGGTATATTCTCTCTCCTCTTACACTTCTACTCACTCAAATGCATACCAACTGAAATGACAATAAGAACTACTATTGAATCTAAAATTCAATAGTAATTCATCCAAAATCTAATAGTGATTTTCATTGTCACATAGAGTATGTAACATTACTCTTTTCAATTCACATATTTATGAGCTGCTGTGAAAAAATGATTTGCAATGGAAAATATAAAGAGAACTGATACACCAACATCCCACAATCAGAATGTTGGAAGATTTTCTTTTTTATTTAAAAAAGAATGTCCTTAGTGTCACTGTTACATGAGATCTGTCAAAAAGTTTCTGTAGTAGTATGATGATAAAAGAAACTGATGTGAAATAGAAACAGGAAACAAATAGAGAAATTTTTTTATATTTTACACAAAAATTAAGGAACATTATGACCACAAATGGAAGGATGACAAGCAGGTGAAACAATGGATACAATAACCAAACTCGAAAAATATTCTAGACTAGATACAAATGAATTCTATGCAGCCATTCTGCGGATCCAGCCATCAAGTATGAACCTACTAAAAATAAAATAAGATACTTGATTAAGAATGGCAAAATAGAATGCAAGTTATGCTGTAAAAGAAATGAAAATAAGAAATAAAACAAAACAAAAGGGGGGTGCTGAAAATTTGTTTACCTCAAAGATGCCAGTTGAACCAGTATGGTCTTTTTGTGAAGTTCGGCAACAATTTCCAACTGCAACATCTAACCTAAAAGCAAAACCTGGCGAACACCATTTCTGGTTTGAGAATGATTTTAAAAGAGGTATACTAAATATCAAGGCTTTTGGGACGCTGGAGTATTCCCGGTCATAGATGATCCTAATCGAAGCATAAGAGGATATACAGGGCTAAACTCCTTCTCTCCTCTGACCCTAACATTTGCAGCATAATCATCCAGAGTTGCCTTGATACCTTTCCAGATCTGATCCTCACCTTGAGAATCTAGCCACAAGGAGTACTGCAGAGGTGTAAGTTTGTTTCTTTGCAGTGGTGACTGCAATGCGTCAGGGCCTCTGGAGTAAAGATGGAGAAGTATTACACTTAGTGGCAAATCTTGAAGAAGAGGAGAATCTCCCAGTTGAGATGTTTCTAAGAAAATAAGGGGTCGGAATGCTCGAAGGGCTCGGTATGGTGCACCAAGTTGCTCCACTGGGAACAAATTCTGACCTACAGCTAACTCTAGCTCAGCCATGTCTCTGGCCATCCTAAGCTTGCCTGATTCTGAAAGGGGTCTAACAAGAGAAGCATGCCTGATAAAGAATATTAGGACCCGTGAAGCCATGTTCCTGACAAGGCGAGTACAAATGGTTTCTGTCCCTACAGCCCTAGCATTTGTTGCAGTAGGCAGCAGCCTAGATAGGAACTCACTACGGAAGTGAAGAATGCACTTCTGCAACTCCTCCATGTAAGGTGATGCGCTGTTGTCCATTGCAGCATCTATACCAAGCGCACCAAACTTTTGGTCATGAATTTGCAAGATACAAGACTCAAGACGTTCAAGCATTGCTTGGAATAAGGACGTCACTGAGTCGCAGGCAACTCCATATACTGCACCTAACGAGGGAGACAACACCTCTGCAGCAATGCTGGGAAGTCCTGTAATCATTGATGATATGCGTGTATGAATTTCTTGTAGATGTTGACATAATGTGAAGTTCTTGAGTTGGGCGGCAGTTGCTGGACCACTTACTTGACGCGCTTCAGGACCAGTGGATATCTGTCAGAATGTATTCATTTATGAACAAAATTCAGACACTATTGAAGTTGACTTGTACACAAAGATGTTCTGCATAAGTTTCTAAAATTTAATATAACCAGTAAAATTTTCATATATTGTTCACGCAAAAAAAAAAAATTTATAGTCCTATGAGTTTATTTGTCAAAACCATAGGACTATAACATATTATACTTTAGCTGTTAGGTTATAGGTCCTCAAAGCGCCATCATTAATAAAGAAAATGTACTTTAGCTGTTCATTTTGTTTTGATGCATACACTTAAATATCCAGTCAAACTGCAAAAACATAAAGCAGCTAAAGTAATTCGCACTTACAGGCAGGCAAATCATAATATCAGGGTCATTTTGCCTTTCCTATATGAACAACTCAGTGAATTCAATTAGCATGATGACAAAAAGCAGAACTTGAGCACCTGATTTTCAGGTCAACTTCTATAAATTGAAGATGGCTATAAGTTCATATGGCAGCATTTAAAGAGCTACAAGATCACAAAATAAGTTCTTTTTTTAATAAAAATAAAAATAAATAAAAAAGGTTGTAAATCAGTAAGACCAAAAAGAAAATGAAACTAGTAATATAAATTTCCAGCATGCACAACCTATTAGTACGCATAGGTGCATTATCTTAGCAGGTCTTTTTTTATATAAGTAAAAGAATTTTATTGCCAAAATCATACAATTTAGTACACAGTAAGTGTACAAGAAAGTCCCATAAAGACTTGCAATCTGAAATTCAAACAATCAATGAAATCAAAAAGGAATTAGAAAACAAAGCAGTAAGAGCAGACAACCCATCATGCAGTCCTCTCAAAACAGTTTTTAAGAAATAAAACCATACGATCCATCCCTTCAAAAGTCCAACTATTACCCTATTTCCAAGTAGTCCACGTAAGGCACAACAGAACAACCATCTAAATATCAACATGATTATGCCAACCATACTTATTATTTTAACACACAAATCCAAATATTTAGTGGCTCCTATCCTTAATGAATTCCTCAAATGAAAATGAAACATCAGGCATCCTTCTTGTTGGGGAGAGAAACACCAAGGGAATCAACAAAGAGTATATTAATTAAATATTAGGACACCACTTCTAGCCCAAAAGCTTAAGCTAATGGACTTGGGTCCACTTATGTATTAACTACTATTTTTCCTTATACTTTATCAATGTGGGGGATACAAACTTCACAAGTACATGCACAACACTACTCATTAGGAAAACATCTACTTCCATTAGTACTATCTATTTTCCACAAGTAAACAAAAGAACTACCTGGTACTCAGCACGTTGTGCAAGCAGGATCAAAGCCTTGCCAATTTCACGCAAGACAAGAAGGGTCAAATGCCCGTCCAACTGAACAGCTTCGATCTCTTCCTGAATGCGTGATATAATCTTTGAGATCTGTTCTTTGGAGGGAACGCTTCCACGGCTGGACACAGGAAATATGGAATTCACAAGATCCGACAGGCGACTCAAGCAAAGAGCCAAGAATGATGTCTGGAATATTTCAACAGCTGCAACCATTTGATCTCTGCCCTCTGAACTGATAGCTGGTAAAACGCCTTTGACATCAGTATCATGCGAAATTCTTTCAAGAAGGTTCTCTATCATGGAGAAGAGTTTGGGATACCCCATAGTAAATATCTCTTTCACAAAACTTGATGCAGTGAAAGCAGACTTCATTTGGCTTGAAAAAGCCTTCACAATTGCCTCCCAGACTCGATCTGTTAACATGGAATCACCTTCCTACACAAGTAACAGCTAATCTAAGCAGAAGGAAAGGAATTCATCCTGGGATTATAGAAAATTAATAGCAAGCAAAGAAGGACTACAAGCACATTAACACATTAAGTCAAATTACATTTCTTATGGAAGATCTTACCACAAGTCAAAGGAACACATCTCAGGCATGCAAAAGATTAAATCATATATCAGAAACCAAAACCCAAAATAGATAGTACTATTTCAGAAGTTAGTTATAGTTATGGTGCATATTGATCACTCCGAAAGCGAAAAAATGAACAGAAATGAGAGACTTAAGAACAAAAGACAGTTAATAACTGGTTTGATGTTCAGCAAAGCCAGGAACAAGGTGAATTATCTTTACAGGGATTTGCCTCTTGATGGATGGGATCTATAGTCCACATAAGACAAAGAGGGACTGTGCTCAGATCATATTACTCTTATGCTGCCTGAGCATAAGTACAAATCATCAACCTTTTAGGACATAACTTTCCAACAGAAGTATAAATCATCAACCTTTTAGGACATAACTTTCCAAAAGAAGTAAAAATCAAGAACCTTTCTAGGCATCAGACACTGAATCCCAAATAAAGAGAAGACAAAAGACCAAAATTTTCTTGCAATAGCACAGTGAAGCAGCAAGTGGTCAACTGACTCCCTATTTGATTTACACATTCAACACCATTAAACGTGTATACTAACCACTACATGATCTAAATATGGTAGAGAATTTTCATCGATCTATAGATCAACAAACTGAACACGGAAAAATAACCAAACTGATCTGGTAACAAAAATGTGTTACGTCAAAAGTTACATCATTGATGGTGTAACAGTACAAATCACCGGTATAACTGTAGCTAGGACTTAGAAATCTTCCAAATATCTAGTAGCTGGTGACTCAGCTCTACTGCACCTTGCTCAAATGACTTTTCTAGTTCCAGACCATATCCAACAATTGTCATGGATCATGCAATTTTACTTATCAAAAAAAAAAATCTTTTGATGTTTTATTTTCATAACTGATCTGTTTTCATTATTCGTCATCCATTTTCTGCATCCCTTTACATGAAACTCTCCTTTCTCACTCCATATAAGAAACATTTTATGATATCTAATTCTTTTTGCTTAGATAAATTTTGAGAGCTGTGGGGTGTAATTCAGATTATTATGTCACGTGTGATTTGTTAATAATTCTTAATGAGATGTGATGAGGGAATAAATAGCATGGGGCCCAATTAACAAAAAGGCACACTCACTAGAAAGGTGTAAAGCTTTAAGAGTCGCCTGCCCTAAGACAGCTATAGCACAGCTGCAAGCCCACCACATGGCAAGCAATCAAGCACTCCACTAGAGACCATCTCCATGGAGCCTCACATTATAGTGTCATCGTCCCTAGAAAACATGTATTCCTATCCAACCCTAAAAACTATTTCCATTACATTTTTCTCTCAAAATACTTTACTAACTTAAGCATCGAAGGCTCCCCCCCCTCCAGGCCAGTATACTTTCTCCTTGTTTCGCAGGAGACCACTGTCCAGTCCTGCCATGCGAAATCTGCTTCAACAAGATGAGTTCCTAGTTCAACAATTCAATTTTAAAATATATATATATATATTAAAAGAACAAGGTTTTGTGTCATGACTAGGTTTTATTTTATTTCAGTTTTGAATTTCTGTGAGAAAGAGATATTATTTGATAGTCTAACTGAATATCATCATGAAACATACTGAAATTGAAAGAGTGATACACTGCTTGTTGGTAAACATGTTTAGACCAGGTTCCAGTATATCCCGATTGAGTTTATATCCATTCCATTTACAGATACACAATGTCTAAATTGTATAATTTCCCAACCTGGGATAAATGATACATTTACCATTTTAACGTCTTAATTTAAAAAAGTATGAACCTTGAGATTTATGTACCATGTGAAACTGATACACTCTCATATGAGATTGTAACGTTAATAACATTGCCAATATAATGCCAGACAAAGTTGAAAAAAGACAAGCTAGAGACAGAGATTCTTAGCTAAAGAGCTTTCTGCAAACTAACCCATAACTGTTACTGAAGAAAAGAAAAAACAGTGGGGAAAAAAAGGGAGGGCTTGCAAGAAGCTTAAAACAGAAGTATGGGATATATAAGATGATAAGTAGGAAGCTAACAGGAATGTAAATAGAAGCGCTGTACAGTGATAGACTTACAAAACGTAAAAGAAAAATAACAACAAAAGAAACACTAACAAAATGTGTTTGAAAGCCCTAAAAACAAACAAACAGATATTAATATGCCGCAAACTTTTGCTAAACACCCAAAAAAGAAACAGAAAATGTAAAATAAGAGTGGATACAAAGAAGGTACACAACTAATTGTCTAGCACACTTTCACGCACTTCACAATGGAAATTTATCCTAAATATTTTTTCTTCCTGAATTATAAGCTTTTGACACCTTGCACAAAATTTAAAAAAAGCTTCTAGAAGACAGTCCCAAAAGGCTCCTTGAAAAATACAGATCAGCAGCCTATATTTAACACTAATTCCTGCAAATCCAAATGTTAATTAATACCAAGAAGGAACTACTGCCAAGAAATTTTTCACGTCTAAGATTCCTTCAAACTGTCAAAACGTCTACTAGCCCTGCATTATTCTCCTTTACATGAAGAACCTGAGAGTTGATGTAAAGAAAGACAGCTCTTCAATGAGTTCCAAAAAGGAAGAGCACATTGAATGGACTTAGACCCCATTGCCGATGACACTAATTCTAGTATCTTCTCTTTTACCATATTTACTTCCACATCCTTTACTAATTTTTTTTTGAAAAAGTCAATATATTAAGAAAGCGCAAAGGGGCGCAACCCTTGGTACACTGGGGGTATACAAAGGGTTAGGGAGAGGGAAAAGAAAGAAAGAAATCAGAATAGCTAATCACCGAGGCCAACCACCCGTAGTCCAAGTGAAAAGTGTAACATAAAACAAATGGATAAGTTCCTCCTGTGTCCTCGATTTGTCCTCAAAGCACCTATCGTTGCGCTCCCTCCAAATGCACCACATAATACACAAGGGAACCATTTTCCAAACAACCGCACTCCTAACGACCACCGTCCACCACTGGCATAAAGATCTTTTATTGTGCTAGGCATAACCCAGCAAAGCCCAAATCTGGTGAAAAAGGAGTTCCAAAGAGTCCTTGCAGCCCCACAATGAAGAAAGAGATGGTCAATCGACTCCCCATCCGACTCACAAAGCCAACATCTATTCACCACCACCATCCCCCTCCTTCTAAGGTTGTCCAAAGTGAGAATCTTGCCCCTAGCTCGTCCAAACAAAAACACTACTCGGAGGAGCCTTTGTTCTCCATATACTCTTCCAAGGAAAAGCACTATGCCCATTAGCCGAGAGGGCTAGATAAAAGGTCTTCACCTCGAATCTCCCCTTGCGTGAGGGCACCCACCACATCTTATCCCCTCCATCATCTCTTAACTTGCAAGAGTACAAGCACCGATAAAAAGAAGCCAACACCTCCACCTCCCAATCATGGATCAAACGAGTGAATTGTATGTTCCAATGAATACTCCCATTTGATCTCTCCACATTATCTCGCAATAGACGCTTCCTTGAACCTGGCAATATTGAATAGCCCAGGGAAGGCCATTCTAAGAGGACTATCCCCACACCAAACATCCTCCCAAAACCGAATCCTAGAGCCATCCCCCGGGTCAAACCTAATGTGACTTTTGAAAGTATGCCACCCCATGCTAATATTTCACCATGAATGCCAACCACCACACCGATCCATACTTGGCTACCAACACCGACCTCCACCATGCCCCCTCCTCATGAGCAAAACACCAAAGCCACTTGCCCAAGAGCTTGATTGAATCTCCTCATATTCGGAATACCAACCCACCCTCATCAATGGGAGAGCACACTTTGCCCAATCAACCAAGTGGAATTTGGCCTCATCATTCATTCCCCCAAAGAAAGTCCTTTGAATCTTTGCCACATGCTACGGATAGGGAATAACGACATCATATAAGTAGGCAAATTAGAAAGCGTGCTTTTAATCAATGTGACCCTAGCTCCCTTGGAAAGATACAACCTTTTCCAAGGAGCCAACCGCTTCGCCATCAAATCCTCCAAATCTGCCCACATCTCTTTAAGTTTGAAAGAAGCCCCTAGAGGAAGGCCCAAATACTTCAAAGGCAAATCACCAATGCCACACCCCAACACTTCAGCTAGCTGGCCCACCTCACCCTGCGAACCAACCGGAATCAAAGCAGACTTAGACATATTTACCTTGAGCCCTGCAGCCGCTTCAAAGCAAACGAGGAGAGCTCCTACGTGCCTGATTTGGCTCTCATCGGCCCCACAAAAAACTAAGGTGTCATCTGCAAATAAAAGATGAGACACATTAACTCGATTCGCCTCTCTTGTGCCCACCGTGAATAAATCAGCCCTCTCAAATAAAAGCACCAAGCATCCCGCTAAACGCCTCCATCACCAAGACAAAGAGAAAGGAGAGAGAGGATCTCCTTCAAGAGCTCCCAAAGAAACCGGATGGCACACCATTGATCAAAACTGAAAACTAATAAAATGCAATGTGTGATCCACCCACACCACCTCTCCCCAAACCCACACCTCAAAAGATAAAGAAGAAAATTCCAATCAACATGGTCATAAGCCTTTTCCATGTCCAACTTGCACACCCTTGGTTCTCCATTTGAGCAGCTATCCAAGCATTCATTTGCAACAAGGACCGAGTCTAAAATCTGTCTTACCTTTCACAAACGCATTTTGAGACTTAGAAACGATCCTATCCATAACTTTTCTCATTCGATTAGCTAGGACCTTGGCAATGATCTTGTAGATAGCACCCACCAAACTAATAGGACGGAAGTCCTTGATTTCCTTGGCCCCATGAACCTTCGGAATGAGCGAAATAAAAGTGGAGTTAATGCTTTTCACAAATTTACCTCTGGCATGGAACTCCGCAAAAACTGCCATGAAGTCCTCCTTCACGACTCCCCAACAATCCTCGAAAAAAGCCGAGTGAACCCATCCGGACCTGGGGCCTTATCTCTATCCATCCCTTTAATCACCTCCCACACCTCCTTTTCCTCAAAAGGTTCTTCCAACCTGGCTGCTTCATCCTCATTCAAACTGTCAAATACAAGATTATCCAAACGCGGCCTCCAATCCAACGGCTCTGTAAATAAGGACTCATAATACCCAACAATGTGATTTCGAATGATCGTGACATCCTCGGTATGAGAGCCATTCACAACCAACGACTCAATGGCATTATTCCTACGGTTAGCATTGGCCACCTGATGAAAAAACTTGGTGCATTTATCCCCCTCCTTCAACCATCTCACCCTGGACTTCTGTCTCCAGCTAATCTCCTCTTGTAAAAGAGAAGCTTCCAAATTTGTAGCCACGACCCTTCTTCTCTCCACCTCCTCCTCCGAAAGACCTCTATCTTCCTCAAATCTGTCCAGCACCTTTAGTTCCTCCTCCCAAGTTTTAATTCTAGCTTCCACACTACCAAACTCCTCAATGCTCCACCTCTTGATTTCCCCCTTTAGGGCTCTAAGTTTTTTCGCCATAATAAAGCTTGGAGAACCCCGAAAAGAGAAGGATCCCCACCAGCTTTTAACTTTATCCACAAACCTCACTTCTTTGAGCCATATATTTTCAAATTTAAAGCGCTTACCATCAGGACCCCTCCTAGAAGAATAGGTGCGTGGTCCGAGCACACTCAGTGAGCTTTTTCTCAATCATGTCCGGAAAAGAAGATCCCATTCGTGGAAACCAAAAACCTGTCCAGTCTAGACCAAGAAGACCTGTTAGACCAAGTGAAACCCCTCCAGCCATGGGAAGATTCATAAGACCCTGCTCCGCTAAGAACTCAGCAAAATCAGCCACCGCCTCCTCTAGCACCCCAGACCTCTCACAATGATAAAGGGTTAAATTAAAATCTCCCCAATACACCAAGGCATATCCCATAAACTCATCAGCCCACCAATTCCTCCCATAATCTCTTTCTCAAATTATTCGACACGCCCATAAACCCCCGCAAAGCCCACACCATGCCATCTAACACATTTTTGAAACAGCAGCAACACGTGAGAGCCTATGCATACATTCAATTTAGTGACCACCCCACGGTCCCACATCAACAAAATGCCTCCCCGACGCCCTCCGCAGCCACGAACACCACTCTACATAAGGGCATCTCCACAAACTATGCACTAGATTAGGTGTAAACCAAGATATCTTAGTCTCTTGAAAGCATACAATGTCCACCTTCCAACGACTCAACAAGTTCCTAACCCTCCATCTCTTATCCCCCTCATTAAGCCCTCTCACATTCCATGATAAAATTTTAAGCATCATTATCAACCATAGAGCCCCTCACCTGATGAATATCCCCTTCGAAAAACCCACACAGCTGTTCCCCTTCCATCCCATATTTTTTGGCTATAATCTGACCCAAAACCCCTGCTAGTTTCCTCATCTGCCCATCGCAAGAAAGACCCGCTATCCCGCTGTCTTCAAGCGCCAGGTGTAGCTCCCTGGCAGCCGGCGAAACCTCCTTCCCCGACAACAAGCCCTGCGTCACCCTCAAAATAACCGCTGTGTCCACCTCATCCAGAGGAGTCACCACCCCAATCTTCTCCCCCTCCACCATATTCACAAAAGTCCCTAGGATTCCTGGCATATCCCCCAACTGGGAAGTCTCAGGCAAGGACCCCCCTCCAGCAACCAGAGACACAGCAGAATCCATACCCGAGCCATCGTCAGTAGCCTGTCTCCCAATCCTAGCTCGAAAATAAACCTTCGGCCCACTCTGATCTCTCTCCAGCGAAACTAGGCTCGTGTCGGGCTCTTTACTCACGAAATGCGAAAGCTCCGGCGGCCTCCCCTCCCAGTTCTGGTCTTCATCCAAGCCGTGCCCAGATCTTAGAGCCTCCGTCGGCCCTGTCTGTGCCATCACCGGCGAAATCTGCCCCCGGCGCTGGTCTGAAACCTCTCCAACTCGCGCTCCTTGCACTAACTCCAAACGCAAGCCTTGCGTGACCTCCGGCGCCCTCCCCTCCCGGTTCCGATCTACTGTCAGGCCAAGCCCAGACCGGATGGACACCGTCGTCCCTGTCTGTGAGGTCTCCGGCGACCTCCGGTCCCGACGCTGACGAGAAACCTCACCTCTCGGCCCAGGCGAGAACACCGGCCCCAGCCTTGCGTGAGAGACTAAAGGGCCTTCTTGGGGAGACCCAGCCTTTTCCCCCTGGCCCATGTCCTCAGATAATGGGCTGGCCCCCTCAACTTGACCCGGCCCACTCCCCAAGCTAAAAACCTTCCCCCATCTCCTGATTCCCCCGACTCCCTCCTCATGCGTCTCCGGCTCCCTCTGAATCCCAACTCAGAACCATCCTCCCTCCAACCCACCTTGAATTCTCCCTGACTCCCCACTCGTCCCCACGGAGACCGAACTAGAGAGACCCAAACGCCGGCCATCATCTCCGGCAGCCACAACCGACAGAACTTCGACTGGCCTCCTCTCAGCGCCGGCCATCATCTTTGCTAGCGGGCCCTCCTCTTGATCTCTCCCGGAATTACCCAGGCACGCGTTCCCCTCCAGCGACACCGAAGATACTTTGGGCTCCTCCTCCCTCACCAGCGGATTCTCCATCCCGGTTGGGCCACTTCCAGGTTGCTCCCCCTTCACCTTACGAACCCACCTCTTCTTGCTGGCCCAATACATCCTCTTGGGCTTGAAAGAACTCTTGGAATGGAAGACCCGGCCCATCGCCCTTCTCCTCGGCCCTGAATCAGATAATTTCAAATTACTTATCACTTCATCGAGCCTCCCAATCCCTGCTACCACCTCACCCCTAAGCTGTTCCAGCCAGTCCCTCAAGTTACATAGCTCCTGCTTATCATTAAATGTAGTCAGACTGACAGCACTCACTTGTCTCTTCGGCAACTCCTCCAACGCTGAATGCTTTGCCTGAGAAACCATTGCCGGAGCTACCTCCACACGTGCTGCTGCCTCTCCCTGCATTGAACCCTTCAACTGCTTGCTTCCTGCCAATAACTCATTTGGCACAGGATGGTCCTGAGATGAAGTTTTCTCCCGCCCACCAAGCTTAACCACTTGAGCATACGACACTGGGCTTCCTCCCTCTCTCCTGGCGATGAACTCTCCACCAGGCTGAATACACTCCTTCTCAGAATGCAACAGCAGCCCCGTTTCTTCTGAGATCCTCCTCCTAACTGACACTTCTTTCCCCTTTTTATTCTCCTTGGGTCCTCGTCCCTCCCCAAGAGACTGATTCGCCATATCTAGCTCCACCATAAGACGTGCCCAGCCCTGACCAAACCGACCTTCAGGGATACGAATGGTGCCATTACGTCTTCTGCCATCAAACTCTTCGACCAATAAAAAACGTCCATGCCTGTTCCCACACTTCTGTGTAATAATCCGTGGGAACCCTGCTCTTGACAAATCCCAGAAAACCGCGGACTTATCCTCTTCCGCCACCTCCTCCAAGGCTCCCACCAGCCAAGATATCTCATCTCTACGAACAAAGATGGAGCTCTTCTTCCTTTTGCTGCACTCATAAATCCTCACTCCCAACCCACCACCCCTGACCAACACTTCAAAAACCTTGGATTCCACAGACCAACTCCTACACCCTTCCATCCCAGATTACTCACAGAGTTAAAGTAGGGAAAGTAGGGAAAAGAAGCTAAAAGTGGGGAGAGAAAGAAGAAGCTAGGAAGAGAGAAGGCAAGGGAAGAAAAAGAGGGAAGCATCCTTTACTAATTAGGATGACCAACTAGCAGACCAGCAGTTATATGCTATTGGATGTGTTAAAAAATATACTGCCATTATGCAGTAGCTGCAAGAAGGAAGATAGCAGATGGCCCTCAATTAGCAACACACAAACATCTTCCAGCTTCACCTTTCCAAAGAGTAATCAGGGGCAGAGCCACATACATTTGAGTGGGGGCAATTGCCACCACTGAAATATTAGAAAAACCTACATTAGTTAAAAAAATTTAGAAAAGTTTGGGTATTTATCTAATTGTACTCACTAAGATAAGATATCAAGTTAAGAATTTTTTATTTACATGAAACTTTTTTTTGAATCAAACTATACAATCAATGGAATAGTTTTTAAAGAACTTGTAGTTGAATTGAGTCAAGTGCTTGATTTTTACATGCAATGGGAGTTGTTCCGTAGTTTAGGATTAAAATTATTTTTGTGGTATGATAAAGTGGAATTGATTTCTTAGAATATTTCTTATACAGTAATTTATAGTTAAATTAATTTCTTAGCAGAAAATATGCATTAGATCATAAATTTCACATATGAGTCAAACTAACTTTGCAACATTACTCTATCATGCTTCCAAATATCTAAACTCACTAACTCAATTATAGAGTATTGTTTATTTATTTTATTTTTTTTTAAATGATATTTGAGAAACAATTATAGTGTTACAATAATAACAATTTTTAATCATATCTTTTGAAGATTTCTTTATTACCTCCACTCAAATTAAACCCTGCTCTACCACTGAGAGTACTTAACACCTTCATAGCTAGCAAGCCAAACAAAACTAAAGGGAAAGGAGAAATATACAGACAAACAAACACACACAACCACCTTCCCCTGAACAGATTTCACCCTGGGAAGAGTGTGAGTTAATGCCTTGTCAATAAGTCCAACTAATGAAAGCTAACGGATCCCCTTGCATAATGCCACTAGAACTCTAAAGGATTCCAACAACATGTCACTTATCAAGCCCAAAAAGGGAAGGAAAAAAAAAGGGAAATATATAACACTTAATTCACTTGCCTCACCTCATCCTAAGCCCCACCGTGCCCATTATGTATGCAGAACAATATGGATCAACTTTCAAAATTAACAAAAGACCCTGCTACACTTTTAGGAATTTATGAACTATTTAGCAATGAAGATATCAAATAGAACTTGCATTGCCAAAGAAGCCACTGGGGAGACCACCTCAGTCAAAACCAATTAGTAGTTTGTTGAGAATTCCCCAAGCTAAAATTTTATAAACACCACTAACTGCCAAACCAAAAAGAAAGCAAACTCAGGGTCTCCTTCACTCTTATCTCATTAGCACAATATAAAACTTCCACTACCATAAATCTATCTTACCAACTCTGAAACCATTCCTGAATTTCCGAAATCCCATTCAAACCTGGAAGCTTTATCCCTATGAACTGAATCCCTTACTCAGCAGATCAACACTCCAATCATTTAAACTTTGTGACTCAGTAACTGCGTAGACTGCAATGACATTGAAACTATAAGACAGCATTGACCAATTGAAACTACAGAATTTAATTATCCCCAAAGAAAACTGATCCTAGCAGAAAAAAGAAGAAATATAGGAATTTTATTCTCAGTTTCTTCTCGTTTCCTGGCATTACTCAGAATATAAGCAAAACAAACAGGCAAAAACAGAACCCAATTAACCAAATGTACCCACAAAAATTCGCAATCCCCTCTCACCTGAAGAACCTCATCAAGCAGCAAAACGTGCGTAAAGGGATCTCGTTTCTTGGACAAGACCCTCTGCAAGTGCCAGACCGCCACCACAATGGAATGCAATTGATCCATGCAACTGCCCATCCTCTGCCACAGCGCCTCCCTCGCCTTCGCCCCTCCGCCTATCTGCGGCGTCCCACTCCCCCTCACTCCTCCCGGCCCGAACGCCCCGCCCGAGCCCGCCGTGATCGCCTTCATATCCAATGCCGCGCCGATGCTCTTCACCGCCATCCCCTTGTATCTATTCACCAACTGCTCGACGGTCCCTCTCAGCTCGCCCAAGTTGTAGAAAACCTGCAAGCCGGTCCCCACCTCGGCTTGGTTCAAGCCCTCCATTCCTCTTTCCAGTACCTTCATCGCTTCGGATCGGAGTTTTTCCCCGGCCTCTTTGACGAATCGGAGCTCCTCATCGACGACGTGGATGCCGGAGAGGTCATATTCCTGGCAAAGGGTCAAGATCTCGGCGTGGAGCTGGGCGGCCTTGGCGAGATCGAGCTTTTCGGGGTCTTGGAGGGGCGCGAGGTCCCGGAGCTTGCGGGAGAGGCGGAGGGCGCGGACGGAATGGTTGAGAAGGTTGGAGGCAGAGTGGAGGTTGGAGAGCTGGAGGGTTTTGGAGCGGATGGAGCGGAAAGGATCGGAGAGGTCGGAGCGGGCCTTGCGGAGGGAGGAGTGGAGGGAGGAGACGGAGGAGCGGAGGGTGGAGAGGGCGAGCTCGGCGTGGTGGAGGGACGAGAGCTGGGAGAGGAGGTCGTCGTGGCGGGAAAGGACCTCGTGGCGGAGCTGGGAGTCGAGGAGGCGGATGGCTGCGTGGAGCTTCTCAGCAGTGGAGGCAGGCGAGCCGGAGGAGAGAGCGGCGGAGGAGAAGGAGGTGGTGGAGAAGGATGCAGAGAGGAAGGCGGAGAGGATGGGGTCGGAGGAGATGGAATCAAGAGCGGATGTGGCGGCGGTGGTGGGGTTGTTGAGGGTGGAGAGGAGTTGGAGAGGGAAGGGATTTTTGGAGCGGTGATGCGGGTGACGCCATTTCGTGTGTTGTTTTCGGTTTGAGAAATTCTTGTGGTTTCTTTCTTTTAATTATTGGGATTTGGTACACAGGAGAGGAGATGAGAGGGAGATCTTGACTCCAGAGCACAGCAGTCTAGGACTGGTTAGTTGGTTTTTCTGCTGTCTGCTCTGCTCTCTTCTTTTCCTTCTGGGAAAAACTTCTATACTCTTTATTCCTTAAATTTTAAAATTTTTTAATTTAACTCTTTGAAAGGAAAAACTTATATACTCTTTTTTCCTTAAATTTTAAAATTTTTTAATTTAACTCTTTGAATTTGATAAGGAGAGTAAATTGAATCAAATTGAAGTTAAAAGTTGAAAAAGTTAAATTAAAAAATTTTAAAATTTGGAGAATCTTTTTAAAACACAAGATACGATATTTCAGAAGTTTAAAGTTCATTTTTAATATTTTCATAGCGTTCTTTTTTTTTCTTTTTTCTTTTTTGGTATTTTTTGGTCAAATGTTATTGTCATGCCACAATGTAACAATATAGTAGTTAATCTTTTTGGTTTTCCTTTAATAATTGCTTATGGAAACAATTTATAGAATATCTATTACATATACCAATCCAGAGTGCCACTGCATGTGTGTTAGATGGGTCCTGCTAAAAAAATTTCTATGTTAGTTTGTATGATAATTTTGTGAAGTGGGAATAGCAGAATGCATTTAGGTGTAAAAGGACCCTTTGCTGAGGAAGAGGCCATTATGAAGAGAGCCTTTAAAAGTAGTGTTAAGAGTGCATTTACCATTGCAATTTTGCATTATATAAGTGTGATTTTAAATTAAAATTGAAAAGAAAAAAAAAATTGTATCTTTTAGGAGTGCGTATTTTAAAAAATTGCGATTTGAAACTATGAAAAATATATGTTTTCAAATCTCAAGTAAGGGAGAGTGTTTTTAAAAATGCACTATTTTAAATGATAAATTGTTATTTTAAATGTTAAACTATAATTTTACCAAATGCTCAACTGCATTTTGAAAATTCTATTTTTCAAATCACACATTTTTAAATTGTTATTTCTAAATTGCAATCTCAAACTAAACTTAAACTTATTTTGTAGTTAATTGTTGAAGAATGCATATGTATTGGCATAATTGATTTCCCTTGAATGCTATCTCTAGATGAGTTAGTGTCATGGTGCATCGTCTAAGCGTACACCCTTTTGTATGGTCAATTCTCCAAAAAGTCGAATCTTCATGCTACTAAAATAGGTATGCAAATCTAAGATTACACAGTGAAAAATTCAAATTCTCATGCCCAAGAAGAACATGTAAAGAACAATTGCTATTTGAAATTAAATCGCAAAAACAAAAAACACTTATTTGGAAATCAACAACCACACCTAGCTTTGGAAAAAAGAATACTTTTAAAGAACTTTAAACTAGCCTTCATTATCTTAAGTTTGCATGTTAGCATATTTTGTTATGTTGCATGTGTCCATTAGGAGCCTAGGATGTGATGTACCACACCCTAGTTTCGAGATAGAAGATAAAATCATCTTTCAAGTCTCTAGCCAAGAGTCTTTATTCTCTGGCTGAGTGCTTACCCTTGAGCCCTCACGTTCGCTTAGTAACTTGAATATGTGAGATTAGAGTTTTCAGCGGCCCCTTTTGTTAGAACCTATTGTGTCGTATTTTATTATAGTAGGGATTTGTGATGTCAAACGACTCAAGCAATCACACAAGGTAAGTAAACACTTACAACCGCTTTCCTTAAAAATGTGCGATATGTTAGCTAACTAAGTACGAGTATGATATGAGCATGCCTATTTTTGTGTAACTTGCAATTGTTGTAATAACTTATTAATAAGATACGTCAAATGACATGGTACATTAGTACATGTGGTATAATGACCATTGGCTTACTATATGAACTTGATTTTATGATCAAATGAGTATATGAATGTGATATATGGGTCTTGGATCTAACAGTTATTTCATGATTGGCGAATCACTATTAGGGCTGGCAATTCAGGTTGTTGTGTCGAGTTTAGGTCCACCCGATTATAACCCAACATGATTATGCTCAACACGACACGACACGATGAATTAAACGTGTTGAACCCCCACCCGAACACGACACGGTCCATAAACGGGTAACATGACACGAACCCGTTTATTGATCATCGTATTCAATATACCAAGAGTCAGCTTCAACTCAATGCCTTTTGTAACTCTGATTGGGTAGGCTACCCTAATGACTGCTGCTCCACCATTGGTTTTGCCATATTTTTAGGTGATTGTCTTATCTCATGGTCTACTAAGAAACAATCAATTGTCTCTAGGTCCAACATTAAAGCTGAATACAAGTCTCTTGCAATTACTACAACTGAGGTATTCTCGATGCGAATGCTTTTCAAAGAACTAAAAGTTTTTCTTCTTATGGCTCCTATGCTTTGGTGTGACAATCTTAGTGCTCTTGCTTTAGTGTCTAACCTTGTGTTTCATGCTAGAACTAAGCATATTTAAGTAGACTATCATTTTATTCAAGAGAAAGTACTTAATTGTGATATTTTACTCAAATTCATCTCTACTAGAGATCAAGTGGCAGATATTTTTACAAAGGGGTTATCTTTAGCTCGTTTTTTGTTTTTGAAGTCTAAGCTGATGGTGCTTTCACCCCCTATCAACTTGGGGGAATGTTAACATGAGGTTAGTTGGTGATTCAGCATATGCAGCCAATGCAGCTTATAACAGTAAAGCCAAAGCTAGCAAGGTTAAAGAAGTAAAAGAAGGTCAAGCTGTCAAGAGATCGAGCCCAAGTTTCCTATGCTCGAGTGCAAGCAAGTAGACTTTCAAAGGCTCAAGTGCACACTCAGTGTGATCGAGCACAGACTTGTACACAAACAATCCTAGAAATAGCAAGAAATCAAAAACCAATATGGAAGGTTTTGGATCATCCCATGTTCACCTATGACATCATACAAAGAAGATTCTCCACTGTATACAACCTATAATTAGAGATATTCTAAAGGGAAAGATGCTCAAGGATTGTACAACAAGAAAGCATGCTATATAGAAGATTTGGTAGAAGCATCGATTACAAGAAGCACATTGAAAACTTTTATTTGGAGAAATATTGTTTGCATGTTTGGAGTCCTTTGGGCACTAGTTGTAGAAAATGGCAAGCAATTCAACATTCTAGCCTTCTAGGAATGGTGCTTCGACCTCAGCATCTGAAATTACTACTTTTCCTTGAGACATCAACAAGCTAATGACCAGGTGGAGGTGACAAACAAAACTCTATTTAAAATTATCATAGCAAGGTAAGCATAAGGGATTGTGGGAACTCACTGGTGTGTTACAGGCATACAAAACTACCACAAGGACCCTGACGGAAGAAGCCTCATTCGCAATGGCTTTCAAGAGTGAAGTTGTCTTACCCAGCTAAGTTTGGGTTCTAAAGTTTCCAAAGAACGCACTTAGACCCTATGCGAAGCTACGAGCTAAGTTTGTTGAAGAAAGGAGGGACCAAACAAGGCCTACTTTTTTAAAAAAAAATTATTATTATTATTATTTTTTTACATGTCCATGCAAGATAGGAAAGGAGAATTTGAACTATTGACCTCACTTTATGAGGTGTGATCCCCAACTGATTAAGCTAATTTAGTCGAATGTTGATTGGGTTTGGCTTGTTGGTAGCATGGCCTGTCAGGTGGGCCTCTTCAACCCTATTTCTAGCTTGGAAGCCCATTACAAGGGAGAGCTACTCTCGGCATATCAGTTGCTCCCATTCCCATCGCCAGCCTAACTTATTTAGTCAAACAATGGAAATTTGGTGGAATATCCATATTTGAAATTTAGGTGAAGGCATTGCATCAATTGTATATGCTAAAATGGCTGATAACGAATCAGCTGGTAGTGTGAAAAGATAAGTTAGCAGATAGTGAAGGTGAATCAGCTGCAGATTTTAGCTTAACATCATCATGCTTAAAGCTTATTCCGTTTTCATTGTTAATTTTGGGGCTTCTATCAAAGAAACGTGTCTAATTTTGTTGAGAGTGATAAAAGTAAGTTGGAAATGTATATGGTTCTAATTATCTAACTAGTATTAATTATATAGAAGAAGCCTTCAAACAGATCATGATGATTTCTTCAACATGTCAAAATCTCAATAAATGATTTCAACCATTTTTATTTCTTTCCTTAATTTCTTTATATATATATATATATGTCAAGGCAATAGATGAGAGATTTGATGGTAGATTCATAAGGCAGGAGGAGAAATGGACAGAAAAGAAGCTCCAGACAGAACACCACTCTGAAGATCAAAAGTATTCTACCTTAAACCATTTTGTTGGATTGGAATTTCATTTCAATTGACTTTGGCCGGCGTCATCATAGTCCACCTTAAAGTTCCATCCCCATTGACGTGATTAGAATGAATTCATCCCCATTGATGTCATTTTAAGAAAATATATGGATTTTTTTTATCAAAATAATTTATTATTTTACTTGTTTCATAGAAAATAAGCATCAAATTTAACCAAAAAAAAAACACACACACACACACACAAATACTTACGAATAATCTATGAAACCCAAGTACAAGTTTGTGTCGCCAACAATGATTACAATAGCAAGAACCAAAAAAACCCATATATAATCCGAAAAGAGATGGAAAAAAGAATGAACAAATGATGAAAGGATTGAGGAAGAAAGGAATACAGAGAAAGAATCAGAAGTGACAACCGCAGCAGAGGTAGAAGAAACAGAGCGTGGAGACAAGAACGACGCCTTCCACGACAGAGAGCATCTTGAAAACGACACCGTCTATGACTGTCGTCTGGAAATCCAACCGCTTCCATCTGAAAGCTGAGAACAACCTCCGCGGCCATTGCTCCTTCCCCACCTTCTTCAAAGACCACAGCTTCTTCCCCATTGCAACCAATCTCTCTGTCTCTCTCTCTCTCTCTGTTTCGCTCTGGAAAACAGTAGCTGTGATCTGTGGCTTTATAAATGTGATTGGGTGCCTCTTTGGATGCCTCAAAAAGAAAGAAAGGAGAGTACTGGTGGTGGTAGATGGCCGAAGCTCATTATGGGAATTGATGAGGGTAGTTTTGTACTTTATTGAGGTTAAAGTGGAAATATATTCTATAATCATAGGGTATTCTCGTCTAACAGCGAAGCCTGGTTTTTTACACCTTTTTGTTGAGTTTAATATTGGGTCGTCGTCTCCAACGGTGGACAAAAATGTTTGCAATGTGTCACACGTCGGAGCAGCCACCACGATTTCATGTTGGATATGGTTGTATTTTTGCTTCATTTTTCCATTTGGTGGTTTTTTGTTTTAGCGGTGTGTTGTTAGTTGTCTGTCTAAATTGAATTTTTTTTCGTTGATTTCCTCGTATTTGGTTCTTTTATTTATTTATTTTGTAGTTAGGATGTTTGACATTGCGATTCTATAGTTAAAATTTGTGATTTTAAATCAAGTCAAAGAAAATAGGATGTTTGGCATTTCATTTAAAAAAAAAAATTTACAATTTGACAATATATATATTTTGTGTTTTTCAAATTGCAAGTAAGAAGATTTTTTAAAAAAAAATACACAATTTTTAAATGCTAGATTATAGTTTGAGAAATATTAGGAGTAATAACTCTTTTATTAATAGAGACTTACTAAATTGATGTGTAGCTAATTCATTTGAGAAAAACAAAACAATTAATTAAGAGAAATATAAGGAGTACTAATGAATGATCTACACATAAGTTTAGTAAGCCCTATTAGTAAAATAGTTAATACCCTAACATTTTAATACTCCTAACATTTCTCTTGCAATTTTAAAGTCTAAACTGCAATTTTGTCAAACGCTTTAATTGTGTTTTTTTTAAAATTACATTTTTAAATCGTATATTTTAAAATAGTAATTTTTAATAACACTTTGTGAAATTCCAAATCCAAAAGAACCCTTCTTAAAAAAAAAAGAAAATAGAAAAGGAGAAGCAACTATGAAAAGGATCCTGTCAAAATTTTTGACATGATTTATCGACGTTTAATTAAATAAGTTAGGTTAACATTGATTTTATACCCATATCTCTACACGACCGAATTTTGACATGATTTATTGACATTTAATTAAATAAGTTAAGTTAATAATGATTTTATACCCATGTCTTAACACGACCCAAACCCAACATAACTTGGCAATAAATTTATTTTTACTTGATTCAAATTTGGATTTAATTAATTCATGAATGAGGGTAGCTTTCTCTCATGTATTTACGTATATAACCGTTAATTAAGACAGCTTTATGACAAAAATGACAACTAGTGGGTGGTTGGTTGCTGTAATCCATTTGGTCTCAAACTCAAACGGTCGAGTGGTCCTCGTGTCCGTTGGTGCTGTAGACCTTTTTCTGGTGATCCCTCCTTCATGCTCAAAGTTCTCCAACGGTTAAATCTTATAAAATTCGAAAAAGAAGAACATATTGGTCCAGTTAATTATTTGTGTGGGTGATTAGGTTTCCAACATATGGAAAGGCAAAACTTTAAAAAAAAGAAAAAAAAGAAAAAGCAAAGTCGGTTCTCATTCCGCCAGCTCACTGCTTGATCCAATGGGACATCGATTAGATGATTTACTAAATCTAAGAAACCAATTTGACAGCTATTTAAGTCGGAGATGTTTGGAATAAGTCCTCCTATGATTGTAACATTTACTGGGTTCTTTTTATTTTATATATATTGTTAATTTTTCAAATATGAGCATTTCAAATGAATTTTTAAATGTGGAATTCATCACTAATATTGAAAACAAATCGCAACTATAAAACTCTTTTCAAAAAACAAAATTTTTTTTTTTTATTTATTATTTAGAATACTTCAAAATAAAACAAAACACAAAATACATATAAAGAAACAATTACAATAAACATTCGAGGATCTCATCTTGGTCGCCAAGATAATCTTTCGACAACCTTGTGGCGGTTGCTAGAAATTTCTAGTGGCCATGTATCATTCGCCAAGAACTTGTAACAATGTCCCCAAGTAGTAGTAGCTTAACCAGTTGTGGACCACATTTCATGAAACATAGGTCATTAGTTCAAATTCTTTCTTCTCCTTTCATTGTGTGGACAAAAAAAAAAACCCTTTAAAAGCCATGAGAAAGTTGACAGTCATATTAAATAATTATTAATATGCGATTATGATGCCTAACATCTTTCCAATCATGTCCATATGCTGAGAAAGAGAGCTTGTTGCTATGAGGGAGACCTTTAACTTTATGGACTCATTTGGTTTGCAAAATACGTATTTTATTAGGAAATAAAATAAATATTAACAATAATAAAGGAGAGCAGAATAAAATAGTTATTCATATTCTTTAGTTTAATAATGACATATACTCTAACTAGAATTGAATCAAAATTACTAAGGGGTTGTTTGAAAACCATTTTATGGTTCTTACTGTACATCCGGGATGTACTGTAGCGCCTGATAGTTTTGACTTTTTATTAAAAGGCTTGGTTAGTCAATTACAATTTTACCCTTATTATTTTTCTCTCCTTCACCCACGATTTTCTCCACCTCCGTTTGTTCTCTCCTGATTCCCTCCACACTCAGACGAACATTCAACCACATTCCTTTAGCGCCTTGCCTGCACCGTTCCTCCAGCACCCAGATTCTTCTATTGGCAATGTTCAATCAAACGAACGGAACAACATTTGGGCATGAAAACCCAAGGCTTAAAATGCCATTTTCGCATCTGTTTCTATGAAACCCAAAAACAGCAGATATTCCATGGTTCGCATCTGTAATGGGGTTTTGATCTGCCCAAGGTTTGTCTCTCTCTCACGATTCTCACCCCATCCCCAGACATCCTACCATGTCCATTCGAATCATAGCTTCAGTAGGCCGAAGAGGAAGAGGAAGAGGAGGGTGAAGAAGGGGATTTGAGGTCGGAGATCGGGACGCGGTCAAACTTCAGGGGCTCAATGGCACCGCCGGCTCCACTGATGGCGAATTCGGAGGATGTGGGGTCGTCGGCGGGGAGCTTCCGGACCAAGGAGATCTGGTCGGACAATAATATGAAGGTGGTGGTGAGGCACAAGGACTTGAAAGAGATTGTGGCCGCCATTAAGAGTGAGAGAAAGTTTCCCTATTGTGTTTTTCTTAATTTATTTTGTTTTGAAGAAGTTGTTTGGTTGCTGAGAAAATGTTGGAATTGCTTGGGGGGTAAATTTAGCTCTTCCCGTTCAGAGTTGGGTTATGGTTTTTGGATCAAATCGATTGAAGATCTTGGGATAACTGAATTTTTCCTGCATTTTCTTAGAACCCAAACGCAGAATTATGCCTGGTTTTGCCTCTGGTCGGTGGCTAGTGCACTGGGTTATCTCGGCTGGGTTATCTCGTTTGGAGATGAAGAGAACAAGAAGAACAATAACAAAAACAAGATGGGTATTTCGGATGTGTAGAAGATTTATTAAGAAACGACAAAAATCTGAACAGTACAACTTGGAACAGTACATCCCCAAACGTTTTATCAAACACCACCTAAAAATCTCATATTATTTATTTCCTTTTTTTTTTCAACTCATACTAAACAAAAAAAAAAAAAAAAAATAGAAAATAAGGTGGGTGGTCAGCCACAAAATGCCCGGGGTTAGTTGTTGCCACCTTTGAAACAAATATAGGGTGGTGAGAGCACCCTTGAAGCAAATCTGGGGTGGTCACACCACCCCCAAACGCACCACCCCAAAGGGGTCCGAAGGTGGTGCGGCCACTTCTAACATTTTTTGTGGGTGGCCGACCACACCAGTTGGCCACCCAGCCTTATTTTTTAAAAAATTTAAAATAAAATAAAAATGATATTACATTCCTTACGAATAACTATTCCTTTAATTTTTTTTGAGGAATAGTTATTACTCTATGTAAAGGTCATAGAGTAATAACTATTCCTCTAATTCTTAGAAGGGTTTGTTAAGGGTTCTCCTTATAGTGTTATCCTAACATTCTCTTAATCTTACGTAAAACATGATTTAAGAAAAAATAAAATTATAGTACCGTTTTTTTGCTAACAGATTAATTTTTATGAGTTAATAGTTATGTTTTAATACTTTAAAACTTATTTTTGGATTTAAAACTAAAACATAAGGATGGAAGGTTAATCCTTTAGGAATGATATCACCTAAAATTGATTTAATCATCCTAAGTTTGATGATAATGCCTCAAATTTGGTGTCAATGCCTCAGATTTTGTGCTAATGTCTAAAAAAAGGGTGGTGAAAGCCACTATAATTTTATTTTTTCTCAAATTATGTTTTATGTAAGACTATGAGAACGTCAGGAGAATATTACAAGGAGAACCCCTAGCATTTTTCTTCTTAGAAATAGCCTATTATCATATAAAAGAATAACCATTCTATAGCAGTCACCAAAATGAATATATATAGACAGACTAGGGGAGAAATATGGTCGAAGTGCCATGGGCATCATCTTTTTAAGGTATGAGATGTATGGGGTCGGCTACTGTGTTTTATCTATATAGGCCAAAAGGGTCTGATACTCTATGGTGGGGCAGCATGTATCCTCAAAGCACATCCAACTCATATATAAATAGTTGACATCTTAATGGAAGACCATATGATCATCCTTGTCACAATACAAGTTATACAACACCCTAATTTTCGTTTTATGCTTCTTCTTTTTTAGTAAAAAAATGTGTAATAAAATATACAGATAATTATTCTTTAATACTCTAAAAAAAAAAAAAATTCTGTAATTTTTGGAGGACAACTTTTCATTGGCATGTTATTATTTCTTAACTCATTATTACGTTCCTGAATTCATGGACAACCAAATACTTTTACTTATCTTATTTTTTATTTTTTTCCTGCAGAGGAATGTGTTGATAGCAGCTAGGTTGGTTCTGGTTTTGTTCCTTCAATTGCTATTGGAAACAAAATGAACTCTTCCATTTTAATGGAGCATCTAGGTGCTGCCTTATTCGATGAGCAGTAGTTTAGTCAAAAGGTATTCTCCACCTACAGAACAACCACTCATCATAGAAGAACGTAAGCTAGAATGATTAAAATTATTCAAGAAATAACAGGCTAAACATCCATAGTATGCAAGAAAACCATTATTAACTACCAAAAAGAAAATATTTCCTATTTGAAGAAAAGTAATACTCAAACCTTAATTCAGGGTCAGGGTTTAATAAACGATAAATAAGATACAGAGCTTCAGGGATATGTTCAACCAAAAAGAGGTCCATTTGGTTCTTCACAGTGTTGATATCACGTTCAAGATGATTGCCAAATGGATGTCTACCTCCAGTGATGCAGAAAAAAATGACACAGCCTAAACTAAATAAATCTACAGCACGTGTTTGGCGCCCATGAAGTTGTTCTGGTGCTTGCCAACCAGAACTACCACAACCTGCAATAAGTCATTAAATATTAAGCTAATAATTTGAATAATGGTTAAGATTTCATGGACAGATATTAAGATATAACGATGTACAATGCACACTAAGAGAGTTCGTGACACACTGCTCCTAGATCATCTAGTTCCATCATAAACATTCTAGCAATTATCACAACTTGGATCCTACATAATGGCTAATGGATATTTTTAGAAAACTCATCACATAATGGCTCCAATTAGCACTGCATGTAATCAATGAACATGAAGGGTGCAAACCATTGACACCATTGACAGAATAACTAGGTAAGAGTACTTGCCAGTAGCATGATGACCCATGGAAGACATATTCTCAACAAGGCGCTTGCTAATGCCCATGTCAGAAAGCTTTGCACATACAGAATAAAACTTTGGTTTGTGGAATTCGTCCTGCAGAGGAATGTGTCCCTTGGGACACAAAACACAGAGATGAGATTTATTCCTCACTGCTCTATACTCTTTTTACAGGGGCTATTGGTGCTCCATTCCCAAGATTATTTGGAGACAGTTGTATAAATTCTGGGAAGGAGTGCACCAGCAAGCTACTATGGCTACCAAAAGCTGGGGATTGCCATTCCCATTTCTCATCACACACATGCTCTGGAAGAAAGGCATCAAAGGTACTCTAGACAATGGGCCTATCATTGAGCATCCGCAGTTTGGCCGGATTCAGTGGAATCAGAGTTATTCACACATGCCTCGAGGGCATCGGGCCAGAGCTGTAGATGAGCCAAAGATGATGGATATGGAAGAGCTAGCAGCGCCAGAGCTAGTTGAGCCAGTAGCTGAGCCACATGTGGCTGATGAAGAAGAAGAAGAGGCGGAGCAGGAGGAGACGATCACCCTTAGAGCTGTAGATTTTAATGCTTTGCAGGATACCCTCGAGGACATGCGATTTCAGATCGAAATATTCAAAGAGATGCACGCCAAGACAGGCTCGAGACCCAAGACATGCTGCAAGCCATTTTAGACAAGTTGCCACCAGCTCCATGACGTGTCAATTATTTTTTTTACACCTCTTGCATTACTTTTGTATTTTCTATATCCGCACATTGGACAGTGCGAATTTTGAGTTTGGGGATATTATTTGTGCACATTTTTTTTAATTATGCATTTTATTTTAATTATAGTTTATTTTCTTTTGTGAGCTTAATTTAATGAACATATGATCACTTTGTTAAGGGAATTTAAATTGTGTTATTTTCTTTGGCAGCATGAGATATAACATTTTCAATTTGACTTTCACGAGCACGTTGGCACGTAATTTGTGGGGTATAAATGCTGAGTTTAGTCATGTTGGTTTTGTAAGTTTGGATGTAGTTGGGTGACCCATTGGAAAGATAACCTTGGTGGCTTTAAAATAAAAAAAAAACAATTCATAATAAGTTGAGTTTTTCATTGAGGAACCGGACCTCTTGCCTGGCCAAGCAATGAGTGTTCGCGTAAAAAGATGAAAAATTCCAGTTAAGTAATTGTATGGCTAGTTAGGCTATGTAGCTCTTTTTGACTTGAGTAATTAAGCTCTAGGGATGTCTCTACATCTAGTGCTTTAAAATAGCCTAGTTTGGGAGTCATTGGCCCAACACTCGTTACATAGGTCATTTAGAAGCTTAAAAGAGTCAAGCATTGCATAGCCTACCAAAATAATAATAATAATAATAATAAACCTGAAATAAATAAACCTTGGTTATTGTGTCTAATGGGTGGTCTAATGAATTTTGAGTGTCAAAGCATGCATGATTAAGTTTAGTTTTGAAGTCCCATAATTATGTGCTAATTTCACTTTCACCAAAATTGATTCATGCAATGTCTCATAATGCCATGCTAGTAGCTTGATTGATAATTCCTTAAAAATTGTGAAGATGATGTTTGTTTAGTTAAGCTTGCTCATGAATAAGGACCATGATTTTTATATTATTGCATTGTTGAGAATAAAATGATTGTACAATGTTTGTGGGTATCATTCCTGGAAAACCCTCACAAAACTTCACTCGTCCTCTAGGAATTCCTAGGGGTTTAAAAGGCTTGTTGCATACGCTAAATGCAATCATTTCTCCCACGAAAGTGGACTTATGTTTATGTTTTAATTGTGTTTTTCATTTTGTTTTGCTAAGGGACTAGCAAAATGTAAGTTTGAGGGTAATTGATGAGTGCTTAAAAGTGTTTATTTGGACTCTTTAATTTATACTGTTAGGCTCTTGCTTTGTTAATATCTAATGTTTTAGTTTATTTTAGTGTTCTAGTATGTTGCAGGTCCGTGCAATCGAAATGTGGTTAAAATGGTGCAAATAGCCAAAGAAGCATTTCAAGACCTTGAAGTGCGCTCGATCTCACAGGAGCTGCGATCGAGCACACCTGCGATCTAATAAATGAGCCAAGCGCTGTGCTCGAGCACCAGACCTCGCGATCGAGCGCATGCTTTGTCAACCTGCGAAGTGCGTGTTGCCCTAGTTGCCATCGCTAACCTACTGCGCCGTGGAAATCCAGAACGGTTACGCACACTCGACATGTATCTCGCGATTAAGCGCAGTGCGATTAAGCGTAGCCATGCAATCAAGCGCACATGACCTGGCAACAACCCTAATTTTTGCTTATAAATAGAACATTTTGTATAGTTTTTTATTTACGTTTGGAAACACTTGGAGGTGCCTCAATGGCCTAAGTCCTCCATGTTCATCACTGTAAAACCCTCTAAACGTCATTTTATCATTTAATGTTTTTATTTGTTTTATTTTAGTCTCTTATTTCCTTCATTATGGATTTGTTTATATATATTTATGTTTAGTTCATATTTTATGTCATTTAATTTAATGCATGTTTGATTCAATCACAATCTTGTGACAAGATTGTGATTGGTTGTTGTTTATGGATCATTTTTCGTCCAATATTCGTTGTGATTTATCCGGGTTACATCAAATGGTTTAATCGAGTCCAATATCCGTTGTCGTCAACAATACACATCGGATGATTCAATTTCGGTTCAACATCTGTTGTGACCATTTATGAGTTAATACTTCAAATGATTCGACTAGATTTTGTAAAGGCAAAAGAACATGCGTAGAGCTAGGCCGTATGACGGGTGTGTGTATTATCGTGAGAATAGGACATGCATTTTAGCCTAATTGTTTGATAGATGTGTGAATTAGCATGATTATATGTTGATTAAATTGTGGTGCGGTGGATTAGGGACCTTAGTCATTTTTATTTCTTTATTTTATTGCATTTAATTTAGTCTTTATTTTCTGCACCCCAACTGTTTGATTTTGGGACTAAGTTAAGATATTATTAGTTTAAACATTTTAAATTGGTTTTTGACAAACCCGATTCTCTGTGGGTTTGACACTCGCACTTGCACAACCATTTTATTACAAACGACTTGTGCAATTGGTGAGTACTATTTTTGGTACAATCACACATTCATCCATGACATAGAAGTTTGGACCATCTTCTTTCTCAACCCGAAAGCCAGGATAACATACATATCCACGACACATAGGTCAGGACCAAAGGGGATCAAATCAAACCAACGAGGCAAGAGCATTATTATGGTGAAATTTAAAACCGCTATCTGCACTAACCGCTTTGAAAGCAGTTAGTAAAAACCGCTAACTGCCTTTTTTTAAAATATAATATATATTTATATTATATATATTTGATATAGTAAATAACAATATGTTATTTTAGTCTAGTGGTTATCGCCTTTTTACTCAGGAGTCCCGATTTCGATTCCCCCCACCTTTGACTTTTGTTTGGGTTTTATATTTTTATTATTTATATAATATAGAAATGCAAAACGATGTAGTTTTTCACTTCTATATATTCATTTCTTCCTAACCCAAAATGATAATTTTGTTGTAATTTTATTCGTATGTTATATGTTGTAGAAAGTGACTAACAAGATTTTGGTATAATGTTCCAACATATGATGCTCACTTTAAACTAATAATTTTTAATGCTAAAATGACCATGAAAGAGGGAAAAAAATGTTTAAAGTAAGCAAAACAATGGTTTAAAGTGAGCCCAAAACCGGCAAAAAAAAAAAAACCTAATAAAAGGTTATAAAAAGCGGTTAACGCATGATTTATCAATAACCGAGCGTTTAACCGCTAGGCGATTAACACGCTAAGCGGTTAGTGGAGGCAGTTAGTAGATTCTACTAACCGCCTAGGTAATTAGCGGTTTTAGCCACTAACCGCAACCACTATTTCACCCCTAAGCATTATTACAAGCAAAAACACAATAGAAATACAGGGAAAAAACAAATACAAGAAAAAAGAAAATATAGGGAAAAATCGATCACGTTCAAGTAGACCTCGACCACTAACAAGTGCTTTTGAAGTTCGTCGCGGGGGGTGCGGAATAAAGCCCGGTAGTAGGTGGAGGGTGATGAAACTGACGCGGAGGAGATCGGCATAACTACAAAAATAAAACACACACAAAACAAATAGAGAAAGAACAATACAGGGAAAAACCAAAACCAAAAAACAGGGAGAACAAACAAAAACAAAAAACAACAGGAAACAAATCAAGAACAGTGAAATAAAACGCCTAACATCAACCAAAGAGGCTTGGACAATATCTAGCCGAAAGCACCACTGAGGAAGGTGGCGATGGGAGAAAGGCGAGGGGGGGACGCACAGATGACTTGCCACAGACGGCGGGCTACGAAAACACCGAGATCTGGAAGACCAAAGCAGGGAAAAAAACCGACAACAAGAAAAAAAAAAAAAAGAAAGGGAGAGGAAAGAGAAATAAGAAAGGGAGGGGCACCGGGACTAGGGCATCAAGTAAATAACTAGAGCCCAATGCGAAGGAAACGTAGGGAGGGATGGCCGGAGGCCAACCCTCCTCCCCAGGGGTGAAAGCGCTTTGGCGAGCGCGAAGGGGGGGGGTAGACCATGCATTTGAGTATGGAGCATGATTGACAAAACAATTTAAATGTTTTTATAATATGTTCGAAATTGTGTTTAGAAGTTTAAACAATATTTTTACTATCTAAAAAACTGTGCAAAAATAAAAAATTGGTTTGTATGATAACAAAACTCACAAAGTAATTCTTTAACTTTTTACTCTAAAAATAACAAAAATGCACTTTTGGAAAACACTTAAAATTGAAGTTTTTTTTCTTAAAAAAAAAAAAAAATAAATTTAAAAACACAAAATTTTCAATGCAATTTCAAACATACTCTTAATCCAAGCATAATTAAATAACTTAAAGAAAATCATAGCAAAAGTTGGAGACAATGAAACCCATTATCCTTTGCGAGATGATGAGCTGCATATTGAATATATGCAAAAACCATAATATAGGTATTAATATCATAAGAAGTTTTCATCACTCTCAATTAAAAAAAAATGATAAATTTAATAATTTATTTATAATTGTAATTTTAGAAATTTATGTCAAATGTAAAATAAGAAAAGAATAGAGGAAGTATGAGAGGAAGAGAACACAAGTGATTTGGGGAGATTCGGTTTTAAATACCTATGTCTACCACTAGTAAGTGCCCTATAGAGTTACATTTTTATTATATTATATTGTGCTGTATTTATAGATAAATTAATGTGTGGTAAGTAAATAAGATATTGTGTGAAAAATAAAGTAAGTTGCTAATGTGGAAAATATAAGGCAACCTAATATATATAAAAAAAAACCTAGATTTTGTTTTTTAACACAATACTTGAGCATCTCCAGCAATGGTTGCTAGTTTAGCTACTCAAAAAGTATAACCCACTACTTTAACAACTGTTTTTTTACTACACACTCCAACATACCTTCTATTTTACTTTTACTTCATTTTAAATATTATTTCTCATTTTTTTATTATATTTTTTTGCCAACACTCAATCAAAGAGAAAATAAACGTATATATAAAATCATTTATACAAACAAAAAAACAAATACATTCAAGGAACATTCACCATACAAAAAAGAAATACATAACATAAAAATCATCATAAATTCCACACAATTGCAATATGTAGAAATGCAATTCACCAAGGCAATAAAAAGTTCAAATGAAATGAAAATTTCTTAAGATTGACCATGCAATTGCCCAAAATGCTCGATGAGGTTGTATTGCAATTGGAGTTTGACTATTTCTAATGCTTAGATGCCTTTGAATGAACTCCACAAATTTAAGAGTACGATCATGAGAAATTTGTACTTGAGGAATTTCATCAATTTGCTCATATTCAAACTCATTCGCATCGTCAGTATCTCACTCATTTTCAATGATTATATTATGCAAGCTTTCAAAATGTTGATGAATGTTTAACAATTCCAACCACGTGCAAATCCATAAATTATTGCGAATTGTGCTTGAAGCACTCCAAATGCACGTTCCACATCCTTTCTTGTTGACTCTTGGGTTGTAGCAAATTGTTTGGCCTTTTTCCTTGTGGACATGAAACTGTCTTTTACAAAGGTTGACCACTGTGGATATATACCATTAGTAAGATAATATCACTTTTTGTAGTTATGGCCATTGATTGAGTAATTAGTTGAAGGATCACGTCCTTCAACAAACTTGGAAAACACAGATGATCGTTCTAAAACATTATGTCATTGTAAGAACTTAACCTAAAAAATGCATGTCATATCCATAAATCTTGTGAAGCCACTATTTCCAAAATTATTGTTGGTTCATATCAACGACCTAAGAACATACATGTGACGCCTTGTCCAATGGGAATATCAATTAACTAGTAATTGACCCCATGGTGCGCCATCCCAGGCATGCCCCTCCAAGACACTGGCTAAAAACAACATAATAAAGTCAAATGTGAACATCTAAAATGAGGAACTTACAAAAAGAAATGTGCGTAAGGCTTAAGAACGACACTAGGTCGAAAATATGCTTTCTACAGCACCTCCCAACGTAAGGTTTACAAAATAAAAATGCTATAAATAAAAAAAAAATTGGGGTTCATCACTGTCAGATTAATGTGAGTGTGCTCAAGCGCACTCGGGTCTTCAAGGCTCCTATGGCACAGCACTTAAACGATGTGTGCTAGGGTTGACGTGGTCGTGTGCTCGATCGTGGGCCTACTTGTGCTCGAGCACAAATGTGCTCGATCATTGCTCTATGCACTTGATTGCACTTTCAGGTATTTTCTATTCCTTTGCTTATTTCGACCCTCAAACTGCATTTTTCTGTCAATGACCTTTAACACACTAAAACACCAAAACTAACAAATTTTTTTTAAAATAACAAAATTAAGAGCTTGACAAATATAAGTTAAAGGGCCCAAATATACAATATTTGGCACTCATCAAATACCCATAAACCTACATTTTGCTAATCTCTTAGCAAAACAAAATGAAAAACACATCAAAACAAGAAACATAAGTTATTGTCGTGGGAGAAACGATTGCATTTAGCATATGCAACAAGTTTTTTAAACCCCTAGGCATTCCTAGAGGACGAGTGAAGTCTTGTGAGGATTTACCAGCAATGATACCCACAAATATTTTTTGGCACTACATTATTGACAGACAAAAACTTGCACACAAATACATGGTTTATACATCATGAGCAAATTTAATAAGGTGGACATACAAACCACATTATCTAGGCATCTAAACATCATTCAACTCATAGTTGAAAAATTGAGACAACATATACTCCAATAAGTGCAAAGTGGACAAACACAAACTCATAGGGTTTCAATTATTCTCAAAGCTTATGTACCCCAAAATTCATAGGAATGCAATAAGATGAAAAACAATCAAGGCTTGAATCTAAAGGTGCAAATTTTTTGTGTAGGTTGTGCAATGCTTGACTCCCTTAAACTTCTAATCGACTAATGTAATGAGTGTTGGGTTAGTGACTCCTAAACCAGGTGGTTTTAGGACACTAGATGTAGAAATATCCTTAAAGGCTTAATTATTTAAGTCAAAAAGAGCTATGAAGCCTAATTAGCCATACAATCAATCAACTTGAATTTCTCATCTTTTTACATGAACATTCATTACTTGATAAGGTAAGAGGTTCGGTTACTCAATGAGGAGCTCAAACTCATGATATATATATATATATATATATTATTTTTTAGTCAAGGTTTCCATCACCAAATCAACCTACAAATCTTAAGAGACACACTCCTTAAGTCAAATCTTATACCTCACAAACCCTATGCTAGTGTGCATGTGAAAAACCAATCAAACAAGTAAAGTCTCTTTAATCCAACACATGAATCAAACAACTACAATTTTGAATGATATTGTAATACCTCGATAAAAACAAACCTTTTTATTAAACAAAATCCTTTCCATAAAGAGCGCTTAACTAAGGCCTTCTATAAAGCTGCTTAGACAAGGCCCAAGACCCTTAGTTTTAACCTAATCACACTTTGAATCTTTAGAAAATAGAAGCCAAACATTGACCCTTAAGGGGCGGACGTACGCTAGGTCTAGTGGACATACGTTGCTTATCTATAGTGCGGACGTACATGGGGGGACCATAGGACATACGCCTTGTAAACCATACAAGCGGACATACGTGGGACTATCGGACGTACATTACTTTTTGAAATATCCTTTGGGTAATGTTTGGACGTACGAGACACCCTTTGGACCACTGTGCAAGAACCACCGGACGTACGCTACTTTTTAGAATACCCTCTAGGTAATGCCTAGACATACAAGACACCTTTTGGACCACTGTGCAAGAACCACCTGACGTACGCTAGGGTTGCTGGACGTTCGCTGGTGTTGCACAAATTTAATTGTACTCGTCAATTGCACGAGTCGTTAAGCAATGTAGCGGGTGTGCAAGTGTGAGGTCAATCCACAGAGAATCGTGCCTTGTGTAGAAACAAATTTAAATGCCTTAACTAATAATATCTTAACCTAGTCCCAATATCAAACAGTTGGCGTGCAGAAAATAAAGACTAAATTAAATGTAATAAAATAAATAAATAAAAACGCTAAGGTCCTTAATCTACCTCACCACAAATTAATTAACATATAAACATGCTTAGCTCATACTCAATAACAACTATGCTACAAGGCATATTCTGAGCGCTAACACAATGTTCATATTTCCGTTTGTCGATAAAGCACATATGTATACCTATTGTTATTATAAAATCTTATCGAACTAATCGATGTAAACACTATTTTAAGAGGTCACATTAGATATTGGTTCGAAGACAAATCATCCGATGTATCTTTGGTTGCAACGAATGTTAACGTTTAACGATTTGTAAACAACAATCAACACACTTTTGTCACTAAAATGTATTGAAACGAAAATACATAAATTAAATGACAGAATAATACGAACTAAATATGAATATATATAAACAAATCCATAGTGAAGTGAATAAGAGACTAAATAAAAGCAAAATAAAACATTAAATTAAAGAAATGACGTTAGGAGTTTTTACAATGAAGAACAATGAGGTTTTAGGCCACTAAGGGCGCTTCAAACCGTCTCCCAAGCGTCTGGCCATTTACAAAAGAAATGGGTGGTATTTATAGGCTAAATTTAGGGTTTCAGTGCTACCAGGTCAGATAAGTGCGTTCGATCGCACTCGTGCATGAATTTCGGTATATGATGGGCACAAGTGTGTTTGAACGCACATAGTACGTTTGAACGCACTGCCTTCAGAATTAGCCCTCACATGTGAAATACAAAGTTGTATATCTTTGAGTTAGCTTTCCAAAGACACCAAGATCACCCCAATTGGAGTTCTACAACTCAAGATATGGTCATTTTGGTGGGACTCATCGGGTACGAATTATCGCTCGACTCAAATTTGCTATCAAAGCTCCCCAAACTATCTTAAACCTCAAAGTTGATGGCATTAACCCCAAATGCAACTTAACAACCTGCAAAACACTAAAACACCAAAACTAACCAAACAATTATAAATTAACAAAGCTAAGAGATTAACAAACATAAGTTAATGGGGGTTAAGTATACAATATTTGACACCGATCCGTTGGTTTGACAAAAAGTTGGTGGTAGACTTTCCCTATAAATACCCACCCCCTCTTCTCATTTCTCATGCCCACTTCTACCCTTTGTTGTGCCCCTAGGCTACCAGAACCCCTTTCTATGTTTTAAGAGAGAATTTGGTAAGAAATAGTGCTTCCAAGAGGAGTTTCCAAGGAGGGGAGGCCATATCCTTGCTCAGCTTCGGGGTAATCCTTGTTTCCCTTGTAGTTAACATTGTTGTAGCCCTTGGTTTATGCCTTATTGAGTTTTCCCAAAATGTTCATCAAATTTCTTCAAGAAATGATAATGTTTTCAAAAGACTGTTTTAAAGTTTCATTGTGTTGTGATTTATTATGTTGCATGTACTCTTTTATTAGCTTAGAGGAGGTTTAGAGGTCTAGAAGTGTTATAGGAACCATGCATTGTTTGAATCTTAAAATGGTGTGCTTAACACATTGAGCGGACATACGCCATCGGGGCAGACGTACAATCAGTGAGCAGAGCAGTAGTTTTAAAGCTTTGCAAGTGCATGCTTTAGCCTAGTGATGAACACCGAATGTTGCACATTCAATCCCCTTAACTCGCATATGTTAATTTCTTAACATTGTTATTTGTTTGATTTTGTGATGTTTTTATGTTTTTAGGTATTTAATAAAGATACAAGAAAAATCATTGATTTTGGGCTTAAAGCACAATTTGAGAAGACCTAGATGATATGATTAAGCTTAACCAATCATAATAAAGGACATATATGATGCGGTTAAGTTTAATCAAATCAAGGAAAGGATAAAATCGGAATTTCTCCAATTGGAGTCAAAATTGGATCATATAGAATTTCATATTCTGAATATGTCTCAGTATTTTGTCCATAACTTTCAGGTCAAATGTCGGATTAAGTTGATTCTAGCGGAATTGGAAAGCTAATTCAAAATTATACAAATCATGCTGAAATAGAATTTTCCTAAATCAGATTCCCGCTATGCGAAAATCGTCCCGCAAGAGAAGGAGGCAAATCTAGATGAATCCTATTCCGATTTGTACATGGATTGCTTCCTAATTTGACTAGGAAATTGAATTCCGAATTTCTAGGTTTCCTAGGGCTTATAGGGATTTGTTTACCCCCTATAAATAGGCCTCTAAGCTTCAAAAGAAATGTACTTAGTTTTAGACATAAATTATTTCTTGAAGGCTTAGCGGAGTCATGAGCGGCTAAAACCCTTTGTGAGGTGTTGATGTAACCTTATCCAAGCACAATGATTTGATTGTATTTAATTTCTAGATTTTCAATTTATACACGTTGATTGTATAACTGTGAGAATTACTACATATGAATTTTGTTCTTAATTATTAAATGCAATTGTTCTTAAATTCTAAATTCAATATTTGTGAAATTCTTATCTTGTCTTAGAAAGTCTTTTACTTTTATTAAACTTAAATCATTCTTGTTTTATGTGATCATGAGGATAATGGTTATACAATGGGATTAATTGACATATGATCAATAGGATTTGATAGGCCATGCCTAGGGAAGACGAATTGTACTACATCCTAGTTTAGTGTATTTTAGGTAGACAGTCCATTCCAACCAGAAGATGGGTTAAACTTATTCATTGATTGTATGTATCCTGTTAAAGAGTTTTATAATTTATACCTAGGGAAGACGGGTTGTGCCATATCTTAGTGGTTAGGTGGACGATCCGCCAACCGAAGATAGATTATCCTTATTCTTTAATACAATAGTTTCTTGCTTAATTATAACATGCGTAGAATGAATTTCTATGATTAAATCTAATTAGCCATTGTTGTACGGATAGAGGTGAAGTCAATACCCCATTTTCTCTCTCATTTATTCACTTTCAGCTTTACGTTAATTTTATGCACTTCAATTACAGACAAAAACAAATCTCCTTTAATTAATTTGATTTTAATCTTTTGAATTTGATAACGAAACCCTTGCAGTCCTTGAGGTTCGACACCCTTTATATAGCCCTATCCTACGTGATTTGTCCTATTGCGAGTGGTTTAAATTATTATTGATATATTTTTGGACACAAAAAGACCACATCACCTAGCTATATTTTTAGGTTAAATAGGGCCTAAAATGATGGTGTCTTGTATCTATTATGACATGACTTAGCTTTGTGGAAGGATTCACTTGAATGTGCGAGGTAAGTAGACACTTACACCCCTTTTATGTAAAACGCGGGCTATGTCAATTGACTGACTACGAGTATAATATGAGCATGACTATTTTCTATAATTACTTGGTAATTGTACTATTAATTAACTGCTAAGATGCATCGTAAGACATGATGGTCATATGTTACTATATAGACTACATATTATGGTCAAATGTGTATTATATGAGGGCTTTGGATCCATTAGTTTCATGATCACGGTGCAACCATTTCCAATGGTTCAATCATTATAGGACGGACGTCATTAGTTAGTGTGGGTCACTCGAGGTCGTACTCGATCATGCCATAAATGTTACGTATGATATGTTGTGCAATGGTTGGGGCATTGACATTGTACAACATGCCATACGAGAGACCATGTATGAGAGTTATGACTTATAATGCATTAGCCTTTTTCTGCATTAAAACAATTAGGTAATTATCACCAGCTCTACACCATATGCTTTGAAAACCTTAAAACCTATTAAATGGTGTATTAATGGAGGTAATGCTTTCTTTTTTATTATTACTCAAATTGTACGTTTATTTTCATTAATTAGGCTTATATCATATATAAGATGTAAGGTTTACTTACTAAGTTGTTAGACTTACGCGGTTATTATTTTCTAGGTAACTTGGCTTATTGCTATGGAAGTAGCAAGAGATGCTACTGCCTGACTGGTTAGACTTTACTTATAATTACAGGTTTGCCTTTACTGTTTAATAGCACCATGTTCTTGATGAATTATAGTAACTCAGATTTATTCACATTCCTTTGCATTTACTCTAAAGTTTTTATAAGGGTGATCTCTCATTTGGTCACAAGTTAGCTTAAATAGGTAAATTGCCAATGACTCCACAAGATTAGCTAAGGCTAATTTTGGAGACGTTATAGTATGGTATCAGAGCATATGGTCTTGCTGACCATAGCTATAAATTTGAGAGTAGGATATAGCGTCTAGGCTTGATCTTAAAGAACTAGAGCATATGATAGGTTTAATCCCCTTGTTTATGGGTGTAGGCCACTATAACGGCCTATTTGATTGTTTGACTTGGGATGAATGGGATCGCTTGTTCTGCATTACAAGCATTGATCTTGCTTCATACTCAAATGCGCGATGGTTGTAGACGTCTACCGACTATTTGCGAATGGCTAGTTGAGTTTGGACCATATGCACCCAGATACCAACCTCGCCCTGGTAAATGCAAGGTTTCAACCTGGGCTAACTAAGAGCTGAAGCCTTTTATCCCTAAGCCAGTTGAAGGAAAGGAGGCATACACAACGACTAAAAGGAAACCAGTCATACCTAAGTACCTTCGTATCTCAGCAATACAAGATTTCCCACCTATCCTTGGAATGTTTAACCCTCATCTCAGTGACGAAAGGAAGTAAGCAATACATACTCATCTAACTTCGATTTCAAATGAATACGCTTGAATGGAACTAGAGGAAATTCGATTGTTGAAGGCGGGAGCATTACCGGATGGATCCGATCATCAAAAGACTACGTTTCTCTCTAGCATCAACAAGGACTACGAGGCACTGGTTAAGGATGAGGAAGACCCGTCGAGGACTTGTCCAGGAATGATAGGTCTTGGGGTAGTAATCCTTAGATGTTAGATAGCTAGGTTTTCTCTCACCCTTAGCAGTGGTGAGTTTTGTGTTTGGGCATCTAGGGTTGATTGTAGAGCACAAAGGAATTTTCACTGTACCCCAAATTTCAGATAATAAAATCATTTTGACCTGCCTCACTTATTCTTAACTATTCTTTTCTGAGCCTTGCAAAATTTCTAAAAGCTTTCAAACAAAAACAAAAACAAAAAAGGGGAAAATACGTTTTAGCCCCCTCAACTACCACCCAGTTACGTTTTAGCCCCCTAAACTATCAAAAGTTGTTAAATGGCCCCTTCAACTACCAAACAGTTATGTTTTAGCCCCCTCCGTTAGTCTTTGCCGTGAAATTGGATGGAAACATCAAAACTACGTCGTTTTGAGATTGCAAGTTACCAAAATACCCTCAACTAAAGGAGGGGGCTAAAACACAACTGTTTCGTAGTTGGGGGGGCCATTTAACAACTTTCTCTTCCCATTTGCTTTTCGTTTTTCTCTGCCTGGCTTGGCTAGCCATGGCTTTGTGCTACTGGGCTTACCCCGGCAGCCCTACCTGGGGATGGAAATCGCTGCCTCGGAGCCCTAGAGGTCCAAAATCGCTGCTCAAATGGTTTCCGTGATTGCATGTCGCTCCGCCATCGGAGATAAGTTCTTCTCTGTCCGCCTTGTCTAGGCAACCCAACTAGAATGGCAAAGGCCTAGTTAACTGGTTATTGCTAGCATCAAACACTATGGCCTCCTTCGAAATCCTATCTCGTCTGCAAGACAACTGTTATGGTTATTCGGAAAGAGTACCTCTGTTAGAAACAACAGAGCTTTGGCAATGCTTCACAGGATTGGACCGTGAATTTGTTGTTGGCGAGAGTGAGATATAGAACGTGAGAGGCCATTGTCGTGAAGCATGCATAAAATTGTTGCCGTTTATGAAGAGGGCGTCGAGGTTCTATGTGAATATTTGAGGGGGACCTAACAAATTGAACCGAATATCCAAGAATGTCAAGCTATTCATGAAACAGAACTGCCGTAGAAATGGACCAAGAATTTGTTGTTGCTTATGTCGAGCTCGTAGAGATATGGAAGGTTGGAGATGTTGGGGATATTGTGCCGCAAAGTTGTTGGAATTCGCTTAAGAGAGCGATGTCGAAGCCGATCAAGAAAGCCGTCATGCGTTGGGGCACCAAGCTGGAAGCCATTAAAGTCGATGGAAGCGAGAGCTTAACAAATAGACAAAATAGCATAAACTAAAGGCATAACAAATATAAATATAAAAGAAAGTAAAATAGACAAAATAGCATAAACTAAGGCATAACAAATATAAATTAAGGGGCTTAAATATGAATATTTAAGCACTTATCACACCCCCAAACTTACATATTGCTAGTCCCTTAGCAATACAAAATTAAAAACTAAATGTAAAACAAAAAGATAAGTCCAGCTTTAAGGATGTACGGTTGCATTTGGCATATGCAACAAGCCTTTTGAACCTCTAGGAATTCCCTAGTGGACAGTGAAGTCTCGTGAGGGTTTTCAGAATGTTACCCACAAACATTATGCTAGTTCATGTTTATCAAAAAATTAAAGCATCACTCAAAATCATGATTTTCATTCATTAACAAGCTTAAAAAGTTAAACTCCATCTTCACAATGAATTGGAATCAAAAGTTTCATAACTTACAACAGGCAAGCAAAGGCATCACAAATTTGAAACAGTGTATAGTGAACTAGCACAAGACTATGAAGCTTTCCAAATGATTTCAATGTGCAATGTCTCCATATCTCAAGATTTACTGAAATTCCCATTAGAATGAACAACAATGGCATACTTTATTTTTTCTTTATTTTATTTTTTTTATATATATATATATATTTTTTTTTTTTTGACTCTGTAATGTCTAGTTCCCTTAAGCTTTCTAATTGACCCATGTAGCGAGTGTTTAGCCAATTACTCCCAAACCAGATGGTTTTAGGGCATTGGGTGTAAAAACATCCCTAAGGACTTACTAACTCGAGTCAAAAAGGCTACAAAACTAAACTAGTCATAATTTTGAACCAAATCAAATTTCTTCACCTTTTGACGTGAACACTCAATGCTTTGAGGCAAGAGGCCCAGTTACTCAGTGAAAATCTTATAAATGATCTCTTTTTTTTTTTTTTTGAAATATGCCAATGTATCCAACCAATAGGTTATCCAGTTTCACCCAAAACATAGAAACATGCATATCAAGACCACATGTCATACCTCACCAATCATGTGCTAATGTGCTTGTGTCAGAGCAGATCAAACATGTGAATTCTCAATTGCCCAAAGTAAGTTACAAACTTAAAAATCCAACATCAGATCATGTGTTCAAAATTTTAAGCTAGCCAATGAATATCAAATCACAATTCTTAGATCAACCAAAATTTCAAGACAAACATGAACATGCAAATTTTTTTTTTTTTTTGAAAACAAAAGCTGGAACCAAGTGTGTAAATGTGTCTCTCATACCCCCCAACTTAAATTACACATTGTCCCCAATGTGTGTATAACATGGAAAGATCTTACCCGGGAGATGGATGAAACTATCGGGAGTAGGTCTGACTCAAAGCATTCCCCCTAAACTTGAACTCAAATACACTTGTTCCTGAAAAATAAAACACTGAAAGTAACAAAAGAAAAATCAAAAATAAAAATGAAAATAAACACACAAAGAAATAGTAAGATATGCAGTGGGGTGCCTCCCATGAGCGCTAAGTTTAACGTCTTCAGCCAGACATGATGTCCTTTCACTGTTGTTCCTCATGTGGAACCGAAGATGATTCTCCAGCAGCCGGTGGTAGTCTATCCAGAATGGCTTGAAGCAACTCCCCTTGTTTCTTAAATTACTGCTCTATAGTTGCAAAACGTTGTTCCATCCTTTCCGAACGCTGATTGGCACCACGCAAGAAGTCATATTCATTTTGGCTGATGACTACTGATCTTCTCCTACCTCCATGTTGAGGTGCAGGTTCATCCTCTTCCATAATGTCCGCCTCTTCCACTCTTTCTTCAGCAGGAATTTGCGCTCTCAGACCCCTAGGCATATGTGACAAACTGTGATTCCATTGGTTCCTGCCAAAGAAAGGGTGTTCTATGACAGGTCCGTCTTCGGGAGTTCCCTTAATGCCTTCTTTTCATAATATGTGTCAGCAGAAAAGGAAAAGGTAACCCCCAAGAATTGGTAGGTGGTCTTTTCCAAATTACCCTTCCCAAAATTTGTTCATCTCCCAAATGATGGAAGGAATGGAGTACCAATGGCCTTTATAAAAGGCATACAATGCCTGGATAAATGGATCACGCCTCTGAGTTTTATGGCCCAAGGGGCACACATTGTGGTAAAGAATGGAATCCACAAGCCAGAGTTGTGGAGGTAATTTGGAACGGCTGCCTGCATTATTCTTATTGTCCGCATACTGTCCATCACACATGTCATCAATTATTTGAGAAATGTAAAATGACTCCGGCTGCGCATCCATTTGAGCTTCCACAGGAGGATGATCATCATTGCATTTTAAGGCTGCAGCAATATCAGCGGTTGTCACCTCAACTGGCTTCCCTTTGACGTTTGAGAATAACACTCCCCTCCTGTTGCAATCAGTGTACAGATTGCTATAGAATTGAACCACCAGTTTGGTGTATGCTGTGGAAGTGACAGGTTTGAACAATTTCTTCAAACCACGGCGGTTGAATTCTTGAACTGCCCATTGGGTGGCTTCAAAATTTTTGAAGTCACCATTGACATCAAAGGTGGTCTCATAAAGGATCTCCCGCTGCTCACAGGTGGGTTGGGAGGATTGGGCACGGGAACTGGAAGCCTGAGAAGTAGAGCCAGTGGTTCGAGGCATTTTGAATGTGGTTCAGGACTTCTGGCAAACACGTGGTGTGCAGTTCTGAAACTAAGTGGTGCAAATCCTCTCCAAAATTTTTCCAACCCCCTGCAAAGTGGAGAAAAAACCACAACACAACAGAGAAGGCAACTCCAATATGTGGAAACAGATTGAAGTTGTCTCAAAATATTGAAAAATTTTGATATGTGAAGGTGGTTCGGATATTGTGAACACAATGAAGCAGACAATGTGGTGCGATGTGGGTGATAGAAATGGCTAGTGGTGGTGGTAGTGATGATTTATTGTGGGTGAAGTGATGGATGTACAGGGAATTTGGTAATGAGATAATGTGCGATGGAGTCTTGCAAAGCTCAGAGATGAGTGTGGCGGTGGATAGCTGGTGGGGAAATGGGGGCGAAATGACCTATAAGTAGGTTATAAAACCCACTGGGATGAATACGGTCGATCGCTCTAAGTGGGCGATCGATCGTAATCGTGCCAATTTGCGTGTATGAGTAGTGAGGCGCTCGTGCGCCAATGGTTGGCACAGCGAGGATAGCGATCGTTCGCTGTTTTCACGGCGATCGATCGCTTATACAGAAGGTTCAGCACAATCTAAGGGGTTTCGACGATCGATCGCTATTTTCACGGCGATCGATCGCTTACACAGAATGTACAGCATATTCGGATGGACTTTTGCGATCGAACGCATTCACACAGCGAACGATCGCTTCCACAGACTGTTCCTTAGACTGAACCATTTTTTTTTGAAAAGAATGGACTAAAACAAACACAAAACAAAAGATAATGCAGAAAGGAAAGATTTACCTTATTAAGTGGCCTCAGTACCACTGCTCTCATAGAGGCGTTGAGCATCATAGATTGCTCCAACGCTCTCTCAATAGCTGCAGCTCTATTCCTTGGGAAAGGTGCACTTGGAATCCACCAGCTGTGGCTCAAGTGCTCTTGACGACGCTGCATATGGGACTGACTGAAGTGCCAAGTCTTCATCTCTTGGTATTAATTTAAATTCATAGTATGGCTTTACTCTATGACCATTCACGGTGAATGTCTGATTGTTTTCTGAACTATGAACCTCCAATGCGCCATGAGGGAACACCTTGGTGACAATACAAGGACCAAACCATCGGGATTTGAGCTTTCCTGGGAACAGTCTCAGCCGTGACTTGTAAATCAACACCTTCTGTCCCACATGAAATTCCTTCCTAATCAGCTGGCTATCATGGTATGCCTTGGTTCTTTCTTTGTAAAGCTTGGCATTCTCATATGCATCATGCCTCAATTCTTCAAGCTCATTCAACTGCAGCTTCCTTTTATCACCCGCTTGCTTCATATCAAAGTTGAATTTCTTGATGGCCTAATATGCTTTGTGTTCTAATTCCACCGGCAGATGACATGCTTTCCCAAAAACTAATCGGTATGGCGACATACCAATTGGGGTCTTGTATGCAGTCCTATATGCCCAAAGTGCCTCATTCAAGCGTAGAGACCAATCCTTTCTGCTGGTGATGACTGTCCTCTCTAGGATTCCTTTGATTTCTTTGTTGCTTATCTCCACTTGGCCACTGGTTTGAGGATGATAGGGAGTGCCAACTTTGTGAGTGATCCCATACTTCTTTAACAAAGAAGCAAAAACCTGATTGTTGAAATGGCTTCCTCCATCACTAATTATAGCTCTTGGAGTCCCAAACCTAGTAAAGATGTTATCCTGCAAAAACTTCACAACAACTTTGTGATCATTAGTCTTTGAGGAACAAATCGACCCATTTGGACACATAATCCACACCCACAAGAATATATAAATTTCCATATGAGTTAGGAAAAGGACCCATGAAGTCAATACCCCAAACATCAAAGAGTTCCACCACTAGAATGTTTTGTAATGGCATCGATTTCTTGATGAGATGTTTCCGACCTCTGCACTTATCACAAGATCTCAAAACAAAAGGCATCCTTGAACACATTGGGCCAATAAAACCAGATTGTAGTACCTTAAGAGCTGCGCTTGGCCCCAAAGTGTCCTCTACATGCAAACTGATGGCAATGTTGCAATGCTCAATTGATCCTCCTCTAAGACACATCTTCGATGATTTGGTCAGGCAGGATTTGAAGAGATCTGGTTCATCCCATAGTAATGTCTAGAGAGACATCAACCTCTTCCTTTCTTGACTAGACATACCGGAGGAAAAACTTTGGAAGTTAGATAGTTAACAATGTCTGCATACCAAGAAGTTGTACTTCGCAAACAATTGTTCATCGGGAAGTTTTCATTCAAGGGCGACTCATCTTCTTCTTCGTCATGGAGTAGCACGGATAGGTGATCTGCAACAACATTCTCACTACCCTTCTTATCTCTAATCTCCAAGTCAAATTCTTGCAATAAGAGTACCCATCCCGATCAATCTAGGCTTGGCATCTTTCTTAGCAAACAAGTATCTCAAAGCAGCATGGTCAGTGAATATAATAACCTTAGAGCCAATAAGGTATGATCTGAACTTCTCCAAAGCAAAAATGACAGCTAACAATTCTTTCTCAGTGGTAGAATAATTTAGTTGGGCATCATTCAAAGTTCTAGAAGCATAATAGATAGCATGGGGTACCTTATTGATTCGTTGTCCCAAAACAGCTCCCAAGGCAAAGTCACTAGCATCACACATTAGCTCAAAAGGAATGCTCCAATCAGGTGCCATCATTATTGGGGCTGATGTGAGCAGCTTCTTTAATGTGTTGAAAGCTATCATACATTCATCTGTCCATTCAAACTTTGTATCTTTGGCCGTGAGTACGAGAGGTCTAGAAATCTTAGAAAAATCCTTGATAAATCTCCAGAAATTCCGCATGTCCAAGAAAACTTCTAACACCTTTGGTTGTCATAGGAGGAAGCTTTGAGATAATGTCAATCTTGGCCTTGTCTACCTCAATACCCTTGTTGGAAATCAAATGTCCCAACACAATGCCTTGTTGTACCATAAAGTGACATTTTTCCCAGTTTAGCACCAAATTGCACTCTTCACATCTCTTAAGGACACTCTTCAGATGATGGAGGCATTCATCAAAATTGGAACCAAAAACACTAAAGTCATCCATAAATACCTCAATGAACTTCTCCACCATATCAGAAAAAATGCTCATCATGCATCTTTGGAAAGTGGCAGGTGCATTGCATAATCCAAACGGCATTCTTCTATAGGCAAATGTGCCAAAGGGGCATGTGAAGGTGGTTTTGTCTTGGTCCTCTAGTGCTATAGCAATCTGATTGTAACCATTGTACCCGTCCAAGAAGCAATAATAATTGTGGCCGGCTAACCATTCTAACATCTGATCAATGAAAGGCAACGAAAAATGATCTTTCCAGGTCACCTTGTTCAATTTTATGTAATCAATGCATACCCTCCAACCAGTGGTTATTCTAGTAGGTATGAGCTCCTCATCTTCATTCTTCACCATTGTGATTCCACTCTTCTTTGGCACAACTTGAACTGGACTTACCCATTGACTATCTGAAATGGGGTAGATAATTCCCACATCTAATAGTTTCAACACCTCCTTTTTTACTACCTCTTTCATGTGCGGGTTGAGTCTTCTTTGTGCATCTCTGGTAGGCTTTGCCCCATCTTCAAGGTGGATTTGATGCATGCATTTGGCTGGGCTTATCCCCTTGATGTCAGCAATGGTCCATCCAATAGCCGTTTTATGCTCCCTAAGAACTCTCAACAGCTTCTCTTCTTCCCCCAAACTCAGATTAGTAGCAACTATCACAGGTAGCGTCTTGTCTTCTCCTAAATAGGCATATGTCAGGTGCTCCGGTAGTTGCTTTAATTCTAAATCTGGTGCCTGGACAATAGAAGGAACAAGAGTAGTGTCAGTAGGCACCAGAGTTTCAAATGGAGGAGTATACCTACTTGGGTATTTTGGAGAGGCCTCAAGTAGGTGGACAGCTTTGGTGATGTCCTCTGTGACTTCTTCAATTTTTGACTCAATGTCCTCCTTTGTGATACTATGAGTTAGGGTGGCCTCTATTGAATCAACCACATCTTGCACCATACATACATTAAAGCATTCCGCATCATCTTGAGGTAATTTTAATGCATCAAATATTTTGAATTCTATCTTCTCACCATTTACCTTCATGCTTACAATACCCTTTTTCACACAAATTTTGTATCGTAGTTCTCATAAAGGGTCTTCCTAAGATGATGGGTAGGGGTAATGGCATAGGGATTCTTCCATATCTAATACAATGAAATCAGTAGAATAAACTCACCTATCTTTACGGGACATCCTCAAGTATACCTCTTGGCCTTTTGATGCTTCTATCTGCCAATTGCAAGGTGGCAGTGGGTTTTAGCTCTCCCAAGCCAAGCGTCTCATACCGTAAGGTAGCAAATTGACACCTACTCCCAAGTCCGATAATGCTTGCTCAAAATTATGGTCACCAATCAGTAAGGAATAGTAAACTACTCGGATCTTTTAGCTTAGGAGGTAGTTTTCTTAACAAAACCGACTTACCTCTTCACCAAAGCCACTGCCTCATGTTCCTGAAACTTTCGCTTATGAGTGCAACAATCCTTCAAAAATTTAGCATATGCGTGTATTTGTTGAATTGCATCTAATAAAGGAATGTTTATCTCTACTTTTCTTAAAGTCTCAAAATATCAAGCAATTTCTTTTCCTTCTTTGGCTTTACTAACCTTTGAGGAAAGGGTGGTGGTAGATATTCTCCATTTTGCTTACCTTAGACGTGATGCCTCATCTTGAGCTACTTGTTTTGGTTCATCCACTCCTATGGTCTTACCATTTCGAGAGTTGTAATTGCTTGTACTTGTTGCGATGACCTCCTCGGATTGGGTATTGTCTGCGAGTTCTCATTGCTTTCGACACTTATCTCCTTAGCCAACCCCACTTGCACTTCCAATCTTTGAATAGATTGCTCATGTTTTGCATTGGTCTGTCTTTGCTCATTCCTGAACTGTTTCTCCTCCGCCATGAACTGGTCTTGTGACTTCACCATTTGCATCACAAGATTCTCTAGGTCATTCTTCTTTGATTCTTGAATTGGTTGGGCTGCTTGTTGGGAATTCCTTTGATGCCCTTGATTGTTACTCCATGAGAAGTTAGGGTGGTTTCGCCACCCTGGATTGTAGGTGTTGGAGTATGGGTTGTTCTTAAGAGGATAATTGCTCATCCCCACGTAATTTGCTTGCTCTTGATCTCAGTAGATGAGTACAAAGGCAAGTGTCAGTGTGATCAAATTGAGAACAAAAAGAGCACATACCGGTGGTGGTGTGATTTGTTGAATAGGTGAGATATTTTGTAAGGCCATGGCCTTGACAATCATATCTAACTTTATATCTACAAAACCATGTGACTTGAAGATCCACCATTTGAGTTTACTTCATATAGGCCTCTACTCTTCACTCCTTGTCTTCTTCTGGATGAGAATTGTAAGGAGTGCTCACTTAACGTCTCAAACAATTCCATGGCTTCTTCACTACTCTTTTCCATCAAGACTCCTCCATAACCGTAATCAGAATCAACTACTCCTTTATTGGGCGTCATTCAAGCCTTCATAAAATGCCTGTACCAATTCATCTTGAGGTAGCTTGTGATGTGGGCACTTCAGTAGCAAGTCATTGAATTGACCCCAGGCTTCAAAGAATAAGTCACCATCTTTCTGTTGCCATGCTTGAATTTTCTTCCTCATCTGTCTTATCTTCTGAGCTGGAAAGAATTTCTTCAAGAATTTACTAGACAGTGCTTCCCAAGTGTGAATAGTATTTGAGGGCATTGAGTTGTACCACAATCTTGCATTATCCTTCAAAGAAAAAGGGAAGAGAATCATCCTTATTCCTTCTTGATCCAAGCCTTAAACATGCTGGAACTTGCAAAGATCAGTGAATTCCCTTATGTGCAAGTTTGGATCCTCAATAGGTGTGCCTCTGAAGTGGGTTAATGCATTGAGTATTTGTGGGGATACGTAGTAGTTGCCTTGGGCCTCTAGTTGATAGGCAATGCATGATGTTTGGTTGGGATTGTCAGGAATGAAAGCTTGTTTCATGGGCCTTCGCTCTGGTGGCGGTTGGTTCCCAAGCTGTGGTTGGTTGACATGCTGTTCCGCCATAGCTTTATCTTCTTGAAGTTCTTCTTCTTCTTCCTCAACGTTGTCTCTGGGCCTCTGTCGAATGGTTCGCTCAATTTCTGTATCAAGTGGAAGGATGGCTGGATTCTTGGATCGAAGCCCGTGCATGAAATTGATAGTTTTTGGAAGTTACTGACAGTCGTGTAAAGGTCCTCGAACTGCGCCGAGAGTGTGTGTTCGATCACTAAGCGCCGATCGCATTTCGGTCTCGATCATCGCCAGTAGACTAGGTTGCATAAATGAAACAACGCAAAAAGCAAAATATTATTTATTTATTATTTTTTTTTGAAAATATTAAAAATGTAACTAAAATAAAACTAAATTAAACAAAACAGAATTCAAACTACAATAAAATAAAAACAAAATAAAACTAAACGAAAGTAATTCTAAATGTAATTTAACGCAATCTCGAACGGCGCCAAAAACTTGTTGTGAAATTATCTACCTAAATTAATAAGCAAATAATTGCTTTTTACTTGCAAGTGCACAAGGTCAAAAATGTAGTAAAGAGTGTAAGTGCAAGATCGATCCCCTGTGGATTGATAAATTATGCTTAAAATTAAATTGCAATATAAAGTAAAAGAGATAAAATTGAGTTTGATTAAACAATAAGAAAGAGGTAGGGCTTTGATTTCCACCGCTAATCATGCTTATACAATAAATCAATATGCCAATGCTTTAATTACATGATGAATATTTAATGGTTGCCAACCTAAGGGCATGGTGTATACTCCTTAAGTTATTGGTTTCTAAAACAATTAGGCATGGTGTATACTCTAATTCTTTTCTTTCCTAAAGGATTTAGCATGGTGTATATAAGTTGTTCTCTAAGAAAGCATATGAACTGTGAAAACCGACACAACCAAATGAGACCTAGGCATGGTGTATACTCCGATTTCCCATGTTGATTAATCCAAGAACCCGCGTGGATTGCTTTTCTTACTTATGTTAAACTCAGACTCGTCATCCAAATTGATCTAACTAACAAGTCCATACCACATGCATATGTTGATCAAAGACACACATGAGGAATTCATGAAAACAGTATTAATCAAGTTAAATACTATCATGCAATTATCGCAAAGGCGCCAATATTGAATTAAAATATAAACATGATCGTGGCTTCAATCTAGCCCTACTAAAAGGTTTAGTTACACATGAAATTGATGCTAATCATCTCATAAAATAAATAAAGGAAAAGAATAAACTCGAAAATTGCTCCTTGAAAGTCGCCAATTCTTCTCCCAAAAATCGTCCCTTTCTTCTCCGTGTTTAAGTGCCTATTTATAGACTCTAGGAGGATTCTAGAAACCCTAAATTTCGTAGGGTTTAAATCCTTGTGCAACAAGGATTTACAAAACCCTAAAAATTACAAACTTCCAAAATAAGGCTGCGGCTGGTTTAGGCTTCACGCCTAGGTGCGATCGATCGCCATCGGGCTGCGATCGATCGCACAATGGTCAATCTCTTTCTTTTGTGCGCGGCGCAGGTGCGTTCGATCTTCTTCTTGGATGCTCGAGCACTGGTGCGCTCGATCGCAAATATCCTGCGCTCGATCGTCCTCATAGACTCCATTTCCTTCGATCTTCTTCCTAGCTTTTTCAAATTCTTTGTCCGTTAAGCCCTAGACTTCCAGAGTGCTCTCTTTTCTTCCAAAAGGTCTATAAAACAGAGAAAACACAAAAAGAAAGTAAAATAGACAAAATAGCATAAACTAAAGGCATAACAAATATAAATTAAGGGGCTTAAATATGAATATTTAAGCACTTATCAGCAGGCGATGTAGAGCCTCATGTAGACCGTTTAAGAGCTGCGAGATCACTTGATGGGGCCCATCGTTGTTCGGGACTACAGCATCTACAGTTCCAATTTTAGTCGAGGTAGAGAAGCCCTGGTGTGAGAGGGAGCCTCAGCGCGAGAGGGAGCCCTAGTGCCCAAGAGAGAGTGAGCCTAAGCACGCGAGGGACGCCGAGACGAGCTTCGACGAGTCGACTCCAAGGAGGCGATCCCGCTCTTAGCTGTTATTGCCGTGATGTGATTATCTTTAGGGTGTTGTTGTAGATGTTTGTTTTTTTTTTTTTTCTTGTTTCGGTTAAGTCCACCACAATGGTTGCAATTTTGGGATGTATTTTGCTATAGCTTAAGTCCACCATCCTTGGGGTGGCAATTTTGTCTTATGTATATTTATGACTTTTTACTTAGTACATTTTCTTGTCGTTTTCAAATTGCAAAGCCTCTTAAAATGATTGGTGACATTTCTCCTTTTCTAAACCTTGGATTGTAATTTTTTTTTTTTCCAAAAACGGATGTTTTATCTTTGGTTTTGAAAACTCTAAATTTCGATGACGAAATTTCTATAAGGAGGAGAGTAATTCTCCGATAAAAACAAACCTTTTTACTAAACAAAATCATTTCCATAAAGAGCGTTTAATAAAGGCCTTTTATAAAGCTATTTAGACAAGGCCCAAGACCCTCAGCATTAACCTAATCACACTTTGAACCTTTAGAAAATAGAAGCCAAACATTACCCTCAGGAGGCTGACGTATGTTGCTGTTTGTAGTGGATGTACGCTGCTGTCTGAAGTGCGGATGTACATGGAGGAACCACTGGACGTACGCCCTGCGAACCATATAAACAGACATATGTGGGACCACCGAATGTACGCTACTTTTTGGAATACCTTTTAGGTAATGCCTAGATGTATGAGACACCCTTTGGCCGCTGTCCAAGAACCATCGGGCATATGCTACTTTTTGGAATACCTTTTAGGTAATGCCTAGACGTACGAGACAACTTTTGGACCACTATACAAGAACCATCAAACATACGCTAGGGTTGGTAAACGTCTGCTGATCTGATAGAGAGTTGGTGGTAGACTTTTCCTATAAATACCCACCCCACCTCTCATTTCTCATGCCCACTTCCACCCTCTAGTGTGCCCTTAGGTTGCCCAAATCCCTTTCTATGTTTTGAGAGAGAATTTGGTGAAGAAGAGTGCTTCCAATAGGAGTTTCCAAGGAGAGGAGGCCATATCCATGCTCAGCTTTAGGATAATCCTTGTTTCCTTGTATTTAACATTGTTGTAGCCTTTGGTTTATGCCTTATTGAGTTTTCCCAAAATGTTCATCAAGTTTCTTCAAGAAATGATAATGTTTTCAAAAGACTCTTTTAAAGTTTCATTGTGTTGTGATTTCTTATGTTGTATATGCTCTTTTATTAGCTTAGAGGAGGTTTAGAGGTTTAGAAGTGCTATAACAACTATGCATTGTTTGGATCTTAAATGATAATCGGGGCTGATCGACGGCAAGAGCACTAGTTTTCAAGCTTCGCACGTGCACGATTGAGCCTAAGTACATTTTTAGGTTAAATAGGGCTTAGAATGATTGTGTCTTGTATCCGTTATGACATGACTTAGCTTTGTCGGAGGATTCCGAATGTGTAAGGTAAGTAGATACTTACACCCTTTTTACGAAAAAAGTGGGATGTGTCAGTTGATTGACCACGAGCATGATATGAGCATGTCTATTTTTTGTAATTACTTGGTAACTATGCTATAATTAACTGCTAAGATGTATCGTAAGACATGGTATGCTGGTATGTGCAGTATGAATGGCCACGGGCATACTATATAAACTACATATTATGGTCAAATGTGTGTGTTATATGAGGGCATTGGATCCATTGGTTTCGTGACCACAGTGCAACCATTCCCAGTGGTTTGGTCATTATAGGACGGACGTCATTAGTTGGTGTGGGCCACTCGAGGTCGTACTTGATCGTGTCACTAATGTTACATACGATATGTTGTGCAATGACTAGGGCATTAGTATTATACTATAGGTTCCTCAGGACAGCACCAATCATGCTGAGAAGGGGACAATATCTCGTGTAGACCATGTATGAGAGTTATGACTTATAATGCATTAGCCTTTTCTGCATTAAAACAATTAAGTAATTATCGTCAGTTCTATACCATATGTTTTGAAAACCTTAGAACTTATTAAATGATATATTAACGAAGGTAATGAATTCTTTTTGATTATTACTCAAATTGCACGTTTATTTTCATTAATTGGGCTCATGTCATACTTAAGATGTAAGATTTACTTACTAAGTCGTTAGATTTACGCGGTTATTATTCTCTAGGGAACTTGGTTTATTGCTATGGAAGTGGCAAGAGATGCTATTGTTTGACTGGTTAGGCTTTACTTATAATTACAGGTTTGTCTTTACTGTTTAGTAGCTCCATATTTTTACTTGATGAATTATAATGACTCAGATTTATTCACATTCCATTGCATTTACTCTGATGTTTTTATAAGGGTGATTTCCCGTTTTGTCACAAGATGGCTTAAATAGGTAAATTGCTAGTGACTCCACCAAATTAGCTGAAGCTAATTTTGGGGGCGTTACAGTTGATCTTCTAGTTTTATTATTATTTTTTTTTTAAAAAAAATTTATTTTCTACAAGAGCATTAGTGTCCACAAAATTGGACGCTAATGATTTGTAGACACTATTGATCTATTATCAGCGTCCACTCAAAGTGGACGTTGTTGATTTTCTAGTTTTATTTCTTTTTTATTTTATTATTTTTCTACAAGAGTATTAGCGTCCACAAAATTGGATGCTAGTGACATATCATCAGTATTAACATTGAAAGTGGACGCTATTAATCTATCATTAGCGTCCACTTTAAGTGGAAGTTGTTGATCTTTTAGTTTTATTTATTTTTATTTTATTTATTTTATTTTTCTACAATAGTATTAGTGTCTACTAAAGTGGACACTAATGACATATCATTAGCGTCCACTTTAATGACATATCATCTGCGTCCACTTTAGAAGTGGACGCTGTTGATCTATCATTAGCGTCTACTTTGAGTGGACGCCGTTGATCTTATAGTGTTATTGGTTTTTTATTTTTTTATTTTTGTACAATCGATTAGCATCCAATAAATTGGACATTAATGACAGATTATTAGCGTCCACTTTCAGAGTGGATGTTGTTGGTCTATCATCAGCGTCCACTTTGTGTGGATGTTGTTGGTCTTATAGTTTTATTGGTTTTTTATTTTTTTTATTCTTGTACAAGCCCATTAGCGTCCACTAAATTGGACACTAATGACATAATCAGGGTCCACTTTCAAAGTGGATATTGTTGATTTATCATCAGTGTCCACTTTGTGCGGATGTTGTTGATCTTATAGTTTTATTGGTTTTTTTTTTTTTTTTGTTTATTCTTGTATAAGCCCATTAGCGTCCACTGAAGTGGACGTTGATAGTTTCAACTTTTTATTTTTATTTTTATTTTTATTTTTACTGTGTATATAGACCTATTGGTGATATTTTATTATTAGTATTGACATATAGTGGATGATAATAGGTATTTTGTCGCCTCTTAATAGTTTTCTTACCTCGATATAATTACCGCCAAGTATTATCGTTGATATATTAGTGTCCATTCACCCCTAATATTAAAAAACTCATTTATTTCACCTTGAACTTTAAAATTCTCTTATTCATCCATTACAAATTATGGCACAAATTTTTAAAAGATCAAAATTTTTTTCATTTAAAAAAAAAATAAAAAAACATTTTGGAAGTTGACATTTTAAATAGTGAATTTTAAACAGTGACTTTTGTATAAATTCCAACTTTCAGATATTTTTTTTATTTTTTTTAAAAATAAAAAACAGGGGTATTTTGGTCTTTTTAAAAAAATTTGTGCCCTAATTTGTACGGATGGGGGTAAGTGAGAATTTTTGAAAGTTCAAGGTGGGTAAGTGAAAGTTTTTGAATATTAGGGGGGTGTTTGCAAAAGTGGCTAAAGTTTGAGGGGGGTTAGTGAAATTATCCCTACTAATTAATTAGGTCGACTATTAGCATTAACTTTTAAAAGTGGACGTTGATAGCTGCTCATTAACTTCCACTTTGCAGTTGCCGCTAATACTAATCAATTGGGTCAATTATTAGTGTCAACTTTAAAAGTGGATGCTAATAGGTGCTCATTAGCGTCCACTTTGCAATTGCCACTAATGAGGTCGCCCTTGATGAATAGCACTTAAACGTTGTAAGGATTTATTTGAGTCATTTTTTATTTTTATTTTTTATGTGCTGAATAATTTAAAGTGTTGTGATGATACTTTTGACAAATCATATATTATTATTATTATTTGGAATAACTTTTTATTATAGAGAGTATTTGAAATCATTAATCATCTTCATCTAACTCTAACCTTGTATTGCAAATAATATGTCAAGGCACCAAAAATACAAAATATTGAATATCAACTACATAATTCAAGTTAAAACTATGACATTAACCCATTAAGAAAAATTCAAATTAGCCATTTTGATATATATATATATATATATATATATTATTAAGTGTTATTTGAAGGCCATATTGAAACAACTTTCAGCAGTAGATTTTTTTTGCTAAAACTCGCACATAAACAAGAGTTTTATTTCTCCACGCAGGAGACTATACGAAACCAACCGACAAGGGAAGTTTTGTCAAACATTTGAAGTCACGAGAATGTGGCCCAAAACAAAATCGCATCTTAGAAATAAATGTAGGTGGAATTGATGTTTGTGGCCCAACAGAAGCTGACGTCATAATCTTTTGTATTTAGTATTTATCACACGTGCCCGAAGTACTCAAAATCTGGAATACCCTGGGGCCCCTCTTTTTCACCAACGCCGCGTCTCCCACAAAATGCTTCAATCAGAAGGAATGTAGAATTATTGTGTAGATCATCATTTTTATTTGGATTAAAAAAAAAACATCTCTTCTGAATACTTCAAGTGATGTCACTTGACATGACATGATTTGGATTTATTATAATATGTAGGTTTTATGGCAACATTTTTATTTTTATTTTGATTTTGATTTTTCAACCAGCATCTAGATTTTAAACATGCACTTGATGTTACTATTTATGAGATTTTTTTTTTTTGGGTCATTAGGAATTGAGTTACCAAGATGTCTTTTATGATTGACCCAATAGTAGTTAGAGTCACCATTTTGGGTGGTGCTTCAATGGTTTAAAGATTTTTCTTTTTAATATCATTTTTAGTAAAAAAAAATCTGAAGGGCCATAAGTTTGAATTTCACAATGAGAATCTCAATTGTTCTATGCGTTTTTCAATGTGTAAGTAGTCTTGATGAGATTGGATTAGGCTATGTATTCCTCACCTAAGGGTTGCGGTTCTCACTATATCTTGTTTTATTAGAAAATGGCTACTATTTTTGTCTTGTGCTATTATAGAATAGTCTCACCTGCCTGCGGTTTTCAACATTGTGTGCTATCATAGAATAGCTTCAATTGCTTCAGTTTTCATCGTCATGTATTATTATAGAATAGCCACTCTTTTTATTTAAAATATTTGTTGAGTAAGATATTTTTATTGAGTTATTGAAAGCATGAGAGTTTTATTAAAAAATAATAAATAAAAAAACACAGCATATATATATTTTGTATTAGAATCCCCTTGACAGGTACGTGCGAAGATTTTTCAGGATTCAAGCGAACCACTGGTGGAGGAGCCAACCAGTGTAGCACAGCACCAAACCCATCCCTGTCGAATTGTTTATAATATCTATATATAATAAAGAAGCCACCAAATGTCAATGGCCAAAGTCTTTGTTAATCGTTATATGCAAGAGCCGATACCCAAAGACGCACACATTTCACAAATCAAACAGTCATCAATTTCCTGTCTTGTCCGACCACAAAACGAGTCAACGCACGACCAACTCTCGCGCTCTCTCTCTCTGAGTTCCTGAGAAAGCAAGTCAGAGAGGTACTCTGAGTTGCTGTGCGTTTGGCAAGAATAAGATGGTTTTGTTGGAATCAATAACAGAAACCATAGGTTGCTTTCCTACGAACTTGCTAATTCTCAATGTTGCTCTGGCTTCTATCAACGGCTTTCTTGCTACCATTGCATTTTCTCAGGTGCCTTCGCATACCCTTTTCTTTGTAATCTCTATTCTTTGTGTTTTTTTTCAGCTGAATTAGGCTCTTGATTGAAATGGGGTTATAATTGGTGTGCATGTATCTGTCCTGGTTTTGAATATATTGAATTAAGTTATTATATAGAAGCAGTTCTTCTATGTTTGGTTTCTGAGAAAGAAGAAGAGATTGTTTTACGAGGATTTGCTTTGAGGTTTGGAGTGGTGAAGCACTTTCCGTTTCTTTGATTCTATCTTGTGGGGGAATTAAATGGAGCATTAGACTATTGCCTTGTTGGAAAAAATGACATATGTAGAAAAGGGTATATCCTCTTTATTGTAAATTGAGAAGCAAGCAGCGGGTTAGTGGTCTAATGGGAATTTTGGGCATTGGTAGACGACTTGATTCTTCAAGATTTGACTGAATGGTTAACAATTCTGCTATCAAAATATTGAGATTGGACTAGAAACTATTATGCGTTCCAACAACTATGGAGCAAGGGTGATTTTAACTTACTATTTATCCAAAAGTTTAAACTGATAGGAAGAGATGAATTTAATCATTTAATCTATATTCAAACACTTTCCTTCATACGTGGGCTCAAACTCTCCATTAATAAGTGATGAAGCCCAACACTTGGAATATTTTAATTGAAATTGGAGGTGAATTATAAAGATGAAGTTTGAATTTAGGACTTTTGCTTTGATACCATGTTAAATCACCTATTGGTAATATATACTCTTTAGCCCCTCACTAACAACTCTCTCATATTCCTATCCTTTCTTTTCTTTTTTCCTTTTTTCCCAGTGAAGAATCCATGTTGCATAATTTGTAGCGTTCGGTACAATTTTGCATTTGTTAAAAGATATTGTGAATGCATTAGAACTTTGGAGTCTTTGATTATATGGCTCATGGCATTATGCTGTTTATACGCTTGTTATACTTCCATAAATGACTAAAGAGATTCCTTTTACACTCACAATGCTATGGTTTACACAACTTCCTCTATCTGTTTTGATTGTTAAAATTTGAACCTAATACCGATATTGAACCGATATTGACCCATCCCAGCCCTTTACCACCGGAGTGATGTCTAGGGTCAAATATATACATATATTTTGTGTTTGAAGGAGATGCAGCTGAGGTCATTCATGCTATCAACTATCTCAATATCAAACTAGCTAGCAGTTTCCCTTTGATTTATGATATTATTAGTTTCACTTGTTTTGTTAGGCAAGGGACTTTCAGTTGGGTGAGTAAAAGTGCTAATACTTTGGCAATTGGGTTAGATAAATCGCCATTCAGATTCCAGTCCTTTAGGAGAACTTGTACCAGATCAGTACTCTTGTTAGACTTGCGTAAAGTTTCCATATGTATATGCAATTAAGTTCCATAGATCACGCTAGTCATCATCACAAGGGGTTTGAACCTGGGATTTGATGACCATAACAATTTAGTTTAAAAAAGTTGTTTCCACATCCATGCTTAAAACTTTTCTAGAGAGTATTATGAATGTAGTGAATGCTTGAAACTCATGTTTTGTTGATGTTAAGTACACTTGTATCCCTATAAGTAGGTCTACTTGCTTTTATCTTATTGACATAGCGTGCATTATGACTAATTTTGCAGTTGGAACTCATGTATGTTAAGCACAATTGAATATTGCTTTTTTTCTGCTCTGGCCGTATAATTATCTAATTGACATTTGTTTTTATACTGGCCAAATGTTTACCACATACTGGGTCTGTATTCTAACAGGGCCTCGTTGGCATTTGTTTCATTGATCTTTTGAGATGTTGTATGGGTTTGCACATTTAACCTGGAAATTTTCTTGTCTGATGCTTGTTTCCTTTTCCTTTTCTTCTCAAGATATATATTTTCTTCTTAGACAAGAAAATTTGAGAAGCTGCAAAGAAATTTCTTATGGGGTGGTATTAATGAGGAGCCTAAGTTCCATTTAGTAAAATGGTCTCTACTTTGCTCTCCTATGCAAGATGGCGGCTTGGGAATTCAGAATTTGCGTCTTTTTAATCAAGCTTTATTGGGAAAATGGTTATGGTGTTATGCTACGGAGAGGGAAGCATATTGTAGGATAGTCGTAGAAGTCAAATATGGGAGCATGAAAGGCGGTTGGTGTACTAAGGTGGTAGAGGGTCCTTTTGGTTTTGCTGTGTGGAAATATATTAGGAGAGGGTGGGGAACTTTTTCGAGATCTATTAGATTTGAAATAGGAGATGATTCTCATATTAGGTTTTGGCATGATACTTGGTGTAAGGACCAGTCTTTGAAGGTATTATTCCCTGAATTATTTAGTATTGCGAGAAATTAGGAGGCTTGGGTTAGGGATAATATGCTGATTTCGAATGGTGCTATTCATTGGAGTGTACCTTTTTTTTCGAGCGGTTTAGGATTGAGAGGTAGAAGTGGTGATGACTTTTTATGGAAAATTGTATGAGTTCCAACAATGGCTGGGTTGTGGATTGCATTTGGTGGACTCCTTCAAAGAGAAAGATTTTTGAGGTGCGGTCTTTTTTTTTTTTTTTCGTTTGCTTTCTTATTCAGGGTGGACATGTTGGGGGTCTCTTCTTTCCCATGGAAGAGTATGTGGAGAGTTAAAAGTTCCTTTGAGAGTGAGTTTCTTTGTGTGGATGACTACTCTCAGAAAGATTTTGACTATGGATAATTTGCATAAGAGAGGATTCATGGTGGTGGATTAAGGTAGTATGTGTAAGCAGAGTGGTGAGTCTATCAATCATCTCCTCCTTCATTGTGAAGTGGCTTGAGCCTTAGGGAGTGTGTTATTTACTCTCTTTGATGTCACTTGGGTCATGCAGGGAAGGCTAGTAGATTTGTTAGCATGTTGGAAAGGTCAAAGAGGTAATTGTTTAGTAAAGGAGGTGTGGAGAATAGCTCCATTGTGTCTAATGTGGACTATTTGTAGAGAGAGGAATGAATGTTGTTTTAAAGATCAAGAAAAGACGATGGAGGAGATCAAAAATATGTCTATCAAGATGCGCTGGAGCTTTAAATATTCCTCAATTCCCTACTATTCCGTCCCCAAGAGATAGTTCAATCATCTGAGACCATGCCTAATGAAGTGGATGTCACTATTTCAAATCCCCCTCCCCCCTCTTATGCGGACATGTAAATAGAAAAAAGAAAAAAAATCCCTACTATTCCTCAATTTGTGGATTTTTGTTATTCTTTTCGCTTTTAATAGGGCTATTCTTTGTATACATCTTATGTACTAGGGTTGCGCCCCTTTGCGCTTTTCAATGAATCACTTATTTATCAAAAAAAAAAAATTTATTATTTTTAGTATCTTTAGTATTCTTGTTATTGTTATTGTTTTCATTATTATTATACTATAGATACCATTTCATGTTAAAATAGTAACTAAGCACTTCATAACTATTGTTTTATTTAATTTTTTTCCTTTTTGTTTTTCTTGTGAACACTTTGCCAGTTAATCAGGATTCATATGCGGAATCAACAAAATGGATGGACACGCCAAAAAGTAAGTGTAGCCTTCTGTCACTTCTCAGACTTTGTTATCAGTTCAAAAAATAAAAAAAGAACCTTGACGTATAATAAAGTGTAACAGTTTTAGTATATCCTAAGTGTTTAAAAGTATAAAGTTGGTCTGTCAATTACAATTTCCACTTCCTGCGGTACACAGGAGGAACTCTATGGGCAGGTAGTTGAAGTGTGGGGTAGGGTGGGGAAAGTGGTGATAAGCTGAACTGAGGTTGGGGTCTGTTGATGAGTAGTAGAAGGGGTTGGGAGGCAATCTTCATCATTTTTGAAATAGGTGATGGTGATGGAATGCAGTTTTGGCATTACATGTGGTAAAGGGTTGCCCTTTGAAAGGAATACTCTTAGAAATTTCCTTATTGTAGTGCATAGAGATGCAATAATGAGTTGTTAAATGTGGTGGTCCAAGTAAAAGATATGCCATAATGCAAGGATTTTTAGGCCATTGCAGGTATAGGAGCTTTAAGTCATTTTTTATTCTTCTTAATTTATTATATTGTATTAAAAGTCATGGTGTCATTGGTTAGATGGGACGTATATTTTCAGAAATTGAAAGTTTGAGGTGGGGATTGGGTGCTGTCTACACGTGGGAAAGAATTTGTTAAGTGAAAATATCCTAGAAGTGCCTTTTTGTCTCTGTCAGTGGCTCTGGGTAAGATCTTAATGGCGGATTAGCTAAGAAAGCATGTAAAGATTTTATTAGATTTTTTTTGCTTCATGTAAATGGAGTGGGAGGTGGGGAGATAATTGGTCATCTTCTACTTCATTGCCCTATTGTCACAGAGCTTTGGTCTTTTATATTCCCCTAGTTTAGGATTTTGTGGGTTATACCAAAGACAGTGGTAGTGTCAACATATTAGAAAGATCCTACTTGTTTTACTATTTACATTGCTTGTACTCTTTATGGTAATTTATAGAGTTCCGTTTTGAGTATTTTACTGGTTAATGAGTAATTTATTGTTCAAATTTTTATTATTTAATAGGACACATCTGGCAGCATAGTCCATGGTTTTCATACTCTCTCTCTCTCTCTCCCCCCCACTTGATTTCATTTTTTTTAAATGGTTAGAGACTTTTGGGTTAGGTTGGAATTTTGTTATTTCTTCTTACTAACAATTGTCTCTTAGCATTTGTGAGGTTTGGGCTTTTGATGCCTTGTGGGTCTTGGGTTGGTGGGCATTTTGGGTTGGTTGGGTTGTAGGTGCTCTTGCTGTTTTTTGGGTTTTGAGCTTGTGAGAGCCCCCGTGTATATGACCTGTGTACCTAGAAGCGCTTTATGCATTTCCAATAAAGTTTTACATTACTTATAAATAAAAAAAATTGTCTTTTAGCACATGGAAGTCCAGGTATTTTTAGGAGGATTTCGTAGACTTTCCTTCTTTATTTTTGCATTAGGTTTTATTTTATGACATTTTATGTTCTTGAGTTATATTTTTGGAAAACTAGAATTATAGGCTTGCCACAATGATGAATTGATTTTTTTTTTTGCTTTTTTGTTTTCTATTGTTTCTTTTGCTCTCATATGTTGGTACTATTTTATATATATATCAATTATTATTATTGTTGTTGTTGTGAATATCGTTAATGATATATCATTAATATTGTTATTATAATTCTTATCATTTTATATGAATTATATACAGTTTCACTATTTAGAAATACTCTTTTACTTATAGCGAATGTTACTTTGCAGGTACTCCATCTCATGATTGGCTCTTCCAACTTGGGTAAGGCTGATGTTGTGGTTCACGTCATGATAATTTGCCTTATGTAGTGTTTTATCATAATGAAAACCATGGTTCTAATCCTAGCGCAGTTAAATTGCATAATATTAGAAATGTTCTGGAACTGTAGAAATGTTTCAAAACATATTCTTGAATAGATTAATCAGATGTGAAGCCTCATTTTTCAAACAAAGCATCAATCATTTTAAAAGTAGAAGTAAATTGTGGCAATTAAGTATCATGCTTAAATTCTCCACTCTAATATGGTCCAACTTTTGATGCTCATGCTTAAATTGTGGACTTGTGTTTTGCTTTTTTCTCCAATTGGTAGTCTCTCTTGTATGCTTCCTATGTACTTTGGTTGTGCCTCTCCGTACTTTCTATTAAGATTGATTTACTTATAAAAAAAATGGTATCAAAACCAACTTAAAGCCCGTTTGGAATTGTGTTTGGAAATAAAGATTTTGTCTATAACAAAAGCATGAAGAGCTTTTTAGAATAAACCTCATTTTTAAGCTTCCCCCAAAGCACAGTTTTGGTATTTTTTTAGCAAAAAATTTAAAAACAGATTTTTAAGTTTTTTACCAAACGACCCATTTTTGCTTGGCATTGTTTTTTTATGTATTAAAAACACCTTTTAGGCTTCTTAACACAATCCCAAACAGGCTCTTTGTAACACCATGTGGTATTGGGGTATTACAGTGCAATTAAAGCCTTGATGAGGATACTAGGGATTTGAGTGAAAGAGATTGTTATATCCCGAATTGTTAAGTGCATGAATATGTTTTAAGTCTTACATTGAGTGTGTAGATTGCGAAGGCATTATATGGGTTTGTGCTAAGTCCCTCATTATTGTGTACAAGGTGGAACTGAAATATATAAATGATTTTAGGAGCTTTGATAATAGTGCATATGTGACTGACACTTGGATTGTGATGAATCAACTATCACACCTCAAACCCAAAACTTGGAGACAATATTTTTACAAAACAAGCCAAAGCTTTAATTTTCTACAGGCTTGAAGCAATGTGTCCTATTTTCTTTGCATTGATGCACACTATAGTCTTGAGTAATTCCTTCATCTGCAATAACTAGTTCTTGGAAAGTGTTGTCTCATGAACAATTCAAATGAGCAAGCCTCTCGTGTCTCCACTTCTTTAGTCCCCTTAAGTCCCCTTATCAGGAGTACCATGTAATCTTTGTCATTACCCTTGTAGCATCCTCCTCTTACATGTCGGAGGCATCAAGGATATTGTCTCTCTCTTAATGACTCCTTGCAAACTCTGAAGTCTGACCTAGTTTGATCTTGTCCTTTCATGGGTGGCATCCATTCCATTGCCAGTGAATTTAATGGGTGGCATCTTCAAAGTATAGTTTTTGTGCTTGGGGAGGATGGAATATTCATTCGAGTCTGATGGGGATTGATAACAACTCCTATAATGATCCAAAGAAAGCTCTAATCACTTCTGTGTCATCCCTCTAAAAGGACTAGTTAATTTGGAATTTCTCTAAAATCATTTACAAAGTCCAGTTTCACCATAGTAAGTAGTAAGTAAGCAATATGGGACATAGCACCTATGAATATCTTTTTAACCACTCACTTTATGTGAGCTACTCATCTTCCCAATATAGGATTGATGTTTTTGTCAAGACCATACCATGTAGTGCTCCACTACCACATGACATTACAACTAGGTGGCTTTGAAACCATTTGTAATGATTTAGGGAAAGCATTAGCCACATTTTCCCTATTACTCTAAAAGAAATAGTTAATTTGGAGCTTCTCTATAATTACTTGTAAAGCTTTCTTTCACATAGCAATATGAGACTTTAGCACCCATGCGTGTCTTTATAAATTATATACTCAAGTTTCACCCTCTGCACATTCATAAAAATTATATTTTTTTCTCGCCACGTCAGCATGAAGAGCTCTCACGTCTCATCGGCGCATGAGGTAGTTTGATGGCGCGTGTGATCGTTATGTAACAGTGATCAAATTTATCGATTAGTCATCAATTGGTTCTATTCAAGGGTGATAGGGGATATGGGCTACTTAGGTTATTTCTACGTGGAAACCAAATCTTTTGAGTTCCGTTCAAATGTTCAAGGCAGAGTTCAACTGGCAGAGAAGAGTAGAGGGAAATCTAGGTTAGTGATCATGGCATGGCCTACCATCTTATGGTTAGTAAATGCATGGGATTACTTGACAAACTCTGAGACGGTACATGAGAATTGGAGGACATTTCGGTTTGGTTGTCTTACGTATGTGATGTAGAGAAGGAACAATTCACATGGGGATTTTTTTGGAATTGTCTGAATATGGAGGCTAAGGGAGGATGAGTTTTGAGATAATTCTGGAGGGCATTGAGGGGAAGGGATGGGAAGATTGTCGTGCGCAATTGCAAAGGCTAAAGCTGCATTATGAGAAACAAAGGGAAGTGAAATCACTTGTTGGGGCACCGGTGGGGAAGAAACCAGTAAGGTAGACGAGTGGGCTGCGAAAGGCAAAGCCACTGGTGGGGATCATGTATGCAGCGGCGGTGGTGGGTGAAAAGGCCATGGCCGGCGAAACCCAAGCCGCGGAGCCGCTGGTGAGGGGGTTTCAAAATCTGATTTGGAAGGGGCGAAATCCATGGCGATTGTTCCCGGGGATCATGCTTAGCAACAAAGCACAACTCTGGCGCCTCAATATCAGGGAGATGACATGCAGGGATTAAAGAAGATACTAGTTTCCTTACAAAGAGAAGTAGCCAGCTGTCTCTAGAAGCTGGAAATGGGCTGGGGAAATAAGGGGAAGGGTGTTCAATTGGACCAAGGCAAGGTGGAAAATGGGTTGAAGGATGGGGAGCATAAGGAGGATGGGCAGGCCTTATTCAGTCCAAAGATAATATCAATGGACAAACCCAAGCCCACATGGAAGCAACCCATTATCGGATATTACCACAAGAGGTACGTTTATAGACGCTAGCTCAGATGGTGCCCAAAACCTTTGGGCCGAATGGAGCAACAGGTGACCGAAGAGTCGTCGAAGTGGGTCACTGGAGAAGTTAATATGTGAAATAGTCACAGAACAGTAATGCCGATAAGAGTAATGCCCAACCCAATGATGGACTTTTAAAGGCAGCAGAGGTAGCGATAGAAGGAGGGGAGAGTGCGAATTCAGGTGGGTAGGCTGGAATTGAAGCAGAAAGGACCGAAGATAACAGAACATATTGGCGCTGTAGAGGACATGGGTCAGCTTGTGGGTCAAGGATCGCAAGCTCACAGAATGTGAGAGGTATGAATGAGCCTGAGAAAAGAATGAAGATTAGGAGGAGGTTATGAGAGTGGAAGGCGGATATTGTGTGTTTGCAAGAGACAAAAATGGCGGTCATTAATATTGAGGTGATTTGGAGTGTGGTGATGTATGTATGTTGATTGGATATACTTGGGATCTACGGGTGCATCTGGAGGTATTTTATTAATGTGGGATAGGCGAGTAGTAGAGAAGATTGAGGAATGTCTTTCGGTGAAAGGTTACGTGCTTCCAAATATACGCAAGCAATGATTGATTTTGCAGATTTTATTTTCGAGCAGGGGCTTATAGATCTTCCAATGGTAGGAGGGTAGATCACATGGTCTAATTGGCGTGTAGGGTCCAGGCTTGATACATATTTGATATCTACAGATTGTGAGGAATATTTTCCAGAGGTATGTCAAAAGAGGCTGCCTAGGGTACTATCAGACCATTTTCCAGTGATGTTGGAGTGTGGAACAGGAAGAAGGGGTCGAATACCTTTTTGGTTGGAGAGGTTGGATTCATCAATGTGTCCCTACGATACATTTTTCTGTGCTCATTAATGGAACACCTGCAGATTTCTTTAGTAGCTCTCAAGGAGTGAGGTAAGGGGATCCTTTGTCACCCTTATTATTTGTTGTGGTGATGGAGGCGTTTAGCATAATGATAAATGTAGCAGTGGAGAGAGAGCTATTGTCTGGATTTTCGGTGGGTTCGTGGCATTCTGAGGTAATGAAAGTGTCACATTTATTATTCACAGATGATACACTTATCTTTTGCAAGCCAAAGGTGGAACAAATTCGTAATTTGAGATGTTTGCTGCTGTGTTTTGAAGCAGTCTTAGAGTTGAAAGTAAATTTGTCAAATTCGGTGATTGTTCCTATAGGTGAGGTGGGAGATATGGAAGGTTTGTCAAGTATACTTGGGTGTGGAGTGGAATCGTTGCCGTTGACGTATTTGGGGTTACCTTTGGGAGCTCCTTATAAGAATCCATTGATGTGGAGTATGGTTATTGAGAAGATGGAGTCTAAGTTGGCATGGTGGGAGCAAATGTATTTATTCAAGGGTGGTAGATTGACGCTGATTAAAAGTACGCTTTTTAATATACCCACGTATTATCTATTTTTGTTTCAAATCCCAGTGAGAGTGGCGAAGCGAATAGAAAAAAATACAAAGATATTTCTTGTGGGGAGGTGTAGGTGATGAATTCAAGTTTCATTTGGTAAATTGGTCCAAGGTTTGCATGACTATGGAGGCGGGGGGATTTGGGGTAAGGAATTTGATTCAGTTCAACCGTGTGTTGTTAGGTAAACGGTTGTGGAGGATTGCCAATGAGGGAGAGGCTTGGTGGAAGAAATTAGTGGAGGTGAAATATGATATGATGAGAGGTGGTTGGTGTTCCAAGGAGGTAGGAGGACCTTATGGGGTGGGAGTGTGGAAATGTATTCAAGGGGTGGGATAATTTTAAACAGCATGTGAGGTTTGAGGTAGGAAATGGTTCTCGAATATTATTTTTGGCAGGATGTGTGGTGTGGGGAGTTACCATTGAAGGCTATGTTTCCCACTTTGTTTAATATAGCATGTGCAAAGGAGCATGGGTGGAGGAGAATATGGCTACAGTAAATGGTGCTATTCATTGGAATGTAATGTTTATTTGACCTGTTCATGATTGAGAACTGGAAGAGGTGTCGCGATTTTTGAATTGTTGTATTCCCAATAGGTTAGGCATGGTGGGATGGATAAAATTTGTTGGATTCCCTCGAAGAGAGAATTTTGAGGTGAAGTCATACTATAAGGTAAAGGTTAATTCAGAATTGGTGGATGGCCATTGGAAGATTATTTGGAAGAGTAAAGCTTCTCCGAGAGTAGCTTTTTTCATGTGGACGACAGTGTTGGGAGAAATACTAATGATGGACAACTTACGTAAGAAGAACATTATAGTGATGGAGTGGTGTTGTATGTGCAAGAAGAGTGGTGAATCTATTGATCACTTATTATTGCAGTGCGAAGTTGCTTTAGAGATTTGGAATATGATTTGTTAGCTGTTTGGTGTTACGTGGGTGATGCTGGGTAGGCTGAAGGAATGCTTGAAAAGTTGGAGAGGACAAAGGAGTAATCGTACAGTTTTACAAATCTGGAGAATGGCTTATTTGTGTGTAATATGATGCTTATGGAGAGAAAGGAATGCACAGAGTTTTGAGGACCGTGCACTTTAAAGAGTTGAAGAAAAGGGTGCTTCAAACACTTTTCTAATGGAGAGTTTTGCGGCATTCTTTGCAAGTTTCAACACTTGCAGGACTCCTACATTTTTGTGCGTCATTTTCAAATTAAAAGCTTGTATATGTGGGCTCTTTTTGTATACTTTTTGTGTACATGGGTTGCGCTTTTAATAAATTGATATTTACCGATTGAAAAAAAAAAACCTATATACTCTATGTGGGCTACTCATCTTTCTAATATGGGATTGGGGTATTATAATTCCATTTTGTATTTAATAAATAAAGAAAACAGCCTTTATTTTGATTTTTTATCTTTTGGGTAAATCAATCCCCAGAGATCTATAAACCACTGTAGCAACAGTAAAGCAACAATCCCAATTCTCAACCCAAAGATTGTGGGTCTGGCTTAACACCAAGTTATTGTTCAATAACTTTCAATAATCAATGACATTAAATTGTCCACCACATGGTTAGATCACTACATATTTGGTGCCCACTACAACTTCCAGTCTAGAATAGAATTTAATAGTTACCATCTTTAGTCCCCACTATGATCCCATCAGTGGTCAACTGCACATTGTCTGATTGGTAGTCTTCAATTGGTGGCATCATGTACCTAAAATCACAACCACTGAGCAGTTTATTATTTCTTAACTTAAATGCGAGGCTACTACCCTGACAAGCTATGCTATAAAAGGGATTTGTTCAACCCAACGCGATAAGATCACTTCTTAAGCGTGACAGTCTAGAGAATTATAACTTGGCTTAGATTCCACAACTGTTACACCCCAAACCCAAAACCTGCATATAGAATTTTTCACCAAACAAGCTAAAACTCTAATTTCCCACAAGCTTGAAATCAGAGTGTTTTACTTTTTGTAAGCCAGTGCACTCCATAGCCTCAAGTAATTCCTCCACCTATAATATCCGGCACTCAGCTGCCCTGTACACAACATGGCTCATGGTCCTTTATTTTTGGAAGTCTTTTGATATTAGCTTATATCTTTGATTTCTTTTTTCTTGGATCCGTTGAAGTTTCATGTTCATAGAGCTATTGAGCTGTTGATGCAAATGACCAATTTACTAAAATCATTTAGCTGCTTAAATCATCTTCTCATAGATGTTGTTGGGCAATGGAATTGGATGATTTCATTTATATCTCAGTGTATGGGTTTGTTCTAATTCTGCTAATTTAACCACAGCATAGATATGAGAATTTATTGAGACTGGTTTCTTTCATTTAGTTGATTCTCTTCATCTTCTCCATTTCTATTTTCCTTCTTTCTTATTTGTCTTACTTTTTTCTTCATTCAACAATAATATGCAGTTTTTCTTCTTTCTTATTATCTTTTCTTTACTTCAACATTAATGTGATGTTTGGAAGAGTTTTTCCATCAAAACAGCCCTCATGAGCCACCGTAGATTCCATTTGGAAACCTTTCTTTTACTGATTCTTAGGCACACTTAAAGCAGCTCATAGAAAGCTTGAATGCTAAACTTGTAATATTGCTGGAGCACTGTTTCATTAGAGCCCACAAAATATTGCCCGAGTATATTTTGTGTGCATGTTTTAATGTACTTGTTAAGTCATGGGATTTGATTTCTCTTTTGGCAGGTTATTTTGTATACTTTGTATCTACGCTTGTTGCTACTTGTGAGGGCTGGCTTTGCTGGTCTAATGTGTGTGGGTTTATACTCATGGGTATGTTTCCCTTAGTCATGATAAATTGATATATAGCTTCAATATCTGTTTCATTGTCTCTGTTGAGGGTCTACCAATGGTTCTGATTAGTGAAAATATTGCTGCAGCCTACCCCAAAATTTTATTTCTTGCAGCGTTTCTCCTTCTCCTATCTTTCTGGTAAGGTTTATTATATTTTAAATAACATATTCTTATTTTTGGATTATGAAAGTAATGTATTTTTTAATTAATAGATTTTAATATAATTATATTTTTCATTTTCTACTAGCGTAAAGGGTGTGCATATTAGTTCTGTTAACAGCATTCGTGAGTATTTTTATCACATGATGTTGATGTCAACTAGGACGTTGTAGAAATCTGCTCTCCAATGTTGTGAATTAGCAATCAGCTTTGTTGTTATCAAATATGTGTTTCTGACCGTGTCTTTGTGAGCTATGCACTTCCATTGACATGTATTATTGCTTGTATATTTGGCAACGGATTGTTTTTTTTGATGCAATGAATTGTTATAATGCTTATAGGGTACATTTTAAGCTCTTGCCTGTTGTACTTGTTGGATCATAGATCTTTTAACATGGTAAAATTCTCATTGCTTATCTCAAAATTGGCATTAAGATATCCAAACAAACAAATACACGTGTATGTACACATATGACGTGTCACAAATATACTGTTAATATTGCAATTTCCTTATATTATTGACATTAATTATATATTGATGTGCTTATCAAGATATACTGTATTATTTAGTATCATGCATGGCTTTTAGCTATAATCTGATTCTTGTCATTATTTAAATGCTGGTAAAAAACTGAAAGGTGATTTGAGAAAATGGAATGACGAAATTTTGGGGTGTAGGGAAGAAGAAAAAGGCTTTATTGGAGGGTATTTGAGAGCTAGATGTCATTGGGGAAGGGAGAGTGTTGGTTGAGAAGGAAAAGGTGAGGAAGGAGAATTTTGCTAGGAAGTTGGAGAGGTTGCTTCTCTGTGAGAAAGTGAGCTGGAGACAGAAATCTTGGGCTCTTTGGTTGAGATAAAGCCCTAGGGCCTGTTGGGTTTTCTTTGGGTTTTTTTTTTTTAATTTTTTTTAAATTTTTTTTTTTTTTAATTTTTATAAAAAACATGTTGGGAGATTCTGAAATAGGACATAATGGCAGTTTTTGGAGAATTTCATAGTAAAGGGCGTCTGCAGAAAAAAAGTATTAATGCTAATTTCATATCTCTCATACCAAAGAAAGTTGGTTTGATGGATATTAAGGATTTTCATCCTATTAGCCTATTGGGTGTTGTATGAAGGGGAGACATTTTGGATTTAGTTTTGATTGCAAATTGAGTGTATTGATAATTGACTCAAATCAGGTGTACCTTAATACACCACATAAACCATTGTTAATGGCTAGACGTCACTGGTAAGCACCACAAAAACCATTGACTAACACTAGAACTACTGAGAGAGGCACCTCAAAAGCACCGAAACCATCACAGAACACAAAAAAAAAACAAAATCTTTTTTTTTTTTTTTTGGCGGGAGATTTTATTTTTTATATTTTATTTTTTAATTTTTCTTTTCTCTCGCTCCAAGAACAACTCTAAAGCTTCATCAAGGCACTACCTGTATGGGCACTATGCCCACACAGGTGGTGCTGCCACCAGAAGGAGACTCACCAGCAGTAGGCGTGAGGTTCAACCAAAAGAAAAAGAGCGGAAAACTATTACAAACTATTGGACCAAAGATCTAAACCTTAAGGCTTTGATACCATATTGTAGCTTGCAATAACAGCTTAGACACAAAAAAGGTGGATGCATGTTACCCTCTTCTTGTTACATAGCCTACCACACATCTTATTACATGGGGATTAGAGAAATATTACATTGACCAAAATACCCCCAAACCCTAATGACTAACAAACCCTAATAACTCTTTCAACAATAAGTTAGATGTCAAGAATGCTTTTCTTCATGGTAATCCATTTTAGGAAGTTTATATGAAGTAACCATCTAGGTTTGTTGCATAGGAGTATCAGGATGGTTTCTACAAACTGAACAAGGCCTTATATGGTCTCAAGCAATAACTGAGATCATGGTTTGGGACGTTCTTTGAGGATGTAATGGATTTTGGACTCCATCCCTGTTAGTTATATTACTCCTTTATTTCACTTATGCATTAATGTTGGATATATCCTACTTATTTATGTGGAGGACAATGTGATCATTGTAGATGATTTTAGAGGCATCCCTAGGTTGAAACTATTTCTATAGCAATGTTTTAATACCAAAGATCTTGGTTGGATACTTCTTGAGGATTGAAGTTGCAAGATCTCAGGTCTTTATGGTAGTCCATGAGGTTTAAGGCTCGAATCCCCTTGGGTGCAAACAATTCTTTGGGGCTAGCCCGCTAGTCAAGCCCGAGTATTATCCGATCCGTATGGAGGGGGTGTTTTACACGGGTCTGAGGTTTACATAATAGGGTGGATACATGAAGTGGCTCTGCCTTGAAGGGGTTACTTGGTTACTTGTTTCTTGACCTGTTGATACCCTAATGGATCCAAAGTAAAAACTGTTGAGAGATGAAGGAGAATTATTCCTAGATCCTAGTAAATACTGTTGACTGGTTGGAAAACTCAATTATCTTTTTTTGATCGGTAAAAGTTCAATATTATAAAAGCGCAAGGGGCGCAACCCATGTACACAGGACGTATATAAAAAGAGCCCACAAAAACAAGCTTTTAACTAGAAAAAGTAGCGCAAAAATCTAGAAAATCCGCAAGTGTTGAAACTCAATTATCTTATCATCACAAGGCTTCATATGTAGTTAGTATGGTGAGCCAATTCTTGGAGGCTCTGAGACAACATTGGGATGCTGCTATTCATATCATTTGGTATCTACCCTTAGTTGTGGCATATTGTATAGAAAGAATGGACATCTCAGGGTCGAAGGTTCACTAGTGCAGATTGGACAGGATCACCTTTAGACAGAAGGTCGACTATAGGATATTGTACATTCTTGGGAAGAAACAAAATGTGGTAGCCTAATCTAGTGCGAAAGCAGAATATAGCATGGTGGCTTATGCTGCTAGCGAGTTGACTTGGCTACAACTTTTTCTCCACGAGATCAGCTTCCCAATACTCACTCATATCCCATTTGGCTATGATAACACAATGCCTCCAACCTTGTCTGCATGAGAGCAACAGGTACATTGAGGTGGGCTGTTATTTCGTCCGAGACAAAGTAATGAGTGGAGACATATACATACCGTTTTTAAAGTTCGAGGATTAGCTTGTTGACACGTTCACAAAGTTTTTATATTGGAATCAGTTAGAGTTCATCTGTTCCAAGCTTGGCTTATATGATATATATGCTCTAGCCAGAGGGGGAGTATTAGAATACTATCATTTGCATGCTACCATTTGTATTCCTTCTAGAAAGTAGGTTGTAGAAGCTCTAGGTGAGGTGTCCCCTCCAATTGTCATCTTCTTTCATTTCCCCTACAAATGTGTATGTTCTCTCCTATAAGTATGAAATAAATGGAATGAAGGCAGAGGATTCTCTCTGTCATTTTCTACTATTTTCTTATTTTGTTACAAACAGGGAAAATGGAAAATGAAATACATAATGGTGCATATTATTAATTTTATTGATACAATCTGCAAAGTGTACAGGAACTTTATCCCTCTAGCGTAAGTATATTCGGTGTATTATATTTAGCATGACATAGTTAAATTTATAAGCTACACATATGCTCTATGCATGGTGATTTTACAGGATCGACCTTTGCCATCAGGCAAATGATGAAGAGGATGATGATGGTGAAACTAGTATCCAACAGGCCTTGTTGGAAAAGTTGAAGCGTAAACCTAGGTCATCAAACACAGATGGTCATTGGAGATGTTGCTCATTCCACGGCATTCATGTTGGAAGCCGGCAAAAATTTGTGATTATGGTATGAGAAATAGATCATGGGTTTATTATCTTTTTTTGGGTATATTAGTTGCTTGTTTATTACAGAATATTTTTGGATTAATCTAATTTTGGGATTTGTTCTCCCACTAGGTTGTTGTGCTTTTTTTTCTCTTAATGATGTCATTTGCTCTCATAATCTGGATTGGTGCGGGCAAGAATCCTATCAATTCTGCAGTGGTTGCTCGGGTATGTATTATTTAGCTGCGTATCATGTGAAACGTTGCCTTAGAATTCATCCCTTAGTAAACTGGTTCCTACAGACTATATATTTTTAGTTAAATTTGAATGTCTTATATTTATGGTAATGACTTAAGCTCATTTGTGACATCTAATTAAGCAATAAGGTGTTAATGAATTTGAAGCAAATGTAATTTAGCCAACACCTGGTATTTTCTTCTTACTTAGACAGAAAGAATTGGACCAACAGCTTGCATGATTTTGTTAACAATGATTGGATTTAAAGATTCAGTCATAATATCAGCTTTGGGATAAGTTGTGTGGCATCCTATACTTAAGGTTTAACTTAATTGGGTTATCAACTAATTTGAACGGCTCCATGCACTGTCAATGTCTTTTAATCATGAAATCATGTATTTTTTCCTGTACTTCATTTTCAAAAAAGACGAAATGAAAATATTTCTTGGTCAGAGTATTGGTGAACATCTATAATATGCAGTAGCACACTTTATCATGCACAATTTTGTAAAAAACATTCATCACTGTGCTTTTGTTTCCCTGAATACTGTAGAATAACTATAAACATCTTTCCTTTGCTTCTAGCGTTTTACTTGGTCAGCTGTTCATTATCTGTTTTAGATAACATCTGTATATGTGAGAAACTGAGGAGGTGATTCTCTGTCTTCTTATGGGGTATTGTTAGTTGAATCTTTTAGGAATTAGTGAACCCTCAGTGTTTTATTATGTATGTATATGTTTTTGTCAATCTATGTATCAGTTATGGATCAAAGAGTATGCATTAAGTTGTTAGCCCTTACTTAAGATAAGCACATTGTTATTTCTTGATTGTGTGTTTGACTATATATCCTTTTGCCTGTTCTAGCTTGTGTGACAACATATTCGTTGTTGCATGATTTTCTCTGCATGATAGGTCATACCTAACATTGACACTACGTCTGGCACAAAAAGAAAAGCTTTTACTCTTTCTGAGTTGTTAGTTAAATAATTTTTGTAAAACCTTTTGATGTATGTATTCTTCTGCTATTGCTACTTACTATTGGACAATAACTTGAATTATTGGGCAGGTATATGATGATTTTCTTTCTGTAGCATTCCTTTCTCTGGGAGGAGCATTAGGTTGCTATGGTGAGTAAGTTTCATTTTAGGGCCTCCTTCTTTCTTTCTTTCTTCTTCTTCTACCTTTTTTTTTTTTTTTTTTTTCTTCCCCTTAGTTCACTTTGCTCTGCATGGTTCTGGTGATTAAATGACTTGCTGTTTGGAACATCCTGGTGATGCTTAAATCTGTTAATCTAGGGCGTTAATATATTCCATGGTGGCCATGACTTTTGCCGTTTGTCTGAGTGCCCAATTTCAACTCTACCTTTTTTCCCCCTTTTATTAAGCAGCACAACATTGAGTTCAAATCATGGCCCTAAAAGTGTATAGTAATTGTTATATATTGAACCTTCTTTGTTTTGATTTTGGCACGGTTCTTGTTTGTTAATCCTACTTTTGTCTTCTATTATGGCTATTGTAGTTTGCATGATCGGTTTGGATAGAAAGGTGGAGGCACGTTACTGTCGTTGTTCTTCTTATTATTACGTAGCCTACCACACATCTTATTATATAGGCTTAGAGAAATATAACAATGATCAAAATACCCATAAACCCTAATGATTCTAAATCCTAATTAGCTCTTCTAACACTTCCCCTATATAAGCCCTGCTGGGAAGAAACAAGCAAACGAAAACCACCTAGAAAAACATAGTCTTAACATTCTCTCTCAAGAAAAAAATAAATAAATTAAAAATTAAAAATTAAAATAAAAATAAAAATAAGAAAATTCGCTAAAGACTTTAACGCCAGTCGAAAATTCACCAAAAAAATGCAATAGGTGGTGGGATCATGCGGCAAAACATCATGGCCGATATGATCTTGCTGGAAACATGAAGGACTAGTTGAAACCCACCGCAAAACACCAAGGCCGGTCGAATCTCATTGTAGAACACCAAGGCCTGTAGAATCTTGTTGAAAAACAGCAACAACCGATCGAAACCACCGCAAAACACCAAGGTCAATTGGATCTCTCCGCAAAACACCAAGGCCTGTTGAATCTCATTGTAGAACACCAAGGCCTGTAGAATCTTGTCAAAAAACAGCAACAACCGATCGGAAACCACCACAAAACACCAAGGTCAATTGGATCTCTCCGCAAAACACCAAGGCCAGTGGGATCTCGTTGCAAAACATCAAGGCTGGTTGGATTTCGACAACCAACAATGGACAACCAATAGTTGATTGGATCTCACCGCAAAACACCAAGGCCGGTTGGATCTCATCGCAAAATAACAAGGTTGGTAGAATCTCACCGGAAAACACCAATAACTAGTCGGAAACCACTGCAAAACACCAAGGCTGGTTGGATCTCGCTGCAAAACACCAAAGCCCGTTAGATCTCAACATCCACCAACGATCACATTTCCCATGATTAACCAACAACAACAACTTGAACAAGAACTTGTAAACACTACTCTAGTACTCCCCCAGAGCAACATACCCGATGGGAGCTTCATATAGCCCAAACCGACACGAATCGGGCTAAAACACCATTGAACGGGCCTAGAAACAAAGTGAACCAAATAAACCGCAATTGAACTAGACATGAAACTCACTGAACTGGTTAAGAAAGGCACTGAAACGGACAAAAAATCCTACTGAATCAGCTCTAAAAATGCTGAACCGGTCTCAGAACCCTATGGATCAGAATAAAGATGCTAAACCAGTCTCAAACAAGACTAACCCGTAGAAGAAGGTGCTGAACCACCTGAAAAATAACATAATCTAGAAAGAACTTAACAATAATCAAGGAGAAACTGTCTGATCCGGAATGAACCTGTCAAAAACCAACTGAATGGATGGATAACCTAGAGCTGGAGACCGAGACTGGATAACCTAGAGTTTGATAGGCTCAATGGTGAAGAGGCGTCTAGTTTAGAGGATCCTTTTGAGGAGAGGGAGGTTAGAGAGGTGATCAAAGGTATGGATAGGGATAAGGCTCCGGGCCCGGATGGCTTCTCTATGGCTTTTTTCTAGGATTGTTGGGAGGTGATTAAGGGAGACTTCATGGCGGTTTTTGAGGAATTTCATGCACGAGGTAAATTCGTGAAAAGCATTAATTCTATGTTTATTTCTCTTATTCCGAAGGTCCAAGGGGCTAAGGAGGTCAAGGATTTTAGGCCTATTAGTCTTGTGGGTGGAGTTTACAAGATCATTTCCAAGGTTTTGGCTAACAGAATGAGAAAAGTTATGGACAAGATCATTTCCAAGCCCCAAAATGTATTTGTTAAAGGGAGACAGATTTTAGACTCGGTTCTCTTTGCGAATGAGTGTTTGGATAGTAGGATTAAATCTGAGGAGCCAGGTGTTCTTTGTCAGCTGGATATGGAAAAGGCGTATGATCACGTTGATTGGAGTTTTCTCCTTTACTTATTGAGGAGGTGTGGGTTTGGAGAGAAATGGTGTTCATGGATCCAGCATTGTATTTCTTCAGTTCGCTTCTCAGTGTTGATCAATGGTGTGCCCTCCGGTTTTTTTGGGTGCTCTCGTGGGGTCTGTCAAGGCGACCCGCTTTCTCCTTTCCTCTTTGTTTTGGTGATGGAGGCTTTTAGTAGGATGCTTGGTGCTTTTACCAAGAGGGGGCTGATTTCGGGTTTTTCAGTGGGCTCAGGTGGGCAAGATCGGGTTAATGTCTCTCATCTTCTCTTTGCTGACGATACTTTGGTGTTCTATGGGGCCAATACTAGTCAAATTCGTCACTTAGGGGCGCTTGTTTGTTTTGAAGCAGTTGCCGGTTTGAAGGTAATCTTATCCAAATCAATTTTGATTCCGGTTGGTCATGTGGAGAATGTGGGGCAGCTTGCTGGTTTGTTGGGTTGTGGGTTTGGTGAAGTGCCTTTGAAATATTTGGGGCTTCCGTTGGGGGCTTCTTTTAAGCTTAAAACTATGTGGGTGGGTTTGGAGGATATGATGTTGAGAAGACTGGCTCCGTGGAAAAGATTGTATCTTTCAAAAGGAGGTAGGGTCACTTTGATTAAAAGTACCCTATCCAATATGCCTACCTATATGTTATCACTATTTCCTATCCCTATTGTAGTGGCAAAGCGTCTTGAGAAGATTCAAAGAGACTTTCTTTGGGGAGGGATGAATGATGACTTCAAGTATCATCTAGTAGAGTGGGATAAGGTGTGTACTCCTATTGATGAGGGTGGCTTAGGGATTAGGAATATTCGGAGGTTCAATCAAGCTCTGTTGGGAAAGTGGTTATGGCAGTTTGCTCATGAGGAAGGAGCTTGGTGGAGATCGGTGTTGGTGGCCAAATATGGGTCGGATTGGGGAGGTTGGTGCTCGGGAGTCATCTCAGGTTCGCATGGGGTGGGCTTGTGGAAATTTATTTGTATGGGATGGCAGAATTTTAGGAGGTTTTGCAAATTTGATGTTGGTGAGGGCTTGAATATTCGTTTCTGGGATGATATTTGGTGTGGTGAGAGGGCCCTTAAGGAGGAGTATCCCGGGCTGTTCAACATTGCTAGACTCAAGGAAGCGTCAGTTGCGGATAATATGGAGCGTTCTAGCAACTCCACTCAGTGGAATATCCAGTTCACCCGGCTGATTCATGATTGGGAGGTGGGGGAGTTGGCCTCTTTTTATAAAAGATTATATGATTGTAAGCTGCGAGGAGAGGGGAAAGACAAGTTATGGTGGGTGCCTTCTCGCAAGGGTCTTTTTGAGGTTAAGTCCTTCTATCGAGTGCTTTTGCCTCGTGGGCAAGCCTCTTTTCCTTGGAAGAGTGTTTGGAAGTCCAAAGCTCCTCCTAGAGTGGCTTTCTTTGTTTGGACAGCGGTTCATAGCAAGATCCTTACTCTAGACAATTTTGGGAGGAGGGGCTTGGTGGTGGTGAACCGATGTTGGTTATGTGAAAGGGAAGAGGAGTCGGTGGATCATCTTCTTCTTCATTGTGCAGCAGCGAGGGACTTATGGAATGCTTTCTTTGCTCGTTTTGGGCTTTGTTGGGTTAAGGAGGCTCTAGAGAGTTGGTGGACGGCGGGTCGTACGAGAAGCGCTGTTGTTTGGAAGATGGTCCCGCATTGTATTTTGTGGTGCATTTACAGGGAGTGAAATAATAGATGTTTCGAGGACTCGCGAATAACTCGGGAGGAGCTCCTACATTTTTTCCTTGTTACTCTTTTTTCTTGGACTGCAGGCTGGCTTGCTCCGCAGGCTATTAGCTTTGTAGATTTTCTAGCTTTTCTTTCCTTTCCCTTAGTCCCTTTTGTATACTCCCAGTGTATTAAGGGTTGCGCCCCTCTGCGCTTTTTGATATAAATATTGACTTATAAAAAAAAAACCAACTGAACAGGATGTGAAACCATTGAACCGGCTGAGAACAAGTAAACTAGCCAAACACCACTCCAGCTATCCTTATCCAGGATAGGGAACAACCAAGCAACTATAACCAAACAAGGGTCGTCTTCTTCACCAACTTGTCTGCGACAACCAGACTTCGTTGAAAATGCCCACAACTCACCGAAGACACATTAGAATACCACAGAAGTTGCCAGAGAACTCAAAAGCCACTGGAAAAGACCACAACAGCCTTCGGAAACAACTAAAACCACAAAAAGTGGCCACTTGTCGCCAGTAAACACCACAGAGAATGCCGGAGACTAAGAAAACTAGTAAGAAACACCACAAAAAAACTATTGAACTTCACAGGAAACCAAACTTTGCCACCAAAATCAAATCAATTTTTTTTTTTTTTTCCTCTCGCACTGGAGGTTTTCCCAGTCACGAATTAGAGCCCTTTAGTGCTTCATCAAGGCACTGCCAGTAAAGAAGACTCATCAAGACATGAAGGGATTAGAGAGGATAACTAATACTACAAACAAAGGGACCAACTACCAAGGATTTAAACCCTAAGGCACTGATACCATGTTTAATTTTTATGAACAATTTAGACAGCAAATGTGGAGGCACATTACTGCTGTTCTTATTGTTACCTAGCCTACCACACATCTTATTATAGGTTTAGAGAAATATGACAATGACCAAAATACCCACAAACCCTAATGACTCTAAATCCCAATAACTCTTCTAACATTGGAAAAATATGACATGGAGTTGGGGATGTGGAATGGCATTTAGGTGAAATTTGATTGGACTGCCTGAGAAGCTATAGCAGCATTTGCTTGACACTTTTTACAGATCAGATACTTCTGTTATTATAGGATAATCTGGGGTTGCCTAAAGCATTAATCACATAGCTATCTGTATTTCAAGTTGGCTGATCTTAACATGGTACACTAGAACTTTAGAATGCTAATTTCAGCAATCTTTGAAATCTATTATATATGTATTTTATCTCTCCGGTTTGTAGAATTTCGATTTATTAATGTGTTGTTTTATTCCTTTTTAGTGAGTATCCATCTTCATATAAATTCCAGTTAGGCAATCTTAACAGGACTACCCTCAGCTTGTAGCAGCACAATGTAATTGGTGTGCATGGACCTGTTCCTATATAGTAGTGATATTGTGTTTCAAGTGGGTAATCTGGTATGCTTGTCTGAGATTAGGAGTAAAAGATCGAATTTTTTCCTCAACATTTTTGTTGATAAATAAACGTTCTTGGATGCTTAAGTTGATAGGAAGTTGGAAATTTAGTTATTATATTGTAACATTTGTCCTCATGTGTGGCCTAAGACTCCCCTCCAATGAGTGAAAGCTAATACTTCAATTTTTTTTTTTTTTTTTCAATTAAATGAGAGGGATAGAGACAATACAGGAAACAAATGTATACCACTTCTCTCAAAAGTCAAGGGGAGGTTGAAGGAAAGATTATAGAGGCTATGGTAAAATGACATCTTTACCAGGGATCTGAGTGTATCACTGGATGGGGTTGAATGGTTTAAGGATTCACATAGTCAACCTTATGTTGTTAGGATTTGGGCTTTGTTGCACCAATATGTCCAACTAACAGGCTTTTTGTCACATTTGCTCTGTTTATAGGATTTTTGGTTGTGCATCTTAGACAAATTGAGAACCTTTGTATATGCGCATATAGTTACATGTACACTCAGTGCAAAAAAGTAGAACTTTGCATATTGGAATGAACTTTTCCATTATGCCGAGTGGATTTGGAATTAAATTATGAGATGTCTAGACGATAAAGACTTTAAAACCATATCTTTGCTCTTAATTATCAAAAAGTATTCTTTACTACTCAGAGGTAACATGAAAAGTAATATCATGTCCTTGTGTTTTTTGTGTGTGTGTGTGTTTGTTTTTCCTCTTCAAGCAGCTCCTTTCCATGTTTTCCATATTTCCCCCCTCATCCTAGAATCATCAAAGTAATTCAAAATTGTTAGATCATTAGTTGTCCCAAAAACTTAAGCCAGCAAGAAAATGTGAATTTAATCATTTAATTAATATTCTAATACTATCCCTTCCGAGCGAGCTTAAAATTTTCATCAAGTAAGGCCGAACATGTGAACTATTTAACTTAAATGCATGGTAAATTACGGCATCAATATTCAAACTCAAGAATACTGCGTTGGTACAAAAGCTTAAACTGATTAAAAAATTAAAAAAAAAAAAACTAAATAATTTTATTAATATTCTAACAAAAAAATTCTATATGTTCTAACTTTTTTCCTCTATCAATCTTCTTTTATTTATATATCAGGTCTTATGCTGTTCTTTAAATTGAAGAAAGTACGATCTGAGAAAGCCTCATCAGAGATGTGGAAGGTATTCTGCTAATAACTGTTTATAATTATTATTTCATTGTTAATGCTTATTATTAGGTGTATTATTTATAACATATTTATTATTATCATTACCATATTTTATTTATAGAATATTTTTCTCAAAAACTTCGTATTGCGCTTACTTATTGGACTTCTCAGTACTCAACTGCCTCTTTCAAAGTTTAAAGTATGTTTGTAGATCATTTCGTATAAAATGGCAGTTGCAGTTCTGCTTCATATTGAATAAGTTTAAAATCTGAGAAAATTTGCTACCGCATGCAGGTTGCAGGTTTAGCGGTTGTCTCTGTTCTATGTTTTGCGGCAAGTACTTCAGTTGCTCTTCTGACAGATATTCCAGTAAGACATATTGGCTACAGATTTTGCTACTGCGTTTATCACTTGCACTATCATTCTTACCTCACTTCAAATTTTATTGCAGCTTTTTTACCACTGGCATCTGAAGAAAATAAATGGAGTAAAAGCACTTGTTCTTCTGATTTTGTACTACTTTATAGGTATTTTTGTTCTCTTTTTGTGGATCAAGTTGACTGATGAACATTATACACATGTGGCTATTATCATTTGTGATATTTTGGCAGCATAATTTTATCCCTTGTGCACCTAAAATTTTACAGTAGCCTTTGCTTTGTAAGTTTAATGACCTCAAATCAGTGCCAAACAGTAGGATCTTCTGACCTCTATCAAAATTATCAGCTAAGTTTTCCATTTTCTTTTCCTTGTGTGAGGGTGGTTTCTGTTATACATACATATCAATTCCCTTGAATATTTTGGAATCCACACAATTCATAATAGTTGAACTTATAAATAGTGCCAGTGAGCTCATTAATTTATTTGTCGCCGAATACAGGAAAAAAAAAATTCCTGGACTTAATCCTTATTGTTTGGCTATGTTTTTTCTTAGATTCATTTCTTATTGTTAAATTATTGATCCTATTAGTTTAAGCTTTTGGGATAAATGGTGATTTAACATAGTATTAGACTGTTGTGTGGAAAATGGTGCCTCTTTGTATTTTGTGGTGTATTTGGAGAGAGCGAAACGCTAGATGTTTCGAGGACACTCTTCGAGGTCGAGTGAGGAGTTTCTGCACTTTTTTCTTTTTACCCTTTTCACTTGGACTGCGGGCTGGTTGGCCCCGCAGGTGATTAGTTTTTCTGATTTCCTCACTTTATTCTCCCTCTCCGCTTAGTCCCCCTTGTATACTCTCTGTGTACTAAGGGTTGCGCCCCTCTGCGCTTCTTAATATATTCTCTGATTTATAAAAAAAAAACATAGTATTAGAACATGTCTTAAGTTTGAACTTCGACTTCATAGTTTGCCTATTATTTCAATTAAATATTCCACATGGTAAACCTCAATTGTTGAGGGGAGTTTGGGCCCACAAATGAGGAATGTTAAAGTATTATTAAATGATTAAATTACTTATTTCTTATCAAGTTAAGCTTTTGGGATAAATATTGATTTAACACTTACGTTATAGCTCCAAAAAGCTATGGTACATCCATACGTACATATCTATAGATGTGTGTGTTATTTGCAAAGAAGGATTAAGTAGGAATTCCTTAGGCAAAGGGTTGGCTATTGTGGGAATAGTATCAGATGGTATCAACTAGTTGGGAATTTACCAACCTAAATTCTTGAAGTGTGGGAGATCCGTTGTCCATTGTGTGATATGTTGCTATTATTGTTTATTTGCTAAGTAATTGAATTTTCATTAAAAAGTGCAAGGGCGAAACTTAAGTACAAAGGATATATATAAGAGAAACACCTAACCAGAAAAAGAAAAAAGAGTAAGAAAATCATGAGAGCCCAAAGTACAAAAGTAATCATAGGTTGTTACTTATAGCCCAAAAAAAAAAAAAAAAAAAAGAAGAAGAAAGTAATCATAGGCTACCACCAAGTGGTACCTGGTACTAAAGAAAAAAGCCTTTAAATCAACCACTGTCCTCTCACAATCTTCAAAGTTACATTTATTTATTTCTCTTCAAATACATCACATTATGCAAGATCGAATTATCTCCCACATTGTTGTACTATAAGCACAACCAAACTGACCTCTTCAATAGTCAAAGAGATCTACCACTTGTGTAGGCATGACCCAAGCTGACCCAAAAAGACTGAACATAGACCATAAGACACTAGTAACCTCACAATGGAGTAAAATGTGATCAACAGGTTCCCCGTTCTTATTACACATACAACACCAATCTGCCACTATGATACGTTGCTTTTTGAGATCATCTGTAGTGAGAATCTTCCTTAATACGGCAGATCAAGAATAGATGCACTCTCAAGGGAACCTTATTTGGCCAAATACTCTTACAAGGGAAAAGAGTGTTATCATGAGGAGATAGGATTTTATAGAATGATCTAAACATTGAACAACCTTCTCTTGGAAGGGGCTTAGCAGAGGTTATCTTCACCTACTTGTCTCAATCTAAAGGAGTGCAAGAAATTGAATAACGAAGTAAAGAGGTGTACCTCCCAGTCATGCACCGCTATAATAATAATGTTCTATTGCAGAGGTTATCTTCACCTACTTGTCTCAATCTCAAAGGAGTACAAGAAATTGAATAACGAAGTAAAGAGGTGTACCTCCCAGTCATGCACCGCTCTAATAATAATGTTCTATTGATGAGAGTCTCTAGAAAATTCCATATATCTACCACAAAAGCATCTTTACTATGAGGAAATATTGAATAACTCAATAACTCATGGAAAGTTCCCTTAAGGAATCGATTTCCACATCACACGTCATGACAAAATCTAATCTTGGTAGGCTAGCCTTGTTTTGATAGAGCATTTGATAGTGGCATTCCATATTGGGGTCCCTAAAGTTGGGAAATTGTTAACTAGTGACATGGGAAATGGATAATAGCAAAACTTGAAGTCAACTACTTGTAGGTTTCCAAGTTTTAAGTGAAAGGAGAGCGGAAAAGATGTAGATTTCATAGCGGAAAGACCCAGTAACATTGCATTCGAACAAAGTCTAGCTTGTGGGTATTCTCCTCTCAAATTCTCCTGAAGTTGGAGTAAAGATAGTCATGATGATGCCTATCTTGCTTATAATGTCATTTGACTATGCCTTTAAACCTATGGTGATAAGAATTCTATCAAGTTGAAGCTTAGATTTTTTAAATGCAAGGGTGATAAAAATTTGGTCTATTTTGAGCATCATATCCATAGTTAGCACATCAATTATACCATGAAGTTGCAGGTTATCAAGGTCATGGTCGTTATTGTCTATATCATCAATTCCGTCATTATATTGTCTGTATCATCAATTTCATTGTTATCATATATATGTGAAAATCCTGAGGATTGTCACTAGGGAATTTGTTCAGAAGTATTGCAACACATGGAGCACAATAGTTTTTCTCTAGGTACTTAACCAAATAGGATAGTGCAGTTCCTATAGAAGACATGGCTAGCTAAGCAAAAGGGTTCCTAGTCAGATAAAAAAATGAAAACTTTTAGCCTTGCACGATATTCAAGAAGAGGTGATAGCCTAATAATGAGCAAATTGAACTCATTATTCATTCATGCACTTGTAACGCACTCATATGAAGTGAAGATATGCTTTTATGAGCCTGTAAACCAATTGGATGAACACTGGTTTGTAGCATTCTGGTGAACAAAGCAATAGCTTTACTTTTCAATGCGATTTAACTTCAAATTGGTGTTTCTGTTAGTAGGAAGTTTTAAAGAAACTTTCATTTCTTAATGTGAATATGCAGTTATGTGTTTGCGTATTTTTTGTGGATGGTACAGTAGTATCTATTTGTTGCTCTAGATTCACAGCTCTTTGTGTTTTTTGGATCAGAATTTCTTTAAAGAATGGTAATTAGATCATGAGGTGTTTCTTGTTAGGTTCTTGTGTGCCCTCGGCTTTTGTTTTATGGATCATGAGAGAATTGCCACCACCAATAAAAGTTCGCAAACAAGAACAATCAAGAGCAGTTACTTTTGTCAGCGTTGGAGTTGCAGGCCCACAGCATCCTCAGCGTTGGGCTACTGCAACAAGTTCAAAGAACCAGGTTTCTCTACTGCCCATTTGTTCTTTTGGACTATAATTATTTATTTGAGTTGTTCCCAAACTTGACCTTCAGGATGTGTTTCAGTTGCTGAAAATGCATTGGAATTTCTGAACCTTTTTCTTTTCCAACTAGTAAAGATTCCCAAGAAAGTTCTGTATACATTCGTTACTCAAAATATGGTCTGGTCAAACAATATATTTCAATGAATATCCTCTGTATATTGTTTTGCTACTCAATTTTGAGATACTTGATGAGAACTTTTACAATTTTCATGTTTTTATATTGAAAATTAGCTTAATAGTTTTATTTGTACTGCCAATGAGCTTTAGCTCCAATGGTACTTCCTCCCTTTGTAGCAAGGTGGAGGGTGAGGTTATGGGTTCAAGTCCTACTGGGTAAATGTATAACTTACCATTTAAAAAAAAAAAAGGGTTCTATTGTACTTATTCTTGCCATCTAGGTTGATGATCAAAGCTCAGAATCTTATTCACAGTAGATTTCGAGCCCATGGGCATGTGCAGTCCCCTTGTCCAGTGCATAGCAGACAACTATAGGGACTTTGGTTCCATTCATATTTGCTTTATGGTCATACTGATAAATCCCTAGGCCGGCCACCCAAGGGTTCATTAGTGGGATTATAATTAGGTTGATACTTTCTTATTCATAGGGACTTTGCTTCCATTCATATTTGCTTTATGGTTATTTCTACACATGTTAGCCTTATGGATTGTTAAAACTGAAAAATCCAAAGTCACTCTTTCAATCCTGAATTAGTTTAATTTTTTAGATTTATGGTTAAAATGAACCTTCTCCTCTTACCCCTCTTTTAGATGCCATTCCGAAGCCACTATGCAAGATGTTTTATAAACTAATCTTGCTAGGAGGGCAGCAGTATGGTAGTTTCCTACCTGGTGCATATTCTTTTGGGACAGTATTATACAACATACTCCACTACACTGGAGAAATTCTTTAGGCATTTCAGGCTAACTGAATGCAACACATTCCTATCTTTTCAGTGTCTGAACTCCTTTTGTCCAATTAGTCACATATTGTAGATTTGGAAGGACGGCATGCTGTCCCAATCCCTTTATACTTGGAGAGTACCATGGAATAGTTTGCCTGTTTCTTATGGTGTTTTGTTCTTTTTTTACACTTTAGGAGTTATTTTTATATATTTCACGAGTACTAAGGTTGCACCCTGCTGTTCTTTGAATGAATTTGCATTACTTATCAAAAAATTGGAAATGGATTTTCTTTCTGTTGACCCCAGTATTAGATACAGACTAGTGATATTTTGGTCTGTGTATTTGTTGATTAGAGCTATTGTGATATATGGCAGAAATGGCAGCAGAGCAGTATGTTTTGGTTATTATCACTAAAATGTGTATTACCATGCAGGCATCAAGAGCAAGTCCCATATGAGAAAATCTTATGGAGTTGGAATTCAGAAAGCATGGTGCATTGCTTCTGCCAGGTCTATAAAAGAAATGTTGGGAACTCAACCCTAGGCACGGTGCATACCAAATTTATGAAGTAGGTGGCTCAGCCTCCCTTACAAGCACTCAAATGGCAGATGATACCTGTGGCTGCCACTGTTTTACCAGATTCGGTGCAATGTACATAGTTGCTTGTGGAGGGGGGAAAAGTTCACTTTTCCAAATGGAAGCTTAAATTATTACCCATCATATTTTAGATCATCCTATGATGATTGGTAGATAAACCCACGTTATCTTTGATGCTACTCAAGTAAATGGTTTGTTTTAGGTTAATGGTATAGAAGACAGTTCGGGTAGGATATGTAAAGTTGTTGCAATGTTTTCCTTATCTTGTGTTTGGATTAGGAATTTTGAGGTAAAATTTTACTTTCAGTTGTAACTTAGAAATTCTAATGTTGATTTCCCTTCGTGTTGTTAACAAATTTTAACTTGGGATTTTCAAATATCCAAATTCCAAGTTCGAATTGCATTATCGAGAGCTTGTATTGTAGAATTTGGGATATATACATTTTTGGACCTATGATTTGCGGTTATAACAAATTGATCTTAGTTTTTGAAAGTGATTAACTGTTAGAAAAGTTGATAAAATATATTAATATGTCATATTGGCACCCATCAGAGTGTGATACGTCACTTACAATAAATAAATATGCAATTTGGCCTACAATTTTTAGAAGTTGGCATCTCGATAAAGTATAAAAAATTTGTAGTGTGACCCATCCATCAATAATTTTCGTTTTTCTCTAATGGGAATTATTGAAAAGAGATAATTACCTTTGTATTTTCTTAAAAATAATAATAATAAATAGCGGAAAAAAAAAATTCCTGTCATTTGGGGTGTGGCTTGTAATACTCGGATGGCCACTCCTTGGCCATTAGGGGGTAGTTGAGCCACCCCAAAGGGTTTGGGGGTGATTTGAGTCACTCTCTTTGGCAATTAGAGGGGTAACCGAGCTATTTGGGGCCATTCCATTGGCTATTAGGGGGTAACTGAGCCATCCCCAAAGTGTTTGGGAGTGGTTTCGGCCACCTTTATTTGGCCTCATGTGGTAGGCAGAACAACCCTCATAGGCTATGGGGTGGATTGCTACCACCAATCCAGTCATTTGAAGGTGGCCAACCCACTCCCCAAATGGCCAAAAAGGGTGGGTACGACCATCCCCTTTTTTATTTTTGGTTTTTTTAATTAGGGATATTTTTGTAATTCCATAAAAAAATATGGGACAATTTTGGAAATCAAAGATATAAAAAAATTGCACGTGTGCCGCATGTGCGAAATTTTTGGTTAAATTAGACATAAATGGTTAATGGATGGGTCACGTTGCAAATTTTTTTACTTTGTTGAGATATATTGCAAATTTTTAAACATTGTAGACCAAATTGCAAATGAGGTGAAACATTGGGGGGGAGGGAGGTAAAGTGTATTTTCTCCAAATACAATTGAAATGGGTTTCCTCCCACTAGCACTAATGCTTTGTTTGTTTTGTCATAAAATGATTTGCGAAAAATGTTTTTTGTATTTTTGGGTGTTTGGTACGACTAAAAATAATAGTCAATAGAAAATATTTTCCTTTTAACAGAAAATTCTTCTTTAATTTTCGGGAAATGGTTTCCATTTTGGAAAACCATAAACTACTTTTTGAGTTTGAGCATCTAATTTTCAAATCGATGGACCCTACCAAGACCTCGCCACGACTTAACCGGGACCGACTCGAGACTCAACTAGACTTGCCCAAGATCATGTCGGGACTCGCCAGGGACCTACTCGGGACTTGACTTGGACCCCACTGGAGCTTGGCCGAGACTTGCTTGGACCTGCCCAAGACCTCGCGGGGACTCGCACAAGACTTGCTCGAGACCTCGTTAAGACTTGCCCTAGACTTGACATATACCTGCCCGAGACCCAAGATCTTGCTGGGACTCGTGACTCGTCTAGGACCCGATCGGACCTGCCCGAGACTCACCTAGGACCTTGTTGAGACTTGACCGGGACCGTGCCAAGACTTGATTGGGACCTCGCTGGGACTCAACATCAAAAATATTTTTGGCAGAAAACATTTTCCTTGAAATTAATTTCTTAGAAAACATTTTTCAGTATTTGCCACATACAGAAATCAGGCGAGGTCTCCGATGTTGAAAAAGTATGGTTAGTGTATGAAAAATCATAGCATGACATAACTTCTATCAACAAAGAACTAATCATTATAGCACATGGACACATGCTAGAATCACTTAAGAGGAACAAAGAAAAACGTTAAAGGGCTCCAAAACTTAGATTATTGTCCAACCAAGACAAATAAACCCGCAAAAACAAAACTACTAACATGAAAAGAACGAAAAAGGAAAAAATAAAAATGAAATGTGTTGTCTCCGACTAGTGTTAAGTTTAACGTCTTCGGCCAGACAAGTACTTTGCACACTCAATCCTTGGACAAGTGATATCGCTCCCAATAAAAGACATTGAAATAGATAATGCAAGACAACAACTGGAATTGAACACATCAAGTATGCAAAGTGACTATTATATGATGAGTTCGAATAAAACAATTAATCAAACATTTGTTAGTCATTATAAACAGGATCCTCCAATTGAGTAGTCTCCATGTCCTTTTTAGCCAAATCCTCCAACGATGGTTTGAACCTTTCCATTGACTTTGAAAATACTACCATCCCCAGGGTTTCTGATCTCAACAGCCCCATATGGAAACACATTTGTTAGAACAAAGAGCCTATACCATCTAGTAGGCAATTTTCCTAGAAAGAGATGCAACCGAGAGTTGTACAACAAGACCTTTTGATTCGATTCAAAGGGCTTACAAATAATTGATTTGTCATGAAACATTTTAGTCTTTTCTTTGTAAATCTTAGCATTTTCATATGCCTCATTGCGAATCTCTTCTAACTCATTGAGTTGAAGTTTATGAGATGACCCAGCATTGTTCATATCAAAATTGAAAGTTTTGATAGCCCAAAAAGCATGATGTTCCAACTCCATTGGTTGGTGACGCACTTTCCAAAGACAAGTGAATAGGAAGACAACCAATCAGGGTTTTAAATGTTGTATGATAAGCCCAAAGAGCATCCATCGTTCAATCGTTGTGACCAATCCTTATGATCTGGTCGAACAGTTTTCTCTAAAATATGCTTAAATCTTTCTATTTGAAATTGTCATCTATCCACTTGTTTGTGGATGATAACGGGTTGCAACTTTATAAGTGATTGAATATTTTTTCCATTAATGATTCAAATGGATGATTACAAAAATGAGTACCACTATCACTAATTATAATTTCTTGAGAAGTACCAAAATGACCAAAAATATTTTCTTTCAGGAAACTTACCACCACATTGTGGTTGTTCGTCTCGCAAGGCACTACTTCAACCTACTTGGAAACATAGCCAACACTAGCAAGAATATAGAGATGGCCGAACGAAGGAAGGAATTGACCCATTGATGTAGATTAGGATGACCTATCTTATCTATTAATCTTTTATTTAAATTAGGTTTATTTGTTAGTACTTTATCTTATCCTATCTTTTAGTCTTTTATTTAAATTAGGTTTCTTTGTTAGTGTTTTAATTGTTTTAGTTTACTTATCCTTTTAGTACGCGATTTTGGATTACTTTTCCTCGTAGGATGTGTAATCCTAGTTTATGTTAATCTCTTTTATGCTTTAGCCTCTAAGCTTATAAATACAGGCTTAGACCCTTTGAAAAAATAATTTATTATTATTATTGAGTTTGTTTAATAAGAATACTCAGAGTTGAGTTTCTTGGTTATTTTCCTTCAAGCTTTAGATAGTATCTATTGTTTAAAGAAGATTTCTTTGATCTTGGTATCAGAGCCCAGTCTCTTTCCATGGCACCAGTCACAAGGGGAATGGGTAACCGCTTTGCATACTTGGAGGACATGAATAATCGCCAAGAACCAGTTAGAGAAGAACCACCGGCAACCTATCAAGCACACTCGGAGGTACAATTTGTGAGCTTGAGGGAACAAATTGCAGCCCTCACAAAACTATTGTCCATTGAGAGTGGTCGAGACAGAAGTCGGCATATACCCTCACCGCCCGAATCGGAAGAGGATGACGCAATCATGGAGGATGAAGACGGAGACCCTTTTACGAAGCGCGGAGTGCACAGGCATCAACCCCTTGTACAAGCTCAGGCCAATCGGTGGGAATCCGGTTTCAAACTCGATACACCAGAATTCCAAAGTTGTGTGCAACCCAAAGAGTTCATGGTAGTAGAAAAAAAAAAAATTTCACAAAAAGAAGTACCAAGGAAGATGGCGAAGATGGTGCCTAAGGAGGGGGCAGAGATAAAGCATCAATCGGTGTCTCGATACATTGGAGGTACGTGCCAACAATTTCAACGTACATGCATATTGGGAGGCAAGGTGGCCAAGCTTATCATCGATCCAAGGAGTGGTATGAATATCGTCTCGGAGGAAGCGGTAAGGAAGCTAGGGCTCAAAACCAAGAGACATCCTACTCCCTATCAATTGGAGTGGCTCACGAAAGAAAATGAGGTAAGGGTTTCTAAATATTGCCAAGTGCCTTTTTCTATTGGAGGTAAATATGTGGATCGTGTGTAGTGTGACGTGGTCGACATGACTACGTGTCACTTGTTATTGGGCAAATCGTGGCAAGATGATAAAGCTGCCGTCTATGATGAAACAAAGAATACGTACAGCTTTATGTTGGGTAAAACCAAGTTGACGTTACTACAGAGCCCATGGCCAAAACCACAACCTTCACAAGGAGATAGTCAAACCGTTGTAGCCAAGCAAGAGTTGACGAGCAAGGAAGGCGACATCATTGGAGTGGTATCGGGACCGATAAAGAAGCCGTTGAAAAGATTTGTCGACGTGGTCCAAGTAGAACTACCAAAAGAAGTACAACCATTGCAAGATATTCAACCTCCACATGCGGTGGTACCAGGGTCTAAACTTCTTAATCATCCACTCCACATCAAGAGTCCTAAAAAGCATGAAGAATTAGGGAAACAAGTGGACGAGGTGAACCTTTCAGAGAGTATCAAAATGTTTCATGAAGAAGAGGAACACTTGGAAGAGGTAAATCTGTTGGATAGGTTTGCACTTTTTGACGACAATTCTACACATCATGTGACGGTTGATCGTACCAAAAATAGTACTTGATCGGACCAAATTTAGGTACTCGCAATTGAACGAACCGAAGCTCGTATAGTGGTTGCGCAAGTACCGAGTCGAACCCACAAGGAACCGTAAATTTCTTGTGCGAAAAATAACCTTGAGTCTAGGTTAGTGCTATTTTAACTCAGCTCAAGGGGTGTTCGTGACAACTTGAAAGTAATTTAAAGCGAAATGTAAACGAAGTAAAGCACCAAGGTTGAGGTTTTCACCTCACCATTTCAACTACATTAATTAAAAACGCTAAGCACAAACATCCGCTATCGGTTTGAAATAAAACTAAATCTATTGCACCTATCAAGGATTAAAGGAATCCGCCCATGTGACGAAAGACAAACCATAAACGGTTTAAGGCTCAAAGGATCCAAAGTGAATGTGTTAAGACACAAACTACTATGGATAAATGAGCGTAAACGAAGGATGGAATGTATCCGGCTTAACAAAACACCAAAATAAACGACTATGGTAATCTCACTTGGTTTTGTCACCAAACCAAGCGAGACGATTTAAGTAAATAAAGAAATAACGGAATGAAATGACTTAAACGTAAATAATTAATATAGCATTCATGGTGAGGCTACATCCTCAACCTTAGTTGGGATCTAGCCTCCCATAAGCAACGGAAGCGTAAATAAGCAAAATAAATGCATTATATTAAAACTAATGTAAAGAACTACAAAGAAAAGGGCGAGCAGGCCACAGAGGCAACTGCTCAAAAAACACGCCCAAAAGTAAGCTCTCGAACAAATGGACCTATTTGTGGTCGGAGGTGCAAGCTGACCGCAAATAAGCCGCTGCGGCGGGCTAAATCGTGTCGTTCGACAGAACTTCTGCGTCAACGCAGATAACTAGGTTGGCGCTGCAAGCGCGGCGAACGCGGGGTGCTGCGTGCGACCGTGATGCCAAGGTCGCGAGGCGTGTAGTCGCTGCAGGCTGCGTGCAGTGAATGCGCTGCATCGTGGTGCGTTCGAACGTACCAAGTGCGGTCGAACGCACTATGGCAGTATCTTCACTTTAAGTCCACTTTCTTGCCCTTTGCCAGCCATGTTTGTTGTAATGACCTGCACAACACTAAATACTAAAAACTATACAAAATGTTAGTTATTAATACAGCTAAGAGCCTAACAAAGATAAGTAAAGGGGGGTCTAATAAACAATATTTGACACCGAACAGTACTCGCCAATTGCACGAGTCGATCGTAATAGAGTGGATGTGCAAGTGCAAGTGTCGAACCCACAGAGAATCGGCTTTGCTAAAAATCAACTTTAAAATGCCTAAACTAAAAATACCTTAACCTAGTCCCAATATCAAACAGGTAACGTGCAGAAAATAAACTAAACTAAAAATGCATTAAAATAAAGAAATAAAAATAACTAAAGTCTAAATTCCACCTCACCATATTTAAATACATAATTAATTAAACATCCGTCTATCGATTAAAAGCGAGCATGTTCTAGTGTCATGCTAGTTCATGCATGCTTACGCCCTATGCAAGTCCTATCGTGCCTATTGAAATAATCAAAACGTCTGTCCATCTGACAAAATACAAAACATGAACGGTCTAGGTTCAAAGGATCCAATGTGAAAGTGATTTAACACTAACTACAATGGATAAATGGATGTAACCCGAACGATGAAATGTATCCATCGGACGAAACGCAATGACTAAACAACTACGGCACAATCGATGCAACTTTGTCACGAAATTAAATCGAAACGAACTAACATGGCAAGTAATAAACAGATTAAACGTAAAACTAACTATGAAAGCATTTAAGTAAATCTAAAGTGAAGGGAATAAGAGACTAAATAAAAGTAAAATAAAACATAAATTAAATAAATGACAATTTAGGAGGGCTTTACAAGGAAAATGAGGGTTTTGGGCCCTAGAGGCGCCTCCCAAACGTAAGAAACAAATGAATACACGAGGTCCTATTTATAGGTCGATGGACATGGAGTGAACGTGCTCAACGCATTGCGAATGCACCGATTATTTGTGGTTGAACGTAGGGTACAAGTTCGACCGCAAATAACGCCGGCTTAGGGTCGACATGGTGTGCGTCAACGCAGAGCACTTGCGTTCGAACGCATATAACCGCTAGGGCCAGCTGTGCTGCGTGTGACCGTGGTGCGCGTGCGTGTGTCCATGGCGTGCTGTGTGCGACCGTGGTGCTACTGCATGTGTGGGTGCGTTGAACGCACCAAGTGCGGTCGTATGCACTATGGCAGGATCTACATTTTAAGTCCCATTTCTTGCCCTTTGCTAGCCATGTTTGTTGCAATGACCTACACAACACAAAATACTAAAAACTATACACAATATTAGTTATTAACGCAGCTAAGAGCCTAACAAACATGAGTAAAGGGGGGTTTAATAAACAATATTTGACAGCGATCAAATACCCCCAAACTTACATTTTGCTAGTCCCTTAGCAAAACAAAATGAACAACATAATAAAAACATAAGTCCGCTTTCGTGGGAGAACAATTGCATTGAGTGTATGCAACAAGCCTTTTAAACCTCTAGGAGTTCCTAGAGGACGAGTGAAGTCTCGTGAGGGTTTTTCAGGAATGATACCCACAAACATTTGTGCAAACATTTTATTCTTCATCATGCAAAATATATCAATCATGGTTTAAATTCAAAAGCAAACTTAATCACACAAACACTATCTTCACAATTTTCAAGGAATTTTAATCAGGCTACAAATATGGAAAGAGATATCACAGAATCAATTCTAGTGAAAGTGAGATTAGCACAAAATATGGGATTTCAACATTAAACTTTTTCATGCATGCTTTGACACTCAAATTCATCAGACCACTCATCAAACACAATAACCATGGTTAATTTTAATTTTTTTTTTTTTATTGCAAAGCTCCCTTAAGCTGTCTAGTTGACCTATGTATCAAGCGTTAAGTCAATGACTCCCAAACCACAAGGTTTTAGGGCATTAGGCATAAAAACACCCCTAAGGACCTACTAACTCAAGTCAAAAAGGCTACGAAGCTTTGCTAACCACATCTAACTTCTCACTTTTTTACGCGAATACTCATTGCTTAATGAGGCAAGAGATTCGGTTACTCGGTGGAAAGCTCAAAATGATCATCATCATTTTTTTTTTTGAATAAACCACGGTTATTTCCAACATGTTATCCAACTGTATTTAAGCTTACAAAACTAGCATGACCAAACTCAACATTTAATCCCACAGACTACGTGCCAAAAGTGCTTGTGAAAATCAAATTGAAATGCAATATCTCAAGTTTTGCCAAAAAAAGTAACACAATCAAAATTCCCTTCACAAAGTAATCATGTGTTCATAAAATTAAGCTCAAGAACGAAAATAAACCATAATCAAAATAAACTGCATAATAGAAAATAAAATGTGCACAACATGATAAAACTATCCCCAAACTCAAAATCTGCACTGTCCACAGTGTGGTGATATAGAAAATAGAAAACATAGTGCAAGGGGTATAAAAATAAACCAAGACGTCACGGGGCTGGAGGTGGTGCATGAGGTCCTGCTACTAGAGGCAATCTGTCCATGATGGCTCGGAACATCTCCTGGACCTCGAGTCTGTCCTAACGAACATCTCTCTGCAAATTTGAAAATGAAAATCTTACGTCCCTGATCCGGGAATCATATGTCCATGAGGGTGTCCTGGAAGTGTAACAAGTCTGAGTGTCTAAGCGTGATACACTCCTCATCCTCGTACTCCTCAGGCTGCTCCTCTGCCTCTCTCTATGGCTCAAAAGCCATCTCATGCCTGCCACCAACTCGAATGTCCATGGGCTGGGCGCCAGGGCCTGCCCGCTCCGCTGTGGTGCTGGTTGTGGTGCGGCTCTGGGCATGTGGGATAGACTCTGACGCCATTGGATGGAGCCAAAGTATGGGCTCTCAGTGATCAGTCCGTCCGCTGGTGTGCCTCTGATCCCCATCTTTCTCAGAATGTGTGTGATGAGAAAGGGAAAGGCAATCCCTACGCCTTCGTGGTGCTCTCACTTAGATGGTGCCTCCCTCACAGAATTTCTAGATCTTGCGAGGATAATCTCGGAATGGAACACGAATCCTCGGTGGAATGAGTAGAGGCCGAGAATAGGTCTAGCCTCTGTGTCTTGTGTCCATGGACACACATTACGATATAACACCATGTCAATAAAGAGAAGATTGAGGAATCTTAGTCTTGCTAATGCATTCGGCGGTCATACATCTGCCCCTCACACATATCAAACAATATCCTCGAGTGTGAGCATGGAGGGCACTCAATCCGAGGATGTCCGACTCGGTGGCTCATGGCTGCACTTCAACACAGCACTATATCTCCAATGGTCACCTCCACTTCTCTTCCATCAATGGAAGAGAAAAGATGTCGGCTGGTCACCATCAAATCCTCGGATGAGTGTAAAACTCTCGACCAACGCTTCGTATGCAATGGAGGCACGGGTTTGAAAAGCCTCTTCAAACCCCGGCTTCAATTCTCAACACCCAACTTGTGGCTTCATTGTTGGAGAACACCTCTTTGATGGCAAAGGTATTCTCCAACAAAAGCTTCGACTCTCCATCGATGGCCTAGGGCTACAATGGCATGGGATCCTCGATGACCGGGATGACGAACCTCGCCCTCTAGGCATGATGGAGGTTCGTTAGGGACAATTTCGTCGAACACTTGGTGTGCAGCCAAATCAAAGGGTTTGGAAGAACCCTTTTGAAATTAAGCCCAACCCCCTGCAAAACACAAAAACACAACACAAAATCAAGGGGCACAATCCAAGAGTGGATGTGCCCTTTGATTGAACAAAAATCAAAAATTTGGGGTTTTTGGAGAAATTGGGTTTGTGGGTTAGGACAAAATGGGAAATAGGGATTTGGGTGGCGTGGTGAGTGGGTATGGTGGAGAATGGCCGGAGATGGTGTCGCGGTGGTGGGGGAGGTGGATGCCGAAGGTGGGTGGTGTATTTTGGATGTTTAGGGAGGTGAGGGACGGAGGAGAGGGAAGGGGGCTGTTTGTACGGCTGCTGGAAAATGGGGGAGAGGGGGGGAAATGTGACCTAAAAGCAGGTCAAGCTGGCCTAAAATGATCGACGTCCATAGGTGCGTTCAAGACTCGTGTAGGTCATAGTGCGGCTCTGCGTTCAAACTTACAGAGTAAGTTCGACTACAACATCGAGTGTGGCTGGGTGTCGTTGAACTTACCACGGTGAAATCGAGCATGCGCATGAGTGTGTGCGTGTCGGGTGCTGCGTCGAACTCAAGGCAGGTTGAAATGCGTTGACGTTGACGTAAATGATAAACGACGCATAGTGTAATTTTTTTTTTTAACTAATTACAGAATAAAATAAAAAAACACAAAACACAAAACACAAAACGCACCTATTTACAAATACCAAGCAAAATATTTACAGAACACGTCTACTCCACCCCCAAACTCAAAATGTCACAATGTCCATAATGTGACTGAAAAAACAAAACCTAAGGGGCGGTTCAATTTAGGTATACCATAAAAATGCTTCCCTAAATTTGACCGGTAGACATAAATAAAATATATATACAGGAAAATAAAATAACAAAAATCAAAAATGCTGTGCGGAAAATAAAAAATGAAAAATGCCGCACCTTCCCTGCTCATAAGGGTGTCCAACCAATCCCTTCCATCCTTTCTTCCTTAAAATCCGATACCCCTCTGGAAGGATGTTCTGCCATCTTATGTAGTCGTTCTTGTTTCGAGGGATCCACTTAGGAACATGGTTCCTAGATTTGTGATCTTGTGAGCGTGAATCCTCAAAGATTTCTGCATAAGACAACTCTTCGAGACATTAGAAAGATGAAGCTTGTCGTGTCTCGAGAGGGATTGTGACAAAGGAGTGAGCTTCAGTACTCACTTCCTTGTCATTGGGCCAATTTGAAATTGGCGGGGGCTCAATTTGCTCCTTCATTTCTTCTTCTCCATTCTCAGTTCGCATCTCAGGAGCGGGATCCAATAAAGCCTTAGCTTGCTCATGTACCATGTCAAGGTCCAAATCAAACTCAAATTGAGCAAAGCTTTCTTCCAAAGGATTCTCCAGACTTGGCTCTCTAAACCTCACAGCTTGCTTGAGGAACTTGTCAAGATCCAGATCATTTTCAATTTGATCAAAACACTCTCCAGATGGATCCTCAAGACTAGGCTCACTAAAAGTATCAGCATGATCAAGTAGTCTATCCAAGTCTAGGTCATTTCTATCTGGAGCAAAGTGTTCCATCTCAGATCCTCTAAACTCAAATCATGCAACACATCCTCTTGCATCACTAGCCTATCAAGGACTAGGTCACAGTCATCTGGGGTGAAGCATTCTATCTTAGGGTCCTCTAAGCTACACTCACTTGCAACTTCATCTCCACTTTCCTCATCAACAAGTATGGTAGTAGTTTGGGCATTGTCAAGTTCAGACTTGTTAACTTCAGTCATGTAATGATTAATGAAAGGGCAATCATCAAACTGGTGAGAAGGATGATAACAATATTCACATGACTGATGAAGTGTGTAAGTGTGAAAAAGCTGGGTATGGGCATGTCTGGCTGCCATGAGTTGGTTCGCCCTCTCCTCAAAGTCATCGATATGAGCAGTAGGAAAATGTTGCACTAATGACTCTTTGGGAGGATGAAATATCTCAGGACTTTGAAACTCCTCTACCTCCATTAGGTTGAATTTGGCAACTAGATGACCAAACTGTCCTTCCAACCTTGCAACTCCTTCAGTGTTTGCCACATGGGCACCCATGATTTCTTGACAAGGTTGGTTGACTGTTTCCCTAAACGTCTTGAGTGTGTCTTCTACTGATGGTTCATACGACATAGGAATGGTTGGTTGGCCTACTAGTTCCATGAATTCCTTAAGAGTATCTTCCAAGGAAGATGTCTCAGGAGGATAGTCATATGAATGGGAAGAAAAATGGTTGTTGAACTGCGGATATTCAGGGTGGTGCAGTTTGTCAACCCGAGCAAAATTTTTCGTAGCATGATCATGCCACGAAAAATTAGAATGGTTGCTCCAGTCCGGGTTATAAAAATTTGAATTAGATTCAAACCCAGGACTGGAGAAACTGGTGTTCAACTGCTCATTTGAAAAATTAGAAAATTGTCCCCAATGTGGACAATCACCTAAATAATGGTAAAGGCTAGAGCAGTGTGAACACGGTTCATGTGGGTGCAAAGTGGTAGGGGAAATATTAAAATAATCGAACGGAAGACTCATGCTTCACCCAAACAGTTCAATATAACCCACATGAAACAATTAACAATATAAAAATAAAATAAACAAAAACTAATAAACTAACAAATAACCAATAAAACAACAAACTAATTAAACAATTAAAAATAAACTAACTAAAAAAAACAACAAGTAGAATAAATAAAATAAATAAATAAATAAAATAACACATACTGCTTTCGGGTTGTTGCCGCCAAGGTGTGCGCCGAGCAGAACAATGATCAATCGCCCACATAAATATATAGCGAGTTCTGCGCGTTCGAACGCGAGGATGTGCGTTCGAACGCATACACCGCACCGCTTGTTTGAAATAGGCGCCACACGCAGAGGCGTCGAGTAACGCAGTACGCTGATGCTGGAAAAGGTGGCAGGTACATTCGACCGAAGACCTACGCTCGAACTATGGGCGCCTGATTTTCCGAAACTCAACAAAACAAAAAAAAAAAAATATCTAATTTTTTTGAATTTTATCTATACAAAAGCACGAAATAAATAATAATTGCAGAAATTAAAATAACTAGTAGAAAGATAAAATTAATCTAAGCAAAAATCAATTTCAACAAAACACGATTCCCAAGAACAAGCAAAATTTGATCGTACCAAAAATAGTACTCATCAAACTGCAGTCGATCGTAATAGAGTGGATGTGCAAGTGCAAGTGTAATCCACAGAGAATCGGCTTTGCTAAAATCAACTTTAAAATGCCTAAACTAAAATACCTTAACCTAGTCCCAATATCAAAACAGTAGCGAGAAAATAAACTAAACTAAAATGCATTAAAATAAAGAAATAAAAACTAAAGTCTAAATTCCACCTCACCATATTTAAATACATAATTAATTAAACATCCGTCTATCGATTAAAAGCGATGCATGTTTACGCTAGTTCATGCTTACTTACGCCCTATGCAAGTCCTATCGTGCCTATTGAAATAATCAAAATGTCTGTCCATCTGACAAAATACAAAACATGAACGGTCTAGGTCCAAAGGATCCAATGTGAAAGTGATTTAACACTAACTACAATGGATAAATGGACATAACCCGAACAATGAAATGTATCCATTGGACGAAACGCAATGACTAAACAACTACGGCACAATCGATGCAACTTTGTCACGAAATTAAATCGAAACGAACTAACATGGCAAGTAATAAACAGATTAAACGTAAAACTAACTATGAAAGCATTTAAGTAAATCTAAAGTGAAGGGAATAAGAGACTAAATAAAAGTAAAATAAAACATAAATTAAATAAATGACAATTTAGGAGGGCTTTACAATGGAAAACAGAGGGTTTTGGGCCCTAGAGGCGCCTCCCAAACGTAAGAAACAAATGAATACACGAGGTCCTATTTATAGGCTGGCTGGACACTAGAGTGCGTTCGAACACAGGTAGAACGCACTACCTGCGTTCGAACGCACCGATTATTTGTGGTCGAACGTAGGGTACAAGTTCGACGGCAAATAACTGCTGCAGCGGCTAGGGCTGACATGGGTGTGCGTTCAAACGTAGAGCACTTGCGTTTGAACGCATATAACTGCTAGGGCGGTGTTGCGTGCGTGGTGCTACTGCATGTGTGGGTGCATTCGAACGCACCAAGTGCGGTCGAACGCACTATGGCAGGATCTACATTTTAAGTCCCCTTTCTTGCCCTTTGCTAGCCATGTTTGTTGCAATGACCTGCACAACACAAAATACTAAAAACTATACACAATATTAGTTATTAACGCAGTTAAGAGCCTAACAAACATAAGTAAAGGGGGGTTTAATAAACAATATTTGACACCGATCAACGGTTAAGAGCCTCGAAGGTAAAGTCTTCAATTTCAGTGTTGAACCAATTGACTATGTTGATTTCATTGGGACAGATGCTATTTTATCAGATTATTCTAGCAAAAATTGTGATGAGATTCATATGGTAGAAAAGGCTTTTTTGTCAAAGATTGAAAAGGTCTTTGTGAGTTATTTGGGGATTCTTATGGCTTGTGGGAAGAGCAAAGCAGAGAAGCATAACAAGTCTACAGAAAAGGGTGTGTGGGGATTTCACAACAACCATCAAGATACTCCACTAATGAAGATCACTATGATTATTATGGGCGTGGCCTTGCTGTAAAGTTGAGAAAAGAGCCGATTGGAATGAGTGACGGACATCCAAAAGACCGTGGAAGAGACCGGCCGAATTCGAGGACGAATTCTCTCCAACTTGGGGAGGATGATGTAGATTAGGATGACCTATCTTATCTATTAATCTTTTATTTAAATTAGGTTTATTTGTTAGTACTTTATCTTATCTTATCTTTTAGTCTTTTATTTAAATTAGGTTTCTTTGTTAGTGTTTTAATTGTTTTAGTTTACTTATCTTTTTAGTACGCGATTTTGGATTACTTTTCCTCGTAGGATGTGTAATCCTATTTTATGTTAATCTCTTTTATGCTTTAGCCTCTAAGCCTATAAATACAGGCTTAGACCCTTTGGAAAAATAGTTTATTATTATTATTGAGTTTGTTTAATAAGAATACTCAGAGTTGAGTTTCTTGGTTATTTTTCTTCAAGCTTTAGATAGTATCTATTGTTTAGAGAAGATTTCTTTGATCTTGTGATAGTCTCACAATCATTGAAATATTTATCCCTTCTGTTTACTGTTTTCTTGATTATACATGATCTAACCCTGCATCACCCATGAAATCAATCCCCCAATCATCAAAGAACTTAACAATAAGAATATTTGTAAGAGGCACCATGCTTTATCGAGAAATATTACCCATGCGTTGGCATCGATCACATGGTGCAAAATTTATGGGCATCACAAAAAAGAGTAGGCCAGTAGAACCCACACTATTTTTGTTCAATATAAAGTCGTAACTCTTTGAATTGACTTCTCAAGGCCACAAAGATTGCATTCATATGATGTAAAAATCAAAAGTTATGATTGTTTTACTCCGACTAGACTTGAATTCTTCATCTTAGACCAACTTTTACACCGACTTAATTAATTAGTCCTTGACTCATGAATCATGATTATACATTACAATTCAAAAACATGTTTTGACACACGAATTTCCTAACACAAAAAAATATGAGCTAACAATTTGGAAATGATAAATTTAATTTTTCTCAAAATAACAATAATTTTCTTTCTAAACATATATGTGCTACGTGTTTCTATTCCTATTTGACACATAGAGACGGTTACAATATAATCAAAAACTTTTATCATGATCTGGATTTTGTTAAATTAATTTTTGCACTAATTAGGATAAGATAAAATTTAGGGAAATGTCTACATACTCCCCTCAAACTACCACTTGATTGACAATGTCTCCCCAATGACAAAAATACCATTAATAAAAAAATAAAAAATTTAAACAAAATAATTATTTAAAAAAAAAAATTCAGGGTGTGATTTTTTTTAAAATCGTTTTTGTCTTAATTTATTTATTTATTTATTTTTCAAATTTATTAGAGTATTTTTTTCTCATTGAAAAAAGTTTAGGGTCACTTTTGTCTTTTTCTTGCATGTTATTGGAGGGGGAGGGTTAAGTGGATATTATTTAGATTGAAAGTTTAGAAAGACATTGACAATTGGGTGGTAGTTTTAGGGAGAGTATATATGTTGACTTTTCCATAGAATTGAAGTACAAAAATACTAGTCTTTCATTTCAAATTCAAAATTATTGCAATTTAGATTTGAGGATTAAAGGTTAAGGGGTTAATTTGAATAACATTTTTTGTTAGTTGAATGTCATGATACGTACGTATGGCAGTTTTGTGTTATGAGAAAAATTTATAATAATAATCTGTCTTATTGAAAAATTTTTAGGGCCAATTTTACATTTTTGCTAGCTTTGAGGGGGCATATTGATAGTTTAAGAGACATTAACACAATTGACAATTTGGAAAAGAAATTGATCGACTATGTAGTGATAGATTGAAATTGAAGGGATTATCTCTACCTTTCTAAAAAACGTAAAAAAGTGATGTGTAAAGGTGAAAAGGTTTTATTTTATAATAATTGTTTACTCGAGAGTACCTTCAATCTGGATGAGCCGTAAAAAGCCTCCAATAAAAGGCTGGCACATCATGTATCTAAAAGCACCAAGTACAATATAATAAAATGGACAAGAAAGCATTATATATTAAAAACATAGGGAGAACCTATTTTCACTTATCCCCGAAGTCTCTTGCAGAGCGTGTGTGGCTATTGAGAGGACCAAGCCAAGGAATCTCTGAAACTTCTACTTGTGACTATGAACATTCAACTAGGAATCATATTGTGTTGATTTGCTACTATTTTGGTTATGAGTTTGTTAAATTTTGCGCCCTCATCCGATTTTTTTTTTTTTTTTTTGAAACTTAAGGATCTTGTCCCACCGTGAATTTTTGGCTGGGTGTTTGGAAATTTTTTAGCTGGGTTAGCTCAGTGAGGTTCTGCAGATTGAATAAGAAACAGGGTTGTTGCTTATTGAAATGGAGAAAGTGTCTTTGATCGTGTGTTTTTGTGTTTATTGTCATCTAGTGATCAAATAGCTGAGATGTATCTATTTTTTATTAAAGGTTGTAAAAATGAGATTTTGCGGCACATCCTAATAGTTAATAGTTAATAGTAGGGGCTTTCTTTTTATTTATTTAAATAAGTTGTAAAAAGTAAATAATGTAATATAAAAACTGAAGAAAATGTGAGAATGTTTTGATATTGATTGTTTTGAAAAAAATAAAGTGCCACAAATTACCAAACGGAAAGCTCACTTGCAAAAGCTAAAGCAGGAAGTGTGAGCAGCCTTGCCATGCATCAACACTTTTCCTCTTCCATGCATTCCTTTCTTCCTCCCACAGCAATCCCTTTCCCACTCTACTTCCAAAGTATCTCTCTCTCTCCCCCCACTTTCTCCACTCTCCACCAAGTCCAAGTAGAAGCAACAACAGCAACAAAATTAGACGGTAAAACTCGATCTGTGAAATCATTGTTGAAGATTGGGGGAGCATTTTACGATGGCGAGCACTAGCGGCACAAAGCCGCAGTCTCTGCAGGACAACCCCATCCTCGACAGTGAGTCGTGCCCTCATCCCTCTCGCCCATCGTTCCCATCCTCTGCATCGCCAACGATATAGAGAAAGATAACCCTGGAGTTGCCTATACCTGTAATGCCTCTTGCTCACGCAAACACACAATATAATCTTTACTTTTTGACGATTCTTTTTTTTTTAAATACTTATTTAAGTTGATTGTGGTACTATTTTCTGTTATATATTATTTTGAGGGTAAAATAATATCATTTTGCCCCTAAGTTTTCATCTAGTTTGAATTTATTCACTGAGATTATAATTTTGAGAATGTAGAGCTTAGATTTTGCCCAAGTTTAAAATAAGTTACTTTATCACTTCACGGTCAAAGTCAACAGTTTGTCATGTCCTGCATGTCTCATTTGACATGTTACAAACACTCAAGTGCAATGTTAGGTCAGCAAGTGTTAAGTCATTCATAGGGGAAAAAAGGGCAAAAAAACCACAATTTGATTGTAGAACTTAGAGAAACAAAAACTTGAGAAACTAAAGAATAAACTCACAGTAATAAAGACTTCGATTATGTTGGCGTGGCATCACATTGGGGTGTTGAAATGCGCATTGGTGTGTCAAATGAAATATGTGCATATGACAAACTATTAATTTTGATGATAAAATGACACATGGACCTACTTTAAACTTAGATAAAACCTAGCTAAGGATCTTATTCTTGAAATTGAAAACTCAATGACTAAATCCAAATTAGTTAAAAACCTAAGGACTAAATACGATTTTTTCCTAAATTTTAAAATGTGAAAATTTTACTTAATCCCTTTAACTTTAATCACTTTCACAATCTTTGCTCCAAAGTTCATAAAACTCTCAATTTAGTGTATCGAACTATAGAAAATTTGTAATCTCACATTCCATTAGAATTCTGTTAAGTCATAACCGAGGTATGAGAATTTTCCAAAATATACCTGTATTTTCCTAAACTTTTTCACCTTTTTGTTTTTTTTAAAAAAATAATAGTAATTTAAGTGTAATTCTCTATTTTCATAATTTTTTTAAAATAATAGTAATCTTATTTTCAAATAAGTTGGCAAGCAACTTTATGGAGAAAGGATGAGAGACAAAGAAAGAACATGAGCCAAAGAAGCACCCTTATCTCCCTTTGTCGTGTTTTTTTCTCTTCTTCTAGTGGCGTATTCACTGCAAAAGCAACACAACCACTTTGAATGCATGTGTCTGTGTATGTCAGTATGTCAGAGTGTGTGTGAGAGGGAGAGAAAGAGAGAGAGAGAGAGAGAGAGGGGTACTCCTGGGGTTCTTTTTCTTTCTTGCTCTTTTTAGGAATGAAATTCATCAGCATGCAACACACGCCATAAAAATTTTGTTCAATTCCAATATTCTTTCATCTTTTTTCACTCTTCACTTTTTATTTAATCCCCACCTACTCTGCATTCCTCTGGAAGCATGTATCTATTTTTCCAATATCATCCCCACAAGTAAAACAATTGAACATAAAAAAGAAAAAGAAAAAGAACTTCGTGATCATCGCCCTGCTGCGTCTCTCTTAAGATATACTCTTCCTTAACTTACAATAAAAGAAGCACTGAAGCTTTCCAATGGAGATGATACCTTTTGATTTACTGAGGATAAATAAAAGAAGGCAAACTGCGGTGTAGATCAACAGTACGAGCTTGATTCCTTGGTTATACAATTTTTTATTTTTTTTACTTGTGTATTTAGTATTATTTCTATGGGAAATATAATATGAATCTGCACCATATTACGTACGTGAATCACATGCTTTTTAACCCTTGTATATAATTTTGTTCAATTAGGCCGCTCCTATGCGCTAGATCGAGAAGGCAAGTAAGATTGATGAAGCATCAAGTGGACGAGGTGTTCGCCAATTCAAGACGGATCTGTCGCACAGACTTGAAAGGGTAGTTGATTTTTATGGGTTATTGTAATATCTTGGAGAATGGATTGGTTTATTTCACGTAAAATACCATAATATTGGGCTGTTTGATTGATTGATTGCGAAACGATTCTCACCTTTGGTTTCCTTATGCTTAATTAATCTCAAGAGATGAAGTTATATTGAAGACTAAAATCCGTTTCATACGGCACTGGTTCAAATGGCAAACCGAAGTGATTTTTACTATTTCAAAATCTCTTTGTCCCAGGAGATATTCAGTTATTTTATAAGAAATTCTGAAGAATGCTGTCAGAGATGCAGAACATAAAAAAAAAAGACCGTACGTGAGGCTTGATTCTGAACTGATTACACAACTATCACTATATTAATATTCCATGCATATATATCATACTTCTTTTTTTATTTATTTATTTACTTGAAGGGATGAGATGGCAAAGATTTGTCGGACTGCAACCGTGTTGTACGATGTGCTGAAGACAGTTGTACAAAAAGACAGGGATTTACTTGGTGGAAAAATTGATGCTGAGGTTTGGTTTGTAAAATTTTGTTAACTACACACTTTTTGGGTGGAAAAAACTGAGCATATAAATAATTATTAAAGTTCAATAGGTTTTGTCATTACAGACAGAAAGATATGCTAAAGATGTTGACATGAAAAAGGAACAGTGTGAACACTATAACATTCTTCCACTGTATACAGTTGGGGTTAAACCACGAATTATGGAATTCCCTGTGGTTGTTAAAATGCAGCTGAATTATGTAATCTTAGCTAGTTTTCCTCATCCAATTTTTTCTAATTAATCCTTCACTTTGGCTCTCTTTCTTCCTTCTTTAATTTCAAACAATATATAATTAGATTGAAGCAGCGGTTCATGTTCTACGTAATGTGAATAATCTTCCAATGCCAAGAATGCAATCAACTCCTGGTGTCCCTAGGGTCAAGTAACATCTACACGTGGACGCTGTTGATCAACAATGTCCACTATGGAACTTTTAGCGTTCGAAATAAATCGCCCCTAAAGATCAAGTTTCTTGTAGTGGAAAAAGGTATAAATTAAAGAAAAAAAGTCTCATACTTAATTATTTATTTATAAATTTAATCAAAATTTTCATAATTCATAATATGCAAACCCTTTTCTTTAAAAAAGAAAAAGAAAAGAAAAGTACATATACCTCCCTCACACTACCCATCTTATTGTCAATATCCAGCAAAATTACCAATTATGTCAATATCCCCCAATGACAAAAACAACCTTCATATAGTTATAGCAAAAAAAATTCAACTTATTTTTAAAAAAAATGTAAAAAAAAAAAAAAGTCTAAAAATAAATAAAAAAATGAAAAAGGAAAAACCAAAAGGTTAGTTTTAATTATTTTTATTATTTTTATAAAAAAAAATTTGAAAAAAAAAATCTAAGTAACACAATTTTAAAAAAAAATTATTGAAAAAAAAAAGGGTCTTCTTTTTTTTTTTTTTTGGTTATGCTGGCTTTGAGGGGCATATTGATAGTTTAAGAGATACATTGACACAAGTGATAGTTTGGAAATGAAATTGACAATGAAGTGATAGATTGAAATCCAAGGGATTATCTCTAACTTTCCCAAAAAAATGTTCCCCATCGAGAGATGTTTTGTTATGGTTCTCACTGCATCCAGGTTAAATGCGCCCTTTTGTAGCCTCTAATCTGAATCAAAGAGAACTCTTGCAATAAAAAAAGGGTTAAATACTTAATTACTTCCTATGGTTTCACTTCTTTATTTTTTTTTCCTAAGGGTTTGATTTTTATCACACGAGGTCCTTGTGATTTTGATAAATGGCCAAATTGGTCTTTCTGTCTGTTGACCATTAGTGACTTAATGGAATGACACGTGGACCAATTAAATCTTGTCACATGTCATCTAATTTATTTTTTATTTTTATTTTGAAAGAAACATATTTTTTCAAAAAAAAAAAAAATTGGGGTGGTTTTGGCCACCCCCTTGGCTCCGTGGGGTGGCCGAAACCACCCCCAAGAGAGGGCTTTGAGAAGCATGTAATGTGTAACAAATAACGTGGAGAATGGCGAGGGAAATCAATCTGTTTCCTGTAATGGGATTGCTGGGAGAATTTGGAAGGAAATGGGGTTGAGGAATTGAAGGAAGTGGAAAGGAATTAGGCTTTGTGCATTGGGATAATTGGTGATTGTTTGGGAGTTGATGTGAGGCGATGGAGCGTGTTTCTGGTTAGAACCCTCGTGGCAACTTGAGTTGAGCTTGTTGGTCATTTGGTACCTTTACAGAACGAGGTCACTAGCATGGGGGTTGGCTCGGCCACCCCCTTGGCCCCTAGGGGGTGGCCAAAACCACCCCAGACCCACTGGGGGAGGTTTCCGCCACCTGGCCACCCCCAATTTTTATTTATTTTTTTAAAAAAATATATTTTCTGAATTTTTTTAAATAAAAATAAAAAATAAAATAACATAACATGTTATAAGATTTAATTGGTCCACATGTCATTTCATTAAGTCAACTAATGATCAACGGACGGAATGATCAATTTGGTCTTTTATCAAAACCACAGGGACCTCCTGTGATAAAAATCAAACCATAAGGGGGAAAAAATAAAAGAGTGAAACCTATGGGGTAATTAGGTATTTAACCCTTTAAAAAACAAAAAAGTTGACTAACAAAAAAAAAAAAAAGGTTTGGCTATTATCATCCATTTAGTTGGGTGTCTTTATTAAAATAAACCCTTTTTCCCTAAATATTATAGGAAAAATAAGAATATTTGGTATAAAAAAAGAAAAAAGAAAAAAGATGATATAAAAAAGTAAAAAGGCTTTATTTTATAATGATTTTTTATTTGAGAATACAATCAATCTTTCCTTTTTTTTTTTTTTTTTTTTTAACAACCCTAATTACAGGTGCAAGAATCTAAAGAATCCCGCCACATAACACCGTCAACCACCAAAAGAAAGTTTTCACAAGAAAGGCGCCATCAATATTCGATGCCGTAAAAGCTCACTTTTATGGCATCCAATAAAAGGCTGACATATCATGCATCTAAAAGCATCAAGTTCAATATAATAAAATAGACAAGAAAACACTAGATGTTAAAAAACATAAGGAGACCTATTTTCACTTATCCCCCAAAGTCTCTTGCTCCCTGTGTGTGTGGCTACGTACTGAGGGGACGAAGCCAAGGAATCTCTGAAACCTCAACTTGTGACTAGGGGTGTTAAACGAGCAAAGCGTTTCGTGAGTAAGCTCGGGCTCGGCTCGCATAAGCGGCTCGAACTCAACTCGAATATTAAATAAAGCGCTTCGTGAACATAAATCCTAACTCGAATATTAAATGAAGTAAGCTCGACTCGACTAAGCTCGTGAATTAGCTCGTATAAGCTCATGTATATATATATATATTAAAATAAGTTAAATAAGTATATATATTATATATATACATCTCAAGCGTTGTTAACTATTAAGTGCCAAGTGGTATCTAATCTTGGCCGTTGGATCATATGAAATAATTCTCTAAGTAGTGTATCATCAACATCATAACTCATGCTCTGTATCTGACGCGCTAGCTTTGACAGAAATAATGAATGCATTGAACTGAGACGCTGAATCCTGCCGTCGTCCCCGAGATCACACACACACTTAGGCCTTAGTTCTCAAGTGCATGCCAGGCTGTCGCTAGCTGATGCCATGTGTCTCCCTATCGTCAATCTTCTCATCTCCACCATATACGTGCCCTTTTTATGCCAAAATATCTTCTGTGCCTCTTTCATCTTTCCTCATTTTGACAAAAACCAACTCCTTAGTCTCTCAAAAGTCGTAGCTCTTTCCTTCATCTCCTTCAGGCTTCAACTCTTATTCCCTTTCCTTAAACACCTGGCACTCTCGTTCTCACGATCTGCTCTGGTGCCTCTCACTCTCTCGTTCTCTTAGTCTCCTCTCACTCAGTCATTCTCTCTCTCTCATTCTCACGATCTAAACCCAGATCTAAAAACCCAGATAAAAACCCAGATCAGTCTCCTCTCACTGTGCCCTTCTATCTCTCGTTTGCCGTCTGCATAACCCGATCCCCGATGACGATCGAAACCTAGATCGGCGACTAGATTAGGGCTTGGCTCGAGCTTGGGGACTCGCACTCGAGCTCGATTTAGATCTTGTCGAGCCGAGCTCGAGCAGCCAACCTAGGCTCGAGCTCCAGCTCGAGCTTGGCCCAGAAATAAACGAGCCAAGCCTAGACAACCTAGGCTTGCCCAAGCTCGGCTTGTTTACACCCCTACTTGTGACTAAGAACATTCAACTAGGAATCATATTGTGTTGATTTTTTTTTTCTTTTCTTTTAAAAAAGGTATTGTGTTGATTTGCTACTGTTTTGGTTGTCGGATAGTTGCTAAATTTTCCGCCCTCATCGGATTAATTTTTTGGTTGTGAGATGGATGTCGCGACTTTGTGGTTAGGAATGGTTTTTTTTTTTTTTTGGTACTTGCAGTAGGTCTTTAGAAGAGCGGGATTTCTTGTGGATTGCTGTCGATCGTTGGGTGGATTTTTTGAAGGTGGTGATGAGTCTTTGACTCTTTTGAAGTAGGTATTTTCTTTCGGTTATGGAACAATCATAAAAATTGTTCATTCTACATCAAATAGACCTCATCGTTGAGAGCCTCTTCAATATATATATATATAGGAAAATTACAGTACCTTTACCTCCTAAAGTTGATAGCGTTTTTCAATTCGAACACCATAGTTTCAATTTTTGCAATCTACCCTCACAAAGTTCTAATTTTTTTTCAATTTATTATCCCAAAATTTCCATATTACCCCTAATTTTTATTTTTTATAAAAAAAAAATTTAGGGTGTAAAAATGGCCAGATGGCCAAAGAAGTGGTTATAGCCATCCCGAATATATTTTCTTTTATTTTCTATAAAAAATAATAAAAAATAAAAAATTATGGGCAATATAAGAAGTTTTGGATACAATTGGAAAAAATTTAAAACTTCAGAAGGGTGAATTGCAAAAATTAAAACTTTGATATTTGAATTGAAAAACGTTGTCAACTTTGGGGGGATAAACTGTAATTTTTCCATATATATAGATATTGTCTTTTTCTTATTCTTAGCATCAAACCAGTTTTACAGACCATTGGAATGGAGAAAGGCGATATCTAGGTTGGCTTGGTGGAGTTATGTAGATTGAATGGGAAAGGGGGTTGTAGCCCTACTAAAATGGAGAAAGTGCTTTTTGATAGTGTTTATTATCATTTTGATGCGTCTATTTTTTATTAGACTTTATAATGAGATTTTGTGGCTAGTAAGGGTTTTTTTTTTTAATTTATTTAAATCGTAATAAGAAGTAAATGATGTGATATAAAAAATAAAAATATTTGATGTTGTTTTTTATTATTTTTTATTTTTTAAATGAAGCGAATAATATTGAAGTAAGGGAAACAACAAATTTAACAAACGTGCCACGAATTATCAAATAGAAGCAGCGAACGAGCAAAAGCTAAAACCAGAAGTATGAACAGCATTGCCATCAACACTTTTCCCCTTCCATTCCTTTCTTCCTCCCACAACAATCCCTTTCCCACTCTACTTCCCAAGTATCTCTCTCTCTCCCCTTATAAAAAGGCAATATGAGCCTCATCAATCCCACTTTCCTCCACTCTCCCCCAAGTCCATAACTGACTCTAAAAACTTATCTATCACAATTTATACGAAATTAATACTATCAAGCAATAAACAATTTAATCACCAAAATGTATAAAGTAATGAAAAGGCAGATACAGATATTTTAGTTACGAAGAGAAAACCTTTTAGAAACAGATTTAAAAGTAAAACCTCTTTAAGGCAGCCAAACTCAGAAAATTACTATCAAAATATTATTAAGAGATTACAGATACTAGGAACACTTACTACCCTTTGCAAGACCTTGGCTCTATAATATCGACAAGCCTACAACTTGTCTTATTGCTCATAATCTTCTTCAATGTGATTCTCTTTTACTGGATTCTTCCGATAGACTTTTCAATCGTAGATTTATCAAAGGAATAACTTATAAAACTCTAAGAGATTCAATTTAACGCTCACCACATATGATCTCTCTTAGCATAGCCCCCGACGAACTCTCTTGGGTGAAAATTCGTACCTCTAACTTTCTATAGAGGTGTACTTATAATAGTCTCACAGTCCTTAGACCTAGGACACAGTTTGAAATCTTTTAAAACTATTTGAAGTATGGAGTGTTTGGACAAGTTAATGGGCTATCCGGACAAGGCCTTACAGAGTAGAAACTGAGTTTCGGGAGCTACTGTCTGGATAGAGCTAGGAAGGCCTGTCCGGATAGGGTATGCAGTGGGAGAAAATCAGCAACCATCAACAATTTGGAAATTCCGTTGGTCCTTGATCAACAGCTTTGATCAATGGGTGTTTGTAATTTGATTGAGTTGAAACTTTACAGGGACTTTCATGACACATGAATCCATATTATGAACGGTAGAGATTGGATTCTGAGCATTCTATATTAGTATTTCAACCCATGGATAGTAGCCTCTACATTTTGGAACCGAATTAAGCCAAACATAAATACTAATAGTTTTTTATTTATTTATTTAAATCGTAATAAAAAATAAATGATGTGATATAAAAAGTAAAAATATTTGATGGTTTTTTTTTTTTTAAGAAATGAAGCGAATAATATTGAAGTAAGGGGAACAACAGGTTTAACAAACGTGCCACGAATTATCAAATAAAAGTAGTGAACGAGCAAAAGCTAAAACCAGAAGTATGAGCAGCATTGCCATCAACACTTTTCCTCTACCATTCCTTTCTTCCTCCCACAGCAATCCCTTTCCCACTCTACTTCCCAAGTATCTCTCTCTAACCCCTTATAAAAAGGCAATATGAGCCTGATCAATCCCACTTTCCTCCACTCCCCAAGTCCATGCAATATAGCAACAACAACAACAAAATTAGATGGCAAAACTCTGTGAAATCATTGCTGAAGATTGGGGGAGCTTTTTACGATGGCGAGCACTAGCGGCACGAAGCCGCAGTCTTAGCAGGACAACCCCATCCTCGATAGCGAGCACATGCCCTTGTCCCTCTTGCCCATTTTCCGCGTCGCTAATGATATAAAGGAAAAGAACCCTAGAGTTGCCTACCTCTGTAATCTCTCTCGCTCACGCACACATTCACAATCTTTACTTATTTAAGTTTTTTTTTTTTTTTTTGGTAATCACTTATTTTAGTTGATTGTGGTACTATTTTTGTTATGAGGTTTGCTAGGGGTTCTCATCGTAGTGTTCTCCTGGTGTTCTCCTAGACTTATGTAGAACATGATTTAATAAAAAATAAAATTGTAACACTTTTTTATGATTAATTTTATGAGTTAATAATTAGGTTCTAATGCTTTAAAACTTGTTTTTGATTCAAAATTAAACCTAAGGGTGGAAGGTTAACCCTTTAGGGATGATATCACCTAAAATGAATTTGATCATCCTAAATTTGATGCTAATGCCTCAATTTTGTTGCTAATGCCTCTCAAATTTGTTGCTAATGCCTCAAATTTGATGCTAATGCCTAAAAACAGTAGAGGCAACTACAATTTTATTTTTCTTAAATCATGTATTATGTAAAATCGAGAACACCAGAGAAAGAGAACCTAGCATTTTCCTTTTGTTATATATTATTGTGAGGGTTAAAGGGTCTTGCTATAATGCAATCAAAAGTCCATCTTTTCCCCATAAATGCTGAGGTGGCAAGTCTACTTATTAATATTTTATTATTTTTAAAAATAAATTTAAATCAAAATCAAAATAAAGGAAATTGAATAAAGAAGTAAAAAAAAAAAAAAAATCGAAGGGGTGGCTGGGGGGTGGCCGGCCACAGTGATCTTATAGGGGTGGCGAAGCCACCTTGGCCTGAGTGGATCACCCCAAAAAAAGAATTTAATTTAATTTTTTTTAAAAAAAGGGTTTGGCCCTTGGGGTGGCCAATCCGCCCAAGCCTTCTGTCACCCCCAATGGCCAATCTAGGGTGGCTTCAATGGCTCTTGGGGGTGGATCGGCCACCCCCAAGGGCCAAACCCATTTTTCTTTTAAAAAAAATTAATTCTTTTGGTCCTTGAGAGTGGAATCCACCACCAAAACAAGGCCACCCCTATGCTATCTTTCAGCCACTAAAGGTGCCTTCTATTTTTTTAAAACTTTTTTATTCATTTTTCTTTATTTTGATTTTGATTTAAATTTATTTTTAAAACAAATAATAAAATAATGGCAAGTGGGCTTGTCACCTCAGCATTGATGGGGAAAATATGGAGATTTGCTTGCAAAGAAGCATTTCTCAATAGATAAATGTACCTTGAGCCATTTACCTCGATTTTTGCTATGGGTAACATGATAAGAAAAAAAATGTAATTAATATGATTATCACAAAAAAAGAAGAAAAGAAAAAAGAAAAAAGGAGGATGGAAATATGCATCTGATGATAAGTAATGATCATTGGTTACCTTTAAGTTGACAAATCGCCATCAAATAATTAAGCTGGCAAGCAAATGTACGGAGAAAGGACGAGAGACAAAGAAAGAACATGAGGCAAAGAAGCACCCTTATTATCTTCCTTTGTTGTGCTTTTCTCTTCTTTGAATGGCGTATTCACTGCAAAAGCAACACAACCACTTTGAATGCATGTGTTCGCGTGCGTGGGTTCTTTTTCTTTCTTGCTCTTTTTGTGAGTGAAATTCAACAGAATGCAACACATGCGATAAAAATTTTGTTCAATTCCAATATCTTCCTTCTTTTTTTAACTCGACACTTTTTTATTTAATCCCCACCTATTATGCATTCCTCTGGGAGCATTTCTCTATTTTTCCAATATATCTGAATTGCCCACCACAAATAAAACAATTGAACATAAAAAAGAAAAAAAAGAAGAAGTTTGTGATCACCTGCTGTATCTCTCTTAAGATATACAAAAGAAGAAACACTGAAGCTTTCCAAAGGAGACAAGTATAAGGTTGACGAATAAGAAGGCAATAGTACTACCAGCTACGCCAAGAGTCCATAAACTATGAGCTTCCCTGCTGGTTATACAACTATTTTTGTTTTCCTTGTATTATTATGTGAATCACATGCTTTTTAACTGTGAATAGAATAGTTGGGCGAGAAATCAATTCCAGCAAGCAGATATTCTTGTTTTTGACCCTTGTATATAATTTTGTTCAATTAGGCCGCTCGCATGCGTCTGAGAAGGCACAGAAGATGGATGAAACATCAAGTGGACGAGGTGTACATGTTCGCAAATTCAAGGCGGATTTGTCGCAAAGACTTAAAAGGTTGATTTTTATGGGTTATTGTAATATCTTTGGAGGATAGTTTCGTTTATGAAGAAAAAGACCATATTGGCATGTTTGATTGATTGCAAGGATTCTGTCCTTTGGTTTCCTTCATATTTTTGGCACCATTCTATGATGTTAATAACCACAAACTCCTATTAACTTTTTTAGTAGGAAATTGCAAGTCTCATCACAACTTTTAAGATGAAGTTATTTTCAAGACTAAAATCGAAGTGATTTTTAATAATTCAAAATCTCTTTGTCGCAGGAAAAACATGAAACAAAGCGCATCCATGCAGACACTGATGCAAAGAGATTCAGTTATTTTATAAGGACTTCTATGAGAAAAATATAAGAGATGCAGAACGTACAAAAAGACCGTACGTGAGCCTTGATTTTGAACTGTTTACATAAGTACTATCACTATAATATTCCATGCATCATACGGTCTTTTTTGTTTTTTTTTTATTTTTATTTACTTGAAGGGATGAGATGGCAAAGATTTGTCGGACTGCAACCGTGTTGTACGATGTGCTGAAGACAGTTGTACAAAAAGACAGGGATTTACTTAATGCTGAGGTTTGGTTTGTATAATTTGGTTAATTACACTTTTTGGGTGGAAAAAACTGAGCATACAATTGGTTTTGTCATTACAGACAGAAAGATATGCTAAAGATGTTGAGATGAAAAGGAAACAGTGTGAACCCTATAACATTCTTCCACTGTATACACTTGGGGTTAAACCACGAATTATGGAATTCCCTGAGGTTGTTAAAATGCAGCTTAATTATGTAATCTTGGCTAGTTTTCCTCATCCAATTTGTTCTAATTAATCCTTCACTTTGGTTCTCTTTCTTCCTTCTTTTCGAACTATAATTAGATCGAAGCAGCGGTTCATGCTCTACGTAATGTGAATAATCTTCCAATGCCAAGAATGCAATCAACTCCTGGGGTTCCTAAAGATATACTCGATTGGCTTTCGTCTATCTTTGGATTTCAGGTAAATTGTATCTTCAATGTGTCCCTTCTAATTTTAGCTCATATCTACTTTTTTACATGGCATAGGCTGGTAACAATAGAGGGGTTGAATCCACTACGTACTAAGCACAGAGCACTACAGCAGATCGTGTGGATTTTTATTATTATTATTATTATTATTATTATTATTATTCACATTTCCCAGGGATTTTAACTATCACTCCCACCAGGGTATTCTAAATCAGTTCTCCTCAAGGAACTATGAAATACAGCCAATAAGTAATGTAATGCATTTTAAAAAGTACAGTGATGCATACAACTTTAGTAGACAAAAAGTATACAAGAGAATGCTCAAATAGAAGAAGAAAAAATAATAATAAACTCATTAAAACTAATCACTAAGGGAGCGAAAATGCAGCCTTTGAAGTAAACAGAGAACAAAAGAAAAAATACTTAAGCTCCTCCAACACCCTTTCTTAGTTCTCGAAATTTTGTCGTTTTGTTCCCTCTATATGCACCACATAAGGCAAGAATGCACTATATATCTTCCACACAGCAACACCCCAAAAGTGACCACCTATCGACCAGCAAGCAAACAAACCAACCACTTAATTAGGCATAACCCACGAATTCCCCAATCAACTCAAGATAGCATTCCATAAGGCATAGGTAACCTCACAATGGAAAATAAAATTGTCTGGAGACTCCCATTTCAATTCGTTTACACAAGCAGCACCTATCAACCATGATGACATGTATATTCCTACGATTGTCCATGGTAAGAATCTTTCCTACAGCCACCGACCAAACAAAAAGCCACTTTCAAAGGAATCTTGGTTCACCAAATACTCTTCTAGGGGAAAGGAAGACCTCCAGTACCCCCCTCCTAATATTCTTCTAAAGCCCCACTCCTTGCAACATAGGGGGAACAAAAGAACATCACTCGCCCCAAGCACTACCAAATTTAGTGTCCACTACAACTTTACACCATGCCTCTCTCTCATGCACATAACGCCATAACCAATTCCCTAAAGAGGCCCTATTTAATAGCCTTAAGTTTCAAATCCTGAAACCTCCCTAAGAAAATATGATAGCAAACCTTGGATCAACTAACCAGGTGGTATTTAAATTTTCACCTATTCCACCTGAAAAAAATCTCGATGGACTTTCTCTAGTTGATTTTCCAATCCAATAGAAATAGGGAAAAGAGACAAGAAGTACATAGGTAAGTTGGAAAGAGTGCTCTTTATAAGGGTAACTCTACCAACCTTCGATAGACACATCATAATCAAACTAGCCAATGGATGCTCAATCTTTTCCACAATGCCATCCTAAATAAATTTGGCCATGTAACAAGCCCCCAATGGAGGAACAACATACTTCAAGGATAAAGAGGAAGTCCAAGAACCCAAAATGCTAGCGAGCCCATCCATATTATCCACATTACCCATAGGAACCAAAACTTGAAAGTATATAAGGATCATGTTCTACCTCTTGCAATCAAGTATCCAATAGAAAATACTAAGCAATATTATCAAACACAAAAACATGCACAACGGAAGCATAAATCAAACACAACCACAACACAAGGTTTGTATATGAAGTGGAAAACCCTTGAGCACCTCAAGGTAAAAACCACTTCGGGGCAGCCAAACCCAGGAAACCACTAAAAGATGATTCACAGTTACAGAATAGACGATACCCACACCCTTGAGCACCTTTAAACTTAGTAAGAATGACAAACCTCTCAACTTGTCTCCATCAAGACCATCTTCTAACAATGACTTCTTTTAATGACCCTTCGGCAGATTTCTTCAAATCCTAAGGAAACTAGCTTCATCATCATCGAGCAAGTAAGGCAACACACCAAAGGCTAAGACGCCAAACAAGAGAAATGCCAACTTCAAGCTATATCACGTCCCCTCTTGAATATCAGTACCACTAGGACCTAGAGCTAGGGGAGAAAAAGAGACTTTGGTAAAGAGAGCTTAACAAAATAAATTTCCAAAGTCTGTAGTGAATAGTGATAGGAAAACTATTTATAAGAGAAATATTTTCTTTGCCACGTCCTAAGAGAACATTTTTCCGTTATGATGGGAAGAATAGATTCGTAGATTTGAGAATTCCATGTCCTAATGAGAAAGTAGTTTCGTTATGACGAGGAGAACAAATCTCTCCTCTTTCTAACTTTGGTCCAGTTACATGTCCCATCTTGACAGGGTTCCTGATGAGAAAATAGAGGCTTCAATTTTGCTCTCGTCACTTGTCCCATTCTAATGAGCTTCCTGAGAAGAAACTAGGGAGTTCAACTTTTTCTCCTGTCACATCTTGTCTCGAGAAACCAGGATCAAATATTTGCTCCCATCACATCCTTGTCCTGACGCAGTTCCTGATGAGCAACCAGGGAGTCCAATATTTGCTCTCATCATATCCTCGTCCTGATGGCATTTCTAATGGGAAAACTGAGACCAATCCAAAAACCCTTAAGAACCTAAGAACAACTCCCAAAGTTTTAAGCAACACAAACAAACAAGAAATATCATTGAATAAGGCCAACTTAAACCTAACAATCTCCCCCTTTGGCCATTCAATGCCAAACCTTAATCAAGGTTTTAAAACCTTACAAAATACAAAACCAACTCAACAGAAAGAAAACACGAATTTTGCACATCGAATAAGGCCAATTTCTAAGACCTAACAGTCTCCCCCTTTGGCCATTCGATGACAAAACTCATATACATCAGAGACAACAACAATTACAAGTAAATAACAACATTTTACAATCCCAACCAAGCCTAACAAACCACTACTAGACTAAAGTTGATCGAAAATGTGCATTGTACTTGTTCTCAGGAAACACTAAACAAACTCATTAAACATATGGGGAATAACAATGAATAATCACATCAAACATGAATATCATTTATTTGACCCTATAACCACGAAATCTCCCCCTCAGAACTAACAACTTCTCCCCTTTTTTGTCAAAATGGACAAAGGATATAAAAGGAACACATGCTCCCCTTATCAATAACTCAATTGAAAGGACAAGAGGAAAGAGAACGAAACAACAATAACAATGACACATGTTAAAATGATTAAATGAAGAACGATAGATAAACAAGCATGTGTCATGAAACATTTAGTGCCAAAGTATCTCACAAAATATGTCAAAGAATACAAGAGATATGAAAGATATCACAAAAGGAACCCGGCTTAATTGTTAGCACCCCTTAACATAAGCAACCTATCCCTAACAAGTGTTCCAACAAACCACATTGTTCTCATTTTGTCATAAAAGACAAAGGAAGAAACTCAAGTGGCGTAACTTGTATCCTTGGAAGGTATAAACTAGGGGGGTGCAATCATAATGAGCACACAAAACAAACATTGGAGGGCATAGTAGATACAACTATGGACATGAAAAATGCAAATGAGTTCAAAGAACAACCTTCTATTTAAAAGTTGAATTCAAGTCATCCAAACAAAGTTGAAATGCATGAAAACAAATAAAAAGAACAAGACCACGACAAACATGACATTTGCAAAATTTCAAGCACATTTGAACAAAAATGGCACAAACTCACAATCATAGCAATTGAATGATCAATTGCAATCTCTCAACATAAACAAAAGGTCATTGACTTCAATCTCACACAAGAGGCTTTATTGAACAGTATTCAATACTTCAAAGAAAAACTAGACATCAGAATTGCATAAAGCATAAATTTAAACCAAATTGAAACAAGATGAAATATGAACAAATACATCAAAAACCAAAGGAAATAAAATGTTTGATAGATATAAACCATTCTCCGTTAAGACGACACCCACACAAAAACTTCTCTATTTGTTCTTCTCCTCCTTTTTTGTTTTGAAAAAGACAACAACAATAAGTGAAGTAAACAAGTTTTCCTTAAGAGATAGAAAAGAGATTCAAGAATCAATTAATCCTTTGATCACACAAATTAGAACAAGACACATTCATTGATTTAATTATTACATGTAAGAATTTAAGGAAACAATCCAACAAAGGCATAATCAGTGAAGTGAGTAATCATTTCAAAACAAAGGATACATAATTCAAATCTCAGATGTCATGAAGTCAAAGGAAAATGCTTATCACTTAAGACAAAAGTCAAACCCTTCTTTTTTGATTCTTGAGCAAAAAGTAACGCACCCATTCCTCCTCAATTGTCCTAGTCATTTATTAAGATGAGGAATCAATCCCATAGATGTTTCACCTTTTATTGCAATGCATAGACACCGGCTTTTTCTATAAGGATGAAAAAAAAGTCATCATTTGAAATTCAACATTTAGAAGGTACACATGATCTTTGATTAGTTCCTTGTCATTGTAGGAGGTGATGCCATGAACATTTGAGAAAACAAACATTATGGGTCAATTTGTAAAACATCAAAAGTAGAAAATCAAATTGAGAAGTCATGAAATCCTTGGTAAAAAGAATGCCTTGACATATTGACAACCAAAAAAAAAACATACACATAGAATCATCTCAAATGTAAGAGAACCATCCAACGGTGTTCACATCGATTCAATTGAACAAAAGAAGCAGCTCACTCCGTCAATTTGGAACAACCAACACAAGATAAAATATGGAGAAGGGATGCTATCTTGACTCAAAGAGCACATCTTTAGAGTCTTCACAAGTGAAAAACAACAAGAAACAAGATAAATATGGGAATGAATTCACTGCAACACACAATTAATGAGCTAAAATACATAATATCACAATATGCAAAGAGAACTAGCCATGTAGCCCAAACCCAATCTAGGTAGGACCCTGATTACCTTGAAGTTTGTCTAACCTAAAGGTAATGTCCTTCATAAAGAAAATGATTTGGATAAAAGAGTCTGTGTGTGTCTTAATCTCATAATCATTTGAGTTCTCCTTAATTGGAGATCTATGAGAGAGACGATTGCAGTGAGGTCAGATATGATCTATTTTACCACAAAAGTGACAAGTGGGAACTTTCCTTTAAAAAGGCATTCTCCTTACAGGAGCATGAGAGATTTGTCCATTGAACTCTCTCATTCCCAGAAAATTTGGAGGCCTATTAGTAATTCTACCTTTTCCCTTGTCATTTTTCTCAAGACTACTTAACACAACACGTGAAGCATGTGAGGCAGGAACAAAATTTATCAAATTTTTTGAAGCTACCGCATTTCTCGAAGAGGAGGCATTTTGAACATATCCAATTCCATGTTTATCACAAATGGCTTTTGCATGCTCAGAATGGTGTTCAATTTAGACAAAGGGGATTCATTGAAAGAGTCCTCTTTCTGGCATCCTTTGATCTTTTGATTCCATCCATTTTGTTCATCAAAAACTGATTTTCATACTGCAAACTTGCACAAATTTTGTTAGCATCAAATAATTTAGTAATCAAGGAATTATTTTCTACCTTCAAGGATTTTTCTGTCTTGTAGGCTAAGTCCAACAGATTTTGAAGAGAAATGTTTTCTTCTTCAGCTGCAGTCAGTTGCTTCAGTAGCTCCTTGCACTTCTTCCTAGCTTTTGTGCAATTTCTAACAAGAGTGTCATGAGACACAAGATGACTGCTACTTTTCTTCATCCAAGTCCTCTTCATAAGACTCACCATCAACACCTATAGATGTATGATCATTGGAACCTTGAATGGTGGCTGGAAGTGCCATGTAAACAACCTTCTTCTCTTTTTGGTCATCGGAGTCATTTGACTTCGATTCATCACTCAAAGATGCATTGATGATGTTTTCCCTAGCTTTCTTCAGGTTTCCACAGCTGCCTTAATGTCACCAAATCCTTGACACTCATAGCATTGAGGAAAGTGGGTTTTCATGTCTTTGTAGGATTTATCTCGTAAATCCTTCTAAGATTCTCCTTTGGATGGAAACTCAAGTGGTCTTTTTCCAGTCCGTTTAGCATGCTTCAAATACTTGTGGAAGTTCTTGGTTAGTGTAGCTATTGATTCAGAATCAAAGGACTCATCATCACTGGATTCTTCATGAACCATCTCCTACTCTCATAGGTTTGAGAGAACCTACCTATTCATCTACATACTTGCTTTCTTCAACAACAGTAATCTTAGGGTCAAAACGTGGAGGAAGTGACCTAAGAATTTTTTCAACTACTCTAACTTTAGGAACTCTCTCACAATGCCCTTGCATAGAGTTCACAATCTCACTAATTCGGTGTAAAATCAACCAAATGTTTCATCATCCTTCATGTTCACTGTTCAAACCAAGACATCAACATCTGAAGGTTGGCCTTCCTCACCCATTTTGAACCTTCATGAGTTTTCTCAAGAATGTCCTATGCTTTCTTGGAGGTCTCACAGAGATTAATCCGGCGAAACTCATTAGACAAAACATAGTTGAAAATGCAACTTAATCCATGATTATTCAGTTGCTCTTCACAGTGTCTTCTTTACTTTACTTATCAAACTCACCATCAGGTTTCTCAAATCCCTTTTCAATAGTAACCTATATGTTGTCAATAAGCCCCTTTAAGTAAAATTAGTACCTTCTAGTGAACATAATCATTCCCATTAAAAATGGGAGGGGCATTTGAAAAGGAAGTATTTGGCTCCATAACAAAGAGGTCAACAAACACACTTAAGACATTAGTCAAAAATAGAGCAAACTCTCTTTGATACCAATTGAAAGTTTATTAGGATCATGTTTTACCTCTTGCAATCAAGTATTCAATAGAAAATACTAAGCAATATTATCAAGCACAACCACAACACAATGTTTGTTTATGAAGTGAAAAACCCTTGAACACCTGAAGGTAAAAACTACTCCGGGGCAACCAAACCTAGGAAACGACTAAAAGAAGATTCACAGTTATAAAATAGACGATACCCACACCCTTGAGCACCTCTAACTGAGTAAGAACAACAAATCTCTTAGCTCGTCTCCATCATGACCATCTTCTAATAGTGACTTCCTTTACCTTTCATTTGGTAGACTTTTTCACACCCCAACCAAGGAAACTAGCTTCATCATCATCGAGCAAGCAAGGTAACACGCCAAAGACTAAGACGCCAAACAAGAGAAAGAGCCACTTCAAGATATATCACATCCCCTCTTGAATAGCAATGCCACTAGGACCTAGTGCTAGTGGAGAAAAAGAGACTTTAGTGAAGAGAGAGCTAAAAAAAATAAATTCCCAAAGTCTATAATGAACAATGATAAGAAAACTATTTATAGGAGAAATATTTTCTTTGCCATGTCCTAACAGGACACTTTTTTGTTATTACAGGAAGAAAATTTTCGTAGATCTGAGAATTCCATCTTAATGAGAAAGCAATTCCATTATGACGAGAAGAACAAATGTCTCCTCGTTCTAACTTTGGTTTCATTACATGTCTCGTCCTAACGGGGTTCCTGATGAGAAAACAGAGGCTTCAATTTTGCTCTCATTACTTGTCCCATTCTAACGAGCTTCCTAACGAAAAACCAGGGAGTTTAACTTTTTCTCCTGTCAAATCCTCGTCTTGATGCAATTCTTGATGAGAAACCAAGGAGTCGAACATTTACTTCCATCACATCCTTGTCATGACAACATTTCTGATGGGAAAACAGGGAACACTCCATGAACCCTTAAAAACCTAAGAACAACTCCCTAAGTTTTAAGCAACATAAACAAAAAATAAATATCATTGAATAATGCCAACTTAAACCTAACAAAACTGACTTGGTCAGATTCAACTTTAAACCAGAAATAGCTTCAAATCTTAAGAGTGGAATATGTAGATAGAGAAGATAATAAGGGTTGGCTGCACAAAATACTAGAGTATCATCTGCAAATAACAAGTGTGAAATATATACCATATTAAAGGGCCTAGTTCCCACTGAGAAGCCTCAGAGAAGACCCCTGCCAATACTAGTAGTAAACATTTTACTTAAAGCCTCCATGACAACTACAAACAAAAGAGGAGATAGAGGATCATCTTGCCTCAACTCACAAGAGCTACTGAAAAAGTCGGACGTGGTGCCGTTAATCAAGATGGAGAAGCTCATCGAAGAGATGAAATGTGCTATCCATGAACACCATTTATCCTAAAAGTTGCATCTTCTCAACATATATAGTAAGAACTTTCGATTGATGTGATCATAGACCATCTCAATATCCAACTAACAAAGCACCCTTGGTTCACCAAATTTGTTTCGACTATCCAAATAATCCTTTGCTAAGAGAACTAAATCCAGAATATGCGTACCTTTAGCGAAAGTATTTTGAGGCTTTGAAATAACCTTTTCCTCAAACGTTCTCAATCTATTTACAAGAGCTTTAGCAATGATCTTATGAACACCACTCACAAGACTAATAGGATGGAAGTCCTTAAGATCAATCCCCCAGAATTCTTTGGGATATACTCACATACAAATGTTTACATTGGGTGCAATTGAAAATTTTTATGTTTTATTTTCCTTAGAACCCATGCTTGTGTGTGTGTGGATATACTCACGTACACATGTTTACATTGACGCAGATGAAAATTTTTATTTTATTTTTGCTAAGAACCTATGCTTGAAAATTCTATACTGCTTAGTATACTGAGTTCTTTCTTTTAAATTTTGAGATATCATACCTATGATGGTGATTTTGGCAATGATCCTTTAATTCCTTTGTGCTATTCCTAGTACTATTCCATTAATCCGTGCAGAGAGTGTTTGTATGAGTTTAAGATTTACCTACTAGTGGTGGGTATACAAAGTGCCCTACCTTGGTGGGGTTTCTCACCATCCTCCCCCTCCAAAAAAAAAAAAAAAAAAAAAAAAGTTATGAGATTCCATCATATGAATTTCTTATAAGGGTAATGTTAGTTTATCTCACTATGTTGTGTTGTTTTTATCTTTTTGGGTTATGAAGAAAGGGAATGTAGCAAATCAAAGGGAACACCTAATTTTGTTACTTGCCAATTTTCACATAAGGAATAAGAAAACTGAAGTTCCTACTCAGGTACATCATCATTGCTGTGGTTTGCTTCATATTTCTTTTTGGATTTCATTTCTCAGTTTGGTCATTAACTTCCATAAGTTGCATATTTATATGATTATATATTGAGGATTTATAAGAATCTTATTGCAGTTGGATGATGTCATTCTACGACAGTTTAAGGAAAATTTTTTTAAGAATTATTCTTCATGGTGTAAATATTTGCACTGTGAATCAAAAATTAGGTAAGTGATTTTGTTTCTGTTTGTTATCATACTATATTTTTCAACAAGCACTAGGATATTATCATGTGTCCTTTACAAGTTTTTTAGCATACCATTTCTTTTTATGTGTGCACATTAATTACAGGAATCCTCAAGGTTCTGACACACAACAATTAGACCTTATTTACATTGGACTTTATCTTCTTATATGGGGTGAAGCTTCAAATGTCCGATTCATGCCCGAATGCCTTTGCTATATTTTCCATAATGTATGTTTCTTGTAAATTCATTCTAGTACACCCAATATGAAGTATTTCTTATTTTGAGATGGTGCTAGTTTCTTGAGTTATTGTTCTGCTAACATATGGTTTCTTTAATTCCTTTAGCAAACTTCCTTTCAACTATATATCAAGATTTGTTCCCCAAATCATTATCATTGTTAGTATTATCACAAATCCTTAGATTATTCTTTATTTATTAAGAGACCTATTATTGTTGTTCCCAATATTGCTTATCTCTATTGAAAAACGCTAAGTAGACTCCAAACAATTGTTTATCACAATTTATGCGGAATTAAACTATGAAGCAATAAACAATTTAATCAACAAAATATCAAAAAGCAATAAAGAAGCAGACACGATATTTTGGTTACGAAGAGGAAACCAATTAGAGCACTTCTAATTGTAAAACCTCTCCGGCAGCCAAACCAGGAAATCAACTAAATCAAGAAAAGAAAAGGATTACAAGATGTTCATACTCACAAAACCTTTGCTATGACACGATCTTGTATAAGACAAGTGACCCACTGTTTTTCTACCGCAGAGAGTTCTTTCCAGACAAATGCACAATCCTTCTACGTGATTTCCTTTCACCGAACTCCGTTGACTTCACTTCAATGCATTTACTAACAATGATGAACATTAAACTAAACACTCCAAGAAAGAGAACTTAAACTCTCAATATCAAAGGCTTTCTTGGCACACGACGGCAAATTCTAGATGTAGAATTCAGAATCAAACAGACCAGAGAGATCTATTTATAACACCTAAAGACTTCTAGTCTCAATAGAACTCAAATACAATGTATTTTACGGGCCGTCCGGACGGTAAGTGGGCTCGTCGGACGGCTATAAAAAACACGGGAACATGAGTTCATTAATGGGCCGTCCGGACGGTAACATTGGTCCGGACGGTGCTAGGGCAAATGCACTTTCTCCTTTCTTTTCGCGGGCGTCGAGGCGTCCCGGACGGGCTGCGAACGACAACGGATGCGAACTGAGCACTCGGTTTTAGTATCGAGTTCTGATCGATCACGTCCGACGCATGAATCCCGTCCAACGCTTGGTTTTTTCTTTCCATTTTGCTCACGAACATTAGCCAATACTTCAAACTAACAAACTCCCCTTTGGCAATTTCGGGAACAAAATCATCTCCCCAACAAACTCCCCTTTTGTCACAAATTGACAAAATATTTCAAATTTCAAACACTTAACAAAAAACATCAAGGTATATGTGGAAAGGAAACAAAAACAAAAAATAAAAATAAAAAATAAAAAAAATAAAATAAAATTCATGATTAACCGATGAAGAATTGCATGTTATAACACAAGATCATGAAGAATGAAACTCCCCTAAAAAATACCAAACAATCAACAAGAACCATTTAAAAAATTTCTCCTCAAAAGTCAAGAAAACACACAGGATGCATACATCACAAACTCATGATTTCAAGCAATGAATATTCCAATTTATCAAAAAATTTAAAATATACATGAGAGTTATATAAAGCACTAACATTCTTCGCTTTAACCCAAGCAATGCCAAGAATTCCATTCAACCCATGCTTGTGTTGTGTAAGCCAACCATTGAAATAAAACAAATTTATAAGTTGAGTAGGAGGTTTCACTACGATAAAGGTTTTAACAAGCAAATCAAATCAAAAGTCAAACCTTATCATACTAGGGCCTAGCCACTCTCATCCAATGCATTCCTCTTTGAAACAAAGCAAGCTTGACACTGTGAATTTAATTCCTTTGGAATGTATTCTTTGAATATTTTATTTCACATTTTTCTTCATGAGAAGGTGTCTTGAAACATTTAATGCTTTGAGAAATGCAGAATTTATAAGCCCTAGGTTCAACTAGTATGGTCAATTTGATAGATACAACTAGTCAAAACCTCATATAGTTACCTCACACAACTCATATTAAAAAAACTCAATTTAAGCTTAAGTGTGCACAAAAGTTTAAAGCATGAACAAACGCATAATTTAAGCTTAAGCTTTAGGTAACCATGTAAAAATGTCCATTGAAATAATATGACAACTCATGCATATTGAAAACTTTTTAAAACACAAGGAATTAAATCCATGGAAGAAACATGAGCACATAATGGACACTCAAGGTGCATTAGACAAGAGAAGGAAGAAATAAAATAACCAAATTAGAATATTTTTGTCTTTTGAAATTTTTCAAAATAAAATGCACACACAAAAAAAAATAAAATAAAAGACAAACAAAAACAAAAACAAAAAAACAAAACAAAACATGCTCTAGGATATTCAAAATAAAACAAGACAACTAATCTAGGCATGTGGGTGACTCACCTAATCCAAGGTGAGATCACCACCACTCCCCTCAAGGGGTGAGTGGTATTTTCCTTCTTAACCCAAATTTTCTTCGCTTTGGGAATAGAAGTGTGACTCTTAGCCAAGTCATTTAACTGGGTGATAACACCTTCACCATGTTAAATAATTCATCATGACTATTTCCAAAACGAAGATAGTCTCTTTTGACTCATGATTATTCAACTGAAAACAATTCCTAATATGCCCAATCTTACCACAATGATGACATGTAGGAATGAACCTTTGAGTAGGTTGGTTCCTTGGCATATGAGCACGCCTCGTGTAGAACGAGACACATAGGAATTAGAATTTCCTTACCTTTCTTACCTCTTGAAACCGGAGGAAGCATTTCCTTCTTCTTAGCCAAGTTTTCTTCTTTACACAGTTTCACAAAAATCAACTTTGAAGGAGAAACAACATTAGTAGAAGAAACAATGATTTATCAAAACTCAATCCAGTTCTATCAAATGAATGTTTCGATTATGCAACATGTGATTAAGTTTCATTAGAGAACGTGTTCATGATTTCTTGAATCATTAAGATCATTCTCTAAGGATTTCACTTTGGCAATCAAACTATCATTTTCAGATTTCAAGGTATCATGAATAGCATGTGAATCATTCAAGGTACTAGACAGTTTATCCTTTTCAAGATTAACTTTTAAGTTTCTGCAAGGTTTGCTTATTCAACTTCTTCAAATTATTGTATTCCAAAATAGAGCATTATAAGCATTTTGTAGATCACCTCTTCTCGATTCATTGTCACAAATACCATAATCACTATCTAGAGAGTTACACTCACTAGCCTCATGCTCACTCATAAGAAACCCCAAAAGCTACATAATTAGCAACATTTTCAGCTTTTTCTTCATTGTCCGACTCATCACTTTGAGTCACATTAAAAGCCTTACTGCTTGAGTTTCTCAAATTTCCACAATTTGTCTGGATGTGTCCAATACCCCACATTCATGACACTTAGGACCACTAGGAAATTTATCCTTCCGATCAACTGTATTCCTATCTTGGAGGTTATCTCTACCATCATGCCTAGAATTTTAGGATTTCTTGAATTTCTACCCTTAAAATTTCCATTTTGGTTTGAAGAATTTTCAAATTTCCGACTATCATGGCAATTTCTCCTCATCTCCCGAATCCTCATCTCTTGAACCTCCAGATTTCTCCTTACCAGTAGTTTTGGTCTTAAGAGCAATATTTTTGAGTTCTTGGTTGAGGCAACAAGAGCTCAAAAGTCCGAATTGACCCTACAAGTTCCTCTACTCATAGTATCCAAGTCATTTCTCGTTTATGGCAGCAATTTGGGGCAAAAACCTAGTGGGTAAGGATCTCAAAATTTTCTTGATTATTTTTGCATCGTATATTTTCTTTCCAGATTTATAGTATTGTTTCTAATACTATCGAGCTTAGAATAGAATTCATCAAAAGTCTCATCCTCTTGCATCCTAATCTCTTCAAACTTTGAGACTAACATCTGAAGTTTTGAAGCTCTAACAACCTCGTTCCTTCATGAGTTATTTCTAAGGTTTCCCATGCTTCTTTAGCTATTACACATCGAGAAATTCTTGAGAATTCTTCCATGGAGACAGATGTGAAGATGGAATGTAATGCTTTGTCATTTGCGAGGAGGCACGATTTTCAAGAGTTGTCCATTCAGCCATTGTTTTATCCTAATAGACCATCCAGATTCAACAATATGCCAAACATCCACAAATTTAAGATATGCCCTCATACAATTTTCCAAAGCGATAATTTGATCCACAAAGACGGGAAGAGAATTAGGTGCAACAAGATAAGACATTTTGAGACGGAGTCTAGGATCACACTCAAGAAATTAATCCCTACAGAGTGAACCCGCTCGATACCAATTGAAAACGCTACAGACTCCAAACAATTGTTTATCACAATTTATGGAATTAAACTATGAAGCAATAAACAATTTAATCAACAAAATATCAAAAGCAATAAAGAAGGCAGAAAGACGATATTTTGGTTACGAAGAGGAAACCAATTAGAGCACTTCTAATTGTAAACCTCTCGTACCAAACCTGTGAAATCAACTAAATCAAGAAGAAAAAGGATTACAAGATGTTCATACTCACAAAACCTTTGCTATGACACGATCTTGTATAAGACAAGTGACCCACTGCCTTCACCGCAGAGCCCTTTTCCAGAGACAAATGGCACAATCCTTCACGTGATTTCCTTTCACCGAACTCCGTTGACTTCACTTCAATGCATTTACTAACAATGATGAACATTAAACTAAACACTCCAAGAAAGAGAACTTAAACTCTCAATATCAAAGTCTCTCTTGGCACACGACGGCAAATTCTAGATGTAGAATTGTGACCAAACAGATCTCAGAGAGATCTATTTATAACACCTAAAGACTTCTAGTCTCAATAGAACTCAAATACAATGTATTTTAGACCTAGAAGCTACGGGCCGTCAGACGGTAAGTGGGCTCGTCCGGACGGGCTATAAAAACATGGGAACATAAGTTCATTAATGGGCCGTCAGTAACATTGGCCGTCCGGACGGTGCTAGGGCAAATGCACTTTCTCCTTTCTTTTCGCGTCGGCTCGGCGCCCGGACGGGCTGCGAACGTGATGCGAACGGGCCTGCGAACGGAGCTCTCGGGTTTTAGTATTGGAATCCTTGACTGTATCACGTCTGAACGGCAATGAATCCCGTCCGAACGCTTGGCTCTTTTCTTTTCATTTTGCTCACGAACATTAGCCAATACTTCAAACTAACATCTATGTCAATAATTTTTTTTTAATACTTCATTTTCTCAAAAAGGAATATCTAAAGCAGAAAATCATTAATGCATAGATTTATCCATTAAATTAATAAGAGATTTGATTGACATCAAACTTATTCTCTAATGCTAAATCTATTGCAAGAGTATTTTAGGTTCAACACCAAATCACCATGAAGATACGTTTTGTGGTTGATTGAAGGTAGATAGTTTGGATGCTATGAAAGGTAAGTAAAGATTATGCTTTTAATTCTATTTTGAGATTGGAATCATTGATGGAGGCTAAAACACAACATATAGAAAATGAGAGAGATAAAAGAAGGAAGAATGAGAATTTCTTTCTTATTCACTGGGTCTGCAGCCTATAGGAAATGCATCACACATGTACATCAAGCAATAGAAAAAGGATGGTAAGAATATGTTTCAAATCTAAACAAGAATTTATAAGAAAGGGTTTCCAATCTGAACAAGGGCAAACAAAGGTTATCAAGAGCACCCTATCCAATTTACCTATGTATTTCAAGTCCCTCTTTCCTCCTACTACAAGTGTTACCAAATGTATTGAGAAGCTTCAACATGATTTCTTATTAAAAGCTTATAAGGATCACGTTCTACCTCTTACAACCAAATATAAAGAAGTAAGCAACTAAGCCCTTTCTTCAAACACATAACATACACAGTAGAATTAAAAAAAAAAAAAAAACAATACAACCAAAACAAAGAATTTGTTAACGAAGTGAAAAACCATTGAGCTCCTTAAGGTAAAAACCACTTCGGGGTAGCCAAGCCTAGGAAACCACTAAAAGGAGATTCATAGATACAGAATAGACGATACTCACAACCGACCTCTAGACTTAGTAAGAATGACAAGCTTCCCATCTTGTCACCAACGTGACCATCTTTAAACAGTGACTTCCTTTACCAATCATTCGGTAGGCTTTATTCAACAAACACCAATCAACAACACCATCTTTAACATCATCAAGTGAGCAAGGTAAAATGCCAATGGCCAAGACGCCAACAAGAGAAAGGGTAGCTATAAGCTATATTATGTCCCCTCTTGAATATCAATACCACCAAGACCCAGTACAGTGAATTGTGATAGGAAAACTATTTATAGGCAACATATTTCCTTTGCCAAGTCTTAAAGGGACACTTTTCTGTTATGGCCGGAAGAACAGTTTGAATCTGAGAATTTCATGTCCTAACGAGAAAGCAGTTCCATTATGACGGGAAGACAAATGTCTCCTATTCATCACATGCTTCGTCTTGACATACCAACTGACAAGAAACCATTGAGTTTAACTTTGGTCCCATTACTTGTCCCGTCCTGACAAGGTTCGACTTGAAAACAGAGGCTTCAATTTTGCTCTTATCACTTGTCCTATTTTGACGTGCTTCTTGACAAGAAATCAAGGAGTTCAACTTTTACTCCTGTCACATCCTCATCTTGACGTTGTTCCTGACAAGAAACCAGGGAGTCCAACTTCTGCTTCCGTCACATCCTCATCTTGATGCCATTTTTGATGAGAAACCAAGGAGTCCAACTTTGCATGTCCCGTTCTGACGACACTCCTGACAGGAAAAATAGCAAGCTCTTCACTCTGCCTGGTTACAAATCCCGTTCTGAGGGAAAAACAAGGACCGCCTCTAAAGACCTTAAAAACAATACAAACTCCACCTCAACCAACCCTTAATGTTTTGCACACAACACTCAAAGTTTTAAACACACAGACATTACAAGAACGGTCATTGCAATTGGCCAATCTAAAACCTAACACTTATAGGGTAAGATAGGCGAAGAGTTCAAATACCATCTAGTGAATTGGCTAAAGGTGTGTACACCAATCTCTGAGGGAGGGTAGGGTATTAGGAATCTTTCGAGGTTCAATCATGCTCTCTTAGGAAAATGGATTTGGCGATATGGACTTGAGGGAGAGGCTTGGTGGACTCTAAATATGGAAGTTCTTGGAGAAGGTGGTGTTCTAGTGAGCCTATTAGGGCGTATGGAGTAGGTTGATGAAAAAAATATTAGGACGATACATATGCATGGGTATGGGGAGAACCGATTGTGACTAGTCCTCTTTAGAATCACGTATAAGTAGTTAGTGAGTCTCCTAGTCATGTTAAATGGTATCAAAGTCAACTTGATAGTGCTAAAATAGTTTAAGGACCTTATAGAGTATGAATGTTTCATAAGATTTTAAGTGGAGAGGTTGTGGGGATCACCATATGTTGACCCAAATTGTGATTAATTTTTTTTTTTTGGGGTGTGGATTTGATTAGCATCTCTAGGTTGTGTGAAAGAGTGAAAAGGAGAGAGAGCACAAAAGGTAAATTGTGAAGAGCATAACCTATTTATTCAAATTCAAAGTCAAATGAAATTTAGCATAATATCATAAATCATGGGAGCATAACATTTATATGAAGTTACGCTAACATTTTTCTTTTGACTTGGTTTGATAATTTTACTTACTATTTATTCCTAAGTCTACTTAATTTTACTTACTATTTATCTTAATCAATTGTATGCTTAGTAGTTCAGAATGACTTTATTCCTTTTCTTTTTTAAGTACTAATTCCTTTACTATTTTCTGGGATAATCAATAGTTACTTGACTAGTGTACTCTCTTATCTTCAAAATATAGTGTACTTTATGGTAATTATTTTTTGAACTGTGACCTAATTGTGCTTGTGCATGATGTAGATGATATTCTTCAAAAACTTTTCATACCTAAAAATAACCCTTGTTTCCTAATTGTGTAAGATGGTCAATGAGGTCAATGGGGTTTTATTTAGGAATACTCCCCCCCCCTAAAAAAAAAGAAAATAAATTTTTTTTAAAAAAAAAAAAAGATGAAAGAAGGTAGAAGAGGGGGGAAATTAGTGGGTGAATCTTGGCCAAAATATTGTAACAAAACTTAAGAGCTACATTCTTAATGAAATAAATTCTTTTGTAGGAGAAAATTACATCACTTTTTAGGTTTATACCTTCTAAAAGTTAACGTACTGCTTAAATCCAACATATTGTAACTATGCAATAAAACCCATGTAAGTAAACCTCGAAAGACCAATGATTATCTTGAGTGGAGAATTATGGACAATAAAAAGTTTGGTTCCTGCTATCCAAATACATTTAGATTCTCTCCAATATAGTATGATCATCATGTTTTAGGATAGAGAAAATGGTATCTTATTAGGATTGCGAGGGTTTGGCTATATGAGGTCATTACTTAACTAAGTCCCACACTAGGCGTGTCTTAGGTGGCTATATATGCATGGGCATAGGGAGCCTCAATTGTGACTAGTCCTCTTTAGAATCATGTTGAAGTAGTTAGTGAGTCTCCTAGTCGTGATAAATGGCATCAAAGTCAACTTGATAGTGCTACATCGATTAAGGATATTGTAGAGTATGAATGTTTCCTGACAAGGATGCCAAAGATTTTAAGTGGGGAGGTTGTAGTATCATGGTAGGATTGGTATTGCATCTTTGTTGCATGTAGCATGTATCATGTTGATCCATACTACATAATTGAGTAATGTGGAGCCCCAATTGTGATTAGTCTTTTTCTATTCTTTTTCTTTTGGAGGGAAGAGTGCGGATTTGATTAGCATCTCTAGGTTGTGTCAAAGAGAGAAGAGTGAGTGCAAAAGCTAAATTGTGAATAGCATAATCTATTTATTCAAATTTGAAGTCAAATGAAATTTAGCATAATATCATAAATCATGGGAGTTATGGATTTTACAATTAGATGAAATTATGCCAGAAATAAAGCCCCAAATTATTTTCCATTCAACATGGTTAGGTATTGTAAGTAGCATCATAATTTTACTTACAGTCTTCCAACCAATTTATCTTTATCAACTGTATGCTTAATAGTGCAGAATAATTTTACTCCTTTTATTTTTTAAATACTAATTCCTCATTATTTTTGGGTTAATCAATAGTTACTTTACCACTTAACTCTCTTATCTTCAAAATATAGTGTACTTTATGGAGTATATAGTAATTATTTTTTGAACTATGACCTAATTGTGCTTGTGCTTGATGTGTATGATATTCTTCAAAAATGTTTCATATCTTAAAATAACTTTGTTTCCAAATTGTGTAAGATGGCCAATGAGGTCTATGGGATTTTATTTAGCAATATCCATCTTGTTAGTGGAGCTACACATCAATCAGCAGAAAGTGATGAAAGATCTTTTTTGATTGAAGTTATAATCCCCATCTACAAGGTCTTACTCAAGGTAACTACCATAGCTCTCCCTGCATTAGTTTTTGCAACATATATACAAGTTTTAGTCTAAATTTTGACTTCTATTTGATGCAAAAGGAAGTTAAGAGAAACAAAGGTGGCAAGGAAAGGCATTCAGCATGGAGAAATTATGATGACCTAAATGAGTACTTCTGGTATGTTTCTTGAATTGTAAATTTTGCTTTATACTCCATTCAAATATTTAGTGGCTGAAAAAATATCTTCCTTGTCCCTAGGTCTAATAGATGTTTTAGACTAGGCTGGCCAATGGACACCAAAGCAGAATTTTTTAGGCATTTAGATGAGGTACTTATCTTTTTATTTAAACTAGTTTATTTTATTTTTTTTTGTTCTTTTTGTTTGGCTTAGTTAACAACTTGTGATTAAGTAATATTATTTTATTTGTCAATGTTCTAAAATTATTATTCTATTTTATGGGATCATTATTCAATGGTTTTTGAAAACCATGGAACTCATTATTGTTTTATGAATTGGACATCATCGTGTGAAGAATAACTTTAAACTTGCACATCCTCCCATACATATTTGTGTGTGTATATGATTAAGTTTAAGTTACACCATGTGTAACTTTTGGTTAATGTTAAACCACCCAATATATTTTTTTATTGCTCAACTATTTCATCAAACCTACCTTTGAATTAGATGGTTTCCCCATACCTTTTATGTCTATTAAATATTGTAATGATAAGAGATTAAGAACCATCTCATATATATATTGTCCTGAATATTATTAGTTCTTTATGTTTTTAGAATATACTAACTGCATGAAATATATGGATTGGATAATAAATTGATACAAAATTTGGCATGTATGATAAACAAAATATTTGTCTAATGTGAAGAGGTTGAGGGTTGCAACTTAAACCTATATATGTATTGCTGAACTTTTTTATTTTTTATTTTTGGCAGAGAGCTAATCAAGTTTCTCCAAGAAAGAGGAAGCCTAAAACAAATTTTGTAGAAGTCTGTACATTTTGGCACCTTTATAGAAGCTTTGATCGAATGTGGATATTTTTTATATTGGCTTTCCAGGTATCCTTAGTATTAGAAAATGAATTCTTACTTTTTGACCTTTCTCAAAGGGGAATTTACTTCATCTACACAAATTCTGGTTTCCAGGCAATGGTAATTGTTGCATGGAGTCCTTCTGGATCTTTTGCTGCTTTGTTTGATGGAGACGTCTTCAAAAGTGTTTTGAGCATCTTCATTACTTATGCTTTTCTTAATCTTTTGAGAGGTAATGGCATTATCTTAAGGTATTTGAAGTTGTTTTGGTGGGAATTTGTGTGCTTATTCACGAAATAAAAGACATTTTTTATATTGGTTTTTAGTGCAGCAATAAGAAGTAAGCATTTATATCATGAATACATTGTGTTAGATTTGGTATTAAGGAATTATATTTGCTTGAAATTGATTAAAAAAAAAATCAATATTGAATGTTTCTGATTTAATTTTGTTAACTATATCATTTTGTATTCTCTTCACATCTTTATAAATAGGAATAATTTGTATTGTATTTCCAATCCCCTTAGTTTGTTGTTGGTGGTAGCTATCAAGGGTTCTTTGCTTTTGGTCTTTTGCACAAAGAAGTAAATGCCACTATTCTAACATTTGGTTCCTAAGAAAGTAAATAATTCTGCTATGAAGGATTTCTGGCCTATAGCTTGTTGCAATGTCTTATACAAGTGTATTATCAAGATTATTTATAATCGAATGCTTCCCCTTTTGGGTGATTTGGTCAATATGAACCACTCTGCTTTTATTCCTTCTAGAAGCATTTCTGATAATGTTCTTTTGGCTTAGGAACTTGTTAGGAATTATCACAAGGATAAAGGGAATCCAAGATGTACTTTGAAGATTGATCTCATGAATGCATATGACTTAGTTAATTGGGATTTCATTATTCACTGTCTTCATTGTTTTAATTTTCCTATGAAGTTCCTCAGTTGGATTAAGGAGTGTGTCACCTCTCCTAGGTTTTCTTTGTGCTTCAATGGTACTTTGGTAGGATATTTTGAAGGGAATAAGGGGTTGAGACAAGGTGATCCCTTATCTCCTTACTTATTTGTGCTAGCCATGGAGGTTTTCTCTAGGATCATGGCTGAATTGGTGGTACCTCGAGTTTCAAATTCCATCCAAAATATTTGAGAATGAAGCTTACTCATCTATGCTTTGCTGATGACTTGCTTATATTTTTTGAAGTTAGTTTAAGTTCTACAAATGTTATAACAACAGTTCTACTTGAGTTTGAGGATCTTTTTGGCCTAAAACCCAATCCTTCAAAAAGCTCATTCTATTGCTCTGAAATTTCTGATTGGGTGAAGCATATTTTGTTGGATGAATTGCAGATGAATTAAGGTCACTTTCCTATGAGATATCTTGGGGTTCCTTTCATTCCCTCTAGATATTCTGCTATAGATTATACTGTTTTGTTGGATAGAATCATTGGTCTTATTGATTTGGTTGTCTAGAAATCTCTCTTATGCATATAGGCTTCAATTGCTCTCCTCCATTTTGTATAGTTTGCAAGTGAACTGGCTGGACATGTATTTTTATTCTTCCAAAAAAGATTATCAAGGCTATTTATCCATCCCTAAGCAAGCTTTCATTATATTAAAGTGGGATTATAGTGACCATTTTGCTCTTTGAATGTTGTTTTAGTTATCGTATTTAGAAGTTTTGCATTAACTATCGCAGAGAAGATAATCCCCCTGTGATTTGGGAGGATATATTACAGCTAAGTGTTGTAACAAATACTATCTAAATTAATAGATAATAATTGGGACCTTTTACTTGCAAGTGCACAAGATCAAATGATAGTATAGTGCGGCAAATACGAGATCATTCCCACAAGGATTGTTGATTTTGTTTAGAATTAATTTTCTAAATTAAATATCAAAGTTGTCACGAAATTAATATAGTGAAAATGAAAAGGTAAGGCTTTGATATGTACCAATAATCATGCTCAATTAATATATCAATATGCCAATGCTCCAATCATATTATGAATACTTAATGTTTGCCAACCTAAGGTTATGGATGCCTACTCATTAAGCTATTAATTTCCCTAAGCAACGAATTAGGCATGGGTGTATACTCTAATTATTTTCTTTCTTAAAGGATTTAGCATGGGTTTCAACTAAGTTGTTCTTTAAGAAAGTATAAATTTATGAAAATCAACAAACACATAAGGCCTAGGGTATGGGGGTCTACTCCCGGTTCCCCATGTTGATTAACTCAAGAACCCGTGGTGAGGTTCTTTTATCACTCTATAAAGCCTAGGACTCGATCATCCAAATTGACCTAAATAACTAATCCATACCACATGCATATGTTGATCAATCACACACATATGAGGAACTCAATTAAGTAAGAAATAATCAAGTTAAGCAACATAATATGATAATCACAAATGCGCCAATATTGAAATATTAAATAAACATAATTAGAGTTTCAATCTAGCCCCACAAAAGTATTTAGTTACATATAATTAAAATAAAACTAAAAGGAAAAGGGAAAAGAAAGAACTAAAAATATGCTGAAAATAGAAGTAGCCTCAATTCCTCTAAGATATGAATTGTCAATTATAGACTTCCAAGGAAGATTCTAGAAACCTTAAAAACCCTAGAAAATTTGTAGATTTTAGTCCAGTACAACTAGGACTTATAAAGCCTAATATGGAAAGAAAAGGGAGTCTGGCCACCTTTGACTTGTCTCCAGCGCATGAATGCACTTGATCACAGCTCGAGTGCACTCGATCTTACTTTTGCAATCGATCTCATGTATGCTCAAGCTTCTTCTTGTGCATGTGGTTGTAGCTACGCTCACTCCTTGGTTATGGGCATTCGATTGCTAGGGCGCTCGATCTTGAGTCTCCTGCGCTCGATCGCAATAACAAAATGATGAATGCCTAAAATTGACCTTTGATGCTCAAATTTTCAAAAACGCTTTCTTTTATTCCATGACCTAGAAAAACATAGAAAACGCAAAAAGGAAATAAAATGGAACAAAATAACAAAAACTAAGAAGTTAACAAATGTAAATTAAGGGCTAAAATATGAATATTTTGGCACTTATCACAAAGCTACAACAAATGGAGGAAAAAGTCTCTTAAAGGTCTGCTTTGCTACTGGTTTTGAGCTCTACGGTTTACAACCTTTGGTGCACCAGAAACGAACAATGAGGAGCAGATTTTGAAAAGAATTTTGTGGGAAGTTTGTACTAGAATAGTAGGGAAGGGAAATTTTCCAAAGACTAGGGAAAATACAGCTTTGTGTTCTTTGTGGAACTTGCTTGCAGATTTGCTGATGTAGTTTGATTTTTCTTTTATGTAGGGTGTTTTTGTCTTGTTGGTTTCTAGGATTTTGTAATGGCTTGTAATCTGGTTGTTGTGTTGTTTGGTTGTGTTTGATTTTAATGAAATTACTCATTCATCAAAAAGAAAGAAAGAAAGAAAGAAAGATAATTTGTATTGTAAAGTCATCATGTGAATAAAAGTATAATTAATATAGTCTTAGGACTTTATCCTGTAGAAGTAGCTTGTAGACAAACCACTTAAAATTACTTGTGTCTATTTTATTATTTCCACATATAATTTTCATAGCTTTATGATTTTCTTCATTAGTCTTATTTTATATATCACCTCTACAGCTACCCTAGATATAATTCTTATTTGGAAGGCCTGGAAGAATTTGAAATTCAGCCAAAGACTACGGTATCTTATGAAGTTTGCAGCAGCAATTGTGTGGGCTGTGGTTCTGCCCATTGGCTATTCCACTTCTATGCAAAACCCTACAGGGTTGGTGAAATTCTTCAGTAGCTGGGCTAGGGATTGGAGGAACGAGTCAATTTATAATTATGCTATTGCGCTTTATTTGATGCCCAATTTACTTGCTGCCATAATGTTTTTATTTCCACCTTTACGAAAGCGGATGGAGTTGTCAAATGAGCGGGTTATCACTCTTCTTATGTGGTGGGCTCAAGCAAGCATGTCTGACATTTGTTACTGCTAACTTATTTGTCTGGTTCTTGTTGTTCTCTCTCTCTCTCTCTCTCTCTCCTTTTGTCTTTTTAATCATTATTTTATATTAATCTTGACATTTTTTTCATTTGTTGTTACCATCTTGCAGCCAAAACTTTACGTAGGAGGGGGCATGCATGAGGACATGTTTTTAGTGCTAAAGTAAGGAAAAGGAAGCTTTTTATTTGGCTTTGCTTTCTTTTATACCTTCTTTCTTTTTTTTGCTTTCAATTTTGGAGAAAGGGCTATGGGGTTAGTCTAAAGGAAGTTTTCTATCCCATTTTTGTGTTATTCTTCCATTAAGATTTGGTGTATTATATTTGTTATGATTTGTAGGTGGGTTTTTCAATTAATAGAGTTATATGTTTCTTGCTTAGGTATACACTGTTTTGGAGTATGTTGATAGTAAGCAAGCTGGCATTCAGCTACTACGTGGAGGTGAATATTTCTTCAATAGATATTACTTGATTCCTGTTCACTTAGAAATTCTATCTTGTTTTTAATCTAAGTTCATAGGCATTACATGCACATATGTGCACAAACTCGCACAAAAGCAAATGTATATCTATTTATATGTGTATATATGTGTTAACAACTTAACATAGACTATATGCATAACCTTAGTGGTATTCATGGATTCTAGACAAGTTGGCTGGATGTTTTGATAAATGATTATTGAAAGCAAAACGGGCACAATCCTCGTACAAGAAATGTATATAAGAGATACAACCACACTAAAGTAGTATAAAATTTAAAAAGTTAACAAGGTCTAAAAGATTTAAGGATAAAGAAGGAACAAATACTTAAAGAGCATAGAGGTCTCACAATTCTCAAAGTGGCAATGATTTCTTTCTCTCCAAATGTTCCACTTCAAGAATGAATGACTACGTTTCTAGATATCTTCTTTGGAATGTCCATGCCCTTGATTTTTCCAACATTGTAGTATTGTTAGGATGTTTCTAGGAATAGGTCACAAAATTCTTAACAAGTTGAGAACAATGTAACAAAGATCACTAGTGTACTCATAATGGATAAAAAGGTGATTTATGGTCTTCTCATTCTTTTGTATAGACAACTCCAATTGATTAAAGTGAAACCATTCATTTCAAGATTGTCGACTATGAGAATCCTACCCAAATCTATTGTCCAAATAAAGAAGCTATACGAGGTGAATCCTTGACCATCCAAATACTATCCAAGGAAAAGAGAAAGGATTTTCTGTCTGTAGAATTTTATATTAGTTCTTCACTTCAAAGCCATGACTACTAGTGGAGACCACAACATTTTATCCTCCACCCCAGGATGAGTTCACAAATAGCACAACAAATTGAGGAAAGACTCTAAAGGTTCCAACTCCTAATTTTGAACTACCCTTATAAACTCAGATTCAAATGGAAAGAATTACATGAGGAAACCAAGTAATGTAAGACCATGACATTTGAAAGAACCAAAGGAATGATTCTATTTACAAGATAAACAAACAATACAATTAATTATACTTGAGATTAACAAGGCATCACAACATCAACACAAGAATTTTAGTTGATCAAGTGGAAAACCCAGCCATTTGAACACATTAAAGGAAAAAACCACTTCGAGGAAGCCAAACCCAGGAAATCACTAAATAAGTGATCCAGAATACAGGCACCAAAAAACTTACAATCCCTAGACTCTGTATAACAACAAGAAGTAATAGCAACCAAACAACTCCAAGAGTACATATAGAAACTTCAAGGAAGACAAGCTATAGTTTTACACATCTTTAGTTGGAAATACCAAATCGAACAAATCAATAATGAAGCAAGAACCACCTCTAGTATCCAATCTAGGTAAAACTATGAAGCAAGAAAACTTCTAGAATGCAATCTAGGCAGAATGCTATACTCTTGCTTAACATTGAAAAAGAAGCCCAAAACTCTATTTTTACGATTTTACCTTCCCACGAATAGTGTAATAAATTTTGCAAAACTATTCATTTGTGGGGAATTTTATCGAAATGAAATGATGACAAAAATATAGATAAGGGATTCCAGGACATTATGATGATGATTTGAGAATTTGAGATTTTGTTAGGAAGACTATAAGAACATCATGATGAATTGCTAGGGTTTCATCAATTTCAAGTTGAGTTTGTCTTAACGTCTTCATAATGGAATGCTGACAAAGATTTTTTTGAGAGCTTCTATATCACTTTGCCTTGACAAGATTTTCGGACGTCGTCATGACAAACTCTTTCAAAGAGCTAAAACTTGGAATTACTTCTTTTGTCATGATAGAACCATGATGAGGTAGTGAGAAAACAAAATATAAGCTTCAAGAACATTCAACCATCTCCTCATGACGGAATACTGATGTCTTCATGAAGAAACCAAACAGAGACTATCCAACCTCTCTAACCAAAATTGTTAGGACACTGTCATGACAGTTTTCCTCACGAAACATTACTGAGAGCAGATAACTAATTTCGCCAATGTTTTGTCATGATGAAACTACACAGAAAACAATAATACACCGATTTCAAAAATATTGTTTTAGAGTACAAAAATAAATACAACTCTAAACAAAAACACACCTAATAAGGCCAAAACAAAACTCAACAATATCTTTGCACAAGCTACTGAACAAAGAGAATGATAACAAGGTGATGTTGATGCAAGTCGCAATTGCTAGGAGAATGATATATGTATTCTAGCATTAAGTTGCTCGTGTTATGTCCACCCAGCAACATCATATAATAATTACTAACATTTGTGTGAAGAAATGCATTGGTATGATTGTTGTGAGTTTTAATTGATACTCACATGTGCACAAATCATTTGTAATATAGTTTTAGCAAGTGCAGGGTCGAGTCCATAGAGAATTGTGTCGTGAAAATCAATTTCTATCAAAACTAATTCTATTTTAACCTCGTTCCAAATTTGAATTGATTTTGTCATGCAAATGAAAATAACCTAAAAATAAAATTGATGAAATGAGATAAAAATGCACTAAGGTATTCAGAATCCACCTCACCGAACTAAAACATATATTCTCATGTGTTTGTTCATACATCCAACAAGCAATTAAACCCTATGCATGTTCTACTATTTTTATTAATTTATTGAAACATTCAATGAATCCATCCTAATTCCAAGTCACCAACGAATATCTAATTGAGACCAAAAGAGCTAATGTATCCATTTGAATTACGAAAGACAATGGATATCCAATTTTAATCAAAAGATTTGATGTATCCGTTGGATAAAACACAATGAATATCCAACGTTCAATCAAATAAATAATTAAACAATCAATTAAAAGAATTTAATCTATTAGCTGAATTGAAATAGAACAACATATAAATTACTAATTGAAGTGTATGAACAATACAATGAGAATGTGATTGCAGATTAATGGTGAGGCTTCATCTTCAACCTTAGTTGAAGGATTTAGCCTCTCATTATTACAATAATCATTTCACAACTAATTGAAATCATATAAACTAAAAACTTACAAAGGGAAATTGAATTCAGAGCTCAAAAACGTAAAAAGTCAAAGTTCTAGACAGAACGGCGCCCCCTTGGTGCATTTACAATGAAAAGAATGATATTTATAATGTTAATTAGGGTTTCAGCATTGACAAGTCGAACGAGTGCACTCGAGTGCACACTACGTGCGCTTGATTGCACTCGAGCGTGCTTCAGGTCTTCTGTGGCAGCAGCACTAGTGTGCTACTGGCTTGGGTGTATGCATGAGTGTGCTCAATCATGCCCTTGATGTGCACAAGCGTGAGTGCCATGCACTCGATCCCATTTCCAGAATTTCACTTTCTTCATGTTTCATTTCAATCTTCACATTAAGACCACAATTTTCTCTCAACAACCTGCAAAACACTAAGACACCTAAACTAAGCAAAACATCATAAAATAATAAAGCTAAAGGCTTAGCAAATATAAATTAAGGGGACAAAATATGCAATATTTGGCACTCAACAATCATATTAGGTCATTATTCTTTTCCCGGTTGATGATCAGTTGCCTTATTATTTTGTTGATTTTAAAGTGGATTTATTGCTTTTATTAAAATGCAAACTGTAAAGCCTTAGGAAGAGAATTTAAATACTAACTTAAAGTTGTGGATTTATATCCAAGGTGGCGTAAATTCAGGTCTTCTCAAGTTTTTATCTAGATACTATGGATGTTCATTTAACGGTTTGGGATAATTTGGTAATTTTAAAAATTTATCGATGTGAGATTTAGTGCTCCATGGGTCTTAATTTAGTTTTAGTTATAGCCATTGAACTTTGCTTAAATAGTTTCTAGTTTCCCCATAAGTACAAGGTTGGGGCTAAGCATGGCTTGATTTAAGACCTATATATATGTTTAATGTGCCAATCTAAAAGAAAAGGTTGGTTTTAGTTTTGTTATCTCGCCCTTTTATTTGATCATTAGTGATTGCTGGTGAAATTTCTTGAGGAAAATATAATTCCTAGGTTGCATTTTTTTTCATGTAAAATGTTTTCTGATAGAAAATATTTACAATTTAATTCAATGAAAACTATTGATTTTCATGTTCTACATACTAAAAACATTTTATGACATTTATTTTGTAGTGAAAATCATTTATATTTTTATATAACCCTAGCTAACTAATAATTTTATTCATGATTGAAAAACGCTTAACGACTCCAAAAACTTGTTTATCACAAAGTATGCGGAGTTAATACTATGAAGCAATAAACAATTCAATCACCAAAAATATATAAAGCAATAGAGAGGCAGGCATAAATATTTTGGTTACGAAGAGAAACCTTTCAAAAACAGATCTAAAAGTAAAACTTCTCCGGGATAACCAAACTCAGGAAATCACTATCAAAAGATTATCTATAGATTACAGACACTAGGAACACTTACAACCCCTTGCAACACCTTTGTTTGTGAGATTAACAAGCCTACAACTCGTCTCCTTTCTTACAATCTTCTTCAACGTGATTCTCCTTTACCGGATCCTTCCGATAAACTTCTCAACCATAAGTTTATCAAATGAATAACTAAAACTCTAAGAAATTCAATTTAATGCTCCCCACATATGATCTCTCTTAGCACAGCCTTCGATGAACTCTCTGGGGTGAAAATTCATACATCTCTCTTTCTATAGAGGTGTATTTATAATAGCCCAATCATCCGTAGAACTAGAAAACAGTTTCAATTCATTTAAAACTGTTACAGATACGCGATGTCCGGACAAGAACATGTGCCATCCAGATGAGGCAATAAAACATGTCCATAATGTGTTTTTAACACATGACCGTTTGCAATCTCGTTCGGACGAGATTGCAGATGAGCCATTTTACAGTATTCTCTTTATGACCCGTTTTCATCTAGTAAATAGTGGAATTAACTAAACTTTGTGAAACATGACTTTCTAGATCTTTGAGTTAGCTTTCCAACGCCTTAAAGCTTGCTCCAATCAGAGGCCTATAACTCTAGATATGACCTTTTTAATAAAAGTCATAAGACAAAAAAACATAGGCATCTGGACGGAGTTTAGACGACACTGCAGACGAGGTTCTCAGGAATTATTGTTTATTGAGCTCATCTGGATTGGCTTGCAAACAAGATTGCAGACAAGGCTCTCTAGAAAATAGAATTATTCAAGCGTCTGGACGGCCTTTCTTCCAAACGGCGGCACTTTTGATCACCATTTCACTTACCGAATTACGCTAACAAGAACTTACAATGATAAATATAATAAATTCTAAAAATCAATTTAATAACATGATAAATTGATTTTTTTTAATGAAGAAAATAGTAAAATTTGAAAAATTTTGTGGCTTGCTAATATATGTATTTACATACTTATATGTACATACGTAAACACGCACACATATACATATACATACATATATGTTGTGAGAATTTTAATAACTCACAAGTGCTCGAATCATTTCCAGTTAGAAGGTTGCAAGTGCGAGGTCAATTCCACAGAGAATTGTGTTTTGAAAAACAAAATTATGTCTAAACTAATTTAACCTTAACCTAGTTCCAACAGAAGTTTAAATTTTAGTTTTTAAACTAAAAGAAAACATAAAATAAATAAAATAAAATAAACAAAAGACAAAGATACTAAGGTTTTGGAATCCACACTCACCAAATCATAGCAACATGATCCATAAAATCTTAAGTATATTTTACTTTCGCTTCAAAGAGTTAATCAAAAACATCTCATATATTCATTCTCTTACATAAATCACAAAAGAAATCTAATTTAAACCAAATCAAGTGTAACCATAAATCACAACAAGATATCCAAATTAAATCAAAATATCAATTGTATCTGTAGAACAAATTAAAGGGGATATCCAATTTTTTATGAATTAAAAACAAAGTAATTAATTATATGAAATTATCTCAAATCATCGAATGTATCCTTGAATCACAAAAGATATTCGAGAATCACTCCACAAATTAATTAGAAGTAAAACAATTTAAATATTAAAGCTCAATAAAATTGGAAAATATTAACTTACATGCACACATTTTTGCTCTTCATTGATGAGGCTTTATCCTCAACCTTAATTGAGAATTTAGCTCCACATAATGGAAAATAAAATCTAAACCCAAAGAGAACTAAACTAAAGGTGAGAAAAAACTGTAGAAATTTTGTTATTGCTCTCTAGCCTCCTTTTCTAGAGGCTTAGTAGCCCATTTATAGGGATTTTTAGGGCTTACAACCCTAAAAACGCCAAACTCGTCACCATCGTGTTGATCCTCATTGCCGGAGTGGATTGGAATTGCCATGCCCCTCGTTAGATAGAACCGCCACTTCCTTCGTACCAACAACAACCTCTTCTTCACCACCAAGGCTTTCGCCGCTGGTGTCATCCTCCCTATTGGGTTCATCCACATGCTCCAAGATGGGTTGAGCGCCCTCTCGGATCTATGCCTGCCCGAGTTCCCATGGTCCAAGTTCCCCTTCTCTGGGTTCTTCGTCATGATGGCCTTGCTCTTGACCCTCCTTGTTGACTTCGTGGGGACCTAGTACTATGGCCGGTATGGGGTGGTCCGGCCACCCGAAAAACTTTCTTTTGGCCTTTTGGGGTTGGCTGGACCACCCCCAATGGCCATGGGGGGTTTGTCCAGCTCCAAACAGGCCATAGGGGTGGCTGGCCAACCCTTTTATATATATATATATATATTAGCTTTTGAATTATTATTATTATTTATATAATTTTTAAGTTTTGATGAATTTTTTATTATTAGTTTTTAAACCTAGTTTTTAACTGGGCGAAACAGTACCATTTTCCACTACCGCATGCAAGCCGAATCCCTTCAGGACTTGCGAAAGAGCATGAAATAAATTTATCGAGGATGATGGGGTTGAAGCCTATAATTAGAATAAAATCCAAGCATAGTTTACCTAATTTATCATCATTTGCATCATAAATGAATAATACTATTTTTCTAGCTTTTCTAAGTTTGTGGATTTTTGTTCTTTTTTTCACCTATAGTAGAGCCTTTCTCTATATACAACCCATATACTAGGGTTGTGCCATTCTGTATTTATCAATGAATTATTTATTTTTATATAAAAAAATAATAAAACAAAAAAGAATCAATGATTAATTATCAGATTCTCTGTTGTGTATTGCTCGAATTTTTTGTTTTTTCTTTTTTAATATGTGAAACTACTTGTTTCTTTGAGAATATGTGAAACTCAGGCTTTTAACCTCTATTTATATGCTGTGTTGATAGATACTGCCACTAGTTGGGCCAACAAAGTTGATTATGGAGATCCTATCTATAGCTATCAGTGGCATGAGTTCTTTCCAAATGGTAATATAACGACCTTCTAATTGCGCGCACTTATTGTTTCTTTTTATTTGCGGTTGTAGCCTGTACTAAGCTGTGATTGGAAATGCTGTAGGAACACATAATATCGGCGTTGCTATTGCGATATGGGCTCCAATTGTCCTAGTAAGATATCAGACAAATCTTTGCATTCTTTATACTATAATGCTGTATATACATGCCCTTAAACTATGTTTTGTTGGTATATAGGTCTATTTTATGGATGCACAAATATGGTATGCCATATTTTCTACTATATTTGGTGGAATTCAAGGAGCCTTCAGCTATTTGGGTGAGGTTAGTGGCAGAATTAAGATTGATCTTTTTGGAATATATATATATATATATAGCACAAATGTGGCTTAAGATTTTACTTGTGTTGGTAATAATATATGGTTCTCTTCTTGATGACTTCTTTATCCACTGGGACGCTTTTTAGATACGGACACTCGGGTTGTTAAGGTCCATGTTTGGAGTTATACCAGCGAAATTCAGTCGTCAGCTTATGCCATCAGACACCGAAAGGAAAGACTCGGTAATTTCAAATTTAATCAATCCTGTAATGCTTGAAATTTCTACCACATATATTGTTAGAAAATAAACATTTGTTTTTCGTTCCCCCTATATTGGCTTTGGCTATCTTTACATTTTTATTGTCTTTACACTTGATAGGAGCAGGATGAGGCACTTGCCAATTTTTCTCAGGTGTGGAATGAGTTCATATGTTCTATGCGAATGGAAGACCTGATCAGCAATAGGTTCTGACTGTTGCTTTCCCATGAATTCATTTTATATCTGATGCAACATTTTTATATCTCTAACGACTATTTCATTTGGATTGTGATCAGTGACAGAGATCTGTTGCTTTTTCCATATCCTTCAAATGATGTCTCTGTTGTACATTGGCCTCCTTTTCTGCTTGCTAGTAAGGTATATTCTTTGCATTGTTTGTGTGTTATGTTTTACATTGAACAAAGGTTTTGTTTTTTACGCACTTCTGTTTTTCACTTAATAGATTCCTATAGCCCTAGACATGGCAAAGGATTTTGAAGGGAAGGTTGATGATAAGTTGTTTAAGAAGATTAAGACTGATGACTATATGCGTTCAGCAATTATTGAATTCTACAATACATTCAAAGATATTATATTGGGCCTTCTGGAAGATGAAGCGGATAAGGAGTAAGTTAGAAATATTCATATTAATTACCAGCATGAATTGTATAAATAAACTTAAAGGTGACTTGGCAATATATAGTTATTCATTGACAATCCCCTCCTGTGCTCCATCTTCCAACCTCCTTTTGTAAGAGACTCATGATGGTTAGATTTTTCTCATGAATCAGGATTCTAGAGTGGATATGTCATGAAGTAAGTTCTAGTATAGAAAAAAAATGTTTTTTGAAGGACTTTAAGATGAGCGAGCTGCCCATACTCAGTGACAAGTTGGAGAAATTTCTAAAGCTCTTGGTAACATGCTTCCTTTATATTTCCCTGTTGTTTTAATTGTTGAACACTTCAGAAGCGAACCTTCTATTTGTCAATTCTGAGTTCCATAATACTTATGTTGGTACATTGACAGCAAGCTGATTCTGGTAATATTTCCGAGTCTCAAATAAGCAATGTCCTCCAGGATATTTTTGAGATTCTCACGAAGGATATTATGGTCGGTGGCCATGAGTAAGTAGTGAGAAGCATTTACTTTGTGGAGACATTAAAAACTTGTTTTTAACTTCAGAATTAACCTTCATGACTCCTGTGTACTGTTGGTTTTGCCATGCCCTATCAGAAGCTTGGAAAGTGTTCACCCGGGTCAAATTCTTAAGAAAGAGCAAAGGTTTGAAAGGCTAAACATCGACCTGATTGACAACAAATCTTGGAGGGAAAAGGTTTGCATTCACATTTTTCATAAAAAAAAAATGTTAGATATTTTATCTAGAATTTCTGTCTTACAATCTCTTATGTTTCTCCACAGGTTGTTAGGCTTTATTTGCTATTGACAGTCAAGGAATCTGCAATAAATGTGCCTCAGAACTTGGAGGCTCGCCGCCGAATTACTTTCTTTGCGAACTCCTTGTTTATGAATATGCCAAGTGCTCCCAAAGTCCGTGACATGATGTCATTTAGGTTAGTCACCGATAATATAAAATTTGTCAGAGAAAACAAGATGGACTTCTTTGTGGGAAGGTTAACTGTTACCAAAATGGAAAAGGATATGGGTTGCTGCCAGAAACTATTTTTAAAACCATGTGTGACAAGTTACTGCAGTTAGCTCTGAAGTGAAGGATTGATATGGTTCTTGTGCTAACATGCTAGATCACGTTCAAGAATTGGTTCTTCTTTTCACTTCTTTTCATTACTTCTTGATTTGCTCGTTTGCTTCAGTATATGGTAGCATATAAATGCTTGCATGCCCTTATCTACAAATTACTGCGTAGTCCGCTTGTGGATTAGTATTTACTCTCAACTCTTACTAAAATGCCATTTAATCTATTTTCTGATTTATGGACTAGTGTTTTAACTCCATATTACAAAGAAGACGTCCTGTATTCTGAGGAGGAACTAGAGATGGAAAATGAGGATGGGATATCAACTGTGTTCTACCTACAAAAGATATATCCTGGTGAGTTTAAATTTCATTGCTGCATATGCTTTTCATTGTATGAAATGGCAATGAACTTACAACTGCCTACTATGGTCATGAACTAGATGAATGGACCAATTTCCTAGAACGAATACAAGTTCACCCCGAGGATGAAAAGAAGGATTTAACTCGTCATTGGGTATCTTACAGAGGGCAGACACTTTCTAGAACAGGTTTGTCTGATAATGATGGTTTTGTGGTCCGTACTAGTATTGTTTATGGATTTCAACTTAATCTATGTCTTTCTCTCAATATGTTTCTGCCAGTGAGAGGGATGATGTACTACAGGAAAGCTCTAGAACTTCAATGCTTCCTTGAACATGAAGGAGATGATGGTCAGTGGTTTCTGTCTCAGATGCAAGATTTGATTTTAACCAATACATTCAACTTTTGATTCCAACATATTTTAAAAGTTGATATTGTGGAAAATGAAATTTTCTAATCATCTATTCATTGTTTTCTTTGCAGCTATCGAGACTATCGGAACTTTGAAGAGGACAGTTTACGTATGTTGTCTCTTGTCAGGTTTATGGGAATCAGAAAAAATCTGATGATCCTAAAGACCAAAATTGTTACCGCAGTATTCTGAATCTCTTGTTAAAGTGAGTTACTGCTTCAATTTATTGAGCATCAATATATAGTACTTTTAAGAGATCAAAACTTTGATGGCATCTCTAAAATATTAAAAAATGGTGCAGGTACCCATCTCTACGTGTTGCTTACATAGATGAAAAAGAGGAGGAAAAAGATGGAAAACCTATGAAGTCTTATTTCTCTGTTCTCGTCAAGGGAGGGGACGGGCTAGATGAGGTATGCAAGAATAACTTGTACTCTTTTGGCTTACAAATTTACAATCCAATCCAATCCAATTCAATGTATCATGTTCTCCATTTGAATTGTTGATATCTTCGTTAGGGCATCCACATGAAATTACTAGATTGACTCTGATATATATTGTTTGCCCCAAGTTAGGTATGTAACTGAATCGGCCTAGAAACAACGTGAATTGGATAAACCACCATGAAACTCACTAAACCCTTGTCAAGAAAGGAACTAAACCGGCTCTAAAAGAGACTGAACCGGTCCAAACATGCTCTGAAACAGACTGACAACCACTGAACCGAAATGAAAAGATAATGAACCGGATAAAATTAAGGAAACCCAGTCTGAACAGGATGTGAAACAATGCAATGCAAACCTATTGAAGTGACCGAGAACGAGCAAACGCAATTATCCATATCCAAGATAGGGAAGAGCCAAACACCACCCCGGTTGTCCTTATCCGCCAGGATACGGAACAACAATCTCTAAAGAGCCAATCAACAACCACCCATGACATAAATACTGCCAAATTAAGACCACTAAACCGTAGCCAACTAACGAGAACCACCGTGCAAATACATGATTTTAGAACAAATTTCTGCCTAACTATTTCCGTACACAAATTTTTACCTTAACTGTTGCCGGTATGGCGGTTGCGGTTGATTTAAACTTGCTTTTGTTTGAATTTATCTTAAAGTACTCAGAGTTGTGATTGAATTTGGGCTATTGTAGATAAGGTTTCAATTGGATAATCTATAACCCAAATCATCCAATAAAGCTCCAATTAGATTACTTCTCCTTAGTTGGATTGAATTAAGAGTCCTAAGGGATTGGATTAGATTTGAGCTCCATATTGGATTAGAATTGCCTTATCCCATCTATAACCCAAATTATCCAATAAATTAAAGCTCCAATTGTATTGCATCTCCTTAGTTTGATTGAATTGAGAGTTTGGTGAGATTGGATTAGATTTGAACTCCTTATTGGATTAAAACTACTTTATCCCAATAGAACTTTATTTAAACTATATCTCCTGTTATTTAGAGTCTGTTTGAGATTGCATTTAAGAGGCTTAAAAGCACTTTTAATACTCAATAAGCTCGTTTACAAAAAAAAAAAAAAGTAGTCATTTGATAAAAAAATTAAAAGCGCTTTTAAAGATCCAAAAAGCCTAAAAATTGCCAAAAAACACTTTTGGTAAAAGCTTAAAAATGAAGATTTGTCTAGAAGCTCTTTTTGAATTAAAAGTTATATTTTTCAAACGCAATTCCAAACAGGCTTTTAATCCAATAGCTCTAATAAGCTTATAGGGTGTGAATTTATTCCCAACCCACAACAATCATATTTTTTTTTTTTTTTTCAAATTCTACCACCGATCAACTCCACATTTTTTTTTTCACCGAAGTCTGACAACAAACCGCACTTTTAGCGCTCTATCAGGGCATTGCCCGCGTGTGGTCTACTAGGGCACTAGAGCCCACACCAGCGATGCTACAAACAAAAAAGACTCACCAAGACGTGAAGGGATCAGGGAGGAAAACCAAAAATAGAGAGAAAACCAAGACTACAAACAAAAAGACTAAGGATTGAAATGCTAAGGCTCTAATAACATGTTGAATGTTAAATCACAAATTTTGCTAAAAGCTTAAGCTAATAGAAATATCTAAATTTAATTATTTAATTAACACTTTAACACTACTCCTCAATTGTAGGTTTTAACTCATTTTTTAATAGGTGATGCCCAACACATGAATATTTAATTCAAATGAAAAGTAAATGACGAAGTCAAGGTTTAAACTCAAGACCTATGCCTCTAATACCATATAGGTTGCATGAACGGTTTAGACAGAAAATGTGGAGGTATGTTATTGTGTTTTTCTTCTTGTTACGTAACCTCCCACACACATCTTATCATATAGGTTTAAAGAAATATAACAATGATAAAAATATCCTCAAACCCTAATTAGTCTTAAACCCTAATAACTATTCTAACAGTAGGGGTGTAAATAAGCTAAGCTTGGACAAGCTTCCCTTGTTCGAGCTCAGCTCATTTACGTTTGTGGGCTTGAGCTCAAGCTTGACACGAGCCTAAAATCGATGTTCAAGTTCGGCTGGTTCGGCTCGAGCTTGAGTACTTTGGCCTAAATGAAACCACTCAATAACAAAATTCATTGATACCCATTAACTCCAACAAAGGAACATCTAAACCAAAACTCAACCTTAAATCCTACAAATTGATGTGATTTTTGCAACTAAACCTTAATGGGTAAGACAAAACTGTAAAGAGAGGCTTGTATTGTTAGCTCTTCTGCTCCTAATGGCCAAAACTTCTCCATCCTCCAAATTGTGCGGCACTCACTGGGTTTGCTTCTCTCTTGGTAGTTCTTTCTCCTTTGCATCTCGATCTCTCGCTCTGTCATGATCTCTCTCTACTCCATGTGTGTGTCAATGAGCATGAATGAGATGAGGGTTCTGTCGTTCCGAGTTGAAGAAAAAAAGGGAGGAGGTGTAACGAATGAGAAATAGAGAATGGAAATTTGAGATTTGAGAACTAACGGCTTGGCCCTTAGGGTTTTGACCCAATGTGATCAATAGTCACACACATGGTTGTGGATAAGATTTTATATTTTTAAAACCCTATAATTTTTCAAATCGTATTATTACCCTAATTTAATTACCTTATTTCTTTCTTTCCCAATTGTTATTTAAGCCATTCTATTTATTTTAAATACAACTCATCCTTATAATTAATTATTTGTTACTTAATTTATATTTAATATATATATACGAACATGCTTACAAACCTAACCGAGTTGAGCCGAGCATGTATCATTTAACATTCCTGCAAAGATTTGTGTTCACGAACGGCTCATTTGATTATCAAGTTGAGCATGAGTCGAGCTTCTATGAGCTGATCTTGACTTCGCTTGCTTACACCCCTATCTAATAGTATGCAACAATTGTGCAACGAAACAAGGTTCCCATGTTCAATGGGCTTCAAAGAAATAGGCTAGATCATATAAAAACTAAACTGCACAAAAAGAGTACAATACCTCTATATGGCTAATCCTTAGACATCTTGGGTGTTAGTTGATTTTTCTTCTTCTCTTCTGACTTTATAGAACACGGCTATGGGGATTGAATGAGACCTCCAAGTCTTCTCTTCAATAACTAAATATGACCTTGAGAGTGTGGGCTCTTAATCCTGTCTTAAGAAGTAGAGAGCGCTAGAAGCAAAAGCTGGGGTTTAGGGTTTAGGATTAGTTAGAAGCAACTCCCGACCACACTTGGAGTTTGGCCAATGAGACTACTCCTCTTGGTAATACGCATCCATCGGGCCTCAAGGCTTAGGCCTGGCCTAGCCTAGCCTAGCCTAGCCCAAAGCTTATTTCATTATTTGTGTATAGAAACATAATTTCCAAGACCATGGCCACTTGGGAATTAAATTCCTTGGCCTATATTTTTCTCTCTATAATTATCTCCATAAGAAATAATTTCTTTACATATGTTTTATTCCCCAAAATCATTGGCATGAAAGAATTAGATCATTTGGTCAATGTTTTATAATAAAAAATTCCTACAATATTAAAGGTTCTTAGTTTAAACATGATCAATTTACTTCAACTTAAAGAGTCTAATGGGAAAAATATAACTAGATCCAATCGGCCATGTCATCTCATGATATGTCACAATTTATTATTAATCACATTTAATTTCACTAAATAATTGTGATTGAACTCTAGTGTATTTTTTTTTATTATTCAATTGACCCCTTAATGATTATACTTATATATGTGACTCTTAATAACCCATCCATGGAATACTCTGTAATCGAATTAAAGTTAATTATAAATTTCTCTTTAATTCATTACATGTTATCGTTGAAGAACTGATTCAATCAATTTGATCATTCTTGGTACTTTGTGAAATCGAACATTTTTTATGTACTTTAAAGTTTTGTCCAATCATGCCAAAACACTTAGGCTTGAGATTCCAGAAGACCAATCACACCTAATGTACGTTATAGGGAAATTCCTTGTTCCATTAATTTCATTAGAGGAAGTTGGATCCCTTCTTGGAAATGGACTTCCCACATACTACATGCAACCCCTCAATGCGTTGAGAAGACCAATCACACCTAATCATATATATATATAATAGCCGAATCATTCTCAGAAATGTCTTAATATTGCGACATGTGGCGTGAACCATTTTTATTGTAATGCTAAACCGATTTTTTAAGACACAGTTTGTGGACCGGTTTTTTAAGAGTGAACCTATTTTTTAAGAAAAAACCAGTCATTAATTACATTAATTATATTTTAAGAGTTTTCCATATATAAATTATTAAATAAATTAAGTATTATTAATGTCCAAATTAAATAAAGAAACAAATAATATAAATCAAATTATAATGTATTAGTACATTTAGTCAATTTAATGTATATTAATACGGTTAGGAATAAAAAAAAAAATCAGTCATCAATTGCGTTAATTATATCTATATATCTATATGAAGTCATTAATTGCGTTATTTATATTTCAATATAATCCACATGTTATTAATTAGCGTCATTAAATGCATTAACTATATTATAATTCATGTATTATTCTTGCTAATTTTTTTACTTTATACTATTCATTTTAAATCATATATACTTATAGGAACAAAGATTTAATTTTTTTTATTTAAAGAGTTTCTTTTAACTTATAATGAAAATTATGTGTTTAAATTTTAAAATTAAAGTTAAAATCAATCATTAAATTAGCATAATTAATGACGTTTAATTATATTTCAAGAGTTTTTCATATATAAATTATTTCATAAATTAAGCATTATCAATGTCCAAATCAAATAAGGAAACATATAATACACATCAAATCATATATATCATATATAATAGCTGAAACCTTCTTTTGAAGTGCCTTCAAATTGCGATATGTGGTGTAAACCTTTTTTCTTTTTTTCTTTTTTTAAAAAAAAAAGACTAAACCAATTTTTTAACTCATTATTTTAAAAACCGAACATTTAAAAATTAATCAGTTCATATTTTTGTTCTCTTTCTATCTCTCATTTATCCTCTTTCTCAATGTCTCTCTCTCTTTCTTTCTTTCTTTTTTTTTTCTTCTAAGTCATTCACTCTCATAACCCACACTATGCATAGGATTCTTCATTTACTATATTTGTATAATTTACCCGAATTTATATGTTGTGTAATATATTGGTGTATAACCTTTAATGTCTTTTTTATTTAAAAATGCGTGATTTTTTATTTTTTATTTTTATTTTTTTACAACCTATAAAGAAAAGTTCAATAAAAATGTGTTTAAATTGTGAAATTAGGCTATAAGAAAGAATATTGCACTTACTTTTTTCTATAATCAAAGTATAATTTTGAGTTTTATTTATATTAAGACCTAATAAGTAGTATTACACCAATAATATTAAAATTTTTTATAATTTTATATTAATGTTTTGATTAAGCAAAATTCAAGTTTTCTTCTTACAATTATGAAAAGTAAATTTCATAATACTTATAAAAAGTACGATTATAATATAACCCTAAAAATCCCGCGCATTGTGCGGGTTATAAGCTCGTGTACATAATAGGGAAATTCCTTGTTCCATTAATTTCATTAGAGGAAGTTGGATTCCTTCTTGGAAATGGACTTCCCACATACTACATGCAATCCCTCAACGCATCAAGAATTTTTTGCCGCAAAAGGTCTCACTTTTAGGGCTTGTTTGGTTTGCGGAATAGACCCCTAGAATGGAATGGTTATTCTTATGAAATAGTCATTCTTTTATTTGGTAAGAGTCTATTCGTAAGAATAGTTATTCTCATTGGAATCACCAATCCTTTACACACAATAATAGCTATTCCTATAAAAAATGAGATGAATAGTTATTCTTTAGGGAAAAGACAAGTTTTTCACAAAAAAAAAAAACCATTGTTTTTTTTTTTTCTCTCTCTCTCAAACTTAAAAATAAAAAATAAAACAAAAGACAAAATATTATGTGGGTGGCCAACCACCCCAAAGGATTGAGGTGGTCCATTGGGGTGGTCGAACACCCATAGAATATAAGACCTGAGAAAATAATTAAGTTTGTTATTAATAACTTCACAGTAATATGGCTCGTGTCACATGTGACACTTTTGTATAGTTATTATTTTGTACGTAAGCTTTATTCACATAAATATGTTCGTCAACTCTAATGTGTTAAATTATGTCTAATGTTACTTATATTTTGCTGCAAAGATATAAACTCTGATTAATCATGGATGATGCATATAACTCTGTCAGACTTATTATATTGTTAATTAAGTTAATGCATGGGTTTGTGGCATACTGCGGTATCACTATACCACTGTGACAATCCGTTTTATTGTGAGTTATTGTTTTTTTTTTTTAATTATTCATGTTTTTATCAAGCGAATTGTCACATATATAGAAGGCCCTAGGGATGGCAGCACCACCACCAAAAGGCCTTGCGGTGGACTGGCAAGGCCCTTTGGGATGGTATGGCCACCCCCAAGGCCATCAAGGTTGGCCAAGACCACCCCTGGTGAGATTTTGAGTTGGCCGCGGTCACCCCCCGAAGGGCTCCATGGGTGGTTGTGGCCACCCCTAGTGCATGTTGTCAATGGGTGGCCGGCCACCAAACATTCAATCATCATTCTTTTAATTTAAGTAGTGGAAAAATTAGAAATCAAATAGGCTTTTTTGTGATTTTAGTTCAATTTCAGTTATGAAATATGTGTTGCTACCAAACTAAAAAATTGGAATAATTATTTTATTCCAATATCTTCTATTTCTAGTAATACCTATTCCTTTTCCTAATAGAATAACCATTTCGCAAACCAAACAAGGCCTAATTGCATCAAAGTGATCTCCACTTGACATGTGTGTCCACGACTTTCGGATTTAGAGCAAAGGTCATAAGTAGTCATGAGTGTACATTATTGTGTAGACAGGAATAATAATGACTCACTACCAACACATCATCCCGAAGTCAACACTTCACATGATTGAGATAGATATAGTTAAGGTGTTATGGTCTTACCAATGGAATGCCCTTAATTTCATCAACAATCATGAACAATCATTTATAAGGTACAAGAGACTATGATTAGGATCTTCTGTGTGATAAATTATTTGTTCACAACGAAGTCATATATAGTGCAGCTTAAAGACATTCATATTTATATGATAAACAATAAGCAATTAATTGGATATATATATCCAATTTTCTAATTATATCTGTGAATGAACAAATTTCATTACTTCATTAATAAAATATCATGATGGACAATTGGAGTTTAACGCACAATCCCTAATAGTTTAGGGACCATTCCCAACACACATATAATGCCCTCACAATCCAATCGAATTCATGATCAGTCTATGATGATCTTCTCCATTTGAATTCCTAATATTTTCGTTAGGGCCTCCACATTACATGATATTATTATATTGACTCTAATATTGTTTGCCCCAATGCAAGTATGCACAATGTGTTAGATAGCCATATATGGATGATACGTACGCAAAAGAACAAATCATAATTGGAGCTTGTCGTAACCACTATCCATCTAGTACTCGGTCAATGTGAGACTTAACACATTCCCGTAACTCTTTCGCAACCTATCCAATGCACGATATCATATGCATTTTGTTTGCTGGCCAAATATATAAAGTTTAATTGGTTACTTCTATTAGCTAGGCACATTACTTGTACAAACTTCATATGGTATTGAGATACATTTACAACAAATTACCTCTAAGGAAATTCTAACTACTATTTGTTAAACTATCACTTCTATTGAAAAAAGAAAATTGAAGATCATGCTCCTTGAATCAATTTAAATGATTACTACCATGAGGTGAAGTTTGTAATTTCTCAATCTAAATGATTTATAGGCTAATTCATGTGTCTTTCATTACTTATATATACATGGCCTGTATTATTCTTCTGTCTGTTATCTAAGGATACAATTAAGTGGATTTTAAGAAGCTCAAAATAGTTTGAAAGGATCAAAACTTATGGCTCTGAACAGATCTGCATGAAACACATAGAAATTTACTTAACTTCATTATTTGGTGTGTTTGATGCCAAATAGGATGCCTCTTCAAAAATTTGTCCATGAAAATATTAAATGGAAGAGGTCCAAGAGGATACACCCTTTATGTTTGAGTTGATATCATCAAATAGGAGTAGAGGTCCTAGCTTTAGTTCAATGTACGTCAAGAAAAATATTCATACTAGTAAGACATTTTATTTACTTGGGGCAGCTTATATGTTGTAATTATATATGTAGGTCCTGGGCTCAATTTTATATGTACATATTTCCTCTTGATTTTATGTTAAAGCCATTTGGTTTGTCTCTTTCGGGCTAGGCTCCTATATAGAATAAGTCATCTAAATCAACCACAGATGCTACACATCACCTAAATACGATGACAAGCTGAACTGCAAAGACACAATGTACTAGGAATCAGCATTGTTGGTAAATTTCAACATATTATTTGGATCAATCTTACAAATGCCATATATATATATATATATATATATATATATTTGCTTATCAACATAATTATTGTTTTTAAAACTAAATTTTAAGATTTTGTTTAGCATTCAATCTTATGTATCATGGATAATTAAATAATGTACATTATTTAATTGTTATTCTATGTAATACCAATTTCTATCTTTTTTCTTTCCTTTATAGGAAGTATACCGCATCAGGCTTCCAGGTTGTCCGGTAGATATTGGTGAAGGAAAACCTGAAAATCAAAATCATGCAATTATCTTTACTCGAGGAGAAGCCCTACAAACAATAGACATGAATCAGGTAGCTTTCCTTCTCCATTGTTTGATGATATGTTATTAGTCACTTACTGTGTTTTCTTACCGTCTTTTTTGTTCTTTCTTCAAGGATAATTACTTTGAAGAAGCTTTTAAAATGAGAAATGTTATGAAGGAATTCCTAGAACCTCCGCATGGCCAAAGGAAACCCACAATATTGGGTCTGAGGGAGCATATATTCACTGGAAGGTTAGTTATGTCTCTGACTATAAATTGGATCTTAATGAGTATTAATGGCAATGATGAAGGCTATTGTGTTGATCCGATTAGGAACCCTATATTGTTTTGACATAAAACATATACATACAAGCATGAACCGAACTGTCACAAGACTCACAACAACCTGTACCATATACATATACCTCATAATTAATGTCTTATGAGAATGAACCAATTGACTCAGTTACAAAGCGAGTAGACATAACATACACAGAACTGACAAATAAAATACCTCTAGATCATTATGTCTAACAATATGTGAAAAAACGCTAAACAGATAAAATATCACAGTTTATGCGGAATTAATGGATATTTAAATCTAAGCAAGCAATCACCAAAATATGAACAATCAAACACAAAGGATTTTGGTGACGAAGAGGAAACCAATTAGAAACCGATCTAATTGTAAAACCTCTCCGGGGCAGCCAAACCCAGGAAATCACTATTAGAAAATTATCTAGAGATTATAGACACTAGGAACACTTACAACCATTTGCAAGACCTCGGCTCTGTAAGATCGACAAGCCTCCAACTTGTCTCCTTGCTCACAATCTTCTTCAACGTGGGACCTTCCGATTGACTTCTCAATTACGCTCACAAACAAACTAACAAAGATCCTCTAAGAGGAACAACAAGGCTCACAATAAATCTCTCTTTAATTACCTCTCACGAACTCTCGGGGTGAAAATCATCCCTCTAACATTCTATAGAGGTGTATTTATAATAGCCCCACAAAACCTAAACCTAGGAGCTTAGAATCCAAATAAAACTATAGTAGGTAGCGTCAGACGGGAAGATTGGCTGTTCGGACGGTCACTTGAATATACATGGATGATGGGCGTGAATAGTGACCGTTCGGACGGTCATGATGGCGTCGGACGGTCACTATTCTCGATGTGGAAATTTCTAGGTTTCCATCGCTTTCTTCGTGAGATTCTTCAATCTTGGCGTGGCGCTTCAAGGCGTCGAACGGGGCTGCTAACGGGATGCGAACGGACGCGAACGGAGCTCTCGGGTTTTAGTATTGAAGTACTTGATTGCATCACGTCCGAACGGCAATGAATCCCGTCCGAACGCTTGGCTCTTTTCTTTTCATTTTGATCACGAAACTTAGCCAATACTTCAAACTAACAAACTCCCCTTTGGCAATGGGAACAAAATCATTTCCCCAATAAACTCCCCCTTTTTGTCACAAATTGACAAAAGGTAACATGTTTCCTAAAACACTTAACAAACGCATCAAGGCACATGTGGAACAAAAAAAATAAACTCAACTCATGAATAAAAATGCAAAGAGATAATGCATAATCATGAACAATAGAAACTCCCCTCAATATGTGACTCAAAATCAACAAGAAACTGGAAATCAAACCATGTTTCTCCCCCTCAAAAGTCAAATGAACACACATGATACACCCATCAAAATCTCATGAAATTCAGCAATGAATAACCCAAGCATGCTCCAAATATACAAAATATCATGAGATTTTAAGTGACAACAAGACATTGAAATTGTTTAACCCAAGCAATAAAATGTTTCATCCAACCCATGCTTGTGTGTAGTGTGTGTGAGCCATCAAAAAATTGGAGTTTCACCACCATGAGGTTTTGACAAGTATCTCAAATCAAAAGTCAAACCTTATCATACTAGGGCCTAGCCACTCTCATCCTATACATTTCTCATTGTAAAACAATTTGCACAAGTTTGACATGTGAAATAAATTCCTTTTGGAATGTGATCTTTTGATTCATTTGTTTCACTATTTTGTTTCTTTTTTCTATGAGAAAGTGTCCTTAAACATGTAGTGCTTATCACAACCGAGAAAGCAGGAAATTTTAAGCCCTAGGTTCAACTAGCAAATGGTCAATTTGAAACAAATACTAGTCAAAAACCTCATATGGTTACCCAAAAAATAAGCTTAAATGTGCACAAAAATTAAGCATAGGCAAAACGCATTGTAAACTCTGTGCTTTAGGTAACCACAATAACAAGTCCATTGAACAAAAGTTCATCTCATGCATACTAAGAACATTCCAAGAATGGAATTAAATCCATAAAGGCAACATGAGAATTTAATGGACAATCTAGGTGCATAAGACAAAGAAGAAGAAACTAAACATATTTTTGTCTTTTTGAAAATTTTTAACAACAAAAAAAATGCACAAAAAAAAAATTAAACAAAACAAAAAAACAAAGATAATATGCTCTAGGAATTTCAAGGATAAACAGGAAAAACAATCCTAGGCATGTTATTGGCTCACCTAAAATAAGGTGAGTTCATTACCACTCCCCCTCAATGGGTGAATGGTATCATCCTTCCTAACCCACACTTGAGTGATCTTAAGTCTAGGTTTATGAACTTTTTCAAACTGGTCTAACCTAGATAGCACTCCTTTCATCATTGTGACCAAACCCTCACAATCTATCCTAGATACAGAATTTTTATTCTTCTGCACATGAGGTTTCAAATTAAAAGAGTGAGGTCGAATGTGACCCACTTTTCCACAATGATGGCATGTAGGGACAAACCTTTGAGCAACTCTAGGCCTAGGGTAAGATGCATGAGATACAAGAGAGTTTTTCTTACCTTTCTTACCTTCTTTGAGTCAGACAACTGCGGCTTTTCTTCACTGAAGATTTTCTACTTCAACTGGTTTAACAAACACAATCTTTGAAGCAGAGGCATGGTTAGAAGAACAAGATGCAGTTTTATCAAATCCTAAACCAGATCTATCACTAGAGCGCTTATGAACATGCAACATTTGATTAAGCTTTTCACTAGAGAAAGTACTCAAGTGATTTCTAGTTTCAATCAGATCATTTTGGAGGGATTTATTCTTAGCAATTAACACATGAATTTCAGATTTCAGAGAATTGCAAACAACATGTGAATCACTCAATTCTTTCAGCAAACTATCCCTTTCAAGTTCAAGATTCTTGACCTCCTTAACAAGTTTTAGGTTAGAATTTCTAATTGTAGAAAAATTTGCCTTCAAATTGTCAAGGGAGTTTTGAAGGTCACTAACCCTATTTGATTCATTATCAGAAGCAGACTTATCATCTGATTGATTAGAATCATCAGAATCATAGGAAATCCCAAAAGCTACATAATTAGGGGAATCATCAGGAACCTCCTCATCAGTGTCACTCATGGTAATATTGAAAGCCTTTTTATCCTTTGGTTTATTACTCATGAGGTTAGCACAATCCTTGCGCAAATGACCATAACCAGAGCACTCATAACATTTTGGACCACGTGGGTCTCTTTCATTTCTATCCTTGTAACTCTCTTCTAGCTTTTCAAGTCTCTTGGGAAATCGATGCCTATTAGCTAATGCTATTTTCTCATCGTCTGGTTCCTCATCAGATGACTCATCAGAGTTCTTTCTAAGAGTTCTAAGGGCAAGATCCTTATTATTCCTAGGTTTAGACAAAGAAAACTCATAAGTTTGCAAGGCACCAACTAACTCTTCTATCCTCAAGGTCTCCAAATCAGTGCATGACTCAATGGCTGTTACCTTCATTTTGAATCTATCTGGGAGTGATCTCATAACCTTTCTCACAATCTTAGTGTCAGAAACTTTCTTTCCTAGATTTATCATGGAGTTTCTAATTTCACTAAGTTTACCAAAGAAATCATCAAAGGTCTCATCTTCTAACATTTCAATTCTCAAACTTAGAAACTAACATTTGAAGTTTTGTAGCTTTAACAAGATTTGTTCCTTCATAAGTAGTTTCTAGAATCTCCCAAGCATCTTTAGCACTATCACAATTTGAAATTCTAGAGTGCTCAGTTGTGAAATAGCTAAAACAATGCATTCATAGCTTTGTCATTCGCCACACGAGATTTGTTTTCGACAATAGACCATTCGTCGGCTTATCGGAGTTTGAAATCGATTCAATAACGAACCAAACGTCTATTGATTTTAAGAAAAATCTCATACGGGACTTCAATAGCCATAATTAGTTCCATCAAAATTAGGCAGAATTAAGGGTTTGAGACATGTTAGAAAACAAACAAGGATCACACTTAGAATTTAATCCAAACAAAAGTGAACCCGCTCTGATACCAATTGAAAACGCTAAACAGATAAATATCACAGTTTATGCGGAATTAACGGATATTTAAATCTAAGCAAGCAATCACCAAAATATGAACAATCAAACACAAAGGATTTTGGTGACGAAGAGGAAACCAATTAGAAACCGATCTAATTGTAAAACCTCTCCGGCAGCAAACCAAATCACATCAAAAATTATCCAGAGATTACAGACACTAGAACACTTACAACCCTTTTGCAAGACCTGCTCAGAAGATCGACAAGCCTCCAACTCGTCTCCTTGCTCACAATCTTCTTCAACGTGATTCTCCTTTACCGGACCCTTCCGATTGACTTCTCAATTTACGCTCACAAACAAACTAACAAAGATCCTCTAAGAGGAACAACAAGGCTCACAATAAATCTCTCTTTAATTACAGCCTCTCACGAACTCTCTGGGGGTGAAAATCCGTACCTCTAACATTCTATAGAGGTGTATTTATAATAGCCCCACAAAACCTAAACCTAGGACACAGTTAGAATCCAAATAAAACTGTTACAGGTAGGTAGCGTCCGGACGGGAAGATTGGCCGTTCGGACGGTCACTTGAATATACATGGATGATGGGCTTCGTGAATAGTGACCGTTCGGACGGTCATGATGGGCGTTCGGACGGTCACTATTCCTGATGTGGAAATTTCTAGGTTTCCATCGCTTTCTTACGTCGCATTCTTCAATCTTGGCGCGGCGCGTTCGAAGGCGTCCGAACGGGCTGCGAACGGGATGCGAACGGGCCTGCGAACGGAGCTCTCGGGTTTTAGTATTGAAGTACTTGATTGCATCACGTCCGAACGACAATGAATCCCGTCCGAACGCTTGGCTCTTTTCTTTTCATTTTGATCACGAAACTTAGCCAATACTTCAAACTAACAATATGTACCACATATACATACGCCAAAAGAATGGCCATACAAAAGTGCCAAAGTCGACCCTAGCAATAGACATCACTATATATAATTGTTTGCATGGATTACAAATGATGTAACACCAAAGATAGACTAACACATGATATAGTCTAAACAAAAGGATGTGGCACCCACGACCTCAGTCATAATAGCTCAAGTAGGCGGCTATTGGATCCTCATCCGAACTATTAGTACCTGCAACAACAGAATTTATGCAATTGTAGAACCCCACGAACGATAATATGATAGGCGAAATGAGTGAGTCAACAATTCTCAATGAGTATAACCCACTTATTTTTAATAAGGATCCTTTCACATTTACATATGTTTTCAATAGCAACTATCTCAACACGATATTTCATACTTTTTTAAAACATTAATAGTTGATGAAGTAAACACCGTAGTTGCGATGTTTCTTTATAAACATACTATTACAGTCCTTGTCAAACTAGGACTCTTAGTTGACCTAGTTGTCTCTGCCAGTAATTAGTCTTTATTTACTTTCCTTGTCATAGTTGTAAGAGTCAAGTCCTTGTTTGGGTTGGAGTCCTAACCCGTGTAGGCCGGACTATATATTTTAATTCTAGTTTGAGTCAGTCCTGTAACCTTTATATAAGCATCTTTAAGGAATAAAGTGGGCAGAGAATATTTATCATAATCAACCTTGTGTTGTGAGGTGAGGTCCTCTTAACCTCAAAACCTTAGTTTTCATTCCCTTCATTCCACCATAGGTAAATACAGTAGGTCCAAACCTGCTTATTCACCTGTCCACCAGCCTATTACAAGATCACAATCCAAGGCTTGTAACAACTTGGTATCAGAGCCAGCAATGTCCGCCGTCTTCCACCCCTGAATAGAGGATGGATTGCTTGGAGGCTACCGTCAAGTGAGATGCGTGACATCCATGAACTCCTAGCAGCTATGAATACCCGCTTTGATGACCTTGCAGTAGACCGTTGCTTTAGCGCTAGAGAGGGATCCAACAGTTGAAACAAGGGCCAAAAATCACCCGAACTAGCTTGGGAACAAGTGGATCAATGGCTCCAAAGATTGCCAAATTAGATTTTCTGAGGTACGGTGGCGACGAAGATCCAACTAGTTGGATCTTAGGGGTAGAACAATTTTTTGAATTCCATGGTACTAACGAAGGAGAGAAGCTGCCATTGGCGGCCTATCACCTCGAAGGGACAGCTATGGTATCAGCTCTTCCGAGGAGGCGAAGCAGCGGAAGTCACATGGGACGCGTTGAAAGAAGGGCTACACGCCAAGTATTGTCTGACCCTATATGAGGATTTTTTTGGTGACTTGTCTAAGCTGAAACAAGATGGGTCATTGCGTGATTACCAGATCCAATTTGAGTGACTTCTGATTCATGTTGGAAAGCTATCCCCGGCTCACCAACTAGGGTGTTTCATTAGTGGGCTTAAGGACACACTTCGCATAGAAGTGCAAGCATCTCAACCTTTAAATCTCACTGCTGTAGTAGGTTTGGCCTGGTTGTATGAAGCTTTGCAACAAGCCCAACGATGGAATGGGTTACCAAAAAATCGAAGGGGTCCAAGTGTGCCGCCTTTGCCATTATTGGCATTAACCAGAACCCGCAATCCTCAAATCAAAAAACTTAGTCTTGAAGAATTAAAGGAAAGAAGAGAGAAAGGACTGTGTTTTAACTGTGATGAGAAGTTCGTACCGAGACACCGGTGTGCCAAATTGTTTTGGCTAGAATTGAAGGACGAGGAAGGAGTTTTGCCAGAAGGAGTCACCGAGAACTTGGAAGAATATTATGATGTCGGAGAAGAATCGCCAGTGATATCGCTGCACGCCATCACTGGCACTCCTGATTCTCGCACCATGCGGGTCAAGAGCTCTATAAGAAGCTTCAAGGTTGTGCTCCTTGTGGACAATGGGAGTACCCACAATTCCCTTAGCTCAGAGACAACCCAGAAGACGGGTATCATGCCAAACAGCAAAAGGAAACCTAGAAGTACTTGTGGCCAATGGAGAAAGGCTGCGTAGCGGGGGTCTCTGTTGTGGAGTCTCCATCAAGATAGGGGGTTTTCTTTCACAGTGGATTTCTACGTCCTGGACATTGAAAGCTATGAGAGTGTTCTTGGAGTAGATTGGCTAAAAACACTCGAACCCATACTATGGGATTTTTCCAGCTTGTGGATGATTTTTGTATGGCAAGGAGATAGAGTAGTACTACAGGGAATCAAGGCCACAAGATCAAATTGTGGATGAGTCAACAATTTGCAAGATGCTATGTGGTTGCCAAAGGGGGGGCGATTTTACAAATAAAGGATGTCCACCTAGGAGAAAAAGGAGAACAAACAGAAGCACTAGAAGATGATTTGCAAAATTTATTAGACCAATACTCTGCTCTATTTCAAGAACCAAAGGGCCTTCCACCAATCCGAGCCCATGATCATAAAATACCCATATTGCCCAACCAGGGTCCAATTAGCATTCGGCCTTATCGATACCCTTTTTATCAAAAAATGAAATTGAGTGGCAAGTTTCGGCTTTGGTCAATTCCAGGGTAGTCAGGGCTAGCACAAGCCCTTATTCTTTGCCAGTCTTGTTGGTCAAGAAACATGATGGGTCATGGCGATTGTGTATCGACTACCGAGCCTTGAATCACATCATAGTGAAGGATAAATTTCCAATACCAGTGATCGACAAACTTTTGGATGAATTACATGGAGCCTAAATCTTCTCCAAATTGGACTTACGGTCAGGCTATCACCAGATCAAGGTTCACCCATTTGACATTGAAAAGATGGCATTTCGTACTCATCATGGGCACTATGAATTTCTTGTCATGCCATTTGGGTTATCCAATGCTCCATCCACCATTCAAGCCCTAATGAATGACATCTTCCAAAAGGTACTTCAAAAATTTGTTCTAATTTTTTTTTATGACATATTGATTTATAGAAAAACCTGGGTAGAGCACTTACACCACTTGGGCCAAGTTTTTGAAATTTTATTAACTTATCAATTGTATGTATGACGGGACAAATGCCAATTTGGTAAAACTAAGGTGAGCTACTTGGGACACATAATTTCTCCGCAAAAGGTGGCAATGGATTCAGAAAAAATTGAGTCTGTAATGGGGTGGCCTACGCCGACTATCCTCAAGGAGTTGAGAGGATTTTTGGGCTTCACGGGATATTACCACAAGTTTGTCCAAGGGTATGGCGCAATTGCCAAACCCTTAACAGAGCTATTAAAAAAGAATGCCTTTGGGTGGTCATCTCAAGCACAATCTTTCCTTACATTGAAGCAAGCCATGACTCAAGCCCCAGTTTTGGCTCTACCAGATTTCTCCAAACCATTCGTTGTGGAGTGTGATGCTTCAGGGTTAGGCATCGAGGTAGTACTTTTGCAAGATAATCGGCCTATAGCTTATTTCAGCAAGGCCATCAAAGGGACGAAGTTGGGCTTATCTACCCATGAAAAAGAAATGTTGGCCTTAGTTTCGGCAGTCCAAAGGTGGAGGGCTTATTTGTTGGGTTCTAAATTCATTATTCGTACAAATAAAAAAAGTGTAAAGTTCCTCTTGGATCAGACTATATCTACCATAGCTCAACAACGTTGGCTAGTAAAATTGTTGGGGTATGACTATGACATTGAGTATAAGTGGGGAAAAGAAAATTCAATTGTTGATGCTTTATCCCGAGTAGAGGAACCCAAAACATTAATGGCTATTTCTCATCCTGTTACACATTGGCTGGAGCCAATTCAAGGAGAAATTCAGTCCAATCCGGAATTGCAAGCTCTAGTAATCCGTATACAGGCAAGAAAGCAGTGGGTCCATCGAAATTTAGAGAGGGTCTAATTTTTTTTAAAGAATGGGTCTACTTGCCTAGCACTTCTCCTCTCATCCAACCCATCTTGGCCAAAATTCATGGGCGCACGCATGAAGGGTTCTTTAAACTATGAATAGGCTCAAGGTTGTGTTTTATTGGCCTAGAATGAAGGAACGAGTTAAGACCTTCATCCGGGAGTGTGAGGTCTGCCAAAGACACAAGGTGGAGACGACAATGCCTTCGGGCCTTCTGCAGCCATTACCCATCCCTACTAAGGTGAGGGTTGAAGTTTTAATGGACTTCATTGATGGGCTACCTAAGTCACATGGAAAATCTACGATCCTTGTGGTTGTCGATTGTCTTTCTAAATATGGCCATTTTATTTCCATTAGTCATCCTTGTATAGCTCCTCAAGTAGCCAAAGTTTATTTTGATAATATTTTTAAACTACATGGCATGCCAGAATCTATTGTGTGTGATCAAGACCCAACATTCACTAGCCGCTTTTGGACAAAATTGTTCTTACTTACTAAATTCAATTTTAGTTTGGCCTACCATCCACAAACTGATGGACAGACAGAGGTCCTTAATCATACGGTGTCGATGTACTTACGGTGTCTAACGAGTTCAAAACCAAAAGACTAGTTATGTGGCTTCTATGGGTTGAGTATTGTTATAACATAAGCACACATTCTGCTTATAACACTACTCCTTTTGAATTAGTATATGGGCGGTCTCCCCCCTACTCTACTATCATACGTTAAGGGAACAGCACAGGCAAAAGCTGTTGGAATGACTCTGGAGGAGTGTGATCAAATACTCAGGGATGCAAGGGATCACTTGCTCAAGGCTCAACATCGTATGACTCAAGTCTACAACAAGCATCACAAAGATAAACAATTTGATGTCGAGAAGCTACAACGTATCGACAATCTTCTATGGAGTTGCGAAGCAATGCTAAATCAACAGCCAAATATTATGGCCCATTTAAGATTTTGAAGAAAATTGGGCCCGTTGCTTACTTGCTGCAGTTACCAAACGAATCTAAGTTACATCCAGTTTTCCATGTCTCTGTTTTGAAGAAACATGTGGACTACAATTCCTACAGAAGCTAAGCTACCAAACATTCCTTCCTTGCAAGTCCAATCTTTGGCAGTTCTAGAACAAAGAGTGCATAAGGGTTTTCCAGAAATCCTAGTACATTGGGCAGGGTATTCTCCAGCGGATGCATCATGGGAAAAGAAAGACAATTTCCTTTCTCGCTATCCAGATTTTGTCCTTGAGGACAAGGACACTTTTAAGGGGAAGGGAATGTTACAGTCCTTATCAAACTAGGACTCTTAGTTGTCTTAGTTGTCTCTGCCAGTAATTAGTCTTTATTTACTTTTCTTTATTTTCTTTCCTTTCAAGAGTCCATTTACTTTCGTTGTCATAGTCGTAAGAGTCAAGTACTTATTTGGGTGGAGTCCTAACCCGTGTAGGGCTATATGTTTTAATTCTAGTTTGAGTCGGTTCTGTTACTTGTATATAAGCATCTTTAAGGAATAAAGTGGGTAGAGAATATTTATCATAATCAACCTTGTGTTGTGAGGTGAGGCCCTCTTAAACTCAAAACCCTATTTTTCATTCCTTTCATTCCACCATAGGTAAATACAGCAGGTCCAAACCTGCTAATTCACCTGTCCACTGGCCTGTTACAAGATCTCAATCCAAGGCTTGTAACATATACTAGTAAACTGTGAATATAATGTAAACTCTGATCTCCTACTGGGAATCATATACATACATACCCATTTAAGTCATACATAACCATACATCATATAACTCAGCTATACTCATGATAGGCATGCATTATCAAATTATCATGTTCAATTAGCTGTAATGGTATTATGCATACCGATACATTTAGCATAAAATCTCATATAAAACGTAACACAAAATATTATATGCAATTTAGCCGTAACGATATACAAATGCTCTGTCCCATTCAATCAAATATGCATACTAGTACGTCTAACATGAAAACCCTTGTAAATCATAACATAATTGAATGATACAACATGTGTCATGCATGTCATCTTTAACAGTCCATATGTTCACCAGTGAGAGGCTTCTCCTACGAGCAGTGGTAGACCCAAGGGGTTAAGGGGGCATATGCCCCCTTTCAACCTCTAAAAATTCTATTTACCTTTGTTAAAAAAATATTTATGCCCTCTATCAGCCATGAATGATGGCCCCATGCCCCCTAGCCTCCATGCCTCAAGCCTTCATGCCTCAGCCTGACCCCTTGGCCATGAATATAATAGTTTCATAATTTTTATATTTATTTTCCCTACGCCATAGCCATAGCCATAGAAAGAGGTTGAAGCTGAAAATTTGAAGGTTGAAGATGAACACTGATATGCACCGTTTCACTAAGGAGAGAAGCAAGACAAAAAAAAAAATAAAAAAAAAAAAAAAAAAAGGGGTGGGGGGGAACAATCACATGGCAGAAAACCAAAAAAAAAAAAGAAAAAGAAAAACACAGAGGGATACAACACTAGATAGCTATAGGCAACCGCATGACACCATGCCAACAAAGGAAAGAATATATATAAAAAAAAAAAACACGAATGGCTTCTGAAAAACTCAATTCCTAACGTGGACTTGCAAAGAACAAAAAGCAAATATTTTAATATTTTATTTTTTTAATATTTAATTAATTTTTAATATTTAATTAATTTTATTAAAAAAAAATGCTCCCTTAAATCAATATTCTTGGCTCTACCACTACCTACGAGCTTTAACCCTACATAGTTAACTTTATGCTCCTCACTGTAGAGCTTCCATCAAATCTTGGAGGCTAGTGATCCAAGCGTCAGCCACTATAGGTCCTTTGCTACTACCGAATGTTTCAGAGTGGTCCTTCCACCTACGTACACAGCCAAAACCAAAAACTTTACTATTATTATTAGGGTTAAATACTCAATTAGTTCTTAGGGTTTGGAACATTACTTTTTCCTTCCTAGGGTTTGAAAATGATCAAATTAGTCATTGTAGTTTTAAAAAGTAGTCAAATTAGTCCTTCCGTTAGTGGATCGTTCGTTGACTTAATAGACTAACCGTGGACTAATTAGAAGTTAACACATAACCACCTAATTAATTTTTTTAAAAAAAAAATCAAGAAAAACATTTTTTCACAAAAAAAAACCTTGGAGCCACCCCCTTGGCTCCATGGGGGTGGTTTTGGCCACCCCTTTTGGCCACCCCCTTGGGCGGATGGGGGTGGCCAAGCCAACCCCAGTACCCATTGGGGCTGGTTTCGACCACCCCCTTGGCACCAAGGGGTGGCTCGCCACCCCCATGGAGCCAAAGGGGTGGTTGAAACCACCCCCAATGGTGGTTTGGGGGTGGTTTCGATCATCCCCTTAGGCACCAAGGGGTACTAGCCCCCCCAGGCACCAAGGGGTGGCCGAAACCACCTCGAGCCACCCCTTGGTGCACAAGGGAGTAGCCGAAACCACCCCCAGTTTTTCTCTTTTTTTGAAAATATATATATATATTTTAAATAGAAAATTTAATTAGGTGGCCGCGTGTCAACTCTAATTGGTCCATGTATCAATCCGTTAAGTCAACTAATGATCAACTGATGGAATGACAAATTTGGTTACTTTTCAAAACCATAATGACTAATTTGGTCACTTTTCAAACCATAGGGAGGAAAAAATAAAATTTTCAAACCCTAAGGACTAATGAAGTATTTAACCCTTATTATTATTTTTTCCTTTTGTATTCCTTTCTTTTCCTACAAAAGGCAATAATTTGCATTATAATATCATTTTAAGCTCACATTTAATAATTAAACATTATTCTACAATTGAATCTAAAATGTAGGAATTATAATAGAGCATAGTATGATAAAACTTTTTTTTTAATAGAGAAAATAGGCACTTTTAAGCTATTATCACACCCCACCAAAGATTTTCTCCTTTGTCACCCAATCCTTTGGTTCAGAAGATGGGGCTTAGCCCCACCAAGGACTTTCTCCTTCATTCATTACACATGTTATCTTTCATTCCCCTCCTGACGGATGATGCTCACCCCAATGGCAATCTATAGAAATCTAGGCTTTCATTAGATACTCCATTACCTAATAACACTGATTCGTAAAGAGATTCAGGGGTTAAACAGGGGTTAAACACCAAAATCCCAATCTACAACACTTAGAGAAAATCTAGGGCTTGAGACCTCACCTTGATTTTTGGCAAAATCTCAAGTTTTACGTCAAACTTCAACCCAAGATTGAATGTAGTTTTGAACTCCTTTAAACACAAAAGCCCTAAAGAAGTTTGAGAGATAATCCGAAACTCTCAAAATTAACTCAACTTCAAGCAAAAACTAGGGTTTATTGTCTTACCTCAAATCGATCGGCAGAATCGATGCTCTAACACCAAGAATCACGTTTCATGGGTTGAATTTGGCTTTGAAAGTTTTCCCAAATTAGTATCCAAGGTTTGAATACAAACCCTGGTTGAGAGAAGAGAGAAAATCGTGAAGAGAGGGAAGTGAAATGGGCTGAAATCACGGGTTTCAGCCTCTTATTTTCTCGTTATGCTAGATTAGTGAGCCATCCGCATGCACCTATCCGGAAATGAAGGGAACAAGGCAGTTTTTGTGTACCCGTTTTAACATGCACGAAAACGTGGGTCCTCTCTACTATCCGTATGGACGTATCAATGTTCCATCTAGATATGCACGAAAACAAGAGTAATTCTAGAAGGCTTATTTGTGTCCTACTAGAATAATGTGACTATTAAAATCACAATTTGATCAAAATTCAATAATGATTAATTACAAGTCCGATAGTGATTTTAATAGCTACATCATTCTTAATAAACGACATAAGTAGGCCTTCTAGACTTACTCCGAAAACAAGGGTCCTCTGTGCTACCTGTTTGTATATATGAATGTCATGTTCGAACACTAGTCTGAAAATTAGACTTCTCTGAATTTTCCTAAAGTGTTCTTTCATTTTCACTATTTCAATTACTTGATTAATCTAAATCACTTTAGAATTTACTCTTACATAACATCTTGGGTGTTACAAAGTTCATTCTGCAGAGAAACGTTGGAGTTTTTTTATTTTTTTATTTTTTAGTACGTATGCTCATCTTTTTCCCTTGTGTTTTACAGTGTCTCTTCACTTGCATGGTTCATGTCCAATCAGGATACCAGTTTTGTAACTATTGGGCAGCGAATTTTGGCAAATCCTCTCAGGTAAGCGTGAAATTTTTATCAAAATCATGAATGTCTACTTATGTGATTTGATATGTATTTACTGTAAATTTCTCTTTTACTATATTTTGTGTCTGTCCTTTTTCTTTCTCTTTTTCCCCCAACTACGGATGGTAGATTTTTTTTTTAACTAGTATTCTTTCTTATAAAGATCGAAGTGACATTCTTAGTTATTAGGGTAAAGTTCATATACCCTTTCAAACTATATACCACCCAATTGATAATGTTTTTCTCCTTTCAAACTTTCAATTATGACAATGTCTATCAGAAACTACCAAAACATTGGCAATGTCCCCCATTGATGAAAGTATCCTTAGTAAAATAAAAACAAAAAATACTAAAACTTCAAGAAAAAACCTAAAACAAAAATATATATATTCCAAGGGGTGGCCAAATTTATTTAAAAAAAAAATTCCTTTCTATAAGAAAAAAATAAATATTTTCTTGAAAAATAAAACTTTCGTTTAAAAAAAATATAATTTTTCGCTTTTTAAAACATAATTTGTTAAAAAAATTCCGTTCCAAAAAAGAATTAATTAAGAATTTTGGTTTAAAAAATGTGCTTTTTAAAAAAATTTGAATTTAAATTTTTTTTTTTCTAAAAAAAAAAAAACTATTTTTTTGGAACTTATAGAATTTTTTTTTTTTTTTTCAATTAAATTATTGAGAAATCTATAGGGACGCACATTTTTATCTTTTTGCTAGGCATATATGAGAGGACATTGAAAATGTTTTGGTAGTTTTTGGGTGACAATATTGTTACAATTGAAAATTTAGAGATACATTATTAATTGGGTGGTAATTTGAGGGGATATGTGGACTTTCCTATAGTTAATATAAGTTAAATTAAAAAAAAAAAAAAAACAAGCTTCTGACCTTTGTAGCATTAAAAAAAAAAAAAATTTAAAAATAAAAACAGCATTCGTAGTTACTTTTTTGGTCATAAATGAAGATTGCTCCAAACACTAAACAATAGAAACATCTTTTATAGTTTTTGACTTCAAGGTTAACATGCAATAAAAACCCCGTTAAATTTAGGTATATGGAAAGTTTAGATACGTTCAGATGAAGAAATTTCATGTATATTCACCACTTTACTCAACCCAAGATAAATATGAAAATATCACCAATAGTGGTGGTTCAATGGCATAAGGAAATTTCCAAGTGGTTGTACTAGGGCGCTGCGTGGGTTCAAATCTGCACTATAAAGAATTCTCATATATGTCCAATTATTAATAGCCACCTTAAATTTCCATTGATGCCATGATGGGGCTGAATCAAGTTATAACTTAGTCGAACTTGAAGGACCGCCTGCGGTTTTCACCGTCTAAGCCCCTCATGTGCGGCTCCCCATAGGTAGGTGCTACTATGGTCATGCCTAGGTAAGATAGCAACAATTAATCTCCCTGACCTACTCATTTTTATTAAAGAAGAAGAAGAAGAAGAAGACAAATACAAAAATAGATTATTATGATTCATTATTTCTGCATTTGATTATAAGTTGTAGTTCAAATAACACATCCTTCCCTCATAAGAAGAGTTGAGATCATGGGTTCAAATCCATATGCTTGTAACCTACCAAAAAAAAAAACATGATTTGTGGATTTGATGATTGCATATATCTATACAAGCAATACCAACAGTGAAAGATAGCTACAGTTTTCATATTCCTAAACTTTAAATGTGAAATTAAAACTATTTCTTTTTTCTTTTTTCTTTGCTTTGTTTTCCTAAATTTTTTGAGCATATATAGAACTATTAGGAGTTCGCTCTAAAATCCAATTGTTTCTATGACATTTTAGTTTTAATTCAATAACTATTAACATGTGTGCTTTTTAAAATTGATATTTATTATATACATGTAAGGTCCATAAGTTGTATTGAATATGACTTAAAGTGTGTTAATCAAATTATCTCATAGAAGATCTTAAACCATAAACTTTATAGCTCATAAAATATTATTTGTAGTTGGTAATGAAATTAACAAATCAATCATGATGATCTATCGAATGATCTATCAGGTAATTACATTTATAAGAAAATTGAAGTCAAATAAGAAGTTTCCACTTCACATGATCTATTGATCATGGGTGATTTGTAGTTGTAAACTCAAATATGAAATGAAGGTTACTTAGATACACTTAGAGATCCTTGACAATCAAAATTCTTGGTGTCTCTGGTGATTACATTTAACATGTGGAATTGATTATTCTTAATCTCTTGCCAAATTATTTTAGTAAGAGTTATTAAAATTGTTGTATTCAAGGTGAAATGATATTTTACAAGTACAAAAATAATCAAAGGATTAAATTGTGTACTCAAGTAGAAAAGGTAGTGAATTTAAGTGAAAATTATTTTATGACTTTAATTCGACTACGAATTATCTCATGGAAGGGTCAAATGCAAATATAAGTAAAGTTATTGGGATTATTTTAATAATAACTAGCGTGCAATTACAATTACTTAGTGAAATCAATTGTAATTAATAGTAACTTAAGGCAATTCATGAGATAACATGTGTCCTACGCCTATTGAAGCTAGTTTTTATTTTTTTCCCCAAAGTCCCTCTCTTGTAAATGCTTTGAATCACTAACCTATAAGTGCAAAAATATCATAAGTTTATAAAGTATTGCACTTAATTAATTACAAAGCCCTCAAACCTGTTACATGTGAGAGCAAAATCCCTGAAATAAGTGAAATTACAACTGCTAGATCCTTATTGTAAGATAGATTAAAAGTTCAAAAATTGGAAGGACCACGATTAGACTGCTGAAGGCGGTGGTGATATCTTCAATTGTAGCTTAGAATGGAATTTACTGATCAATGCAAGTGTTAAGCATTAAAATTTCATTCATATATTTGTGGTTTAGTGCTTGAAGATTTTTTCAGCTCTGCTATTATATTTTAATTTTCAATTGAATGTTCCATCTTAATTTTCAGGGTACGGTTCCACTATGGACATCCTGATATATTTGACAGAATCTTCCACATAACAAGAGGTGGCATAAGCAAAGCTTCAAAAGGAATCAACTTAAGCGAGGATATATTTGCAGGTAGTTGATGGCTCATCAAAAGATGATTCATAAATTGGAACAAGTCCTTATTGAGGAAGTTCTTAATTGCATTTTAGACATTATTTGTAATGTCCCACCAAAATGACATATAATATTGTCCGCTTTTGGCTTCCCCAAACCAGACTTCCCAGGATGTCACCTATCCTGGTACTACTCTTACAGAAGTACACTTAACTGCGGAGTTTTAACGAGATCATAACCGTCACGGCATTAAAACACGTTGTTATCATTAAACATGTAAGTATACATATAAGCACATTTCCATCTCCATATCTAGGCGATGTAGGGCACCACAATTACTCCCTCTTAGGACTCAACATCCCCGCTAGCGACCCTCATGGGATTAGCCAATTCTTGGCATTCATCCCAACAAGTGCCTATTAGCGACCGTCATGAACTTGTGCACATTCCCCATCTCAAGCTAGGCAATGTCTTTGATACTATTTGTAACACCCCACCTCAATAATATACAATATTCTCCGCTTTTGATTTCTCTAAACCAGACTTTCTAGTAGGTCACTCATCTTGAAACTACTTTTGCAAAAGCACACTTAACTACGGAATTCTGATGGAATCATGACCATCGTGACTTTAAAACATGTTATTGCCATTAAGGGTGTAAGTATACATATAAGCACATCCTTATCTCCATACCCAGGTGATGTGGGGCGCCACATTATCTCTGTAAAGCGTTGTATTTAAGTTATTTTGATTTATATATCGTTCAATTCCTTTCTAAAAAACAAATATGATTCATAAATTAGTATTATCTTTTCACTTAATATTGGGTTGATCTTTTTAGGGTTTAATTCAACTCTGCGTGAGGGACTTATAACACATCATGAGTACATTCAAGTAGGCAAGGGGCGTGAGGTTGGGATGAATCAAATATCCCTTTTCGAGGCTAAGGTTGCAAGTGGAAGTGGAGAGCAGACTCTTAGCCGTGATGTTTATCGTCTTGGATGTCGATTTGACTTTTATAGGATGTTGTCATTCTACTTTACAACAGTGGGTTTCTATTTTAATAGTATGGTATGTCCAACTACTTGAATCCTCTAACCAATTTTTTTTTTTGGTATCTATGTTTTATTTCTTCTATGTTTAGTGGGTCATTTTAGTGATCTAGATGGGTAGACAGAAAGGTACAACTCATTGCTACAGCCTACAGGGTAGTTTGCAATGTTTGTTGTTTTCCAATTTCATGCACACTGCTTTCAACAAACCACTTTTTTTTCTTTTCTTTTTTTTTTTTTTTTTTTTTGTGTGTGTGTGTAAATTCACGGCTTGATTTGGACATTTTGTTGTTTCAGATGACTATGCTTATAGTATTTGTATTTTTGTATGGACGCTTCTACATGGTAATGAGTGGAGTAGAGAGAGAGATCCTTGAGAATCCAAGCATACAACAGAGCACGGCCCTTGAAAAGGCTTTAGCTACCCAATCTATTTTCCAAATGGGCTATCTGCTAGCTCTACCCATGGTTATGGAAATAGCCTTGGAAAAAGGATTTCGTACTGCCCTAGCTGATCTTATCATCATGCAACTACAACTCGCTTCTGTATTCTTTACGTTCCAGCTTGGAACAAAAGCACATTATTATGGAAGAATAATTTTGCATGGAGGTTCTAAATATCGAGCTACTGGTCGTGGATTTGTTGTTGTTCATGCAAAGTTTGCTGATAACTACCGGATGTACTCACGAAGTCACTTTGTGAAGGGGTTGGAGTTGTTTATTCTATTGATCATATATGAAGTTTATAGGGAATCATATCGAAGTTCAAATCTTCATTTGTTCATCACTTTCTCTATGTGGTTTCTTGTTGCTTCTTGGTTGTTTGCTCCTTTCTTGTTCAATCCATCTGGTTTTGACTGGCAGAAGACAGTAGATGATTGGAAAGATTGGAAAAGGTGGATGGGAAATCGTGGTGGTATTGGGATTTCACATGACAAAAGTTGGGAAACATGGTGGGAAGAAGAACAGGAACACATCAAATACACAAGCATTAGGGGAAGATTGCTGGAGATAATACTTGCATTTCGCTTCTTTATTTACCAGTATGGAATTGTCTACCACCTTGATATAGCTCATCAAAGCAAAAGCTTGTTGGTAAAAATTCTTATTTTCAAAGAATTGTGATTCTCTTGTTGGACTTAACGCTCGTTTAGATATGCGGTACAAGCTTATAACCTTCTTATTTGACCTCAATTTTCATTTTAGGTTTATGGCCTTTCTTGGTTAGTGTTGGTGACTGCTTTTCTTGTCTTAAAGGTATGCGCTAATGGAATCAACTGATGTGCACTAAATTTAAGTCAAAGCAAGTTTAAATGAATCTGTTCTAGATTAGATCATTGTTGAAACTAACGTGTTTGAGGACTTCTGTTATTTCTTAGTTATGTTTGGAAACAGGGTTAAAGGAAAAAGAAAAGCAAGCTACAAATATAATGCATTCAACTTCTCCTCTTTCTTACTTGTTCTTCCCGCATTTTTGCCTAGCATTTATGTTTGTATTATTAGTTTAGAAGCATACATATTCATTTCGTATTTTGCTGATTACATTCTTCCCATGTTGCTACTATCAGGTGGTATCAATGGACAAGCCAACATTTAGTACCAAGTTTCTGCTCATGCTCAGGATTCTCAGAGTGCTTCTATTCCTTGCCTTCATCGCAATCATGACTATCTTATTTGTTGTATGTGGACTCACTATATCAGATTTATTTGCTGCTATTCTTGCCTTCGCACCCACAGGATGGGCCCTTCTTCTTGTAAGTTTAAAACACTGCATCTTCTTAAAATAGAAGTAACACATTGTTCTTGTGAGTTCTCCATTTTTCTTAAAAGCATGCTACCTTTCTGAAATCACCATTAATTTAGCTGAAGATGAAATCCCACTTTGTGTTATAGTTGTTGCACTTGCACTATTGTTCAAAAGAAATCTCCAATATATATATGTTGAATAATCTTTTGGTGACAACATATATATATGTTTCTTTTTTTCTTCTTTTCATTTACTTGCTTCGGCTTAAAAAAATTGTCATATTTTTCTTCTAGCCCTGAAATCTTTTTAATTACTAGTTTACTAACATTGACATCATATATATTTTCCCATTGATTCCTATGTTTCAAACTCCACCAAAGGTTTATCTATTCCTATTTTCTAACTTTTTAGCTAGGCTCTCAAATTTTGAATTTGTGATTTTCCTGTTTGAACTATTACTAAGTGCTAAGAATTGTCTACGTTTTCAAACGTTGTGCTTCCTGAAACTACAAGACATTTCTTATATTAGCCCATGAGTTTTAATGGCTATTTCCTTTATCTTGTCCTTAGATTGGGCAAGCATGCAGGTCATCGGTGAAGCGATTACGATTATGGGACTCGATAAAGGAGCTAGCAAGAGCATATGAATGCATAATGGGGCTGATAATCTTCATGCCCATAGCCGTTTTGTCTTGGTTTCCATTTCTATCAGAGTTCCAAACGCGGCTGCTCTTTAATCAAGCATTTAGTAGAGGCCTCCAAATTTCAAAGATTCTTGCGGGAGGGAAGGAAAAAACAACTTGAACCTTTTTTTTTGTTGCTTCTCGCACTTATTCTTTCAAATATTATTATTAACGATATCGTTTTCTCTTCATGAAAATTATAGTGACATTTTTCAAGAAAACATGAAGGTCTTTTTTTTTTCGGTTTCTAAGGAGCCTTCCTCCTCGAGGCAACATACCCCCTCCCCCTAATTTTGTGTTATCATTTTGTCAAAAAATGCTATTATGTGGGCATGTGAAAAGATGAAGATACCCCCTAATATTAAAAAATTGACCTTAAACATGTGTTTCACTAAATTGAAATCTCAAATGCAAGCCCAAATTTCACGTATCAAACTATACAATTTTCATCAAACCTAAAACCTTTAACTCAAAAGCATTGTCATCCATCCCCGTAAATCGTAACCCATCTCTACCATCTTCCTCATAATGCCCAATGCCAGCATCATTTGCATCATTCATTATAACCTTATCACCAATGCCAACACCATCATCAGCATCATCATCATCTTCAAACCCACTTCACCAAACGCTTGAAACCTCATGCCCTCAACACCATCATCATCGATCTATATAATCATAGTGGAATTACTCTTTATGATAATTCAGTTTGAACACAAGACCTTTGTTGCTTGACCATCCATCCAAGGGTTGATTGAACTACTAGGAACTTTAAACTTAAGGTAAAGATATAGTTGTAGACTATATGTTTGAAGAACAATCCAAAGACCAAGCTTGGCATTTGTTGAAAACCTATACTTGCAGCTATGGCAAAGAGCTAAAATCCACCAAATTCGGGTTCCAAGGGATATTGGCCGAAGACTTATTATGCCACAAGGTTCATTGTGGCAATATCACATATGCATGCATAAGCGTACCAATTACTATTTGAGGGATCTCAACAACTTGGTTGTGTGAATGAGGGATATTTATAGAGGGAAAGTGTTTAGTGGGTAGTATTATTATATATATATATATATATAAGCTAAGTCTTTCCTTGGAGGGCTTAAAATCTTGGCACGTGTAACGGGTGTGCTTAAATGCATTTAAGTGACAGTTGTTTTACAACGTTTAAAACAGTTTTTGTGTATCTTTTGACTCTTTTTCTGTTTTCAAACCGGTTTTGTGTCCTGTGTTATTTATGTGTCGTGCGTTTTGATATCTTAATCTGTTTTTATGCTCCACACTTTTTAAAACCATGCAAATTTTGTGCCCTGTGTTTTAATGTCTTGGTTCATTTTTGTGAAACATTCATTTTTGTGTTACAAACTTCAAAACCATGCAAACTCGATTCTCATTTCTCACCCTCTACAACTCCCCACATTCACATTGTTTCTCTAGCTGCCCAAGTAAACTCTATTTGTTTTAGATTTAAACTCCACTTGTTTCTTTCTCTCCGTCGATTCTCTAACTCCCCAAGTAAGTTTTCCTTTTTTTTTTTTTTTTTAAAAAAAAATAAAAAATAATAAAAAATTCTTTTAGAAGTTTCTTTTAGACTTATTTGTGTGCTTTTATGTTTATGTGATTATGTCTTTGTAATTATGTGTTTTGTTGTGAATGTTCCTTCGATTTGTATCTCTATGTTAGAATAAAGCCTTTTGACTCAAGGTTTTCACTTACAAAAATCAAAACAAAAAATCTTAGAGAAAACAGACAAATAATATACTAAGTGTTGCATGATTTAGAGCTGAAACCTTTTTGAAAAAAAAAAAAACTGAATCCACAGCTACTGAAGTCATCTATCATCGACCACCTGGCTTTGTTTCGAAGCCACGCACGAAGGCTCAAGAACAAAGAATACTATGAATTTCAAATGCTCTGGTCTTGAGCTTTATATTTTAAAAAGTGTTGATGGGGTATTACTTTGAGCTGGGTTGATCTCTATGACGCATCAACTCGTCAAACACTTATTGAATTGTATGCACTCACTTTATGCTTTGAGGTTCACATTGCCTTCAAATGACCAATGACTGATCAACCTAGGCCAACCCGTAAAAGGCTTATTTGATCTGGGTTTTCGGGCTCTAGGTAGAATGGGTATGGGTTAGCACTTAGGATCTTAGGGCCTCTAGGAAAGACAACGAGCTTATTAAGACATATCCCTAAAGTATATTGTCTTATTAAGATTGGGATAGCTCCAGTGTTATCCCTTATATGTGAATATTAGACCATAAGGAATGTCAGCCACTAGATCGCCTTGCAATGATACACAAGACTATTCAATGTATCCATTATTGGCTTATGTTAGAGCATATTGATATGGTCTTTTTGTGTGTAAAAATATCAATAATAAAATTACCAATCATAATAGAATGAATTCTTATAGGAAATGGCTATATTGAGGGCTTCAAATTTCAAAGATTCAAGCGTTGTTATCAAGTTTTTCAATATTAAAAGTAACTTAAAAGAATGGTTAATCATATTTAATTAGAGAAATTCATTTTATGCATGACAAAAATAATCAAGAAAGTATCATATTAAGAAATAAGTATAATCCATCCTCGGTTGGCTCGAACCAACCTAACCACTAAGATGTAGTATGATCCGTCTTCCCTAGGTATGGACTATTTAATTTCTTAATAAGCTAATTAAACATAATTAAGGGATAAGTATAACCCATATCCGGTTGGTACGAACCGTCTACCTAAATTACACTAAACTGTGGTATAGTATGATTCGTCTTCCCTAGGCACGGTTTATCAAACCCTCTTAATCATATGTCAAATAAAACCGTTGTATAATTATCATTCTCCTAATCACATAAAACAAGAATGATTTGAGCTTAATAAAGATAACAAGCTTTCTAAGACAATATAAGAATTTCACTAATATTGAGTTTTGAAATTAAAAACAATTGCAATAAAACCTTAAGAACAATAAAAAATAGTAGCAATCCTCTAAATTATACAACCATCATGCATACATAGAAAATCTCTAAATTAAGATATAATCCAACCATTGTGCTTGGATAGGACTACATTAATACCCCACAAGGAGTTTAGCCACTCATGACTCTGCTAGGATGGCCTCCTACCATTATCTTCTTCTCTTCAACTTTTCAAGCCTTTAAGAAGATATTTTCTAAATTTTGGTCTAAGCTAGCAGTGTCTTTTTTCAAGGCTTGGAGGCCTATTTTATAGGGAGTAAAAAAACCCTAGAAATCCTAGAAAACCGTAGAAAGTCTCCTAGTCTAAGTATGAAACCTAAAACCCTTTCCAAAATGGAATTAGACTTCTGCAGGATTTAAAGACCCGTGATCGTACCAAATTTAGGTACTCGCAATTGTACAAACCGCAGCTCATATAGCGTTTACGCAAGTACCGAGATCGAACCACAAGGAACCGTGTATTGCTTTAAACGAAAATAACTTTGAGTCTAGGTTAGTGTTATTTTAACCTAGCTCCGCAGTAGATGATTGTGACAACGAAAATGTAAACTAAAATTAATGCTGAAAAGTAAATGAATTAAAACATCAAGGCTGAGGTTTTCACCTCACCATTTCAACTATGTTAATTGAAAATGCTAAGCTAACATATTCGTCTATCGGTTAGAAAATAAGCTTTGTCTCTTGCACCTATCGAAGGATTCAAGGAATCTGTCCATTTGACGAAAGACAAACCATAAACGGTTTAAGGCCCAAAGGATCCAAAGTGAATGTGTTAAAACACAAACTACTATGGATAAATGAGCGTAAACCGAAAGATGGAATATATCCATCAGACGAAAAACCAAAAATAAACGACTACGGTGCAATCTCACTTGGTTTTGTCACCAAACCAAGTGAGAAATGATTTAAGCAACAAAGAAATAACGTAAAGAATTAACTTAAACGTAGGCAATAAACATAGCATTCATGGTGAGGCTAAATCCTCAACCTTAGTTGAGGATTTAGCCTCCCATAAACAAGGGAAGCGTAAATGAACAAAAATAAAGTATTATAATTAAACTAAAGTAAATAGTTACAAAGAAAAGGGCAGAGCAGGGCCAACAGTGGCAAATTGCTCTAAAAAATATGTCCAAAACAAAAGCTCTCGACAAAATGGACCTAGCGTCTTATTTATAGGGTGGCGGTCATCGCTTACGTCAACGCATTACTGCGTTGAGCACTAGTATTGTAATTGAGCATAAGGTACTCGGTCGATCCGCAAATAATAGAGACGGCTAAATTTTAGGGCATCGTTATGCTGCGCTTATGCATGAATCGTTGAGCGCACAAGTGCGGTCGAACGCACTTTGGCAGGAGTCAACTTCTTCACTTGATGCATTTTGCCCTTTTGCTAGCCATATTTTAATGCAATGACCAGCATAACACAAAACACTAAAAACACTAAAAATAATTAGATATTAACAGTGCTAAAGGCTTAACAAATATAAGTTAAGGGGGGTCTAATATACAATATTTGACACCGATCAAATACCCCCAAACTTATATTTTTCTAGTCCCTTAGCAAAACAAAATGAAAAATACAATAAAAACATAAGTCCGCTTTCGTGGGAGAACGGTTGCATTGAGCATATGCTACAAGCTTTTTAAACCTCTAGGAGTTCCCCAGATGACGAGTGAAGTCTTATGAGGGTTTTTCAGGAATGATACCCACAAACATTTGTGCAAACATTTTATTCTTAATCATGCAAAAATATATCAATCATAGTTTAAATTCAAGAGCAAGCTTAATCAAACAAACACCATCTTCACAATTTTCAGGGAATTATCAATCAAGATACAAACATGGCATTATGAGATACAAAATCAATTCTAGTGAAAGTGAGATTAGCACAAAAATATGGGATTTCAAAACTAATCTTAGTCATGTATGCTTGACACTCAAAATTCATTAGACAACACATCAAAAATAACCAAGGTTCATCAAAACTTTTTTTTTTTTTTTTTTTTTATTGCATAACTTCATTAAGCTTTCTAATTGACCCATGTATCAAGTGTTAAGTCAATGACTCCCAAACCAAATGGTTTTAGGGCATTAGGTGTAAAACACCCCTAAGGACCTACTAACTTGAGTCAAAAAGGCTACAAGCTTTGCTAACCACATCTAACTTCTCACTTTTTACGAATACTCATTGCTTAATGAGGCAAGAGATCCGATTACTCTTGAAAGCTCAAAATGATCATCATTTTTTTTAAATGAACCACGGTTATCATTCCAAAGGGTTGCCAACTGCATTCAAGCTTACAAAACTAACATGACCAAAATCATATTTTATCCCACAAATTACATGCCAATTGTGCTCATGAAACTCAAATTGAACTATAATATCTCATTATGCCAAGAAAGTAACATAACTGAAATTCCCTTAATCAAAGTGATCATATGTTCATCAAATTAAGTACACCAATGAAAATAAACCATAACTAAATAAAATGCATAATTAAAACAAATGTGCACAAATAAAAATACCCCAAACTCAAAATTTGTAATCGTCACAGGTTGATATAGAAAATAAAAAAAATAGTGCAAGGGTGTAAAATAAACCAAGACGTCACAAAGACGTACGGTGGTGGTGGTGCAAGAGGTGGTGGCAGTCTGTCTAAGATGGCTCGGAACATCTCGGACCTCGAGCTGTCCGACGAGCATCCTGTAAATGCGATCCGAGATCGTATGTCCACGAGGTGTCCTGAAGTGTAACCGAGGCTCGAGCGTGATCCCTCCTCATCCTCCTCTTCTCCTCCTCGCCTCCCGCCTCTCGGCTCAAATGCCATCTCATGCTCACTGCCATCTCTCGAATGTCCATGGGCTCGCTCGTGCGGGCTCGTGCCGGGGGACAAAACATTGGCGCATCGATAGCCAAAGTGGTTTCCTCAGGATCGGGCCCGCTCACGTGTGCCTTTGATCCCTTTCTTTCTCAATATGTGAGTGATGAGAAAAGGGAAAGGCAATCCCAGTGTCTTCGTGTGCTCACTGATGGTGCACTCCTTCACAAATTTCGAATTTGTCGCAAATGATCTCTGGAATGGAGCACGAAACCTCTGTGGAATGAGTAGAGGGCACTGAAACAATGTCCCTATGTCTTGTGTCCCAAAGGACACACATTCCTATAAAGCACCATATCGATAAATAGAAGATTCTGAGGAATCTTCGTCTTGCTGGCTGCATTACGGCGATCATCGGCATATTGCCCCTCACACATGTCAAAAATGATGTCCTTGAGTATGAGCATGGAGGGGCACTCAAGCCAGGGAATGTCCGACTTGGGAGGCTCATGGCTGCATTTCAACACAGCCGCTACATTGGCTATGGTCACCTCCACTTCTCTTTCATCAATGGAAGAGAAAAGTATCTCCGGCTGGTCACCATCAATCCTCAGATGCTTATAAAATTCTCTGACCAGGCGCTCGTATGCAGTGGAGGCGACGGGCTTGAAAAGCCTCTTCAAACCCCAGAGCTTTAATTCTTCTACCGCCCAACTTGTAGCTTCGTTGTTGGAGAACTCCTCTTTGATGGCAAAGGTGCTCTCCAACAAGAGCTTACGGCCCTCAATGGTTGGCCTAGCTACAATGGCATGGGATCCCAATGACCGGGACGACGAACCTCGCCCTCTAGGCATGCTGGAGGTTTGTTGGGGCAATTTGTCGAGAACCTGGTGTGCAGCCCAAAAATAAAGGGTTTGACTTCCAAAATTCAAACCAACCCCTGCAAAAAACAACAAAATACCAACAACATAGTCAAGGGCACAATCCAAGAGTGGATTGTGCCCAAAAAAAAAAAATTTTGAAGAAAATTGGGTTTTGGGGATTTGGGTTTTTTGGGTTTTAGAAAAAGGGAGAAAATGGGAAATGGGGGGTATGGGTGGTGGAGAGAGGCGGCGGTGGTGTCTCGTGTGATGGTGTGGTGGTGGGGGTTTTGGGGTGTGTTTGAGAGGTGAGGGTCGGAGGGTTTGGGAGAGCACGGCGGTGGAAAATGGGGAGAGGGGAAAAAATGTGACCTAAAAGCATGTCATGAAGACCTAAAACCGAGTATGAACGTACGTAAGTACATTCGACGCATTTCGTCTGTATGGGTGCATGGGTGAAGTGAAACATGCGCTCAACGATGTATATGTAAGTTCAAACACATGCGTGCATGGATGTGTGTATATGATGGGGTGCTACGGTCGAACACACGAAGGTGAGTTCGTACACATTGCAGTACATTTCGAACGACGTTCGAGCATGTTGAACACATAGTGCAAAATATATATATATATTTTTGAAAAACTATATACAAAATAAAATAACATACACAATACACAAAACACACCTATTTACAAACATCAAGCAAAATATTTACAGGACACGTCTACTCCACCCCCAAACTCAAAATGTCACATTGTCCACAATGTGACTGAAAATACAAAACCTATGGGATGGGTCAATTTAGGTATAACATAAAAGAAGCTTTCCTAAATTTGACTGGTAGACACCAATGCTGAAAATAAAACAAGAAACATAATGAGGGGTGCCTCCCACAAGCGCTAAGTTTAGCGTCTTCAGCCAGACTCGTGATACGGACCAAACTACCTATGATACTAGGTAAACACCTCAACTGCAGTCCTAAGACTGATAGGCACTAGCTTGCTCGGGTCAAACGGGTGATGGTTGTAGCGGGGATAATTAATATGCAATAAATACCCAGCTGACCCCGTCATTAGATGATCACAAAAAGGGGGAGGAAAATAATCATTTCTTCCCAAGGTCAATCTCAGCCACCTTGGTCGCAGGTGAATGGGAGCAAACCATTTGCTCTCAGCAATAAAATCGGGGGGTTCAAATGCAGAGGAACAAACAGTGGGAAAAACTAAATCCATGGTTTCCCCATACTCCAACTGTAGCTCAGATATGGGATCGATAATGGATGTAAGTAGCTCAACTACTTCATCAAAGTACTGATCATCTCCCAAATGAGCAAATCTCTCCAGCTCAACGTCCTCCAAACTTGGCTCAACTACTTCCATAGTTGGCTCAAGTATCCTACCAAAATCTATGTTTCCTTCTACCTGAGTGAAACATTCAAACTCCAGGTGCTCCAGACTAAGCTCATACATCTGCTCGCCATGCTGTAGTGGCTCACTCAAATTGTAATGACCTCCAAATGGTGCAAAGCACTCCATGTCAGGGTCCTCCAGGCTAGGCTTATGAGAATCTGGCCTAATCAGCCTGTCTAAGTCTAGGTCATCAGAGTCCTGAGTAAAACACTCAATCTCTGGGTCCTCCAAAAAGTCATCAGTGATTTCTTCAATGAAGCACATAGGACGGGTGTCATCATATTCAAGTGGCTGGCTATTGATGTTGAAAATATTGAGTTCCACTGTCATATTTCCGAATGAGATCTTCATCACTCTTGTCCTACAGTTGATTAGGACGTTAGCCGTAGCTAAGAAAGGTTGCCTTAAAATAACTGGAACCTGATTCACCACATCGTGCACCGGCTCCGTGTCTATCACTATAAAGTCCACAGGGAAATAAAACTTGTCAACCTTGATCAACACATCCTCAAGTATTCCCTGTGGTCTCTTAAGTGACCTATCTACTAACCGGAGTGTCACAATGGTTGGCTTCAACTCTCTTAATCCTAACTTCAAATACATCGAATAGGGAAGGAGATTCACATTTGCCCCCAGATCCAACAATGCCCTGTTGATCTAACTCTCTCCAATCATGCAAGCAATGGTCGGACACCCAGGGTTCTTATTCTTGATGGGTAGCTTGCATTGGAGGATGGAGCTTACTTGCTCAGTCAGATAAGTCTTCTTTGAGACATTGGTCTTTCTCTTGATTGTGACCAGATCCTTCAAGAATTTTGCATATGCTGGCACTTGCTGAATTGCATCTAAGAACGAGATGTTTATCTGAACTTGTTTAAACACCTCTAAGATTTCAGCAAAGTGCACATTCTTCTTTGGTGCTCTCAATATCTCCGGATAAGGGGCTTTTGGGGCAAATGACCTCGTAAGGTCCTTCTCAATGGGAGGATCAGAGATGGCTCAAAGATCATTCTTCTCCTTGTTGTCACTCTTCTCCCAACGCGTCTATTGCTGGCACTACTTCATCCACTACCTCTGGATCAGCCACTCGGTTGTCCACTCGTTTCCCTGACTTCAGTGTAACAATCGCATATGCATGCTCTTGAGTTGAGGCACTTCCAATGGTGCATGCCTTAGGATTGTTCACTAGTTGGCTGGAGAGCTTTCCCTTGTCCCTCTCACCTAGGTGACTTGCCAACTGTCCCACTTGGATCTCCAGTTTGGAGATTGCTTGGGTGTTCACCATGGTGGAGTGTCTAACGTCACTAATGGATTGACCAGTCATCTTCATGAATTCTCTCATTGTCTCTTCTAATGACTGTGTTGATGACGCTGGGGGTTGAGTGGGGGCTTGATAGGAAGATGACGCTGGCTGAGCCGAGCGTCCAAGATTTTGGTAAGTAGGAGGAAACCCTCCTTGATTTGTGAGCTGGTTCTGCTTCCATGAAAAATTTGGGTGGTTCCTCCACCCAGGATTGTAAGTTTTAGAGTATGGGCTAGTTGAATGCTTTTGGAAATTGTTGAAAGTGTTCACTTGTTCCATCTCAGAGAAAACTGCCATAGATGGACAATTCTATGCTTGGTGCAAAGGACTAGCACAGATAGATCAACTTTCAACTAGAAATGTGTTCACAGCTTTAACAGGCTTTTCCATACTCAGAGCATCCAGCCTCTTGACGATGGCATCCATCCTTTAAGTTAACTCTTGCTCTCCTTTCAGCTCCAGGATGCCTCCTTTCTTTTGGGCAGATTTGTCTCGACAGCTGGTAAAATCCCAGTCCTGTGAGTTGGCTGCAATATTCTCCAATGCTTTATAGGCCAGATCTCCTGTTAAGTTTAAAAATGCCCCTCCATTCATCAGTTCAATCATACTACGGTTAGGCTGAGACAGCCCTTGGTAGAAGAATTGAACCAAACGCCATTTTTCATATCCGTGAGGTGGACATTTCATCAACAGATCCTTGAACCGTGTCCAACATTCTGTGAATTTTTCGTCCTCATCCTGAGTAAAGGAACTGATTTCCTTTCTTGCCTCATTTACTCTGGACATTGGGAAAAATCTGTGGTAAAACTGCTTCAACAGTTCTTCCCAGGACGTAATAGAACGTTAAGGAATCCAACCACTCGTTCTCACATGAAGGGAGAAAGGAAAAAGTCTAAGATTGACAGATTCCTCTGAGAAGTTTTGAAATTTGGTTGTGGCAGTTGTTATGCCAAATACTACCTAAATTAATAGATAATATTTAGTACATTTTACTCGCAAGTGCATAAGATCAAAATAATAGTATAGTAGGCAAATACGAGATCATTCCCACGAGGATTGTTAACTTTACTTAGAATTAAAGAACTAAATTAAAAATATCAAGTTGTCACAAAATTGATATTAAGAAAAGAAATAAAGATAAACAAAAGTGTAGGGCTTTGATATCCACCACTAATTATGCTCAATTAATAAATCAATATGCCAATGCTCCAATCATATTATGAATACCTAATGTTTGCCAACTTAAGGGTATGGGTGTCTATTCCTTAAGCTATTGGTTTCCCTAAGCAACGAATTAGGCATGGGTGTCTACTCTAATTCTTTTATTTCTTAAAGGATTTAGCATGGGTGTCTACTAAGTTGTTCTTTAAGAAAGCATAAAAACTGTGAAAACCGACAATCACATGAGGCCTAGGATATGGGTGTCTACTCCCGGTTCCTCATGTTGATTAACCCAAGAACCCGGTGTAGATATCTTTTGTGACTTTTATTAAACCCAGGACTCGGTCATCCGAATTGATTTAATTAACTAATCCATACCACATGCATATAATGGCCAATCACATACATATGAGGAATTAAATAAAACAGACATTAATCAAGTTAAGCAACACAATATGATTATCACAAAGGCGCCAATATTGAAATATTAAATAAACATAATTAGGGCTTCAATCTAGCCACACAAAAATAATTAGTTACACATAATTAAAATAAAACTAAAAAGAAAAAGGAAAAGAAAAAACCGAAAACCGCTCCTAGAAGTAGCCTCCAAATTCTCCTCTCTGAAATTGTGTATCTAATTGTGAGGCTTAGAGGTCTATTTATAGGCCTTAGGAAAGTCCTAGAAACACTAGTAAACCTAGGAAATTCGAAATTCCATCTCCTAATCAATTTAGGAGACAATCCTATTACAAATCGGATTAGGATTCGTCTAGAATTGCGTTCCTATCTTGCAGAGTGATTTTGGCGTTGTGGCGGTCCGAATTGGGAAAAGTCTATTTCACAATTATTTGTATAATTCTGAGTTAGCTTTCTAATGCCGTTGGAATCACCTCAATAAAATATTTGAGCTAAAAGTTATGGCCAAAATACCGAGACATATGCAGAATCCAAATTTGAATCCAATCCGATTTTAACTCTAATTTGATAAATTCCGATTTACTCCTTTCCACATCTTCTAGGTCTTCCCAATTTGCCCTTTAAGCTTGGAATATTTCTAGAAACGCTTCATTTTCTTCCATGACCTATAAAAACATAAAAAACACAAAAGGGAAATAAAATGGAACAAAATAACAAAAACTAAGAAATTAACAAATGTAAATTAAGGGCTAAAATATGAATATTTTGGCAGTTATCAGTAGTTATACTTCTAAACTTTTTGACGTGGGAATAAGGGTTTTCATGGTCTAAGCCGTAAAAGGATGGTAACATTTGAATTACATGTGGCTTTAGATCATAATGAGTGGCATTAGTCGGCGGTAACACAATGCACAAATGGGAACTAACCGTAGTGGGTGCGAACAATTCCTGGAGTGACGTAGTGAAATCCAACTCATATGCACGTCTATTTTCCCTATTCCCGTCTCTAGCATCTTGATATTCCTCATGCTCCTCCCTTCTTGGGTTCCTTTGATGTTCTTCATGCTGCTCCACCCTTGGATTTCTTTGATTATCCCCCATCTCAGCTTGAGCTCGACGCGCTCTCCTAATGTTTCTTTCTAAGTCGGGATCTAATGGTGTTAACTCTAAGTTCAAAAATCGCTGACCATGCATAAACTAACAAAAATTTAACCTAACATTAAGGAAAAACAGCAAGCTAGATAAGCAAAAATGAATGAAAATAGCAAAAACAGGGATTAAAAATCACAAAAACAGAGAAGTATGCACAAATAAACAAGAATAGCAAGATATGCAAAAATAGCAATGAACTAAAACTACTTAACAATAAATTAAGAGCAACATGTGAACAAAAACAAATATAAAAAGATGCAGTAAAAACATAGCATAATCAGTATTAAAAACAGAGAATAAAAATAACTAAAATAACCAAAATAGCAGCAAAAACAAGACAATTTAAACAACTAACAATTTAGACTAACAAAATTACTAACTAAACATATGCAAATTATATAAACAACTAAAAATAAAAATAAACTAAACATAGCTAAACATAGCAAAATATTCAAAACAGGCAATTTAAACAATTAAAATTACTCTAACAATTAATCAAAACATAAAGAAATTAAAAACTGAACATACTGCCTCGGGTATGTTGATGCTGGAAGTAGAGGTGCGCTCGAGCGCAAGTCAGTATGTTCGTTCGCACAGATGCAAAATCATGGTGTTCTGAAGTACATTCAACATAACTCGTGTGCATTCGAACGTGGCACTGCACTGCATTCTTGTCAGGGTCTTGAGCCCACACGCAAACACGCAATGAGCGGCAGCGCGTGAACGCCCGAATATGTGAGTCTAGATCACGTAAATGCGATTCGACCGACCGTCAACACGTGATTTTCGTAAACCAAAACAGAAAACAAAACACTTACGACAAACTAATCTAAAAATTAACAAAAATAAACTAAAACTCGAAATAAAATATGAACAGAAATGAAATTGCAGAAATAAAAAACTAGTAGAAAAATAACATTAATTTAAAAGCAAAGTTAATTTCAAAATGGCTCCCCGGCAATGGCGCCAAAATTTGATCGTACCAAATTTAGGTACTCGCAATTGTACGAACCATAGTTCGTATAGCGTTTGTGCAAGTACCGAGATTGAACCACAAGGAACCGTGTATTGCTTTAAATGAAAATAACTTTGAGTCTAGGTTAGTGTTATTTTAACCTAGCTCCGTAGTGGGTAATTGTGACAACGAAAATGTAAACTAAAATTAATGATGAAAAGTAAATGAATTAAAACACCAAGGCTGAGGTTTTCACCTCACCATTTCAACTATGTGAATTGAAAATGCTAAGCTAACATATCCGTCTATCAGTTAGAAAATAAGCTTTATCTCTTGCCTTATCGAAGGATTCAAGGAATCTTCCATTTGATGAAAGACAAACCATAAATGGTTTAAGGCCCAAAGGATCCAAAGTGAATGTGTTAAGACACAAACTATTATGGATAAATGAGCGTAAACCGAATGATGGAATATATCCATCAGACGAAAAACTAAAAATAAACGACTACGATGCAATCTCACTTGGTTTTGTCACCAAACCAAGTGAGAAACGATTTAAGCAACCAAGAAATAATGGAAAGAATTAACTTAAACGTAAGCAATAAACATAGAATTCATGGTGAGGCTACATCCTCAACCTTAGTTGAGGATTTAGCCTCCCATAAGCAAGGGAAGCGTAAATGAACAAAAATAAAGCATTATAATTAAACTAAAGTAAATAGTTACAAAGAAAATGGCAGAACAGGGCCAACAGTGGCAAACTGCTCTAAAAAATATGCCCAAAACAAAAGCTCTCGACAAAATGGACCTAGGGTCCTATTTATAGGCTGGCAGGTCACTGGCCTGCGTTCGAACGCAGGTAATGCGTTTGAACGCACCAGTTATTTGTGGTTGAATGCAAGGTACACAGTCGACCGCAAATTACTACTAGGCCGGCTAGGGTTGACTGGGCATGCGTTCGACCGCTGCTCCTTGCGTGCGACCGTGGGTGCGTTCGAACGCACCAAGTGCAGTTTAACACACTTTGGCAGGAATCAACTTCTTCACTTGATGCATTTTGCCCTTTTGCTAGGCATATTTTAATGCAATGACTTGCACAACACAAAACACTAAAAACACTACAAATAATTAGATATTAACAGTGTTAAAGGCTTAACAAATATAAGTTAAGGGGAGTCCAATATACAATATTTGACATCGATCAACTCGCGAGCACTCGAACCCAGGGGATAGTGCGCTTGAGCACAGGTGTAACGACCCTGATAGGCAAATCAATTAGCTAGTGATTGACCCCATGGTTCATCTCCCAGCCCTATCTCTCATGAACAAGACTCAAGGATTTTAACCTTTCTCGCCAAAATGAGAAAATCTTAGTGGAAGACTTTCTAAAACTATAGGAAATAGAGAGTAGTAATCATTACACAACTATACACCAGAGTAAACAAAATACCCTCATAGCATAGAACTATTCATCAAATATACTAGTCATCAAACCATCATCAAAAGGGGGGTTACAAACCACAAAAGTAATAACATAACACTTTCTTAACAAAGGATCATACACATCAAATCTTAAGTTTAAGAAGCGCTAACGAGATCAAAATCTCGATCATATCAGCATGGGTTGTTCCTCTATCATCCCACATAAATTTGAACCATACCGGGTCCATGTCCTCAAAATGACCTAAATCAGATCCTGTGCAATCACCCAAGTCTGCTCCAATGGCATCTTCTTCTAGGATAACTAAACCGCACAAATATTCATAATGGTGGGGGAAAAATAAATAAAAGAGGTAAGTCTAAGACTTAGTAAATATTAACGCAAGTAATGCCCATATCCATTTAGCGATAAACTCTAATTTTTAATAAAGCAATAGTTCCATCATGACAATTTATCTTATGGGTGTGATATAGATATATAATATATGCATATAATATAGAGTGATGATATGTGTCAAATATTGCACATTTGGACCCTTTAATTTACTATTGTTAATCTTTTAGCTGTGTTATTATCTGATGTTTTGGTGTAGTTTTGTGTTTTGAGTGTTTATAGGTTGCTAAGGAAAAATTGTAGGTTTTGAGCAGAAGTGCATATTGTGGATGAAAAGGGCAAGCCTCGGAGCGATCGATCAGACCATCTGATCAACGAGCATATGCGTCAATGCGAGTACCCACAATCGAGCGCCCTTGTGACGCAGCAGACAAAAGTTTATGCACGAGTGTGATCGATCGCACCACTATGCGATCGATCACACACGTCTGACCTGGAGCAAATTTTAGCGTTTTATTAAATTGTAAATCCTAGTCTTAGCCCTATAAATACATATTTATCAAACTAGTTTAGGGAGGCTGCGAATTATGAAATTGAGGAAGAGAAAGAAGAGAGTTTTAGGGTTTCTTAGCTTTCGGACTTCAATCTTGGGTTTCATTACTTGTAAGTACTCATTTTTATTATGATTTCAATAAAGAACATTTTGTCTTTCAATATCATGAGAGGCTAAATCTTCAACTAAGGTTGAAGATGAAACCTCACTTATGATTATCAATCTAGTTTCCTGTATTTTAGATTTCCCAATTGAATGTTTTAATTGTTTATTGTTTTACTTTTCAATTAAGTGGATTGAATGCATTGTGGATATCTATTGTGATTTAAGGATATAGTAGATAATTTATGATGATTTGATGCAATTAATTGCTTGGTTTCTTGATTAAAAGATTGGATATTTCTTGTGATTTATTTTCTGGATACAATAGATGTTTCAATAAAGATTGAATATTTGTCTGTGATTTATGGATACAATAAATGATTTAATTGATTATTGGATTTCTATTATGATTTGGGTAAAGAATGGATACAAGGAATGTTTTAATTAATTTGTGAAGTAAAAAGTGGAAAAAAACCTAAGATTTATATGTGAGGACTTTGGGGAATATCTGAGATCTGTAAACTAGATTGTTAAGAATGAGTGAGTGTGGATTCTGAAACCCTAGTGTTTCGTCAACATATCAATTTCCTTTAATTAATTTTTACGCTTTTGTTTCACCTAAACAAACCATCATTCCAAAGTTGTGAACTAGATTAGAATAGAACTAGTTTAAGGTTTATTTTGCTTTCAAAAATACAATTCCCTGTGAGTTTGACCTCGCACTTGCACACCATTATATTGCACACGACTCGTGCACTTGCGAGTACAATAAATTTGTACATCAAATTTTGGCACCGTTACCGGGGAATTTTTTAATTTTTTTTGAAACCAATTTATTTCTAAATTAGTTTTGTTTTTCTACTAGTTATAATTAGGATTTCATTTCTATGCAATTTTTGTTTCTGCTAACATAAAAGAAAGAAAATTTTCTTTTGTTTATTTTATTGGTGCATATCCGGAGAAAACTTGTTCGTCGAGCGATCGATCACAGCCCAGCCTAATGAATGATCGCAGACTGCACTAGAAGAACGAACCTCTAACGTCGCGAACGATAGCTTTCATCGCGATCGATCGACGAAGTTATCGATTTATTATTATTATTATTATTTTGTTTTATTAATTTAGTTTCTTTTTTGCATGCTTGGACGTAGATCTCTAAATCTGGAGCTAGCTAATTTTGATTCAGAGATTGAATGAACGGCAAGGGATAATTGAAGAAGACCTCCAAACTCACCTGTCAAATCTCAAAGTTCCGAGTCTGAGTCGGAAAAATCTGTGGAGATGGGAGAACGTAATCCACCCAGATCTCTGAGGCAGCTCTTCGCACCAGATACTACTAGTACACCATCATGTATAGTGGTACCAGATAATGCCGCCTACTTTGAGTTGAAACCAAGTTTGCTCAACAACCTTCCATGTTTTAGAGGGCAAGAGAACGAAGATCCATATGATCATGTGAGAACCTTTAAAGAGGTATGTGATTTAATTAAATCACCAAATTCCCCGATAGACTTGGTACATCTTCGGTTATTTCCTTTTTCTTTACATGATAAGGCAAAAGCTTGGCTATATAACTTGAGACCAGAATCTATTACCTCTTGGGAAATGATGTAGAGTAAGTTTTATCATAAATTTTTCCCAATTGCCAAAATTAATGATTATCGTATCAAGATCACTAACTTTAGGCAAAAAGAGGGAGAGAGATTCATTGAAAGTTGGGAAAGGTTTAAAGAGCTTACCATGAAGTGCCCACCCCATGGGTATGAGAATGAGGCGATTGTTACTTACTTCTACAGAGGATTGACACCAAGTGAGCGAAACTCACTTGATACCATGAATGGTAGAGATTTCTTGAGTTTCACGGGAGATGAAGCTTACAAAGCATTGGATGAAATTGTTGAAAGAGCACAACAATGGGATTTTCCAAACAGCTGGGATAGACAAGATCCCGCTCCCAAGACAAGAGGCATGTATGAAGTGAAGGACAATGCTGAGTTAAGAGAAGAGGTTAAGGAGCTCAAACGTCAATTTGCTTCTTTGGTCTTGAACAAACCAGTAAATGCAGCAGAGACACACCAAACTGATGTATGCGGGTTATGTACCAATCCAATACACTTCACTCAGAACTGTCCTACTCTGTTAGCAAAAAATCCGATTGAGGAAGTTAATGCTTTCAATGAGTATAGAAAATCCACAGGTGGACCCTTTTCTGAGACTTACAATCCAGGGTGGCGAAATCACCCAAATTTCTCGTGGAAGCAGAACCAGCCACTAAATCAGGGTAAGCCACCGTACCAAGCTCAACCATCTGCAACCATCTGCATATCAGGCACCACAGCCTACACCTCAATCTTCATTGGAAAAGATGATGAAAGCATTCATGCAAGCAACGGATAAAAATGTACAAGAGTTGAAGAATGTCACCATATGCAACAGTAGAGACATACAAGAGCTGAAAAGTTCTGTTGCCAATATGGAAGGGCAAATTGGCCAGCTAGCCAATCAAGTGGGGGAAAGAGAGAGGGGAAAGTTCCCGAGTCAACCTGTACCTAACCCAAAAGGGCAATTCGGCATTGGGAGTTCGTCTACTCCTACTCATGGACAAGAATATGTGCAAGCAGTCACCACTTTGAGGTCAGGAAAACAAGTGGATAACCAAGTGGCCACGCTTGAAGATTCCAGTGACACCGCAAAAGAGGAAGAGAACTAGGCCACGCCTACAACAGACGTTGGACCAGACACAATCATTCCCAATGTTGATGATCAATCCAAGAAGTATGTTCCAAAAGCTCCGTATCTAGAAAGACTTAGAGCACCTAAGAAAAGTTCAAAGTATGATGACATTTTGGAAGTGTTCAAGCATGTGCAAATCAACATTCCATTCCTAGATGCCATCCAACAAGTGCCTTCTTATGCAAAGTTTTTGAAGGATCTAGTCACAGTTAAGAGGAAAACAAATGTGCCCAAGAAAGCTTTCCTTACTGAGCAGGTCAGCTCCATTCTGCAATACAAGATGCCTGTCAAATATAAGGACCCAGGATGTCCTACCATTGCCTGTAAGATTGGGGACAACTGAGCTGAGAGAGCCCTGTTAGATTTGGGAGCCAGTGTCAATCTCCTGCCGTACTCTGTCTATATTCAACTAGGATTGGGAGAGCTGAAATCAACATCTATCACACTTCAACTGGCCAACAGATCTGTAAAGAAGCCGAGGGGAATAATTGAAGACGTTCTAATCAAAGTTGATAAGTTCTACTACCCCGTAGACTTCATCGTCTTAGATACAGAACCAGCAGTGAATATAGAGCTTCAAATTCCAATCATCTTAGGGCGCCCCTTTTTAGCTACAGCTAACGCCCTAATCAATTACAAAACTGGGGTGATAAAGCTTTCTTTCGGGAACATGACAGTGGAGCTGAATATCTTTGATATCAGCAGGCAGCCGCTTGAGTATGAGGAAGTCAGAAGTACCTACATGATAGAAGAACTTATAGAGGAGACGATAAATGAGTTGAGCAGTGATGATCACATGGGAGAATGCCTCACTACATATGGAGGTGATATGAACCTGGATATACTACTGGAACAAGCCGACTCAATGTTGAACGCAGTTACAGCTAATGAGACTACTATTGAGGGAACAATTGACACATCATCATCAACACTTGAGCACACAAAGCAAGAGTTGAAGCCCCTATCGGACACATTGAAGTACAAGTATCTGGATTCCAGAGAATCTCTACCGGTAATCATCTCTTCTGATTGGATGAGGCTCAAGAACAAGAATTGCTGAATGTGTTGTGATGAGTGCCTAATATTGCATATTTGGGCCCCTTAGCTTGTATTTGTTAAACCCCTAGTTTTGTTATTTTCTGATGTTTTTGGTTAGTTTTGGTGTTTTAGTGTTTTACAGGTTGTTAAGTTGCATTTGGGGGATTAATGCCATCAACTCTGGAGCTTAAAACAGTAGGGAGCTTTATGCAAAATTGAGTCGATAACATATGCGACGACTTTCTCCAAAACGGCCATATCTTGAGTTGTATAACTCCAATTGGGGTGATCTTCATGTCTATGGAAAGCTATCTTAAAGATCTACAAAATCAGATTTCACAAGTTTTGGCCAATTCTGAAGTATGTGCGCTCGAACGCACGTTTTTGCGTTCGAACGCAGTTATGCCCATCTGGTGCAGAAATTCTTGCAGAAAGTGCGTTCGAATGCACCTAAAGTGCAATCGATCGAACTCGGCCGACCTGGAAACGCTGAAACCCTAAAATTAGTGTATAAATACTTTCTTTTTCATTGTAAACGCATTATGCCGTGAGTCCAAAACTTCACCTAGAGTCGTTCTTGAGCTTTTGAACGCTTTTCTTTGTAAGTTTTTGTTTCTTTATGATTTCAATTGATATGTTTATGTTTTTGTCATCATGAGAGGCTAAAACCTTCAACTAAGGTTGAAGATGAAGCCTCATCATTGATAAACTCATTATTTCTCATGTTTTTGTTCGTACAATTCTGCATTTAATATGAAGTATTTTCGTTTCAATCTAGTTGTGTGACAAAACTTGTATTGATTGTTGTTTATAGAATTGTTTAAATGTTGGATATTCGTTGTGTTTCATCCAACGGATACATTGGATATCCATTGTCTTTCGTTGTTCAAACGGATACATTGGATCTTTTGATCTCAATTGGATATTCATTGTCTTTCGCAATAGAGTTGGATTCATCGAATCTTTTAATAGGATTTTATAAAAAAAAACAATAGAAAATGCTTAGGGTTTAATTCTTGACGAATGTATGAACAAAACATGAGAGTGAGTTTTGATTTGATAAGGTGGATTCAGAAAACCTTAGTGCCTTTTTATTATTTAAGAAATTTCATTTTACTTCATTTATATTTTTGCACACCAACTTCAACTTGAATTAGGTTAAGATAAAGTCAATGATTAGGAAATTGATTTTTGCAAGAACACAAATTCACATGGATCTAACGACTTGCACAACACTTTATTACAAACGACTCGTGCTATGAGTACTTTTATTTTGTACATCATGTTTAAAGAGCATAAGGAAGCAATTGGATGGACAATTGAAGACATCAAGGGAATCAGCCCTGCAGTGGTAATGCACAAGATTCACCTCGAAGAAAATGCTAAAACCTCTCGAGAGCCACAAAGACGTCTCAATCCAGCCATGCAAGAGGTAGTGAGAGCTGAGGTGATCAAACTTCTGGATGCAGGAATCATATACCCGATCTCCGATAGTAAATGGGTTAGTCCCATTCATGTGGTCTGAGTGGTGGATTACTTGATAAAGAACAAAGACAATGAGTTAGTTCCAACTCCTACCTTGGTTGGAGAGTTTGCATTGACTACAGTAAGCTGAATTCTGTAACAAGGAAGGACCATTTTCCTCTACCTTTCATTGATTAGATGGTGGAAAGGTTGGCAGGCCATGATTACTACTGTTTCTTAGATGGCTACTCCGGGTACAACCAAATTCTGTTGGATCCAGAAGACCAAGAGAAGACTACCTTCACTTGCTTGACGCTTTGCCTATCGGATGCATTTGATGGTAATGCACTCAATTTTCAAAGGATGCATGATCAGCATCTTTTCAGACATGGTCAAACGTCACTTGGAGATATTCATAGATGATTTTTCAGTCTTTGGTTCGTCATTTGGGGAATGTCTATACCATCTCACCCTAGTGTTGATACGGTGCAAGGAGAAAAATCTAGTTCTGAATTGGGAGAAATGCCATTTTATGGTCAAATAAGGGATTGTTTTGGGCCATGCGATATCTTCAAAAGGTATAGAGGTTGACAAAGCGAAGGTAGATTTGATTTCTAGCCTTCCACCACCACGGACAATTAAGGATATTCGGTCATTTCTGGGACATGCTGGGTTCTATAGAAGATTCATCAAGGATTTCAACAAGATAACAAGACCTTTGTGCAATCTACTTGCAAAAGATGTTCCATTTGATTTCAATGACAACTAACTGATAGCCTTTGAAATCCTGAAGAAGACATTAACCTCTACACCAATCATCCAACCACCTAATTGAGAACTACCATTCGAAATAATGTGTGATGCTTTCGATTATGCAGTGGGAGCAGTTTTGGGGCAAAAAGTGGAAAAGCTCCCTCATGTCATATACTACGCCAGCAAGACTCTGAATGATGCACAACTCAATTACTCCACCACTAAAAAAGAGTTGTTGGCTGTGGTATTTGCTCTAGATAAGTTTAGATCTTACTTGCTAGGATCCAAGGTCTTGGTCTACTTAGATCATACTGCTCTGAAGTATCTTTTGTCTAAGAAAGATGCTAAATCTCGTCTAATCCGGTGGATTTTGTTGCTACAAGAATTTGATATTGAGATCCGAGATAAGAAGGGTTCTGAAAATGTGGTAGTTGACCATTTATCCAGGCTGGTTGTGGACTTCAATGAAGATGTTGTGCCGATTGCTGAGACATTCCCTGATGAACAACTTATGCACATTTCTCAAATCGCACCTTGGTTCGAGATATTGTGAACTACCTTGTCACCGCCAGATACCTCACATTGGACCAAGCAAGACAGATCAAAATTCTTCACTTGGGTGAAATACTTCTTTTGGGATGACCTGCATTTATTTAAATGCCTTGATGATCGAATTACGGAGATGCATTCACGAGAATGAATACCAGAAGATCATCTCGTTTTGCCATGATCATGCATGCAGAGGACACTTCAATTCTAAAAAACTACCATAAGATTCTTGAGTGGATTCTATTGGCCCTCCATCTTTCGTGATGCACATGCTTACTGTTCAGCCTGTGAGAGGTGTCAGAAGTTAGGGAGCATAGGAAGAAGAAATATGATGCCGTTGAACCCGATTCTTATTGTGGAGCTCTTTGATGTGTGGGGCATCGACTTCATGGGACCCTTCCCTAACTCTTATGGGTACCTTTTCATCCTAGTGGCTGTTGATTATGTTTCCAAGTGGGTGGAGGCCATTGCGTGCAAGACGAATGATCATCGAGTTGTGCTTCATTTTTTAAAAGAAAATGTGTTTGCACGTTTTGGGACACCACGTGCCATCATTAGCGATGGGGGGAAACATTTCTGCAACCGATTTTTCGAGCAACTAATGAAGAAGTATGGGATCACTCACAAAGTTGCAACGCCCTACCATCCTCAGACAAGTGGGCAGGTTGAGATATCCAACAGAGAAATCAAGAGGATATTAGAGAAAACGGTGAACCCAACGAGGAAAGATTGGTCTCTACGACTCAATGATGCTTTGTGGGCATACCAGACAGCATTCAAGACTCCAATTGGCATGTCTCCTTACCGATTGGTGTATGGCAAGGCGTGTCATCTTCCTGTAGAGTTGGAGCATCGAGCATATTGGGCCATCAAGCAGCTAAACTTCAATATCACCAAGGCTGACGATCAGAGGAAGCTCCAGATGGATGAATTAGAAGAATTGCGGAACGATGCCTATGACTGTGCCAAACAATACAAAGAGAAGATGAAGATGACTCATGATCAAAACATATTGAGAAGATCCTTTGAAGTTGGTCAGAAAGTCCTTTACAACTCACGCTTGCATCTGCTTCTGGAAGCTAAAGTCTCGATGGATGACCATTCATTGTGCGGGCGAGTTTCTACTCATGGAGCCATCGAGATTGAGGATATCAAGAGTGGAAATACTCAGAAGTCAATGGACGGTTTTGAAGCCATTCCTAGAACTAGAGATTCCGGATATTGAGGAATTGCCTTTGAAAATCCGACTTCATCCAACTGATCATCCGCAGTGAAAAGTCCGTCAAGACTATAAACTTAGCGCTCATGGGAGGCACCTCTATCCTTTTATTCCTTTTAGTTATTCTTAGTTTTGTGGTAATTGTGAATTTTTTTTTTATTTTCAGACAAGTGTTATTACAAGTACGTTTGGGGAGGACTCTTCTCAACTCACTTGGTTATCTTCACCTCTTGGTATTGTATCTTGACCCACATTGAGGACATTGTGTGATTTAAGTTTGGGGTATGGAAAACCGTTGTCCATTTTTGAGTTTATTTTTGTTATTTTTAGCTTTTAGTTGTTGTTTTCTGTCGATTTTAAGTTTTAATTGCTTTTTTTTTTTTTTTTTTTTAAAATGTGCAATGTTGTTGTCAAGTTTGAGTTTTTAACTGTGACTGTGCTTTACATGTCATTGGTTTGCTTAAAGGGTTGAACTCTTCATTATGTCAGTAGGTGTCTAAGTCTTTTGACCCATCTTTGGATAATTGAGATTTCACTTGTTTTAAATTAAATTTTTATGAGCACATTAGCATGTCTTCTGTGAGGTATGATGTTTGAGCTTAAACTTGTTCCTTTTGAGATTTGTTGGATGACCTATTGATGATTAACCTTGGCTTGCAAGATAATTTAAAAAAAAAAAAATGAAAAAGAAGAAGAAGATCATTTTGAGTTTTTCACTAAGTAACCGGACCTTTTGCCTCATTAAGCATTGAGTGTTCGCCAAAAGGTGTGAAATTTAAAGTTGATTGATGGTATGGCTAGCATGGCCTCGTAGCCTTTTTGACTTGAGTTAGTAAGCCCTTAGGGATGTTCTACATCTAGTGCCCTAAAGCCATTTGGCTTGGGAGTCATTGGCCTAACACTTGTTACATGGGTCAATTTGAAAGCTTAATGGAGTTATACATTGCACACTGTAAAGAAGAGAAATAAATGCATATCTTGCCTTGGTTTTTTCATTCATTTGGGATTCTAATTTTGTGGAATTTGTTTTAAGTTTAAACTAAAAGCTTCATTATTACATGTTGATTTCACTTTGCACGTTTCAAGAACATATGCTATCTCAATTGTCCATTTATGAGTTATTTGTTCTTGGATGCCCTTTGATGGTGATGAGGTTGTTTGTCTTTTTAAGCTTACTCATTCATAAGAACCATGGTCTTTGTGAAAAGCCTTTCTTGCAAGCAGCATTGTGCTACAATGTTTGTGGGTGTCATTCCTGTAAACCCTCACAAGACTTCACTCGTCCACTAGGGAGGCCTAGGGGTTTAAAAGGCTTGTTGCATATGCTAAATGCAATCGTTTATCCCGGGACAGAAGATTTATGTTTACTGCTTTCATGTTTTTAGTGTTGTTTTGCTAAGAGACTAGCAAAAGTTAAGTTTGGGGGTGTTTGATATGTGTCAAATATTGCACATTTGGACCCCTTAATTTACTATTGTTAATCTTTTAGCTGTGTTATTATCTGATGTTTTGGTGTAGTTTTTGTGTTTTGAGTGTTTATAGGTTGCTAAGGGAAAATTGTAGGTTTTGAGCGGAAGTGCATATTGTGGATGAAAAGGGCAAGCCTCTGGTGGAGCGATCGATCGTAGACCATCTGCGATCAAACGCATATGCGTTTGAACGCAGCAACACAATCGAGCATTTAAGAGACAAAAGTTCATGCACGAGTGCGATCAATCGCACCACTATGCGATCGATAACACATGTCTGACCTGGAGCAAATTTCAGCGTTTTATTAAATTGTAAACCCTAGTCTTAGCCCTATAAATACATATTTATCAAACTAGTTTTGGGAGGCTGCGAATTATGAAATTGAGGAAGAGAAAGAAGAGAGTTTTAGGGTTTCCTAGCTTTCGGACTTCAATCTTGGGTTTCATTACTTGTAAGTACTCATTTTTATTATGATTTCAATATAGAACGTTTTGTCTTTCAATATCATGAGAGGCTAAATCTTCAACTAAGGTTGAAGATGAAACCTCACTTATGATTATCAATCTAGTTTCCTGTATTTTAGATTTCCCAATTGAATGTTTTAATTGTTTATTGTTTTACTTTTCAATTAAGTGGATTGAATGTATTGTGGATATCTATTGTGATTTAAGGATACAATAGATGATTTATAATGATACAATTAATTGCTTGGTTTCTTGATTAAAAGATTGGATATTTCTTGTGATTTATTTTCCGGATACAATAGATGTTTCAATAAAGATTGGATATTTATGCATGATTTACTGGATACAACAAATGATTTAATTGATTATTGGATTTCTATTATGATTTGGGTAAAGAATGGATACAAGGAATGTTTTAATTAATTTGTGAAGTAAAAAGTGAAACAAACCTAAGATTTATATGTGAGAACTTTGGGGAATATTTGAGATCAGTAAACTAGATTGTTAAGAATGAGTGAGTGTGGATTCTGAAACCCTAGTGTTTCGTCAACATATCAATTTCCTTTAATTAATTTTTACGCTTTTGTTTCATCTAAACAAACCATCATTCCAAAGTTGTGAACTAGATTAGAATAGAAGTAGTTTAAGGTTTATTTTGCTTTCAAAAATACAATTCTCTGTGAGTTCGACCTCGCACTTGCACACCATTATATTGCACATGACTCGTGCACTTGCGAGTACAATAAATTTGTACATCAAGTGACAGTCATAGTTCAACAGTATGGTCTATCCAAGATATTACCTCTTTCCAGCAGGATTGGCGCTATCCCAAGGAACCTATAATATAACACTGGTGCCCCCGATATTGTATGCTACCGTACATAACACTAGCGGCATGACCGAGTTTGACCGCGGATGGCCTACATTGCCAATGGTGTCCATCTTGTAATGATCATCCGTTAAGGCTGCGTCGGCCACAAAACAACCATTAGATCCAAGGCCCATATAACACATACACATTTGACCATAAAGTTAACATATATAGTAAGCCCATAGCCGTTATTCCACATGTATCGGTGTATCATGTCATACGATGTAAAATTATCTTGTCTATATTTTGCATGCAAGCTTTTACAAGTCTCACTTTTTTAACATATTCAGTACAACGTTTTCCTAAAAAATACTAGAGTTCATGTGTAGCAAATACAAATTTTGAGAGTTGCAAATATGCATATTTTTTGTAAACAAAATAGTCATGCAGTGCATGAAAAAAAAAAAAACAACGAGCATTATGTGAGTTAAAACTCACCTATGTCATATAGCGTCTTGGAGTATTCCAAATGATCTGGGTTCCCCAAATTTGTGGAAAACCTTTTATTAGTCATATTTCTATTAAAACAACTCTAAAACAAGAAAATAGGAGCTACCGGATGATTGGTTAAAATAAAGTCCTCTTGCACATTTTAGACTGTACATCTAGGCTCGAGGCTGTATGTCCACTATGATACTTCAGACCGTATGTCCACTTCGAGGTTTTCAGGGAGAACCTCATTTTGCCCACTCATCCTCCTATTCTCCAAATCAATTCCTAAGGCTATCAAAAGGCTTCCTAAGGTCTCCTAACTCAAAATGAAATCTCCATGCAAACGCGATCATGCTAAATCAAAATAACACTAATCTAACAAGATTTAAAGCACACCTAAAGCTAAAACTACGACTAACAACACAAGACAACACTTAGGCAGAATAACAATGTAAAAACAAGCAAGGTAAAGCAACGTTACATCCTTGAAGCCAAACTTCAAGAATCTTCTAATTGTTAGCACCAAAAACTCACAAAACCTCACAAAATACACACAAGAAAGGATTTTCGCAATCTCGGGGCTTGAGAAAGCGTGAGAAAATTGAAGGGGGTGGGGGTATTTATAGCTGAGAGGCTCTACCAACCCTCCAGAAAGCAACAGATGTCCGCCAACCCCAATGTACATCTGATACTATTTACATAGCGGTCCAAAGTAGTCTCGTACGTTCATATATTAACCAAAGAGTATTTCAAACAATAGTGTACATTTGTGTACTATTTGCAGAGCATACGTACGGTGGTCCTCCTGCGTACGTCCGCATTAAAATAGAAGTGTACATCTGGTAGACCTAGCATACATCTTGTCCAAAAGTCCAAATTACCATTCTAGTGTCCTTAGTGACCCAAAGCCCAAATTAACCCCTAACTAAGTTACCTAAGCTTAGTTAGTTATTTGGGTTACTACATTATCCCCTCCTTATAAAAATTTTGTCCTCGAAATTTCTAAACAAAAATACCAAAAGAACAGCACTTAAAGAAGAGTAGAATGTTACCTTTCGTTTGTAGAGTCATCGGTATCGTGCTCAATAGGTTCTTGGGCTATCTCCTCCCATCCATTAACTAGTATCGGTCCGGATTCAAAGGTATATGACAACCTTTGTAATTATGCCCTAAACCCCCACAATTTTCACATTTAACAACATATCCATTACAGGATAGCTTATAGAGGTTAGTCGGCTCATTTATAACTTTTTCCTACTAATCTTTGGTCTACTAGGAGCCCTTCTATTGTTAGATGGTAGGATTTCATCGCATGGATCATCAACTGGCCATGTCTTGGACCTTCCATGCTATAAAGTCGAGCTGCATATCCTTGCATGTACTTGTCCATCTTGTAATATCCATCCAAATGTCGCTCTAGTTTTTGCTTATGCATGTAAATTGTAGGACAAGCATGTGAACAAGGGATCCCACTCAACTACCATCTCCCACATGCGCATGTGTGCTGATCTAACCTGACTAAACGTCATGCATCATACACATGGTCGGCATCATATCCGTGTTTTCGTACTGATCACCACAAATTTGAATCGAGTAGTAAGTTTTAATTTTAATACAAGTCCTTGTAGCATCAATAGAGGCTTAAGTCCTCCATGCGCAATGCTCTACTCATGTCATTGTGTTTGTAGTCGTAATTGAACCCCTTTTGCATAGACATTTAGCTAGGTTAGATCAGCACACATGCACATGTGGGAGATGGCAATTGAGTGGGATCCCTTGTTCACATGCTTGTGCTGCAATTTACATGCATAAGCAAAAACCAGAGGAATATTTGGATGGATATTACAAGATGGACAAGTACATGCAACTCGACTTTATAGCATGGAAGTAGGGCCGGCAATTTTGATGACCCGTGAACCCGACACGAATACGACATGAAATTAGCGAGTTTGGGTTTATCTTAAACAGGTTTGGGTCATAAACGGGTCGGCCCGTTTATCTTGCTTAAACTGGTCGTGTCGCGGGTCACCCACCCGTTTATGTTTTTATGTTTTTTTTTTTTAAAAGGAGAAAGGATTTAAAAAAAAAAAGTTGGAGTAATAAGAATAGTCTAGAAAACAAAAAGAAGCTGCACACGCAGAAAGAGGTAATAAAAAAAATATAAAAAAACCTAACTTTTTTTGTTCCTTCACACTTCACTCCTTCATCGCCCACCCCCTTCTTGAGAGACCACCACTTAGCTCTCAACCTCTCCTCTCCTCACTCCGCTCCCTCACTCACTCTCTCTTTCGCTCGTCGGCGGCTCTCTCTCTGCCAGCCGCCTCTCTCCCATTTTTTCTTGAATGCTTAGCCTCTGTTTTTCAGTTTTTGTTTCTCATAGGCACAAAACAAGTTACTGGTTAGTGTTCAGACGGGTCGTGCCGGGTCGTGTGGACCCGTTTGTTTAGCTTAAACAGGTTCACGAGTTTGTGTCAGGTGACCCGTGAATTTTCACGGGTCTACCCATTAGACCCGTTTATTTAAACGGGTCGTGTCTGGGTCTATGCTAAACGGGTCGTAGGTCGTCCGGGTTGTAAATGGGTCATATTGGGTGACCCGTTTTGTTAGCCCTACATGGAAGGTCCTCTTGAAGGAATATGTATCTACAAATTGATCCCCAATGTCAAAAATCACTGAAATTTTTAAGTCATGTTTCTCATTGAACTGCCTATATCACTTCCTTTTTTTTTCTGACATCGTCTAAATCACTGCCTTGCAAACTTATAAAATCATCACTTTCATCATCAGATTCCTGATCCTCAATATCGACTCCTTTCTCACTTATGTTATAGTCAACATTGTCCTACCAATTGAACGTTCCATCATTTTCTTTATTGACCTCATCAACATCATAGAAAAGGTGTTAATCCTCACCATCAGTTATTTCAAAGTTAGCCAACAGCTCCTTGATGACTTCATCAATATCCTCAACCACTTTCGTCTTTTATGGCCTACAACCACGTCCTTTTTTATACCGGTTTTGGGCATGATGTTCACACAAACATTAACATTGTCCTCCACACGAACATTAACATTGTCCTCCATACAAACATTAACATTGTCCTTTCGTCTTGCAAAATAGGTTGAGCATCCCGTGTATTTCTTCTTATTCTTCTTACTGAGAAAAAAAAAAATCAACAACCACCACAATTCACAAATGAGCAACAACAACAAACATAATATGTTATGCCCCATCAAGATTAGGGATGCACTTCCTCTTCCTGAAAAAAATTAAAAGATTTGTATTGATTAACCAAATCTCAATTTGTATGTACCTCCTAGATTGGTGGTCGGTTGCTTGGTTGCTTTCTTGGATAGCATAACAGTACAGCAGCCATAATTTTACCCAGTGGGCTTTTGAAATGTCTTGATTGAGAATTTTCACATTCTGCTTGTCCTTCTCCATCTCCATATTCACAAGCTGCCCTAGGTATTTCATCCACCCTATCACTACCTTCTCCATCTTGTCCTTCAGGAGCTTGAAGAAAAAAATGCTCCTCTACCATTACAGCATTGTCCACCATATGTTCAACATATAAATGAACATCTTTTGATGTGTAATCAAACAATGTTTAAAAAATCTACAACATCTGCATCATTGTTTAAAGGTAGCATGTGATTATATGGATTGTCACCAACGTTATACCAGCATCTAATGTCATTCCTGTATCCTAAATGACAAACCAACTCTTTGACTTCCCACAAACTCAAGTAGTTAACATCATACGCTTTTACTTGGTGGACGTCACCACCAACGTATGCAAATGGGGTATGGGTAATTGTCCCACCGTGGTGGATGGTTATATTGATAACCATATCTGTTAACATATGAAAGAACATAAGAAAAAAATATTTGTCCATACAAGAAAAAATATCTAGTTCTTGCATGAAATATGTAAATGATCCCATATATATGCATTTATGCTTAGGAAGTAATTCTAGGTGAATTTTGCCTTAACTTTATTCATTTAAGCAAATGCTTAGGCAATCATCATTTCCTCCTAAATAGCCATATTCCTATAAATTGAACCCCTTGATATTGCCTATCATAAGGAATTGGTTGGGTATTCCTATGTCCTCAAGTTGCTTAAAATATCAACACAACCAACAATTTGACTTAAACAAGGAGGCTGTAATAATAGATCAAATGTGTCCATATATTCACATCTGAGACTGACTAACAACAACAAGGTTTCTTTGTCAAATTGAAACCTCGAACATTGAAAACTAATATGGAATTAAACTATTGGATCAAACTATTGTCTGTGCAGTTAGTCAATTTTCTAAAAGCCAACTATTTTTTATTTTTCTGGGGGGTAACATCCAAAGTACCAAATATATGGTACAAGTAGAGTCATAACTACCCTTATTTTGGCAAGTAACCACTTTCAAGGCTTTGAATTTGGTGGGAGCCAAATAAGTGGTAATTGCCGACTATAATGAAACATTGACGAAAAAAAAAAATCCCAAATGCCAACATGAGGAATCAAACTCCACTAACCATTGTTTAGTCTAAAAGTTAAAAGCCATTTTAATACCAACTTGTTAGGGCATTCTTTCATTTTTTTTCTACACACAGATGCCCAAAAACCACAACCACCCTCGAATAGTTACGATAAAATAACTCCAACAAAAATCAATTGATAAAGAAAAGGCATGGGGCAAATTAACAATAGATAGAATGCAAACAAAACACAACAAAACAATAAAGGGACTGTGTAACACCGATCCTATATTGAGAAGATAAGAAAAAGCCCACATAGATGGGTGATTTATAAAAGATAGTCATGAGTGCTTGTCCCACATTGCCTAATTACTAGGTGAAACTAGGCTTTATAATAAATTCTAGAGAAGCTCCAAATTGACTAGTCCTTTTGGGGTAATAGCATAGATGTGTCTAGAGTTTTTTTCCTAGGTCGTTACAAATGGTATCAAAGCCACCTAGTAACGCCAATTCATGTGGTACTGGAGCATTGCATGATGTGGCCTTGACGAGGACGTCAGGAATTTAAGAGTTGGAGTTTGTAATACCCTGATCCCATATTGGGAAGATGAGAAAAAGCCCACATAGAGTGGGTGGTTTATAAAAGATAGTCATGAGTGCTTAGTCCCACATTGCCTAGTTATTAGATGAAACTGGGCTTTATAATGAATTCTAGAGAAGCTCCAAATTAACTAGTCATTTTGGAGTAATAGTGCAGATGTGGCTAGCGTTTTTTCCCTAGGTCATTACAAATGGTATCAGAGCCATAAGGGCTATGTAACACCCCGCCCTAAATGATATGATATTGTCTACTTTGGGCCAAGCCCGCACGGTTTTAGTATTAGGTTTACCCCCAAAAGGCCTAATACCATTTAGAGAGAGCATATTTCATATAAACACATCATCTTTTCCACACCCAGGTAATGTGGGATGTCACAGATTGTCTGCCACTAAACCCAAAAAAGGATTGTCTCATTCCAGGACCAAGACCAATATGGACCACACCCACTTTCAATCCATAACAATAAAATTGGCTCAAAAGTGCAATAAAGTATACATAATATTCCAATACAAGCTCTGAATAAAGTATATATAAATCATGTTCGACAAAAAGATTGGGGATGGGGTTTCGACAAAAAGCTTCTAATGCAACAAAAAGTTTCCTAAAACTACTATAAAAGGTTTCCGTTTCTTTCAATCAACAAAACCCACAAAAAAAATTCTAGAAAATACCTTCGTCGAACCAAAATTTTTTGAATAAAAATTTCCAATTTCACGGAACCCTAGCCAGAGAATTGACGTCGGACTGAATGTTAGGCACCGGATTGAGTGTTTAGCTGATGGGTTTTGTCACGCTGGTGGGTTCTGCGCTGGTGGGTCTTGGTTTGAGGTGCATCGTTTGGTGGTTTCATGAAGGACTGAATTGTGGTTTCAAGGTTTGTGTTGAATTAGGGGGTTTAAAAAAATTAAAAAAAAAAAAACCAAGTAAGCCAAACTCACCATTTTAGATGGTGCCAAAACAATGAGTTTATAATATATTGTCGAAATAAAACTCTAGGAAGTTTTTAATTTTGGCGGTTTGACTTAGAGACTTATAATATATTTACCCTAAAATATATAATACAATAGGATATTTTGAGGTGTGATACAACAACAACATAAAACCAACAAATACCCAACTTCTCTCCTATATGTCATTTAAAAAAAAAAAATGACACGTAAGAAAGAAGTTGGGTATTTGATGGCTTTTATGTTGTGACTTTATCATTATTCGGATATTTTATTGTGTATATTTTTATTGTCTTTATTTTATTTCATATAAGAGTTTTGATAACTCAGCCCTAGTTATCAAAACTAGAACAAACTATAATACTTAGGGATAAGTTATCTTTATTGATAATTTTATAATTAGACTTAGAATTTAAATAGTAGAGATCAAATGTTATCATTAGAAGTAGTTTATTTCTATTTGACTTTTATATCTATTATGTTTTGTAATTCTCTATTAAAGAGACCAAGTTTATTAATGAAATTAAGCAAAGATTGATAATATTCAATTCTTGAGTTGATTTGGGAGGTATTAGGGTTTCTCGAACTACCCTTAACTATTAGTTATGGTGCTTGAGAAATTAACCCCGTAACATAAACTACTTCTAATGATAACATATTATCTCTACTATTTAAATTCTAAATCTAATTATAAAGTTATCAATAAAGATAACTTATTATCCCTAAATAGTTTAATCCTAAAATATCTCTATTACAATACTCGTAACATGAACCTTCCTCCCCTTTTCACCTTGTGAGCTAGACTATTTTTTATTTACCTAATGCCGCTAACTCTTTGCGAGGTGTTTCTTCCCCTTCCTTTCCACCTCTTTCCCTCCTTTGTCCCATTTTTGTTTTAGCCCCTTTCCTACGGCCCCTGAGCTTAGCTCATAAGTCATTTTCTGGTTCTAGCTTGGTTCTTGGACCCAATCTATCGTCCCCTGTCAGAACCACATCGACTCATGCTTTTCCTTCCTTGCGTTGCTCTCCGGCAACCTTGTTCTGAGGCTTGTTTTCTTTCGGCGCCGCTTTCTATTTTTGTGATTTTTTGGCTTTTGTCTCTTTTTCCTTGTATTTCTTTTTTCAGTTTTTTTCCTATACGTTTTCTGCTTCTTCTTTTTTTTTTTTTCTATTTTCTTGCGGTTTTGTTCATGTTTTTGTTGCTTGTAATAAGGCTCTGTCCTCTCTCTTGATCTGTCCGCTTGATGCTACGTGGGGTATTTGCTTTTGGTCTAGACTCTTGGGTTGTGGATGTGAACAATATTCTAACTTTCAAGTCGAGGAGGATGAGTTTCAGCATGAGGTTTTCTGTTCTTAGGGCTGAAGAATAAGAGCTACCTATATATTGAATTGAGTTTGTCTAAAGCAGATCTATTGTTAAAACTAAAGGCTAGTCATGGGTTAGTGAAATATTGATGTCATTGAAATGTCTTGATTGTTATATTATAATGTATGTATCTTTGACGTCTATAACTTTGTAGCTTCGGTTATGATTTGCTTCAAAGCTTTTTACCCTATTTGTAAGAGCGTTTGCTCATGATCTTTTCATCATTGAATGAGTGTGGAATGTTTTCCTTATATAAAAAATAATAAATAATAATAAATTTTAAAAAACATTAATCTATACTCTTAAAATAATAAACCGATTTTTTTACTCATAATTTAGGGTAATTACATTTTCCCCCTATGAACTATAACGCATTTTCATTTTACCCCCATGAACCATCAATCCTATTGCTCGACCCTCATGAACTACCATTTTATACCCAAAACCCCATTTTTGTTAGTCAAAAGCATTAACTCAGACGGTGAAAGTGACAATGCGTTGTAGTTTGTGGAGGCAAAGTGACAAGGTGTTGTCATTTATGGGGGCAAAGTGACAATGAGTTGTAGTTCATGGGGGCAAAGTGACGAGTAGACCATCTGAGTTAATACCTTTGACTGATGGAATGGGAGTTTTTGGTACAAAATGGTAGTTTATAGGGGTCGGACAGTAGGAATGGTAGTTTATGGGAGGAAAGTGAAAGTGCATCATAGTTCCTTGGGGAAAAGGTAATTACCCCTAATTTTAATAATTGAACCGCACTCTTTGAGATTGAACGCTTTTAAAAATCGGTTTTTAATAATTCCATTTTCTGTTTTTTTAATGAATTAAATGTCTTAATGCCTTATGATCTCTCTCTTTATTAACACAAGTTTTACTTTTATTATTTATGTTCAAGAGTGCATGAGATTGAACCGAATTTAATAATTTATTTTTCTATTTTTGTTAATGAATTAAGCGTTATGATCTCTCTTTATTAATACAAGATTTTTCCTTTTATGTTTCTATTTTGTTTGTTAAATTTTTTGTTGAAATGTTCTTCAATTGAATTTTTAAACACTAAAGAAATAATTAAGCATTGAATATTGTATTCATTAAAAATAAAAATAAAAAGGGATTTTTTTTATTTTTCTTTGTATTTTTTTTTCTAATGTTCATAATTATATGAGTTTTACTTGATTGAAATATAATAGGTGACATAATTTTCTATGATTTAAACATGCATTGTGTCAGTATATTTAAACGTGCAATATATATTTTTTACAACCTATAATAAAAAATACGATGAAAATGCATTTAAATTTTAAAATTAAATTATAATAAAGAATCACACGCTATGCGTGGATTATGAGCTTGTTATGAAAATGGTGAAATCTTTTTGGCATTACTATAAATATTGGAATTGTTAATGGGTAAAGCCCACTTACCCCTTTTAAACTACCACATTGACATTGACAAACTTTTAATCTCCCCCAATCTCCCCCACCTCAAATTACCATTAAAATGACAATGTCCCCCCTCTATCAAATAAAACCGTTAAAACAAACGGTAGAGGCATCATGTGCATGTCATGTGCACACATTTAACTTTAAAAATACTATCATACCCTTATTTGACTTAAAATGCAATACCCTCATACTTTAATGTGCCTTTTCATTTTTCACCTTGTAGAATTATTACCGAATTTTCACACAATACCTTTAGGGTTTAGCCTTTGCCAACAGTGACATAGTAAAATATTTGTCATAGCCAACTGACGTAGCCAAAACCCAAAAACACTACATAGTAAAAGCATTTGCTACCAGCATAGCCTTCCATATCACAGACGAGTACATCCTGCAAGGTATGACCTATGATGCTTATCATTTCTTGACTAATTTCTTAATGCCTAAATGTTCACTGAATATATATATATATATATATTTTTTCTAGGGATCACTTAGCATGTGGAGTTTGTTCAATGTCCAAAAAGATGGCTACTTTTTCTTAAAAAAAAAAAAAAAAAAAAAGACAAAATTTTGGAAGATAATTCTTCAATTGAATAGTTCTATTTTCTTGTGTACTATGAAATAATATAATACTGCATTTTTTTGGTTATTTTTAATTTTTAATTAGCGAACAATACAAGACAAGTTATAAAGGTTTGTCTGTTTTCCAATGGTCAAAAATTTTTTTTTATTAAATTATAAAGAAAATATTAGACAAATGATTTTTTTTTTTTTAGAAGAATAAAAATTTGAGTTGTGTCTCATATCTTTTTTTATAGGTCACATTATGGCTGGACATAATTTACTGTTTAAAGTGTATCATGGGGGTAAATTTAATCGAGAATTTGGTTGCATATAGTTGGGAGGAGACAATCATGTATATCTTGATGCATATGACTCAAATGAGTTATCTTATTTCAAAATTGAAAAAATAGTAAAGACATATGGGTACAACCATGGTGACCTAATATACTACAAAGAACCTGACAAAAGCCCTGTTGATGGCTTAAGGCTCTTGTCATCTGACCATGACGTACTCGAAATGGTTCAGCATTATATAGGCCACCAGGTAGTTGTGTTATATTTGTTATCTTTTGAAGATAATGAAAACGAAGATGAGTTGAATGATGATGGTGATAGGCAACGTTTGAATAGGAATGATCCTTTTTGGTATGCAGTACTTAGTGATGATGATGATGCTTTTGAAGTCAATGATGACGAGGAGTTAAAAGTTGATGATAATGAATGTCATGAGGTAGAAATTGATGCTGAGGGAGATGAGGATGGAAGTACTGATGGATGTCATGAAGTAGAAGTTGATATGGTGGGGGGTGATAGAAGCGATGTGGGTGATGGGTCACAGATGCTTGTGTACAACAACTCAAATGTTCATGACACCTCAAATGTAGGCACATCTAAGGGTAAGGAGGTTCACTCATTCTCATCATCATCATCATTATCCGATGATGATGATAAGTCATATGATTATCCGAGTGATATATTAGAGTCCCCCCATGGTAGTGATGAAGATGTGTCATCCCTACCTAAATGTGTGACTAGGTTTCGCACATTCCAAGCAATTGACTTGATAAATCCAAATTTGGAGAATGAACAGAGATCTCCAGATGTGTATATGTTCAGCGAAGCTATTAGACAATATAATGTATTAAGGGGAAGGATATTATTTTCAAGAAAAATGATAAGGATAGGGTGTGTATAGTGTGCAAAGATAGTCGTTGTGAGTATAGAGTATATGGGTGTCAAGTGAAGGGAGAACAGACATTCCAAGTAAGATCTTTGAAGCCAAAGCATTCATGCTCGAGGCGGTACAAGAATAATATCATAACTTCTACTTGGATAACTGATAAATCAATGGGTGAGTTTAGGACCCAACCTGATTTGCCAATAAAAGCCCTCCAAGAAAAGGTAAAAGATAAGATGAATGTTTATGTGAATGATAGAAAGCTTTTTAGGGCTAGAAGAAAGGCAAAGTCAAAAATATTTGGGAAGTTAGATGAACAATACCATCGATTGTGGGACTATGCTGCAACTATTAGGAAAACAAATGTTGGTAGTTGTGTACTATTGAGGGTTAAAAGACCAATGTTTGAATTGCCACCAAGATTCCAAAAGATGTATATCTCCTTAGCAGCCATGAAAGCAAGGTTTAAAGTAGGTTGTAGGCTTGTAATTGGGGTGGATGCTTGTTTCCTCAAGGGCCCTCATAAGGGACAACTCATAAGTGCAGTTAGCAAGGATGCCAATAACAACATGTACTCCATAGCAATGGTAGTTGTAGAAGCTGAGACAAAAGACAGTTGGTCATGGTTCAATGTCTACTAGATAACTATTTTTTGTTTGAAATGTAAGTATTGCTATGTTCAACCATCGGTCCAACATTTGTACGATAATTTTAGAAATGATGGTAATCAGGGAGTATTACTAAAGGATAAAGTTTGGAAGATAGCTGTGGCATATACAGAGGCTGAATGTCTTACACATATGGAAGAATTGAAGCAAATGAATCAAAAGGTGTATGATTACCTTGGAAAAGTTGATCCACGTACATGGTGTAGGGCATACTTTCATACTTACTCAAAGTGTGACCTATTGGTCAACAACCTTTGTGAAAGTTGGAACGCCTACATTTTAAAATTTAGGGACAAGCCAATCTTACATATGTTCGATGGGATTAGGAAGAAATTAATAAGGAGGTATCAAGTGAAGAAGGAGGGCATTAAAGCTATGAAAGGAAAATTTGGCCCAAGGATAGTCGAGAAGATTGAGCGAGGGAGATAAAGCAGCTTATTGTGCATCAACCCATGCTGGGAATGGATTATTTGAGGTAGATTGCAAGGGTAAAAGTTTTGTGGTTGACTTGGGGAAGAAAACATGTAGTTGTAGGAAATGGGAGATGGTTGGTATCCCATGCGCTCATGCATTTTCAGCTATATTATATGGAGGGAATCCTATGAGGATTATGTTGACTACTACTGTAGCAAGGAAATGTATTTAAAAGCATACAAGCTAATAGTGTGTATTATATAGTGAATATAAATGGGTTAGGATATGGATATAGAACCACCTAAGTATAGAGTAACATTATATATTATAAGAAAGTAAGGAAGAGAGGGCTTGATGAGCCAAACAATCCAAATAGAATTAGAAAAGGTGGCATTACTATGCAATGTTCAAGATGTAGAAAGGTGGGTCACAATGATAAGTAAAATATTAATATTCATTTTGCTAATTTACATTTGCAATTTCTTAGTTTTTTTTGTTCCATTTATTTCCTTGTATTTGTCTATTTTTTGTAGGTCATAGAAGAAAGTGTTTTAAATGTCAAGCTTAAAGGGCAAATTGGAAAGATGTAGAAGATGTGAAAAGGATTAAATCGGAATTTATTAAATTGGAGCCAAAAATCGGATTTGATTCAAATTTGATCCTAAACATGTGTCCAGTATTTTGGCAATAACTTTCAGCTCAAATTTCAGATTGAGGTAACGGTATTGGAAAGTAACTCAAAGGATAAAATCATTGTGAAATAGTATTTTCCTAATTTGGACCTCGAATGCTAAAATCACTCCGCAAGTTAGAAGCCCAATTCTGGACGAAATGATTTGTAATAGGATTGTATGATTAAATTGACTAGGATTGAATCAAATACATGGTTTAGTGTTTGGACTTTCATAGCTATAAATAGACCTCTGTCACAATTATATATACAATTTGTGAGAAATTTGGAGGCTACATTTTAAAATTTTCCGGTTTATTCTTTTCCTTTATTTTATGAAGATGATTAGCCTAAATTTCATGTGTAACTAAATTTAAGTAGGGCTTGATTGAAGGATATTATATTTTAATTCAGTTTGGCACCTATAATTGCATTATGATATTTAGAAGATTGACTTTCAATAATTCCTCATATGTATTGTGATCAACATATGCATGGTATGGATTATTTGAGTTAGATCAATTTGGATGGTGGTATGACATAAGTAAAAAGATATCCACAGGGTTGGTTGGTATCAACATGATGCGCCATGACACCCATACCTAGGTCTCATGTGTGGTTTGTTTTTATGCACTACTAAGAACAATTTAGTAGACACTCATACCAAATCCTTTAAGAAGAAAAGAATTAGAGTAGACACCATGCCTAAAGATGCTTAGGGAAACCAATAATCTAGAGTCAACACCTATACCCTTAGGTTAAGATATTAAATATTCATAATGTGATCAAAGCATTTGGCATACTAATTTATTATAAGCATGATTAGAGATGGAAATCAAAGCCTACCTCTTTCTCATTGTTTAATCAAACTCAATTTACGCCTTTATTTTATTAAATTTATTTTAAACATAATTTACCAATAGGGATCGATGCCTTACACTCTACTATACTGTGTGCTGAAAAACATACAATTATTTGCCTATTAATTTAAGTAGATATTTGAACAACACACAAGAACATGTCCCGTTAAGAAGTGGCAAGATGCAATAAGGAAAGCTCAGAAAAATTGGTATGCAGAACATGTTAGAACAAACAAGAGTTTGGATGATGTAAGTTAAACCTCCTTCTACAGTACCAAATTTAGATTAGTTTGTTTCACTTTCCTATAATGTATATATAAGTGTTCTTTCTTTTTTTTTTTTTTTTCTTTTAAATAGATCACACTAATGCCACAATGGGACTCGAATACTAATCCATCAATACAATCTGAACAAGAGATGGGGTCCATAGGGGTTGGAAGACCAGAAAACATACCATATGAGAGATTAGAGGTGATTTACATTGTCTAAACACTATGAAGTTTTTTAGGGTAGTTAGTTTTTCAATTCTTGCAATGTAAATATAACAAATCTTTGAAAAAAAAATTCAAATCACACTAATGCCACAATGGGACTCGAATACTACTCTATCAGTGCAGTCAAAACAGGAGATGGGGTCCATAGGGTTGGAAGACCAGAAAGTAGACCATATGAGAGATTAGAGGTGATTTTATATCTAAACATTATGAAGTTTTTTAAGGTAGTTAGTTTTTCACTTTCCTGCAATATAAATATAACTAATTTTTTTTTTTTTCTTTTTAATCAGATCACTCAAATGCCACATTGGGACTCATTCGTGCAGTCAAAACATAATATGGGGTCTACAGGTGTTGGAAGACTAGAAAAGAAACCAAACAAATCATCGGTGGTATGCTATAAGCTATAAGCTACATTGATGTCTAGCACAATGTGACTTATATTTTGATTGTGAACTTAGTAATTTACTTCAATGATTTTTTTTTTCTCGTACTAATTCATTTTTGCAAAGCAGGCTCCTCCGAAGAAGGTTCCAACTCCAGCTCCAGGACCAATAACATCCAAGAAGGGTGTTGCAAAAGGAAAACAAGTTGTTAAAGATGTAGTAGACAAGGCACATGCAACAAGGAGCAAAAACAAGCCCAATTGGAAATGTTAAATGTTTTAGTCTCATGTGTGTATTTGGGTATATTTGTTTTGGTTTTGGTGTTTGGTGGGTAGAGTTTACATACTCTTCTCGGAGTAATTTACATTGTGATATTTGACTTTATTTTGGCATTGCCTTTGCTTCAACTTTGATATCTAGGTGACAAATGAAATATTTTGAGGGGTTAGTGGATAGAGAGGCTTTTGTGAGTTAAGAGACATTTTAAATGCTTCTTAAGTTTGTCAAGAGTCTAACATAATTTTGCAATATTGATGTTGAGAGTCAATTGTAAGTTGATGTTCAAACTTTAAATGCTTGTTATTTTATCTTAATTTATACTGAATTTTGTGTTTGATAGTCTTACTTTTGTTGCATCATCTCTACATGGACAATCCATATCACAACACTCCACTCAAACAACATAAATCATGCAACCTTTTTTTTGTTCACAAAGAAGAAGAAAAGGAAAGTAATTAGTTAGAAACCAATTTTTTTTTTTTTACTAAAAAACATACAAAGGACTAGATGAGTCACATAATTAGGATCAAAATAAAGAATTAAAAGCCAAATGAATTTTGCCTTAGCCACATCTGACATGCCACTCCAACAAACAACTGAATATCCTCATCTTCTAACCTTAACAAAAGGAATTCCAGAATATGAGAAAAAGAGACAGGTACTAAGGAGGACTTATGAAATTTTTTTGAGTATTCCACCCAAACATCCATGGCAGAAGGGCAGCTCCAAATAATATGCTCAAAGGTCTCAAGTTCATGTTTATTGTATATACAATTAACCAATTAAATTAAGGAAAAAATTAACCAATTGACATATAGTCAATTTATCAAACACCTAAAGTGCATACATATGAGAATCTAAAAGTTTTCCGGATACGCGGACGTAGATGACGGTATTGGATACTTTTCTGGACATATAGCTGTTTCACCCAATTACAGAGTTCGGGTTGGACTTTTGCAGAGTTATTTCCATGGACCCAACCAATTGTTTGTCAAGCCTTAAACACCCGTTGAGAAATAGTTAATTCTCAATCGTCTCAACAGTTAGCGTATGTGTAAAAATTGTCCTTCGCTTGGCGTTCTTCGTCTATTTTCCCCACCATTTTCCAAGCAGTGACAACAATAATCGTGTTGGCTTGAAGATCTTGAACAAACTCACTTTCGGGGGAAGAAGAAGACTAAAAGAGAATATTAGGGAAGAAGAAGAAGAAGACGGCTGTTTTGGGTTTCATTGGCCAATGGGTATGACTTCGTTTTAAGTGTTTAAAGGTTTAAAGTAATTGTTAAGGTTATTTTAGACATTTAGATCCCAACAAAAAATACCAGTATGCCCCTACTGTTAATATTAACAGTTTTATTTGACGAGGGGACATTGTCATTTTAGTGGTAGTTTGGGGGGGAGATTGTCACAATTGAAAGTTTGGGAGGGACATTGTCAATGTGGTGATAATTTGAGGGGGGTAAGTAGACTTTACCCTTAAATATTCCATAAATTTGCAAATGTGTATGAATACCAACTTTTAATACACCTTAAGATTCATGTAAAATAATAAATAGTTAATGTTTTGTGGTTAATGAAAACATACAATTCATAATTAAGTTTTTCTTGCTATTCTGTAATTCCTAAGGTAATATATCATGTAATTTTTTGTTTCAAATTTCAAGAAATATTTTCAAATTAAATGGTTTGGAACTTGTCATTTTAACATTTATCACCTTAATCAACTCAACATTATCATCTTATTTTTTATTATATTTTAAATGAAACAAACACCAATATGATAAAATCTCAACCATTTAATTTTAAAACAATAGTTGAGATTTTAGAAAATCCACAAAGTAGAATAAGCTAAGAACTCTAAAGGATCTTGATGTGCAATGATTCAATCAAGAGACATAGAGAGAAAGTAGTTATGAACTCTTTACCTGATCAAAAGTTAGAACTTAAGGATTCTGTGTATAAATGACATCTGAGAGTTTGCTTAAATGCTTTTCATAGCATTTCAATAAACAACTCACATCCTTTCAAAATAAATAAATAAACAACTCACGTAAGTTGCACTTTTACGATGGCCAGCTGTAATTTTCAATTTTGTGCGGCAATTGGTTTTGATGTAAGTTTTAATACTAAAAAAAAGATCTGGTAGTTCATAATTCTTGGCATTAGCTAAACAATTGTCAAAAGTAGCAGAAATACAAATTTCATATTCAAAGTCTAGAAATGGCCATGTGCTTTTAATGCTTGCACAATTATATTTAACTCCAGTCATAAGGCAACAGGATAGTGGAGACAGGATGGGAGGTGGAGACGAAAATAATGAGATAAGGGCACAATCATAGGCTTGCACACTTAGGAGAACAAGGATAAATAGTTTCATCATTACCAACATAAATTTTTTAACACATTTCGCAACTATTGTTTTTTCTGACACTTTAGAAACTTTCTCATTTAAAGTTTATCTCAAAATGATAATTTAGAACTAAACAATTACATTTATATACAAGTGAAGCAACTTTTGGTTAGACCAAAAGTTTTAAAAAAATATTTTTAAAAAAAAATTGAATTAACTTATTCCTAAAATAATATTATTCAAAAAAATTGTTGTTTAATAGCTCTTATTTTTAGAAGTATTACTTTTATATAGTAAAGTGATTTTTGGTTAGAGCAAAAGGCATGATAATATTTATGTTTAACATGTGACTTTTAGCAAAATTAAAATATACTTGTAATAGTTTAATTATTTTCAACAAACAATTGAAAAGGGATGATGAGATAATTATGATATACTATATTAATGCATCAATTCAAAGGTTTTGAAATTTTATCTCAAAAAGCATGGTAAACATTTCATCAAATTCGAATTATCAGGAAAGACACTTTATACTAAAGATAATACTTAAAAAAATCTATACTTATAGAAAAAGAGAAAGGTTAAGGGTACTAATCCTTTTACTAATGTAGCTCATTCATTGGTACTTGTTACATTTTTCTTAATTAATTATTTTATTTTTCTCAAATAAATGAGCTACATATCAATTTAACCTATGTTAATAAAAGATTTAATTCCTAGCATTTCTCTTTTAGAAAATAAATATTACTGAAGTTCATGGAGTTTTGTAAACTATGAAGAGACACATGTATAAAATAGAATAAATTGACTTGATCATAATAAGATAGATGACTTACTTTGGATGTGAAATTGTATTGATTCAATGCTTAAGCAACACAAAATACTATGTTACACAATATTGCCTTAAAAAAAGTTTTATTTAAATGGAGAGTTGTTATAAAATAATACTTTTGATCAAGTAAGATAAATCATAAATTGAGTGACCATTTTATTTTTAATTATAAAATGAAATATTGTTCCATAGTAAGGGATTATAAGCTTTCAAATGAATAATTGTCATTTATGAAGGGATTTTTAAATCACTGAGAAAATAGATGGTTATTTTAAATCGTGCGTTGGGTTTAGTTGGGTTGAAGGAAAGACCCTTGGTGCATGCCCTATTTCTAAATAGTCAAGCCTTTCTTTGGTTAAGAGATTTAAAGTTGTAAATGGGCTAAGAAGCCCACTTGTGCTACAGCTGATACGCAAGATAACTCTAAGGATCAAGAAGTCCCTCTCACGTGCGCTTTTTAAGAGAAATGAAACAAGTACCAATCTAAGGGATGATTGGAATAAAATAAAAATTAAAAAATTAAAAAAAAAATTGAAACTTCGATATACTAAATAAATAGTTTTTAAACTCTTGGAGGATAACTGTAAAAGTGATGGAAGTTCGTAGAGATTAAGTGAAGTTTTCCCTTTTATTTAAATGGAGGGTTGTTATAAAATAAACAAATTTTATCAAGTAAGATAAATTATAAGTTAAGTGACTTTTTTTTCTTAATTAGAAAAGGAAATATGTCTCTTAGTAAGGTTTATGTTGTGAAATTTTAATTGTACTCCCAAGTACACAAATCGTTTGCAATAAAAGGTTGCAAGTGCAAGGTCGATCCTACAAGGAATTGTGTTTTTGAAGAACAAATTATGTCAAAACTAATTTAATCTTAACCTAGTTCGGAAAAGGTTTGAATTTTTGAATTAAAAGAAAGCATAAATTAAACAAAGTAAAATTGTAAAAAGATAAAGTACTAAGGTATCCACAGTCACCAAATCATAGCAACATATCTCATGTTGATCAATATTATCCAAAGTTCCCACAATAAAATCTTAGGTATGTATTATTTTTGCTTCAAAAAGTTATCAAAATCATCCTATGTATTCATTCTCTTACACAAATCACAAAGAAATCAAATTTAAATAAAATCATCAAGTGTATCTGTAAATCACCAAAAATATCCAATTTAAATCAAATCATCAATTGTATCCGTAAAATAAATCACAAGGGGTATCAAATTTTTTTAATAAATAAAAACCCAAGTAATCAATTATATGAAATTATCTCAAATCATCAAATGTATCATTGAATTACAAAAGATATCCAAAAATCATTCCACAAATTGATTTGAAGTAAAACAATTGAAATATTAAAACTCAACAAAATTGGATAATATTAACTTAGATGAAAACAATGTTGCTCTTCATTGATGAGGCTTCATCATCAACCTTAGTTGAGAATTTAGTTACACATATCTTTGAAAAAGTAAAGGAAAAACTAATCTAAATGGAGAACTACTCTTGAAATTCCTTACTTTGTAGCCTCTATAGCCTTCTTCCTTTTTCTGAAGCTTTAGAGATCTATTTATAGAGAGCAAACAAACCCTAAAAGCCCTAGGAATCCCAAAAAAATCGTACTTCAATCTCCTAGTCAAATTAGGAAGAAATCCTAGTATAAATCAGAATAGAATTTGTCTAGATTTACGTTCTTATATTGTAAGACACTTTTGGTATAGCAAATGTCTAAATTAGGAAAATCCTATTTCACAATGACATGTCGTATTTTGAGTTAGATTTCCAATACTGCTAGTTTCACCTCAATCCAATACTTGAGCGAAATGTTATGGTCAAAATACTAAGACGTGTGCAGAATCTAAAATTCAATCCAATCCGATTTTGACTACAATTAGAGAAAGTCTGGTTTAATCATTTCCTTGATTTGGTTAAAATTAACCACATCATCAAGGTCTTCTCAAAGTGTGCTTTCTTAAACTTTGCATTCTCACTTTAAAGGCGCAATTTTCCTTTAACAACCCGCAAAACACTAAAACCATAAAACTAACACAAAACTTTAGATTATAATGTGGCTAAAGGATTAACAAATGTAAATTTAGGGGTTCAAATATGCAATATTTGGCATTCAATATTTTATAAGCTTTCAAATGAGCAATTCCATGAAGAATTCAAATACACTAAGAAGGGTCAAATGTTGTTTATATGAATATTGCATTCAAGAAAATTTTATTTAATTTGAAAGCCATTTAATAATACAATATATCATAAGTAAAATGGTTTTCATTTTGAAAACTAAAAATTATCCTAGCTTAATTATGAGCCTCCACCAATAATGTAGTTCAAGAAAAGCAGATAGAAAGCAAATGAGTTTTCTCTCTAGGCTCCAAAACCCTAGAGGCGAACAAATAGGTTTTCAAGTCCGTACCAGACTGTGAAGTGAATCTTGGAGTGCTGGTTTTCTTTGGTATTATCAAGTTTCAATGGCTAATGATCTGACGAAAATGTGGAGGAGTTTTTCCCTTACTTAAGAGGAGGATGAGGATGTTGTGGTTCAGAACTAGGTGATTACAGGGATGGTGAATACAGGACAATCCTGTGTAGTGGGAAAGCTTATGGTAGAAAGAATGGTTAGCAGAGAGTTTATTAGATCTACTTTAATAGATGATGGATGCCTATGGGTATGACCACTTTCAAGGTGCTGGGAACCAATTTATTCTTGATAGAGTTTGAACACACCTGGGACAAAATAAGAGTGATGGAGGGAGACCTTGGATCTTTGAGGGGAATTTGTTTTCGGTGGAAGAGTTTGATGGGTTGACACATCCATCAAAAATCGACTTTAAGAAAGCATCCTTTTGGACTCGTATGTTCAATTTACCATTGGAGTGTATGAACCAACATGTGGGTTCTCAAATATGAGCAATAGTGGGTATGGTGAAAGAAGTTGATACGGACGAGCGAGGATATGGATGGGGTGAATTTTTGTGAGTGAAGGTCAAAATGGACTTGTCCAAACCGATTGCTAGGGGGAAGGAAATTGAACCTTCATGGAGATAGGACTTGGGTTGCCTTCCAATACGAACGACTCCCACGGTTTTACTTTCATTGCGACATAATATGCCATGGAAATGGAGGTTGTGGAAAAAACTAGGGGACTCGTATCCAAGGTGCAGAGCCCCAACTCGATCCATTTTTTAGGGTCCCACCTCCAACAAAAGGAAAGATGGAAGGAAAGGACGGGAAGCTCCCAACTACAAGTAGGAGGGTTCTAACTATATGCTTTCCAATGGAGAGAGGCCATAGTATAGAATACCTATGTCCTCATGGGAGTAGTGGCGTACAGAGATAAGGGAAGCAGTAGGGTTGCAGGGTGAATTTGGCATGGCGGCGTACTCAAGAAAGGAAAGTCCGAGAAATCAGGTTTTTCGTAACCAAGGAGAATCATTAGCTACAATCTTGGGAGGTAATTAGGGCAGGATGGTTGACAAAATACAAGGAGATTTTTCTAGTGCGAATCCAACTGAAGGAATGGATACAAAGTTGGAAAGAGGGAGCATTATTTCAAGGAGAGAAGAAACTGGAGAAGGAGGACGTGCAAAAGGAAAGGCCACAGTGGAAGCTAATAATGGGAAGGAGGTACCTAGGAATTAGGTCAAATGTGAACAACAATAGGGTGTTGCCTATAGAGCCACGTGGAGGGGGGCGCCTCTTATTGGGGTAGACCTAACCCAATTGGCCACGGTGTTGGGGCAAGAAAAAGGGAGTAATAATGGGCTCATAGCACAGTAGTTTTTGGGGCCCATAAAGGAATCTGTCCACCATGAACAAGGGGGAGGTGTGCTGAAATGTACCTCTAGGACATATGTATTTCATCAATAGGAAAGCCTGAAATAGGAAAGCATGAAACAAAAGGGCTAGGGTCGATCAAGTATTCCCTCAATAGGAAATCCTGAAAAGAAAGGGAAGAGAGCTAATGAAGAGATGGAGGTCAGACCGGAAGGACCCACAAGTATTCGGAAGAGGAATACGATTGACAGTTCTTCCCAACAAGATGAGAAGGAGTTGGGGAATGACAATTTTACTATGGGATCAGGAGTGACAAGGGCTAGCAAACAAACCCACTGACTGTCATGAAAATTATAAGTTTGAATTTTCGAGGGATTGGGAACCCCAGACAGTTTGAGAGCTTCGCTCTTTGGTGAAGGAGAAGAATCCCGATGTGGTTTTCTTAATGGAAACCAAATTGAATAATAAGAAACTTGACCCTATCCATTCTAGTTTAGGTTTCAAGAATTTATTTCGGGTGGATAGTGTAAGGAAAAGCAGTAGGCTAGCTTTATTGTGGAAGGGGAGAGCATGAAATAGCTATTCAAAATTATAGTTGCTGCCATATTAATGTAACAATGTCAATGGTGGATGGAGCACCATGGAAGTTGACAGGCTTTTACGGTCACCCCAAAGCTAACAAGAGGGAGGAATATGGGAGTTTGTTGAGGTTGCTTAGCACACTAGAACCGGTGGCTTGGGTGGTTTTGGGTGATTTTAATGAAATTGTGGACCCATTAGAAAAACAAGGTGGGAGTGGCAGATCAAGAGGACAAATGGAGGCTTTCCAAAAAAGCCCTCATTGACTGTGAACTTTCAGACTTGGGTTTCCATGGACCTAAGTATACTTGGAGCAACTGCAGAGAAGATGGAACATTTATTTGGGAGAGTTTAGACCGTGTGGTGCACACATTTCCCTGGGCTTAACATATCCATTGAGGTAGTAGCACGCTTGGACCACAATCCCATTCTCTTGAATCTAAAAAAAAAAAAAACGGAGGGAGAATGTATTGCAAGATGGGTTTTATCTACGACGCCACATGGGGGAGGGAGAAAGAATGTCAAGACATCATTAATGGGTACAAAGAAAAAAAGGGCTGCTGCCCGATACATGGCAGAATTGTAAGAAAAAAAATGAAAGAATGCTAGTAAGGGTTGTCACGGTGCCATCAAGAGAATGTGGGTATAGTGGGGAAAATCATTAAAGAAATATCTAAGGCCCTAAAAGCTATCCAAGAAAACGAGGAGGTACTAGAAATAGGTGAACTGTAGAAAATAAAAGGAGAAATAACGTCCTCGCTAGACAAGGGAGAACAAATATGGTGACAAAAATCCAAGGCACTGTGGTTGAAAGAAGGGGTTTGTAACATAGTTTTTCCATGCTAGTATGAAGCAAAGTCAAAGCCATAATCAAATTCAAAAAAATCAGGATAAGGAGGGATGTTTGTGGGAGTCGCAAGAAGGGATTGGAGGTAGAATATTATAGCAAGTTGTTTACTATTGAAGGATCCAAAGACATATCTACGTGCTTGCGGGCTATAACTCGCAAAGTCTCTGAGGAGGTGAACAAAACCCTCTTAGCTGAATTCATAGCAAAGGAGATATGCTCAGCCATTCATTAGATGCCGCCACACAAAAGCCCGAGTCCCGATGGTTCTATGGGAACTAAGGTTTGCAACTTTATATTAGCTATTTTAAATTTTGGAATAATGGATGCTGATTTTAATTATACCTATATTGCTCTTATTCCAAAGAATACCACTCTAATGTGTGTAAATGAATTTTGGCCTATTAGCATGTGCAATGTAGCTTATAAAATTGTATCAAAGGTTTTGGCTAATAGGTTGAAGCTCATTTTACCTGATATCATCTCTCCATCCCAGAGTGCATTCATACTGGATCAGTCGATCACGGATAACATATTGGCTGGTTACAAGACTTTACATAATATGTAGTCCCGAATGTGGAGGAAGGAGGAATTTTTGGTGGTCAAATTAGATATGAGCATAGCCTATGACCGAGTAGAATGGGGGTTTTTGGAGCACTTAGCTCTCTTCTAGATCGAGCTGAGCAAAAAGGATACCTCAGGGGTGTACCAACTTTGAAGAGAGGGCCTAAGATTAACCACCTCTTTTTTGCAAATGATAGTTTGTTATTTTGAAGGGCGGATCGATACCATTGGCACCAATTATCAAAAATTCTTGGTGTCTATGAGATTTCATTTGGACAAAAATTAAATTGAGCAAAAACTTTTATATTTTTTAGTAGAAATATGGAGGAGACACGTCGCACCCAAATTTTGGAAGTCTTAAGAATTTCGACCTCTCAAACATATGATACATACTTGGGGCTGCCCACTCTTGTCGATAAATCTCGTACGAAGGCTTTTGCAAGTATTAAAAACAAAGTATGGAAGAGGTTACAAGATTGGAAGTTAAAATTTCTCTTGCAGGCTAAGAAAGAAATATTGCTCAAGACAGCAATCCAAGCAATCTCTACATATAGCATGAGTGTCTTCCTTTTACCAAAAGCTTTATGTATGGGGATAAAATCAAGACAGCAATCCAAGCAATCTCTACATGTAGCATGAGTGTCTTCCTTCTACCAAAAGCTTTATGTATGGCCAGTATGGGGATAAAATTTGCTCATGTAGAAGTTTTGGTGGGGACATAAGGAGAACAATAAACAGATTCATTAGATGAGTTGGGGGAATGGGACTACCTAAGGTGGCTAGGGGGATAGGATTTAAGGTCATGATATGTTTCAACAAACCATTACTTGCCAAACAGTACTGGAGAAAATGGCAACACCCAGATAGTCTGACAGCAAAAATTATGAAGGCAACGTATTTTCTAAGATGCTCAATTTTGAAGGGTCAATTGGGGTCAAAGCTCTCTTTTGCATGGCAGAGCATTCATGGTGCGGGGGACCTAGTAAAAAATAGGATGATATGAAGAATCGAGAATGGAGATAGTGTCAATATATAGGGAGATAGATGGGTTTCTCTACCACATATGTATTAGGTTTACTCACCAACAATTTTATCAGCTGAGGCTAGAGTGAATCAACTTATTGACCAAGAAACCAAGTGGTGGGACACATCTTTACTTAACAATATTTTTAGCCTTGAGGTGGTACGGGCCATTCTCTCGTTGCCGGTGAGTCTTACCAACCAAGTGGACAAGCAAATATGGAGAGGAACTAAAAAGGGCATATTCACTATGCGTAGTGCATACCATCTAGCAAAGGAGATGGAGAATTTATTGAAAGCGAAGTGATCAAATGGAAGCTCCACAGTAATGTGTGGCGAAGTCTTTGAAAGATGAATATGCCCAGTGCAAAAAAAAATTTATGTGGCAAGCATGCCATAATTTACTTGCCACGAAGGACAACCTTCTTAAGAGAAAAGTAGCAATAGACTCGTATTGTCCAATTTGTGAAAATGTAGAGGAAACTATCTACCATATATTGTGGTCTTACCCTTTGGCCATGGACGTGTGGGGTACGAGTAAGAGAATTTTTCACAAATCTGTGGTGCCTGGTCTAGATTTCTTCCTCGTGGTGGAGGTATTTTTTGAAAAATGCACGGAAGAGGAGTTGATTTTGTTTGTGCGTACAGCAAGGATGCTTTGGCTAAGGAGAAATGAGTATGCCTTTAATGGGCTTTTCCTAAACCCAGCAAACTTACTAAGGGTGGCACAAAAATTAGTAGATGAATTCCTAAGTATCATAAGGGACGAACACGAGAATGAGAAGAGAAGTGACGTAATTCTACTAGAAAAGTGGAAGGCACCTGCAGCTAGATGGCATAAAGCCTATTAGGATGCATCATTGGACCATTCAAGCAGCCATTTGGGTGTGGGCATTGTGATTCGTGACCAGGCGAGTGTTGTAAAGGGAGCAAAAGGCATGCACATGCAAGGACTTATAGAACTAGGCACAGCAGAAGCAATGGCAGCATATCATCTGTCATGTTCAATAAGGAGGTAGGTGTCACTCATCTCATCTTTGAAGGGGACGCTACAAGTTTGTTTGAGATTGTGTTTGAGAAATAGAGTTTTTAAGTTAAAAACGCTTTTGGGCAAAATCTTCAAAATGAAGCTTTTGTCAAAAGTGCATTTTGGCTAGGGATGATCATGCGGTTGTAGTTAGCGGTTAGTGGCTAAAATCGCTAACCACTAACCATTAAGTGGTTAACTACCCAGTTAGCAGTTAACGGCATTAGGATAACCTTTTTTACTAACCGCTTTGTTTAGGCTTTCTTTTTGGGCCGAATTTGAAAATTAGACTTTTTCTAGGCTCACTTTAAATGTGCCGGAAAGATCCTCTTACAACCTCACTAATGGCTTGCAGCAAGAAAGCAAAACCTGAAATAGAGACAAGGACGAGGTAAGTTAGAGACAGAGACTGGGAAGAGGTGAGAAAGAATCATGGTTGACGAGAACCATGAGACAAAGCAGCCTACAATAAGAGAGAGACAAGAGACGATGGGTCGAGGATGACAATGAGAGAGCAATGAAAGACAACAAGTTGAGGATGGTAGCAAGTCAAGGACGACAACGAAAGAGCGACGAGAGACAGTGTGAGAGGTGAGGCTTGCAGCAAAGGCAAAGGCTGAGAAAATTTGAAAACTTGTATAAACTAGGTTTAGGTTAGAATGAGATGAATATTGTATATATAGGAGTTATATTATATATAATTATATATTATAAAAATATAATATTATATATATTGCAAGAAGGGTTTTATCTATGATGCCACATGGGGGAGGGAGAAAGAGTGTCGAGACATCATTAATGGGTACGAAGAAAAAAAGGGCTGCTACCCGATACATGGCAAAATTGTAAGAAAAGAAATGAAAGAATGCCAATATCACGGTGCCATAAAGAGAATGTGGGTACGGTGGGGAAAATCATTGAAGAAATACCTAAGGCCCTAAAAGCTATCCAAGAAAAAGAAGAGGTACTAGAAATGGGTGAACTGTAAAAGATAAAAGGAGAGATAACGTCCTTGCTGGACAAGGAAGAACAAATATGGCAACAAAAATCCAAGGCATTGTGGTTGAAAGAAGGGGATCGTAACACAAATTTTTTCCATGCTAGTACGAAGCAAAGTCAAAGCCATAATCAAATTCAAAAAATTCAAGATGAGGAGGGATGTTTGTGGGAGTCAGGAAGGGATTGGAGGTAGAACATTGATGAGTGCTAAATAGTATTTATTTGGACCCCTTAATTTATGTTTGTTAAAGCCCTTAGCCTTGTTATTTTCTAATGTTTTTGCTTGTTTTACCATTTTATTGAGTTGTAGGTCCTTAACATTGGAATGCTATAAAGGTGGGAAAAAGCAAGGAGTCCTTGCCTGTGCGATCAAGCGCACAGACTCACGATCGAGCATGCCTGCGATTGAATGTGTGGACCAGGATCGAGCGCACCATGATCGAGTGCATCCATGTACACCCGAGACTCATGCGTTGCCCTAGGTCATCGCATTCTCTGCTGCGCCATGGGATATTGGAGCGGTTACATATGATCGAGTGCAAGCCCTACGATCGAGCGCACCTTCTCTTTCTAGACAACATACATTTTACTATAAATAGGACCACTTGTGTAAATTTTAAGACTTATGTTTTTCTGGGTGTATTTTGAGAGCAGAGGCCACTGTTGGCCCTGCTCAGCCTCTATTAACATCAAACTTTACTTGCTTTATTTAAATTAATGCTTTGTTTTAGTTTCATTGTGTCTCTCTTTAGCATGGGAGGCTAAATCTTCAACTAAGGTTGAAGATGAAGCCTCACCTTTAATTTTATACTTGTTTTTACATTAAGTTCATTTAATATTGTTTACTTGTTTCAATTCAGTTTATTGATGAGATCATGATTGATTGTGCCGTAGTTGTTTATTCATTGTGTTTTGTCCGATGGATACATTTCATCTTTTGATTTAAGTTTATTTATCCATTGTCTTTTGTGTTAACCACATTCACATTGGATCATTTGAACTAAATTGGATATGTTTTGTCTTTTGTTAAAAGGATGGATTCTTTGAATCTTTCAATAGGCACAATAGAGCATGCTTTGATTATAATAGATAGACAGATGAGTGAACTTAGTGTATTTAACTTGTGTTTTTTATTTGGTGAGGCAGAGTCTTAAATCTTAGTATTTACGTTGATTATTCTCTAGTTTAAATTTATATTTAATACAAACACCCACTTTTGGAACTAGGTTAAAATAGAATTTATCTAAACTTAGGATCATTTTTAAACAAAACTCGATTCTTTGTGGGTTTGACCTCGCACTTGCACACCGCTACACTGGAAAACGATTCATGCTATTGCGAGTACTTATTTTTGTATGATCAAATATTATAGCAAGTTGTTTACTATTGAAGGATCCAAAGACATGCCTAGGTGCTTGCGGGCTATAACTCACAAAGTCTTTGAGGAGATGAACAAAACCCTCTTGGCTGAATTCATTGCAAAGGAGATATGCTCAGCCATTTAGTAAATGCCGCCACACAAAAGCCCAAGTCCCAATGGTTTTATGGCAAGCTTTTTTAGCAAAATTGGGCCATTGTGGGAACTAAGGTTTGCAACTCTGTATTGGCTATTTTAAATTTTGGAATAATGGATGCTAATTTTAATTATAGCTATATTGCTCTTTCTCCAAAGAATACCAATCTAGTGTGTGTGAATGAATTTCAGCCTATTAGCATGTGCAATGTAGCTTATAAAATTGTATTGAAGGTTTTGGCAAATAGGTTGAAGCTCATTTTACGTGATATCATATCTCCATCCCAGAGTGCGTTCATGAATAACATATTGGCCAATTACGAGACTTTACATACTATCTAGTCCTGAATGTGGGGGAAGGAGGAATTTTTGGTGGTCAAATTAGATATGAGCAAAGTCTATGACTGAGTGGAATGAGGGTTTCTGGAGAGTGTGATGAAATGGTTGGGATTTGCAGGGAGATGTATAAATCTTATTATGATGTGTGTTAAATCTACCAACTATTCAATATTGGTAAATGGTAGCCTTATAGGACACATATACCCTACTCGGTGCATTAGGCAAGGGGATCCTATTTAACCATATTTTTTCCTTTTGTGTGTTGAAGCGCTTAGCTCTCTTCTAGATCGAGCTAAGCAAAAAGGATACCTCGGAGGTGTACCAACTTTGAAAAGAGGACCCAAGATTAACCACCTTATATTTTGCAGATGATAGTTTACTATTTTGCAGGGCAGATCTAAACCATTTGCACCAATTATCAAAAATTCTTGGTATCTATGAGATTTAATTTGGACAAAATTAAATTGAGCAAAAAATTCTATATTTTTCAGTAGAAATATGGAGGAGACATGTCGCATCCAAATTCTAGAAGTCTCAAGAATCCCGATCTCTCAAAGATATGAGACATACTTGGGGCTACCTACTTTTGTCAATAAATCTCATGCGAAGGCTTTTGCAATTATTGAAGGTAGAGTATGGAAGAGGTTAAGGGATTGGAAGTTAAAATTTCTCTTGCAAGCTGATAAAGAAATATTGCTCGAGGCAGCAATCCAAGCAATCTTTACATATAGCATGAGTGTCTTCCTTCTACCAAAAGCTTTTGTGTATGGAGATAAAATTTGCTCATGTAGAAGTTTTGGTGGGGACATAAGGAGAACGATAAACGGATTCATTGGATGAGTTGGGAGAGTGGGACTACCCAAGGTGGCCGGGGGGATGGGATTTAAGGTCTTGGTATGTTTCAAGAAAGTATTACTAGCCAAATAGTACTAGAGAATATGGCAACACCCGGATAGTTTGACGGCAAAAATTATGAAGGCAACATATTTTCCAAGATGCTCAATTTTGAAGGGTTAATTGGGGTCAAAACTCTCTTTTGCATGGCGGAACGTTCATGGTACATGGGACCTTGTAAAAAATAGGGTGATGTGAAGAATCGGGAACGGAGCTAGTGTCAATATATGGGGAGATAGATGGGTTCCTCTACCACATATGTATTAGGTTTACTTTCCACCAACAATTTTATCAACTAAGGTTAGAGTGAATCAACTTATTGACCAAGAAACCAAGTGGTGGGACACATCTTTACTTAACAATATTTTTAGCCTTGAGGAGGTACAGGCCATTCTCTCACTACAGGTGAGTCTTACCAACCAAGCGGACAAGCAAATATGGAGAAGAACTGAAAAGGGCATATTCACTGTGCACAGTGCTTACCATCTAGCAAAGGAGATGGAGAATTTACTAAAAGTGAAAGGATTAAAACAGAATCTCCAAAGTAATGTGTGGTGAAGTCTTTGGAAGATGAATATGCCCAATGAAAAAAATTTATGTGGCGAGCATGCCATAATTTACTTACCACGAAGGACAACCTTCTTAAGAGGAAAGTAGCAACAAACCCGTATTGTCCAATTTGTGAAAATGTAGAGGAAACTGTCTATGATATACTGTGGTCTTGCCCTTCGGCCACGGACGTGTGGGGTACGAGTAAGAGAATTTTTTAGAAATATGTGGTGCCTGGTCTGGATTTCTTCCTTGTGGTGGAAGTCTTTTTTAAAAAATGCAAGGAAGAGGAGTTGATTTTGTTTGTGCGTACAACAAGGAAGCTTTGGCTAAGGAGAAATGAGTATGTCTTTAATGGGCTTTTCCTAAACCCAATGAACTTACTAAGGGCGGCACAAAAATTAGTAGATGAATTCCTAAGTATCATAGGGGACGAACACAAGAAGGAGAAGAGAAGTGACGTAATTCTGCTAGAAAAGTGGAAGGCGCTGACTGCTAGATGGCATAAAGCCAATTAGGATGCATCATTGGACCATTCAAGTGGCCATCTGGGTGTGGGCATTGTGATTCATGACTAGGTGGGTGTTGTAAAGGCAGCCAAAGGCATGCACATGCAAGGACTTGTGGAACTTGCCGTGGCAGAAGCAATGGCAGCATATCATGCTATCATGTTCAGTGAGGAGGTAGGTGTCACTCATCTCATCTTGGAAGGGAACACTAAGAGTCTGTTTGGGATTATGTTTGAAAAATAGAGCTTTTAAGTTAAAAAATGCTTATGGGCAAAATCTTTAAAATGAAGCTTTTGTCAAAAGTGCGTTTTGGCTAGGGTTGATCATTGTAATGCCCCAAGAATTAATTAACTAGTAATTAATTCCACGGTTCGTCTCCCAGCCTTGTTCCACTCCGAACAAGACCTCCGGGACCTCTACTCCTAAAAAACAAAGGATACTAAGTAGTGGAAGTAATAAAGTACTATAAACATTAATCAGTATAACCAAAGATCATCAAAGCAGCGGAAATCATACTATATACATCAGTATAAGGGATCCATGCTAAACCTTAATATGCAAGCAAGCATGCATCAAGCCCTAATACCTACAACATAACTCAAAAGTACTAGTTACCATGAGTACCTACTTAAGGTTGCAATAAGTCCTCAAGCATCTCCTAGATCAAATCCTCCACAAGAACCGGATGCTTCACGGTATCCACTATCTATAACAACATAATCATACATATGGAGAAAAAAAGGGAAATAATACAAGGGTAAGTCCGACGACTTAGTGAGTAAAAATCCACATAACGTACCCATCATTAATTTGTGGATTCTTTTATTTATAAAACACAGGCAACATTATGAGATAACAGTTATCATGTAGGTGATATATATATATAATATAATATAATATATGCTTATAATTTATGAGTAACAGTAATAGTTCAACAATATGGTCTACCCGAGATATTACCCCTTCTCAATAGGGTTGACGTTGTCCCGAGGGACCTGTAGTACAATGTCAGTGCCCCAACCATTGCATGAAACATACCATATGTAGCATTAGTGGCACGACCGGTTCAACCCCGGGTGGCCCACACCACTAATGACGTCCATCCTATAATGACCATCCATTGGGAATGGCTACATCATTGGATCCAAAGCCCCCACGCACACACACATTGACCATAAAGCTACCCAATATAGTAAACCCATAGCCATTATACCGCACATACCAGTGTACCATGTCATACAATACAATTAGTCTTATCAGTCTTTTACATGCACAGTTTTATAAGTCTCATTATTATCTTGTTAACAAACACACGTTTTCACAAAAGAGAGATCCCCGTAGTTCCAAAATGTATTTCATGAGAGTTGCAAAATATGTATGTTTGATATATATAAAATAGATATGCAATGCAGGAAAAGTAACAACAAAGCATCCATGTGAGTTTGTACTCACCCGGGCAATAAAGCTCCTTCATGTAATTCCCTTGAGGCTCTATAACCTCGAATATTGAGAAAAGACCTATCATCAGTTTTGTTTCTACTAAAGCAACTCTATAACAAGGAAACAAAAGCTAAGGGATGGCTGGTGAAAATAGGGTTTCCCTGTAACACTCTAACCGTATGTCCGAGCTCGAGGCCGTACGTCCACTGTGTCATGACGGGCCGTACGTTTGGTCACAAGACCGTACGTTTGCTCCAACGTCTTTTAGGGAGAACCTCATTTTCCCTCCACTGTCCGCCTATTCTCCCACTCCTAAGGCCAACAAAGGCTACCTAAGGCCTCCTAACTTAGATCGAAACCTCCAAGCAAATAAACAACGCTAAGCTTAACAAAACGCTAGCCTAGGCAATATTAAAGCATAACTAAGCTAACAACTACAACTAGCAACGTAGAACTATAATCAAGCAGCATAATGACGTATTAAAAAGCTAAGGAAATCGAGCATTACCTCCTTGAAGCAAAACCTCAAGAGTTCCTCCTCCGGCAACATCGAAACACTCATGAAACCTTACAAACACTCACAAGACGGTCTACCAATAGCTTGGGGGCGAAGAAAGGGGTTGAGGGGCAGAATAGGTGTGAAATGGGCGAGGGGTGAATGGGTATTTATAGGGCTAGAAAGCAGCGACGTCAGGCCAAAGTGGCGTATGTCCAGTACTATTACACAGTGGTCCAAAGGCTATCTTGTACGTCTAGGTATTAATGGAGGGTATTCCAAAAAGTAGTGTACTTCGGTACTTTTGGCATATGTCCGTTGTACTATTCACAGGGTACGGCTATACTATTTGCAAAGCGTACGTTCACACTACAGACAATAGCGTACGTCTGGGGTTTCAATGTACGTCCACATTAAAAGACAAGAGTGTATATCCACCAACCCTAGCGTACGTCTAGGATAAAAAACAAACCAGAAGACAAATTCCCAAAATGCCCTTCTGACTGATCCTTGTGACCCAAAGTCCAAATAAACCCTTTAACTAAGCTACTTATGCTTAGTTAAATATTTGAATCACTACATTCTCCTCTCCTTATAAAAATTTCATCCTCGAAATTTCATAACCCCAAAACACAAGAAGAAACATCACTTTAACGTCCTGTAGTTTTACAAGGTTCTTGCTCAACCCGTCCTTGGAAAAATCTTATCCCATTCATCCTTATAGCACTGACCTTCGTCATCCAATATAAAGCGATCCACACCGGCACCCTCACAAGTCATAGCAAATCCATGTGCAAGTCACCAAGGATGTTGTAGTCGATATTACCCATACTATATCAATCATCGTTAGACCTATGACTCCTAAATACACTAACACAAGTCAAGTCTATGGGTATCTTTGACATGATTCCATACTTCCTAGCTAAAAGCAACTTTACCTTAATTGACTACTCTTAGAGAATCCAAATGTAATGGTTACCCAAAACCGTGACAGATAGGCATACAATCCAAAAGAAATTAGTCATTCGAATAAAATCCTTGAACCTCAATGTGCCAACATCATACTCAATGTTTCCTACACTATCAGTCCTCAACAATCTCGATACCCAAGTCAAGTAATTCCACATACAGTCCGGGTCAATGGGTATCCAAGCCATAACCCTATAGAGGAAAACAAACTCTTTCCTTATATGACTATCCTTTAAACCAAAACAAGGATAGGTATACTGTCTAAGTATAATCTTGAGAAAATAGTTATCAGGTCTAGGGGTAAGGCAACCATGTATGCCAACCTCCCCTTCCTCCTCAAGTCGCATCACTTCCCTCATCGATGACATCTTAAGGGACATACAATCTCCTACTTCGTGTTCCGAAGGTCATCCCTAGTTATCGGCATAACTCTCCTGCCAACCCTAGGATGCATTCATCCTTCATTCAACATTAAGCACTTCAATCATTTTAGGCCCCAAAGTTGTTTCCTTCCAACGTTGTCCTAATACCAAGGCAATAACACTTAACTCCATAAAGTGCTTCGTAAGGTGAAAATCCAAAAGTCGCCTGTAACGAACTTGATGAAAGGTAGGTACTAAACTCCAATCCTAACCTCTCCTCGTCCTTGTACATCTTGGTACTTCCAGAATGTACAATATATGGAGAATGATGAGTCTTGCTCAATATCTCCTTCCTTAGTCCTTCACCTTCCGACACACACTCATGGGTGAGCAACCCAATATCCTTAAGGCAAAACCCTTATGCCTTAACAATTGCCTAATCTTGGTGCACTCAGTGTCCTCCAACTAAGCAACAAGCAATCCTAACCCAACCACCAAGTTAGATAAGCGTGCAAACACACCCTCATCTACCACTCCTATTCCCATCCTAGCAAATTCCATAACCAACTAAGGTTGGGAAATTCCAAGAGTGATAAGCTATTGGATTAAGGTCGTCACCTTTCTACTCAACACATCAGCCACTATGGCAGCCTAATCATAACCCTTAGATCAGCTCTAGCCACCTCCTTGTCTCCACAGACAACTGCACCCGAGAACTCCTTTGTCCATTCAAGAACAAAAAGATTCTCTATAATCTCTTGGCTCTTAAGTAACCCAAAATCATGTAATCCATACAAGATCCATGGGTACAAGATTCACTAATTGCCTATAATCAAAATCCAAGTCCAAAAATATAATGCTTTAACATACTTCTAATGGGCAATTAACAAAATCAAGAATCCTATCATCAACACATCAACAAAGCGTAACAAGCATCCTGCATTAACAAAACTCTTAGTTAATGTTACACTTTTAGGTCCAAAACCCCAAAACAAGTGCAAGCACAAAACAAAAGACAATTGGTTGTTGTACGAACAAACATCCACTAACCCAACCCTTAACTACAAAATAAGGCAAACTCACATGTCTTAACAACTCTAGTGGTTACACTTAACCCTTGTCTTGCCATCAATTCCTTCCAGGTGGACTAGTACCATTCCTTTTGGCCTTGTTGTAGGTCCAAATGAAGTGTCCCACCTTGCCACATCCGTAGCACAAATTTTTCATTGATTTGCATTTCCCAAAATGTAGTCTGCCACACCTATGGCACCGATGACACTTTTCCTTCTTGGAATGCAACTCTCAGGATGTACTCCTCCTTAAGCTCCATGAGTATTCCTGACAAAACTCTTCCTTGAATCGAGTCCACAAAATGGCCTCCTCACTTCCTAATTCCATTACCAACGAGTTCCTCTTAGCATACCACCATCGCCTTGCTTCTCCAGAGAACTTGTAGGCTGCGTACTTGACTCTTTGCTTCTCAATGCAATCCATAACTCGTAGTAGCTCCTCCAAACTCATAAGCCACTCTCTCGCTTTTCCAGAGTTCAGTTCCCTTAAACATAGGAAATGATGCTCATAGAACTCCTTGAAAGAGCAACCTTTACTTCGACTTGGAGTAGGGACTTCTCGTACGTTGACCAAAGCTTCCACAAGATGACTTGCCATAGCTTACAATGCTTGGATAGCATCCAAAACATTCCTGATAAGCGTTGAATATTGCACATTCAAGCCCCTTAACTCGTATATATTAATTCCTTAGCTTTGTTATTTGCTTGATTTTGTTTTGTTTTTGTGTTTCAAGTCAAATGCAAGAGTTCCATTGAAAATTGGACTAAAAGGGACAAGTTGGAGCCATTCTATACCTGGAATCAATTGCTCATGCACAGGATCGGCGCCAAAGCGATCGAAACATACAGGATTGAGCAATTGCACCGATCGAGCATACACCCCTAGGATCGGCGGCACACTCTACATCTTCTTGGTTTCATTAGGGTTTCTAGGGTTTCACAGTTCCTATAAATATGCCTTAAAACATTGTAAAAGGGTCGGTTTTTCTAGAGCTAAAATTGCAGCAAATTATCATTGGAGCTTAAAGATCATGAGCGGCTAAACCCCTTTGTAGGGTATCGATGTAAAGCTCTCCAAGCACAATGGTGATTGTATTTGATTTTAGTTATTCAATTTATGTATGTTGATTGCATGACTATGAGAATTGCAACTATTGATTTATGTTCCTAATATTAAATGCAATTGTTCTTAAGTTACAAAATCAATATTGTGAAATTCTTTTCTTGTCTTAGAAATTATTTTGCTTTTTTTGAATTCAAATCAACCTTATTTTCTGTGATTATAAGGTTGATGGTTATGCAATGGGTCTTAATGGACATATGATTAATAGGATTAGATAGATCATGCTTAGGGAAGACGGGACGTACTACACCCTAGTCTAGTGTAATTTAGGTAGACAATCTGTGCCAACCAAAGATGGGTTATGCTATTTCATTAATTATATGAAACTTATTAACGGATTTTATAATTTACACTTAGGGAAGACAGGTCATGCCGCATCTTAGTGGTTAGGTGAACGATCCGTACTAACCAAAGATAGATTATCATTATTCTTTAATATTGTATTTTCTTGGTTCTTTTATAACATGCATATTATGAATTTCTAGAATTAAATATAGTTAACCATTGTTGTGCGGATTGTGGTGAAATCGGTACCTTACTCCCTCTCTCTCATATATTCACTTTTAGTATTACGTTTAATTTTACACTTTAATTTACACAACAAATCAAACCTCTTTTATTTAATTAGGTTAAATTTTGTCTTTCGAATTTAATAACGAAACCCTATAGTCCTTGAGGTTCGACACCCTCAATATAGCCCTATCCTACAGGATTCGTCCTATTACGAGTGGTAATTTTATTATTGATATTTTTTGTCACAAAAATACTACATCAATTTTTGGCGCCGTTGCCGAGGACTGTTTAATGGTTTAGTTATTAAATTTTAAGGATTAAGTTTAGCTTGATTTTTTTATTTTGTTTTTCTTTTCGTTATTTTTAATTTTTAGATTTTAATTTCTCTTTTCAAGTTCACGTTCAGCTCCATAGGTGCCCGTTTCTGTAACTGCGATCGATCACAGCCCGTGTGCGATTGAGCACAGGTCTGCACACAACAAGTTGTGCAATAACCTTCGCCTCTGATCGCTCCCTCTTGGCACGATCGACGCCCACAGTGCGATCGAGCGCACTCCTAATAGAACCTTCTACAACCTCATTCTAGCCCATCTAAGGGCCATTTGTGAGCTTTTACTTTCTGTTTTCATTTTTTATTTAAGTTTTTTATTTTGTTTTTATTTCTTTTTTTGTCTTTATTTTCTATTTTTATTCTTGGTTTAGTTTATGTTGGGACGCCGACCTTTGTCCTTGCCATTAATCACTTGTGACCCTGACATTGAACATACTCTTAGACAAATTAGAGCCAAAAGGAATTCTCAATTGTCGAAAGAACACACCACTGATACCATGGCTGGAGCTAATCATGTAGCATTGCAAGATCACTACATCCCTCCCACATACACTACCCCTTCATGTCTTAGGCTACCGGACATCACGGTAACCCACTATGAGATAAAGCCTAGCACCATACAGAGCTTACCTACTTTGCTGGGGCTGACCCATGAAAATCCTTATGACTTCCTCAATGAATTCCAAACAATCTATTCTACCATTCAATTGATAGGATTCACTAAGGATGCCTTAAAGATGCGGCTCTTTATCTTTGCCCTCAAAGATAGAGCCAAACATTAGCTCCAATCTTTAGAGCCTAACTCTATCACTTCTTGGGATCAATTGCAACAAGTTTTTCTCAAGCAATATTTTCCCATAGGAAGGACTAATGACACTAGGAGAGCCATCACTAGTATCACCCAGTATAAGGGTGAACCATTCCATGAGACGTGGGAAAGGCTTAAGGACTTGCTTACATCATGTCCACACCATGCTATCCCCAAATGGCAGCTAGTGCAAAGTTTCTATGATGGTTTGATTGAGTCTAGTAGGAGTATGGTAGATGCATCCTGTGGGGGGACATTTATGTTAAAGAGTGAAGATGAAGCATGGGCTATGTTTGAAAACTTGAGTAACAATTCTCGTCAACAGGTTTCCAATAGACAAAGAGCACCCGCACCTAAAGCACCAAAGACGAAGAGTCTTTTCGAAGTAGGGCATTCTTTAGACATGGCCACCCAAGTAGTTGATGCTATCACCAAGAAGCTGGATCAAATAATGACTGCTGGCTTTGCTCCTACTGCTGCTCACATAAGCACACAACCTAAACCATGCTCATTCTGCTCTAGTACTATGCATCAGATAAATAACTGTCCTACTGCTATAAATTATACTGATGTTTCTAATGAGCAAATCAATGCAACCTACTCCAGACCGGGTAATGATCCGCATTCCAACACTTACATCCTGAGGTGGAGAAATCATCCTAATTTCTCTTGGAAGAGTCCAAATATAGAAAAACTCAGCACAAGGGCCACACAATCAAGCTCAGTCCAATAGGCGGCCCTACAACTCTTCTTCCACATACTAGCCTCCACAAAAGCAATACCATGCTGCCCCACCGCCTTGGGCATATTCTAGTTTTGAATATCGAATGCTGAACATGATGGGTGAGATAATTGGTAGGGTGGGTGAGGTCACCAACATGGTGGGCGAAATAAATGGCAGAGTAGGTGAGATATCTCAGACAGTAAATTCGCATTCTCAATCCATTGCCAAACTAGAGACTCAGGTTAGGCAGATGGCCAACACCCTCAATAGAAAGGAAGAAGAAAAGCTTCCAAGTCAGTCGGTAGTCAATCCTAAAGGGCATTACATGGTGAATGAAGATGCTTCACATCACCAGCAAGTTTAGGCCATCACCACTCTAAGAAGCAGAAGACTGGTTGATAATCAAATGGAGGAAAAGAAGGATGAGCACACTGAAGCTTCACAGACTCTACAGAGGGAAAAAGGTAAGCAAGTGATCAATGATGCATCTACATCAGCTACCCCCAATTCAGAGACACCATATGAGCCCCAAGCCCCATTCTCAGAATTGCTCAAGGCACCTTCTCACTTTGGAAAACAAGGAGAGAAAATACAAGCGATGATGGAGGTGTTCAAACAAGTGAAAATCAACATCCCTCTCCTAGATGCCATCCAGCAAGTGCTTGCCTATACCATATTCCTGAAGGATCTTTGTACTTAGAAGAATAAATCCAGAAATCACATTCCCAAGAAAGTCCTCCTTACTGAGCATGTGAGTTCCCTGATTCAGCACAACACCCTTCCAAAGTTCAAGGATCCCAGAGCCCCTACAATTTCATGCATCATCGAACAAAAGAAAATTGATAAAGCACTCCTAGATCTGGGAGCCAGGGTAAATTTACTGCCATATTCAGTATATCAGCAACTTGGCCTAAGGGAGCTAAAGCCCACCATAGTGATTCTACAGCTAGCTAACCGGTCTATCAAGAAACCCAGAGGGATTGTAGAGGATGTCATCATCAAGGTAAATAAGTTCTTTTACCTAGTGGACTTCATCGTTCTAGACACCGAGCCTATTCCCTATCCTAAGAGGCTGATTCCGATCATACTTAGGCGTCCTTTCTTAGCCACGGCCAATACATGCATCAATTGCCGATGGAGTCATTGAGATTTCATTTGGAAATATAAAGGTCAAGCTAAACATCTTCACTGCATTCCAGCATGCCTCTAATCAAAATGAGTGTTTCTTTGTGGACGACATTGAAGAGTATGTAGAAGAATCACTTCCTAGTCTTTGACTGATGATCCGTTGGAAACTTGTTTAACCCACTTTTGCTTTGAAGATTTCGACACTGACCAGTACAGTGACGAGGTCCATGATTTGCTAGAGATAGCAGCCAATGCAGAGTTTCATCCATGGAGAATATCAAAGGAACCCTTGCCTCTGCCATCAAGCACTCCTCCCATTCCTTCCCTTAAGTCTCCACCGAAGCTTGAGTTGAAGCCCCTGCCAGATAAGCTAAAGTATGCCTTCCTTGGTTCTAATGACACCCTTCTAGTCATTATTGCTTCAGATCCACAAAAGGACCAGGAAGATAATCTGTTAGAAGTGTTGAAGAGCATAAAGAAGCCATAGGGTGGACTGTAACAAACTTAAAAGGAATTGATCCATCCATCTATATGCAGTGGATCCATCTAGAAGAAAGAGCCTGACCCTCCCGGGAAGCACAACGTCGACTAAATCCCAACATGAAAGAGGTTGTGATGAAAGAAGTAGTCAAGTTGTGTGATGCTGGCATCATCTATCCCATCTCAGACAACAAATGGATCAGCCCTATTCAAGTGGTTCCAAAGAAGTCCGACCTTACAGTGGTAGAGAATGCAGCTAAAGAGTTGATTCCACAATGCACAACCATAGGATGGCGTGTTTGCATTGACTATCGAAAGCTTAACTCCCACCAACGAATTTTGCCAAGCTTATGAGAAATGTCAATGCCTAGGAGCTATGTCTCGGAGAGATATGATGCCATTGAACCCCATCCTCATAGTTGAAATTTTTTATGTCTGGGATATTGATTTCATGGGCCCCTTTCCACCATCTTTTGGGTATGAGTACATTTTGGTAGGGGTAAACTATGTCTCAAAATGGGTAGAAGTCGTGGCCACCAAGACCAATGATCACAAGGTGGTAGTGAAATTCATTCAAGCCAACATCTTCAGCAGATTCGATACTCCTTGAGCCATCATCAGTGACGGAGGTAAGCACTTCTGCAATCGGTTTCTCAAAACCTTGCTTCTTGATCGTACCAAATTTAGGTACTCGCAATTGTACGAACTGCAGCTCGTATAGCGTTTGCACAAGTACCGAGATCAAACCACAAGGAACCGTGTATTACTTTAAACGAAAGTAACTTTGAGTCTAGGTTAGTGTTATTTTAACCTAGCTCCACAGTGGGTGTTTGTGACAACTTTAAACTAAATTATCGCAGAAATGTAAACAAAATAAAGATACCAAGGTTGAGGTTTTCACCTCACCATTTCAACAATGTGAATTGAAAATGCTAAGCTAATACATCCGTCTATCGATTAGAAATAAAACTAAATCTCTTGCACCTATCAAAGGATTCAAGGAATCCGTCCATTTGACAAAAGACAAACCATAAACGGTTTAAGGCCCAAAGGATCCAAAGTGAATGTGTTAAGACACAAACTACTATGGATAAATGGGCGTAAACCGAATGATGGAATGTATCTATCGGACGAAAAACCAAAAATAAACGACTACGGTGCAATCTCACTTGGCTTTGTCACCAAACCAAGTGAGAAACGATTTAAGAAGCAAATAACTAACGGAATGAAGTAACTTAAACATAAGCAATAAACATAGAATTCATGGTGAGGCTACATCCTCAACCTTAGTTGAGGATTTAGCCTCCCATAAGTAAGGGAAGCGTAAATAAACAAAAGTAAAGCATTATATTTAAACTAAAGTAAATAATTACAAAGAAAAGGGCAGAGCAAGGCCAACAGTGGCAAACTGCTCTAAAAAATACGCCCAAAGTAAAAGCTCTCGACCAAATGAACTTAGGGTCCTATTTATAGGCAGGTCGACCGTCGCACACTACCGTTCAACGCACCAATTATTTGTGGTCGAACGTAGGGTATGCGGTCGACCACAAATAACTGCTAAGGCAGCTAGAGTTGACTGGGCATGCGTTCGACCACTGCTCCTGTGCGACTGTGGGTGCGTTCAAACGCACTAAGTGTCGTCGAACGCACTTTGGCAGGAACCAACTTCTTCACTTCAAGTCCACTTTGCCCTTCGCTAGCCATGTTTTAATGCAATGACCTGCACAACACAAAACACTAAAAACACTAAAAATAATTAGATATTAATAGTGCTAAAGGCTTAACAAATATAAGTTAAGGGGGGTCCAATGTACAATATTTGACACCGATCAAATACCCCCAAACTTACATTTTGATAGTCCCTTAGCAAAACAAAATGAAAACACAATAAAAACATAAGTCCACTTTTGTGGGAAAGCGATTGCATTGAGCGTATGCAACAAGCCTTTTAAACCTTTAGGAGTTCCCTAGAGGACGAGTGAAGTCTCGTGAGGGTTTTTCAGGAATGATACCCACAAACATTTGTGCAAACATTTTATTCTCAATCATGCAAAAATATATCAATTATGGTTTAAATTCAAAAGCAAGCTTAATCAAACAAACACTATCTTCACAATTTTCAGGGAATTATCAATCAAGATACAAACATGGCATTATCAGATACAAAAATCAATTCTAGTGAAAGTGAGATTAGCACAAAAATATGGGACTTCAAAATTAATCTTAGTCATGTATGCTTCGACACTCAAAGTTCATTAGACAACACATCAAAAATAATAACCAAGGCTCATCAAGCTTTTATTTTATTTTATTTTATTTTATTATTTTTTTTTATTACATAGCTTCATTAAGCTTTCTAATTGACCCATGTATCAAGTGTTAAGTCAATGACTCCCAAACCAAATGGTTTTAGGGCATTAGGTGTAAAAACACCCCTAAGGACCTACTAACTCAAGTCAAAAAGGCTACGAAGCTTGCTAACCACGTCTAACTTCTCACTTTTTTACGCGAATTACTCATTGCTTAATGAGGCAAGAGATCCGGTTACTCGGCAAAAAGCTCAAAATGATCATCATTTTTTTTAAATGAACCATGGTTATCATTCCAAAGGGTTACCTAATTGCATTTAAGCATACCAAACTAACATGACCAAAATCAAATTTTATCCCACAAATTACGTGCCAATTGTGCTCGTGAAACTCAAATTGAACTATAATATCTCATTATGCCAAGAAAGTAACATAACTGAAATTCCCTTAATCAAAGCGATCATATGTTCATCAAATTAAGCACACCAATGAAAATAAACCATAATTGAAATAACATGCATAATTAAAAACACAATGTGCACAAAATGATAAAAATACCCCCAAACTCAAAAATCGCACTGTCCACAGTGTGCGGATATGGAAAATATAACAATAATGCAGGGAGATAAAAATAACCAAGACGTCATGATGATGTCACAGGGCTGGTGGTGGTGCCGCAGGTCCCGAGGCTGGTGGCAGCCTGTCTAAAATGGCTCGGAACATCTCCTGGACCTCGAGCCTGTCCTGACGAGCATCCCTCTGCAAATCTGCAAATTGAGATCGTATGTCCCGGATCTGAGATCGTATGTCCATAAGGGTGTCCTGGAAGTGTAATAAATCGAGGCTCTAAGCATGATCCCCTCCTCGTACTCCTCGCTCCTCTGTGCGCTCTCTGGGTCGTGCCATAATCCGCCATCTCTGGAATGTCCATGGGCTCTGGCTCTGGTGCAGGTGGAGCTCTCTGCATGTGGGACAAACTTTGGTGCCACTGAATGGGGCCAAAGTATGGGCTTTCAGTGATTGGCCCGTCCGTTGGTGTGCCTCTAATCCCTATCTTTCTCAGAATATGAGTGATGAGAAAAGGGAAAGACAATCCCCAAGTCTTCGTGTGCTCAGCTCCTCAATGGTGCACTCCTTCATAGAATTTTTGGATCGGACGCCAGATAATCTCAGGAATGGAACACCAGAATCCTCTGTGGAACGAGTAGAGGGCACTGAGGAATAGGTCCCGCCTCTATATCTTGTGTCCCAAAGGACACACATTTCTATACAGCTCCATGTCAATAAATAGAAGATTTGAGGAATCTTCATCTTGCGGCTGCATTCTAGCGATCATTGACATATTGCCCCTCACACATATCGGATACGATGTCCTCGAGTGTGAGCATGGAAGGGCACTCAAGCCAGGGGATGTTGATCGGTGCCTAAAAGTGCTTATTTGGACCCCTTAATTTATATTCGTTAGGACTTTAGTATTGTTAATATCTAATTATTTTTAGTGTTTTTAGTGTTTTGTGTTGTGCAGGACATTACATTAAATCATGGCTAGCAAAGGGTAAAATGGACTTAAAGTAAAGAAGTGGTTACTACCAAAGTGCGTTCGACCGCACTTGGTGCGTTCGAACGCACTCACGCGGATGCCAGACCATGGATCGCCCGCAAGAACCACATGCCGCACACCCTTGGGCCATGGGCAGCACCCACGGTCGCACGCAGCCCAAACCATTAACGGTTATCTGCGTTCGAGCGAGATCTGCGATCGAACGCCGCACGTCACCCTAGCATCCGGCAGTTATTTGCGGTCGACGTGTGCCCCTTTCATTGACCACAAATAATCTGCGTTCAACGCAGTAGTGTCGTTGAGCGCACTCAATGTCCCAGCCTATAAATAGGACCTCATGTATTCTTTTGTTTTTCACGTTTGGGAGGTGCCTCTAGGGCCCAAAGCCCTTTGTTTTTCCACTGTAAATCCCTCATAAATTGTCATTTATTTAATTTATGTTTTATTTTACTTTTATTTAGTCTCTTATTCCCTTCACTTTAGATTTACTTAAATGCTTTTATAGTTAGTTTTACGTTTAATCCGTTTATTATTTGCCATGCTAGTTCGTTTCGGTTTAATTTCGTGACAAAGTTGCATCGATTGTGCCAGATTGTTTGGTCATAGCGTTTGGTCCGATGGATACATTTCATCGTTAGGGCTACGTCCATTTATCCATTGTAGTTAGTGTTAAATCACTTTCACATTGGATCCTTTGGACCTAGACCTTTCATATTTTGTCTTTTGTCAAATGGGCGCGTTTTGATTATTTCAATAGGCGATAGGACTTACATAGGGTGGCATGCATGAACTAGCGTGACACTAGAACATGCATTGCTTTTAATCGATAGACGGATGTTTAATTAACTATATATTTAAATATATATTCATGTTTAGTTTGTATTATTCTGTCATTTAGACGGAAATATGAACAATGTGTTAACGCTCAGAGTATGCCTTGTAGCATAAATGTTTAATGAATATGAGCTAAGCATGTTTATATGTGAATTAATTTATTGTGAGGTGGATTAGGGACTTTTAGTTATTTTTTATTTCTTTATTTTATTGCATTTTAATTTAGTTTATTTTAATGCATGCCACGTGTTCGATAGTGGGACTAGGTTAAGATAGGATTAGTTTAGGCATTTAAAAGTTGATTTTTAGCAAAGCCGATTCTCTGTGGGTTCGACACTCGCACTTGCACATCCACTCTATTACGATCGACTCGTGCAATTGGCGAGTACTATTTTTGGTACGACCAAATTTTGGCGCCATTGCCGGGATTGGTGTTTTGTTGAAATTGATTTTTCTTGCTTAGATTAATTTTATCTTTCTACTAGTTATTTTAATTTCTGCAATTATTTTATTTATTTCGTGCTTTTGTATAGATAAAATTCAAAAAAAAAAAAAATATTTTGCACTGCACGTTTGAATGTACTCCTGTAAAGTTTGAACGTGCACTAGGCGCTGCGTTCGACCCTGCCTTGGTGAAGTTCGACCGCAGCACCCTTCACTCACGCAATGCACTGCACGCATGCGTTCGAACGTGCTTGCATAAGTTCGAACGCATGCCGCTTCACACACACACGCACCTGCACGAGTACGGTCGAACGTACCTATGGACGTTCAAACGTACTCGATTTTAGGCCAGCGTGACCTGCTTTTAGGTCACATTTTTCCGCCTCTCCCCCACTTTCCAGCAGCCGTACAAACAGCCCCCTTCCCTCTCCTCCATCCCTCACCTCCCTAAACATCCAAAATTTGCCATACCTCGCCACCTCCCACCTCCGGCATCCACCTCCCCACCACCATGACACCATCTCCGCCATTCTCCACCGGACCCACTCACCGCCGCCACCCAAATCCCCAAATTTCCCATTTGTCCCCAACCCACCACCCAATTTCTCAAAAAAAACCCCCAAATTTTTTATTTTTTGTTCAATCAAAGGGCACAAATCCACTCTTGGATTGTGCCCCTTGATTCTGTGTTGAGTTTTTTCTGATTGCAGGGGGTTGGAATTGAAATTCAAAAGGGTTCTCCAACCCTTTATTTTTGGGGCGCAAACCAAGTGTTCGACGAAAGTCCCCAACAAACCTCCATCATGCCTAGAGGGCGAGGTTCGTCATCCCGGTCATTAGGATCCCATGCCACTGTTCCTAGGCCGTCTATGGAGAGCCGAAAGCTCTTGTTGGAGAACACTTTTGCTATCAAAGAGGTGTCTTCTCCAACAATGAAGCCACAAGTTGGGCTGTTGAGGAATTGAAGCACCGGGGTTTGAAGAGGCTTTTCAAACCCATCGCTTCCACAGCATACGAGAGGTTGGTCAGAGAGTTTTACACTCATTTGAGGATTGACAGTGACCAGCCGGACACACTTTTCTCTTCCATTGACAGAAGACAAGTGGAGGTGACCATCGAAGATATAGCGGCTGTGTTGAAATGTAGGCATGAGCCGCCTGAGTCAGATATCCCTTGGATTGAGTGCCCCTCCATGCTCACACTCGAGGATATTGTTTCGATATGTGTGAGGGGCAGTATGCCGATGACCACCGGAATGCAGCCAGTAAGACGAAGATTCCTCAGAATCTTCTCTTTATCGACATGGTGCTGTACCAAAATGTGTGTCCTTTGGGACACAAGACTTAGAGATGGGATCTGTTTCTCAGTGCCCTCTACTCATTCCACCGAGGATTCTGGTATTCCATTCCTGAGATTATCGCGCCGATCCGAAAATGTGAGGGAGTACATCATCGGGGGTGGAGCATCTGAGACGGATGGGATTGCCTTTTCCCTTTCTCATCACGCACATTCTGAGGAAGATAGGGATCAGAGGCACATCAGCGGATGGGCCAATCACTGAGAGCCCATACTTTGGCCCCATCCAGTGGCACGCCATCCCACATGCCAGAGGCCGAGCCAGCACCAGATACAGCCACATCGGCAACTGGGAGGCATGACCTATGGACATTCTAGAGACAGTAGCTACTTATGAGATGACATTTGAGCCACAGAGAGAGGCAGAGGAGCAGCCTGAGGAGTACGAGGAGCAGCTAGAGGAGGATGAGGAGTGTATCACGCTCAGACGCTCAGATCTGTTACACTTCCAGGACACCCTCGTGGACATACAATCCCAGATCAAAGACGTACAATTTTATTTTGCAGATTTGCAGAGGGATGTTCGTCAGGACAGACTCAAGATCCAGGAGATGTTCCAAGCCATCATGGACAGACTACCTCCAGCAGCAGGACCTCATGCACCACCACCAGCCCCGTGACGTCTTTGTGACGTCCTGGTTTATTTTTATACCCCTTGCACTATGTTTTTCATTTTCTATATCAACACACTGTGGACAGTCAAGATTTTGAGTTTGGAGGTATTTTTATCATTGTGTGCACATTTTGTTTTTAAATTATGCATTTTATGTTAGTTATGGTTTATTTTCATTAGTGTACTTAATTTGACGAACATATGATCACATTGATTAAGGGATTTTCAGTTATGTTATTTTCTTGGCATAATGAGATATTGTAGTTCAATTTGAGTTTCACGAGCACGATTGGTACGTAATTTGTGGGATAAAAATTTGATTTTGGTCTTGTTAGTTTTGTAAGCTTGAATGCAGTTGAAAAACCATTTGGAAAGATAACCTTGGTTCAATTAAAAAAAAAAATAATGATGATCATTTTGAGCTTTCCACCGAGTAGCCGGATCTCTTGCCTCATTAAGCAATGAGTATTCGCGTAAAAAGTGAGAAGTTAGATGTGGTTAGCAAAACTTTGTAGCCTTTTTGACTCGAGTTAGTAGGTCCTTAGGGGTGTTTTTACGCCTAATGCCCTAAAACCATTTGGTTTGGGAGTCATTGACTTAACGCTTGATACATGGGTCAATTAGAAAGCTTAATGAAGTTATGCAATAAAAAAAAAAAAAGTTTTTGATGAATCTTGGTTGTTGTTTTTGATGTGTTGCCCAATGAATTTTGAGTGTCGAAGCATACAAGACTAAAGATTAGTTTTGAAATCCCATATTTTTGTGCTAATCTCACTTTCACTAGAATTGATTTTTGTATCTCATTATGCCATGTTTGTATCTTGATTGTTAGTTCCCTGAAATTTGTGAAGATAGTGTTTGTTTGATTAAGCTTGCGTTTTTGAATTTAAACCATGATTGATATATTTTTGCATGATGGAGAATAAAATGTTTGAACAAATGTTTGTGGGTATCATTCCTGAAAAACCCTCACGAGACTTCACTCGTCCTCTAGGGAACTCCTAGAGGTTTAAAAGGCTTGTTGCATACGCTAAATGCAATCATTTTTCGCACGAAAGTGGAGTTATGTTTTTATATTGTTTTTCATTTTGTTTTGCTAAGGGACTAGCAAAATGTAAGTTTGGGGGTATTTGATCGGTGCCTAAAAGTGCTTATTTGGACCCCTTAATTTATATTCGTTAGGCCTTTAGTATTGTTAATATCTAATTATTTTAGTGTTTTTAATGTTTTGTGTTGCGGACATTACATTAAATTATGGCTAGCAAAGGGTAAAATGGACTTTAAGTAAAGAAGTGTTCTCGGCAAAGTGCGTTCGCGATCGACTTGATCGGATGGCACAACAACGCGCAAGACACCATGGGCGCACCCATGGACGCCACAGAGCACCCATGGACGCACAGCACATGGTCTCACGCAGGCCACCGCCCAAAAGCATTCTGCGTTCAAGGCAAGGATCTGCGATTCGAACGACGCATGCCATCTAGCCGCCATAGCGGTTATTTGCGGTCGAGCGTGTGCCCTGCTCGACCACAAATAATCGTGTGCTGAACGCAGGTAGTGCGTTCAACGCACTCCAATGTCCCGCCAACCTATAAATAGGACCCTGTATTCTTTTGTTTTTCACGCTTGGGAGGTGCCTCTAGGGCCTAAAGCCCCTTGTTTTTCCAGTAAATCCTCCTAAATTGTCATTTATTTAATTTATGTTTTATTTTACTTTATTTAGTCTCTTATTCCTTCACTTTAGATTTACTTAAATGCTTTCATAGTTAGTTTTACGCTTAATCCGTTTATTATTTGCCATGCTAGTTCGTTTGGTTTAATTTTGTGACAAAGTTGCATCGATTGTGCCGCATTGTTTGGTCATAGCGTTTAGTCCGATGGATACATTTCATCATTAGGGCTACGTCCATTTATCCATTGTAGTTAGTGTTAAATCACTTTCACATTGGATCCTTTGGACCTAGACCTTTCATGTTTTGTCTTTCACATCAATGACGTTTGATTATTTCAATAGGCACGATAGGACTTCATATAGGCATGCATGAACTAGCGTGACACTAGAACATGCATTGCTTTTAATCGATAGATTTGATGTTTAATTAACTATATATTTAAATATATATTCATGTTTAGTTTGTATTATTCTCGTCATTTAGACGGAAATATGAACAATGTGTTAACGCTCAGAGTATGCCTTGTAGCATAAATGTTTAATGAATATGAGCTAAGCATGTTTATATGTGAATTAATTTATTGTGAGGTGGATTAGGGACTTTTAGTTATTTTTTATTTCTTTATTTTATTGCATTTTAATTTAGTTTATTTTAATGCATGCCACATGTTCGATAATGGGACTAGGTTAAGATAGGATTAGTTTAGGCATTTAAAAGTGGATTTTTAGCAAAGCCGATTCTCTGTGGGTTCGACACTCGCACTTGCACATCCACTCTATTACAATTGACTCGTGCAATTGGCGAGTACTATTTTTGGTACGATCAGATGTCCGACTCGGGCGGCTATGGCTACACTTCAATACAAGCTACATCGATTATGGTCACCTCCACTTCTCTTCTGTCAATGGAAAAGAAAAGTATGTTCGGCTGGTCACCATCTATCCTCAGATGCTTGTAGAATTCTCTAACCAGCCGCTCGTATGCAATGGAGGCGACGGGCTTGAAAAGCCTCTTCAAACCCCACTTCAATTCTTGTACTGCCCAACTTGTAGCTTCATTGTTGGAGAACTCCTCTTTGATGGCAAAGGTGTTCTCCAACAGGAGCTTACGGCCCTTAATGGATGGCCTAGCTACAGTGGCATGGGATCCTGATGACTGGGACAACGAACCTAGCCCTCTAGGCATGTTGGAGGTTCGTTAGGGAAATTTGTCAAACACCTGGTGTGCAGCCCAAAAATAAAAGGTTGTGGAACCCTTCTAAAAATCAAATCCAACCCTCACAATCAACAAAAACCCAACACAGAATCAAGGGGCACAATCCAAGAGTGGATTTGTGCCATTTGATTGAACAAAAAATGAAAAAATTGGGATATTTTTGGGTAAATGGGTTTCGGGTTTTGTGGGGAATCAATGGGGAAGAGAGGGGATTTGGGTGGCCGGCGGTGGGTGGGTGCGGTGGAGAAGTGCTGGTGGTGGTGTCTCGATGGTGGGGGAGGTGATGGGTGGCGGTGGGTTGGCGTTTTTTGGATGTTAGGGAGAAGGAGATACGGAGGTGGGACGGAGAATGGGTGTATGGCGCTGGAAAAATGAGGGAGAAAGGGGAGAAAGTGACCTAAAAGCAGGTCACATAAGGCCTCTAACCGAGTACGTTTGAACGCACGTGCGTTGACGTACATGGGTGTGAAGTGAGTCATGCGTTGCGTCGTAAGTAAGTTCGAGAACACATGCGTGCATGTGTGCATGGATGTGTGTATGAATGGGGCCTGATCGACACACAAAGGCGAAGGTCGAGCAGTGCGTGTCATGTTGACGTGCATGATGCGTTGAGCATAGTGCAAAATTTTTTTTTTTTTTTACAAACAAAATAAAATAAAATAACAAACACAATACACAAAACACACCTATTTAAAACAAAATATAAAAATAAAAACTATAACACAAAAATAAAATATTTAGGTATAGCATAAAAGAATGCTTCCCCAAATTTGACTAGACAAAAATAACACAAGAAACATAATGAGGGTGCCTCCCACAAGCGCTAAGTTTAACGTCTTTAGCCTGGCTCGTGATAAGGATCAGGCTACCTATGACACTAGGTAGACACCACAACTGCTATACCGAGAATGATGGGCACTAACTTGCCCAGGTTAAACGGGTGATGGTCGTAGCTGGGATAATCAATATGCGAAAATAAATATCCAGCTAACACCGACCTCAGATGATCATAAAATGGGGGAGGAAAATAATCATTCCTTCCAGGTCAATCTCGGCCACCTTGGCCGTAAATGAATGGGAGCAAATCGTTTCTTCTTAGAAATAAAATCGGGTGGCTCAAATGCAGAGGAATAAACAGTGGGGAAAAATAAATCCATGGTTTCCCCACACTCCGGTTGTAACTCAGATATGGGATCGATAATGAAAGGAAGTAGCTTAACTACTTCATCAAAATACTGATCATCTCCAACTGAGCAAATATCTCCAGCTCAATGTCCTCCAAACTTGGCTCAACTACTTCCCTAGTTGGCTCAAGTATTATACCAAAATCTATGTTTCCTCCTACCTGAGCGAAACATTCAAACTCTGGGTGCTCCAGACTAAGCTCATTCCTCGGCTCGTCAAGCTGTAGTGGCTCACTCAAATCATAATGACCTCCAGATAGTGCAAAGCACTCCATGTCGGGGTCCTCCAGGCTAGGCTCATGCAAATCTAGCCTAATCAGCCTGTCTAAATCCAAGTCATCAAAATCTTGAGTGAAACACTCAATCTTCGGGTCCTTCAAATCAAAGTCATTCGTGATTTCTTCAATGAAGCACATAGGATGGGTCTCATCATACTCCAGTGGCTAGCTATTGATGTTGAAAATATTGAGTTCCACTGTCATATTTCCGAATGAGATCTTCATCACTCCCGTCCTACAGTTGATAAGGGCGTTAGCCGTAGCTAAGAAAGGTCGCCCCAAAATCACCGGAATTTGATTCACCACATCGTGCACTAGCTCCGTGTCTATCACTATAAAGTCCACAGTGAAATAAAACTTGTCAACCTTGATCAACACATCCTCAAGTATTCCCCGTGGTCTCTTAAGTGACCTATCTGCCAACTGGAGCGTCACAGTGGTTGGCTTCAACTCTCCCAATCCCAACTTCAAATACACTGAATAGGGAAGGAGATTCACACTTACCCCTAGGTCCAACAATACTCTGTTGATCTGACTCTCTCCAATCATGCAAGCAATGGTCGGACACAGGGTCCTTATACTTGATGGGTAGCTTGCATTGGAGGATGGAGTTTACTTGCTCAGTCACATAAGCCTTCTTTGGGACATTGGTCTTTCTCTTGATTGTGACCAAATCCTTCAAGAATTTTGCATATGCTGGCACTGGTTAAATTGCATCCAAGAACGGGATGTTTATCTGAACTTGCTTAAACACCTCTAAGATTTCAGCAAACTACGCATTCTTCTTTGGCGCTCTCAATCTCTCCGGATAAGGGGCTTTTGGGATAAATGACCTCGTAAGGTCCTTCTCAGTGGGAGTGACTGTAGATGGCTCAGCATCTTTCTTCTTTTTGTTGTCACTCTTTGTCTGCTGCTGGTACTGCTTCATCAACTGCCTCTGGTTCAACCACACGGTTGTCCACTTGTCTCCTTGACCTCAGCGTAACAATCACGTGTGCATGCTCTTGATTTGAAGCACTTCCAATGGTGCATGCCTTAGGATTGTTTACTGGTTGGCTGGGGAGCTTTCCCTTGTCCCTCTCACCTAGGTGACTAGCTAAGTGTCCCACTTGGATCTCCAACTTGGAGATTGCCTAGGTGTTCACCATGGTGGAGTGTCTAATGTCACTGATGGACTGACCAGTCATCTTCATGAATTCTTTCATTGACTTTTCTAATGACTGAGTTGATGACGTTGGGGGTTGAGTGGGGGCTTGATAGGAAGATGATCTGGGGCATGCGTCCAGGGTTTTGGTAAGTAGGAGGAAACCTTCCTTGATTTGTGGGCTGGTTCTACTTCCATGAAAAATTTGGGTGGTTTCTCCACCTAGGGTTGTAAGTTTCAGAGTATGGGCCGGTTGATTGCTTTTGGAAATTGTTGAAAGCGTTCACTTGTTCCATCTCAGAGAAAACTGCCTTAGATGGACAATTCTGTGCATGGTGCAAAGGACTAGCACAGACAGAACAACTTTCAACTGGAAATGTGTTCACAGCTTTAACAGGCCTTTCCATACTTAGAGCATCTAGCCTCTTGACAATGGCATCCATCCTTTGAGTCAACTCTTGCTCTCCTTTCAACTCCAGGATGCCTCCTTTCTTTCGACAGATTTGTCTCGACTGGTGAAATCCCAGTTCTGTGTGTTGGCAGCAATTTTCTCCAAAGCTTTGTAGGCCAAATCTCCGTCAAATTTAGGAATGCCTTTCCATTCATCAATTCAATCATACTACGGTTGGGCTGAGACAGCCCTTGGTAGAAGAATTGTACTAGACACCATTTCTCATATCCGTGGGGTGGACACTTCATCAACATATCCTTAAATCTTGTCCAACATTCCGTGAATTTCTCATCCTCATCCTGAGTAAATGAACTGATTTCCTTTCTTGCATCATTTACTCTGGACATTGGGAAGAATTTGTGGTAAAACTACTTCAGTAGTTCTTCCAAGGACATAATAGAACCAGGTGCCAAGGAAACCAACCACTCAGTGGCTCTGTCATGAAGGGAGAAAGGAAAAAGTCGAAGATTGACAGATTCCTCTGAGAAGTTTTGAAATTTGGTTGTGGCAGTTATACTCCTAAACTTCTTAACATGGGAATAAGGGTTTTCATGATCTAAGCCATAAAAGGATGGTGACATCTGAATTACATGTGGCTTTAGATCATAATGAGTTGCATTAGTTGGTGGTAACACAATGCACGAGTGGGAACTGATCGCAGTAGGTGCGAACAATTCGTGGAGTGACGTAGTGAAATCTAACTCATACATTCGTCTATACTCCTTGTTCCCCGCTCTCGCATCTTGGAACTCCTCGTTCTCGTCTTGCTCATTCCTTTGATTTTCTTCGTGCTGCTCCACCCTTGGATTTCTTTGATTGTCCCCCATCTCGGCTTGAGCTCAACGCGCTCTCCTAATGTTTCTTTCTAAGTCGGGATCTAATGGTGTTAATTCTAAGTTCAACAATCGCCGACCATGCATAAACCAACAGAAATTTAACTATATACTAAGGAAAAACAGCAAGCTAGATACGCAAAAATGCAGGGAAAAATAAGAACAATGGAACAAAACAGCAAATAAGATATGCATAGATTAACAGGAAGCAAAACAGAAACAGCAAGATGGCAAAAACAGCTATGAACTAAAACTACTTAATAAACTAAAAGTAACATGTGAACAAAAACAAACAAATATAAAAAGATACAGTAAAAACAGAGCATAATCAATATTAAAAACAGAGAATAAAATTAACTAAAATAACCAAAACAGCAGCAAAAAAAGACAATTTAAACAACTACAATTTAGACTAACCAAATTACTAACTAAACATATGCAAATAATATAATCAACTAAAAACAAAAATAAACTAAACACAGCTAACCACAGCAAACAAAATACTCAAAACAGGCAATTTAAACAATTAAAAATACTCTAACAATTAATCAAAACATAAAGAAATTAAAAACTAAACATACTGCCTCGGGTATGTTGATGCTGAAAGCAGAGGTGCGCTCGAGCGCAGGTCAGTACGTTCATTCGCACAGATGCAAAAATGTGGTAGGCTATTGCACGTACGTTCGAACGCAACTCAGGTACATTCGAATGCAGAACTGCACTGCGTTCTTGTCAGGGTCTTGAGCTCGCACGCAGACGTGCGACGAGCGTTCGCAGGTGCGCGAACGTCTTGGAATAGGCGGTAGTGCATTCGACCGCAAGTGATGTGTTCGACCGCACTTTCGACGCCTGATTTTCTAGAAACCATAATAGAAAGCTAAAAAAAAATTTAAAAAACTAAGCTCGAAATTAACGAAAATAAACTATGAACAGTATTTACAATGCATAAAATAAAAACTAGTAGAAAAATAACATCAATCCAAAAACAAAGTTAAATTCAAAACAATTCAGACGGATCCCTGGCAACTACGTCAAAAATTGATCGTACCAAATTTAGGTACTTGCAATTGTACGAACCGCAGCTTGTATAGCGTTTGCGCAAGTACCGAGATCGAACCACAAGGAACCGTGTATTGCTTTAACGAAGGAACTTTGAGTCTAGGTTAGTGCTATTTTAACCTAGCTCCACAGTGGGTGCTTGTGACAACTTTAAACTAAATTATCGCAGAAATGTAAACAAAATAAAGATACCAAGGTTGAGGTTTTCACCTCACCATTTCAACTATGTGAATTGAAAATGCTAAGCTAATACATTTGTCTATCGGTTAGAAATAAAACTAAATCTCTTGCACCTATCGAAGAATTCAAGGAATCTGTCCATTTGACAAAAGACAAACTATAAACGGTTTAAGGCCCAAAGGATCCAAAGTGAATGTGTTAAGACACAAACTACTATGGATAAATGGGTAAACCGAATGATGGAATGTATCCATCAGACGAAAAACCAAAAATAAACGACTACGGTGCAATCTCACTTGGCTTTGTCACCAAACCAAGTGAGAAACGATTTAAGAAGCAAATAAATAACGGAATGAAGTAACTTAAACGTAAGCAATAAACATAGAATTCATGGTGAGGCTACATCCTCAACCTTAGTTGAGGATTTAGCCTCCCATAAGCAAGGGAAGCGTAAATAAACAAAAGTAAAGCATTATATTTAAACTAAAGTAAATAATTACAAAAAAAAGGGCAGAGTAGGGCCAACAATGGCAAACTGCTCTAAAAAATACGCCTAAAGTAAAAGCTCTCGACCAAATGAACCTAGGGTCCTATTTATAGGTTGGCAGGTCACTGGCCTGCGTTCGCACTACCTGCATTTGAACACACCAATTATTTGTGGTCAAATGCAGGGTATGCGGTCGACCGCAAATAACTGCTAAGGTGGCTAGGGCTGATTGGGCATGCGTTCGACCGCTGCTCCTGCGTGCGACCATGGGTGTGTTCGAACGCACTAAGTGCGGTCGAATGCACTTTGGCAGGAACCTACTTCTTCACTTCAAGTCCACTTTGCCCTTTGCTAGCCATGTTTTTATGCAATGGCCTGTACAACACAAAACACTAAAAACACTAAAAATAATTAGATATTAATAGTGCTAAAGGCTTAACAAATATAAGTTAAGGGGGTCCAATATACAATATTTGACACCGATCACTTCTCAAATACTCTGTTACACACAAAGTAGCCACTCCCTACCATCCTTAGACTAGTGACCAAGTAGAAGTCTCCAACAAGGAGATCAAGCATATTTTGGAGAAGATAGTCAGGCCAGACCGCAAGGATTGGTCCTTGTGGCTTAATGATGCATTATGGGCCTACGCACAACTTACAAGACACTGATTGGAATGTCACCATACCGGCTGGTTGATGGAAAGGCATGTCACCTTCCTGTGGAACTGGAACACAAGGCTTTGTGGGCAATCAAGCAGTTCAACCTTGATATGCAAGTAGCCGGCTCCCACCGAAAGCTTCAACTAATAGAGTTGGAGGAGTTGTGAAACGATGCATATGACAGCTCCATAATTTACAAGAAGAAGACAAGGGCTTTTCATGACCGACACATCCGGCCTAAGACATTTGTGCCGAACCAAAAAGTATAGCTTTTCAACCCCAAACTCCGACTTTTCCCTGTGAAGCTCCGCTCCAAATGGGACGGCCCTTTCATAGTCACTTTGGTGTCTCCACATGGTGCAGTCGAATTGTGGGACCCAAATTATGGCACCCTTTTCAAGGTGAATGGTCAAAGATTAAAGCCCTGCATTCAGAACCTCGAGCCAGGTACAGACGTGGACTCCATCACTTTGACGGATCCCGTCTGTTTGTTTTAAAAATGCATGTTGGTTCTGTGTAAAAATAAATAAATAAATAAATAAGAGAATTAACATTTGTTGTTTTTCAATTTTTGGTTTTTATTTTTTTCCTTTTTAGTTAATTTTGTGGTTCACTCAAAGTGGGAAGTGACATTCTATTACTGCGATCGATCGCACATTCTCGAGCGATCGAGCACAGAAACCCTTCAATAGCGCTAAACCTTTTGAGGAAGTGAACAATCGCTATGTAAATGGTGATCGATCGCTATGTCGCCATGCGACCTTAGGTGTGCGAGTGCTTCAGCGCATGAACTCACAATCCTACATGAGTACGATTGATCGCACTCTATAGGGCGATCAAACGCATTCGAGAAAAGGGGTTACATGACCTATTTAGGTCACTTTTCCTTTTCCCCATCACTTTCCCCTTGCGTCGAGAACCTTCTGAACCAGCCCTCTCACCCACCAACACTCACAACCTTCCCCCATATTCTAAACCACCGCCAAACATCACACACCGGCCACCACACACCGCCATACCATCACACCCACTCACAGTCCCCACATTTTCCCGTGTTCTTCCACCTTCTTCTCCCCAACCTTCACAATCCCTAACCTTCACCACACTTGTGAAATTTTTTTGTTTTTTAACAACTACTTTGCCTATACAGAGTGTAGTTGCCTTCTGTGCTGGTTTTCTCGTGTTTTGCAGGGGGTTAGAAAAATTTTAGGGTGAATTTTCCACCATTGGGGTTGACAATTGCACACCATCTGTTTGACAAAAGTCCTGAGCAAGACTCAAGATGCCTCAGACCACTGTGTCCACCTTTCAAGCTTCAACCTCCCACGCCCAATCCTTCCATCCCACTTGTGAGCAGTGGGAGATCATTTTTTAAACCACCTTTGACATCAATGGCGACTTCAAAAATTTTGAAGCAATGCAATGGGCAATCCAAGAATTCAAACGCCATGGGTTGAAGAAGTTGTTCAAACCCATCACCCCCACGGCGTACACAAAGCTGGTTGTCCAATTCTATGCAAACCTCTTCACTGACTACAATAGGCGGGGTGTCTTGTTCTCCACCATTCAAGGAAGGCAAGTTGAGGTGTAACACCCTAAGAATTAATTAACTGGTAATTAATTCCACGGTTCATCTCCCAGCCTTGTTCTACTCCGAACAAGACCTCCAAGACCTCTACTCATCAAGAACAAAGGATACTAAGTAGAGGAAGTAATAAAGTACTATAAACATTGAATCATACAACCAGAGCGTCTAACCAAAGATCATCAAAACAGCGCAAACCATACTATATATATCAGTACAAGGGATCTGTGCTAAACCTTAATATGCAAACAAGCATGCATCAAGCCTTAATGTCTACAACTTAACTCAAAAGTACTAGTTACCATGAATACTCGCTTAAGCTTGCAATAAGTCCTCAAGCATCTCCTAGATCGAATCCTTCACGAGAATCAGATGCTTCACGTTATCCATTATCTAGAATAGCAAAATCGAACATATTGAGAAAAAAGGGAAATAATACAAGGGTAAGTCCGACGACTTAGTGAGTAGAAATCTACATGACGTACCTGTCATTAATTTGTGGATTCTTTTATTTGTAAAACACATGCAACATTATGATGTGACAGTTATCATGCAGGTGATATATATATATATATATATAATATATGCATATAATCATGAGTAACAATAATAGTTCAACAATATGGTCTACCCGAGATATTATCCCTTCTTAGTAGGGTTGACGTTGTCTTGAGGGACCTGTAGTACAATGCCGGTGCTCCAACCATTACACAAAACATACCATATGTAACACTAGCAGCATGACCAAGTCTGACCTCGGGTGGCCCACACCGCTAATGACTTCAGTCCTATAGTGACCATCCATTAGGAATGGCTACATCATTGGTCACGAGTCATTGGATCCAAAGCCCCCACACATGCACACATTGACCATAAAGCTAACCTATTTAGTAAGCTCATGGCCATTATACCGCACATACCGGTGTACTATGTCATATGATGTAATTAGTATTATCAGTCTTTTATATACACAGTTTTACAAGTCTCATTATTATCTTGTTAACAGATATACGTTTTCACAAAAGAGAGTTAACGTAGTTCCAAAATATATTTCATGAGAGTTGCAAAATATACATGTTTGACATCTAAATAAAATACGTGCAATGCATGAAAAGTAACAACAAAGCATCCATGTGAGTTTATACTCACCTGGGCCGTAAAGCTCCTCCATGTAATTCCTTTGAGGCTCCATAACCTCGAATATTGAGAAAAGACCTATTATCAGTTCTATTTCTATTAAAGCAACTCTAGGATAAGGAAACAGAAGCTATGTGACAGTTGATGAAAATAGGGTTTCCCTGTCACGCATTGACCGTACGTCCGGGCTCAGGACCGTACATCTACTGTGTCACGATGGGCCATACATCTGATCACGAGACCGTACGTCCGCTCTGACATCTTCTAGGGAGAACCTCATTTTCTCTCCACTATCCGCCTATTCTTCGACTCCTAAGGCCAACAAAGGCTACCTAAGGCCTCCTAACTCAGATCGAAACCTCCATGCAAAGACAACAATGCTAAGCTATCAAAACGCTAGCCTAAGCAAGATTAAAGCATAAGTTAAGCTAACAACTACAACTAGCAACATAGAACTATAATTGAGCAGCATAACGACGTATTAAAAAGCTAAGAAAAGCTGAGCGTTACCTCCTTGAAGCAAAACATTGAGAGTTCCTCCTTCGGCAACACTGAAACACTCACAAACACTCACAAAACGGTCTACCAACAGCTTGGGGGCGAAGAGAGGAGTTTAGGGGCGGAATAGGTGTGAAATGGGCGAGGGGGTGAGGGGTGTTTATAGGGCCAAAGGTAGCGACATCCGGTCTTAAGGTGTCGTCGGTACCTTTCCACGATGGTCAAAGGCTATTTTTGTCGTCTAGAGTATTAACGAAGGTATTCAAAAATGGCAGACGTCCAGTCCTAATAGCGTACGTCTGGTACTATTCTACAACAGTCCAAAGGCTGTTTTGTACAATTAGGTATTACACATTAGATTATGTGAATAGTTCCGCGTACATCCACTGTACTATTCACAGAGTACAAATGTATTTTACATTAGGCGTCTCGTGCGGTGGGGACCACCGTGCGTCACTAAGGACAACGTCGTCTAGCCATTTAGCGTACGTCTGCACTAAAGGACAATAGCGTACGTTCGCCAATCCTAGCATACGTCCGTCCAAATTACCCTTCTAGTATCCTTAGTGACCCAAAGCCCAAATTAACCCTTTTAACTAAGCCACTTATGCTTAGTTAAATATTTGGGTCACTACATGAGGTCACAACTTTTGATATTGCCACCACCCTCAAACGCAACGATGAACACCCCCCTACGGATGCACATTCGCAGGCCAACAATTTATCTAGATAGGTCGAACTATTGGTTTTTTAAGACTTGGAATTCCCATCTATTCCACAAAAGAAATAGGTAGTTATGCGATAAAACCCATGTAGCAGAGAGAGAGAGAAAGGCCTTTGGGTGCCTTTAGAGGAAGAGGAAGATGAAGGAATACATAATGGAGACTGACAGAGGAATGGAAGAGAGGTTGGAAAAGAAGGAAGCCATAGTTGTTGTGACGCCCCGCCCAATGGGCAAATCAATTAACTAGTAATTGATCCCATGCACCATCCTAGCCATGTCCCTCCAAGACACAACCTTAGGGAAAAACACTTTCCTCGTCGTAATGAAAAAACTACAGTGGAAGACTTTACCAAGACTATAGGATTAAGAGACAGTAATAGAAACATCACACAGCAATACTAAAGATAAAGTACTACATCCATAATATGATAGATAGTCATCAAATGTACTAGTCATCAAACTATCAACAGGAAAATAGATACATCCCTAAAATAAGATATAACAACATTGTTCACAAAAGATCAACAGATCAAAGCCTAGACTTAAGCTTAAGCAAAGTTAGTGAAATCAAAATCTCTATCATGTCTGCACAGGCAAATCCTCCATCTTCACACATCGTCCTAAGCCAAACGGGATCCATATCCTCAAAGATCACCCGTATCAGGTCTTGAGCAATCACCCAAGTAGTCTCCGACGGCATCTCCGTCTAGGGTAGCTAAACTGTGTAATTATTCGTAATGATGGGGAAAGACATAAATAAAAAGGGGGGTAAGTCTAAGACTTAGTGATTTTTAACGCAGATAATACCCATGCCAGTTTTAGTAATGAGCTTAGATGTTTAATAAGTAAAAGCAATTCCATCATGACAATTTATTTATGCGTGATATATATATAGTAATGATATATGCATATAGTGTAAACAGCAGTCATAGTTCAATAGTATGGTATACCCAAGATATTACCCTTCTCGGAGGTTGATAATGTTCCGAGGGACCTATAATATAATGTCAGTGTCCCAGCCATTGCATAACATACCGTACGTAACATTAGTGGCACGATCGAGTCTGACCTCGAGTGGCCCATATCAACTAATGACGTCCGTCCTGTAGTGACCAAACCATTGGGAATGGTTGCATCAAGGTCATGAAACCAATGGATCCAAGCCCTCACATAACGCATACATTTGACCACAAAGCTAACATGTATAGTAAGCTCATGGCTATTACTACCGCATGTACCGGTGTGTCATGTCATACGATGCAGATTATCTTGTCCGTATTTTACATGCATGTCCTTTTACAAGTCTCACTTTGTTAACATGTTCAGCACAACGTTTTTCTCAAAATGATAGAGTTCATGTGCAATAAGTACAAACTGTGAGAGTTGTAAAATATGCATGTTTGATCGGTACACAAAATAGACGTGTAGTGCATGAAAAATAACAATGCGCATTATATTAGTTAAAACTCACTTGGATCGATAAGCGTCTCCGAAAACTCCAAAAGATCTGGGTTCTCCAAATCTGTGAAAAACTTTCTATTAGTCCTAATTCCACTAAAACAACTCTAAAACAAGGAAAATAGGAGCTATGAGACATTTGGTGAAAATAGGGTTTCATTGCCACACAATGACCGTACATCCGGGCTCGGGAGCGTACGTCCGCCATGTCACGACAAGTCATATATCCGCACAATACCGTACATCCGCTATGTGGGTTCTCAGGGAGAACCTCATTTTCTCTCCATGATCCGCCTATTCTCCGACTCCTAGGGCTACTAGGAACATCTTAAAGCCTTCTAGTCTAGTTTGCAACCTCCATACAACGTAAAAACGCTAAGTTAACAAGAACGCTAACCCAAACGGGTTTTAAAGTGTAACTAAGCTAACAACTACAACTAAACATAAAACAAGCAGCATAACGACGTATTTAAAAACTAGGATTGAACGTTACCTCTTTGAAACAAAACCACAAGAGTTTCATCTCACGAACGTTCCGAAACTCGTAAATGCCTTACACACACACTCAAAACACTTTGGAAACACTCTAGGGATACTTTGGGAGCACTCTGGCAACCTAGGGCGTCTAAAGTTGTGTAAAACACAAAGGGGATAGGGGTCTATTTATAGGCCTAAGCAACGGATGTCCAGCAAGGGGCGTACGTTTGGTGGTTCTTGCCCAGTGGTTCAATGGCTGTCTCGTACGTCTAAGTATTATCCAGAGGGTATTCAAAATATAGCATACGTTCGGTGGTCCCACTTACGTCCGCTTGTATGGTTTGTAGGCGTGCGATAGTCCCCCATATGCCCCGCACTTTTGCAGCAGTCGTCTACCCAAAAGTCTAAATTACCCCTCTAGTGTCCTTAGTGACCCAAAGCCCAAATTAAACTCCCCCAACAAGCTACTTATACCTAATTAATAATTTGGGTCACTATAGTTGCGAAGAGAGAGTTAGAATTACAGCGAGTGAGATGGCCAAGGGGGTGGCTGTAATTTTTTTTGGGTTAAATACTTAATACCCCTTGAGGTTTCACAACTTTATTTTTTCTCCCTTAGGGTTTGATTTTTATCACAGAAGTCCATGTGGTTTTGATAAAGAACCAAATCGGTCCTCTTGTCAATTGACCGTTAGTTGACTTAACAAACTGACACGTGGATGAATGAAAAATTAACACCTAGTATAAGTGGCCACGTCATCAATGATGACGTGGCTACCTAATTAAAATTTTTATTTCTTAAAAAAAATTCAAAAATAAAGACAAAAAAAAAAAATTGGGGGTGGCCGAAACCACCCCCTTGGCTCAATGGGGCTGGCCAAGCCACCCTCGGTACCCACTAGGGGTGGGTTTGGCCACCCCTTAGGAACCAAGGGGTGGCTCCAGCCACCCACTTGGCACCTTGGCCACCCCCATTTTTTTTTTTTTTTTGAAAAAATATTTTTTTTTCTTGAATTTTTTTTTAAAAATAAAAATTTTAATTAGGTGTCCATCACGTCATCACTAATGACGTGGCCACTTGTGCCAAGTGTCAAATTTTTATTCGTCCACACGTCAGTCTGTTAAGTCAATTAACGGTTAACTGACAAAATGACTATTTGGTCTTTATCAAAACCACAGAAACCTCCTATGATAAAAATCAAACCCTAAAAGTGATAAAATAAAGTTGTGAAACCCCCAAGGGGGTATAAGGTATTTAACAATTTTATTTATTTATTTTTTCTTTTTGAAAAAATATAATTTTTTAATCTTTTAATTTTTTTAAAAAATATTTTCTTAAAAAAATTAATTATATGACATGTGGCAACATTTTATTGGTGTTGACGTGGCGTTCCGTTAATTTTTGGATGAAATTTTAACAGAAGTACTATCTCCGTCTTTATGAAAACTACAGCTACCTTTTGTGATAAAAATAAAACCATAAAAGGAAGAAAAAATATAAAGTTTAAACCCTAAGAGCATCTCCAGCAGTGTAGCTAAAATGAGGAAAATAGCTATATTTAGATATTTTCGTCATTTTTTTTATTCCAATAGAATAGCTTAGGATTAACTATTATACCTTAACTGCTACAATTAATAGTTATTTGTAGCTATTCACTGTAGCACACTAGATTGAATTTTAATATAATATAATATTATTTTTAATATTACTTTTCCCTTTAATTAAGTATTGGCAATAATATAAAAAAAATGAGAAATAATATTTTAAAGCAAATAACAAATAGAATAGAGAATCTGTTAGTGTTGGCATTAAAAAATGGATAGCTAAAATAAAGAATTGTACTTTTTAACTAGTTATAATAGCTATTACTGCTGAAGATGTTCTACGGAATAAAAAAGTATTGAACCCATAAAAATATTATAATAATTTGTTTATTTAAATGCCATTATGTTATAAATAAAGAAAGCAGAAAATTACTCCAAATCTTGTGTTAAAAAAAGTTATAAGTTTCCATCAATAAATCTCAAGGGTCTAAATTCTGTAAAATCCTAATAGTCTATCATATTAAATGTTTGTGAAAGCATTCACGTAAAGTAGGTGATAGCGTTTGAATATATGCTTGGTGGTATTTAGGGGAAATTTCGTCTTAAAAACGTTGCACATGTGTAATTTTCCGTCGGAGAAGACATATTTAGCTGATGGATGAGTTGCGTTGAAAATTTTTCGGAGTTTTAGAATGGATAGATCGTAAATTTTTAAATATTGAAGGTAAAAAAATAAAAATAAAACCCAAAGTAGTTTAGTTGAGTTTCCGCGCCCTTTTTAGCTAGGCTAGGCTCCTATGTAAACCAAAGAAAACAGTTGGAATTCCAAAAAGCAAAAGGCATGGCGACTATGTTCCATTTGTTTATCAAACTTTGTGCAGTAAAGTAGAGATCATTATCATCCCATTCCCAATTTATGAAACAAAAGCAAGGAAGAAACAAAAGCTCTAAAGCAGAAAGCAGCATCGGCAAGATTTGCCACCAACGCTTTTCTTTTCCTCTGCCATTATGGCATTCTTCCGTATGGCCCTTGCTTCCTTTCTTCCTCCATCGGCAATCCCTTGCCCCACCCGACTTCCAAAGTATCTCTTTCTTTCTCGCTCTCTCTTTTATAATAGAAAGGAAAGCATGAGGCTCCTCAGTCCTACTTTCCTCCGCTCTCATACAAACCAGACAATTTCCTCCTCCTCCTCCTACTCACTGAGTTCATTACTGAAGATTGGGAGAGCTTGTAGCGATGGCGAGCACCAGCGGCCCGAGGCCGCCGCGGAATCTGTCAAGGCGGATGACGCGAATGACCACGCGCAACGTGGACCTGCAGAACGAGGAAAACCCCATCGACGACAGCGAGCTCGTGCCCTACTCCCTCGCGCCCATCGTCCCCATCCTCCGCGTCGCCAATGAGGTCGAGAAAGATAACCGCAGAGTCGCGTATCTCTGTAAGCACTCTCGCTCACGCACGCACTCACTAACGATCTTTATATATTATTGTAGGGGTTAAATAATATGATTTTTTTTTTTCTTTTTGGTTTTAGAAAAAAAAAAAATGTGCCTTTATTCTTATTGTTTAATTGAATGGTGAAGAATCTAGAAAACTATTTGAACTCTTTTAGTTTTTTAATTTTTAATAATTTATCATACGATAATGAAAATTGTAACTGAAATTAGATATTTGTTTCTGAGATATGGAAATTATCATAAATATTTTCATGTGAATATCTTAGAGCTGTTTTTATTTTTTTTATTATAAATTTTTTGGTCTGAATTTTTAATCGAAGAATTTCTAAACCATCTAGTGGTGGTTTTTCTGGCCTGAATTTTAACCAAATTCGTTAAACTCCCAATTCGGTAAAGGTTGTAATTCTAAAACGATTCTTTTTCTTTTTCCTTGTTTGTGTCTGATTGTGATAAATTGTTAGCATTCATTCCGGTAATGTAGTTATGTATTAGAAATGTTTTCTTTCTAAAAGAAAATTCAAGAATTCAGTAAACTGATGGTGTGGTGACTTTAATAGTGTCTTGGTAAAGTAGCAGCTTTAGAAGTGCAACAATATAACTCTGATTAATGGCATTTATGATGATGAGATTATGAACTAAAGGGATACTGATGGTTCCGCACAAATTGCTTCATATTTTTCCCCTAATGTTGAAAAAATAAACATGGCGTTTAATAGAATATTGCATAAATGATAAGACTCTTAGCAGTTTGATTAGAATTAAAGACTCTTAGCAGTTTGATTAGAATTAAGCTGACACCAGCGGACTGAATGTGAGCCTGCTAAACGTCATTAATAGAAGCAACTGTATTCTGTTGGTTGTTCTTAGCTATGTGTAAATGCTGCTAATCTCAGGATATGTTGAAAACAATGAATCAGAAATTGGAAACTACGCACTCTGCGTTCTACTCAATACACACGCTCACAAACTTACTGAGGATAAATATAAGACTAAAGCATAAAGGTTCACGAATAAGAAGGCAATGGTAAAGGCTTAGTAGAGTCCACAAACTGCGATGTAGATCTTAACACAACAATATGAGAAACAAAGGAGGTGCAGTGTAATTTTGAATTTACAGAATGGAATTCTTTCCCAAACATCAGAAAGAAGCATGTCAAAATGCCAGGATGAGCAAAAGAAAAAGATGAGTGATGCAGCTCAAACCTTGCTGTGACTACAATGGGAACTCTTCAACAAAAAAGACCGACATGGAATAATAACTGTTACTGGGAGGATGGAGCAGATGCAAGATCTTATGGAGAACTCCATAAATAAAGAATTTCAAGAAAGGAAAAGAAAAAGAAATAAAAAAACGCAGTATGGAAGGGTGCAAAGGATTCATGTAGCTGCACTTTGGAGTTTGGATTATGGGAATAAGGCTTAGTTGAATTGGATACTTATTCCATAGGCATGCTACTCTGTCAAGCCGTCTTATAAATTGCCTTTTCTTTTTTCTTAACCTTGTTGTAATGAAGATCTGGCATGCATAGATTTGATGACCATATTCTGGACTTGAGCTTCTCTGGTTCTGCATATTTTTTTTCTTCTTGTATATTTGGTATTATTTTGATGAGAAATATAATCTGAATCTGCACCATATTATGTGAATCACATGCTTTTTAACTGTGAATAGAATAGTTGAGCGAGAAATCATGTCATAGATATTAATGGACATTGACAAGGAATTTGTTATTTAGGATATTGCAACAAGCACATAATTGCTTTCTCGATGCTTTTGTAGCCAATGATATTCTTGTTTTTGACCCTTCTATAATTTTGTTCAATTAGGCCGCTTCCATGCATTTGAGAGGGCACATACGATGGATCCATCATCAAGTGGACGACGTGTTCGCCAATTCAAGACGTATCTGTTGCACAGACTTGAAAGGGTAGTTGATTTTTATGGTTTATTGTAATATCTTTCCTTCATTGGAGGATGGTTTGGTTTATTTGTTTACAACGTTTGTATACTAAGCTTCTGATGAAAATCTGCCTATTTCATGTTTGTGTATGAAGTAGATGGGTGTTAATAATTGTTAATGTGAGACTTAGCTATAGTAAAAGACATTGGGCTGTTTGATTGATTACGAGGATTCTTTTCTTTGGTTTCCTATTTGCTCTCTTCTTATTTTTAGGTGTTCACAAAAACCCAGTGTCTAGCACCATCTTAGCTCCATTCTATGACACCTCTAATTTAATAGTTAGAAGATGTCGAGGTGAAGAGACTTCCCACAAACTCCTGATCATTATATTATGCAACAAAACCATGTTAATAATTATGAGCTGCTTTGTTATTGTTATGCTTAGTCTCAGCATCTTATTGCTTACTTGGCTGTATCTCTCTTGCATAGTTTATAACGTAGTAAGTAGGATCTCTTTCAGTTTTCTGTTTTCTTGCTTTCTGCTTAATACCATCTCTGATCTGGTTTACACCATTAACTTTTATGAAAAGGTGAGGTGTGCAATTTTTAGTAGGAAATTGCAAATAATGTCTAACTTGAATTGAAAGATAATAGTTGTAATCTCATCACAACTTTTAAGATAAAGTTATTTTGAAGACTAAAATCCTTTTCATATTTGACTGGTTCTAATGGCAAATCGAAGTGATTTTTAATATTTTAAAATCTCTTTGTCGCAGGAAGAAGTTGAAACAGAGCTTACCCTTGCAAAAACTGATCCAGGAGAGATTCAGTTGTATTATAAGGAATTCTATGAGAAAAATATCAGAGATGCAGAACATACAAAAAGACCGTGAGGCTTGATTTTGAACTGTTTACATAACTATATTTTGCCAAGCATGTTATTCCATGTATCATACTTCTTTTGATTTACTTTTTTCAACTGATGAAGGGAGGAGATGGCAAAGATTTGTCAGATTGCAACCGTGTTGTATGAGGTGCTGAAGACAGTTGTACCTCCTGGGAAAATTGATGCTCAGGTTTGATTTGTATAATTTGTTATCATGTCAGGAATTCTCTTAATTACCCACTTTTTGGGTGGAAACAACTGAGCATATAATGTTCAATTGATTTTGTCATTACAGACAGAAAGATATGCTAAAGATGTTGCGATGAAAAGGGAACAGTATGAACACTATAACATTCTTCCACTGTATGCACTTGGGGTTAAACCACCAATTATGGAGCTTCCTGAGGTTGTTAAAATGCAGCTTATGTAATCTTGGGTAGTTTTGCTTATCAAATATGTTCTAATTAATCCTTCACTTTGGTTCTCTTTCTTCCTTCTTTTCAAACAATAATTAGATCAAAGCAGCGGTTCATGCTCTACGTAATGTGAATAATCTTCCAATGCCAAGAATCCAATCAAGTCCTGGTGACCCTATGGACAGTTCAGGAATGGCTACGGAGAGGGTTAAATCCATCATTGATATACTCGATTGGCTTTCATCTATTTTTGGATTTCAGGTAAATTGTATCTTGAATGTCTCCCTTCTAATTTTAGCTCATATATACTTTTTACATGGCATAAGCTGGTAAGCTTACCCTCAGCGTTGTGCATTAAGTTGGCTTCCACTGCACCAAATTTAAGTTACTAAATGGACTTTGTAATCTGGGTTTTTGGATCTCCCTCGATAGAGACACAGCTTGTATCACTCGGCCACAACTTCTTTATTAATGATATTTATTTAGAGAGGGCAAATAGGGAAATTGTTTGCTGGAGGAAAAGAGCGGTCTGCTTGCCTTATTGATCCTCTTATAGAATTATTTGATGTAGACCAAAATAGTGAAGCAAATTGAATCTTGATTTAGGGCCAGCTGTCACAGATCACAGCACACTCAAAGATACCCTTAAGAAGGGTTCAAAACTCAGCCTTTGACAGCCTGCTTCTATTGTCCCTTCTAATCTTAATATGGAACACAATACATTCTTTAATACTCTAGACTTCAGTTTACTAGATACCCAGAATCTACCTCATGCCCGTTACTTAATCCTTCCCAAGAAAAGGCTTTAAGAACTCCTAGACTATGGACTCATTAACTTAAAAGCTTGCAGTGTGATATAGTACTACTAAATATCATATTAATTTAGACTGTCTTCCTTTTTGATGACTTCTACATTACTGAAATCTGGTTTTCACATTTCTGGGTGCTGGCTACTATCAGGTACCGTTATTTCATATGAGAATGTGGTAACAATAAAGGGGTTGTTTCCACTACTAAGCACTACAGCAGATCATGTGCTTCTTTTCACATTTCCCAGGGTTTTTGACTATCACCCCCACCAGCGTATTCTAAATCAGTTTCTCCTGAAGGAACTATGAAGCACAGCCAATAAAAAAAAAAAAATTACATATAGAAATCCATGTGATATTAAAGAAGTTTCTCGTGTGTGTGTTTATATATATTGGTAAGTAATGTAATGTATTTCAAAAAATGCAGAGGGGCACAACTCTAGTACACAGGAGGTACATAAGAAAATGCCTAAATAGAGGAAGAAAAAAGAACAAGAAAATCATTAAAACTAATTAGTAAGGGAGCTAAAAACGCAACTAAGTAAAAAGAGAAAAAAAGGACTTGAGCTTTTCCAACGTCCTTTCTTGGTTCTCGAAATTTCTATCATTTTGTTCCCTCCACAGACACCACATAAGATAAGAAGGCACCATCTTCCATAAGCAGCACCCAAGAGCGACCACCCTTCCACCAGCAAGCAAACAAATCAACCTCCTGATTAGGAATAACCCAGGATATTCCATAAGGCACAAACAACCTCACAATGGAGAAGAAGATGGTTCACGAACTTCCCATTCCATTTGCACAAGCAGCACCTATTGACCATGATGTCATGCCTTTTCCTAAGATTGTTCATGGTAAGAATCTTCCCTAAAACGGCCGAGCAAGCCAAAAAAGCCACTTTAAAAAGAACTTTGGTTCACCAAATACTCTTCCAGGGGAAAGGAAGATCATCTTTACAAGCAAGGATCTTGTAAAAGGAGCTAACATCAAACGCCCCTTTGTGAGACAAGCCTCACCAAAGCTTTTCTTTCCCTTCACTTCTCACACTATGGGAACACAACAAAGTGTAGATGGAAGCCAATACATCCGCCTCCCAATCGCGAGCCATGCGAATAAAGCTAACATTTCATTGAAGGGATTCACTAGAGAAGTCCAAATTAATTGCAATAGATGCATCCTTAAGACGAGCAATGTTATATAAATTTGGGAAAGCTTTCTTGAGGGTCATCCCTCCACACCAAAAACCATCCCAAAATCTAATATTGGACCCATCTCCCGGCTCAAATTTGGTATGGCTAAAAAAAAACCTCCATCCCCTCCTAATATTCTTCCAAAGCCCCACCTCGTGTGACCTAGGGGGATCAAAAGAACACCACCCGCCCCCTAGCACTACCAAATTTAGTGTCTAGAACAACTTTCCACCATGCTTCTCTCTCATGCACATAATGCCACAACCAATTCCCTAAAAATGCCCTTCTGAACAACCTCAAGTTCCAAATCCCCAAACCTCCCTTCGAAATAGGAGAGCAAAACCTTGGGCCAACTAACCAGGTGCTATTTTAATTCGTCACCTATACCACCCCATAAAAAATCTCATTAGAGCTTTTCTATTCAATTTACCACACCAGCAAGAATGGGGAAAAGAGACAAGAAGTATAGAGGTAAGTTGGAGAGAGTTCTTTTTATAAGGGTAACCCTTCCACCTTTGGACAGATACATCCATTTTCAACTAGTCAACTGATGCTCAATCTTTTCACAATGCCATCCCAAATAGACTTGGCCTTGTAACAAACCCCCAACGGAAGACCAAGATACTTCAAGGGCAAAAAGGAAGTCCAACAACCCAAAATGCCAGCCAGCACATCTACATTATCCACATTACCCACAGGAACCAAAATTGACTTGGCCAGATTAACCTTTAAACCAAAAACAACTTCAAAGCTTAAGAATAAAACACGCAGATGGCAAAAATGATCAGGGTTGGCCCCACAAAATACCAAAGTATCATCCCCAAACAACAAGTGTGAAATATTTACCATATCAGAGGGCCTAGATCCGACAGAGAAGCCTAAGAGAAGACACTTGCCAATAGTAGCAATAAACATTTTACTTAAAGCCTCCATGACAACTACAAATAGAAGAGACAAAGGATCACCTTGGCTCAACCCACCAGAGCTACTGAAGAAGCGAGATGGAGTACCATTAACCAAGTTGGAGAAGCGCACCAAAGAGATGCAATGCACCATCCAAGAACATCATTTCTCCTCAAAATCGCATCTTCTCAATATAGACAATCAGAACTTTCAGTTGATGTGATCATATGCCTTCTCAATATCCAGCTAGTAAAGCACCCTTGGTTCACCAGATTTGATTCAACTATCCAAACATTCATTTGTTATAAGAACTAAATCTAGAATTTGCCTACCTTTAACAAAAACATTATGAGGCTTTGAAATAACCTTCTCCACAAACCTTCTCAGTCTATTAGCAATAACTTTTTCAATGATCTTGTAGGCACCACTCACAAGACTAATAGGCCAGAAGTCCTTAAGATCAATCACCCCAAACTTCTTTAGGATATACTTATGTACACATGTTTACATTAATGCAAATGAAAAGTTTTATGCTTTCTTTTGCTGAAAACCTATTGTGTAAGTGTAAGTGTCTAGGTGGATATACTCACATAAACATGTTTACATTGATGCAAATGAAAAGTTTTATGTTTTCTTTTGCTAAGAACGTATGCTTGAGAATTCTATACTGCTTTGTGTAATGCGTTCTTTCGTGTAAATTTTAAGATCTCATACTTGTGACAGTGATTTTTGCAATGATCCTGTAATTCCATTGTGCTGCTACTAGTTATAAGATTCCATCAATTTGTGTTGAGGCAGTGCTTTGTACAGGTCTAAGGTTTATCTGACAGGGGTGGGTACACAAAGTGGCCATGCCTTGGAGGGGTTCCTCATCATCCAAAAAAAAAAAAAGTTATAAAATTCCATCATATGAATTGCTTTTAAGGGGAACATCACTTTATCTAACTCTGTTTTGTTGTTTTTATCTTTTTGGGTTATGAAGAAAGGGAATATAGCAAATCAGAGGGAGCACCTAATATTGCTTCTTGCCAATTTTCACATAAGGAATAAGAAAACTGAAGATCCTACTGAGGTACATCACAATGTTGTGGTCTGCTTTTTCTTTCTGTTATTTGGGTTTCATTTCTCTGCTTAGTCATTTACTTCCATAAGTTGCATATTTATATGATTATATATTGAGGATTGATAAGAAGCTTACTGCAGTTGGATAGTGTCACTATACAACAGTTGAAGGACAAAATTTTTAAGAATTATTCTTCATGGTGTAACTATTTACGTTGCAAATCAAAAATTAGGTAAGTGATTTTGTTGCCTTTTTTTAGCTAACCATATTTTTCAACAAGCACTAGGATATCATCATGAGTCCTTTAGAAGTTTAGCATACCATGTTTTTTATGTGTGCATTTTACAGGATTCCTCAAGGTTGTGACAGGCAACAGCTAGAGCTTATTTACATTGGACTTTATCTTCTTATATGGGGTGAAGCTTCAAATATCCGATTCATGCCTGAATGCCTTTGCTATATTTTCCATAATGTATGTTTCTTGTAAATTCATTCCAGTACACCCAATATGAAGTATTTCTTATTTTGAGATGTTGCTAGTTTCTTGAGTTACTCTTATGCTAACATATGGTTTCTTTAATACCATTATCAAACTTCCTTTCAACTATATATCAAGATTTGTTTCCCACATCATTATCATTGTTAATATTATCATGAGTCCTTAGATTATTCTCTATTTTATTAAGAGACCTATCGTTGTTGTTTCCATTGCTTATTCCTAGGACAATGATTTTTTTTTTTTTAATACTTCATTTATCCTTCCTTTTCTCAAAAAGGAATATATAAAGTAGAAAATCATTAATGCATAGATTTATCCATTAAATTAGTAAGAGATTGACATCAAACATATTCTCTGATGCTAAATGTGTTGCAAGAGTGTTTTAGGTTCAGCACCAAAACACCAAGAACATAGTTTTTGTGGTTGATTGAAAGTAGATAGTTTGGATATTATGAAAGTTAAGTAAAGATTAGGCTTTCGTTTGTATTTTGGGACTAGAATCCTTGTTGGAGGATAAAGCACAGCATATAGAAAATAATAAGAGAAATAGAAGAAGAAAGAATAAGAATTTCTTTCTTATTCACTGGGTCTGTGCAGCCAATAGGAAATGCATCACAGAACAAGCAATAGAAAAGGTTGGTAAGAAAAGGTTTCAAATCTAAATAAGAATTTCTAAGAAATGGTTTCCAATCCGAACAAGGGCAAACAAAGGTTATTTTGGAAGAGTCAGAGTATGGCTTTGGTTTCAAAACAACAAATGCCAATTAATAGCAGGACTTTTGTGGGAGTTTATGGTCCTAATTCTGATAGGGATAGAAAGATCCTTTGGGATGAGTTAGTTGCCTACTCAGTTGGTGGAATTTGCCTTGGTGTGTTGGGGGTGATTTCAACTTTACTAGATTTTCTAGCGAGAGATCGAGTGAAGCTTGATTGTGCTAAGCTATGGTGGAGTTTTTTTATTTTATTTTTGAGCACGGCTTGATGGACCTCACCGTTGCTAGCATATCTTTTACTTGGTCGAATAAGTGAGAAGGCCAATTTTTCTTGGCGTGTCTCAAAGGAGGCTTCCTAGACTTTATTCGGATCATTTCCTGATCTTCCTTTCTGTGGTGACATTAGGGGGTAGTAGGTAGTAGGCCCTTCAGAAATTATATGGCTAAAGTCTGAGGGTTTTTTGGAGAAGGTGTGAAACAGTGGTGGGACTCTTATCTTTTTCAAAGCTCTCCTATCTTCATTTTAGTTAGCAAGCTTAAAGCTTTGAAAGCTGATTTAAAGAGATGGAATGGGGAGGTTTTTGGCAATGTAGAAATGAAAAAGCTCTTGTTAGAACTCCTTGTTGATTGATGGCACAATTTTTACCAACAGTTCAGAGATTAGTGAGCACATTGTCCAGTTTTATTTGGAGTTTTTTTTTCCTGAACAGTGCAGTTGGAGGCCTTTGATGGATGGTCTTTCTTTTGATTCTATTAATGAGGCTGAGGTTAGTTGGTTGGAGAGAGAGTTTGAGGACTAGGAGGTGGTGAAAGCTATGAATGGTGACAACTGACAAGGTGCCGGGCCCTAATGGTTACTCTATGGCATTCTTCCAAGCTAGTTGGATTGTTTTGAAAGAGGACATCTTGAAGGTCGTTTTTGAGTTTCATGCTAGTGGCAAGTTTAAGAGAAGCCTTAATGCTCCGTTCCTCACCCTCATTTTGAGGATCCCAGGGGCTGTTGACCCCAAGGATTTCTGCTTGATCAGTTTGGTGGGTAGAATTTATATGATGATTGCTAAGATTCTAGTGAACAAGCTTAAAATGGTGTTGGAGAGGATCATATCTAAGTCACAAAATGCTTTAATCTGAGGTAGGCAAATCTTAGATCCTATTCGTTTTGCCAACGAATGCCTTAATAGCATATTGAGATATTGAGTACTAGGTATGGAGTACTATGGGTTATTAGTAAAATGGACTTAGAAAATGCTTATAATCATGTTAATTGGGTTTTCCTTTTTTTTTTTTTTTTTGTTGTTATACATGTTGAGAAAATGCAGCTTTGGGGGGAAGTGGTGCTCTTGGATAGCTCACTTATTTCCTCAATACGATTTTTGGTTTTGGTGAATGGTTCTTCTACAAACTTCTTTAGTAGTTCTCAAGGCTTGAGGTAAGGAGATCCTTTGTCTCTTTTGCTGCTTGTTCTAGTGATGGAGGCGTTGGGTAGAATGATTTTAGTTGCTGTGAGTGGAGGCTTGGTTTTTGGTTTCTCTGTGGGGACACGGTTGATATCTCTCATCTTTTGTTTGCACACACTTTTATTTTATGTGGGGTCAACACATATTAGCTATGCAATATGCGGAGCTTGTTCTTGTTATTTGAAGATGTGCCTGGTTTGAAGACGAATATAGCAAAGTTGGAATTGGTTCTAGTGGAAAATGTTGATAATGTGGCTGGGTTGGCTTGGATTTTGGGTTGTGGAGTTTCATCTTTGCCTTTGAAGTATATCAGTCTTCCTTTGGGGGCAGTTATAAGGCCAAGCATGTTTAGGACAATATATATATATATTTTTTTGATAAGTAAAGTGTTATGTTTAGGACAATATTATCGAGAAGATAGAACGTTAGTTGGCTAATTCAAAACGGTTGTACTTGACTAAGGGTGGTAGGATTACCCTTATCAAGTTGTGATGGATCCTCTCTAAAAGAGGGGTTTGTTTGGTGTTAAGTCATTCTACAGTGTCATGGGTTGTCATGATGGCTTTTGTTTTCCTTGGACAAGTGTTTAGAGGACTTTGGTTCCTTTGAGGGTGGCCCTTTTTGTGTGGTCGACGGTCCTAGGGAAGATCTTTACCACAGACAATCTTCGAAAGCAGCATGTTATTGTAGTTTATTGGCATGTTATGTACAAAAAGAATGGAGAGTCGGTGAACCATTTCCTTCTTCATTGTAAGGTTGCTTGTGCCATTTGGAATATTTTCTTCTAACGTTTTGAGATGTCTTGATAATAGGTGTCTTAAGGACTGCAAGAGGACCTTGGAGGAGTTGAATTCTTTTTGCCTCAACACTTACATATTTTTTTTTATAGTCGCTTATGGTTTTTTTTTTTTTTTTTCTAAGAAAAAATGGTGGGTTGGAGAGACCAATTGTGGCTATCCTACCTGGGCGTGACCATAGTAGCAAGAGGGCCGTAGTCGGACTCAGCCGGACTTGAGGGAGCGTAGGACTGCAAGAGGACCATAGGCGCTCCCTCAAGTCCGACTGAGCCATAGCCTAATCCAGCCCCACTAGCTTATATTTCTTCTTTAATGATTAGTTTTCATGATTTTCTTGCTCTTTTTGCCCCTATTCCCGATGTACTTAGGGTGTCTTACGCTTTTAATATATTTTGATTAATTATCAAAAAAAAAAAATAGAGCAAATGGGTAGAAGGTGGGTGAAGAATAAACCACCCCCCCCCAAAAAAAAAGAAAAAGAAAAAAAAAAAAAAAAAAAAAAAAGAAGAAGAAGAAAGAGAAGGTAGAAGAGGGAGGAAATTAGTGGGTGAATCTTGGCCAAAATATTGAAACAAAACTTAAGAGCCACATTCTTAATGAAATAAATTCTTTTGTAGGAGAAAATTACAGCCCTTTTTAGGTTTATACCTTCTAAAAGTTAACGTACTACTTAAATCCAACATATTGTAACTATGCAATAAAACCCATGTAAAAAAACCTCGAAAGACCAATAATTATCTTGAGTGGAGGATTATGGACAGTAAAAGTTTGGTTCCTGCTATCCAAATACATTAAGATTCTCTCCAATACAGTATGATCATCATGTTTTGGGACAGAAAAAGTGGTATCTTATTAGGATTGTGAGGGTTTGGCTATATGAGGTCATTACTTAACTATGTCCCACACTAGGCGTGTCTTAGAGCATCCACATCAAATTCTCTATTTCTAACATTTCTTTAAAATTTTAACAAAATCTATAAAAAACCCCTCACATCAAACTCTCTATCAAATGTTAAATATAACATTTGTCAAACCTCCTCTTCAAATTTAAAAAGACCAAAAGCAAATGTTAAATTTTTTATCATATTATTTTATTGCACTTTGGCACCACTTTTCATTTTTCTCTCTTTTATTTCTTTCCCTCCATAGTTTCATCCCCTCCCTTTTTACTTTTTCTCCCATTCCATTTTCTTTTGTCACTCCCCTCTTCTCAAATACACAACTGCTTTAATTGATGTCCATCGTTTAATAAATTAAATGCATTCATCAATATTGAAATCTCTTGAATTAAAGACGCAATTGGGCACACAAAATAATTCCATGTATGTGAGCATGAAAGTGAGTTTAATGGTAGTTAAAGTAGTTTGGTTTCACAATAATATATATATATATATATATATATATTTGGTAAAAGTAGCAAAATATTTAAAGAGTTTGATATTTGATAGTCTTTAAAAATGACTAGCTATATCTAAAAAAGTACATTTTGAAAGTTAAATTTAACTAAATTTTGCATAGCTTGATGTGGATGCTCTTAGGTGGCTATATATGCATGGGTATGGGGAGCCTAAATTGTGACTAGTCCTCTTTAGAATCATGTAGAAGTAGTTAGTAAGTCTCCTAGTCGTGATAAATGGTATCAAAGTCAACCTGATAGTTCTACGTAGATTAAGGATATTGTAGAGTATGAATGTTTCCTGACAAGGATGCCATAGATTTTAAGTGGGGAGGTTGTGGTATTGTGGTAGGATTGGTATTGCATCTTTGTTGCATGGAGCATGTACTATGTTGATCCAGGCTACAAAATCAAGTAATGTGGAGCCCCAATTGTGATTAGTCTTTTTCTTTTCTTTTCTTTTTTTTGGAGGGGGAGGGAGGTGCGGATTTGATTAGCATCTCTAGGTTGTGTGAAAGAGAGAGGAGAGAGTGCAAAAGATAAATTGTGAATAGCATAACCTATTTATTAAAATTCAAAGTCAAATGAAATTTAGCATAATATCATAAATCATGGGAGTTTTGGACCTTACAATTAGATGAAATTATGCCAGAAATAAAGCCCCAAATTATTTTCCATTCGACTTGGTTGGGTATTGTAAATACCATCATAATTTTACTTACAGTCTTCCAACCAATTTATCTTAATCAACTGTATGCTTAGTAGTGCAGAATAATTTGACTCCCTCTCTTTTTTAAATACTGATTCCTTATTATTTTCTGGGTTAATCAATAGTTACTTGACCACTTCACTCTCTTATCTTCAAAATATAGTGTACTTTATGCAGTATAAAGTAATTATTTTTTGAACTGAGACCTAATTGTGCTTGTGCTTGATGTGTATGATATTCTTCAAAAACGTTTCATATCTAAAAATAACCTTTGTTTCCAAATTGTGTAAGATGGCCAATGAGGTCTATGGGATTTTATTTAGCAATGTCCATCCTGTTAGTGGAGCTACATATCAATCAGCAGCACGTGATGAAGAATCGTTTTTGACTGAAGTTATAATCCCCATCTACCAGGTCTTGCTCAAGGTAACTACCATAGCTCTCCCTGCATTAGTTTTTGCAACATATACACAAGTTTTAGTCTGAATTTTGACTTCTATTTGATGCAAAAGGAAGTTAAGAGAAACAAAGGTGGCAAGGAAAGCCATTCAGCATGGAGAAATTATGATGACCTAAATGAGTACTTCTGGTATGTTTCTTGAATTGTAAATTCTGCTTTATACTCCATTCAAATATTTAGTGGCTGAAAAAATATCTGTCTCTAGGTCTAACAGATGTTTTAGACTAGGCTGGCCAATGGACACCAAAGCAGAATTTTTTAGGCATTCAGATGCAAAACCTGCAAATGAGGTACTTATCTTTTTATTTAAACTAGTTTATTTATTTATTTTTATTTTATTTTTTTGTCTTAGTTAACAACTTGTGATTAAGTAATATTATTTTATTTGTCAATGTTCTAAAATTATTATTCTGTTTTATCGGATCATTATTCAATGGTTTTTGAAAACCATGGAACTCATTATTGTTTTATGAATTGGATGCCAGCGTGTGAAGAATAACTTTAAACTTGCACATCCTCCCATACATATTTGTGTGTGTGTATATGGTTAAGTTTAAGTTACACCATGTGTAACTTTTGGTTAATGTTAAACCACCCAATATTTTTTTTATTGCTCAACTATTTCATCAAGCCTACCTTTGAATTAGATGGTTTCCCCATACCCTTTATGTCTATTAAATATTGTAATGATAAGAGATTAAGAACCATCTCATATATATATATATTGTCCTGAACATTATTTGTTCTTTATGTTTTCAGAATATACTAACTGCATGAAATATATGGATTGGATAATAAATTGATACAAAATTCAGCATGTATGATAAAGGTTGCAACTTAAACCTGTATATGTATTGTTGAACTTTTTTATTTTTTATTTTTGGCAGAGAGCTAATCAAGCTGCTCCGGGAAAGAGGAAGCCTAAAACAAATTTCGTAGAAGTCCGTACATTTTGGCACCTTTACAGAAGTTTTGATCGAATGTGGATATTTTTTATATTGGCTTTCCAGGTAGCCTTAGTATTAGAAAATGAATTCTCACTTTTTGACCTTTCTCCGAGGGGAATTTACTTCATCTACACAAATTCTGGTTTTCAGGCTATGGTAATTGTTGCATGGAGTCCTTCTGGATCTATTGCTGCTTTGTTTGATGAAGACGTCTTCAGAAGTGTTTTGAGCATCTTCATTACTTCTGCTTTTCTTAATCTTCTGCAAGGTACTGGCATTATCTTATGGTATTTGAAGTTTTTTCTCCATGTCACCATTGTTTTGGTGGGAATTTGTGTGCTTATTCACAAAATAAAAGACAGTTTTGATATTTGTGTGCCTGTTAGAAACTACTGTATTGGTTTTTAGTGCAGCAGTAAGAAGCAATCATTTATATTCTGTTTTAATGGAATTATGTGTGGTTGAATGGCTTTTGTGATGCTCCCTTATTTTATATATCATCTCTGCAGCTACCCTGGATATAATTCTTAGTTGGAAGGCCTGGAGGAGTTTGAAATTCAGCCAAATACTGCGGTACCTTTTGAAGTTTGCAGCAGCAGCTGCGTGGGCTGTGGTTCTGCCCATTGGTTATTCTAGTTCGGTGCAGAACCCTACAGGATTGGTGAAATTCTTCAGTAGCTGGGCTAGGGATTGGAGGAACCAGTCATTTTATAATTATGCTGTTGCACTTTATTTGGTGCCCAATATACTTGCTGCTATAATGTTTTTACTTCCACCTTTACGGAGGCACATGGAGCGGTCAAACTGGCGGATTATCACTCTTCTTATGTGGTGGGCTCAGGCAAGCATGTCTGGCATTTGTTTTTGTTAACTTATTTGTCTGGTTCTTATTGTTCTCTCTCTCTCCTTTTTGTCTTTTTAGTCTTTCTTTTCTATTAAATTTGACTGTTTTTCACCTGTTGTTACCATCTTGCAGCCCAAACTTTATGTAGGAAGAGGCATGCACGAGGACACGATCTCACTGCTAAAGTAAGGAAAAGGAAGCTTTTTATTGGGCTTTGCTTTTTTTGTTTTTCCTTTTTCTTTTTTTACCCTCATAATTTTGGAGAAAGGGCTCCAGAAAATGGGCTGGGGGCTGTGGGGGTTAGTTTAAAGGAATTTTTCTATCCCATTTTCGTGTTATTCTTCCTTTAAGATCTGGTGAATTATTTCTGTTATGATTTGGAGGAGGCTTTTTTCAATTAACAATGTTATATGTTCCTTGCTTAGGTATACACTGTTTTGGAGTATGCTGATAGTCAGCAAGGTAGCTTTTAGCTACTACGTGGAGGTGAATATTTCTTAAATACATATTGCTTGATTCCAGTGTCCTTAGGAATTCTATCTTGCTTTTAAGCTAAGTTCATAGGCATTACATGCACACATATACACATAAATGGATTCGTCCCAGCACATATAGTACACACACTCGCACACAAACAAACGTATATCTATGTATATATGTGTTAACATAGACTACATGCATAACCTCAATGGTATTCATGGGTTAGACAAGTTGGCTGAATGTTTCGATAAATAATAATTTTATTGAAAAGAAAACGGGTACAACCCTTGCACACAATATGTATACAAAAGTTACATCGACGCTAAAGTAGTCCAAGCAAGGTCTAGAGACTCGAGGAGAAATACGAAACAAACACTACAAGAGTGCAGAGGTCTCATAATCCTCAAAGTGGCGATGGTATCTTTCTCTCCAAAAGTTTGACATTACAAATGAAGGAATAACTTTCTAGATAGCTGCTTTGGAATGTCCATGCCCTTGATTTTTCCAACATTGTAGCATCTCTAGGATGTTTCTAGGCATAGTTCACGAAGTTCTTAACAAGTTGAGAACCATGTAATGAAGATCACTGGTGTGCTCATAATGGATGAAAAGGTGATTCATGGTCTTTTCATTCTTTTGCATAGATAACTCCAATTGACTAGATTGACACCATGGTTTCTAAGATTGTCAACTATGAGAATCCTACTCAAACCCGTCATCCAAATAAAGAATGCTATACAAGGCGAATCCTTGACCATCCAAATACTTTCTAAGGAAAAGGGAAAGGCTTTCCTGCCTCTAGAATTTTGTAATAGTTCTTTACTTTAAAGCCACGACTACTAGCTGGAGACCACAACATTTTATCCTCTTTCCCAGGATGAGTTCTCAAATAGTATAGCAGATTGACGAATGAGTCTAAAGGTTCCAGCTCCCAATCCTGAACTTCCCTCATGAAACTCGGATTACAATGGGAAGAATTACCCGAGGAAACCAAGTAATCTGACAGCATGACATCTTTGTCACAAGCTATTAGATAAAGAGAATGATAACAAGGGGATGATGATGCAGGTGGCAATTGGTACGAGAATGACATAATGTATTCTGACAGTAAGTTGCTGATGTTCTCAACAGCATCATTATAATAATAATTAGTAACATTTGCGTGAAGAAATGCATTGGTATGATATTTGGTCATTGTTCTTTGCCAGTTGATGATCAGTTGCCTTGTTGTTCTGTGGATTTCAAATTGGATTTGTTGCTTTTATTAAAATGCAGACTGCAAAGCCTCAACAAGAGAAATTAAATACTAACTTAAAAAGGTGTGGATTTATATTCAATGTGGTGCCAATTTGGCCCTTCTCTAGTTTTTATCTAGTTGCCACGGATGTTTGTTTATATTGTTTGTTAAATTATAACGGTTTATGATAATTTGGTAATTTCAAAAATTTATCAATATGAGATTTAGTGGTCCATGGGTCTTACTTAATTTGGTTTTAGTTATAGCCATTGAGCTTTTGCTTAAATGGCTTCTAGTTTCCCCATAAGTACAAGGTTGGGGCTAAGGTTGGCAGATTTAAGACCTATATGCATGTTTAATGTGCCAATCTAAAGGAAAACGTTAATTTTGTTATCTCACCCTTTTATTTGAGCATTAGTGATTGTTAGTTAAATTTCTCAAGGAAAATTTGATTCTTAGGTTGTGTATGTTTTGATGTAAAATGTTTTCTGATAGAAAATATTAACAGCTTAGTTCAACAAAACCTAATGATTTTTTGGTGTTCTATTGTCATTTTGAAAATGATCCTGAAAGCATTTTATGACCATTGAAAATCATTAATATCTAACCTTAGGTAATTAATAATTTTATTCACAATAAAATATAATAAAATCTAAAAATCAATTTAATAACGTGATAAGTTGATTTTTAAATGAAGGAAATGGTAAAATTTGATATGTAATACATATATATACAATATATATTTAATATATATCTATATGTATGTATGTGTGTATGGATTTATGTATTTACTTACTTATATGTATATGTAAACACATTTATATATATACATGTATGTATGTGTATATATATGGGAGGTAAAGAATTTATGGAATGGATGTCTTGTAAGAAAAAATGAGCTCTAGGGAATGAGGGGCGTAAAATGGCTCTTGAGAGTCATAAGTTAACATACAACTTTAATGCCTTATTTTTGTTGACTTTGGGAATATTTCCATTGACTAATGTTTTTCGTTTGCACCAAACATTGAAAAATTCAGAAAACATTTTTGAGAAAAACTTGTATATCGTAACAAATGGAGCCTAGCCTTGTTAAAATTACAGGTATCTAATAGATTACTAAATTTATTAACTTTTCCAATCCAGTCTAGCAACTTTTGGTGAAATTCTTCCTACAACTTTCCGCTTCAAGGATTATATAATTCATTTCTAGGTATCTAGGGATCTAGGTATACAGCATAGAATTTTCTTCTTCATTTATTTTCCTTTCCTTTTTGTTTATGCTTTCGCAGCATCGTAGTTGCTTTTAACCCATGAAGTAACCTTGTAGTCTAATCTTCCAACCTTAAACCCCACTTTTCATGACCTTTACCCTTATTCTACCCTGGAGAATTGAAAATTTTATGTCTCAATCTCGCTACCTCCCAGGATACCTAGGTCATACAAGAAAATAGAAAAATTTCTTGTAGTTTCTTTTATGTTTCAAACTTCCCAGGTCTTTTGTTAATTCAATAGTTAGCATTTTTTGACTTGTTGCATTTCTTCATCATCATTTCCCGTCAGCACTATATTATCAACATACACAATAAGTGTAGTCAACTTCCTTTATGGAGAATGTTTGATAAATAAAGTATGATCTGCTCGACTCTCCTTATACCCATATTTATGCATAGCTTGAGAGAACCTCTCATACCAAACTCTAGGAAATCGCTTCAGCCATATAAATCCCTTTTCAATCTACACACTATACCAATGGCCAATTGCAAATTAAGACCAAGTGGTACCTCTATGTATGCCTCTTCTTCAGTCTCTTTGGAAAACTACTCTACAATAGGAGATTAGTTGGAGACAAAATTCAAGGGTTCATTGGCTAAAAGATGGTGACAAATACACTAAGTTTTTTCATCGGGTAGCCAACTTGAGCAAGAGGTTCAATTCCTCAAAGTCACTGCGCAGTTTCTTCTAGCCAACCTACTATTAGGGATCATATTGTTCAGTTTTATGAGACCCTTTTTTCAGAACAGTACAGCTCATGGCCTAGGCTAGATGACCTTGCTTTTGACTCTTTATATGCAGAGGAGTCCTCTCAGTTAGAACATCCATTTAAAGAGAGGGAGGTTTAAGGTGGTGAAAGGTATGCATAAAGATAAGGCTCCAGGCCATGAAGGCTTTTCCACGGCTTTCTTTCAAGACTGCTGGGATGTGATCAAGACAGATATCATGGGGGTATTAATTGACTTTCATGATCTTAGTAAATTTGAAAAAAGCCTTAATTCCACGTTTATTGCTCGAACCCTGAAGAAGTCTGGGGTGGTTGATCTTAAGGTCTTTCGGCCTACTCCTAAGGACTATTGAGAGAGCAAGTGTTATGTCTATTGAGAAAGACCGGACTCAGCATATGATGTTCCTCATATGCAAATAGGAATAGAGTTTTCCTTTCTAAAACTTGTTCAGTTTCTTTCTTTTCTTTTAGGGGCAACTTCACTTGACCTTCATGAATTGTCGCTACTTTTGTAATTACCTCCTTAAACTTTGAAAATTCTCAATTTAGTGCATTTATTTTTGAATTTTTTTCAATTTCACCCCTCCATTAGGGTTTTCCGTTAAAGCTTATCAAAATTCCCAAAATACTTATGTTATATATATACAATTTTTTCAAAGATCTAGGTGTGAGTATTTTTGTAAACTCTGTTAAATTTTGATCGATGCCTAAATCCTTGCAATTTTATTTTTCCTTAAAAAAAAAAAAAAAATTGGGTATTTTGGAAATTTTGACACTCCTTAAATCATAGTGGATGGGTGAAATTGAAAAAAACTTAAAGATATATTAAATTGAGAGTTTTTGAAGTTTAGAGGGCTAATTAGAAATGTGACAGAAGTTCATGAGGTAAAGTAAAGTTTCCCGTGTCTTTTATTTGCTGGTCAAAAAGCTAATGCTAATCATGGGAAAATCAGGTATAATTTCTCAACTCCACTAGCCTTAATTCAGTCTCTAGGCCTATGTGATTTATATATTTTTGTCCATTTCGAATTTTTTCAGCTGCCATTTTTCTTCTAACAGGAATCTACTGCTCTACCCACATAAAGAATAAAATAAAATTGTAATGTTTTTGTAATTGGTTTTAATTCTTTACCATTTAAAGTTTACGTAGACTGGAAATGTGTGGTTTCTGCAAATTCATATAGAACCTATACCAATGAGTAAGTCCTTCGTTTTTCCTTTATTTATTTATATTAGTTCACTAGAAGATTCTAAAGCCTGATTCCTCTTGGATTTGTTTTAATTAAGGAATAAGAGAAGTTATATTTGTACGTGTAAGAAAGCAGATGGTTCGAGACTTCCTATTGACAACTGGATGCTGAAATGCAATTTATGCAGCTACTACTATAAGAATTATCAGATTCTCTGTTGTGTATTGCTAGATTATTTTTTTCTCTAATGCTTTTTTATTTTGTGGAAACTGTTTCTTTCCTTGAGAATATGTGAAACTCAGGTTTTTAACCTCTATCTATATGCTGTGTTAATAGATACTGCCACTAGTTGAGCCAACAAAGTTGATTATGGAGATTCCTATCGATAACTATCAGTGGCATGAGTTCTTTCCAAATGGTAATATAACAACCTTCTAATTGCACTTATTTCTTTTATTTGCGGTTGTAGCCTGTACTAAGTTGTGATTGGAAACTGCTGTAGTAACACACAATATCGGCGTTGTTATTGCAATATGGGCTCCAATTGTCCTAGTAAGATCTCAGACAAATCTTGTTGAGACAAATTTATCATTATGCTGTATTTTGCATTATTTATACAATAATTCTGTATATGCCCTTAAACTATGTTTTTGTTGATATAGGTCTATTTTATGGACGCACAAATATGGTATGCCATATTTTCTACTCTGTTTGGTGGAATTCATGGAGCCTTCAGCCATTTGGGTGAGGTTAGTGGCAGAATTTTGCACAAACCATTGGGAAAATGATAGTTAGCAGTATTTGACAGTAATGGTCCTATAAAAATGGTTGATATCGGACTCTTTCTTTTGGGGGTGGGGTGGGAGATGAAATTTTTCTTTATAATTTGTTTGTGATACCTCGGATTAGATTAGATTAGATTAGATTGGAATGTAAAGATGTTGTACTAGCATATGTAAAGTCCTATACTGGTTGTGTACTAGGTCAAACTGGACTTATATGTGACTTTATTGAGTTCTAATTGAGATTGATCTTTTTGGGATATAGCACAATTGTGGCTAGCAATTCCCTAATTCATGATATTGTTGGTTTAAGATTTTACTTAATGGTAATAATGGTTCTCTTCTTGATGATTTATTTATCCATTGGGATGCTTGTTAGATACGAACACTCGGGATGTTACGGTCCAGATTTGAAGCTGTACCCGCGGCATTCAGTCGTCGGCTTATGCCATCAGCAAGCAAGGACACCAAAGGATAGACTTGGTAATTTCACATTTAATCAATCCTGTAATGTTTGAACAGTGCTCTTTAGCATTTGAAATTTCTACTGAATTTGGTTAGAAAATAAACATTTGTTTTTCATTACAAATGAAGGCGACTTTCATACCACATACTTGATCAGGAAATTTGTATTGGTGTCCTTATCAAGTTTTGCGTGCTTGACCTGGATCTTTACATCTTTTTTTTTGTCTTTGGCTATATCATACACTTAACAGGGGCATGATGATGTTCGTGAACGGGAGAACATTGCCAATTTTTCCCAGGTGTGGAATGAGTTCATACATTCTATGCGAATGGAAGACCTGATCAGCAATAGGTTCTGACTGTTGCTTTCCCATGAATTCATTTTATATCTGATGCAACATTTTTATATCTCTAACTATTTCATTTGGATTTTGATCATCCAGGGACAGAGACCTGTTGCTTGTTCCATATTCTTCTGATGATATCTCTGTTGTCCAGTGGCCTCCTTTTCTGCTTGCTAGTAAGGTATATTCTTTGCATTGTTTGTGTGTTATGTTTTACATTGAACACCAGTTTTGTTTTTTATGCACTTCTTTTTTTCACTTAATAGATTCCTATAGCCCTGGACATGGCAAAGGATTTTAAGGGGAAGGATGATGAGGAGTTGTTTAAGAAGATAAAGGGTGATGATTATATGCATTCAGCAGTTATTGAATGTTACGAGACAGTCAGAGATATTATATTTGGCCTTCTGGAAGATGAAGCGGATAAGAAGTAAGTTAGAAATATTCATATTACCTGCATGATTTGTATAAATAAACTTAAAAGGTGACTCGGCAATATATAATTATTCATTGACAATCTCCTCCCTGTGCTCCATCTTCCAGCCTCCTTTTGTAAGTGACTCATGATAGTTAAATTGTTCTTGTGAATCAGGATTCTAAGGCATATATGTTATGAAGTAGAATCTAGTATACAACAAAAAAGTTTTTTGAATAACTTTAAGATGAGCGAGCTGCCCATGCTCAGTGAGAAGTTGGAGAAATTTCTAAAGCTCTTGGTAACATGCTTCCTTTATATTTCCCTGTTGTTTTAATTGTTGAACACTTCAGAAGCGAATATTCTACTTGTCAATTCTGAGTTCCATACTACTTATGTTGGTATATTGACAGCAAGCTGATTCTGATAATATTTCCGAGCCTCAAATAATCAATGTCCTCCAGGATATTTTTGAGATTCTCACAAAGGATATTATGGTCAGTGGCCATGAGTAAGTAGTGAGAAGCATTTACTTTGTGGAGACATTTAAAACTTGTTTTTAATTTCAGAATTAACCTTCATGACTCCTGTGTACCGTTGGTTTTGCCATGCCCTATCAGAAGCTTGGAAAGTGTTCACCCGGGTCAAATTCTTAAGAAAGAGCAAAGGTTTGAAAGGCTAAACATCGACCTGATTGACAACAAATCTTGGAGGGAAAAGGTTTGCATTCACATTTTTCATAAAAAAAAAATGTTAGATATTTTATCTAGAATTTCTGTCTTACAATCTCTTATGTTTCTCCACAGGTTGTTAGGCTTTATTTGCTATTGACTGTCAAGGAATCTGCAATAAATGTGCCTCAGAACTTGGAGGCTCGCCGCCGAATTACTTTCTTTGCGAACTCCTTGTTTATGAATATGCCAAGTGCTCCCAAAGTCCGTGACATGATGTCATTTAGGTTAGTCACCGATAACATACAATTTGTCAGAGAAAACAATATGGACTTCTTAGGGAGAAGATTAACTGTTACCAAAATGGAAAAGGATATGGGTTGCTGCCAGTAACTATTTTTAAAACCATGTGTGACAAGTTACTGCAGTTAGCTCTGAAGTGAAGGATTGATATGGTTCTTGTGCTAACATGCTAGATCACGTTCAAGAATTGGTTCTTCTTTTCACTTCTTTTCATTACTTCTTGATTTGCTCGTTTGCTTCAGTATATGGTAGCATATAAATGCTTGCATGCCCTTATCTACAAATTACTGCGTAGTGTGCTGGTGGATTAGTATTTACTCTAAACTCTTACTAAAATTCCATTTAATCTATTTTCTGATTTATGGACTAGTGTTTTAACTCCATATTACAAAGAAGATGTCCTGTATTCTGAGGAGGAACTAGAGAAGGAAAATGAGGATGGGATATCAACTTTGTTCTACCTACAAAAGATATATCCTGGTGAGTTTAAATTTCATTGCTGCATATGCTTTTCATTGTATGAAATGGCAATGAACTTACAACTGCCTACTATGGTCATGAACTAGATGAATGGACCAATTTCCTAGAACGAATAGCAGTTCATCCCAAGGATGAAAAGATGGATTTAACTCGTCATTGGGTATCTTACAGAGGGCAGACACTTTCTAGAACAGGTTCGTCTGATAATGATGGTTTTGTGGTCTGTCTGTACTAGCATTGTTTATGAATTTCAACTTAATCTATGTCTCTCTCTCAATATGTTTCTGCCAGTGAGAGGGATGATGTACTACAGGAAAGCTCTAGAACTTCAATGCTTCCTTGAATATGCAGGAGATGATGGTCGGTGGTTTCTGTCTCAGATACAAGATTTGATTTTAACCAATACATTCAACTTTTGATTCCAACATATTTTAAAAGTTGATATTGTGGAAAATTAAATTTTCTAATCATCTATTCACTGTTTTATTTGCAGCTATTTTTCGAGACTATCGGAACTTTGAAGAGGACATGACTTTCTTTGGTAAAGCACAAGCCTTGGCTGATTTGAAGTTTACCTATGTTGTCTCTTGTCAGGTTTATGGGAATCAGAAAAAATCTGATGATTCTAAAGACCAAAATTGTTACCTCAATATTCGGAATCTCTTGTTAAAGTGAGTTACTGCTTCAATTTATTGAGCATTAATAGTTCTTGTATGAGATCCAGAACGTTGATGGCATCTCTAAAATATCAAAAAATGGTGTAGGTACCCATCTCTACGTGTTGCTTACATAGATGAAACAGAGGAGACAAAAAATGGAAAATCTAGAAAGTCTTATTTCTCTGTTCTCGTCAAGGGAGGGGACAAGTTAGATGAGGTATGCAAGAATAACTTGTACTCTTTTGGTATATTTGTATTCATAATTTAATGACACTTTAGTCACATCTGTGCGATACTCCAAACAGACTAACCATAATTAAGGCTCCCTATTATATAGTGCAGTTCCATATAGTACACAACCAATATGGGACTTGGCACATGCACATATAATGCCCTTACAATCCTAACCAATTCATTGTATGTTCTTCTCCAATTGAATTCTTGATATCTTCTTTAGGGCCTCCGCATTATATGACATTATTAGATTGACTCCGATATTGTTTGGCCCAAGTATGCACAATGTTAACCACATCTGCATGGTACTCTAAAAGAACTAATCATAATTGGAGGTTGTCATAATCACTTAAGTAGCCCTGTTCCATCTAGTATATAATCACTTTGGGACTTAACACATGCCGGTACAACTCTTTCACAACCTAATCTAATCCAGAATATCATATGCATTTTGTTTGTTGGCTAAATATATAAAGTTTAATTGGTTAATGCTATTCGGCACATTAATTGTTCAAACTTCCTGTGGTATTGGGATATGTTTACAATAAATCACATCTAAAGAAATCCTAAATACCATTTGTTAAACTAATGCTTCTACTGAAAAAAGAAAATTAAAAATCATGTTACTTGAATCAATTTAAATGATTGCTAGAACGGGGTGAAGTTTGTTATTTCCCAGTTTAAATGATTTTTTGGCTCATGTGTCTTTCATTCCTTACGCATGGCCTGCATTATTCTTCTTCCTCTTATCTTAGGATACAAGTGGATTTCAAGAAGCTCAAAATTGTTTGAAAGGCTCAAATTTATGGCTTTGTAATAGATTTGCATGAAACACATAAAATTCTACTTGACTTCATTATGTTGGAGGAAACTCCATTATTTGGTGTGTTTAAGGCCAAATAGGCTGTCTCCTCAAAATATTTGTCCCATTAAAAAATTCAATGGAAAAGAATAACCGTCTATGGCTGAGTTGATATGAAATGGAGGTAGAGGGCTTCACTTCAATTCAATGTACCTCAAGAAAAGTGTTCATACCAGAAAGACTTTTTTTTTTTTTTTAACCGGGAGCAGCCTATATAATATAACTCTGTAGGTTCTGGGCTTAGTTTTGTATGTATATAGGCTGCCCCTAGTAAAGACAATTTCTTTACCGGAGGCAGCCTATATAATGTGACTCTGTAGGTTCTGAGCTTTGGGCTTAGTTTTGTATGTATATCTTTTCCCTTGATTTTATGTTAGAGCCATTTGGTTTTTTCTTTTGGGCTAGACTCATATACACTAAGACTCACACACAAGAAGGCATCTAATTGGTTAACCAACTGCACATCATCTAAATAAGATGACAGGCTGAAGTAGAAAGACAGCGCACTAGGAATCAACATAGGTGGTGAATTTTAACATATTATCTGGATTGTCCAGGAGCCCCTGTAGACATAAAGACTTGACTTCCACTGAACTGGCACTACTCATATATCCTTGCTCTGTAATAGCTTTTAAGCTTCATTGAGTTTAAAAAGGGAACTCATTTTTATCATACCTGGTCTAATTGAACTCCTAGCTAGCAAGCCAGAGAGAGGGATTTACTTGTCGACATAATTATTGTTTTTAATGCTAGAAGTCAAGCTTTCATTTTGCATTCCATCTATGTATCCTGAATATTTAAATAATGTGCCTATGTTATACCAATTCGTATCTTTTTTCTTTCCTTTATAGGAAGTATACCGCATCAGGCTTCCAGGTCGTCCAGTAGATATTGGTGAAGGAAAACCTGAAAATCAAAATCATGCCATTATCTTTACTCGAGGAGAAGCCCTGCAAACAATAGATATGAATCAGGTAGCTTCCCTTCATTATTTGATGATATGTCCTGAAGTGGCTTACTGTGTTTTCTTACCATCTTTTTTTCTCCCTTTTGTCAAGGATAATTACTTTGAAGAAGCTTTCAAAATGAGAAATGTACTGAAGGAATTCTTAGAACATCAACATGGTCATCGGAAACCCACAATATTGGGTCTGAGGGAGCATATATTCACTGGAAGGTTAGCTATGTCATTGATTCATTGATTATAAATTGGATCTTAATGAGTGTTAATGGCGTTCCGTGGAGAAACACTGCAGTTTTTTTATTTTTTAATTATGTATGCTTATCTTTTACCCTTGTATTTTACAGTGTTTCATCACTTGCATGGTTCATGTCCAATCAAGAGACCAGTTTTGTTACTATTGGGCAACGAATTTTGGCAAATCCTCTCAGGTAAGTGTGAAATTTTCATCAAAATTGGCGGGTGCTTATGTGATCTGATATGTATAGATTTTAAATTGCTCTTTAACTATGTTTTGTGTATGTCATTTTTCTTTCTCTCTTTTTCCCCCCAACTGCATATGGGAGTTTTTCTCTTTCTTTTTTTATTTTTAATATTCTTTCTGACATAAAAAGCAGCATTCTTAGTTACTTCTTTGCTCTTAAATGAAGATTGCTCGAAACTCTAAAGAGAACAAAACATCTTTTATAGTTCTTGACTTTAAGGTAAAAATGAAACAAATTAAAGCTACACTAAAAGAAAAATTCAGTTACAAATAGGTATATGGCAAGATTAGATGAAGCAACATCTATAGAAATTTCATTTATATTCACCACTTTACTCAACCCAAGATAAATATGAAAATAGATTTATTCCCCTAGATGATTATGATAACATTATTGGTGCATTTGATTTAAGTTGTAGTTCAAGTAGCACTCCTTTCCTCATAAGAAGAGGATGAAAGGTGAGATTATGGGTTCAAAACCATGTGCATGTAACCTACCAACAAAGAGAACATCATTTGTGGATTTGATGTGTGTATCTATGCAAGCAATACCAATAGGGAAAGATATTGAAAAGTTTTTCAGTAATAATGACGATTGCATATGGGTTTTATATTCCTAAGGTTATAAAAAAAGACAATTACTTCGACGAGAATGAAGAAGGGAAAAGATAATGTTTCAAAAGTGAATGCTTCGCAATTCTTTTTGGTTTGATAGAATGCATAACATTCTAACTTTAAATCTTATACCATAAAAATCAAACATTTAATTATAGGAGTAAGCTTAAAAGGTGAAAATAAATATCTTCTTTTTTTTATTTTTTTATTCCTGAACGTTTTGAACATAGGACATCCTTGACAGTTCTAATTAAGATGCCTTCATTTATCCATTCGTCCCAAGTTTTAAACTTATTGATGTATGATGGCCTTCACATTAGTGTTTGGGGCAGTCTACGATCATTATAGATACTGTAAGCTTTAGGAGAATATATATGGTACGTTTGTTAATTGTGTTTGGCAAAGTTTTTTTTTTTTTTGGTTTGAAAAAGTGTTGTGATGTGACATAAATGTGAGAAGTGTTTTTTGAAGTGTTTTCTGGTGGGATTAACATTTGAAAAAAAAAAAAAAAAAATTGTTTTTTGTGGATTATACCTACATATTTTGAGAAAACTAATATATCTGTAGAGCTGACTCATTATAAAGTAAAAAATTGTAAAAATAATAATAATAATATATATGTTTTAATTTTTTAATATATATATATTTTATATAATAAGACAACTCTTACCCTCGCAAAAATTAAGCACATACTTCGTCAAAATATTCCTACAAGGTGTAGAAAGTTTTATAAGAAGTGTTTTGTATTTTGAATTGTTTGTTAATGTGTTTGAGAAAAGTGGTGTTTTTCAAACAAAAAACAAAAAACACTTGAATAATAGATTAGCAAACACAGCCGTAAGTTTTTGGTCTTAAGAGATGAAAGATCAATCTTCATGGTTGCCTCGAAACAAGTATTAAGGTTTGTTTTTCTTATTGATAAGTTACACACACAATCTGTAGGACTTGAAGCCACGACCTTCCCCTCCACCTTGCTACAAAGGGAGTAGGTACCATTTGGGCTAAAGCTTATAGGTAAGTATTAAGGTCAGTATTTGCTTGAAGTACATTGTTGGTCCATATCTTGATAGGTCTTGTGTTTTGGACTATTATGAGGCTATTAATGTCCTTGGACAAACTAATTTGGATTAACTTTTGATAAACTTAGGGTGAAGTTTTATTGTAGGTTTAGGGTATTCTAGCATGTTTGGGCATTGAACGAGATCTGAGTGCGTCTCACTATGGTTTAAGATTAAAGAAAAGGAATGGACCTTGGATTCTCACCAAGGCGTTCTTTTACTCTCACCTTGAAGAAATTGAAGTCTCATACGATATATATTTAAATAATTCATTGTTCCAAAAGCTTTATTTAAATGGAAAGGGTGAGTCTTTCCAACAAGTAAAGCCCAAGCATGGAATATTTTATCTTAAGTGGGGGTAAAATACTGAGTCGGGGTTCGACCATATATAATAAGTGATAAGAGGAGATAATAATTGAGTGCAAAAAAGGTGCAACACTGTTAAATGGGGAGTATGCAAGAGTATCAGAAAAATAGAAAACAACTTAGGCTAATGTCTTCTATTTAACAACTCCAAAAAACCCAGCAAATTCAAAAAATAAGACTTCATAATGTTTACAGAGTTCTCTAATTAGGCCATATGTCAATATTAAACCTAATTTCAAGATTTCTTTTGTTTTGGAGCACACTTTGACAAGAGCTAGTATGATGGACTTATTCAATTTCAGTGAGACACCTTTTACGCTCCATAATTATTAAATATATTGGTATCTTTTAAAACACTTTGCTCTTGTTAAAATATATGTTCTTCTATACTTTGTAACACTTTGCTCTTAGTATCTCTTATCAATTATAATTTGTATTCAATATGTCGGTGTATGTTCAAAGTTCACTAGTCACAAGTTGTGGTTTAGTGTCAACAGATTTGTTCTCTGCTATTGTATTTTGAGTGTCAATTGAATGTTCCATCCTATTTTTTAGGGTACGGTTCCACTATGGACATCCTGATATATTTGACAGAATCTTCCACATAACAAGAGGTGGCATAAGCAAAGCTTCAAAAGTAATCAACTTAAGCGAGGATATATTTGCAGGTAGTTGTTGGTTCATCAGAAAATGACTAATAAATTAGTATTATCTTTTCGCTTATACTGAAATGATCTCTTCAGGATTTAATTCAATTCTGCGTGGGGGATTTATAACACATCATGAGTACATTCAAGTAGGCAAGGGGCGTGATGTTGGGATGAATCAAATATCCCTTTTTGAGGCTAAGGTTGCAAATGGAAATGGAGAGCAAACTCTCAGCCGTGATGTCTATCGTCTTGGACGTCGATTTGACTTCTTTAGGATGTTGTCATTTTACTTTACAACAGTGGGTTTCTACTTTAGTAGTATGGTAAGTTAGCCAAACTAATTTCCTCTTTTATGTTTATAGTATGTCAATGTAGTTCAAAACTCTAGCAACTGACACATGGCTGGAGATAGCTTGCAAATTTTATCTCATGTGTTTGCATGTGATCAAGGGTTTGATATTTACGTTCTTTTAAAGAACTAGATGTGGTGATGTTGATTGGTATGTAGGTAATGAACCCTTAATTTTGAATTGACTACTATCTAAGATGTTAATAAATCATTAATATGAAAAAAGAAAATGGAGCTCATAATAACTTGATGCAAATTCCAACTGCTTCTTGAGTCCTCCAACCAACATTTATGTATGTTATTTTGTTTTTTGTATCTAAGTTTCATTTCTTCTGTGTTTAGTGAAGAAATTTTGAGCCAAAAATTAATAAGATTCAAACCCACCAACTGTCGAATTGATTTATTATGTATATTATTAGGTACATAGAGAGCATGACTTAATTTTAATGTATCTATTATAGCCGGCTTGGGACTTATGGGTAGGCATTGACGTAAGGAGTTTACTCTATATTTCCAAGCAAAGGATAAAAAAAATAAAATAATAAATAATAAATATAAAAAATTAAAATTAAAAATTAAAAATAAAAGTGATCTAGATGGGTGGACAGCTAGGTACGATCAGTTGCTTCAGCCTATAGGGTAGTCCTGTAACGCTTGTCGTCTTCCAATTTCATACACATTGCCTTTCCACAAACTCCTTTTTGTGTAACGTAGAATTTACATTCACGGCCTGATTTGGGAATTTTATTGTTTCAGATGACTGTACTTACTGTATACATATTTTTATATGGACGTGTGTACATGGTAATGAGTGGAATGGAGAGAGAGATCCTTGAGAATCCAAGCATACAACAGAGCAAGGCCCTTGAAGAGGCTTTGGCTACCCAATCTGTTTTCCAATTGGGCTTACTACTAGTTCTACCCATGGTTATGGAAATAGGCCTGGAAAAAGGATTTCGTACTGCCCTGGGCGATTTTATCATCATGCAACTACAACTCGCTTCTGTCTTCTTTACGTTCCAACTTGGAACAAAAGCACATTATTATGGAAGAACAATTTTGCATGGAGGTTCTAAATATCGAGCTACTGGCCGTGGATTTGTTGTTTTTCATGCAAAGTTTGCTGATAACTACAGGATGTACTCACGAAGTCACTTTGTGAAGGGGTTGGAGTTATTTATTCTATTGATCGTATATGAAGTTTATGGGGAATCATATCGAAGTTCAAATCTTTATTTATTCATCACTTTCTCCATGTGGTTTCTTGTTGCTTCTTGGTTATTTGCTCCTTTTGTGTTCAATCCATCTGGTTTTGACTGGCAGAAGACAGTAGATGATTGGACAGATTGGAAAAGGTGGATGGGAAATCGTGGTGGTATTGGGATTTCACCTGACAAAAGTTGGGAATCATGGTGGGATGAAGAACAAGAACACATCAAACACACAAATTTTAGGGGACGAGTGCTGGAGATAATACTTGCATTTCGCTTCTTTATTTACCAATATGGAATTGTCTACCACCTTGATATTGCTCATCACACCAAGAGCTTGCTGGTAAAAATTCTTATTTTCAAAGAATTGTGATTCTCTTGTTGGAATATCAATGTCCGTTTAGGTATGTGGTGCCAATTTATAACCTTCTGATTTTTACTTCAATTTTCTTTATAGGTTTACGGCCTTTCTTGGTTAGTGATGCTGATTACTCTTCTTGTCTTAAAGGTATGCAAATGGAATCCATTGATATGCACTAAATTTAAGTCAAAGCAAATTTAAATGAAATTGTTCTAGTTTAATCATTGTTGAAACTAGTGTGCTTAGGACTTTTGTTATACAGAGACAAGGTATCTAACTTTTCTTTTCTTTTTTTTGCTTGTTCTTCCCCTTTTGCCTTGACACTTATAATTGTATTGTTTAGTCCGTAAGCATACGTATTCATTTGGTGTTTTGCTGATTGTAATCATCCCATACTGTTATCAGATGGTATCAATGGGTAGGCGAAGATTTGGTACCGACTTTCAGCTCATGTTCAGGATTCTCAAAGCGCTTCTGTTCCTTGGCTTCATGTCTGTCATGACTGTCTTATTTGTCGTATGTGGACTCACTATATCAGATTTATTTGCTGCTATTCTTGCCTTCACACCCACGGGATGGGCCCTTCTTCTTGTAAGTTTAAAACATTGCATCTTCTTAGAGTAGAAAAAACACATTGTTGTGAGTTTTCAATTTAACTATGCCATTTGTCTTAAAAGCATCCTGCCTTTTTGAAATCACCATCGATTTAGTCGAAGATGAAATCCAAATTAGAGTTATAAAGGTTGTTGCACTTGCAAATAAATGTTGCATAGAGTTATAAAGGATTCTCAAGAAAAATCTCCAAATAAATGTTGCATAATTTGGAATTCTTCTTCGAGAATTATTCTGAATAATTTTTGGTGACATCATATGTTGCTTTTTTTCTTTCATTTACTTGCTTTGGCTTAGAAAATTATTCACATCTTGTTTCTGGCCCTAGAATCTTTTAAACTACTAGTTTACTACTATCGACGTCATATGAAGCCATTGATTCCTATGTTGCAAACTCCACCTTACGTTTCTCTATTCCACTTTCCTAACTTTCAAGCTAGACTCTTAGATTTTGAATTTGTTGATGTTGTAATTTTCCTGTTTGAACCGTTAGAAAGTGCTAAGAATTGTCTACATTTTTCAAACTTTGCACTTCTTGAAGCTACGTGACATTTCTTAAATTAGCTCATGAGCTTTAGTGTCTTTTTTTTTTTAAGAGAGTTATTTAGTTTGGACATGGACGTGTATTACTGCTAAATTGTGATTTCACTAAATCAATGTTTCCTTTATATTGTCCTTAGATTGGGCAAGCATGCAGGTCATTGTTGAAGTGGGTAGGATTCTGGGAGTCAATAAAGGAGCTAGCTAGAGCATATGAATGCATAATGGGGTTGATAATCTTCACACCCATAGCTGTTTTGTCTTGGTTTCCATTTCTATCAGAGTTCCAAACGCGCTTGCTCTTTAATCAAGCATTTAGTAGAGGCCTCCAGATTTCAATGATTCTTGCAGGAAAGTAGGAAGACGCGGCTGAAAAAAAAGTTGAAAAAAAAGCTTGAACTTTTTTATGCATCTCACACCTGTACTCATCAAAATTTTATTATATTCTTTGAAATATTATGTTTCAACAAAACACAAATGTCTTCCCTTTTTTTTTAGTAGTATAGTTGTTTATGTTTCAAACAATAAAGAAAGAAAGTCCTTAACAATATAAATTGTATTTGTATTATAATGGTATTTTAGGAATTTTGATCACAATATGATTCCATTCATTAACCTATTGCATTGTACCAAACTAAGGAATACATAATCAGTGTTCTATTCCAACATTACAACCAAATAAAGGAATAGGAATAACTAGCCTATTTCACACTCTTCTATTCTTAGTAGTAACTAATCCTTTTACAATCGATTAGACATTTTGTGAACCAAACGAGGCCTAAGTGTAATGGGAACAATAAAGGATTGAATTGTCAAAAGATCTGCCGATGTCTATACTAGGAAAACTCCGATGCCTAAGTTTCCAAGGAAAATAGTATGTTTTAGCGCATAAGATTTCAGTATGTCCAATGTACAATAATTGAGCTCTATTCAGTATTTTTGAGTATCAAAGTGATTTATGCCTTGTATAGAGGTCTATTTATAGGCTTAAGAGTTGAGGTAGACTTGAACTGAATTTTCTTCTTTGAATTGATTCGGAAGTCCTGAGAGCTAGATTGGGACCTGGACTCTTATTCCAATATGGATATTGAATATGAATTCTTTACCCATATTCTCTCAATAGAACCCCACCTGAATTATCTCATGCTATTAATTAATAGCTCTATAAGCCTGTCATTGGCCATGAGGCTCAAAATCTGATGGGCTTGTAGTGCAAAATTATTCCCAACAATATTCATTCCAAGATTTTTGGGTGTCTTGTTGGGATTTGAAAATAAAATGTCTTCCTTCTTAAGATGTGTTTCCAACTTGTATTTGTTCAAACAAAATTTCGAACATTGTCAAAGACAAAAAATTCTTGAAAGTCCAAAATCTCATACTATACCAATTGGGAACCAACCTTAACATCCTTAATTATAATTAGAGTGATTTAATGTTGGGATATTACAAATAATCCTTAACCTAGCCATGTTCTTGAAGTGTGAAGAAGAAAAACAATTCAGCCCCTTGTTTGAAGTGAAGGCCAAATGTAAATGCTTCTCCTTGTAAATTTTTTTTTTCCTTTCTATTTTTATTTTTATTGCATGTTCTCTTAATGTTTCCTTGGGGTTATCCGACTGTCCATATGATGTACATAATCCCAACAACTATATCATTCAAATGATCATAGAACTCATCAAATGTCTCATCGTCCTTCTTTTGATTTCCTCAAACTTGGACATTAACATATGAAGTGTGGAGTTTTTTATGGTCTTTGTTCCTTCATGAGTCAGCCTCTAAAATCTCTCATGCCTTCTTTGTAATTTCACACAAATAAATTCACATGAAGTCTTCAGACTAAGAAAAGAAAATAAGAAAGAAGAAGAAAAGAAGAAGAGGAGAAGAGAAGAGAAGAAAGTAACAACAGTTCATCAAACAAATTAATTCTCTCTTGTTTACACACGTGTATATAAGTTAGTTAAGTTAGTTATATAGTTGAACAGTTATGTAACCATATTTCTTAGCTCATGCTCTATTTCTCGAGTTATTAAACAGAGTATATATATACTTGTAAAGCTTCGTGTTATTCCAAGTTAATGAGAATAGTTCAATCTTCAACCTCATTTTTTTCTTTAGGATTTGATATGGTATCAGAGACAATGTCGATCCCAACTCCCCCAATTCCTAAAGCCATTTCCCTTTCTTCTTCTCATTCATCAAACTTTTCTCTCAATGACAATACCTCCAGTCATTACTTCTTGCATAGTGGTGATAATCTAGGATTATTGTTGGTTCCTCAACCATTAACTGGTGAGAACTACAATACATGTAGCCGATCCTTGAGCATGGCTCTCTTTGCCAAGAGCAAGTTGCAGTTCATCAATGGAACTCTTCCTCACTATCCACTCTAAATGGACCTAAATTCAGAGCTTGGAAGAGATGCAACGACACAATATCTTCATGGATTGTCAATATAGTATCGAGGGACATTGCTACTAGTATAATCTACATCAACAATTGCCAGGATATGTGGTTGAGTCTGAAGGAACGATTCTCACAAAAAAATGGACCAAAGCCTTCCAACTTCAAAGTCTATCTCTAGCTTATCGCAAGATAATATGTCTGTAAGCTCACATACTTTACTCGTCTCAAATCTCTTTGTGATGAATTTGGTAACTATAAAGCCTTTTCTCCATCTACTTGTATTCCTACGTGCTGCTTGTGGTAGCCTGAAATTTGTTCATACATTTTTTGATCAACAATATGTTTTTCAATTTTTAATGCGACTCAACAGGTCTTTTTCACACATCAGGTCAAATCCTCTTGATGGATCCACTTCCTCCAATCAACAAAGTGTTTTCACTTGTTGTTCAAGAAAAAAGTCAAAGAGAAATTTTCATAAGTTCTATGACTCCAAACCCTGCAGCTTTGATAACCAAATATGTTCCCATGCAACAAAATAGGTTCCCTAGGCAGATGGCTCGAAAGGATAGACCAGCTTGCACTCATTGTGGTGTTGCTGTACACACAGTTGATAAATGTTACAAACAACATGGTTATCCTCCTAGATTTAAGTTCACAAAAAGGCCATCTTTTTCTCCAAGTTCAAGTGTTAGCCATGTTACTCTAAATCATGGAGAGAATTCCTCTGAAACTCTACAAATCCCTCAATTACCAATTATTGCAGAATAGTGTCAGAGGCTTCTAGAGCTAGGAAGTATGGCATCATGTCAAAGATACCTACGGGTTTGACTCCATGTGGAGCTACTTGTTTTGGTGAATTTAAGGGTCGTTGAGTTTGATGATGGTCGATATAGAGTGGGAAACATCGACTACGGTACCCTTGGTGACTTATAAATGGATTTGCCACAATTATAAGGATGCCAACATGAATCACATTATATTGGACGAAGGAGGTCAGTGCTAGAAGAATGAATGGGATAAGATTTTTTTTTTTCCAAGGATGAGGCTGAGAACGAACCTTGTAAAACTATGGATGTTAAGATGATGTTACTGTTTTTTCTTGTGTTTTAGGGCTACGAAATTTCGAGGATAAAATTTTTATAAGGAGGGGAGAATGTAGCAACCCAAATAATTAATTAAGCTTAGGTAGCTTAGTTAGACGGTTAATTTGGACTTTAGGTCACTAGGATCACCTAGAAAGGCATTTTGGGAAAATTGGATTTTTGGATCGAATATATGCTAGGGTTGATGGACGTATGCTCTTGTTTGTAGTGAGGACATACGCCAAGGTTGGCAAATGTACGCTATTGTCTGTAGTGCAAACGTACACGGGGGGACCACCGGATGTACGTTGGCAATAGTATGCCGTACTCTACGAATAGTACCGGACGTCTGCTACATTTCAAGAGGTTGGTAGCACCCTCAACTATAAATCCCTATCCCCCCTATGTTTTTCTCACCCAAACAGCCCCCAAGCTCTATGAAATCCTTCCTTATGAGTGTGTTTTGTGAGATTTGTGAGTTCGGCGTTATTGGAGAGGAGGTTCTTCAAGTTTCGCTTCAAGGAGGTAATGCCCTTAAGCCTAGCTTCTTTTTACGTCGTTATGTTGCTTAAATCTTGTCTTAAGGTGCTAGTTTTAGTTCTAGCTAGGTTGTGCTTTAAATCTTGATAAGGTTAGCATTTGACTTGGTTTAACATGATTTTGTATGCATGGAGGTTTCATTTTAAGTTAGGAAACCTTAGAGAGCCTTTTGGTAACCTTAGAAATTAGTTCAAGAGGATAGGAGGACGATTGAACCAAATGAGGTTCTACCTGAAACCCTCTGAGCAGACGTACAACCACGAGATTGGATGTATGAGCCTTCTAGGCAGACATACGGCCACAAACCCCGACATACGAACAAAAGTGTTGCAGGGAATGCCACTTTGGCCAGTCGTCCCACAGCCTCTGTTTTCAAGTTATAGGTTTGTTTTAGTTGGATTTAGAACTAATGATAGGTTTTTTCTCAGTATTCAAGGTTATGGAGCTTCAAGGGAATTTTATAGAGGAGCTTTATAACCCAAGTGAGTACAAACTCACATTGATGCTAGTTGTTACTTTTCCTACATTGCACGTCTATTTCATATATATCAAACATGCATATTTTGCAACTTTCATTAAATACATTTTGGAACTATTGTGAACTCTCTTTTTCAAAAACATATGTTGATTAATAAGATAACAATGAGTCTTGTAAAACTATGCATGTAAAAGACTGATAAGATTAATTGTATCATATGACATAGTACAATGGTACGTGTTTTTTGTGGGATGTACAATTGCATTTAACATATACAACAAACATTTTAAACCCCTAAGCATTCCCTAGAGGATGAGTGAAGTCTCGAGAGGGTTTTCCAAAAATATTACGTGTTGAGTGCCAAATATTGCATATTTGGACCCCTTAATTTACATTTGTTAAGCCTTTAGTTTTGTTATTTTCTGATATTTTTGTTAGTTTTGGTGTCTTAAAATTTTGAAGGTTGTTAAGAGAAAATTGTGGCTTTAAGGTGAAAATTGCAAGCAAGTGGAAACAAGTGCATTTTTTTGAAAGTAGGATTGAGCGCACACTTCAAAGTTCAAGGGCATATGCTCTCGATCGCAGAAGTCTTGCGCTCAAGCGCATACAGACCCACAACAATCAGCACCATGCAAGCACTGCCTCGTAGGAGGAGTGATACATGCACGAGTGCGATCGAGCACACTCAAGCTAACCTAGCAACGCTAAAACCTGATTTTTTTTTTATATATATATATAAATACCATCTTTAGCCTTGGGAATTAGGGGGAAGCCGCCCAAGGAGCACTATTCAGTGTAATTTTCGATATTCTAACATTTTTGAGCTCTGAACTCGTTTCTCTCTTGTAAGATGGTTAGTTTCAATGATTTCAATTAGTTTTAACTTGCTTTTTGTCATCATGAGAAGCTAAACCTTCAACTAAGGTTAGAGATGAAGACTCACCATTAATGAGTTTTATATTTCTCATGTAGTTTCGTACAATTCCGACATTTATATAAATGATGTTCTATTTCAATTCAATTATTAAATTAAGCTCTTATAATTGATTGTTTGATTAAACGTTGGATATTCGTTGTGTTTTATCCAACGGATACATCAAATCTTTTTATTGAAATTGAATATCCATTGTTTTTCGTTATTCAAATGAATACATTGGATGTTTTGGTCTTAATTGGATATTCATTGTGATTTGTAATAAGGATGGATTCATCGAATGTTTTAATAGATTAATTTTATAAAAAAAGTTAGAACGTGCCTAGGATTTAATTGTTTGTCGGATGTATAAACAATAACATGAGAATATGTGCTTTAATTTGGTGAGGTTAATTTTGAAACCTTAGTGCTCTTATCATTTGTTTTAAATTAGTTTAGTTTAGTTTATATTTTTTCCATGACACAGTTTGAAATTTGGAACTATGTTAAAATAGGATTAGTTTAGACAGAAATCTATTTACACGAACACAATTCCCTTTAGATTCAACCTCGCACTTGCAAAATCTATATTGCAAATGACTCATTCACTTGCGAGTAACATTAAAATTCACAATAAGTTTTTTGTGCCGTTGCCCGGGAATTGATTGATTTTTTTTATTTAATTTATGTCTAAATTGATTTTATCCTTCTACTAATTATAATTAGGATTTTAATTCTGCAATTTGTTTTTTTTTTTTATTATTATTATTTTTATTTTGTATAATTCTTGTTACTAAAAAACAAAAAAAACAAAAAAAGATTTTCTTTTGTTTTTCTTTTTATCACAGTTTTGCAGTTCCTGCTGAACCAGACATGTAACAGACACTCAAGCACACTCGTGCCACAAGGAGCACCAGTCAATAGATCAACACACAGTAGACAGCACCTCATGCACTTCAACGCATATATGATCGAGCCCAATTGCAGTACGCTCGAGTGTACTAGCGGTCAAGGTAGCAGCGATCCAATTGAGCTCACCTGTGCTTGACAACTTCAAATAGTGTTCTAGTGCATGTGCGCACAGGCAACACCAAGCAGGACGCACACACACAACAAGCGGTACCATTGACAGATCAGCACATCTGCGTGATCCCACCCAGCCTGCGCTCGAGCACATCTCCGCAAACTGCACCAAAATGGACCACCACCTGAAATTTTGCCAAACTTACATTTGGTTCGTTTTGTGAGTTTTTTTGTTTTGTTTTGTTTTTTATTTTTGGTATTTTTGTTTATTTTATTTATTAAAAACTAAAAAAAATAAAAACAAAAACAAAAACAAAAACAAAACAAAACAATTTTTTTTTATTATTATTGTTTTATGTGGGATATTTACATGTTCAAGAATAAGAGTGAGCATGTATTCTTTAAATGATTTTAATTAGTTGCAACATGTTCCAACTAGTTATAGGACACTTGCTCCTATTAACTCATCTCACCATTTTAACCCACATGAACCATGTTTATAATGCTCCAATCGTCATCATCAGGTTGGAACCATTATGATTTCTCGTAGCAAGCTCATGTTACAGGAAATTATGCTCTCAAATCTTATGAACTACACCATCCTAAATATCCACAATTTGACAACCAATCTTTCATGCCTTTATCTTGCAATTATCCTCTTCAAGATTCATTAGTACAACATTTTTCAACTACTCATGTTGATGACTTGGAGGAGAGAGTGAATGAACTCATAGCAGTTAGGTGTGCCCATGCCTAGCCTCCTTACACTCACGCACCTCATAAGTCATGTTCATATTGTTATCATCCTTCTCACCAGATAGACAATTGCCCATTCATTAACCATTACATGATTGATGAGGATGATGCTAGCAAGTCTTCACATGAGCATGTCCAAACTACCACCATACTTGGGAGTGAGTAAAAGTTGTCAACAAGGTTGAAGAAGAAGAAGAGCGAGTTGAGCCCCTGTCAACTCCAAGTTTGTCCAAAGGCAAGGAAATGAGTAGTAAAGCTTATTCTTTCATTACAATCCCTCTTGAGACACATCATGAACCCCAAGCTTTAGTTATTCAATGTCTCAAAGAGCCATCTTATGCCAAGATTCTCAAGGATGCATGCAAACAAGCGAGCAAATTTAGGAACCATTGTCCTAAGAAGATTCTTACTGTTAGATATTTATATCTAAGCATTTGATTGGCGTAATTCAGTGATTAAAACACATGTATGACAATCAATTCACAGTACAATCTACTTTCAATGTGCTTCATCACAGAAAAAGATTGTTCAGAATTCGATCTCCACCATTCACAACGAAGATCTACATGTCGTGGACATTCTTGCCAAGTTTTAGCTCAATCGGACCACAAACGATCATCCATCAGAGATATTGATCGAAGACTGACGGAAGCTCAAGTGATTTGAGAAGCACTCTAAGAGAGGTTATTGTTGACAGTTCGCTAGCCATTCGAACAACAAGCCAAATCCAAGAGGTCAGTGTTAACCGTGCACTTTACGTTCAGAGTCCGTTCAAATGCCTAGCTTGATGTGAAGGTTACACAAAATCGATTGTTCGCCTCCCGTATACAAGCCGTTTGAACGCTCAACTGATAAAGAAGGATTTCACTGTTCTCACAAAAGTGACTGTGTGCTTCCCGTTCGCATGCCATTTGAATGATGGCCAATTAGGGTTTCAATTGACTTTATAAGATTCGCCGTTCACCACCACCATAGGCAACCGTTCGAACGCTTAGCTCCTGAAATGAGATTTTAAGGCTGACATGACAACTTTTCTTGAGCCTATGAATAAAGAACTTGCCCATTCATTTTAATCAAGCAAAATACAGAGAATACTCAGCTCACTTGAGAGAAAAGCCTTGGTGCTTATGTTTACTTGTTGTGTGCCTTGAGAATTCATTTGTTATGTGCCCTTGAGCCATACTCTCCTAGAGTAATTGTTGAAGTTTGTTTTCAATAAGTGTTGTTTGTTTGTATTTGTTACTGGGGTTGGTTGCAGCTTGTTAGAGGTTCTAACAAGGGAAATCGATAAAAGGAAGTCTGGAGGTTTCGATAGGACTACCCTGGTAGTCGAGCAAGTGGGTCGCTTATCTAGACAAGTTTGGATCAACTTGACAAAGGTATTGTAAGTGTGAGTAACTTGTATTTCCTCCTTTTATAGTGAAGGATTTTCTGGGTCCGCTTCCCCGGAGTGGTTTTTCCAAGAGGTTCTTGGTTTCCACTTCGTCACCAAAATCTTGTTTTCATTGCTTTATTGCTTTACATATTTTGGTGATTATCATTGATAAGCGCCGAATGTTGCACATTCAAGCCCATTAACTTGCATATGTTAATTCCTTAGCATTGCTATTTGCTTGATTTTGTTTTGTTTTTGTGTTTTAGGTCAAATACATGAGCTCCGTTGGAAATTGGACTAAAAAGGGCAGAGAAGCAACCTTACTGTGCTGGCAAACGATCGCCCACACCCTATGAACGTGCGCCAACATCTTGTGAACATGCGCCAAGTCCTTGTGAATGTGCACTGGGCGCACGATCGCCCATACTTGCGAACGTGCGCACTCGGGCTTCACTTAACCCAACAGGCGCATTGGACAACTTAATTGTGACTCCAAGTCTCCTAGTTGAAGTAGGAAACTAACCTACGGCCGTGATTAGGGTTTTAGGGTTTCTAGGGTTTCCTAGTGACTATAAATAGGCTATTATACAATGTGAAAGGGATCCGGTTTTCCTTAGTGCGAATTTTACATACAATTTCCTTGGAGTTCATTCGACAGCATGAGCGGCTAAACCCCCATTGTGGGGTATCGATGTAACCCTCTCCAAGCACAATGGTGATTGTATTTGATTCAGTTAATTTATATTATGTATGTTGATTGCATAACTGTGAGGATTGCAACCCTTGAATTCTGTTCTTAATTTTCATGCAATTGTTATTTAATTCTAAATTCAGTACTTGCGAAATTCTTATCTTGTCTTAAAATTTATTTTGCCTGTATTGAACTCAATCAATTTTATCTTCTGTAATCATAAAATTGATGGTTATGCAATGGGTTTAATATGCATATGATTAATAGGACTAGATAGACCATGCTTAGGAAAGACGGGTCGTACTATGCCCTAGTTTAGAGTAAACGAACCGTGCCAACCGAAGATGGGTTACGCTAGCCCATTGATCATATAAAACTTATTAAAGGATTTTATAGTTTATACCTAGGGAAGACGGGTCGTGCCGCACCTTAGTGGTTAGGTGGACGATCCGTGCCAACCGAAGATAAATTATCATGATCCTTTAATATGAATTTTCTTGTCTTTATAACATACATGATCATAAGTTCTATAATCGAATTACGAGTACCATTGTTGTGCGGATTGCGGTGAAGTCGGTACCCTACTCTCTCTCTCTCTGATATTATTAATTTTAATACTGCGTTTAATTTTATGCAACTCAATTTACAACAATCAATCTTGTTTTCTCAAATTAGGTTAAATTTAGTCTTTTAATTTTAATAACTGAAACCCTACAGTCCTTGTGGTTCGACACCCTCAATATAGCCCTATCCTACGGGATTCGTTCTATTGTGAGTGGTAATTTTATTATTGATAAATTTGGTCACAAATTTACCACATCAATTTTTGGCGCCGTTGCCGGGGACTGTTAACGGTTTAGTTATTAATTTTTAGGGATGACGTTGATCTTAATCTTTAATCTTTGTTTTGGTTTTTTTCGTTATTTTCAATTTTCGGAAGTCTAATTTTCTATTCAAGTTTCACATTCAACTCTACAGGGTCCATTCTGTAACTGCGAACGATCACAGCTAGTGTGCGATCATTCGCAGACTTGCAGTCTTCGTTCACCTCTTCAGTCTTGCGAACAATCACACCTCCTTGGGCGATCGTTCGCAGAACTCTCCTCCAAAGTGCCAAACCTACTGAGGAAGCAAACGATCACACCTCCTAGGGCGATCGTTCGCTCTCTGGACAGTTCTGCAGCAGCACATTCCAGTGCACCTAAGGGCCATTTGTGAGCTTTTCTTTTTACTTTTAAAGTAATTTTTGGTTTGTTATTTTTTGTTTTGGTTTTAGTTTCTGCGTTATTTTCTAGTCTAGTTTATGTTGGGTCGTCGATCATTGTCTTTGCCATTAATTTCTTGTGACCCCGACATTGAACACACTCTTAGACAACTTAGAGCCGAAAGGAAAGCTAGTTTGTCTAAGGAAAACACCACTGCCACCATGGTTGGCGCTCCTCACGTAGCCTTGCAGGATCACTACATTCCACCCACATACACTACTCCCTCATGTCTTAGGTTGTCGACAGTTACGGCAACCCGTTATGAGATCAAGCCTAGCACCATACAGAGTCTACCGACTTTCCTAGGGTTTCCCCATGAGAATCCTTATGACTTCCTCAGCGAGTTCCAGTCAATCTATTCTACCATTCTGTTGACGGGATTCACTGAGGATGCCTTAAAAATGCGTCTGTTTGTCTTTGCCCTTAAAGAAAGAGCCAAACATTGGTTCCAGTCCTTAGAGCCTGACTCTATCACTTCTTGGGATCAACTGCAACAAGTTTTTCTCAAGCAATATTTCCCCTTAGGAAGGACCAATGATACTAGGCAAGCCATCACTGGTATCACTCAGTACCAGGGTGAACCACTACATGAGACTTGGGAGAGGCTTAAAGATTTACTCAGATCATGTCCACACCACGCTGTCCCCAAATGGCAGCTAGTGCAGAGTTTTTATGATGGTCTAACTGAGTCTTGTAGGAGCACGGTAGATGCATCTTGTGGGGGGACATTCATGTTAAAGAGTGAAGATGAGGCATGGGCGATGATTGAAAACTTGAGTAACAATTCTCGTCAGCAGGCTTCCAATAGACGGAGAGAACCCGCACCTAAAGCACCAAAGACGGAGAATCTTTGTGAAGTGAGACCTTCTGCAGACATGGCGACTCAAGTAGTTGATGCCATCACCAAGAAGCTGGACCAATTGATGACTGGTTTTGCTCCTAATGCTGGTCACATCAATACCCAACCTGAACCATGTTCATTCTGCTCTAGCACTACGCATCAGGTAAATAACTACCCTACTGCTGTCAATTATACTGATGTTTCTAATGAACAGGTCAATGCCACTTTTTCTTGACCGGGTAATGATCCATACTCCAACACTTACAACCCGGGGTGGAGAAATCATCCTAATTTCTCTTGGAAAAGTCAGAATGCAGAAAACTCAGCCCCATGGCCACACAATCAAGCTCAGTCCAACAAACGGTCCTACAACTCGTCTTCCACATACCAACCTCCACATAAGCAATATCAAGCTGCACCACCTCCTTGGTCAAACTCAAATTTTGAAGACCGGATGATGAAGATGATGAGTGACATGTCAGACAGAGTGGTGGGTAAGGTAGATGGCAGGATTGGCGAGATAACTCAAATAGTGGGTGAGATACATCAGACCGTAAATTCACATTCCCAATCCATTGCCAAATTAGAGACTCAAATGGGGCAAATGGCAAACACCCTCAACAGGAGGGAAGAAGGCAAGCTTCCAAGTCAGCCAGTGATGAATCCTAAGGGGCTCTACATGGTAAATGAAGAAACCTCACATCAGCATGTGCAGTCCATCACCACATTGAGAAGTGGGAAACTGGTTGACATTCAAGTGGGAAATAAGAGGGATGATCATAAGGAGGTACCAGAGACTCTGCAAAATGACAAAGGCAAGCAAGTGATCACTGAAACATCTACCTCAGCTGACCCCAGTTTAGAGACACCGTATGTACCCCGAGCCCCATTCCCAGAATGTCTCAAGGCACCTTCTCACTTTGTAAAACAAGGGGAGAAAATACAAGCGATGATGGAGGTGTTTAAACAAGTGAAAATCAACATCCCCCTCCTAGATGCCATTCAACAAGTGCCTGCATACGCCAAGTTCCTGAAGGATCTCTGTACTCAGAAGAGGAAGTCCAGAAATCACATTCCTAAGAAGGTCCTCCTTACTGAGCATGTAAGTTCCCCGATTCAGCACAATACCCCTCCGAAGTTCAAGGACCCTGGAGCTCCTACCATTTCATGCATCATAGGGCAAAAAGAGATTAACAAGGCACTCCTTGATCTAGGAGCTGGGGTAAATCTACTGTCATACTCAGTATATCAGCAACTTGGTCTAGGGGAGCTAAAACCTACTACGGTGATTTTGCAACTAGCTGACTGGTCCATTAAGAAACCTAGGGAATGTTCTTGACCTTGAGCACAGTTCATCACGAGAGGCTAATTCTAGTCATCCTTGGGCGTCCTTTCTTAGCCACAGCCAATGCATGTATCAACTGCCAGACTAGGGTTATGGAAATCTCCTTTGGAAATATAAAGGTAAGACTGAACATCTTCAATGCATTCCAACATGCCCTGAATCAGAATGAGTGTTTCTTTGTGGACCACATTGAAGAGTATGTAGAAGACTCACTCCCGAATCTCTTGGCAGATGATCCGTTGGAAGCTTGTTTAGTCCACTTTGGGTTTGAAGATTTCAACACGGACCAGTACATTGAAGAGGTCCATGATTTGCTAGAGACAGCAGCCAATGTAGATTTTCACCCATGGAGACTGCTAAAAGAACCCCTGCCTTTGACATCAAGCACTCCTCCTGTTCCCTCTCTTGAGTCCCCACCAAAGCTTGAGTTGAAGCCCCTGCCGGACAAGCTTAAGTATGCCTTCCTTGGTGCCAACAAGACTCTTCCAGTCATAATTGCTTCCGATTTACAGAAAGACCAGGAAGATAATCTGTTAAAAGTACTGAAGGAGCACAAAGAAGCAATTGGGTGGACTGTGGCAGACTTAAAGGGAATTGATCCATCCATATGTATGCACCGGATTATTTAGAAGAAGGAGCAAGACCTTCCCGTGAAGCACAACATCGGTTGAATCCTAACATGAAAGAGGTTGTGATGAAGGAAGTGGTCAAGCTGCTTGATGCTGGCATCATCTACCCCATCTCAAACAGCAAGTGGATCATTCCCACTCAAGTTGTACCAAAGAAATCAGCCTTACGGTAGTGAGAATGCATGGAGAGTTGATTCCTCAACGCACAACCACGGATGGCGTGTTTACATTGACTACAGGAAGCTCAACTCACACACTAGGAAGGATCACTTCCTCCCTTTCATTGATCGGATCCTAGGCGTCTAGCGGCGAGTTACTCTTGCTTCCTTGATGGCTACTCCAGTTACAACCAGGTTGCTGTTGACCCCCAAGACTAGGAGATGACGACATTCACCTGTCCCTTTGGCACCTTTGCTTACAGATGCATGCCCTTTGGCCTATGCAACACACTTGCCACATTCTAGAGATGTATGATGTCAATTTTCTCTGATATGGTAGAAAAGTTTTTGGAGGTATTTATGGATAACTTCTCTGTTTTTGGGTCTTCCTTTGATAATTGTCTCCATAATCTTTCACTTGTGTTAAAACGTTGCAAAGAGACTAACCTAATTTTGAGTTGGGAGAATAGTCATTTTATGGTGCAGGAGGGCATAGTTCTGGGACATATTGTTTCCAAGAGAGGCATTGAGGTGGATAGACCAAAGGTGGAGCTGATTGAAAATCTGCCACCGCCTACTTTAGTGAAGCAAATCCGCTCATTCTTAGGACATGCTGGGTTTTACCGACGCTTCATCAAAGATTTTAGCAAAATCTCAAGGCCCTTGTGCAATCTGCTTGCCAAGGACACTCCATTCAACTTTGATAAAGCCTGTCATGAAGCATTCCAGAAGCTCCGATCTCTGCTGTCCTCCGCTCCCATCATGAAACCTCCTAACTGGTCCTTGCCGTTTGAGATCATGTGTGATGCATCCGACTTTGCTGTGGGTCCAGTTCTGGGACAGCGTGTGGGCAAGCTACCTCACGCTATTTATTATGCTAGCAAGACCCTGATGGATGCTCAAGTCAATTACACCACAACAGAGAAAGAGTTGCTAGTGGTGGTATTTGTCTTGGACAAATTCAGATCATACCTCTTGGGATCCAAGGTAATTATCTATTCTGATCATGCTGCCTTGCGACACTTGTTGGCAAAGAAGGAGACAAAACCTCGTCTAATTCGATGGATACTTCTGTTACAAGAATTTGACATCGAAATTCAGGACAAGAAGGGCACTAAAAATGTTGTTGCCGACCATCTATCACGGATTCAGTTTGAGACAGTTCAGCCACTTCTAGTTCATGATTCCTTCCCGGATGAGCAACTGTTTGAGATCACCCCAAGAGAACCACCGTGGTATGCTGACATCATCAACTACTTAGCCACAGGTCAGATCCCTCCCCAATGGTCTAAGCAAGACAAGGACGCTTCTTCAAGCAAGTTCGATTCTACTTTTGGGAAGATCCGGAGTTGTTCAAGTACTGCGCTGATCAGATAATCCAACACTGCATCCCGGAGAGTGAGTTCCAGTATCCTTACATTTTGCCATTCTCTAGCCTGTGGGGGTCACTTCAGTGCCAAGAAAACCGCAGCCAAGGTTCTACAATGTGGTTTCACTTGGCCAACTTTGTTCAAGAATGCCTATGACTTTTGCCGGGCTTGTGAGAGATGTCAGCGGCTAGGAGCTATGTCCCGGAGAGATATGATGCCATTAAACCCCATCCTCATAGTCGAAGTTTTTGACGTTTGGGGTATTGATTTCATGGGCCCCTTTCCACCATCTTTTGGGTATGAGTACATTCTATTAGGGGTAGACTATGTCTCCAAATGGGTTGAAGCCGTGGCCACCAAGACCAATGATCACAAGGTGGTAGTGAAATTCATCCAAGCTAACATCTTGGATTTGGTACTCCCAGCCATCATCGATGTGGAGGCAAGCACTTTTGCAACCGGTTTCTTAAAACCCTACTTCTTTAGTACTCCGTTACTCATAAGGTAGCCACTCCTTGCCATCCTCAGACCGGTGGCCAAGTAGAAGTTTCCAACCGGGAGATCAAGCATATTCTGGAGAAGACGGTTAGGCCAGACCGCAAGGATTGTCCTTACTCCTCAATGATGCATTATGGGCCTACCGCACATCTTACAAAATGCCGATTGGTATGTGGCCATACCGGCTGGTTTATGGAAGAGCATGTCACCTCCCTATGGAACTGGAGCACAAGGCCTTGTGGGCAATCAAGCAGTTCAACTTTGATATGCAAGCAGCCGGCTCCCACCAGAAGCTTCAGTTGACAGAATTGGAAGAGTTACGGAATGATGCATATGACAGCTCTAAAATATACAAGGAGAAGACAAAGGCTTTTCATGACCGGCACATCAAGCCTAAGACATTTGAGCCGGACCAGAAAGTATGGCTTTTCAATTCCAAGCTCCGGCTCTTTCCTGGCAAGCTTCGCTCCAGATGGGATGGCCTGCTCACGTTATTTCAAAGATTCCACATGGTGCGCTTGAGTTGAGGGACCCAAAGGAACATTTTAAGGTCAATGGTCAAAGATTGAAGCCCGATTCGTAACCCCGACTAGTAGATGATGTGGAATCCGTTAAGTTGACGGATCCCACCTATTCGTTTTAAGAATGCATGCAGAGAACATGAAGGCGTTTGAGTAGCCCTAATTCTCCAACATCTTTGTTGAGGTCAGTGGTGCCGATGCCACTGAGAGGTACAATTTTATTTTATTTTTTTTCATTTTACTTCTCTGTTTTTACTTTGTTGTTTTTCATTGTTGTTTTTTATTTTTTTGTAGTTTCGTTCTTTTATCTCATTTTTGGTTGGGTTTAATTTTTTTAGTTTTTCTTGAGTTTAATTCGTGCACACTGGGAATAAACACACTGAGGAAGTTAACGTTCACCCATCCTTGGGCGATCGTTCACCAAAAGCCTCTCTAAAGTGCTAAACACACTGAGGAAGCGAACGTTCGCTCATCCTTGGGCGATCGTTCACAGAAGTGCTCTCAATAGTGTTGTAGACACTGAGGAAGCAAACGTTCGCCCAGCACTAGGCGATCGTTCGCTCCCTCGCCAGGCGCCCAAGGACGAACGTTCGTCCCCCGGCCACACACACACACTAGCACGCAGGGCTAACGTCAACACCCAACGTCACCGAGCGATCGTCGCCCTCGACCTATTTAGGTCACTTAAGCCACTCCCCCATCACTTTCACCTACCCCACAACATCTTCCCCACGGCTCCGAACTCCCCATACCACCACAAGGCACCCACCAAATCACCCCCAACCACCATAAACCACCACAAAACACACCTCACGCCACCATCAGCCACTTCATCCACTCCCCTAACCACCACATCACCACAAAACCCCACATTGGCCCATTTACACCCCAACCCTCCAACCCCAATCTCTATACACATTGGGCGAATTTTTCGTTGTTCTTGGCAACTACACTCCATTCATATAGAGTGTAGTCACCTTCTGTGGTTGGTTTGCTTCTTTTTGCAGGGGGTTGGAGTTGTTTGAAGGTTGGTTTTCACAAGTGAATTTCAAGACTGCCCACCACCTGTTCGACAAAAGGCCTGACCAAACTCTACAATGCCCAAAACCACTCAATCCACCTCCCAAGCGTCAAGCTCCCGCGCCCAATCCTCCCATCCAACTATTGAGCTGCGGGAGATACTATTTGAGACAGAATTCGATATCAACGGTGACTTCAAAAATTTTGAAGCCACCCAATGGGCAATCCAAGAGTTCAAGCGTCAGGGGTTGAAGAAATTGTTCAAACCCGTCACCTCCACGGCTTATACAAGGTTGGTCATCCAATTCTATTCCAACCTTTCCCGGGATTGCAATAAGCCAGGCACACTATCTTCTATTGTCAAAGGGAAGCAAGTGGACGTGACCACCTCAGACATTGCCGCCGCGCTGCATTGCAACGATGAGCAACCACCGGTAGATGCACAACTTGAAGACCAGCTGGATGCTTTTTATGTTTCCGAGATTATTGACGACATGTGTGCCGGTCAATATGCCGATGAAAAGTGGAATGCAGGCAGCAGGTCCAAATTGCCACAACCACTCTTGCTTGTGGATTATGTTCTGTACCGGAATGTGTGCCCATTGGGGCACAAGTCACAGAGGTGTGACCAATTTCTCCAAGCACTGTACGCCTTCCACAAGGGTCATTGGTATTCCATCCCGTCCATCATTTGGAACCAACTTAAAAAATTTTGGGATGGGGTGATTGTGCGAAGGGCATCCACCACAAAATCATGGGGGCTCCCATTTCCATTCCTACTCACTCACATTCTCAAGAAGAAAGGCATCAAGGGCACCCCCGAAGATGGACCGGTATCAGAACATCCGTTCTTTGGCAGGAACCAATGGAACCACAGCCAGTCCCATATGCCCAGAGAGGTTAGAGTTGAAATTCTGGCTGAAGAGGGAGGAGAGGAAGTTGAGCATATGGAAGAAGATGCACCGACACCACAGCAAGGTGGGAGAGCCAACACTGTCATCATCAGCCGCACCGAGTATGAGCTCTTGAGTGGTACACATCAGCGCCTGGAAAAACTGGAAGAACGCTTCACCACCATCGAAGAATCGTCAGCCACCCATACTACCTTACTCCGGGCCATTTTGGACCGACTATCACCAGCAACAGGAGCATCATCTTCCATTCCACCTAGGTAGCAGCAGTGAGCTGCTGCACCGTCTGGCTGAAGACGTTAAACTTAGCGCTCATGCGAGGCACCCCATAGTATATCCATTTATTTTTGTTGTCTTCATTTTTACCTTATTTTTCTTTTTATTTTAGTTTCCCGTATTACTTTTGTGTTTTCTTTTCAGAGACAAAAAGGGTAGTTCAGTTCAAGTTTGGGGGGGTGCTATGAGCCATGCCAATCTAACAAGTTCTCTAACTCTCAATCCAGGTTAGCTCTTTCCACAAATTCCACATTGGGGACAATGTGCAAATTAAGTTTGGGGGTATGGGAACACAATTTCACACACCTTGTCTCGTTTTTGTTTTAAAAAAAAAAATTTGCATGTTCATGTTGTCCTTAAATTTTGGTTGACCTAAAACCTTGTGATTGATTTCATCAGTGAGCTTAAAATTTTGAACACATGATTTGATGTTGGAATTTTAAGTTTGTTACTTGCTTTAGGCAAATGAGAAGACACATGTTTGATCTGATCTGACATAAGCACATTAGCACATAACTGGTGGGGTATGACATGTGGGTTTAATGTATATGTTTCTATGTTTTGGGTGACACTGAGTGACTTATTGGATGAATACATTGGCATAGTTAAAAAAATAAAATAAAATAAATTTAACACAAATGGTGGTAGTCATTGATAAACTGTTCACTGAGTAACTGGGCCTCTTGCATCAAAGCATTGAGTGCTCACGTCAAAAGGTGAAGAGTTTTGAGGTGGTTAACATTACGGCTAGTCTAGTTTCGTAGCCTTTTTTACTCGAGTTAGTAAGCCCTTGGGGGTGTCTCTACACCCAATGCCCTAAAACCATCTGGTTTGGGAGTCATTGGCTCAACACTCGTTACATGGGTCAATTAGAAAGCTTAAGGGAACTGGACATTATAGAGCCTAATAATAAAATAAAGAGCAAGAAAAGTATGCCATTGTTGTTCAGTCTGATAGGACTTCTAGTGAATCTTGAATTATGGAGACATTGCACATTAAATTTGTTTGGAAGCTTCATAGTCTTCTGTTAATTCACTTCACACTGTTTCGAGCTTGTGATGCCTTAGCTTGCCTATTGTAAGTAATTAGACTTTAATTTCCAATTTATTGTGAAGATGGAGTTTAACCTTTTAAGCTTGCTAATGAATGAAATTCATGGGTTTGAGTGTTGCTTTACTTTCTGGATAACATGAACTGTACACAATGTTTGTGGGTATCATTTCTGGAAAACCCTCACGAGACTTCACTCGTCCTCTAGGGAATTCCTAGGGGTTTAAAGGCTTGTTGCATATGCTAAATGCAACCGTACATCCCACGAAAGCTGGATTTATCTTTGATGTTTTTCATTTTATTTCTTGTTTTGTATTGCTAAGGGACTAGCAATATGTAAGTTTGGGGTTGTGATAAGCGTCGAATGTTGCACATTCAAGCCCTTTAACTTGCATATGTTAATTCCTTAGCATTGCTATTTGCTTGATTTTGTTTTGTTTTTGTGTTTCAAGTCAAATACATGAGCTCCGTTGGAAATTGAACTAAAAAGGGCAGAGAAGCAACTCATCGGTCGGGCGAATCCATCACCCACACCTCTATGAATAAGCGCTACCGCTAACGTGGCGCCAACATCTTGTGAACGTGAGCCCGTGAACGTGAAGTCTCCAAGTGGATCGAAGGCGCGACGACGCTTCATATTAGAGAACGCACTTAACCCGACGAGTTGAAGTAGGAAACCAACCTCACGGCCGTGATTAGGGTTTTAGGGTTTCTAGGTTTCCTAGTGACTATAAATAGGCTATTATACAATGTAAAAGGGATCCAGCTTTTCCTTAGTGCGAATTTTACATACAATTTCCTTGGAGTTCATTCACAAGATGAGCGGCTAAACCCCCATTGTGGGTATCGATGTAACCCTCTCCAAGCACAATGGTGATTGTATTTGATTCAGTTAATTTATATTATGTATGTTGATTGCATAACTGTGAGGATTGCAACCCTTGAATTCTGTTCTTAATTTTAATGCAATTGTTATTTAATTCTAAATTCAGTACTTGCAAAATTCTTATCTTGTCTTAGAATTTATTTTGCCTGTATTGAACTCAATCAATTTTATCTTCTGTGATCATAAAATTGATGGTTATGCAATGGGTTTAATATTCATATGATTAATAGGATTGGATAGACCATGCTTAGGGAAGACGGGTTGTACTACGCCCTAGTTTAGAGTAGACAAACCGTGCCAACCGAAGATGGGTTATGCTAGCCCATTGATCATATAAAACTTATTAAAGGATTTTATAGTTTATACCTAGGAAAGACGGGTCATGCCGCACCTTAGTGGTTAGGTGGACGATCCGTGCCAACCGAAGATAAATTATCATGATCCTTTAATATGAATTTTCTTGTCTTTATAACATACATGATCATAAGTTCTAGAATCGAATTACGAGTACCATTGTTGTGCGGATTGCGGTGAAGTCGGTACCCTACTCTCTCTCTCTCTGATATTATTAATTTTAATACTGCGTTTAATTTTATGCAACTCAATTTACAACAATCAATCTTGTTTTCTCAAATTAGGTTAAATTTAGTCTTTTAATTTTAATAACAAAACCCTACAGTCCTTGTGGTTCGACACCCTCAATATAGCCCTATCCTACGGGATTCATTCTATTGCAAGTGGTAATTTTATTATTGATAAATTTGGTCACAAATTTACCACATCAATCATTGTTACTAGAAGTAAATTTCAATTATGTGCAATTTGCTTGCAACACCTATTCAAACCCCCTTCTAGGTGTGACTAGATTCTTTACGTATTTTCACTTATAAGCAATAAGATTGGATACCTAAGATGGTAGAAAATCCTTCCAGAGGGCTATGAAATTTTAAAGAAGAAATAGTGGAATAGATTGGTTGGACACTTAAATGATCGGGAAAAGTGCGGTATTTTTTTTTTGCACTTCATTTTTGAGTTCTTTTCCTTGTGTCATTTTATTACGTGTCATTTCATTTTTTTTTAATAGCAATTGATCTAATAATGCTTGTTCTATAAGAAAATTTGCTGTTAGTGTTTTTTTTTTTAGAAGTGTTTTGGTGTTCAAGTTTGGGGGACGCCCTGTCCTTTGCACATTTTGGTTTCCTCATCCCACAGTATTGTATCTCTTGCCACATTGAGGACAATGTGTAATTTAAGTTTGGGGTGTGAAAAAACATACTATTTGTTTGTTTATGTCTGTTGTTTTTTTTTTTTTTTTTTTGTCATTTAAAAAAGAAAAAGAAAAATTGCTATGTTGTTGGTTATGTATGAGTTACACTATGACTATGGTTTGCATTTCATTGGCTTGTTTAACATTTTGAACACATCATTATGTCATTAGGAATCTATCTGAGTCATTTTATTCATTTTTGGGCTAGAGAGACTTCACATGTTTTGAGTTTATCACCACAAGCACCTTAACATAGAGTTTGTGAGGTATGAAATTTGAACTAAATCATGTGTATCTTGAGATTTGTTGGGTGATTTGTTGATGAATAACCTTGGCTTGAAAATAAATACAAAAATAAAAAATAAAAAATCATCATTTTGAGTCCTGACTGAGTAACCAAACTTCTTGCCTCATTAAAGCATTGAGTGTTTATGTAAAAATGTGTGAAACTCAAAATTGGTTGACTGTATGGCTAGTTTGGCTTTGTAGCCTTTTTTACTTGAGTTATTAAGTCCTTAGAGATGTTTTTACATCTAGTGCCCTAAAACCATTTGGTTTGGGAGTCATTGGCCTAACATTCGTTATATGGGTTAATTATAAAGCTTAAGGGACCTAAGCATTGCACACCCTACAAATATATATATATATCTTGCCTTGGTTGTTTCATTTGATAGGAATTCAACGAATTTTGAGATATTTATCATGATTGTATGCTAATTTCACCTTATATATAATGTCTCAATTGGCCATTTATGAGTTCTTTGATTTTGGATGCCCTAATGAGTGTGATGATAGTGTTTATCCATTTAAACCTGCTTATGAATGAGAGCCATGGTTTGTGTGAAACTTTATTCTCTTCAATGAAATAACACTTACAATATTTGTGCGTATCATTGATGTTAAACCCTCACAAGATTTCACTTGTCCACTAGGGATGTCTAGGTATTTAAAAGACTTGCTGCATAAGCTAGATGCAATCGTTTCTCTCATGATAGCGGACTTGTGTTTTTTGCTTTCATTTTGTTTTGCTAAGAAACTAGCAAAATGTAAGTTTTGGGGTATCTAATGTGTAATACCTGGTCGTACCAAAAATAGTACTCGCCAATTGCACGAGTTGATCGTAATAGAGTGGATGTGCAAGTGCGAGTGTCGAACCCACAGAGAATCGGCTTTGCTAAAAATCAACTTTAAAATGCCTAAACTAAAAATACCTTAACCTAGTCCCAAAATCGAACATGTAACGTGCAGAAAATAAACTAAACAAAAAATGCATTAAAATAAAGAAATAAAATAACTAAAATCCCTAATCCACCTCACAATAAATTAATTCACATATAAACATGCTTAGCTCATATTTATTAAACATTTATGCTACAAGGCATACTCTGAGCTCTAACACATTGTTCATATTTTCATCTATCACGACAGAAAAATACGAACTAAACATGAATATATATTTAAATACACAATTAATTAAACATCCATCTATCGATTAAAAGTGATGCATGTTCTAGTGTCACGCTAGTTCATGCATCCTTACGCCCTATGCATGTCCTATTGTGCCTATTGAAATAATCAAAACGTCTGCCCATTTGACGAAAGACAAAACATGAACGGTTTAAGGCCCAAAGGATCCAAAGTGAAAGTGATTTAACACTAACTACAATGGATAAATGGGCGAATCTTAACGATGAAATGTATCCATCGGACTAAACGCTATGACCAAACAACTACGACACAATCGATGCAACTTTGTCACGAAATTAAACTGAAACGAACATACACGGCAAGTAATAAACGTATTAAATGTAAAACTAACTAGGAGAGCATTTAAGTAAATCCATGGTGAAGGGAATAAGAGACTAAATAAAGGTAAAATAAAGCATTAAATAAAATAAACAATAAAATGACGTTTAGAGCGTTTAATAGTGAAGAACAGGGAGGACTTAGGCCCAAAGGGGCGCCTCCAATCGTTTCCAAACGTAAAAATGAAATGAAAACATAAGGTCCTATTTATAGGCCGGCGGCTCACTAGAGTGCGTTCGAACGCACTACCTGCGTTCGAATGCACCAGTTATTTGTGGTCGAACGCAGGGCGTGCGTTCGATTGCAAATAACTGTTGTGGCGGCTAGGGCTGACAGGGTGTGCGTTCGATCGCAGATCCCTTGCGTTCGAACGCAGATAACCGCTTGCGATCGCAGCTTCTGCATGCGACCGTAAGTGCGTTCGAACGCATTAAGTCGTTCAACGCACTTGGCGCGAGAATCGACTTCTTCTCTTTTAAGTCCACTTTGCCCTTTGCTAGCCATAATTTAATGCAATGACCTGCACAACACAAAAGACTAAAAACAACTAAAAAACGTTAGATATTGACAACGCTAAGAGCCTAACGAATATAAATTAAGGGGTCCAAATAAGCACTTTTAGGCACCCATCAATACCCCGATAAAAGTAATATTTTATTTAGGAGATTCCCTCTTAATCGAATGCTTAGCCCGAACCTTTAGTAGAGCCGCTTAGACGAAAGCCTAAGACCCTTAGGGTTAGCCTAAGTGCGCCTTGAACCTCTAGGGAATAAAAGCTGAACATTGACCCTCAGGTGGCGGATGTACGCTAGGTCTGGCGGACGTACGCTTGTATCTGTAGCACGGACGTACGCGAGGGGACCATCGGACGTACGTGGGACCACCAGACGTACGCTACTTTTTGGTAAACCCTTTGGCTAATACCTGGACGTACGAGACACCCTTTGGACCAACGTGCACAGACCACCGGACGTACGCTAAGGTTGCCGGACGTCCGCTTCTGTCAGGGAGTTGGTGGCGGATTTTCTCTATAAATAGCCCGCCCCTCCCCTTCATTCCCCATGCCTTCTTCTTCCTCTGGTATGCCCCTAGGCTGCCAGAACCGTTCCTTAGTGTTTTTAAGAGAGAAATCCATAAGAAAGAGCGTCAACGGAGAGTTCCGAGAAAAGAGAAACATGTCAGTGCTAAGCTTCGAGGTAAGCTCCATTCCTTTTGTTGTTATCATCTTGTTATCTTGTGGTTATGCCTTAATACCGATTCCAAAGTAGTAATTGTGCTTCTTTTAGAATTACCAACGTTTTCAAAGAAATGTATACAGGCGAAAACAAAACAAAACAAGTAAATAAAACAAACCAACAAACAAACAGACAGAATATTTGTCCACACCCCCAAACTTAAATGACACATTGTCCCCAATGTGACAAGAAATACATTACAGTGGGATGAGGAACCGGGATGTGCAAAGGTCAAGGCGTCCCCCAAACTTGAACATTAAAACATCTGTCAAAAACTAACAGCAATCTTTTTCTCAAAGATCAAACATCAAAATGTTAATTGCTATTAGAATAACAAAATGACAAATAACAAAAATGACATGAAATAATAAATCAAAAATGAGGTGCGAAAAATAAAAAAGGAAACATACCACACCTTCCCCGCTCATATGGGTGTCCAATCAATCTTCCTTAAAACTTGATACCCCTCTGGAGGGATGTTTCGCCATCTTATGTAGTTGTCCTTGTTTTGATAGATCCACTTAGGAACACGGTTCCTAGATTGGTGATCTTGTGAGTGTGAATCCTCAAAGATTTCTACATAAGACGACCCTTCAAAACATTGGAAAGATGAAGCTTGTCGTTTCTCGAGAGGGATTGTGATTAAGGGGTGAGCTTCAGTACTCACTTCCTTGTCATTGGGCCAATTTAAAATTGGCGGGGGCTCAATTTGCTCCAAGTTCTCTTCTTCTCCATTCTCAGTCCACATCTCAGGAGTGGGATCCAATAAGGCCTTAGCTTGCTCATGTACCATGTCAAGGTCCAAATCAAACTCAAATTGAGCAAAGCTCTCTTCCAAAGGATCCTCCAGACTTGGCTCTCTAAACCTCACAGCTTGCTTGAGGACGTTGTCAAGATCCATATCATTTTCAATTTGATCAAAACACTCTCCCGATGGATCCTCAAGACTAGGCTCACTAAAAGTATCAGCATGATCAAGTAGCCTATCCAAGTCTAGGTCATCTCTATCTGGAGCAAAGTGTTCCATCTTAGGATCCTCTAAGTTACACTCACTTGCAACTTCATCTCCAATTTCCTCATTAACAAGTATGGTGGTGGTTTGGGCAATGTCAAATGCAAACTTGTTAACTTCAGTCATGTAATGATTAATGAAAGGGCAATCATCAAACTGGTGAGAAGGATGATAACAATATTCACATGACTGATGAGGTGTGTGAGTGTGAGAAAGTTGGGTATGGGCATGTCTGGCTGCCATGAGTTGGTTCGCCCTTTCCTCTAAGTCATCGATATAAGCAGTAGGAAAATGTTGCACCAATGACTCTTGGGAAGGATGATTAGATGATGAAGGCAAGGAAAAGTGGTTATCTAACATGTAAATCTCAGCTGCTAATGAAAATGAGTTAGGAAAGATATCTCAGTGATTTCCCCCTCCTCCATTTGTACCTCAAGAGTAGAATACTCTATACCTGGCTCACTAACAGTCTCCTTGAAAATTTCCTCACTCCTCGCCAACTCTTGACTTTGAAACTCCCTTTCCTCCATTAGGTTGAATTCGGCAACTAGATGACCAAACTGTCCTTCCAACCTTGCAACTGCTTCAGTGTTTGCCACAGGGGTATCTATGATTTCTTGACAAGGTTGGTTGATAGTTCGCCTGAACGCCTTGAGTGTGTCTTCTACTGATGGTTCATGCGACACAGGAATGGTGGGTTGGCCGACTAGTTCCATGAATTCCTTAAGAGTGTCTTCCAAGGAAGATTTCTCAGGAGGATAGTCATATGATGAATGGGAAGAAAAATTGTTGTCGAAGCTGGGATATTCTGTGGTGGTGCTCGTCAACTGAGCAAAATTTTCCATAGCATGATCATGCCACGAAAAATCAGAATGGTTGCTCCAGTCTGGGTTATAAAAATTCGCATTTGATTCAAACCCAGGACTGGAGAAACTGGTGTTCAACTGCTCATTTGAAAAATTAGAAAATTGTCCCCAATGTGGACAATCACTTAAATTATGGTAAGGGCTGGAGCAGTGTGAACATGGTTCATGTGGGTGCAACTTGGTAGGATTTGGAGTCCTACCACTAGGGGAAACATCGAAATAATTGAATGGAAGACTTATGCTTCACCCAAATAGTTCAAATTATCCCACATGAAACAATAACAACAAAAATAAAATAAACAAAAAGTAACAGAAATAAACTAAACAAATAATTTAATTAATAAACTAACAAAATTTTAAACTAATTAATTTTTTTTTAAATAAACTAACAAAAACTAAAAACAGCAAGTGAATAAATAAACATAGGCAAAATAAATAAATAATTAAACAAAAACTAATAATTAAACAAAAATAACAAAAAATAATAATAATAATGAAAGCTGGACACATACACTACCTCAGTTCACAGGTAGCAATGTTGATAAAGGCCGAGCCAGCTCTCTGTGTTCAATCGCAGACACGCAAGTACGCAAAAAAAATGTAGCTGTTTGTGCATGTGCGTTCGATCGCAAGGGTGTGCGATCGATCGCACTTTGCATCATTTCTGTTGAGGTGCACGCCAAGACGCCGCAGACTAGGCGGCGCAGTATACGACTCCAGCTAGAATAGACTCAAGTGTGTTCGATCGCACAGGGTGCGATCGATCGCACTATCCAAGGCTGAAATTCCAAGGACTCAACAGAAGCTAAAAACAGGAAACAAAAACACTAATCTAATTTTTTTTTGGATTTTTTTCTATACAAAAGGACGAAACAAAATAAAATAATTGCGCAATTAAAATAACTAGTAGAAAGATAAAATTAATCTAAGCAAAAAAATCAATTCAACCAAAACACCAATTCCCCGGCAACAACGCCAAAATTTGTTGCACAAATTTAATTGTACTCGCCAATTGCACGAGTCGTTAAGCAGTGTAGCGAGTGTGCAAGTGCGAGGTTGATCCCACAGAGAATCGTGTTTCGTTAAAAACCAATTTAAATTGCCTAAACTAATAATATCTTAACCTAGTTCCAACATCAAACACATGGCGTGTAGAAAATAAAAAACTAAATTAAAATGCAATAAAATAAATAAATAAAAACGATTAAAGTCCCTAATCCACCTCACAACAATTTAATCTACACATAATCATGCTAGTTCATATTTATTAAAAGTCTATGCTACTAGGCATATTCTGAGCGCTAACACATTGTTCATATTTCCATCTATCGATAAAACTCATATGCATATACTACTCGAGGCAAACACTGTTTTAAGAGGTCATAACGGATATTGGTCTGAAGACGAATCATCTGATGTATCTCCGGTTGCAATGAGTGTTGACGTTTAACGATTTGTAAACAACAATCAACACACTTTTGTCACTAAAATGTATTGAAACGAATAGACATAAATTAAATGACAGAATAATACAAACTAAACATGAAAATATATAAACAAATCCATAGTGAAAGGAATAAGAAACTAATTAAAACCAAAATAAAACATTAAATAAAACTGACGTTTAGGAGTGTTTACAATAAAGAACAGTGAGGTTTTGGGCCACTAAGGGCACCTCAAACCGTCTCCAAAGCGTGAAATAAATGAAATGAGGTAAGGTTCTATTTATAGACAAACTAAATCGTGCTGCCAGGTCAGGGGTGCGTTCGAACGCAGGTTGTGCCTTCGATCACACTCCCACATGTGTTCGACCTTGTGCGGTGCATTCGACCTCAGGCTCGTGTGTACGTTCGACCGTGGCTTATGCTTTCACACGTAGTACGTTCGATCGCAACCTCTACGTTCGACCGCAGAAAACCGCTCTAAAATCCCACGGCGTAAGCAAGTTAGCGATGGCGGTTAGGGCGATGCAGACTTTACGGGCTGACGAGGAGTACGTTTGAACGTAGCTCATGCGTTCGATCGTAGTGCGTTCGAACGCACCAAGTGCGTTCAAACGCACTTCCAGGGGCTTGATATTTCATCCTAGCCATTTCCACGCTTTTGACCACAAATCGAATGCAAGGACCTACAACACTATAAAACACTAAAACTATACAAAACATTAGATATTAACACAGCTAAGAACCTAACAAACATAAGTTAAGGGGGGTCCAATATACAATATTTGACACCGATCATAACGCCCTCTTTCGGTTATTACTTGAATTGCACGTTTACTTTTATTAATTGGATTCATGTTATGCTTACATGTGGGGTTTACTTACTAAGTCATTAGACTTACGTGATTATTATTATTCCTTAGGAAATCTGATTCACGTTATGAAGGTGGCTAGAGCAATCGACCGGTTTTATCTATAATTCTGGTGTTTGTTTTTAATTGTCTAGTAGCTCCACGTTCTTACTTGATAAATTGTAGTACTCTCAGATTTATTCACCTTCCTTGTATTTACTCTGACAACTTGTATAAGGGCGATTACCTATTTGACCACACGATGGTTCAACTGGGTGAATTGCCAGTGACTCCACCATATTAGCCAAGGCTAATTTTGGGGGCGTTACAATATGGTATCTGAGCGTATGGTTTTGCCGACCGTAGCTATAAATCTGAGAATAAGGTGTAGCATTTAGGTTTAATCTTCAAAGAACCAGGGCATATGATAGGTTTAGTTTCCTTGTTTGCGGGTACAGGCCATCGTAACGGCCTATTTAATTGTTTGACGTGGGATGAACAGGGTCACCTGTTCCGTGTTACAGGAACTTGATCCTGCTTCATACTCAAATGCGTGATGGTTGTAGACGCTACCAACTGCTGCAGTGGCCAACTAAGTTGGACCCTATGCACTAGATACCAACCTCGCTCTGGTAACCATAGAGATTCAACCCAAGATGACAAGGGGCTGAAACCTTTGCTTAAGCTAAGTGAGGAAAAGGAGATGCGCATAGCAACTAAGAGAAGGACAGCCGTTCCTAAGCGTCGCAGTATCTCGGCGATACGAGATTTTCCACCTATTCTTGGAAGGTTTAACCCGTGCCTCAAGAATGAATAAAGCGAGCAATGCATACTCAACACTCAAATTTGGAAGTACGCCTAATTGGAACAAGAAGAAATTTGACTGCTAAAGATGGGAGCATTACCCGAAGGATCTGACCGTCAGAAGATTGCATTTCTCTCTAGCATAGACAAGGATTATGAGGCACTAGTTAAGGACGAGGAAGACCCATCCGAAGACTCGTCTGAGGAATAGTAGGTCTTGGGATAGTAACCTCTAGGTGTTAGATAGCTAGGTTTTCCCTTACCCTTAGCAATGGTGAGTTTTGGTGTCTGGACAACTAGGGTTGATTGTAGTGCACAAGGAAGATTTTCACTGTACCCTGAATTTCATAAATAAAATTGTTTTGACTTACCTTGTGGTTTCTAAATTTTCTGTGCCTTTGAAATTCTAAGAAGCATTCTCTAGGAAAAAAAATCATTTTTAGGGTTAAGCGGACGTACGCCCCGATGCCGGACATACGCCTTAACCCAGCGTATTCTCTTTAAAATGGCCGACCGTACCCTAAACACTATTCATTCCATTTTTTCACTATTTTCTCTCAAACCAAACACTTTCAAAAAGGATTTCGGCCAAGTCTCTCAAGATTTTAAAAGATTTCAACCCTGTTTCAAGATCAAATCGAGGTAAGAAGGTTTTCCCCAAATTTTTCAAGTTTTTGCAATTTTAGGGTTTTTGTTTGAAATCCTCGAAAATTTCTTGCATTTTGCATTCTAGCTGGCTTGATTGTGAACTAGGACCATGTTGTGGGGTGATGTGCATGCATTTTGTGGCATTTTTCCCTTGAAACCATGTCTATTCAGATTTTGGGAGTTCTACCCCAAAATCCGAAACTCTCAAGATTTGATGCTCTCTTCATGCAATTGATGCATGAAGCAAGTCCTAAATCCTTCTATGATGACCTAGGAATAAGACCCATACCACCCATTGACCAAAATTGATCAATTTCGAAAAACCCCAAACCCTAGTTCTTGATATTGGGGGTTTTGCCCAAAATCGGGTTTTGTCGATTTTGTGGCTTTCATTTGGTCATTTGGACCAATTGAAACCCAACACTTATAATTGGAACCCCGATCTACGACCCCAACACCTAAGTTCGAAATTTTGCCCAATATGGTGAAATTACCAAAATACCCCACTTACTAAGAGTAAGGTTTTTCGCCCTAAACCCGATAAAACCTTTTACAACCTCCTTGAGAACACAACCTTGATATGTTTGGGGTTCGCTTATCTCTTTTGTAGATTGCACCAAAACCCATTGACCCAATTGACCGGCTTGAACCCTAGTTTTTGAGTCTAGGGGTTTTGCGCCTAAGTTCGGACGTTGGTAGTCTTATGGTTTATCCAAGGTCGTTTGGACCAATTAAGACCCAATAATTATATTCGGAACTCTGATCTATGACTTTGACCCTTGAACCAAAATTTCTCCCAAATTGTAAAATTACCAAGATACTCCTCAACCCCAAGGAATAGGATTTTTCCCTAAATTCCTTTTCATAAAGCAGAATTGTAATCTTGCCTAATGCCCGGGAAGATAAATTCTTCCTAAGGACTCAATTTAATCCTTGAGAACCCGTCTAAGTTTTACAAATTACCAAAATGCCCTTCTTTTCCTAGAAGGGAGCATTTTCACCTCTTACCAACTAACCTAATCAACTAGGTCCCAGTTAATCATCATGGGATCTGATACTACCAAGTTAACCATAGCCCTTATTATTCTTGATTTATCACAAATTACCAAAATACCCTACTTCTCATAGGAGGGGCAATTTTGACTTTCTAGACTTACCAGATTTTCACGCACCTTAAATCATAACTCGGTGCCTTTCATCCATCTAGCTAATCTGGACATTTCAAAAATCTAAATTGCTTCAACCTGAGTACTCCCACTTTGGTTTTAACCTAGCCCTTGGGATTTAAGTTCCTAATCATCCGACAGATTGCCTGAGTACTCTTTGGTCCATGATGTCGGCCACAATTCGGATGTCCCAACTCTTTCAGTCACTAACAACCCACCTAATGACCTACAAATTCTTACTATTCCCTTATCACACCTTACCATGGCACTTAAGATAGATTGCATGGGCTTTGCATGGGGTAGGGTTTGGTGCAAGAACTAGTTTTGATTAGAATTTTCTATGTAGAGGGATGGCGCGGACAAAAGCAAGTGCAGCTGCATCTATCTCATCCCGTACGCGGTCACACAGGCTCCAGTTTGAGTCACAGCAATTCACACAGGACCCAGAGTCTGGTATGGACTTGGACATGGAGAAGGCTGCTTGCAGAGGGACCCAGCCCTGAGGTTCCCGTAGCTCCAGTGGGTGGGCCTAGCCCTGAGGCCCTAATGGCAGATGGTAGTAGAGCCACAGACTCAGATGATGCCGACCTCGTTTATGACCATACCCGATTCCATAAGTATAAGGCTTATCGACGATTCACAGACGACTACAGGGAACGTCGGGTGGCAATAGAGAGGGGACTCATAGTGACAGACTTTGATGAGCACGCTCCGTACATTCAGGCAGTGCTAGAGGCCCAGGGTTGGGCTACGATGGTAGAGGATCACCGACCACCCATCGCCGAGTTGGTGCAGGAGTTCCCAACCTTCATCGGAGGGCTGGCGATTCATTCTTCACTTGGGTTAGAGGCACGGAGATTCATGTGACCCCTGACCTTGTTAGTACCATCACTGGAGCACCACGAGTATGCGCTCTAGAGTATCCCTGGCCGGTTGACCACCTCCCGACCTGAGCCGAGATGGTGGCATGTTTCGCAGAGGGACGCCCTCATCGTATGGAGACCGAGGGCGAGGGCAGCTTCCAGGTACACGACTTCAGCAATGAGGTCAAATGCATCTACCGAGTGGTGATGAGTCGTGTACTTCCCATGTTGAGCCTCACGATGATCACAATGGATAGAGCTCGATGCCTTTACGCTCTTTTGACTGAGACCTCCGTCGACTATGGCTTTGTGGTCTTGGACGCGATGTTGTCAATGCGGCATGCAAATTCATGTACTGCACTACCATATGGAGCATTGATCACACGGATCGTCCAGTATGCCGGGGTAGACACTGAGGGCATGATTGAGCTAGCACCTGAGAAGGGGCCTATCACCACCCGCTATCTCAATGTTAGTAATGCGCACTTACGGGATGCTGCACCAGCACCGAGACCCCGACAAAGGAGGACAGCGAGAGTAGATGGGGCATCCACCTCTGCTAGCCAGGAGGATCGGCTAGGCAAGATCGAGACTACACTTGAGGCTTATGGGTGTGCGATGGCGAGTCTTACGCAGACCGTCCAAGAGCTGCGGGACCATTTGATAGGACCCCTCGATGTTCGAGATTACGGCATTCATAGTTCTCATTTCAGCCATGGGAGGGGGAGTCCTAGCGCGAGAGGGAGCCCTAGTGCTCGATAGGGGACAAGACAGGACCCGACGAGCAGATTCCGAGGAGGCGATCTCGCTCTTCGTTATGATCGCTGTGTTATCTTTTGTGATCTTTGCAACTTTGGGTGTATTCTGCTACATTCTAAGTCCACCAGTTTTAGGGTGGCAATTTTGTCATGTACATATTTACGATTGCTTATGTTGATGGTTGCTAGGATGTGAACTTGTTGACTTACTTTCTTTTTCTTTTTCAAAAGTTACAAAATTTAGCTTGGTACGTTTTCTTGTCATGCTAAAGCCTTTGAATGATAACCTTGTTTTTGCTAAACTTTCACCCAAGAAAAACATATGTTTCTTGAAATCTTGGAAACCCTAAATTTCGAGGACGAAATTTCTATAAGAAGGGGAGAGTGTAATACCCCGATAAAAGTAACCTTTTATTTAGGAGATTCCCTTTTAATCGAATGCTTAGCCCGAACCTTTAGTAGAGCTGCTTAGACGAAAGCCTAAGACCCTTAGGGTTAGCTTAAGTGTGCCTCAAACCTCTAGGGAATAAAAGCTAAAAACTGACCCTCAGGTGGCAGGTGTATGCTTGTGTCTGTAGCACGGACGTACACAAGGGGACCACTGGACGTACGCTCTGCAAACCGTACCACCAGATATACGTGGGACCACCGGACGTACGCTACTTTTTGGCAAACCCTTTGGGTAATACCTGGACGTACGAGACACCCTTTGGACCAATATGCACAGACCATCGGATGTACGCTAGGGTTGCTGGACGTCCGTTGCTCCGTCAGGGAGTTGGTGGCAGATTTTCTCTATAAATAGCCCTCCCCTCCCCTTCATTCCTCACGGCTTCTTCTTCCCCTGGTATGCCCCTAGGCTGCCAAAACCATTCCTTGGTGTTTTTTAGAGAGAAATCCGTAAGAAAGAGCGTCGACGGAGAGTTCCGAGAAAAGGGAAACATGTCAGTGCTGAGCTTCAGGGTAAGCTCCATTCCTTTTGTTGTTATCATCTTGTTATCTCGTGGTTATGCCTTAATACCGATTTCAAAGTAGTAATTGTGCTTCTTTTAGAATTACCAACGTTTTCAAAAAGTTTCCTCAAAGGATCGTAAATCTATGATTTCCTTTTGTTAGCTTAGAAAGGAATTAGAGGTCTATAAGTACCATTGGAAACGTGCACTGTCTGAATCTTAAGACAATGCTTAACACATTGAGCGGACGTACACCCTCAAGGGCAGACGTATGGTCAATAGGCAGGGCACCCGTTCTTAAGTTTCATACGTGCATGCTTCAGCTTAGCCTTAACCCTAGGTTTCTTAAGCCTTAGAATGATGGTGTTTTGTATCCATTATAACAAGAAATAACTTGGTTGGAGGATTCGCTAAAATGTGCAAGGTAAGTAAACACTTACACCCTTTTTTGTAAACAGTGAGATATGTCAGCTGATTGACCACGTGTATGATATGAGCATGTTTACTTTTCGTAATTACTTAGAAATTGTATGATTAAATAAACCATTAAGATGCATTGTAAGACATGGTACGCCGGTACGTGTGGTATGAACGGCCATGGGCTTATTATATAGACTACGTATTATGGTTAAATGTGTGCGTTATGTGAGGGCTGTGGATCCATTGGTGTCGTGACCTCGATGCAACCATTCCCAATGGTTTGGTCACTATAGGATGGACGTCGTTAGTTGGTGTGGGCCACTCGGGGTCGGACCCGATCATGCCACTAAAATTACGTATAGTATGTTATGCAATGACCGAGGCACTGGCATTGTATTATAGGTCCCTCGACAACATCAATCCTGCTGAGAAGGGGTAATATCTCGGGTAGACCATGTATGAGAGTTATGACCTATAAAGCATTATCATTTCCTGCATCAAAATAATTAGGTAGTTATCACCGGTTCTACACCATAGAGCTTTAAAAACCCTAAAACTTATGAAATGGTGTATTAGCGGGGGTAACGCCCTCTTTCAGTTATTACTCAAATTGCACGTTTACTTTTATTAATTGGATTCATGTTATGCTTACATGTGAGGTTTACTTACTAAGTCATTAGACTTACGTGGTTATTATTATTCCTTTGGAAATCTTATTCACTGTTATGAAGGTGGCTAGAGTTGCTATTGCCTGACCGACTGTGCTTTATCTATAGTTACAGGTTTGTTTTAATTGTCTAGTAGCTCCATGTTCTTACTTGATAAATTGTAGTGCTCTCAGATTTATTCACCTTCCTTGCATTTACTCTGACAACTTGTATAAGGGCGATTACCTATTTGACCACACGATGGTTCAACTGGGTGAATTGCCAGTGATTTCACCAAATTAGCCAAGGCTAATTTTGGGGGCGTTACATAATGTGTGCCAAACATTACACATTTGGACCCCTTAATTTACATTAATTAATCATTTAGCTTTGCCGTAATTTAATGTTTTGTGTTAGTTTTAGGTTTTTAGTGTTTTATAAGTTGCTAAGGAAAAACTGCACATTTAAATTGAAAAATACGAAGATTGGAAGAAAGCTAAAAAAGTGCTTTCCAAGGTAGGATCGAGCGCAGTCGTCTGCCATATATGCCCTAGCGTCGTTTTTAGGGTTTTAAACCCTAGAAGCCCTATAAATGCAATGTTAAGCTTTAAGAAAAGGAGGCTGGTGACAAAGTTCGATTTTCTATAGTTTTTTCTATTTTTAAGTTTAGGTTTTATTTTCAATAATCATGTGGAGCTAAATTTTCAACTAAAGTTCAAGATGAAACCCCACCAATAAATAATGACAACATTTTTGTAAGCCAATATTATTCATATTTTATGGGTTTTTAAGTTTCAATTGTTTTGCTTTAATTCAATTATTGAAATTACTCTTGGAATATCTATTGTGATTCCCAAATACATGTGATGTTTTAGGAGAATTTCATATAATTGTTTGCTTAGATCTTAACTCAAATAAAATTAGATATCTATTTGTTTGTTTCTCCGACAAATACAATTGATGATTTGGTTAAATCCGGATATCTTTTGTGATTTCGTACAATGGATGGATGCATTAGATCTTTTGATTGATTTGTGAAGCATAGCAAGACATACATAGGTTTGTATTTGTGAGAATAAGATTTTATTGATAAACATGGAAGGTGTTGTCTAGCTTAATAGATTTCACAACTTTAGTATTTTTATCTTGTAACTATTTTTTATTTAATTTATGTTTGTTTATTTAAAAAATAAAAAATATTTTGGAACTAGGTTAGAATTTAATTAGTTTAGATTAAGATTGTTTTCAAAAACACAATTCTCTGTGGGATTGACCTTGCACTTGCAAAACCCTTTATTGCAAACGATTCATGCACTTGCAAGTAATTAAAATTTTCACAAGTTTTTCTGTGGAAAAACACATTGTCTGTTTGTTTGTTAAAAAATAAATAAATAAATAAATTGTTGTGAGTTTCAATGTTACTCGTAAGTACACGAATCATTTGCAATATAGCTTTTGCAAGTGCGAGGTCGAATCCATAGGGAATTGTGTTCGTATCAATAAATTTCTATTTAAATTGTTCTCATTTTAACCTAGTTCCAAATTTCGAACTGTGTCGTGCAAAAAATATAAAATTAAACTAAACTGATTTAAAACAAATAATAACAGTACTAAGGTTTCATAATTCACCTCATCAAATTAAAACATATATTTTCATGTTATTGTTCATACATTTGACAAGCAATTAAATCCAAGGCACGTTCTATTGTTTTTTTAAAATTAATCTATTGAAACATTCGATGAATTCATCTTTATTACAAATCACAACAAATATCCAATTGAGACAAAAACATCCAATGTATCTATTTGAATAACAAAAAACAATGGATATCCAATTTCAATCAAAAGATTCGATATATCCATTGGATGAAATACAACAAATATCCAACTTTTAATCAAACAATCAATTATAGAACATCATGTATATAAATATCATAATTGTACGAAATTACATGAGAAATATAAAACTTATCAATGGTGAGGATTCGTCTTTAACCTTAGTTGAAGGTTTAGCCTCTAATGATGACAAAAAGCAAATTAAAACTAAGTGAAATCATTGAAACTAACCAACTTACAAGAGAGAAACGAGTTTAGAGTTAAAAAATCAAAAATTACACTGAACGGTGCCCCTTGAGCGGCTTCAACCCATTTCCCTAGGCTAAAAATGGTATTTATAATTAAAAAAAAATAGGATTTTAGCACTGCCAGGTCAGCCCGAGTGTGTTCAATCACACTCCTACACGAATCATTCCTCTTGCGGCGCAACGCTTGCGTGCTACTGATTGCTATGGGTGTACATGCGCTCGAGCACAAGACTTCTGCAATCGAGCGGGTATGCATTCGAGCTTAAAAGTGTACGCTTGATCCTACTTCCAAAAAAATGCATTTGTTTCCACTTCTTTGCAATTTTCATCTTAAAGCCGCAATTTTCTCTTAACAACCTGGAAAATGCTAAGACACTAAAACTAACAAAAACATCATAAAATAACAAAACTAAAGGCTTAACAAATGTAAATTAAGGGACCCAAATATGCAATATTTGACACTCAACATTACCCACAAACATTATGCAAGGTTCATGTTATCCAAAAATTTCGGTGTCACTCAAAACCATGATTTTCATTCATTAGTAAGCTTAAAAAGATAAACTCCAAAATCTAATTACTTACAAAAGACAGGCTAAGACATCACAAGTTCGAAATAATGAAAAGTGAACTAGCACATAAATATGAAGCTTCCAATTAATTCCATTGTACAGTGTCTCAATATCTCGAAGTTTAATGAAATCCCCATTAGAATGAACAACAATGGCATAACTTTTTTTTCTTCTCTTTTGTTTATTTATCAGGCTCTGCAATGTTTAGTTAGGGGTGGGCAAATTAACCAGTTACCGATTAACCGACCGATTACCGATGTTAACCGAACCGATATAACGTAACCGATAGTTATCGATCGGTAATCAGTTAAAAAATTTATACCGATAAGCTTATCAGTCGGTCAAAAATTTATTATTGGTTAACCGATATGACCGATCATGATTTGTAATTTTTAATTTTTTTATAATTTTATACTTTTTACTCTTTTGATTTTTATTTTATAATATAAAAAGGATGTAGTGGATCAATATAAAAAAAGATTCAATAAACTATTTTAGCCATATATATATTTAGGCCCCCAAAAGGGCTAAAATAACTAATTTTGAATAAGTTATTTTAGGCTTTAGCCAAACAAAATGTATTTGAGCTCTCAAAACAATTAATTTTTTGCCTAATTAGCAACCAGTAAAAAAACTCAATAAAAAGTTAACAAAAACCGGTTTAACCGATTATCGATATGACCGATTAACCAATTAGCTGATAGCTTATAGGTTGGTAATCGGTCAAGAATCGATTAACCGATAGCTTATCGGTCGGTAATCGGTAACCCTATTAACCAGACTGATATGACCGATACCCAGCCCTATGTTTAGTTCCCTTAAGTTTTTTAATTGACCCATGTAGTGAGTGTTGAGCCAATAACTCCCAAACCAGATAGTTTTAGGGTATTAGGTGTAAAGACACCCCTAAAGGCTTACTAACTCAAGTAAAAAAGGTTACGAAACTAAACTATCCATAATTTGAGCAAATCAAAATTCCCACCGTTTGACATGAACACTCATTGCTTCATGAACAAGACATCTAGTTACTTAGTGAAAAGTTTATCAATGATCAATTTTTTTTTTTCTTTTTTCAATCATATGTAATATGCCAAAGTGTCCAACCAATAAATCATCCAATTTCTCCCAAGACATAGAAATATATGTATCAGACTCACATGTCATACCCCATAAATTATGTGCTAATGTGCTTGTGTTAGACCAAATCAAACATGTGAATTCTCAAATGTCCAAAGTAAGTAATCAAACTTAAAAAAATTCAATTATCAAATCATGTATTCAAAATTTTAAACTCACCAATGAGACTCAAATCACAATTTTTTAGATCAACTAAAATTTTAAGACAAACATGAAAATGCAAATTTTTCTATTTTTTTTTTTTCAAAAATAAGGGACAAAGTGTGTGTAAGTGCCTTCCATACCCCTAAACTTAAATTACACATTGTCCCCAATGTGTGTATAATATGAAGAGATCTCACCTGGGAGATGGAGAAAACTGTTTAGATTAATATGGCTCATAGTACACCCCTAAACTTGAATGCAAGCACACTTGTCCCTGAAAAACAAAGCACTAGAATAACAACGGAAAACAAAAAGGAATAAAAGCAAAACAAAAATGAAAAACAAACAGGAAGTAAAAAGGATATGATATGAGGTGCCTCCCATAAGCACTAAGTTTAACGTCTTCAACCAGACTGTTGTGCTCTTCTCACTGCTATCCCAATGAAGATGAAAAAACACTTTTCCCATTAGGTGACTGGCTTGAATAACCTTTTCAACGCATGACATTTGAATTCTTCGACTGCCCATTGAGTAGCTTCAAAATTTGTGAAGTCATCAAAGTCTTCAAAATGAGCTCCTATTACTAAAAAGTGGGCCGAGATGAAGTGGCCTCAACCTTGGAAGCTTGAGATGATGAAGCCTACTTTCTAAATATCTTGCAAGTTAGTTCAGAACTTTCATCAAGCACTTAGTGTACAGCTTCCAGAATGAGTGATGCCAAATCATCGTAAAATAAAAGCTCAGTCCCCTGCAAAAAATAACAAACCCAACATTGAAGAGAAAGCAAAACCCATGGCTATAGGTTGTGCTTGTCCAAAATAGAGAAACATTGGGCGATGGTAGTGTGTATCAGTGTATCACGGCATAGGGGAGAAGATGAAGGAGGAAGGGAAGGTGCAAAAAACAAAAAAAAAAGGGTCATGTGAGCCTCTGGTGAAGTGCGCTCGATCGTCCTCATGCAAAAGTGTGCTTGAAGGTGTGTGTGTGTGTGAATGCACTTGTGCGCACAGGGATGCACTGCGGTAATGTGCTCGAGCACACAACTAGGGGTACTCAATCACACTAGCAGAACAGAAACAACAACTCAATAAGAGAGGAAAACAATAGATTAAAACAAAAATTTAACCTCTAATTAAAGAAGAACATTAAAACTAATTAAAATCATCAACAAAATTAAAACAAATAAATTATGCTCCAACTAAATATCAATCAAGTACAACACGTTGTTCTAAAAATACAATCAAATAATGAACATGGAACAACAATGGAAAGGATAAAACCTAGATGGAGATCATGGACCCTGGCCTGATGAAGGATTCAAGTGCATAAGGCCTGCACTCAAACGAAGTTGACTCATTTAGTCAAAATATATGGGATTCGCCAATGTAATACCTCAATAAAAGTCAACCTTTTTATTTAAACCAAAATCTTCCCTTAAGAGTAATCGATAAAGGTTCTCAAAGAAGGAGTTTAACGAGGCCTGAGGCCCTTAGCTAACCTAATCACGTTTGGAACCTCTAGGACTAGAAGCTTGACACTGGCCCACAGGGGGGCGGACATACGCTAGGTCTGGCAGACATACGCTTTTATCTGTAGTGCGGACGTATGATGGAGGACCACCGGACGTACGCTCTACAAATAGTACACCGGACGTACGTGGGACCACTGGACATACACTACTTTTTGAATACCCTTTGGGTAATATCGGGAACGTATGAGACACCCTCTGGGCCAATGTGCAAAGACCATCGAACATACGATAGGGTTGCTGGACGTCCGTTACTCTATCAGAGAGTTGGTGGCGAACTTTCCCTATAAATAGCCTGCCCCTCCTCTCATTTCTCACGCCTTCCTCCTTTCCCTAGTGTGCCCCTAGGCTGCCAAACCCTTTCCTTAGTATTTTGAGTGAGAAATCCGAGAGAGAAAGCTCCAATGAAGTGTTCCAAGAAGATGAGGTCATGTCCGTGCGTAGCTTTGGGGTAAACTCTGTTCCCTTCACCTTTATCATTGGCTTATGTTGTGTTTCTGCCTTGATGATGATTTTCAAGTGTTCACCAAATGTTTTCCTTAAGATAATGATGTTTTGAAAGGGTTTTTCTCAAAGATTCATTATGTTGTAATTTCCTACGTTGCGTGTTCAGTTTTACTAGTTTAGAAGAGGTCTAGAGGACTATGAAAGCCATTAAAAACATGCATTGTCCGAATCTTGAAACGGTGTACCTAACACACTGAGCGAACGTACGCCATCGAGACCGGACGTACGATTAGTGGACAGAACACATGTTCTTAAGTTTCGCACATGTATGATTAGGCTCAGCTATATTTCTAGGACTTAGAATAATGGTGTCTTATATCTGTTATAACAGGAGTTAGCTTGGTCGGAGGATTCGCTTGAGTGCGCGAGGTAAGTAAACACTTACACCCTTTTACATAAAACGTGGGATATGTGAGTGATAAGTGCTGTTAGGTGCTTATTCACACCCCCTTATTTATGTTTGTTAGACCTTTAGCACTATTAATATCTAACAATTTTATGTGTTTTTAGTGTTTTATGACGTGCAGGTCCTTGCATCAAAACATGGCCACAAATGAGCAAAATGGACCAAGTGAAGTGAAGGAGTTCCTGCAGTGCGTTCAAATGCACTTGCTGCGTTCGAACGCAACTGCGGTCGCACGCAGAGGTACACGGTCAAAAGTAGGTCCAGTCAGCCCGTGTCTCGCGCTATTGCCCTAGCCGGCCCTAAGAGTCCATCGCTTCCAGCTATGCACTGTGGCGGTTATCTACGGTCGAACATGGAGTGCACGGTCGAACATAAAAACATCAGTGCATTCAAACGCATGGCTTGCGTTCGAAAACAGGCCCGTGACCTGTCAGCAAACTTAGTTCTATAAATAGGACCCTTGTGTTAAATTTTTAAGTTGTTACATTTTTTAGCGCCCATTCTCTGTAGAAGCCACTGTTTGGCTCAGTACACTTGTTCTAAAAACGTTAACCATTTTTCCTTTTATTTTATTTAATGCTTACTTGCACTTTTATTTTGTCTCTCTTTTATATGGGAGGCTAATCTTTAACTAAGGTTGAAGATGAAGCCTCCTCTCTAATTTATGCACATTTACATTTTAGTTATTTAATTCCGCCTTTTATTTTATGCTTAGTCGTTTCATTATGATTTAAGTGACAATCTCATTTGATAGTCGTTTTTGTTGCATCTATGTCCAACGTCATTATGTTCTATTCTGGAGGTACGTCGGATGGTTGGGATGAGACGAAGTATCTACTGTGATCAACGATACAGTGGATGACTCGAGCTCAAACTAACATCTGTCATGACTCTTTATACGGTAAACGTTTTATACGGCTCGAATAGTTTCACTAACGACTATAGGTTAAGCAAAGTGTTATCTCAATAGGGGGAATAATAATTGTTGTGTTTAACGTGTGTGTTTAGTGGGGAAGGTGGATTCGTCAACCTTAATTTACTTTACTTTTAGCCTCAAACACACACCCGGAACTAGGTTAAGGTAATATTAATCTATAAACAAAATTAGTTTTTAAACAACTCATTGGTTCCTTGTCGATTCAATCTCGGTACTTGCACAACGCTATATGACCTAATGGTTCATTCTATTGCGAGTACCCAAAATTTGGTACAATCAAATTTTGGCACCATTGCCGAGGAGCCATTCGATTTGTTGAAATTAATTTTATTTTTAGATTAGTGTTATTTTTCTACTAGTATTTCATTTCAACAATTTAAATTCTATTCTTAGTTTATTTTTTCATTTTCATTAATTTTGGTTAGTTTTTAGAATAGCGTTTGGCAATTTCTAGCCATTTACATAGTTTCTGGAAAATCAGGCTCCAACAGTGTGGTCGAACGCACGTTGGCCTATTCCAAAATGTTCACAAGAATGTGAACGCGTTAGATCTACGCAAGCAGCCGAGTCCTTAACTAAAGCAGGTAAGTTACATTCGAACGCACCTAAGTTGCGTCCGAACACACTTGCAGAGCCTGCCATATTGTTGCATCTGTGCGAATGAACGTACTGCCTACACTCGAGCGCACCTCTACTTCCTGCATCAGCATACCCGAGGCAGTATGTATTTTTTCTGTTTTTAGTAGTCTTAATTAATTGTTAACTTAGTTTTATTTGATCTTGTTGTCAGTTTTTAGCATGTTATCTGCTGTTTGTGTTTATGTTTAGATTAATTTAATTTTTAATTGATTAATTAGTTTTAATTGTTAGATTAGTAGTTAAGTTAATTTATAGTTAATTGTTAATTTAATTTTGCCATGTTAGTTTTCATTTGTTTTAACTAGGTTGTTAATACTTTGTTGTTTCTGTTTATTCTGCTATGTTCATATTTGTTTAAAATTGTTTAGTTTTAATTAATTTTAGTGCATATAGGTTGCTATTTCCATAGTTTAATTGCAAGTAGTGTTTATATTCATCTAGGTTAGTTTAGTTGCTCTTTATTTGCTGTTTTGTTCCCCTGTTTTGTTGTTTTTCCTTGCATATTTGCTTATCTAGCTTGCTGTTTTTCCTTAGTGTTTTATTAAATTTTTATTAGTTTATGCATGGTCGGCGATCCTTGAACTTAGACTTAACACCATTAGATCCCGACTTAGAAAGAAACATTAGGAGAGCACGTAGAGCTCACGGTGAGATGGGGGATAATCAAAGGAACCCAAGAGTGGAGGAGCACGGGCAAAATCCAAGGAATGAGAATATAGAGGAACACGAGGAGTTCCAAGATGCAAGAGGTGGGAACAGGGAGCACCGATGAGCATACGAGTTGGATTTCACTACGTCACTTCGGGAATTGTTCGCACCTATTGCAATCAGTTCCCATTCGTGCATAGTGTTACCACCAACTAACGCAACTCATTATGATCTAAAGCCACACGTGATTCAAATGTTACCATGCTTCTATGGCTTAGAACATGAAAACACTTATTCCCATGTTAAGAAGTTAAGAGTATAACTGCCACAACCAAGTTCCAAAATTTCTCCGAGGAATCTGTCAATCTTAGACTCTTTCCTTTCTCCCTTCATGACAGAGCCACTGAGTGGCTGGATTCCATGGCACCTAGCTCTATTACGTCCTGGGAAGAACTGTTAGGCAAGAAAGGAGATCAGTTCCTTTACTCAGGATGAGGACGAGAAATTCTCATAATGTTGGGCAAGATTCAAGGATCTGCTGATGAAGTGTCCACTTCACGAATACGAAAAATGGCGTCTAGTGCAATTCTTCTACCAAGGGCTATCTCAGCCCAACCGTAGTATGATTGAGCTGATGAATGGAAGGGTATTTCTAAACTTAACAGGAGATTTGGCCTATAAAGCGTTGGAGAAAATAGCTGCCAACTCACAGGACTGGGATTTCACCAGCTGTCGAGATAAATCTGCCCGAAACCCCAAGAGATGAGGCATCCTGGAGCTAAAAGGCGAGCAAGAGTTGACTCAAAGGATGGATGCCATTGTGAAAAGATTGGACTCACTGAGTGTAGGAAAGCCTGTTAATGCGGCAAACACATTCCCTATTGAAAGTTGTTCTGTCTGTGCTAGTCCTATGCACCAAGCACAAAATTGTCCATCGATTACAGTTTTTACTGAGATGGAACAAGCAAACGCTTTCAACAACTATCAAAAGCCGTCCAGTGGGCCATATTCTGAGACATATAATCCAGGGTGTAGGAATCACCATAATTTCTTTTAGAAGCAGAATCAACCCACCACAAATCAAGGGGGAGCACCACATTATCCCCCAGATTTTCTTCTTCTTACCAAAATCAAGGACGCTTGACTCACTCAAGCATCATCATCATCATACCAAGCCCCCACTCAAGCCCTAGCCTCATCAACACAGTCACTAGAGGAGACCATGAGAGAATTTATGAAAATGACTGGTCAATCAATCAGTGAAGTGAGACACTCCACCATGGTGAACACCCAAGCAATCTCAAAGTTGGAGATGCAGATGGGACAGTTGGCAAATCACCTTGGTGAAAGAGACAAGGGAAAGCTCCCTAGCCGAGCAGTGAACAACCCTCAAACGTGCAGCATTGGAAATTCTTCAAATCAAGAGCATGTACAAGCGATTGTCACTCTGAGGTCAGGAAAGAGAGTGGACAATAAGGTGGTGAACCCAGAAGTAGACCATGTTGAGGAAGAAGAGCAGAAAGAAGAAGAGGGTGACAATCAGAAGGAAGGAGATGCTGAGCCATCTACGGTCACCCTAGTTGTTAAGGAACCTCCTAGGGCACTTGTGCCGAAAGCACCATACCCTGAAAGAATACAAGCACCTAGGAATGGAGGGAAGCTAGAGGACATTCTGGAGGTGTTCAAACAAGTCCAAATAAATATTCCATTTTTGGACGCCATCTAGCAAATCCCTTCCTATGCCAAGTTCTTAAAGGACTTGGTCACAGTGAAGAGAAAGACGAATGTCCCTAAAAAGGCATTCATGACCGAGCAGGTCAGTGCTATCCTACAATGCAATTTACCCCTCAAGTATAAGGACCCTAGATGTCCTACAATCACTTGCATGATAGGAGTTAGCCAGATTGAGAGGGCACTATTGGATTTGGGAGCAAGTGTGAATTTGTTACCCTACTCAGTCTATTTGCAATTAGGGCTAGTAGAGCTGAAGCCCACATCCATGACACTGCAACTTGTTGATTAGTCTATGAAGGTTCCACGAGGAATAGTTGAGGATGTACTGATTAAGGTGGACAAATTTTATTTTCCTGTGGATTTCATTGTGTTGGACACAGAGCCAGTTCAAGTGATAGGGAGTGAGATTCCTATGATTCTAGGGTGACCATTTTTAGCTACGACTAACGCCCTGATAAATTGTAGGTCAGGGGTGATGAAGATTTCTTTTGGGAACATGATGATGGAGTTGAACATTTTTCACATCAGAAAACAACCACTTGATTATGACCAAATGAATCAAGTATGCTTGATTGAACAGATTATGGATGAAGTCATTGAAGAATCAAGCATAGAGGACCCCCTGGAAGCATGCCTTGCTCAGTTTGGTGAAGATTTGGATTTGGATAAACTGATGGAGCAGGCAGATGCACTTTTGGAGACTGCTCCTTTGGTGAGCGAAGAAAGGAGGAGACAATAGTACCTGGTTCCCCGAATAAGGAACTTAAGCCTTTACTTGATAATCTTAAGTACAAGTTCCTAGGTCTAGCTGAGTCTTTGCCAGTGATTATAGCTTCAGACTTATTAGATGCTCAAGAGGAGGAATTGTTAGGAGTTTTGAGAGAGCATAAGGAAGCTATAGGCTAGACTATTGAGGACATCAAGGGAATCAGTCCCTCGTTGGTTATACATAAGATACATCTTAAAGAGAATTCCAAACCATCGAGGGAACCACAGAGAAGGCTTAACCCAGCAATGCAGAAGGTTGTGAGAGTAGAAGTGATCAAGTTGTTGGATGCTGGGATCATTTATCCCATTTTTTATAGCAAGTGGGTGAGCCCAATACATGTTGTGCCCAAGCGGGCTGGATTGACGGTAGTGAAGAACCAGGATAACGAGTTGGTGCCAACTCGTATTCAGTTAGGATGGAGAGTATGTATAGACTACCGAAGATTGAACGCTGCAACCAGGAAAGATCACTTTCCTCTTCCATTCATTGATCAGATGGTGGAGCGTTTAGCTGGGCACGAGTACTACTACTTTTTGGATGGTTATTCAGGATATAACCAGGTCCCAGTGGATCCCGAAGACCATTAGAAGACTACCTTTACATGTCCCTTTGAGACATTCGCCTACCGTCGCATGCCTTTTGGGCAGTGCAATGCACCTGCTACTTTTCAGCGGTGCATGTTCAGCATATTTTTCGACATGGTAGAGCGATTTATGGAGATCTTCATGGATGACTTCTCCGTCTTTGGTTCATCTTTTCAGGAGTGTTTGTAGCGTCTCATATTGGTGTTAGTGAGATGTAAAGAGAAGAACCTTGTACTTAACTGAGAGAAATGCCATTTTATAGTTAAGTAGGGGATAGTACTGGGGCATGTCATATCTCATAAGGGTATTGAGGTTGACAAGAAGAAGGTAGATTTGATCTCTAACCTTCCACCCCCACGTACTATGAAGGAAATCCGTTCCTTCTTGGGCCATGCAGGGTTTCACAGGCGATTCATCAAAGATTTCAGGAAGATCGCCAGGCCCTTGTGTAGATTGTTGGCCAAAGAGACCCCGTTTGAATTTGATGAAGAATGTTTGAAAGCATTCGGGGCTCTGAAGGAGATTCTGACGTCTACACCAATGATTAGACCACCTAGTTGGGGTAAACCATTTGAGATTGTGTGTGACGCTTCAGACTATGCTGTTGGAGCTATTTTGGGGCAGCGTATTGAAAAACTTCCCCATGTGATTTACTATGTGAGCAAGACTCTAAACGACGCTCAACTCAATTACTCCACCATAGAAAAGGAGTTGTTGGTAGTCGTTTTTGCATTGGATAAGTTTAGATCCTATTTGTTAGGATCTAAAATCATTATCTATTCTGATCACGCGGCATTGAAGTATCTTTTCTCCAAGAAAATTGCTAAATCCCATTTGATCCAATGGATTTTGCTGCTTCAAGAGTTCGACATAGAAATCTGGGATAAAAGGGGACAGAAAATGTGGTGGCTGATCACTTGTCTAGGTTGACCATGGATTTCATCGAGGATGCCACACCCATTTGTAAGACCTTTCCTAATGAGCAATTGATGCACATTGCTCACAATACTGCACCTTGGTTTGCTGCATAGTGAAATATCTTGTTACCGGCCAAATGCCTTTGCATTGGGGGCAACAAGATAAGCTCAAATTTTTGTCCAAGGTGAAAACCTTTCTTTGGGATGATCCTTACCTATTCAAGTATTGTCTCGATCAGATCATTAGGAGATGCATACCTGAATTTGACCAAACCGATGTGATGAGTGCTATTTAGTGCTCATTCACACCCCTTTATTTACGTTTGTTAGGCCATTAGTTTTGTTAATATTTACTAATTTGACTTGTTTTGAATGTTTTGTTTTAATCAGTCCTTGCATCATGAATTGACCGAGGGAGCAAAATGGACAGTCGAACGCATGCACGCAGCTCGAGGACTTAACGCAGTCCAGCCTGCCCACGGAGCCGGTCCTGGCGGTTTTCTCGCGTCACGCAGTCGTATGCTCATATGGATAACCGCACGTTCGAACGCACTTATGCGTTCAACGCACCATTTTCCAGCACCTATAAATAGGCCTCGGGTCATTTGTTTTGGAGTTAGTTTTTCTTGGGGGCGATTTTTAGAGAGCATTTGCATGCTTGTAGCCTTGCTTTGCCCTTTTTATTTGTAAGCTTTTACTTTAAATTTAATTTTAATGCATTCCTTACTTTAGTTTTACTTTGTTATTCAATGGGTGGCTAAATCTTCAACTTAGGTTGAAGATGAAGCCTCACCCTTAGTTTACATTTCGCTTTTACATTTTATGCTTTATTTTCCGTCATTTAATTCCGTCATGCCATTTAATTTCGTGACAAATAATTGAATGGTTGTGTGTTGTTGATACATTGATAGTCATCCGTGATGTGTTCCAAGTCGGTGCACAACGAGTTCTTGATTGTGATTTAATATCCACCGTGATCCAAGGATACAGTGGATGATTTTATCCATAATCAACACTCATTGTAGCTCCTTAACGGTAAACACATCATTCGCTTGACTTGTGTCAAGAATCACGATAGAGTGTGTGTTGAAGGGTTTAAAGTTTAAAACGGAAAATGAGCATAAAATGTATTAAGCTAATCTTTATTGGGTGAGGTTCATCTTTAACCTTAGTTATTTTTATCCATACATTTGCACTTTTAATTTCTGCAATTTCATTGTTCGACATCATCTATTACCTTGGGGCTAGGTTAAGATATATTAAATTTAAGAGTCGTGTTGGTTTTAATTCAAAACTCCGTTCTCGTGGTTCGATTCGGCATTTGCGTTAACGCTATACGACCTAACGGTTCGTTCTCTTCTTGAGTATTCCCAAATTTGGTAGATCAAATTTTGGCGCTGTCGGGAACGGTTGTTTTTGTTTAAAAATTAACATAATTTTTAGATTGATGTATTTTTCTACTAGTTTTTATTTTCTGCATTGTACATTCTGTTTATAGTTTATTTTCTGTTTTAGTTCATTTTTGTTAATTTTTAGTTAAGTTTTTAGTCTTTTTTAGCTTTCTGTTTCAGTTCCTGGACATATCGAACGAACGCAGTGCTTGCGGTCGCGCAGCCTATTCTGTGGACGTTCGCACGTCTGCGTGCGAGCACCTCGCGCATCTGCGTACGCCCGTCACGCATCTGCGTGCGAGCACGGACCCCTGACAAAGACGCAGTGCTCCTCTGCGGTCGAACGCACCTGCGTTGCGGTCGAACGCACATGAGAAAAAACTGCCACATTCTTGCTGCTGTGCGAACGAACGTGCTGCCCTGCGCTCGAGCGCACCTCTGCTTCCTGCATCAACACACCAGAAGGCAGTATGTTCTATTTTTTTTTTTCCTTTAATTTCCATAGATTGTTAGAATTATTTTAGTTGTTTAAACTGCCTATTTTGAGTAATTTGAGTACTGTGATTAGTTGTGATTAGTTTATTTTTCATTCTTAGTTTTTGCTTGTGTTTTTGTTTAAGCTAATTAGTTCTAGTTACTAGGTGTTTAAATTAGCTTGCTTTTCATTGCTGTTTTTGTAATTTTAGCTAATTTTGTTCTCTGTTTCTATTACTGGTTCTGTTTTTACTGCATCTGTTCATATTTGTTTCATTTAGTTTTTTTACATGAATATGATAAGCTAGTGTTCAATATGTTTTAGCTCTTTTGCTATATCTTTTGCTGTTTTGTTTGTTCTGTTTTTCCTGTTTAGTTGTGCATACTTTTATTCTGTTTTTGCTATCTTATTTCTCTGGTTTTCGTTGTTTTTGTTGCACCTTTTTAGCTTATTTAGCTTGCTTCCTTAGTTCCTAGTTAGATTTAGTTGATTTATGCATGGTCGACGTTCTCTTGAACTTAGAATTAACACCACTAGATCCCGACCTAGAAAGACACATTAGGAGAGCACGCGAGCTTGAGTGAGATGGGAGACAATCAAAGAGAGAGATGGAAGAGCATGAAGAAAATCGGAGGGATGAGGAAGAGGAGAACGAGGAAAATGAAGATGCAAGAGAACGGGAGCACAGACGTATGTATGAGTTGGATTTCACGACAGCATTACATGAACTTGTTGAATATCATGCAGTACCCCATTCTTGCATAGTGTTACCAAACAATGCCACTCATTATGATCTTAAGCCACATGTGATTCAGATGTTACCATCTTTCTATGGCTTAGATCATGAAAACCCGTATTCCACGCCAAGAAGTTCAGAGCATAACCACACACTAAAATTTCAAAACTTCTCGAGGAATCACCAATCTTCGACTATTTCCTTTCTCCTTCATGACAGAGCCACTGAATGGCTCGATTCCTTAGCACTGCTCCATTACATCCTAGAAAGAACTATTGAAACAGTTCTACCATAGATTCTATCCAATGTCCGAGTAAATGATGCTAGAAAGGAAATCATTTTCTCGTGACGAGGATGAAAATTCACTGAGTGTTGGACAAGATTCAAAGATATGTTAATGAAGTGTCCACCCCATGTATGAGAAATGGCGTTTAGTTCAATTTTTCTACCAAGGTTGTCTCAAACCAACCGTAGCATGATTGAACTAATGAATGGTGGGACATTCCTGAATTTGATGGGAGATTTGGCATACAAAGCTTTGGAAGATTGTCGCCAACACACAAATCGGGATTTCCCATTGTCGGATAAATCTGCCTAAGGACAAGAAAGGAGGCATCCGAGCTAAAATGTGAGCAGGAGTTGACTCAAAGGATGGATGCGATTATGAAAAGATTGGACGAGATGAGTGTAGGAAAGCCCGTAAATACCGTAAACACACTTCAGTGAGAGCTGTCATGTAGTCCTATGCACCAAGCAGAATTGTCCATCAATGACAGCTTTTGAGATGGAACAAGTGAATGCTTTCAACAGCTTTCAAAAGTCATCCAAGGGGCCATATTCTGAGACATATAACCTCGGTGGAGAAATCACCCCAATTTTCATGGAAAGCAGAATCTACCCAACACCAATCAAGGGGAGCACCACATTATCCCCAGATTTTCTTCTTACCCAAATCAAGGACGCTGGCTCGGCGTCATCATCTTATCAAGCCCCCAACCAAGCTCCTCATCAAACCGGTCACTTGAAGATACCATGAGAGATTTTATGAAAATGATCAATCGATAAGTGACATGAGGCATCTACCATGGTGAACACCAGGCGATCTCGAAGTTGGAGATGCAGATGGGACAATTAGCAAATCAGGGTGAGAGGGACAAAGGAAAACTCCTAGCCAAGCAAAGGAACAACCCTAAAGCATGTGGAAATTTGTCAAATCAAGAACATGCAAAGGCGATTGTCACTCGAGGTCAGGAAGAGAGTGGACAATAAGGTGGTGAACCCAAGAAGATCTTGAAGAAGAAGAGCAGAAAGAGGAAGGAGAGCGGTGAGAGGAAGAGGGTGACAATCAAGAGGAAAGAGATGTTGAGCCATCGTCACCCAGCTTGAAAAGAACCTCCTAGGGCGCTTGTGCCAAAAGCACCATACCTCGAAAGATTACAAGCGCCTAGGAATGGAGGGAAATTAGAGGACATTCTGAGGTGTTCAAACAAGTCCGAATAAATATTCCATTCTTGGACGCCATCCAGAAATCCTTCCTATGCCAAGTTCTTGAAGGACTTGGTCACAAGAAGAGGAAAACGAATGTCCCTAAAAGGCATTCATGACCGAAACAAGTCAGTGCTATCCTTCAAAGGTAAGTTGCCCTCAAGTATAAGGACCGGATGTCCTACAATTACTTGCATGATAGGAGTGAGCGGATCGAGAGGGCACTATTGGATTTAGGAGCAAGTGTAAACTTGTTGCCCTACTCGGTCTATTTGCGTTAGGGCTAGAGAGCGAAGCCCACAACCATGACATCGCAACTTGTCGACCGTCTGTGAAGGTTCCACGGGAATAGTTGAGGACGTTTTGATTAAGGTGGACAAATTTTATTTCCGTGGATTTCATTGTTTTGGACAGAGCCAGTTCAAGTAATAGGAACTGAGATCCTCTGGATTCTAGGGCGCCCATTCTTAGCTACGCTAACGCCCTAATCAAGCAGGTCGGGGGTCATGAAGATCTCATTTGGTAATATGACGGTGGAGAATATTTTCATAGAAAACAACCACTTGATTATGACCATGAATCAAGTATGCTTGATTGAGGAAATTCTGGATGAAGTAATAGAAGAATCAAGCATAGAAGACCCCTTGGAAGCATGCCTTGCTCAGTTTGGAGAAGACTTAGATTTGGATAAACTGATGGAGCAGGCAGAGGTACTTTTGGAGGCAACTCCTTTGGAGAGCAAGGAAAAGAAGGAGACAAGAGACTGATCCCCAAAGAAGGAACTTAAGCCTTTACCCGATAGTCTTAAGTATAAGTTCCTGGGTCCAGCTGAGTCTTTGCCAGTGATTATAGCTTCTGACTTGATAGATGCTCAAGAGGAGGAATTGTTGAGAGTTTTGAGAGAGCATAGGGAAGCTATAGGCTGGACGATTGAGGACATCAAGGGAATCAGCCCCTCGTTGGTTATGCATAAGATACACTTGGAGGAGGATTCCAAACCATCGAGGGAGCCACAGAGAAGACTCAACCCAGCTATGCAGGAAGTTGTGAGAGCAGAAGTGATTAAGCTGTTGGATGCTGGGATCATCTATCCCATTTCTGACAGCAAATGGGTGAGTCCGATTCATGTTGTGCCCAAGCGGGCTGGATTGACGGTAGTAAAGAACCAGGACAACGAGTTGGTACCAACTCGTGTTCAGTCAGGATGGAGAGTATGCATTGACTCGAAAGTTGAACCGCCACCGTGAAAGATCACTTTCCTCTTCCATTCATCGATCAGATGGTGGAGCGTTTAGTAGGGCACAAGTACTACTGCTTCTTGGATGGTTATTCAGGATATAACCAGGTCCCAGTGGACCCCGAAGACCGGGAGAAGACGACCTTCACATGTCCCTTTGGGACATTCGCCTACCGACGAATGCCATTTGGGCTATGCAATGCACTGCTACTTTTCAGGTGCATGATCAGATTTTTTCGACATGGTAGAGCGATTTATGGAGATCTTCATGGATGATTTCTCCGTCTTCGGATCATCGTTTCAGGAGTGTCTAGATCGTCTCACTTTGGTGTTAGTGAGATGTAAGGAGAAGAACCTCGTGCTTAACTGGGAAAAGTGCCATTTTATGGTTAAGCGAGGGATTGTACTGGGGCATGTCATATCTCGTAGAGACATCGAGGTTGACAAGCGAAGGTAGATTTGATCTCTAACCTTCCACCCCCACGCATTGTGAAGGAAATTCGTTCCTTCCGGGCCATGCAGGTTCTACCGTGATTCATAAAGGATTTCAGCAAGATCGCTGCACCCTTGTGTAGGTTATTGGCCAAAGAGACCCCATTTGAATTTGATGATGAATGTAAAAGCATTTGGGGCTCAAGGAGATTCTAACGCCCACACCGTGATTAGACCACCCAGTTGGGGTGAACCATTTGAGATCATGTGTGACGATCGACTATGTGGGAGCTGTTTTGGGCGCGATTGAGAAACTTCCCCATGTGATTTACTATGCGGTGACTCAACGACGACAACTCAATTACTCCACCACGTAAAAGGAGTTGTTGGCGGTCGTTTTTTATTAGATAAGTTTAGATCCTATCTGTTAGGATCTAAAATCATTATCTTTTCCGATCACGCGTTAAAGTATCTTTTCTCCAAGAAAGATGCTAAATCCCGTTTGATTAGATGGATTTTGCTGTTGCAAGAGTTCACATAGAGATCCGGGATAAGAAAGGAACAGAGAATGTGGTGGCGATCATTTGTCGAGGTTGACCATGGATTTCACCGAGGACACCACACCCATCTGAGACCTTTCCCGATGAGCGCTTGATGCAGATTGCTCACAATCCGCACCTTGGTTTATGGATATAGTGAACTATCTTGTTACCGACCAAATGCCTTTGCATTGGGGGCGACAAGATAAGGTCAAGTTTTTTGTCCAAGGTGAAAACCTTTCTTTGGGATGATCCTTATCTGCTCAAGTATTGTCCCGAGATCATTAGGAGATGCATACCTGAATTTGACCAAACTGATGTCATCTCCTTTTGTCATGATCATGCATGTGGGCCATTTTAGTGCAAACAAAACCGCTACAAAGATTTTGCAAGTGTGGATTTTATTGGCCCACCATATTTGCAGCGCCGTGCTTATTGCACCTCATGTGAGCGTTGTCGAAACTCGAGTATTTCAAGGAGAAATATGATGCCCTCAACCCCATATTGATAGTTGAGATTTTTGATGTATGGGGCATCGATTTCATGGGACCTTTCCCAAACTCCTTTGGGTTTCAGACATTCTGGTTGCGTGGACTATGTGTCCAAATGGGTGGAGGCGGTTGCGTGCAAGACAAATGACCACGAGTTGTGGTCAAATTTCAAGGACACGATTTTTGCTCGGTTTGGTACACCTAGAGCAATTATCTGATGATGGTGGTACGCACTTTTGCAACTGGATTTTTGAGCACCGATGAAGAAGTATTTCATCACACATAAGGTTGCCACCTTACCACCCATGCATTTAGTGGTGTTGAAGTGTCAAATCGTGAGATCAAACACATTTTGGAGAAAACAAAGGAACCTGCAGAAAGATTGGTCTTCACGATTGAATGACGCTTTGTGGGCATATAGGACGGCATATAAGACACCGATTGGGATGTCGCCTTATCGGTTGGTGTACGGGAAAGCTTGTCATCTTCCCATCGAGTTGGAGCACAGAGCATACCGGGCAAGAGATGAACTTCAATTTTTGAAGGCCGGCTCAAAGGAAGCTCCAACTCACCGAGTTAGAGGAGTTGAGGAATGATGCATATGATTCGAGGAAATACAAGGAACATATGAAGAAGGTTCATGACCGGGGCATTTTGAGGAGATCGTTTGAGCCAGTCGAAAGTCCTTCTTTACAACTCTCGATTGCATCTTTTCCGGCAAGTTGAAATCTCGTGATGGGCCCATTTATCATTAGGACCTTATTTTCTCATGGGGCCATCGAGATAGAGGATCCCAAGAATGGTAACCTTTTAAGGTAAATGGACAAAGGGTTAAACCATTCTTGGAGTTGAGGAGTTCAGAGATTGAGGCTACACTTTTGGAGGATCCTGTTTACACTGAGTGATGTAGTCTCTTATCACGAGTCTGGCTGAAGACGTTAAACTTAGCGCTTGTGGGAGGCACCCCTCATTATGTTTATTGCTTTATTTTTGTTATTTTTATTTTTAGTCAAATTTGGGAAAGCATTCTTTTATGTTATACCCGAATTGGCTTACCCCCTAAATTATTTCAGTCACATTGTGGACAATGTGGCGTTTTAAGTTGGGGGGTGTTTGTGTAAATATATTATTTTGTTTGTGTAAATATTTCGTTTTGTGTTTGTGTAAATATTTTGTTAGTTTTTGTTGTAAAAATCTTGTTTTATAGCTTGTTTTGTTATTTTTGTACAAATTTTTAATTTTTATTATTGTATAGTTTTTCTTTATTTTTTTTCCTTATTTTTGGGTCTCGCGTCAACTTACTTATGTAAGTTCGCAGAACTCAAATCGACACACCTATCATGCGTGCAAGGCTCGACCTTGCCTTGGTGAGTTCACGCCCCAAAGACAAAGACACACATCAAGACGTTATGCGGTCGAACTTACCTGTAAGTTCAACGCATAGTATCACCATTTGCGCACAAAGTGCGGTCGAACGCGTGTGCGGTAACGCATGAGCTGGGCCTTTCGTGACCTGCTTTTAGGTCACTTTTCCCCACTCCCTCTTCATTTCTCCACCTCGCCGTACAGTCTCCCCGACACCCCATTTCCACCCCTCACCTCCCTAACATCCAAATTACCCCGACCCACTTCCACCAACCTCTTCCCCCACCACCGCAACACCACCGCCGGCCCCTCTCCGACCAACCTACCCACCGTCGTCCATTGGGCAAATTTTCGAGTTTTTTTTTCATTTTCTCTCCAAAACCCATTTTTTCCCAAATCTCTCATTTTTTTTTCATTTTTCTTGTGGATTTTGGGCACAAATCCATTTTGGGATTGTGCCCACTGTTGTTGTTTGGGTTTTACGTTGATTTTGCAGGGGGTTGGATTGTTTTGAAAGGGGATTTCAAACCCCTTAGTTTTTTGGGCGCCCACCAGCTGTTCGACAAAATTCCCCAACCAACATTCATCATGCCTAGAGGCCAAGGCACCACTTCTCGGTCCACTGGGACCCAAGGCATGGTCGCCAGGCTTCCCATTGAGAGCCGTAGGCTCATTTTGGAGAACACCTTTGCCATCAAAGAGGAGTTCTCCAATAATGAGGCAACGCATTGGGCCGTTCGAGAATTGAAGAGACGGGGCTTAAAGAAACTTTTCAAGCCCGTCGCCTCCACCGCTTATGAGCGCCTTGTGAGGGAGTTTTATGAGAATTTGAGGTGTGAGTGCGACCATCCCGATGTGCTCTTCTCTTCCATTGATGGAGGAGAAGTTCAGGTGACCATTGCCGACGAAAGTCTGCTGAAGTGTAACCATGAGCCCCCGAGTCGGATACCTTGGCTCGAGTGTCCTCCCATGCTCACCGTCGAGGACATTGTTACCGATATGTGTGATGGGCATTTTGGATGGTCATCGAAATGCACCAAGAAACGAAGATTCCTGGAATCTTTTATTCATAGACATGGTGCTTTATAGGAACGTGTGTCCTTTGGGGCACAAGACACAGAGGAGGGATCTTTTCCTCAGTGCTCTTTATGCGTTCCATCGAGGTTTCTGGTGCTCCATTCCCGAGATCATATGGCGGCAGATTCAGAAATTCTGGGATGGAGTACACCACCGGGGAGCAGAGCACACGAAGACCTGGGGCTTGCCTTTCCCTTTTCTAGTCACTCACATTTTGAGGAAGAAAGGGATTAATCGACGGCCTATCACTGAGAGCCCATACTTTGGCCCGATCCAGTGGCGCCAGAGTCTTTCCCACATGCCCAGAGCTCAGCCACAGCCACAGCCAGAGCCCGTACCAGTACCAGAGCCCATGGACATTCCTGAGATGGCAGCTGAGCCAGAGATAGCGGCAGAGCAGGAGGAGCTGCTGGACGAGAGCGAGGAGTACGAGAGGGATTATGATCGACGCTCATGTACATTTCCAGAGACCTCATGGACATACGATTTCAGATCGCAGACATACAGGAGGGACGCCACAGATGTGCTCGAGGTCCAAGGAGATGTTCCGAGCCATCTTGGAGAGATCGCCTCCAGCAGGACGGACCTTCGCACACCACTCAGCCCCGTGACGTCTTGGTTTATCTTTCATACCCCTTTGCACTACATTTGTATTTTCCTTATCCGCACACTGTGGACAATGCGAGATTTGAGCTTAGGGGTGTTTTATCATTTTGTGCACATTTTATTTTCTATTATGCAGTTTATGTTGATTATGGTTTATTTCCTTTGTGAGCTTAATTTTATGAACACATGATTACTTTTTGAAGGGAATTTTGATTGTGTTACCTTCTTTGGCAAACTTGAGATATTGCATGTCAATTTGATTTTTCACGAGCACATTTGGCACGTAGTCTTTGGGATTAAACGTTGAGGTTGGTCATGCTAGTTTTGTAAGCTTAAATACAGTTGGATAACTTGTTGAGAAATAACCATGGTTTATTAAAAAAAAAAAAAAAAAAAAAAAAAAAAAACTTTGATCATTTTAAGCTTTCCACGAGTAACCGAATCTCATGCCTCAGTAAGCATTGAGCATTCGTGTAAAAAAGTGAGAAGTCAAACTTGATTAGCAAAGCTTCGTAGCCTTTTTGACTCGAGTTAGTAGGTCCGTAGGGGTGTCTTTACACCTAATGCCCTAAAACCGTCTGGTTTGGGAGTCATTGACCTAACGCTTGATACATGGGTCAACTAGACAGCTTAAGGGAGTTTTGCAATAAAAAAAAAAAAAAAAAAAAATTTAATAAACCTTGGTTATTGTGCCCGATGAGTGGTTTGATGAATTTGAGTGTCAAAGCATGCATGAAAAAGTTTAGTGTTGAAATCCCATGATTATATGTTGAATTCACTTTCACTAGAATTGATTTTTGTGATATCTCAGTTTGCCATGTTTATAGCCTGATTAAAAATTCCTTGAAAAATTGTGAAGATGGCGTTTGTATGATTAAGTTTGCTTTTGAATTTAAACCATGATTGATATTCTATTGCATGATTGAGAAAGAAATGTTTGCACAAATGTTTGTGGGTATCATTCTTGAAAAACCTCACGAGACTTTCACTCGTCCTCTAGGGAACTCCTAGAGGTTTAAAAGGCTTGTTGCATGCGCCAATGCAACTGCTTCTCCCACGAAAGCGGACTTATGTTTATTCTTTGTTTTGCTAAGGGACTAGCAAAATGTAAGTTTGGGGGTATTTGATGAGTGCTATTTAGTGCTCGTTCACACCCCTTTATTTACGTTTGTTAGGCCATTAGTTTTGTTAATATTTACTAATTTGACTTGTTTTGAATGTTTTGTTTTAATCAGGTCCTTGCATCATGAATTGACCGAGGGAGCAAAATGGGCATGAAGAATCCCGAAGTGCGTTCGAACGCATGGAGTGCGGTCGAACGCAGACGCGGTCGCACGCAGTGCCTGAGGACGAACGCAGTCCGCAGCCGCGCCTCACGGAGCCGGCCCTGGCGGTTTTCTGCGGTCGACCGTGTGCTGTGCGTTCGACCGTGGATAACCGGCACGTTCGAACGCACTTACTGCGTTCGAACGCAGGCCATTTTCCAGCAGCCTATAAATAGGCCCTTGGTCATTTGTTTTGGGAGTTAGTTTTTCTTGGGGGCGATTTTTAGAGAGCATTTGCGTTTGTAGCCTTGCTCTGCCCCTTTTTATTTGTAAGCTTTTACTTTAAATTTAATTTCAATGCATTCCCTTATTTTAGTTTTACTTTGTTATTCAATGGGTGGCTAAATCTTCAACTTAGGTTGAAGATGAAGCCTCACCCTTAGTTTACATTTCTGCCTTTACATTTTATGCTTTATTTTCCGTCATTTAATTCCATCGTCATTTAATTTCTGACAAATAATTGAATGGTTGTGTATGTGTTCCAGTGTCAAGTGCACAAGTTCTTGATTGTGATTTAATATCCACGTGATCCAAGGATACGGATGATTTTATCCATAATCAACACTCATTGTAGCTCCTTAACGGTAAACACATCATTCGGCTTGACTTGTGTCAGTAACCACGATAGAGTGTGTTGAAGGGTTTAAAGTTTAAAAATGGAAAATGAGCATAAAATGTATTAAGCTAATCTTTATTGGGTGAGGTTCATCTCTTAACCTTAGTTATTTTTATCCATACATTTGCACTTTTAATTTCTGCAATTTCATTGTTCGACATCATCTATTACCTTGGGGCTAGGTTAAGATATATTAAATTTAAGAGTCGTGTTGGTTTTTAATTGCAAAACTCCGTTCTCTGTGGTTCGATCTTGGTACTTGCGCAACGCTATACGACCTAACGGTTCGTTCTCTTGCGAGTACCCAAATTTGGTACGATCACGATGTCATCTCCTTTTGTCATGAACATGCATGTGGAGGCTATTTCAGTGTAAACAAGACCACTGCAAAGATTTTGCAGTGTGGATTTTATTGGCCCACCATGTTTGCAGACGCTCGTGCTTATTGCACTTCTTGTGAGCGCTGTCAGAAACTTGGGAGTATTTCAAAGAGGAATATGATGCCCCTCAATCCCATATTGATAGTTTAGATTTTTGATGTATGGGGCATCAATTTCATGGGACTTTTCCCAAACTCCTTTGGGTTTCTGTACATTTTGGTTGCTGTGGACTATGTGTCCAAGTGGGTGGAGGCGGTTGTCTGCAAGACCAATGACCATAGAGTTGTGGTCAAGTTTTTGAAGGACACTATTTTTGCTCGGTTTGGTACACCTAGAGCGATCATCAGTGATGGAGGTACGCACTTTTGCAACCGGATTTTTGAGCAGCTGATGAAGAAGTATTTCATCACACATAAGGTTGCCACCCCTTATCACCCACAGACGAGTGGGCAGGTTGAAGTGTCAAATCACGAGATCAAACACATTTTGGAGAAAACAGTGAACCCCAAGCAGAAAGATTGGTTTTTGCGATTGAATGACACTTTGTGGGCATACAGGACGGCATTTAAGACACCAATTGGGATGTCACCATATCGGTTGGTATACGGAAAAGCTTGTCATCTTCCCGTTGAGTTGGAGCATCGAGCATACTGGGCCATCAAGCAGCTGAACTTCAATTTTTTGAAGGCCGGCTCTCAAAGGAAGCTCCAACTCACTGAACTAGAGGAGCTAAGGAATGATGCTTATAGTAGTTCAAGGAAGTACAAAGAACACATGAAGAAGGTTCATGACCAAAGCATTTTGAGGAGATCTTTTGAGCCAAGTCAGAAAGTCCTTCTTTAAAATTCTCAGTTGCATCTATTTCCTGGCAAGTTGAAATCTCGGTGGACGAGCCCATTCATTATTAAGACAATGTTTTCTCATGGGGCCATCGAGATAGAGGATCTCAAGAATGGTAACATTTTTAAGGTGAACAGACAAAGAGTAAAACCATTCTTGGAGTTGAGGAGTTTAGAGGTTGAGGCTACTCTGTTGGAGGATCCGATTTATACAGAGTGATTGCAGTCTCATATCACGAGTCTGGTTGAAGACGTTAAACTTAGCGTTTGTGGAAGGCACCCCTCATTATGTTCTTGGTTTATGTTTTGCATTTGTTGTTTACCAGTCAAATTTGGGGAAGCATTCTTTTATGCTACACCCAAATTGACCCATCCCCTAGATTTATTAATTCAGTCACATTGTGGGCAATGTGACGTTTTAAGTTTGGGGGTGTATTTGTAAATATTTGTTGTGTTTGTAAATATGTGTGTAAATATTTTAGTTTGTGTGTTGTGTTTGTAATTATTTTATTTTTGTAAAAAAATAAATAAATAAATAATTGTGCACTCTGCGTTCGAACGTATCCTGTACGTTCGAACGTAGACATGGGGTTGCGTTCGAACTCACTTGCGTGTGTTCGACCGTAGCGCCCCATCACACACACACACTGATGCATGAATGCGTTCAAACGTACCCTTTACGTTCAAATGCATTGCCCACTTGACACACACGCACTCAGCACAAGTGCGTTCGAACACACCTACGTACATTTGAACGCACTCGTATTTAGGCCTCACGTGACCTGCTTTTAGGTCACTATTCTTCCCCTTTTCCCCATTATCTCCCCCACTGCCATACACCTCCTCCCTTCTCCCTCACCCCCCTTCACCCAATCTCCCTAAAATCCAAAACCCACCACCACCGAGACACCACCGCCGGCCTCTCTGCACCACCACCACCCACCGCTGGCTGTCAAATCACCACCATTTCCCCATTTTCCTCTTCTCCACCGTAACCCAAACCGCCCCCAAAACCCCATTTTTTTTGGCATTTTTGTTCAATCAAAGGGCACAAATCCTCTCACGGATTGTGCCCCTTGATTCTGTGTTGGTTTTTTTTTACTATTTGCAGGGGGTTGGACTGATTTGAAAAGGGTTTTCAAACCCTTTATTTTTGGGTTGCACACCAGGTGCTCGACAAAATGCCCCAATGAACCTCCAGCACACCTAGAGGGCGAGGTTCATCTTCCCAATCATCCGGGACCGGACCCATCATAGCCAGGCCACCCATTGAGAGCCGTAAGCTCTTATTGGAGAACACCTTTGCCATCAAAAAGGAGTTCTCCAATAATGAAGCTACAAGTTGGGCGGTTCAAGAGCTAAAGAACTGGGGTTTGAAGAGGCTTTTCAAGCTCGTCGCCTCCACTGCATACGAGCGCCTGGTCAGAGAGTTTTATGAGTATCTGAGTGTTGATTGCGACTAGTCAGACGTACTTTTCTCTTCCGTCAAGGATGTACTTTTCTCTTCCATTGACGGAAGAGAAGTGGAGGTGACCATAGCCGATGTTGCGGCTGTTTTGAAGTGCAGCCATGAGCCTCTCGAGTTGGATGTTCCTTGGCTCGAGTGCCCCTCCATGCTCACGCTCGAGGACATTGTTTTCGACATGTTTAAGGGGCAATATGCAGACAGTCACCGGAGTGCAGCCTGTAAAATGAAGATTCCTCGAAATCTTCTATTCATTGATATAGTGCTATACAGGAATGTGTGTCCTTTGGGACACAAGACATAGAGGCGGGACTTGTTCCTCAGTGCTCTTTATGCATTCCACAGAGGTTTCTGGTGCGCCATTCCCGAGATCATATGGTGACAGATTCATAAATTCTGGGAAGGAGTGCACCATCTGGCGGCTAAGCACACAAAGACCTGGGGTTTGCCTTTCCCTTTTCTCATCACTCACATTCTGAGAAAGAAAGGGATTAAAGGCAACACCACAGACGGGCCGATCACTGAGAGCCCATATTTCGGCCGCATCCAGTGGAACCAAAGTTTGTCCCACATGCCCAGAGCCACACCAGCACCATAGCCAGAGCCCATGGACATTCCATAGATAGCAGCTGAGCCAGAGAGAGCAACAGAGCAAGAGGAGCAAAGAAGAGGAAGAGGAAGAGTATGAGGAGATGATCACGCTCAGAGCCTCAGATTTTGTACACTTCTAGGACATCCTAGAGGACATGCGATTTCAGATCGCAGATTTGCAGAGGACTGCAAGCCAGGACAGGCTTGAGACCCAGGAGATGCTTCGAGCCATCTTAGACAGGTTGCCACCAGCCTCGGGACCTTCTGCACCACCAGCCCCGTGACGTCTTCATGACGTTTTGGTTATCTTTTTCACACCCCTTTGTACTACATTTGTATTTTCTTTATCCACACACTGTAGGCAGTGCAAATTTTGAGTTTAGGGGTATTTTTCTGTGCACATTTGGTTTTTGATTATGCATTTTATTTTAATTATGATTTATTTTCTTTTGTGAACTTAATTTAATGAACACATGATCACTTTGTTAAGGGAATTTAAATTATATTATTTTCTTTGGCATCATGAGATATTACGTTTCAATTTGATTTTCACAAGCACATTTGGCACATATTTTGTGGGATAAAATGTTGAGTTTGGTCATGCTAGTTTTGTAAGCTTAAATGCAGTTGGGTAACCTGTTGGGAAATAACTATGGTTTATGTCAAAAAAAATGATGATCATTTTGAGCTTTCCACCAAGTAACCGGATCTTGTGCTTCATTAAGCATTGAGTGTTCGCGTAAAAAAGTGAGAAGTTAGACTTGATTTGCAGAGTTTCGTAGCCTTTTTGACTCGAGTTAGTAGGTCTTTAGGAGTGTCTTTACACCTAATGCCCTAAAACCTTTTGGTTTGAGAGTCATTGACTTAAAGCTTGATACATGGGTCAACTAGACAACTTAAGGGAGCTGAGCAATAAAAAGAAAAAAAAATTTGAAACAAACCTTGGTTATTGTATCCAATGGGTAGTCTAAGGAATTTTGAGTGTCAAAGCATGCATGACTAAGATTAGTGTTGAAATCCCATAATTATGTGTTGAAGTTCACTTTCACTAGAATTAATTAGTGTGATGTCTCATAATGCCATGTTTGTAGCTTGATTGATAATTCCCTGAAAATTGTGAAGATAGTGTTTGTTTGGTTAAGTTTGCTCATGAATAAAACCATAATTGTTATATTGTTGCATTGTTGAAAATAAAATGTTTGTACAAATGTTTGTGGGTATCATTCTTGGAAAACCCTCACGAGGCTTCACTCGTCCTCTAGGGAATTCTTAGAGGTTTAAAAGGCTGGTTGCATATGCTAAATGCAATTGTTCTCCCAGGAAAGTGGACCTATGTTTAATTATGTCTTTCATTTTATTTTGCTAAGAGACTAGCAAAATATAAGTTTGGGGGTATTTGATAAGTGCTGTTAAGTACTTATTCACACCCCCTTGTTTATGTTTGTTAGACCTTTAGCACTGTTAATATCTAGCAATTTTATGTGTTTTTAGTGTTTTGTGATGTGCAGGTCCTTGCATCAAAACATGGCCACAAAGGAGCAAAATGGACCAAGTGAAGTGAAGGAGTTCCTGTAGTGTGTTCGAACGCACTTGCTGCGTTCAAATGCAACTACAGACGCATGCAGAGGTACACGGTCGAATGCAAGTCCAATCAGCCCGCGTCTCGCACTATTGCCCTAGCCGGCCCTAAGAGTTCATCGCTTTCAGCTATGAGTCGTGGTGGTTATCTGCGGTCGAACATGGAGTGCACGGTTGAACGCAAAAACATTAGTGCGTTCAAATGCATGGCCTGCGTTCAAATGCAGGCCCGTGACCTGTCAGCACACTTAGTTCTATAAATATGACCCTTGTGTTAAATTTTTAGGTTGTTACATTTTTTAGCACCCATTCTCTGTAGAAGCCACTATTTGGCTCAATACACTTGTTCTAAAAACGTTAACCATTTTTCCTTTTATTTTATTTAATGCTTACTTGCACTTTTATTTTGTCTCTCTTTTATATGGGAGGCTAATCTTCAACTAAGGTTAAAGATGAAGTTTCCCCTCTAATTTATGCACATTTACATTTCAGTTATTTAATTTCGTCTTTTATTTTATGCTTAGTCGTTTCATTATGATTTAAGTGACAATCTCATTGATAGTCATTTTTGTTGCATCTATGTCCAACGTCATTACGTTTCAATCCGGAGGTACATCGGATGGATGGAATGAGATGAAGCATCCACTATGATCAACGATACAGTGGATGACTCGAGCTCAGACTAACATCTGTCATGACTCTTTATACAGTAAACGTTTTGTACGGTTCGAATAGTTTCACTAACGACTATAGGTTAAGCGAAGTGCTATCTGGATAGGCGGAATAATAATTGTTGTGTTTAACGTTTGTGTTTAGTGGGGAAGGTGGATTCGTCAACCTTAGGTTACTTTTCTTTACTTTACTTTTAATTAGTTTACATTTACGTTGCCACAAACACACACCCGGAACTAGGTTAAGGTAATATTAATCTATAAACAAAATTAGTTTTTAAACAACTCATTGGTTCCCTGTGGATTCGATCTCAGTACTTGCACAACGCTATACGACCTAACAGTTAGTTTTATTGCGAGTACCCAAATTTGGTACGATCAGTGAGTTGACTGACCACGCGTATGGTATGAGCATGTCTATTTTTCTGTAATTACTTGGTAACTGTGCTATTAAATAAACTGATAAGATTCATCATAAGACATGGTATGTCGGTACGTGCGGTATGAACAGCCATGGACTTACTATATAAACTACATATCATGGTCAAATGTGAGCGTTATGTGAGGGCTATGGATCCATTGATTTCGTGACCTTGATGCAACCATTCCCAATGGTTCAGTCACAACAGGATGGACTCCATTAGTTGGTGTGGGCCACTCGGGGTCGGACCCGATCGTGCCACTAATGTTAGGTACATTATGTTGTACAATGGCTGGGGCACTGGCATTGTATTATAGGTCTCTGGGACAGCATCAACCCTGCTGAGAATGGATAATATCTCGGGTAGACCATGTATGGGAGTTTTAATCTATAAAGCATTATCATTTTTTGCATCAAAATAATTAGGCAATTATCGTCAGTTCTACACCATAAAGCCTTAAAAACCCTAAAACATATGAAATGGTGTACTAACGGAGGTAATACCCTCTTTTGGTTATTACTCAAATTGCACTTCTACTTTTATTAATTGGGCTCATGTCACATCTAAGTGTTGGGTTTACTTACTAAATCGTCAGACTTACGCAGTTATTATTCTTTAGGTAATCTGATTCATTGTTATGGAGGTGGCTAGAGTTGCTATTGTCTGACTGGCTATGCTTTATCTGTGGTTACAGGTTTGTCTTATTTGTTTAGTAGCACCATGTTCTTACTTGATGAATTGTAGTACTCTCAAATTTATTCACCTTCCTTGCATTTACTCTAACTAGTTCTTATAAGGGCAATTACCTATTTGACCACACGTTGGTTCAACTGGGTGAATTGCTAGTGACTCCACCGAATTAGCTAAAGCTAATTTTGGGAGCGTTACATTATGGTATCAGAGCATACAATTCTATCCACCGTAGCTATAAATCTGAGAATAATATGTAGTAGTTAGGTTTGATCTTAAAAGAACTTGAGCATAGTATAGATTTAGTTTCCTTGTTTGCAGGTGTGGGCCATCGTAACGTCCTATTTGATTGTTTGACTTGGGATGAATGGGGTCGCCTGTTTCATGATACAGGGACTTGACCCTGCTTCATACTCAGATGCAGGATGGTTGTAGAAGCCTACCGACTGTTCGTGAATGGCCAGCTAAGTTTGGACCTTATGCGGCCGGATACTAACCTCGCTCTGGTAAACACAGGGTTTTAACCTAGTTTGACCAGGAGCTGGGACTTTTGCCTGTCCCTAAGCAAGTAGTAACTAAGAAGAGGACATCCATTCCTAAGTATCGCAATATCTCGGCAATACGAGATTTTCCAACAATCCCCGGAAGGTTTAATCCTTATCTCAACGATGAGGAGAAGCAAGCGATGCATACTCAGTTAACCCAAATATCGGATGAATATGCCAAAATGGAACAAGAGGAAATTCGATTGCTATTGCACAAATTTAATTGTACTTGCCAATTACACAAGTCGTTAAGCAGTGTAGCGGGTGTGCAAGTACGAGGTCGATCCCACAGAGAATCGTGCCTTGTGTAGAAACCAATTTAAATGCCTACACTAATAATATCTTAACCTAGTCCCAATATCAAACAGTTGGCGTGCAGAAAATAAAGACTAAATTAAATGCAATAAAATAAATAAATAAAAATGCTAAGGTCCCTAATCCACCTCACCACAAATTAATTAACATATAAACATGCTTAGCTCATACTTAATAACAACTATGCTACAAGGCATATTCTGAGAGCTAACACAATGTTTATATTTTCGTCTGTCGATAAAGCACATATATATATCCTATTGTTATTACAAAATCTTGTCGAACTAATCGATACAAACACTGTTTTAAGAGGTCACAACATGTAACGCCACAAGTTCTAAAGGTAGAGCGATTGGGAGCACTTGTAAACATTTCTTTAATAAAATAAATATTCTCTAGTAAATCACCATTGAACATAACAAATAAAATACTATTATCCCAAATACATAACATGCTAGTATACAATAATCTCATAAGAAAACAGCTACATAATCTAAGCTTGTCCCAAGCGGTCTAATCCATATAATGGAGTTCCAAAAACTTCTACTGCTACTACTTCTGCTAATTCTCAAAGCAATAACTCTAAGCATCCCACCGGTACCCTTGTCCTTAGTGTTATCATCTATAGGGTAATCTGAAAAAGATATATAGGGAGAAGGGGTGAGTTCGACAACTCAGTAAGTAGCTACAACACCAAATGCCATAAAACATGATATGCATATTTTCATGTCAAAATCTCTGTCATGTACAACAATTACATATATAAAGAGTGATCATTACAAAATGAGTAAGCAGCACTTCCTTTTCATTTTTCTGTCAAAATAATGACCGTTTTACCCTTTGACCCATCGCCGTGAGTTTACCGTGTCCGGTGCACATTTGGCTTGTCCCGAAGGACTCCTTTGGCTCATCCTATCGTCATAGGGGAGAGCTACCAGGTTGAAAACTCCCCCTAGGTGGAGGCCACTTGGCCGGTAGCACACACCTTCGTATAACTATCCCTTCGGTGTGCTTGCCATGCTACCCTTGCGATCTGGCCGATCGTTGCTTCAGTGTCTTGGGGTTAAACATTATGCACATATAACATTTCATACCATGGAACCTTTATGAACTCTTTCATTCATAATTGCATTCATGCATAATTCATTGTAATATATAACATTTCTGTAAGCTCATTTGTAAATGTACATTTCATTCGTGTAACATTTCTGTAATCATGTCATATGATTGAATAAAATTATGCATTTAAAAAAAATAGGAAGTGCGATTGAAAATCATGAAAGTGGATATAAATCCCCAACATTTTGTTTTCCAAAGATTCATAATAAGATCTGTTGGGGTTTTTGGTATTGTGTCCCCTTACTTGGCATCGCATGTCCTTAATTTGATTCTGCCTCCAACTCATAATCCCTACAATGGAGGTAAAAATACCTTAGTCATCAATTCATTTATCCTTAACATTAAATCACACCATGCTTGATTTATACGTCCCCCATAAAATTATAATAATCAACTCAACTAAGACCTCAAAAATATCCAAAAATCATTTGACTATAATTAATAGCTTAAGGAGTCAACCATAATATCGCTCTCTTCCTAAGCCATTTAAATATTTATACACTAAAAGCTCCAATTTAATTCTAAAAATTTAACTTCATACTAAAATACCATAAAGAATATTATCTTGGAATTTTCTTATTTTTATTTCCTCTTCATCTTCCTCTCCTTCCTTTCTTCTTTTCTTCTTCTTTCTTTTCTCTCTTTCTTTCCTCCTTTCTTCCTTTTCTTCCTCTCCTTCTTCTCTCTCCTCTCTTCTCTCTTTCTCGCACTCACTTGCTGTTGAAAGAAAGATGGAAAACACCTCCTTATATAGTGGTCTGTGCCTGCTGGTTGTGGGACACTTGTCCCATGTACTTGACACTTAATTCCCTCCTCATGACAACTCTCGCCCATATGTCCTTAAGAGAAAGAAAAAGACATGCAGCATGACGTCTGCACCCCAAGTGTCATCCGAAATGGCCACAAAGGCATGCTGTTATACGCCTGTGAGAATGTGGGACAGGTTAATCCCCTTGTGGAGCAGGTGTCCCATAACGTGTCTCCTTAATAGTCTCTCATACCGTTCCAACTTGACAGCACGACACATGTGCTGTCAAGGTAGGATGTAATTTCCTAAGAGTGCCCATAAATCCCATAATTAATCCCTAATGAAGCTAAGCACATCCACTATAATACATCCAAAATTCGTGGCCTTATGAAATCATTAACTCATCCAACTAATTTTTCAAATCTCAAGTGCTTTAACTGTTTGACAGATTAACCTATTAGACTTAAAAAATTCATAACTTTTCCAATTTAACTCCAAATAATACGAATTTTGTCTTAAAATTTTCCTCATTAAAATCCTCACAACATATCCAAAAATCATAGCAATCCATGATATTTTGATACCTCAAAAATACCTCGAAATTTAGTGCCTTTGCTTGACCAAAATTCCTGCTTTAACACTTGTAACTTCTAAAAATCATAACTCCTTCTATAAGTATTCAAAAATCATGAAACCACTTTTAAAATCTTCATTTCTCATCATTCTACAAGCTTATAAAACAGTTTCGCTTAAAGTCTCTCATTGAATTTTTGGGGCCCAAAACAATGTGATTTTTCTTCCAATATCCCACCAATATTCTAAATATCAATTTCTACCATCTTTCACCTAAATATATTTACCTAAATCCATATAAATCTTAATAAAATTGTAAATCCTCCTTAAAATCACCTTTATTTTAAGATATAAATTTCAGGGTATTACACAACAGATATTGGTCCGAAGACGAATCATCTGATGTATCTCCGGTTGCAACGAATGTTGACGTTTAACAATTTGTAAACAACAATCAACACACTTTTGTCACTAAAATGTATTGAAACGAAAATACATAAATTGAACGATAGAATAATACGAACTAAACATGAATATATATAAACAAATCCATAGTGAAGGGAATAAGAGACTAAATAAAAGCAGAATAAAACATTAAATTAAAGAAATGACGTTAGGAGTGTTTACAATGAAGAACAATGAGGTTTTGGGCCACTAAGGGTGCCTCAAACCGTCTCCCAAGCACCTGGGTTCATTTACAAAAGAAATTGGGGTATTTATAGGCTAATTTTTAGGGTTTCAGTGCTACCAAGTCAGTTAAGTGCATTCGATCACACGCAGTGCGATCGATTGCACTCGTGCAAGAATTTCTGCATCAAATGGGCATAAGTGCGTTCGATCGCAAAACATACATTCGAATGCACATACGTTAGAATTGGCCAAATCTTGTGAAATATGATTTTGTAGATCTTCGAATTAGCTTTCCAAAGACGCCAAGATCACCCCAATCAGATTTCTACAACTCTAGATATGGCCATTTTGGTGGGAGTCATCAAGTGCGAATCATCGCTCGACTCAATTTTGCCGTCAAAGCTCCCCGAATTGTTTTAAGCCCCAAATTTAATGGCATTAGCCCCAAATGCAACTTAGCAACCTGCAAAACACTAAAATATCAAAACTAACCAAAACATTAGAAATTAACAAAGCTAAGAGCTTAACAAACATAAGTTAAGGGGAGTCAAATATACAATATTTGGCACCGATCAAATACCTCCAAACTTACATTTTGCTAGTCCCTTAGCAAAACAAAAATGAAAACACAAAGAAAACAAGAAACATAAATCCACTTTCGTGGGAGAAATGATTGCATTTAGTGTATGTAACAAGCCTTTTAAATCCCTAGGCATCCCTAGTGGACGAGTGAAGTCTCATGAGGGTTTTCCGGGAATGACACCCACAAACAATTATTTGATACTCTGTTATTAATGGACAAAGCCCTTCACACAAACACATGGTTCATACATCATTAGCAAATTTAACATGTTAAACATAAGAACCACATCATCCAGGCATCCAAACATCATTTTCACTCAAGGTTGGAGAATTGAGACAACACATGCTCTATGAAGTGCAAAGTGAACTAACAACAAGATCATAGGGTTTCAATTATTCTCAAAACGTGTATCCCAAAATTCAAAGGAAAACAATGTGATAACAACAACCAAGGCTTGAATTGAAAGATGCAAATTTTTGTGTAGGCTATGCAATGCTTAACTCCCTTAAGCTTCTAAATGACCTACGTAACGAGCGTTGGGCCAGTGACTCCCAAACCAAACAGTTTTAGGGCACTAGATGTAAAGACATCCCTAAGGCTTAATTACTCAAGTCAAAAGAGCTACAGAGCCTAAACTAGCCATACAATTTTTTTTTTTAGCTGGAATTTCTCATCTTTTGACACGAACACTCATTGCTTGGCTAGGTAAGAGGTTCGGTTACTCAATGGAAAGCTCACTTATTTTGATTTTTTTTTTTTTAACAGCCAAGGTTTTCATCGTCACAACGTAAACCTAAAAATCTCAAGACACACACTTCAAAGTCAAATTTTGTACCTCACAGACCCTAATGCTAGTGTGCATGTGAAATATCGATCAAACAAGTGGAGTCTCTCTAATCCAACACATGAATCAAAAATTGGGATTTCTAATGATATGCAATGTTCAAACAAGTTAAACACACCAATGACAAATTAGCAACATAACAACAATCAAAAGAAAAATTTTATATACATACAAAACACATATATACAAACAAAAACAAAAAAAACAAGAAATAAAACAAATAAAATAGATGACAAAAGTGTTTGTCCACACCCCAACTTAAATGACACATTGTCCCAATGTGGCAAGAGATACATTACAGTGGGATGAGGAACCAAGAATACAAAGTCCAAGGCGCCTAACTTAACATCAAAACACCACAAAGACTAACAGCAATCTTTTCAAAGATCAAACATTAAAGGTTAATTGTCATAGAAACAAAATAAAACAAAAGACAAGAAATAAACAAAAAGAAAATGACTAAAAAAAAAAGTGCAGAAAAAAAAAGAACAAAACCGCACCTACCCGCCATATGGGTGTCCAACCAATCCCTTCCATCCTTTCTTCTTTAAAATATGATACCCTCCGAAGGATGTTCCGCCATCTTATGCAGCCTAAAACTTGCTTCTAAAATTTCTCTTAGGACCACGATTTCTAGATTGTGATCGTGTGCGTGAATCCTCAAAGATTGCTACATAAGACGGTTCTTCGAGACATTGAAAAGATGAAACTTGTGATGAATGATATGTCTCGAGAGGGATTGTGACAAAGGAGTGAGCTTCAATACTCACATCCTTGTCATTGGATGGATTCAACGGGGGCTCAATTTGCTCCTCCATTTCTTCTTCTTCTTCCTCATGGTTATCAGCTCTTTCCTTACTAACAAGTGTGGTGGTGGTTTGGACATGCTTATGATGACGATCGTTGGGGCAATCCTCATCAATCATGTACTGCCCTCTCACCATCTCCTGACTTTGAAGTTCCTCTTCCTCAATTCTGTTGAACTCAACAACTAGATGGCCAAACTGTCCTCCAATCTTGCAACTGCTTCAGTGTTTGCCACAGTGGCATTTATGATTTCTTGACAAGGTTGGTTGATTGTTTTCCTAAAAGCCTCGAGTAAGTCTTCTAATGATTGTTCTTGTGACGCAAGAATGGTGGGTTGGCCAACTAATTCCATGAATTCCTTAAGAGTTTCCTCTAAAGAAGATTGCTTAAGAGGATAGTCATATGATGAATGGGAAGAAAATTGGTTGTCGAACTGCGGATATTCAGGATTTTGCAGTTCGTCGACTTGGGGAGCAAAATTTTCCATGGCATGATCATGTCACAAAAAATCAAAATGGTTGCTTCAGTCTAGGTTATAAAATTTGAATTTGATTCAAACCCAAGACTAGAGAAACTGGTGTTCAACTGCTCATGAGAAAAATTAGAAAATTGTCCCCAATGTGGACAATCACCTAAACTATGGTAAAGGCTGGAGCAGTGTGAACATGGTTCATGTGGGTAAAAATTGGTAGGATTTGGCATCCCCCGGCAACGGTGCCAAAATTTGTTGCACAAATTTAATTGTACTCGTCAATTGCACGAGTCGTATACAGTGTAGCGGGTGTGCAAGTGCAAGGTTGATCCCACAGAGAATCGTGCCTTGTGTAGAAACCAATTTAAATGCTTAAACTAATAATATCTTAACCTAGTCCCAATATCAAACAGTTGGCGTGCAGAAAATAAAGACTAAATTAAATGCAATAAAATAAATAAATAGAAACGGTAAGGTCCCTAATCCACCTCACCACAAAATAATTAACATATAAATATGCTTAGCTCATACTCAATAACAACTATGCTACAAGGCATATTCTGAGCGCTAACACAATGTTCATATTTTCGTCTGTCGAAAAAGTACATATGTATATCCTATTGTTATTACAAAATCTTGTCGAACTAATCAATGTAAACACTATTTTAAGAGGTCACAACGGATATTGATCTGAAGACGAATCATCCGATGTATTTCCGATTGCAACGAATGTTGACGTTTAACGATTTGTAAACAACAATCAACACACTTTTGTCACTAAAATGTATTGAAACGAAAATACATAAATTAAACGATAGAATAATATGAACTAAACATGAATATATATAAACAAATCGATAGTGAAGGGAATAAGAGACTAAATAAAAGCAAAATAAAACATTAAATTAAAGAAATGACGTTAGGAGTGTTTACAATGAAGAACAATGAGATTTTGGGCCACTAAGGGCACCTCAAACCGTCTCCCAAGCGTCTGGGTTCATTTACAAAAGAAATGGGGGTATTTATAGGCTAATTTTTAGGGTTTCAGTGCTGCCAGGTCAGTTAAGTGCGTTCGATCGCACACGGTGCGATCGATCGCACTCGTGCAAGAATTTCTGCATCAAATGGGCATAAGTGCGTTCAATCACAAAACGTGCGTTCGAATGCACATACGTCAGAATTGGCCAAATCTTGTGAAATATGATTTTGTAGATCTTTGAGTTAGCTTTCCAAAGATGCCAAGATCACCCCAATCAAAGTTCTACAATTCTAGATATGGCCATTTTGGTGGGAGTCATCAAGTGCGAATCATCGCTCGACTCAATTTTGCCACCAAAGCTCCCCGAACTGTTTTAAGCCCCAAATTTAATGGCATTAGCCCCAAATGCAACTTAGCAACCTGCAAAATACTAAAACATCAAAACTAACCAAAACATTAGTAATTAATAAAGCTAAGAGCTTAACAAACATAAGTTAAGGGGAGTCAAATATACAATATTTGGCACCGATCAACTGCTAAAGGTGGGAGCATTACCAGAGGGATTTGATCGTCAAATGACTGCATTTCTATCTAGTATCAACAAGGACTACAAGACACTGGTTAAGGATGAGGAAGACCCGTCCAAAGACTCGTCTGAAGAATGATAGGTCTTGGGGTAGTAACCTTTAAGTGTTAGATAGCTAGGTTTTTCCTCACGCTTAGCAGTGATGAGTTTTGGTGTCTGGACAACTGAGGTTGATTGTAGTACACAAAAGGATTTCCACTGTATCCCGAATTTCAGAAATAAAATTGTTTTGACTTACCTTGTTGTTTCCAACTTTTCTGTGCCTTGAGAATTTTCTAAGAAGCTTTAAAAAAAATTAAAAAATTAAAAAAAAAATCATTTTTAATGATTCCAAAAGGATTTCAAGCTCACCTTTCGGATTAAACCCGAGGTATGTGATTTTCAAGGTTTTTCCCCAAATTTTCGCAACTTAGGGTTTTGAGTTTTGATTTTGATTTTCCTGCACATTTTGCATTTAGCTGGCTTGATTGTGAACTAGGATCATATTAGGGACTACATGTGCATGCATTTTTAAGCATTTTCCTTGTTGAATCACACCCATTTGGATTTGGGGAATTTTTGCCCTAAATCCGAAACTCTTGAGATTTGGTGTTCATTTCATGCAATTGATGCATGAAACAAGACCTAAACCCTTCCATTATAACCTATGAACAAAACCCACTTGCCTTTTACCTAAAATTTCTTGAAAAATTCTTGGGTCAAGAAACCTAGTTTAAAGATTGGGGGTTTCAGATTTTTGATCATATTTATGGATTTTTGGATCATTTGGATCCCTTAGAACTCAAGACTTGTACCTTGAAGTCCAACCTATGATTTGGACCGTTTGGATCCAAATTTTCTGTCAAGACCGAATTTACCAAAATACCCCTCACTCACAAAGGGTAGGATTTTTCGCCTTAAATTCGAGGAACACGATTCCCTTGAAGCCCAACAACGTTGTGTTCCTTGAGTCTTCTTGTGCCTGTGATAAGGTTGAACCAAAATCCATTGATCAATTTCGATCAACCCAAACCCTAGTTCTTGAATTTAGGGATTTTTGCCTAAGTTCGGGTTTTTGTGATTTTCTGGTTTATTTTGGGTCGTTTGGACCAATTGAGACCTAATGATTGTAATCGGGACTCCAATGTATGATTTTGGCCCTTAACTCGAAATTCCACCCAATTATGTAAAATTACCAAAATACCCTTTTCTTTTAGGAGCATTTTCATCTTTGACCACCTAACCTAATCAACTAAGTCCCAATTGATCATCATGGGATCTAATACTAATTAGTTAACCATAGCCTCCATCACTTTCAATCTGCCGCAAATTACCGAAATGCCCTTCATCTTTTAGAAGGGGCAATTTTGACCTTTTGGACTTATCGGATTCTAATACACCCAAAGTCAATGCTAGGTGCTTATTAACTATCTAGCTAACCAAATTCTTGGACACCATGAGATGCCTTAATTTTCCGGCATCATTTGAATCTGCCAACGTAAATTTTGTTTTCTCTTCCTGAAACTTGCATTTTAGGGCATGTCGAAATAGGACCTTGCACGGGTAGGATTTTGCATGGGAATTCTACGTCATTGTTGATAGGAATTTTTCGTGAAGGATGATGGTGCACACACATGCTAGTGAGGCCGCTTCTTCTTCAGCCGCACACCAGCGACCGCGCCAGGCACCCTTATAGGAGGCTCAGGACCCTGAGTCCGAGCAAGAGGTCATCATGGATATCGACACAGAGAATGACGACACTCCAAAGGTATACCAGCCCCTCGGTGAGTCAATTTGAGAGGGCAGCACCGCCACGGATAGGGATGATGATGACTTAGTATACGACCAGACCCCTTTTTTGAGGGACAAGATCAGGCGCTGATACACTCACTACTACCATAGGCCCCGGATCATCATTGAGACGGGAACCGCCATAGAGGAGTTTGATGAGCGCATGCTGAGAGTACGAGTAGTGCTGGATGCCAAGGGGTGGACTAACATGGTAAAGGATCACCGCTCTGCAGTGAAGGCCGAAGTATGGAAGTTCTACGCGAACCTCCATCAGAGACACGACGACTCATTCCATACATGGCTTAGGGGGAGAGCGATAGAGGTGACCCCTACGCTCATCAGCGAGATCACCAGAGCACCTCATGTACATGACCCGGTTTACCCTTATCCGGTTGATCATCTCCCCACCCGAGTTGACCTGGTGGCATATTTCACCGAGGGGTGCCCTCACCAGATGGAGCTAGAGGGAGAGGGCAACTTTTAGATGAGCGACTTCAGCAACGATGTCTGTTGCATCTACCACATCCTAGCTAGCAGAGTACTCCCAATCATCAGCCACACGATGATCACTATAGAGAGGGCACGCTGCTTATATGCTATGCTGACCAAGGCTCCTATCGACTACGGTTCTATGGTCACCACCACCATGATGTATGTCCGACTCTTGGACAAGGGTTTCACGTTGCCATACGAAGCCCTAATTACTCAGATCACAGAGCACTTCGGGGTAGACATGACGGGGCTGAGAGAGATCCAGCCAGAGAAGAGGGCCATGGGTGTACACTTCCTCAACACAAATTAGGCTCACTTGCTGGAGCCGAAGCCAAGAGCAAGGCGACAACAGAGAGCAATCTGAGCTAACGGGGCACCCACTAGACTAGAGGAGTGTATGGATCACCTCAAGGACACAGTTCAACAAACACGAGAGGATCTACAGTAAGCCCTCCAGGCACTACAGCAAGCTAGAGCTGAGGATTGTGTCATCCTAGATTGGCTGTGCAAGCATCTCATGGGGCCATTGGACGTCAGAGATTATGGCATCCCCATCTCCAACTTCAGTAGAGGACGAGGGAGCCCTAGTGCGAGGGGGAGTCCTAGTGCTCGTGGGAGCCCAGGTACGAGAGGGAGCCTGAGTGCGAGAGGGACACCGACGCGAGAGTCCGCTAAGCCGACTTCGAGGAGATGACCTCGCCCATAGTTTAGTATTTCTAGATGTTTATCTTAGTAGATTTTTGTTATCTTTCGGCATTTATTTTTCGACTAAGCCCACTGCAATGGTGGCAACTTTGGGATGTATCTTGCTACACCATAAGTCCACCATTTTAGAGTGGCAATTTTGTCTTGTATATTTATGACTGTTTATGCTTGATGGTTGATGTGATGTTTGTTGATCTGTTTTACTTTTCTTTTAGGAGCTGGAAAATATGGTTTAGTATGTTTTTCCTTGCCATTTTTGACTCGCAAAGTTTTTAACAAAATTTATTATCTCCTTTCAAGTTTCAAAAACTTTTCTTTCAAAAATAGACATTTTGCTTTGGTTTAGAGAGCTTTAAATTTCAAGGACGAAATTTCTATAAGGAGGGAAGAGTGTAATGCCCCAACAAAAGTCAACCTTTTTATTTAAACCAAAATCCTTCCCTTTGGAGTAATCGATAAAGGTTCTCAAAGAAGGAGTTTAACGAGGCCCGAAGCCCTTAGCTTTAACCTAATCATGTTTGGAACCTCTAGGAATAGGTCCGACGTGACGCTGTTTGTACGCTTGTAGAAAAGGACATACAATGGGGGACCACCGGACGTACGCTATGCAAATAGTACACCGGACGTACATGGGACCAACGAACATACGCTATGCAAATAGTACACCGGACATACATGGGACCACCAGACGTACGTGAGACCACCGGACGTATGCTACTTTTTGAATACCCTTTGGGTAATACCTGAAACGTACGAGACACCCTTTGGACCAATGTGCAAAGACCAATGGACGTCCACTACTTTGTCAAAGAGTTGGTGGCAAACTTTCCTTATAAATAGCCCACCTCCTTTCATTTCTCACGCCATCCTCCTTTCCCTAGTGTGCCCCTAGGCTGCCAAACCCTTTCCTTAGTATTTTTAGTGAGAAATCTGATGGAGAAAGTGATAAGCGCCGAATGTTGCACATTCAAGCCCTTTAACTTGCATTTGTTAATACCTTAGCATTGCTATTTATTTGATTTTTTGTTTTGTTTAGTGTTTCAGGTCAAATACGTGAGCCTAGTTGGAAAATGGGATAAAAAGGGCAAGAAAGAACTACAATCGCACACGCCGCGATCGGGCGCTGGAGAACGGGCGCCAAAGTTTCACGACGCATACTGGGCAACGACGCCTGTGCTCGCGAACGCAGCTTTCTCGTTTCACTTAACCGGCAAAGGTGGACAGCTTAAATTTGCATCTTCAAGTCTCCAAGTTGAAGTAGGAAACTAACCACGCTGCCATGATTAGGGTTTTAGGGTTTCTAGGGTTTCCTAGTGTCTATAAATAGGCCTTTATACAATGTAAAAGGGACGGTTTTTCCGGAGTGCGAATTTTATACAAGTTTATGGAGTTCATCAAGATGAGCTTAAACCCCCATTGTGGGGTACCGATGTAACCTCTCCAACACACAATGGTGATTGTATTTGATTCATTAGTTTATATTACATATGTTGATTACATAACCGTGAGGATTGCAATCTTGATTTCTATTCTTAAATATAATGCAATTGTTATTCAATTCTAAAATCAATACTTGCAAAATTCTTATCTTGTCTTAGAATTTATTTTGCATGTATTGAACTCAATCGATTTTATTTTCGTGATCATAAAACCGATGGTTATGTAATGGTTTTAATATGCATTAATAGGATTAGATAGACCATGCTTAGGGAAGACGGGTCATACTGCCCTAGTTTAGAGTAGATGAACCGTGCTAACAAGATGGGTTATGCTATTCCATTGATCATATAAAACGATTAAGGGATTTTATAGTTTATACCTAGGGAAGACGGGTCGCGTCAAGATCTTAGTGGTTAGGTGGACGATCCGTACAACCAAAGATAAATTATTATTATCCTTTAATATGAATTTTCTTGTCGATAACATATGTGATTATAAGTTGTTGAATCAATTACTTACATCGTGTACGGAGAGTGCGTGAAGTCGGTACCCTACTTTCTCTCTCTCTCTGAAATCATCAATTTTATATTGCGTTTAATTTTATGCATTCTAGTTCACAACCATCAATCTTGTTTCTTAATTAGGTTAAACCTTGTTCTTCAAATTTAATAGCATTCCCTTACAGTCCTTGTGGTTCGACACCCTCAATATAGCCCTATCCTACGGGATTCGTTCTATTGCGAGTGGTCTATTTTTATTATTGATATTTTTGGTCACGAAATTACCACATCAGAAAGCTTCAACGAAGAGTTCCAAGAAAAGGAGGTCATGTTCATGCCTAGCTTTGGGGTAAACTCTGTTCCTTTCACCTCTATCATGGCTTATGTTGTGTTTCTGCCTTGATGATGATTTTCAAGTGTTTACCAAATGTTTTCCTAAAGATAATGATGTTTCAAAAGGGTTTTTCTCAAAGATTCATTATGTTGTAATTTCCTACGCTACATGTTCGGTTTTACTAGTTTAGAAGAGGTCTAGACGACTATGAAAGCCATTAGAAACATGCACTGTTCGAATCTTGAAACGGTGTACCTAACACATTGAGCGGACATACGCCATCGAGCCCAGATGTATGGTCAGTGGACAAAACACCTGTTCTTGTGCTTCGCACATGTATGCTTAGGCTCGGCTATATTTCTAGGACTTAGAATAATGGTGTCTTGTATCCGTTATAACAAGAGTTAGCTTGGTTGGAGGATTTGCTCAAGTGCGCGAGGTAAGTAAACACTTACACCCTTTTTACATAAAACGTGGGATATGTAGTTGACTAACCACGCGTATGGTATGAGCATATCTATTTTTCTGTAATTACTTGGTAACTGTGCTATTAAATAAATTGATAAGATGTATCATAAGACATGATACGCCGATATGTGCAGTATGAACGGTCATGGGCTTACTATATAAACTACGTATCATGGTCAAATGTGAGCATTATGTGAAGGCTGTGGATCCATTGGTTTCGTGACCTTGATGCAACCATTCCCAATGGTTCGGTCACTACAGGACGAACGTCATTAGTTGGTATGGGCCACTCGGGGTTGGACCCGATTATGCCACTAATGTTACATACGGTATGTTATACAATGGTTAAGGCACTAACATTGTATTATAGTTGGACCCGATTATGCCACTAATGTTACATACGGTATGTTATACAATGGTTAAGGCACTAACATTGTATTATAGGTCCCTCGGGACAACATCAACCCTGTTGAGAAAGGGTAATATCTCGGGTAGACCATGTATAGGAATTATGACCTATAAAGTATTATTCTTTTCTGCATCAAAACAATTAAGCAATTATCGCCGGTTCTACACCATAAAGCCTTAAAAACCCTAAAACCTATGAAATGGTGTACTAACGGAGGTAATGCCCTCTTTTGGTTATAATTCAATTTGCACATCTACTTTTATTAATTGGACTCATGTCACATCTAAGTGTGGGGTTTACTTACTAAGTCGTCAAACTTACACGGTTATTATTCTTTAGGTAATCTGATTCACTATTATGGAGGTGGCTAGAGTTGCTATTGTCTGATTGGCTATGCTTTATCTATGGTTACAGGTTTGTCTTATTTGTTTAGTAGCTCCATGTTCTTACTTGATAAATTATAGTACTCTCAGATTTATTCACCTTCCTTGCATTTACTCTAACTAGTTCTTATAAGGGCAATTACCTATTTGACCACACGTTGGTTCAACTAGGTGAATTGCTAGTGACTCCACCGGATTAGCCGAAGCTAATTTTGGGGGCGTTACAGCCAAGCCAACGGAATCGCATCAATCTTTTCTTCCCTTGGACCAAAGACAATGGATTTTACCTATTGAAAGGTAATTCCAATTATCAACAAATCAGGGTGGACCACTCTGAGTCTTCTCAAATAGTTTCTCATTCGAAAGGGAATTATGAACTGGAATAATATAAGGAGAATATTCAGGTTGTTTATTTATCTTGATGTCTTCAATTTGCTCATGGCATAGCCCCAATAGACTACTCTATTAGCTTCTTGATACTTCGGGAATAAGAGCTGATGTTGGAGAAGTTTCAGTGCTCTCTTCCTTTTCCCGATATGGTTCCATTAGAATCTCAGTTTGCTCCTCCTTCCTCTCTTCCTCTTGATTTTCAACCACTTCTTCACTCTTAAGTGTGATTATAGCTTGCTCATGATAGTAAGTACACTTATCCTCCATGTAGCCATTAGGATTGGCTACCAACTAACTTTGACACTCTTCATCTTGGTATTGTTAACGCCAATAGATGGGAGGTGACTCCTCTTCATGATAGTGTTGAGACCAATTGATGGGAGATGGCTCCTCTTCATGATTTTGTTGAGACCAATAGATGCATGGCTCATCTTGATAATAGCAAACGCTCTCTTCCCCCATACAATGTCCATAAGGAGTGGTCACCGGCTGATTTTGGTCCTCTTCTTCTTCTTCCCTGAGGATACTGGCTTCTTGTTTAGGGTGGGCCTTCATTATCTCAGCTACTTGCCGTGTACTATTGGTCAACACTTTGATTATATCTAACAACTCTTCAGAAAGATCAAGAGGAGGTGGTTCAACCTAATATTGCTATTGTGGAGCTGATTGAGAGGAATATGAATGATCATACATGGGAGATGGCTCCTCTTCTTGGTATTGTGGAGGCCAATACATGGGAGATGGCTCCTCTTGGTATGCTTTTAATTTGGTAATGTATTCCAGCAGCTGCATATTGGCCTCAATGTGGCTAAGAGAGGAGTATGATTGACCATAGAACTATAAAGATGATTGATGGTGCAATTCATGAAATTGTGGAGCAAGATTCCTAGGAACTTGAGCTTGTCATGAGAAATTGAACTGTTGGCTCCATGTTGGGTTATAGGAATCAAAATAGTTGTTGTCCCCCGGTCTAGAGAATGAGGTGTTCATATGCCCGTAAGAATAATTAGAAAATTGTCTTGTTGAAGGACAATCTCTAACATGGTGATAAGGGTCATTGCAATATGAACATGGTCCATAGGGTGTCAGAATGTTTCCTCACATGAGAACAAGAACAAGAAGAAAATTAAATAACAAAATAAAAATAAAAGGGAGAACTCATAAACGGCCTAAAGTGCTGGAACGTAGCTACTATCAAGTAGTGCGCTCGATCGCACAAGTTGGGCCGCTCGATCACACTTGGGAAAAACTGCAAAACAGAAAAGGAAACACAGCGTCTTCGACCCAGCTGTCTAATTTTGTGCCTGATCACCCTTGCAACAATGCGCTTGATCGCACCGCTTCATAATGGAATTAAAATTCTAGAAACCAAGTAACAAGGAAATTAAAAATAAAATAAAATGAACTAAGGGGAAAAAAATTATAAACAAAATTAAACAATCCCCGACAACAACACCAAAAACTTGTTGTACCAAATACCACCTAAATTAATAGATAATATTTGGTACATTTTAACTCGCAAGTTCATGAGATCAAAATAATGGTATAGGGTGCAAGTACAAGATCATTTCCACAAAGATTGTTGATTTTGTTTAGAATTAATTTTCTAAATTAAATATCAAGATTGTCACAACATTGATATTATGAAAAGAAATAAAAAAATAATAAAAGTGTTAGAGTTTTGATATCTACCACTAATCAAACTAATTAAGATAACAATATGCCAATACGTCAATCATACCGATATATTTAATGTTTGTCAACCTAAGGGCATGGGTGTCTACTCCTTAAGCTAAAAATTTTCCTAAGCCACGAATTTGACATGGATGTCTACTCTAACTGTTTTCTTTCTTAAAGGATTTAGTATGAATGTCTACTAAATTGTTATTTAAGAAAGCATAAATCTATGGAACTCGACAAACACAGAAGGCCTAGGGTATGAGTGTCTACTCCCGGTTCCCTATGTTGATTAACTAAAGAACCCATGAGGAGATTATTCTGTCACTCTATTAAGCACAGGACTCGATCATCCAAATTGACTTAAATAACTAATCCATACCAAATGCATATGTTAATTAGGTACATTCATATGAGGAATTCAATAAAGCATGAATTAATCAAGTTAAATATCCCAAAATATAATGGTAGCAAAGACACCAATATTGAAATCTTAAAAAGCCATTATTAGGGCTTGAATCTAGCCCCTAACTAAAAAGTTAGTTACACATAATTTAAATAAAAACTAAAAAGAAAAGGGAAAGAAGAAACCAAAAAACAACTCCTAAAAGTAGCCTCCAAATTCTCCTCCTTGATATTCTCCCCCTAATTGTGTGGCTTAGAAGTCTATTTATAAGCTTTAGGAAGACTTTAGAAACCCAAGATACCCCAGTAAAGTCATAGGTTTAAAACCTATTAGAACTAGGACTTTGAAACCCAAATTTGGAATGAAAAAAGAATTTTGGCCGCATCTGAATTTTCTTCCAGTGCACTTGATCGAAGATGTGATCTAGCCTTCCTCTTGTGCATATGAGCACACACCTGTGCTCGCTCCTAGGCTAGGGCACTCGATCACTGGTGCACTCAAGCCTAGGTGTAGTGCACTCGTTTACACTACCCGAGACACTTGTGATGTACAAATTTACTTGTACTCGTAATAGCACGAACCGTTTATAGTGTAGTAGTGTGAAAGTGCGAGGTCGAACTTCAGGGAATCATATTCGTTTAAAATTAACTTTAAGTCTAGACTAATATTATCTTAACCTAGTTCCAAGTTGGGTGTTTGTAAAAGAAAGAAAACATAAGCTAATTAAATTGCAGCAAAATAAACAAAGGAAATACTAAGGTTAAAGACTCCGCCTCACCAAATCAAAAATGCAAGTTAAATACACTAAGTTAAATAATCCGTCTATCTATTAAATCAAAGCATACTCTATTGTGCCTATTAAAGGATTCAAAGAATCCATCCTTTTGACGAAAGACAAAACATAAATAATTTAGTCCAAAGGATCCAAAGTGAATGTGATTAACACAAACAACAATGGATAAATAGACTTAAATCGAAAGATGAAATGTATCCATCGGACGAAAGACAATGAATAAACAACTACTGCACAATCAAACTCGATCTTGTCACTAAACCAAATTGAAACGAGAAAGCGGTATTAAATGACAGAATTAAATAGACTTAATGTAAGCACTAGCATAAGATTAATGGTGAGACTTCATCTTCAACCTTAATTGAAAATTTAGCCTCCCATGTTAAAGGGAGACACAAGCAAGCTAAAATAAAGCATTAAATTAAATTAAGCAATAAGGTTTGACAATTAAAATGGGCAAAGCAATGCCAAACAGAGGCTGGTGCTCTCAAAAAGTGCCCATAAATGTAAGACTAAAAATATTACACAAGGGTCTTATTTATAGACAACTAATGTGCTGCCAAGTCATAGGGGTGCGCTCGATCACATACAGTGCGCTCAAGCGCAGGCATATTTGTACCCGATCGCAAAAGGTGCGCCCGATCGCTCGTAACTACTTAGAATTTCCACGATGCAAGGTGAGAAGGTGATAGCGGCTAGGGCAACGCAGGGTTTGCGGGCTGACGAGGCATGTGCTCAATCGCGCCCCTTTGGCTCGAGCGCAGTGCGCTCAATCGCACCTGATGTGCTCAATCGCACTGGTAGGGAACAAAACTTCACTTTTTTTCCTTTTTCACCCTTGTAACCGTGGTTTGAATGCAAGGACATGCAACACATAAAACCCTAAAACAAATTAAAACATTATAAATTAACTAAGCTAAGAGCCTAACAAATATAAATTAAAGGGTTTAAATGTACAACATTATGCACTCATCAAATACCCCCAAACTTATATTTTGCTAGTCCCTTAGCAAAACAAAATGAAAAACACAATTAAAACAAAACAAAACAAACATAGGTCCGCTTTCGTGGGAGAAACGATTGCATTGAGCATATACAACAAACCTTTTAAACCCCTAGGAGTTCCCTAGAGGATGAGTGAAGTCTCGTAAGGGTTTTCCAGGAATGATACCCATAAACATTTATTTGGCACTATGTTATTGATAGACAAAGCCTTTCACACAGGCACATGGTTCATATATCATTAGCAATTTGAACAATTTAAACATACAAACCACATCATCCAAACATTCAAACATCAATCAACCCACAATTGAAAATTGAAACAACACATGCTCCAAAAAGTGCAAAGTGTACTAACACAGGCTCATGGGGTTTCAATTTTTCAAAAGAGGTGTATCCCAAAATTCATAGGAATGCAACATGATAACAACAAAGGCTTGAATTTAAAAGTGCAATTTTTATTTTGTGTATGATGTGCAATGCTTGACTTCCTTAAGCTTCTAACTGATTTATGTAACGAGTGTTGGGACAGTAACTCCCAAACCAGGAGGTTTTAGGGCACCAAATGTAATACCCTGAAATTTATACCCTAGAATAAAGGTGATCTTATTATCAAGGATAAGGAGGATTTGCAATTTTATACGTAAATATAGATTTAATGTGAAAGATGGTGGAAATTGAATTTTAGTGGGTTATTGGAATAGTCACATTGTTTTGAGCACCATAAAAATTCAATGAGAGACTTTAAGAAAAATTGTTCTAATATCTTGTATAATGATGAGAAATGAAGATTTTAAAAGTGGTTTCATAATTTTTTGACACTTGTAGAAGGAGTTATGATTTTTAGAAGTTGTAAGTGTCAAAACAGAAATTTTGGTCAAGCAGAGGCACTAAATCTCGAGGGACTTTTGAGGTATCAAAAAGTTATGGGTTTCTATGATTTTTGGATATGTTGTGAAAATTTGAATGAGGAAAATTCCAAGACAAATTTCGTATCATTTGGAGTCAAATTGAAAAGTTATGAATTTTTCAAATTTAATAGGTTAATCTGTCAAGTAGTTAGAGCACTTGAGTTTTGGGAAGTTAATTGGATGGGTTAATGATTTTATTAGGCTACGAATTTTGGATATATTGTAATAGACATATTTAGGTTCATAAGGGAATTATTATAAATTTTATGGACATTTAAGTAAATGCAAACTCATCTTGACAGCACATGTGTTGTGCTGTCAAGCTATGAGAAGCTTAAGTGGGTTTTTTTTTTTTTTCACAGCAAGGCACATTGATTACATGTGTTACATGGCATGATTCTCTCATTTTCTTATTGGCATGTAGCTGTATAGGTGGTGTACTGCATGCTTCTCTCTTTTTCTCTTAAGGACGCTTGGGCTTAGGATGTAAGGCAAGTGGGACAAGTGTCCCTCATCTAGCAGCTATTAACAAGTATAAAAGGGGACCATTTCTCCCCCATTTGCTCACGGCTCAAGTGAGTGTGAGATGAGGGTGAGAACCGGAGGAAGAAAAGAAAGAGAGGAGGAAGGAAGAAAGGAGAAAAGGAGAGAGAAAAGAAAAGAAAAGGAAATAAAGGAAAGAGAGGGAAAGAAAGAGGAAAAGAAGAAAGGAATGAGAGAAAGAGGAAAGAAAATAGAAGGACTCCAAGGTAATATTTTTATCCATTATGGTATTTTTAGTATGAAGCTAAATTTAGAGTTAAATTAGAGCTTTTAGTGTATGCATATTCAAATTGTTATTTGGAGGGATTGGTTATTATTAGAGTAATTATTGTAAATGTTTCTAAGCTTTTGATATTGAGAGCAAGTTAATAAATTAATTGGCTTAAGAAGAGAGCGATGTTATGGTTAGGTAGACTTCTTAATTATAGTCGGATAATTTTGGATGCTTTATTGAAGCCTTAGATGAGTTGATTATTAGAATTTTATGAGAGGCTATAAATCAAGTATGGTGAGGTTTGATGTTAAGGATAAATGAATTGATGACTAAGGTACTTTTATCTCTGTTATAGGAATTATGAGTTAGATGCAGAATCAAATTAAGAAAATGCAACGCCAGGTAAGGGGACACAACACCAAAAACCCCAACAAATTTTATTATAAATCTTTGAAAAACGAAAATGTTGGGGATTTTATGAAAAATTCACTTACATGATTTTCAATTGCACTTCCCATTTTTAATGCATAGTTTTATTTAATCATATGACATGTTTACAAAAATATTATATATTACAATGGATTATGCATGAATGCAATTATGAATGAAAGAGCTCATAAAGGTTTTATGATATGTTATACAAATATAGATGAGCTTACAAGATTATATGAAATGTTATATGTGCATTCATGAGGCACGAAAGCAACGATTGGTCGGATTGTAAGGGTAACATGGCAAGCACACCAAAGGACGGTTACGAGAAAGTGTGTGCTACCGATCAGGTGGCCTCCACCTAAAGGGAGTTCCCAACTTAGTAGCTCTCCCCTATGATGATAGGATGAGTCAAAGAAGTCCTTCGGGACAAGCCAAACGTGCGCCGGACACGATAAACTCATGGCGATGGGTCAAAGGGTAAAACAACCAAGAAAAGTAAAACAGAAGTACTGATTACTCATTTTGTAACTATCATGCTTTATAAATTATTGTTGTACATAACAGAGATTTTGACATAAAAACATGCATAGCATGTTTTACAGTATTTAGTGTTGTGGCTACTTATTGAGTTGTCGAACTCACCCATTCTCCCTATACATCTTTTTTCAGATTGCTCTATAAATTATAGTACTGAGGACAAAGGTACTAAGGGGATACTTGGACTTATTGCTTCGAGGACTATCTGAAGTAGTAGTAGTAGTAGTAGTAGAAGTTGTTGGGACTCCATTTCATGGTTTAGACCGCTTAGGATGAGCATAAATTGTGTAACTGTATTTTTATGAGATTATTGTACACTAACACATTATGTATTTAGGGATAATAGTACTCTAGTAATGTTATGTTTCTATGGTGATCTTATGGGAAAATTTTATTTTATTAAGAATATGTTACAATTCTCCTAGTCGCTCTACCTCTAGAACTTGGGGCATTACACCAGATGTAAAGACATCCCCAAGGGCTTAATTACTCAAGTCAAAAAGAGTTACGAAGCCTAACTAGCCATAGAATCACTTAGCTAGAAATTCTCATCTTTTTACGCGAACACTCAGTGCTTAGTGAGGCAAGAGGTCCGGTTACTCAATGAAAAGCTCAACTTATGACTTTTTTTTATTATTTTTTACAGCCAAGGTTTATCATCACACATCACAACAACCTAAAAATCTTAAGAAAAACACTTCTCAAGTCAAATCTCATACCTCACAAACCCTATGCTAATGTGCATGTGAAAAATGAATCAAACACGTGAAGTCTCTTTAATCCAAAACATGAATTGAAAACTGAGATTTCTAATGATATGCAGTGTTCAAACTAGTTAAACACACCAATAACATGCAATCTTCAGTTATGATGTAAGTTGTGCCCAATCAACAACATAGCAACAAACAAAAATAACAAAATTTTATATACAAACAAAAACAAATATATACAAACAAAAGCAATCAAAACAACCAATAAAACAAATAGATAGAATGTTTGTCCACACTCCTAAATTTAAATGACACATTGTCCCAAATGTGGCAAGAAATACAATACAGTGGGATGAGGAACCGAAATGTGCAGAGCCCAAGGTGACCCCCGAACTTGAACACCAAAACACCTGTCAAAAACTAATAGCAATCTTTTCTCACAAGCACAAACATCAAAAGGTTAATTGCTATTAGAAAAATAAAATAAAACCGAATGACGAGAAAAATAATAAGGGGTGTCTCCCACAAGCACTAAGTTTAACGTCTTCAGCCAGACTCATGACTTGTCTAGGATCAAAAGGGTAATGGTTGTAGCTAGAATAATCAATAAGCACAAAGAAATATCCAGCTAACCATTTCATCAAATGATCAAAGAATGGAGGAGGAAAATGATCTTTCCTTCCCATGGTCAAACTTGGCCACCTAGGCCACCAATGAATGGGTCCAACCCATTTACTCTTAGAAATCAAGTCGGGTGGTCCAAATGCTGATGAATAAGTTGTGGGGAATGATAACTCAATGGTTTCCCCATACTCCGGCTGCATCTCAGAAATGGGGTAAAAAATGGCCTTAACTAGCTCAACTACTTCATCAAAGTACTCATCATCTCCCAATTGAGCAAAACTTTCAAGCTCAATGTCCTCCATACTTGGCTCAACTACAACCCTAGCTGGCTCAAGTAACCTATAAAAGTCCATGTCTCCTTCACACTGAGCGAAACATCCCATCTCAGGATCCTCCAGACTTGGCTCATGCATAGTCTCAGCCTGTTGAAGTAGCTTACTCAAATCAAGATCACCTCTAGATGGTGCAAAATACTCCATTTCAGGGTCCTCCAAGCTAGGCTCATTTACAACATCATCTTGCCCAATCAGCCTGTCAAGGTGCAGGTCATCTTCATCTTGAGTAAAGTACTCAATCTCAGAACCCTCTAAACTAAACTCATCAGTGATCTCTTCAATTAAGCACACAAGGTGGATCTCATCATAATCGAGTGGCTAGTTATTGATGTTAAATATGTTAAGCTCCACTATCATATTTTCAAATAAGATTTTTATCACTCCCATCTTACAATTGATTATGGCGTTAGCCGTAGCTAAGAAGGGTCGCCCTAAAATCACTAGGGTTCACAACATCATGCACTGGCTCTGTGTCTATCACCATGAAATCCATAGGGTAATAAAACTTGTCAACCTTGATCAATACATCCTCAATTATTCCCCTTAGTCTCTTCATTGACCTATCAGCCAATTGAAGCAATATGCTTTCTTTGGGAACATTTGTTTTCCTCTTGATCGTAACCAAATCCTTCAAGAATTTTAACATATGATGGCACTTGCTAAATTGCATCAAAAAATAGAATGTTTATCAGAACTTGCTTAAACACCTCTAAAATTTCAGCAACCTGTGCATTCTTCTTTGGAGCTTTCAATCTCTTAGGATATGGAGCTTTCGAAATAAACGACCTCAGAGGGTCATTAACAATGAGAGTGACTGTAGATGGCTCAGCACCTCTCTCCTCCTTGTTGTCACTCTCTTTCTCTTCTTGCCCTGCAAGGGCTACTTTTGGCTCTACTACATGATTTGCTTCTGGCTCAGCATGGTCTGATTCTGGCTCAGCCACGTGATTTTCCACTTGTTTCCCAAACATTAGTGTGACAATCGCATGTGCATATTCTTGGTTTGAAGAATTCCACTATACATGCCTTAGGGTTTGTCATGGGTTGGCTAGGAAACTTTCCTTTATCCCTTTCACCAAGGTGATTGGCCAACTGCCCCATCTGCATTTCCAACTTGGAGATTGCCTGGGTGTTCACCATGGTTGCATTCTTCACCTCCATTGTGGAATTCTTTATGTCATTGATTGATTGACCAGTCATTTTCATGAAATCCCTCATGGTATCTTCTAATGACTGTGTCGATGACGCTGGGGCTTGAGTGGGGGCTTGGTAATTTGAAGTTGACGCTGGCTGATAAGAGCTAAATATTGTATATTTGGACCCCTTAATTTGCATTAATTAATCCTTTAGCTATGTCGTTATCTGACGCTTTGTGTTAGATTTGTGTTTTAGTGTTTTGTAGGTTGCTGAAGAGAAACTGCATCTTAAAAGGGAAAAATTGCAAAGTCTTGGAATAAAACATACTTTGAGAAGATCTAGAAGATGTGGTTAAGCTTGACCAAATCAAATGAAGGAGAAAATCGAATTTCCTAAATGGAGATAATTTCGGATTTGATTCAAATTTGATTCTGCACACGTCTCAGTGTTTGACCATAACTTTTGCTCAAATATCGGATTGAGATGATTCAAATGGAAGTGGAAAGCTCGTTTAAAATTATACAATTTATGTGAAATAGGATTTTCCTAATTCGGACGTTTACTTTGTCAAAATCGTCCCACAATATGAGAACGCAAATTTGAGCGAATCTTATCCGGATTTGACTTCTAATTGGACAGGAGACTGAATTATCTAGGTTTACTTGGGCTTTTAGGACTTCTCTAAGCCTATAAATAGACCTTTGCATTCAAGAAAAAATACACAAGCCTAGAGGCAAAAATTCACAGCTTCTCTTTAGTTTAGTTTTTACGTAGTTTAGGATTTATTTTTTATGTGCTAACCCCAACTAAGGTTGGGGATGAAGCCTCACCATTGAAGAACATCATTGCTGTTATGTAAGTTTTTATTAATCTGATTTTATAGAGTTTATTGTTTCAATTGTTTTACTCTAATTAATTATGTGGAGTGATTCTTAGATATCTCTTGTGATTCAAGGATACATGTGATGATTTGAGATAATTTCATATGATTGATTGCTTGGTTTTAACTCATAAAATTGGATATCCCTTGTGATTTGTTCTCTGGATACATCTGGTGTTTCAATTAGATTTGGATTCCTTTTGTGATTTGATCAATGAATGGATACATAGGATGCTTTTGATTAATTCTTTGAGCGTAGTAAAACATATCTAAGATTTTAATTGTGAGAACTTGATTGATATTAATGAGCATATAATATGTTGTTATGAAGTGGTGAGTGTGAATTCCCAAACCTTAGTAACTTTACCTTTTGTTTTATTTTATTTATTTTATGTTTTGTTTTTTAATTTTAAAAACCCAATTTCAAAACCTTTTTGGAACTAGATTAGGATTAAATTAGTTTAGATTTAAATTTTGCTTTCAAAAATACAATTCCCTGTGGGTTCGACCTCGCACTTGTAAAACCATTATATTGCAAATGATTCGTGCACTTGCGAGTACATTTAATTTGTACATCAAATTTTGGCGCCGTTGCCGGGGAGTTGTTCAATTTTTGAAACCAATTTATATTTAAATTGATTTTATCTTTCTACTAGTTATAATTAGGATTTTATTTTTCTGCAATTTATTTTTTATTTTATCCCTGTTAAAAAAAAAAAAAAGATTTCTTTTCTTTTTTGTTTTGTTTGTTGTTTTAGCTTAATTTTCGTTTTACGCATTCTTTGTCTACCTTTGGCCTTGAGTGCGATCAAGCATAGCCTGTCGCTCGAGCATACTCGCCATGACACCCGGCCTGCGCCAAAGGCGCGCGCTCATAGTGAGCATCATCATTGGTGGATCGTGCTGCGCTCGATCCCACCTATCTTGCGCTCGGCGCACCTCCTACTCACAAATTTTATTTTTGGTCCGTTTGTGAGTTTTAAATTTTAGTTTTATTTTCTTTTAGTTAGTTGTTTTTAGAGTATTTTCTTTTTAAAAATTAAAAATTAAAAAAAAAAAAAGAGATGAATAATGGTTATGAGGAAAATAAGTGTTAGATCTACGAGTAAAGTCAATGACATTGATAAATTCTACAAATTCAAAGCGAGATCTACCCCAACCCATTTTCTCACACATACACACCACATAAGTCATGTTCATATTGCTCCAATCCTTATCATTGTTCTAGTAATTGTCCATCTTGGGGACAACTTTCTAATTTTCATATGAGCAAATGAACACTAGTTTCTCCTATCCGGGATGTGATTCAAATTCCAATTTTACAACTCAAATGGAGCAACAATCGATTTCTCATGGTCACTCAGGACTATGAAATTATGCTCCCCAATTTCAGAATTGCACCATTTAAACTATCCATGATTCGATCATCAAGCTCAACCACCTGCTATCAAGTGTCACATGCACCTCAGTCTTCATTGGAAGACATGATGAAAGCACTTATGCAATGATAAATTCATGCACATAAGTCAAAGACATCAAACACCAAAGACATACAAAGAGTGAAAGGTTACATTGCTAGGATAGAAGGACAAATTGGTCATCTTGTTATTGAATTAAATAGAATAGAGGAAGAAGAGCTTCAAAGTCAATTGATGATTGAAAGGCACCACATGAGTGATGAGGATGATTCCAAAATTCTTATCATGAGCATGCCCAAGTCACCACCACACTTGATGAGGATGAAATTGTAGATAACAAAGAGGAGCACACAAAGCAAGTTGAGCAAATTGAGCGAGTTGAGCACCATGAGAAAAAGTCAGCCCAAGAGATCCTAATCTGCGTGACATGGAAGTGAGTACTAAAACTCCTGCTGCATCACTCTTGAGACACATCAAGAACCCAAAGTTCCATCTCTAGATTGTCTCCAAGAGCCATCTTATGCCAAGATACTCAAGGATCTATGCAAACAAGCAAAATCTAGGAACCACTTTCCTAAGAAGATCCTTGAAGCAAGCAATTCTACATAAGATGGCGAAATATCCTTCTAGAGGGATATAAAGTTTTGAAGAAGAAGGGTGGAAGGATTGATTGGACATCATATGATAGGGAAAGCGTAAAGTTTTCTCCTCGGTTTATTTTCTGCACTTCACTCCACATTTTCTTGCTTTCCTTTTCATTAATTGTTTTAGTTTTGTTTTGTTTCTTGACAATTAATCTTGTGATGTTTTGTTTATATATATTTCTTTGTTAGTTTTGTTAACAGTGTGTTGGTGTCTAAATTTGGAGACTCCTAGCTTTTTCACACTTTGGCGTTTCCTTAGGTAATGTATTGCTATACTACACATTGAGGGCAATGTGTAATTCAAGTTTGGGGATGGAAAACACTTTGTCTATTTATTTTTGTTTTGTTATTATTTGTTTATTTTTATTTGTCTTTTGTGCAAAAAAAATTGAAAAAATAAAAAATTGTGCTATGTTTTGTCAAGTTTGAGTTAAATTGTATTTGTGATTTGCATTTCATTGGCTTGCTTAAAGGGTTAAACATATCATTATGTCAATAGGTGTCTAAGTCTTTTGACTCATTTTTGGATAATTGATATTTCACTTGTTTTAAGCTAAATTTTATGAGCACATTAGCATGTTTTACGTGAGGTATGATGTTTGAGCTTAAGCTTGTTCCTTTGAGATTTGTTGGATGACCTATTGATGATTAACCTTGGCTTGCAAGATAATAAAAAAAAAAAAAAAAAAAGAAGTAGAAGAAGAAGAAGATCATTTTGAGTTTTTCACTAAGTAACCGGACCTTTTGCCTCATTAAGCATTAAGTGTTCGCGTCAAAAGGTGTGAAATTTAAAGATTGATGATATGGCTAGCTTGGCTTCGTAGCCTTTTGACTTGAGTTAATAAGCCCTTAGGGATGTTTACATCTAATGCCCTAAAGCCAACTGGCTTGGGAGTCATTGGCTTAACACTCGATACCAAGGTCAATTAGAAAGCTTAAGGGAGCTAAGCATTGCACAGCCTACATAAAAAGAAAAGAAATATACATATATGCTTATCTTGCCTTGGTTGTTTCATCTGTTTGGGATTCTTACGAATTTTGTGGAGCTTGTTTTGAGTTTGAACTGAAAGCTTCTTGATTATATGCTACTTTCACTTTACACTTTTCATAACATATGATGTCTTGATTATCCATTTATGAGTTATTTGATTTTGGATACCCGTTGATTGTGACGATGGTGTTTGTCCTTTTAAGCTTGCTTATGAATAAGAATCATGGTTTATGTGAAACTTATTTCTTGTTAACAACATAGTGCCATAATGTTTGTGGGTATCATTCAAACCCTCACGAGACTTCACTTCCTCTAGGGATGCCTAGGGGTTTAAAAGGCTTGTTGCATGTGCTAAATGCAATCGTCTCTCTCCACGAGAGGATTTATGTTATTGCTTTCATTTTATTTTTGTTTTGTTTTGCTAAGGGACTAGCAAAATGTAAGTTTAAGTGTTTGATAAGAGCTAAATATTGTATATTTGGACCCCTTAATTTGCATTAGTTAATCCTTTAGCTATGTCGTTATCTTTTGTGTTAGATTTGTGTTTTAGTGTTTTGTAGGTTGCTGAAGAGAAACTGCATCTTAAAAGGAAAAATTGCAAAGTCTTGGAATAAAACATACTTTGAGAAGATCTAGAAGATGTGGTTAAACTTGACCAAATCAAATAAAGGAGAAAATCGGAATTTCCTAAATGGAGATAATTTCGGATTTGATTCAAATTCAGATTTTGCACACGTCTCAGTGTTTTGACCATAACTTTCTGCTCAAATATCGGATTGAGATGATTCAAAACGGCAGTGGAAAGCTCGTTTAAAATGATACAATTTATTGTGAAATAGGATTTTCCTAATTCGGACGTTTACTTTGTCAAAATCGTCCCACAATATGAGAACGCAAATTTGAGCGAATCTTATCCGGATTTCAGACTTCTAATTGGACGGGGATGACCTCGAATTATCTAGGTTTACTTGGGCTTTTAGGACTTCTCTAAGCCTATAAATAGACTCTATTTGCATTCAAGAAAGATATACAAGCCTGAGGCAAAAATTCACTTCTCTTTAGTTTAGTTTTTCAGTAGTTTAGGATTTATTTTTATGTGGGCTAACCCCAACTAAGGTTGGGATGAAGCCTCACCATTGAAGAACATCATTGCTGTTATGTAAGTTTTTATTAATCTGATTTTATAGAGTTTATTGTTTCAATTGTTTTACTCTAATTAATTATGTGGAGTGATTCTTAGATATCTCTTGTGATTCAAGGATACATGTGATGATTTGAGATAATTTCATATGATTGATTGCTTGGTTTTAACTCATAAAATTGGATATCCTTGTGATTTGTTCTGGATACATCTGGTGTTTCAATTAGATTTGGATTCCTTTTGTGATTTGATCAATGAATGGATACATAGGATGCTTTTGATTAATTCTTTGAAGCGTAGTAAAACATATCTAAGATTTTAATTGTGAGAACTTGATTGATATTAATGAGCATATAATATGTTGTTATGAAGTGGTGAGTGTGAATTCCCAAACCTTAGTAACTTTACCTTTTGTTTTATTTTATTTATTTTATGTTTTGTCTTTTAATTTTAAAACCCAATTTCAAAACCTTTTGGAACTAGATTAGGATTAAATTAGTTTAGATTTAAATTTGCTTTCAAAAATACAATTCTGTGGATTCGACCTGCACTTGTACCATTATATTGCAAATTATTCCTAAGATTGTGAGACTATCACAAAATCAAAGAAATCTTCTCTAAGCGATAGATGCTATCTAAAGCCCTGAAGGAAAAGAACCAAGAAACTCAACTCTGAGTATTCTTATTAAACAAAACCAATAATAATAATGTTTTTCCAAAGGGTCTAAGCCTGTATTTATAGGCTTAGAGGCTAAAACATAAAAGAAGTTAACATAAACTAGGATTACACATCCTAGAAGGAAAAGTAATCTAAGATAAACTAGGATTACACATCCTAGAAGGAAAAGTAATCTAAAACCTCGTACTAGAAGGAAAAGTAAACTAAAACAATTAAAAGACTAATAAAGAAACCTAATTTAAATAAAAGACTAAAAAGATAAGATAGGTCATCCTAATCTACATCATCCTCCCCCAGTTGAGAGAATTCCTCAATTTGCATCTTCCTCTGATAAGTCCTCTATAAACGGAACAAGGTGTTTGACATTAAAGACATCGACGTCTTAATATGGCTTGGTAGCTTCAACGGTATGCGTTTGGATTGATTTTCGATTATCTCTACGGACCCACTTTACGAGCCCGCCACTTGTTGTATTCTCCCACAGGAATCTGTCTTTTGTCAAGATAGCCACACAAAATCTCCTTCCTCAAATTCAACATCGTCTCTTCTTGTCGGTAGCTTGCCTTATACTTGGCAATGGACTCTTGTAATTTCTGGATTGTTAATTTGTGGCCTTCTTTGGATCATCAAGTCTTCTGCTTTGTTGTGTTTGTTCTCGTCATATGCAGGATAGGTGCCAAGTCTAGTGGGGCACGAGGATTACTCCATAAATGATGGTAAATGGGCTTAAGCACATGCTCGGTTTGTGGAGCAGTTGTAAGCAAACTCGGCTTGGAATAATTTTGTATCCCATGACTTAATGTGTTCCCCACCAAACTTGAGTAGAGCTCCCAATGATCGATTAACGACTGTTTGTCCATCTGTTTGTGGGTGGTAGGCACTCTGAAATCAAGTTTGTGCTTGATAACCTCCATAAGCATCGCCAAAAGTGGCTAAGGAATCTTGTGTCGTGGTCTGATACTATCGACAAAGGTAAGCCATGGAGGCGGTATACCTCTCTAAAGTATAATTGCGCCACATTGACCGCATCGGCGGTTTTCTTGCACGCAATGAAGTGCACCATTTTAGAGAATCTATCAACAACTACAAAGACGGAATCATTACCTTTTTGTGTCCTTGGTAAACCCAACACGAAATCCATGCTCACATTTGTCCATGGTTGTTCTGGAATAGGGAGAGGTAAATATAGGCCAGCATTGGTAGCCGCTCCTTTTGATACTTGACATACCCTGCAACTCTTCACTAGTTTGTCCACTTCTCTCCGCATACTTGGCCAATAGAACTGTTCGGCCACCAGTTGAAGTGTTTTATCTCGCCCCATGTGACCCTCGTCATGGCGTTCTTTGATAATTTTCAATCGTAGGCTCCCTTCAGGAATGCACAATTGAGTGCCTTTGAAAAGGAACCCATTATGCAATACAAAGCCTCCTTGTGCTCTTGTGGACACATCTTCTAAAATAGGGCCAAAAAACGGGTCACTAGATAAGGAATCTTTCAATAATTCAAACCCTATTACCTCCGATTTCATGGTAGTAAGTAATGATGTCTTTCGGCTGAGGGCGTCGGCCACTTTGTTCAATGCCCACGATTTGTGCTTGATGGTGAAAGAAAATTGTTGCCTGAGCGGCCCATTTAGCATGTCGAGCGGATAACTTATCTTGGTGTTGAGGTGCTTGACTTCATGGTCGAGTACAAGATGAAGTCATTATAGGCGAGGTAGGAGCTCCAATGCTTTAGCGATGCACTAATGCGTAGAACTCAATGTCGTAAGTACTATAATTGAGTTGTGCGCTCTTCAACTTCTCATGAAATAGGCCACCTGGTCGCTCAATTGGCTAAGCACCGCTCAATGCCTATCTTGGATGCATCGCAATGCAATTCGAGCGGTATGTCAAAGTTGGGAAGGACTAATAATGGTGTGATCAATTTGACCTTGATCAACTCGAAGGCGTTAGTAGCTGCCTCATTCCATGAGAATTTTCCGCCTTCATGCATTCCGTGATTGGTGCCAATATGGTGCTGAAATTGTGAATAAACGACGATAAAGGACACCAATCCATGAAAACTACGTACCTCATGTAGTGTAGTAGGGAGAGGCCAATCACGAACCGCTGCTACTTTAGACTCGTCCACTGCTAATCCATCCTTGGATACCACATATCCAAGAAAAAGTACTGAGTCGGTCATGAAAGAACACTTGGCGGTCTTTGCGTAAAATTTCTCTTGTCGTAGCACAAGGAGTACCTCCGTATGTGTTGGATGTGTGTCTCTGGGTTGGAGCTATAAATGAGGATGTCGTCAAAGTAGACGACCACTGATTTGCCGATGAATGGGCGGAATATCTGGTTCATTACTCGCATAAAGGTACTAGGGCATTAGATAATCCAAACGGCATCACCAACCATTCATAAAGTCCCTCACGCGTTTTAAACGCTGTCTTCCACTCATCGCTAACCCGTACTCGGATTTGGTGGTAACCACTCTTCAAATCCAGTTTGGTAAATATAGTTGCCCCACTCAATTGATCCAATAAATCATCTAATCGTGGAATGGGAAATCTATATCGTGTAATTTTGTTGATGGCGCTGTCCACGCACATCCTCCATGTCCCATCTTTCTTGGGTGTGAGCAATGCGAACGCACATGGGCTCGTGCTCTCCCGAATGTGCCCTTTAGCCATAGTCCTCCACTTGTCTTCGTAATTCTTCATACTCTTTGGGACTCATGCGATAGTGTGGTCGGTTGGGAAGGCTAGACCCGGGTACCAAATCAATTTGGTGTTGAATGTCACGCAGGGGTGGTAGCTCCTCTGGTAGGTCTTTTGGGAATACATCAGCAAATTCCTCTAGCAAACCCATAACTGCCTCTGGTATGATCTTCATTGGGCTACATTCTTTGCCGTAGAGTAGGTATACTTGATCAGCATCAAGCATTTCTCTTATGAACTCTCTTTTGGCTAGAAGTGTTTGGCCCACCTCTTTTGGGGGTTTGGTTACGTCTCCTGGGTTAGGTAGGAGAGTAAGCTTCACATTATCCACTAAGAAGCTGTAGGTGTTCTTCCGTCCATCGTGGTGCGCATTTCGATCATATTGCCATGGTCTCCCCAGTAATAGGTGGCAGGCATCCATGGCCACCACGTCACACCAAGTGTTATCTTTATATTTGGTACCAATAGAAAAATGTACAAGGCAACGTTTTGAAACTATTACCTCATTTCCCTTCTTGAGCCACTCCAAGCGATAGGGTGTGGGGTGTTTCTCTGTCTAGGGCCAGCTTTTCGCGCTTACGCTACCACGTTCTCATCCATCAATGATTAGTTTGCAAACCTTACCTCCAATAGTGCATGTGGAGTGAAAAAGGTTGTGCTGTTAATCATCTCCTTCCGTCTTTGTGTAAGACATATCCTCCTCACCATTAAGCTAGGCCCGCTATCTCCGGTAATGTGTTCTTCTTCCACGTCCCGTAGTCATCAAAGGTTTGTTGCTCTTCTTCATCGCCTTGCTCATCAAGGCTTTCCAGTCAATGAGTAGACCCTTTCCATATTTATCTCCTTGCGGCAATCCGCAATTACGTGACCGGTTCACCACACTTAAAGCATTTAGGCCCATTCGCCGTTGCACTCTCGGTTAGGTGGGCGGTTGTAGTTGGAGCCTGTTTGGGATTGATGATTGGGTGGTGTTTGAGGTGTGAACGGCCCGTTGTAGCGAGTCGTACTGCCACGCCCAAAAGCTGTGGATCCTCTGCCGTTTTTTCCAATAGAAGGGCTCTTTGATGAGCCGCAGATACGTTAACGGATCAAAAGATTTAGTGAATCTTGAATGTTTTGTCGCAGCCTCCGATGTATCGGATACTAATTGATCATCCGCCTCGCTAACTCAACCCGTGTCAAGTATTTGTAGAACTCCTCCGTACTCATCCACGGTCTTCAACCTTGGCTTAAATTCAGAGCCCGATACATGGTTCGAGTGTAATTGTATGGCAAGAAGGCCGGCCGCATGTGCTTCAACAGTTTCTCCCATCTGTTGATTTTTGATTTGCCTAGCCGAGTCCTAGATTGCTTCGCTTGTCGCCACCACGCCGCAGCTCTTCCCTAACTTGGTTGTACTAAAGAAACTCGTCGATCCTCAAAAATTCTTTGAAATCAAGAACTTCTTCAATTGCCGCTATCCAGTCCAAAAATTCCTCGGTTGGAGACCCCCATTGAATTCTGGAATATCGAGTTTGAAACCGGATTCCCACCGATTGGCCTGAGCTTGTACCAGAGGTTGATGTCTCAGGCACCGGCCCCGCAAAAGGGTTTCCAGATTCATTCTCCACACGCGGCGCCTTCCTCCTCCGAGTCGTGAGGGTATATGCCGACGCTGCCTTGAACATTCTTGATGGACAATCGCTTTGTGAGGACTGCAATTTGTTCCTCAAGCCGCAAATTGTGCTCCAATGTGCCCGATAGGCTGCCGATGATTCTTCTCTAACTGGTTCTTCGCGATCATTCCCATCCTCCTCGAGTGTGCAAAGCGGTTACCCTTCCCTTGTGACTGGTGCCATGGAAAGAGACTGGCTGATACCAACCGATGCAGGTTAGAATGTAAATAATCAAGAAAACAAGAAATGTAAGGGATAAATATTCCTAAGATTGTGAGACTATCACAAAATCAAAGAAATCTTCTAAGCAAGAGATGCTATCTAAAGCCTCGAAGGAAAAGAACCAAGAAACTCAACTCGAGTATTCTTATTAAACAAAACCAATAATAATAATAACTGTTTTTCCAAAGGGTCTAAGCAGATTTATAGGCTTAGAGGCTAAAACATAAAAGAAGTTAACATAAACTAGGATTACATATCCTAGAAGGAAAAGTAATCAAAGATAAACTAGGATTACACATCCTAGAAAGAAAAGTAATCTAAAACCTCGTACTAGAAGGAAAAGTAAACTAAAACAATTAAAAGACTAATAAAGAAACCTAATTTAAATAAAAGACTAAAAGATAAGATAGGTCAACCTAATCTACATCAACTTGCAAAACCATTATATTGCAAACGATTCGTGCACTTGCGAGTACATTTAATTTGTACATCACTGGCTAAGCCAAGCGACCATGATTGGAATACAACAGAGGGAATCCTTGAGGATATTGATTTTGATGTGAAGTTCCTCCTTGATTCGTGGGTTGGTTCTGCTTCCATGAGAAATTAGGGTGATTACGCCACCCTAGATTGTATGTCTCAGAATATGGCCCATTGGACTACTTTCGAAAATTGTTGAAAGCATTCACTTGTTCCATCTCAGAAAATACTGTCATAGATGGACGATTTTGTGCTTGGTGCATAGGACTAGCACAGACGGAACAACTATCAACTACAAATGTATTGGCAGCATTGATGGGCTGTCCTACATTGAGAGCATCAAGTCTCTTGACAATCGCATCCATCCTTAAATTCAACTTTGTTTCGCCTTTCAACTCATGGATGCCTCCTTTGTTGGGGTTTCGAGCAGATTTATCACGACAACTCGTAAAATCCTACTATTGTGAGTTGTCGGCCAATTTGTCCAAAGCTTTATAAGCCAGATCTCCTGTCAAGCTTAAAATGCCCCCCCCATTCATCGACTCGATCATGCTATGATTGGGCTGAGCTAGCCCCTAGTCTGCACGAGTCTCAACTTTTCATATCCATGGGAAGGGCATCTAATTAGCAGATCCTTGAAACGCTCCTAACACTCAGAGAACTTCTCTTTTTCCTCCTGAGTAAAAGAACTGATCTCCTTCCGGGCCTTATTTACTCTGGACATTGGGTAAAACTTGTTTTAGAAGTTACTCAACAAGCTTTCCCAAGAGGTGATATACCTCGGCGTATTGGAATCCAACCACACCGTGGCTCTATCGTGAAGAGAAAAGGGAAAAAGTCTAAGGTGGACTGATTCCTCGAAGAAGTTATGGAACTTGGTTGTGGCACATGTATTTCTGAACTTCTTCATATGGGCATATGGGTTTTCATGATCTAAGCCATATAATGACGGTAAAAGTTGGATGACGTGTGGCTTTAGATCAAAATGGGTTGCATTAGTCGGTAGCAACACTATACACAAATGGGAACTAGTCGCAACTGGTGCGAACAATTTCCGAAGTGATATAGTGAAATTCACGTCATAAGCTCGTCTTTGCTCCACATGCCCAGCTCTTGCATCTTGGTACTCTTCATGCTCCTCAGGGTTTGCATTCCTCGGATTGTCCTCCATCTCAACATGTGCTCTATGCGCTCTCCTAAGGTTTCTCTCTAAGTCGAGATCTAAAGGTGTTAACTTTAAGTTTAGGGACCTCCGACCACGCATGCACTAATCAAGAAGCTAACAAAGGAACTAGAAAAACAATAAACTAACTAAACAAATATACACAAAAACAGAATAAACAAGCACAACAAAATATCAATAAAAGAACAATAAGAACAAACTAAAACAAATTAAAAACTAAATCAAAAATAAACTAACTAAACAATAAACTAATTAAACAATTAATGAATTAAAAACTAAGCAATCTAAACAAATATTAACAATTTTAGATACAAACAAACAGATTAAAGAAATAAAATAAAAACAAACTAGCTTAAACAATTAAAACTTTAAAGAAATAAAACAATTAAACAAATAATTATTTAATTAACTAAAATTAAAATAAACAAATTAAAATAACAATTAACTAAACAAAATTAACAACAGCAGAGAACAAACTAAAAACAGGCAGATTAAACAATTAAAACTAAACTAATAATTAATCAAAACTAAAAAAAATAAAAACTGAACATACTGCCTCGGGTCTGTTGATGCAGCCAGTAGATGTGCGTTCAAGCACAAGAAAATGGGATTAATCGCAAACACGCACAAATGTAGCAATCTCTGCAAGTGCGCTCAATCGCAACAGAGGTGAGATCGATCGCACTTGCACACTGTGCTCTGTCAGAAAGGCGCACTCGCGCGCAACTGCGTACTAACCAAGCGCAGGCACACGGCAATGTTGGAATAGTCTCAAGTGCGCTCAATCGCAATAGAGGTGCGATCGATCGCATTATCACAGACTGATTTTCTAGAAACTATATAAACTAAGAAAAACAGCCAAACACTATCCTAAAACTTAAGAAAAATTAACAAAAACACAAAAATAAACTAAGAACGTAATTTAAATTGCATAAATTAAATACTAGTAGAAAAATAAAACTAATCTAAAAATAAAATCAATTTCAACAAAACAACCGATTCCCCAGCAACGATACCAAAATTTGATGTACAAATTTACTTGTACTCGCAATAGCACAAACCGTTTATAATGTAGTAGTGTGAAAGTGCAAGGTCGAACCTCGGGGAATCATGTTCATTTAAAATTAACTCTTAGTCTAGACTAATATTATCTTAACCTAGTTCCAAGTTGGGTGTTTGTAAAAAAAAGAAAACATAAGCTAATTAAATTGCAGTTAAATAAACAAAAGAAATATTAAGGTTAAAGACTCCACCTCACCAAATAAAAAATGCAAGTTAAATACACTAAGTTAAATAATCCTTCTATCGATTAAATCAAAGCATATTCTATTGTGCCTATTGAAGGATTTAAAGAATCCGTCCTTTCGACGAAAGACAAAACATAAACAATTTAGTTCAAAGGATCCAAAGTAAATGTGATTAACACAAACGACAATGGATAAATAGACTTAAATCGAAAGATGAAATGTATCCATCGGACGAAAGACAATGAATAAACAACTACGACACAATCAAACTCAATCTTATCACTAAACCAAATTGAAAAGAGAAAGTGATATTAAATGACGGAATTAAATAGACTTAATGTAAAAACTAGCATAAGATTAATGGTGAGGTTTCATCTTTAACCTTAATTGAAGATTTAGCCTCCCATGTTAAAGAGAGATACAAGCAAGCTAAAATAAAGCATTAAATTAAATTAAGCAATAAGGTTTGACAATTAAAATGGGTAGAGCAATGCCAAACAGAGGCTGGTGCTATCAAAAAGCACCCATAAAATGTAAGACTAAAAATATTATACAATGGTCTTATTTATAGACAACTAATGTGCTACCAGGTCACGAGGGTGCGCTCGATCGCATACAGTGCACTCTAGCGCAAGCAAATTTGCGCTCGATCACAAAAGGTGCGCTCGATCTCTCGTAATTACTCAGAATTTCCACGGCGCAAGGTGAGAAGGCGATGGTGGCTAGGGCAATGCGGGGTGTGTGGGCTGTTAAGGCATGCACTCAATCGCACCCCATTGGCTCGAGCGCACTGGCAAGGAACAGAACTTCACTTTTTGCCCTTTTTCACCCTTGTAACCGTAGCATTCAAGGACCTACAACACTATAAAACCCTAAAACAAACTAAAACATTCAAAATTAACTAAGCTAAGAGCCTAACAAATATAAATTAAGGGGTTTAAATGTACAACATTATGCACTCATCAGCTTGCACATATGTTCAAAACTTCTAGCTTTTTTCAGTTTTGTCCTTTAAGCCTGCTACTTCTAGAATTGCTTCATTTTCTTCAAAAACCTAGAAAAACATAAGAAGGAAGTAAAATAGCTCAAACTAACAAAACTAAGAGATTAACATATAGGCTTACTATACAAGTTGAATTTATGGTCAAATGTGTGTGTGTGTAGGCTTTAGATCTAATGGTTTCATGACCAAAGCGTAGCCATTTCTAATGGATAGTCACTATAGGACGAACACCATTAGCGGTGTGGGCCATCCAAGGTTGGACTCGATCGTGCCACTTGTGTTATGTGCGGTAACGTACAATATTTGGGGCACCGGTGTTGTATTATAAGTCTCTTGGGACTACTTCAACCCTACTGAGAATGAGTAAAAGCTCGAGTAAACCATACGGTTGAACTATTACTGTTACTCATGATTATAAGCATATATTATATCTATATCACATTCATGATAAAGTGTCATCTCATAATGTTACATGTGCTTTATAAATAATTGAGTTCACCATTTAATGACAAGTACATCATGTGCATTTATACTCACTAAGTCGTCGAATTTACCTTTGTATTATTTTTCTTTTTCTCCATATGTACAACTATGTTGTTATAAATAGTTTAGCAGAAGATGGATATCGAAGTATCCGGTTATTCTGGTCGATTCGATTCGGGAGATGCTTGGAAACTTATTGCAAGCATAGGCGGGTACTCATGGTAACTAGTACTTTTGAGTTATGTTGTAGACTTAAGAGCTTTGATGCATGCTTGCATATTAAAGTATAACATAGATAATGATGATATGTATAGTGTAATTTCGGCTACTTTGATGTTCTTTGGTAGATGCTCTAGTTGTAATAATTAACATTTTTAAAACTTTAATACTTTTTGCTACTTAGTATCCTCTGTTTTCGAGAAGTAGACGTCCCTAAGTCTTGTCCCGCAAGGGATAAGGCTGGGAGACGAAACGTAAAATTAATTACCAGTTAATTAATTTGCAGGCGTTACATTCGGTCAGTGCTAAAAACCTCCCAAAACTTCCCTAAACAAGTCCTAATGACCTAAGAGCCCTTGCTAATCCTTTGACTAAGTCAATCATAGACTAGTAATTACTCAAAACGCTACACCCGGCGAAGTCCCAAGTAGGTCTCAAGCACATTCCAATGAGGTCTCAAGTGGGTCTGTCGATTTGAGAATGAGATTCTTAAACTCAGAAAAATGGTTTATGCTTTTCAAAAATTAAAATTTTTTGAAAATTAAAAAAGAATTTTCTATCAAACGGAAAATATTTTTTGTTGATTATTATTTTATATATCACCAAACACCAAAAAATATGAAAAATATTTTTCATAAATCATTTTACGCAAAAATAAATGGAGCCTTAAGAATAAGAATTTGAGTATGTTGGAATAATATATAAGTTTGAGATTATATTTAACAAGTTTTATTGGTTTCTTTCATAATTTGATTTACTTAGAAGCAAAAAAGAAAAACCTGACATTTTAATAGAATCCGTTAAAAATTTGACAACAGGTAAATAATTTGTTATGCTCTGAAAACATTTTGATGCCACATATTTCCATTAAAAAAAAAAAAAAAAAACTTTAACATCTATCTTTTCAGTCCTAACAAGACCCAGCTGTCACACTAGCCAACAGCCATATTCAGCTTCCAAATTGCATTACCCTAAACACATCGCAGAAGGATCCTCTCCATTTCAAGGGAAATGGATAGGAGCCGGTTGGGCAAAATTTAAGGGTAGAGTTGTCTTTTCACTGAAAACTTTTCCCTTGAAATGGAGAGGAGCCCATTCCAAACACATCCCCACCCAGTTTTGGTGGCGAAAGCTTCTTCCGACCATTCGATTTTGTTTTTTTCGTCAATTGTAAGAAAATGAGTTCACAACACAACCCAACTACAAACACGGCTTTTCCCAACCATTCTCTCTCGTTCGATCACATCTCCAATTACTTCTCTCTGCCTCTCAACGACGCCGCTTCCAACCTCGGTCGGTACTCTCTCTGTTTTTGTCTCTGTCTCTGTCTCTGTCTCTGTCTCTCTCTATATATATAAATATGCATGTATGTATTTACGTTGATTTATTCTCATAATATTCCAACTTCATGGGGCAGGTGTGTGTACAAGTGTACTGAAGAAAATTTGTCGCGACAATGGTCTCGATAGGTGGCCTTATAGGAAGGTACTCGAATTACTCTTCATGTAACTTTGAGGTTGTGTAAGCTTCTTGTGGAAAACAGCTCTTTTTCATTCATTTGCACATGTTTGAATTATGGGTTGTTAATGAAATTACATCTTTTACCTTTTTGTACCCATAAAAATGGTAATAAAGGCTATAATTACTTGAAATTGTGAGCTTGACGCTTAAATCTAGCATACATGTGTACTGGTTTTGATGCCACTTGTTTCACTCAATTGGGTGACTGTCTAATCTAAGCATTGGCCTGCACTTAACGGCCCTTGTTTTGGTTCACTCTCCTTCATAATCTAGTTGACATTGGCCCAGTTCTCTATTTTCTCTTGGAAATCCCATTAATGTTTTCAGATTTTGGCAGTTATAGACATAAGCACTCTGAAGAAAGCTGTAGACCAACTAATCTTGAGTTATGTATGGATGATAATTCAATAAAAACAATTGGTAAATGATGTTTATGTTATCTTTTTATATATCATTTTGTGTGATATGATTTTGAAATGTAATGTAGTTTCTGTCTGGAAAGAGCATTGAAGAAATTAAAAGGAATGCGGCTAGAGAAAGAAACAAAGAACTTGCTGAAATGTCAAAGATTGGTAGAGAAAGGTATGATGCTTTGGCAACTTCAGCTATATCATTGACATTACATGTTCATATGATTTGTTTTAGGTTTCCTTTCGATAAATTACTTTGTGGTCCTTTTTCCCCGTTCATGGGCTCAAAGTGCTGCCTGCTGATTAGTAGTGAAGGAGCTTATTTGGGCCTTATTTACATGCTTTGAGGTCTACAAAGTTACGATGTAATCCACACATAAATTGCAAAATGAGTGTAACCATGTGATGGATCATATCCATTGGGGGGAGGGGTGTGCACTCATGTGTTTATAGGTATGTATATCAACTTAAAAAAGAGATTAATAACCGCGAAGCAAATCTACTGTAAATTAACTGATTACAATAAAAACAAAGAAATATAATCTTTCAAACTTACTTTTTTGGCTGTTGATATATGTTATGTGACCTTAAAGACGTCCAATAGATTGTTTAGCATGCTTACATTTGTCATAAGATATATCTTGTATCTCTTGTTTCTATTTGTTTCCATGATTTTCAATTTTTTTTTCAACATTTGTGTTTCTAAAATGTTTTTGATTTTGGGATGACTGAATTGCCAGATGGAAACGATATAGAGCTCCTTGCTGGACAGGGAAATAAATTATTGTATCTATCACAAAATAGAGGGCGATAATTGAATAACAAAGAAAGCCTAATTTTATTGCTATAGAGAAAACATAATTATTTCTTTTCCATTCTAATTAAGTCATAGCTACACAGAATCAGCTTGTTGATTTCATTCCATTATATTATCTCTCTATTTATTTATCTTTCTGTGTATATGTATGGATAAGGTTTGCTATCCTCTGCCCCAACCATGTTGAGAATAGCAACCTTCCTAAATTATATTGGACTAAAATTGCCCCTTAGACCTTGTTAAGATTTGTGTATTTCACCAAAACATTCGCTGTAATACATTTCATTCATACACTAGTATTTATAGGATTAATACAATGTTCTAGATTTAGGAAACTTCACACTAGGACATCTCAAAGGGAGACCTCACAACCTTCTATAATATAGATTCTGTCCCTTTCTCTCTAACACTCCCCACTAAGTTGGGATTTATATATCATATAAGCTCAGCTTGTGACAAATAAACTCTTATTGACACAAAGAGTTTGTAAACACCCATTTGCAGGCTGAAACACCATTAAATCGGTTGAAAAACATGATAACCTAGTTGAAGCACCATGAAACCAGCCATAAAACCACTGAATTGGTCAAAACCGAACTAAACTGATCAAAATATAAGCAAACCAGATGAAAAAACAATATAAACTGGCCGAAGTATCACTAAACCGGCTGAAAACATGGCAAAACTGGCCAAAACAGAATCAAAATATCACCAAACCGTCCGAAATATCACCAAACTGGCTGAAAACTAAACTGAACGGCCAAAAACGAAGCTGAACCTGCCGAAAACAAGTATGAACCGGCTGAGACATAACTAAAACCGACTGGCATTGGTCAAAATAGTGCCAGTAACCAGCCAAAATATCCTGGAAAACTCCAAAACCAGCCAAAAACTCGCCAGAAACCATTGAAATCTCGTTGAAACCAACAAATCTGGCCGAATCACACCAGAAAACTCAAGCATCTGTTGGAACCTTGCTGGGAAACACCAATGCTGGTTGAAAACTTCGGGGAACACAGCAAGGTTCCCTTTCTCTCTAACTCACCTCTTTAAAACTGAGGGCATTTAAGTAATTGTACATATTCTTTTTGCATGAGTTATCTTTTTCTTCTTTTACGTTGTAGTCTATTACCCAAATGCCATCATTTTGAAGAAAAGGAGGGGTAAGTTTTGTGAATAAAAGCCGAATACATGCCCATATTTATGTTTTTGTATGTATGTTCCAATTGATTGATTGATTGGGCCAGGAGTTTTGGTCTTGTATCTTTTTATTTTGAACTCTTAAATTATAGTTCGCAAAAAATTTATGTGATTTCCTTGAAGAAGCATAAAATTTGAATTGTGGCGTGCGTTCTTTCTTTTTCTGTTGGGGGAAGACAATATATTTTTATTGTTATTGATTAATTTTGGTATGAAGCTTATCAACTGCTGTTTGGTTCAAATGGTGAAAACATGGCATAAACCCTTCTCATTATAACTTTATTTGGCATCTATGTGCTCGGACTTGGGTACAGGTATCAGATGCTGGTAGTATCTAGGATTCTGACTTCCCTCGTGTTGGAAACTTAGGATATGTTGATTAGGCCAAACTTTGGATAAAGAACGTGGACATGATTATGAACTAAATAAATGGGCCGAGCATTTAAAATAGTATTTGTGAATATAATAAGGCAAAAAGTTACATATCTATGCTAATATGACCATAAAGGATTAGGCAAAGACATCAAAGATTAATACGTTGCGTGGAACTTTGAGAAATCAATATGTAGAAGAGGATTTGGAAGAAAAAAAATGGAAAAAGCTTCTCTTTTAGGGAAAGGTTCTTTCTTTAGGTGAGATAACAATGGGAGAAATGTCAGCCAAAGGTTCTACACGTATCCAGTGCCCACAACAGTGTTGTGTCCAACATGGTATGACTGCAGATCAATAGAACAGTCCAAGCAGCATATTTTGGTATCATGGCGAGCTTGATGCAAGATTTGGAATTTGAGGTGGTGATGCTTTTTAGCTTTTTATGGGTTTAATTTCATTGACCTGGGAAGGCTGGGACTATTCAGGTACCTTCCAGCAATAAATTATGAAATCTTATTATAAGTTGCTTCAGAAGTTGAGCTGGACTGGTATCCTTATTCCCATGAATTCAGGATTTCTTAGGACCAGCATAGGAAGGTATATATCTTAACTATATGCCACCACCTATTGCACTATTGTTTTGATTGATCGTTTAATTTGGTCTACCTTTACCTTTCTATATTACTGGGTTGGGGTAATTTTTATAACCATCCTAAAGATTGGTTGGGTGGGTGCCTTGAGCCCTAATTTTATAGGTAGTTCATGGAAGAGCACTAGCATGCGATCATCCTGCCAGCAGGTTGCCTTCTTTTGATGGCCTGCATCTTTAGGAAGATTTTTTACTGTGGATAATTTACTAAAGGGGAAAACAATTTTTGATTCGTTGGTGCTGTATGTTCAACTTAAATAGGTTATCACTTGATCACCATTTTCTCTTCTTTTCAGTTGCCCTGCAGTTGTGATCTTTGATATTTGTTTTGTTTAGTATCTTGGGTTGTGCCCTATCTGTAATGGGGTTCTTGGACTGTTGGAGAAGAGCAGTTGGCAAAGAAAGATATTAGTGTTGCTTGTAGGGCAGTTCCAGTACTCCTGATTTTCTATAGTGAGCCTAATGGGCTAGCTTTTGATGGGACTGAGCTTTCTGCAGACAAACTTATGTCACAGGTGTGCTGAGCTGGATTTGTTACAGTATAGCTGGAGAATAGTTAAATTGAAGGAGGGCTGTTTGATGGCTGTTTGGCAGTTCACGCCCATGGGCTTTTGAGGAGTTGGGTTGGTTATAACCGAAAAGGGAGTAATTCTCTGCAGCAGGGTTTATTGTAGAGTTTAGTTTACTATAAAAGGTTTAGGCCTTCGCTTGGTTATGGCATTCAGACTTTTGGCTATTAGCTTGATTAGTAGAAGTAGTCTCTCATAGTTAGTAAATTTATGTGGCAAGGAGATTGATCATCTTGAATGGATCATTGTATAAATCTACTTTGAGTCTGAATAAAAGCCTTTGAAGTTCATTCCAAATTCATTAGTTTTCTATTTGAATTCTGTTGAGTATTTGGTGTGTTATAAGTGGTATCAGAGCACTTTCTTGGAGAACCTCACAAATTTTGGAGCTTCCAAAAGCTGCCATGGAGTAAGGAACAACAATTTCTTGACGATATTGCATATCAGAAACAGAAAACAAGAAGCAAAGCAGCATGAAAAGAAAGCAATGAGTATAAGCAGAATGAGATCTCCAAGCTTTACAGGTAAAAATCCTAATACCTGGCTTTTTATGGCACACAAGTTCTTCGAATTTCACCAAATTCCAATTCGAGACCGAATCCACGTTGCTGGAGTTCATATGAAGTGGGAAGCACAGGATTGGTTTTACTATACAGTTCATAGTGGATTATGTTATGGTTGGGGGACATTTGTTAGAGAGTTGCAGTACCGGTTTGGAAGGGAATTGCAAGAAGAACAGGAAGCGGATCAAAGGTTAAGGGAAGCAGATCAGAGGTTGCATCAAGAGCTTCCTGATTTTGATGGATTCAAGGTTTCCGCCTGGATACACAAAGCAAACCAGGTCTTCAACTATCACCGATCACCTATGTATGCAAGAGTGTACCTAGCCTCATTTCATATGAAAGGAGAGGCATTACTCTGGTTCGAGAATGCAGGTCAATCTAGTGGTGGTTGGGAAGAATTCTTGGATGCTCTTCAAGCACAACTTTCTCAAGAGTGGCAGATGCAACAAGCAATTCAACAATTGGTGCATTCGGTAGAGGAATGGCGTGAGGAATCACGCCAGCGCATGTAGGAAGATCGCCAAAGCATGGAGAAAAATCGTGAGGAAAGGCGCCAGAACTGCATTCAAAGGAACTGCGCATTGGACAATATGCTTAATATTTGTCGAGAACTTGAAGAAGAAGAAAAAGAAGCAAACAACATGCCAAACCAAAAGGTGATTGACACATTAAAGGGCGTCAACGATCAAATGGAAGAAAGCTTCGATCATCTCAGCCATCACGACGCTCACAACAATGATGACTTTGCCATGATTCCAGAGATCGAATCCATGGAGTTGCAGAGGGGACATCCAATTCCTGAGCATGAAGATGAGCGTTTAGATCTGTCCATAGAACAAATCAAGAAATCAAGGAAGGAAGTCCAACAAGCTGCTGATCCAGGCAAGATACAATTACTTCTTGAATATACGGTTGGAATTTTAAACAAAAATCAAGATTTACTTGCTTTTGAAAGTTCCCAACCAAGTTGCAAAGACTTGCTTTGGAGTGTTACAGACCCTCACAACAATGATGCACTAGCCATGATTTCATCGATCAAATCCATGGAGTTGCAGAGGGAAAATTCGGTGTTGAGAATTTCAAAATCTGTCAGGGTGGAGATCATTGATCTGATGTGGAAAAATTTGGGAGGGGCTGAAAATCCAACGCAGGTAATGAAGACGATGCTGAAGATGGTGGTGAACTATTCAACTACCAGTTGTGTCATGGTTTTGGTCTTCAAACATAGATGGCATTGGAAATTTAGCGACAAACATCCAAGTTCAGTCATCATTTCTAGCACAGGTGTCTGGGTGCGTGAGTGTAGAGATGATGGTGGAAGGGCAGCTTGTCATATGCTGCATAAGTGGGCTATATCTTTTTAAGCTGCACCTTGTGGGCAAGGTGCTCATAAAGGGGTGAGTATTGTAACAGGTTATTAGTGGAGGCTTATGTGTGTGAGTTTGGTATTGGACAAGACTATTGTAACAGGCTTATGATTGTACTTCGCAATTCCAACCAAAGCCGGAAGAAATTTTGGATCGCCATTCTCCAAACATGAATAGCAAGCAAAGGAATCTAATATATGGTCTAAGAAGTAAGAAGAAAGACCCGTTGATAGTTGAAGTGTGATAGGCTCTGCAGGTGGGTACGCGTGAAGGGGAGGTAGCAGAATCGATTACAGAGACGCATGGGAAACTGGAATTGGAATGACGGGTAGGGACAGTGTATTTGCCAGAGGATTGGAAGAGGAGAGTGCATTTGGCAGTGGTTTTGAATTGTCTTCTTTTGAAATTACAGACATGGAAAGATGTGCGTTTGTTGTTTTTTTTTCCTATGCTGTACAAAGGGGCTATATCACCTTGAGAGGAGAGTTACAACTTTATTGACATTAGAGGTGGAATTGTCTTCTTTTCAAATTTCCCTTGAATTCATGAATTTCAATGGTGGAAGGGCAGCTTGTCATATGCTGCACAAGTGGGTTATATCTTTTTAAGCTGCACCTTGTGGGCAAGGTGCTCATAAAGGGGTGAGTATTGTAACAGGTGTGCTGAGCTGGATTTGTTACAGTATAGCTGGAGAATAGCTAAATTGAAGGAGGGTCGTTTGATGGCTGTTTGGCAGTTCACGCACATGGGCTTTTGAGGAGCTGGGTTGGTTATAACCCAAAAGAGTGTAATTCTCTACAGCAGGGTTTATTGTAGAGTTTAGTTTACTATAAAAGGTTTAGGCCTTCACTTGGTTATGGCATTCAGACTTTTGGCTATTAGCTTGATTAGTGGAAGTAGTCTCTCATAGTTAGTAGATTTCTGTAGCAAGGAGATTGATCATCTCGAATGAATCATTGTATAAATCTACTTTTGAGTCTGAATAAAAGCCTTTGAAGTTCATTCCAAATTCATTAGTTTTCTATTTGAATTCTGTTGAGTATTTGGTGTGTTACAGCTTAAGATGTGACTCCTTAGGTCTTTGTACTTGTGGCTTTCAGTTCAACAAACTGTTGAATCTTCTAAGTCTTTTTGGGATTACCTTGATGATTCTTCTCAGTTAGGCCATTGCCCTCTCCTGTTTTCTTTTAATTAATTCTTTTAACTATCTACTGTAATTTTTTTTCTTCATATCATTGTTTTCTTGGTTTATACCTTCTCAGAACATTACAAATTATAGCTTCCACGTTAGTTGTTTTATATAGTAACTCAACAACTTGTGTTGATTATTTGTATTTTATCTTGACATTTGAATTTTCAGCCTTCTGACAATATGAAATATGAAGAAATCCTGTCGTGTCTGACTGATTAATCTCATTTTTAATGCAGTGGCTCACAACAACCAAACAGCGACATTTCTAAATTACAAGGTGCCACACTTCCTCATAATTTGCAACAGCAAGGAGCCAAGAATATTCAAAATGTGCGGCCCCAGAATTTACTTGGCACAAGCTTGCCAAAAGGAATTACAATCTTGGATGAATTTAAATATGGATACCCATCAGATGGCTTATCAACTGCCTCAAATAAATGGTGGGGAAGTAGCAGCCCTGTTGGTTGTGAGGGCATCTTTGGAGATGGAGCTGAGACCAATGAAAATGAGAAACATCAATCTGAGGAAATGGTAGCTGATCATTCCGATATGGTAACAGTGGACAAAGAGAAACATGAAGGTGGGAAAGAAGGTTGCAAAATTGCTTCCCAAGGGATGGGTTTATTGGCAACTGTGAGAAAAAAAACCATGGAAGAAGGACGAGAAGCACTTAAGCTTGGTGTTTTTCGAGGCTATGGTATAAACAAGGTAGGAAAGAGAGAGAGAACTTTGCTTCTACGAATATTCAAGTCTTCGTTGCCAAAGCGGTGGATAAATGGCTCCTCTTAAATCATGTGTCAACTGCTTAATCTTAAAGTTAAGTCATGAGGTACTAGTTTATGTTTTTTCTTGTTTTTTATTCATGTTTCCCAGTGGATCTGATGCTGAATTTGTTGATGGTTTCATGCTATATGTTAGGCATTTTACATAACTATGGTTGTGTTGGTTATTCATAGTGGGTTAATTGTCCAATTGTGCATAAATGATCACCCGCAGCATGCTCATGCACTTCTCAATTGCATTTAGCTCAGTTCACAAAATGGAATGTTAAGTTATTGATTACTGACATGGCACTAAGTAACTACGATATCTATGATGGAAACATAATCATCATAAAGTGTAACTCCACCGAGTTTGATACAAATTATGATCATTATATTATCATTAATGTTACCATTATAATTAGGTGTTCTCACTAAAGAATTATTATTATTATTGTTTTGGTAATCTCATTGAAGAAAGTTTATGGGCACAAGATGTCAATGGCATAATGAACAAGACATTTGCAAATTGAGGTGGACTTTATTTATTTATTTTTTTTATCAACTTTGTTATGCTACAATAGTATATTTTCCTTGATCATTGTTTAAAGTGATGGCCTTGCTCGGTAAATAGTTTGTTAGTGTATGTGCGCATGCACTTGCCCAATTCAGTGAAAAGAGATAGAGAGTGGCCTTGAATAACATGGGTAGAAGTAGTGAAGGATATGCTAAAGAGAGAGGTGATAGAGAGTATGATTTTAGATAGGATATATTTTCATGTTAAAAAAAGAATTAACAAGTACCATAATGCTAAAAAAAGGCTTCTAAAATTGGTTTTAAATAAATAATAGATAGCAACGTATGAATATTGATATGAAGTAATAAAACTCATCATCCTTTTTCTTTTTCTTTTTCTAATTTTGCATTTAAGAAAATAATCATGTTTACATTGCTATGAATTATGAAATAAAGCTAATTTTGTGAAATAAAGCAACGCTGACAACTAACATGTCAAGACATTGCTGAAGCTACATAGCCTGGTAATTAAACCAAACACCCAAGGCCATTTGGCCCATTTCCATAATTCCAATTATGAAAACTGATACCTGACTCCATGAAGGCCATATTCCATCACCAAAAGATCTCTCCAACCCTTTTCCTTGGTAAATGTAAAAGCCTGTTGAGATTGGGATTTGAACCCTATGATCTCTCAGGTCGATTGGACTAGAACCAAGCAACATGATAGCAGAAATTTGATGGAAAAAAAATGTGTAATTGAGGTGCTAAAAGACCAAAATACCCTTAATCAGCTGGAGTTGTAGTAAATGAAGATCTGCCCCTAATTTCCAAAATAGCATTAACTAGGAAATGATAACCCATATTAAAAATTATATAAGACTATGTTACTGACCAAGATGAGCCTGGTGTTGCATTTGCATGCCTGGACAAACTAATTTTTACCTTGTGTGTTTTTATTTTTGTTTTTCTTAAGGGTTAGGTCACAGATGCTATTTCCTGATTGAATTTCATTCTCCTTTCCCAGCTAGGAATTGCAAAGAAGCTTGAGAAGATCCATGGATGTGTTCTTGCATATGGAAGATTTGAAGATACTTCTCTTCCATTAGGATACAGTATATTTTGTGCTCATCTAACTATGATGCTGTTGTTGCTAATGTATTTATTTCAAGCAAGAAAATGGTACTTTTTAACTCCATCTGTACTTGTATTTGGAAGGGAGTATGCTGTTGGATGCAAAAGTGGGTCGGTTATTTTCTTGTATGAACTGATTAACTGGTTTTTGATATGCAGCAACGTGCGGTTATGGTTTACCCAAATTTTGTGTTTGTGTCAACCCTAGTGATAATTATATGAGTAATGCTATAAACTATATTTTTATTCTACAATGTTGACGTAATAATTTTATATAATTTTGTGTTCAATCCTTGTTATATATATATAAGTTGGTCAAGACTGTTTGAGTATATTAAGGGATTTGATTTCATTGTAAATGATTGTAAGTAATATCCTATAATAAATCTATCATCAAATATTGATTGATTTTATTGTTTTTTTTTTTTTTGAAGGGGAAAATATTCTATACTCATTTATTAATGAAAAGATCACAAGCAAAAGCTCTTATAAATAGAGAAAAAAGCTTTGAAGTAAATTAGAGCCGAAGCTATGAGGTTACAAACGTCAAAGATATGCACATTACAATCTAATAATCAAGACCTATCAATGATATCAACATGTGGTAACTCATGACTAGTCTTCAGTTTTAACAACAGATCTCTTGTTGAAACTCATCCTTCTTGACCCGAAAGCCATGATATTGTTTACATCTACAACCCAAGAGTCTGAACCAAAAGCAAATATTCTATAAAGCATCAAGCAAACATATCAAAAGAGAGGACATAGCCTTAGTACAAGGAACAAAAACAGGAACAAAAACCACAAGAAAATAGGGAAAAAAAGAAGTAGAAAACGTACAGGGGGAAGAGCACAAGTCAACATGGGGGACGGTAGATCGGGCTTAGACCAGTCCGATCCAAGAGCCAAACCAAAACTAGAAAATGACTCGGCAAAGCTGAGCTCAAGGGCCGTAGGAAAGGGGCTAAAACAAAAACGGGACAAAGGAAATGAAAGAGGCAAAAAGAAAGGGAAAAAAACACCGCATAAGGAGTTAAGAAGCATCAGGTAAATAGTCTAACTCACAAGGTAAAGAGGGAGAGAGGATTTGATGGTAATCAAAATATTTTGATTTGATTACCAAACTTATCTATCCTAATTCTTCTATAAAAAAAATAAAAAATAAAAAATGAGTATCATGTATTGTAAAAGATATTAAGAAATAAGATAATAATGTAGCCTTTGGGCTTTATCATGTAGGTCGTAGACCAAATTACGTAAAATGACAAAATTTCTTCCAAACTAGTTTGGAGAAAATTTTCTTCAACCCAGTCTAATAAGTGTCAAGTGTCATCTCTCACATGTTTTCTTTAATATTTTAATTGACATTTATTGTCATTTCACTCATCTATGAAACCAAACATTAATTTTAAAAAAAATTCAAAGATGTTAAATGACACAAGTCACTTATTAGAGTAGGTTGAAAGAAATTTTCTCAAAACCAGTTTGAACGAAATTTTTTCACACGTAAAATATCTTGTGATATTTATTTTATTATTTCCGCATTTGATTTTTATAGTATTATGAATTTTTTCAGAGACTGTATATTAACATTATAAAATATTGTAAGATTAAAATGTGGTAACCGATGATTTAACTTTTATAGCCCTACCCTTGCCTAACGTCTTTGGTGCGTGGCAGAAAGCCTTGGGCCTTGTAAATGTGGGGGAACCAACATCCAAAAATGATACCGTGGGAGAGAGATTAGGTGCTACAATTATTTCCATTTTAGGAAAGGTTGATCCGTGACTTTCTATGCGTAAAAAAGAACGAAGATGACACATAAATATTAAGCAAAAGCAAAATATGTGCCATCACAAAAGTAATATTAAGTTAATTGAGTAATTTTTTTCATCACCCATTATCTCTTTTCTATTCTCAAAGTTATGTGCTGTGAAAAAAATGTCACGTTAATTTCAAGGGATAAGAAGAGGATAATGAGGTGACGAGTAGTCATAAATTACATGTTATCACAGCTTGATTTTGTCTACACTAACCTTATCACCAATGCTCTCCACACCATGCAAATTTGGTTATAGTTTGGTTTTTCATATCAAATTATTAATCAATCTTTTCTTAAATATCCACAGATTGAAGTATCATCTTCATTGTAGTTTGTAGGCAAGCCTAAAATGGGACGAGGAAAGTGACCAAACAACTTATATTCTCAAAGTTGATGTGCCATGAAAAACATGTCACATTAATTTCAAAGGATAAGAAAGAGATAATGGGGTGACAAATAGTCACAAATTACATGTAATCACAGCTTGACTGTCCTATGCCTACCCTAGTCCATCGAATTATGATCCTTTCCAGTTTAAATAAACTAATTATATATATATATATATATATATTGATATGTCTACGCAAGAGAGGGGATAGGAATTCGAACCAGTAACCTATGTTTCATTAGGCAAGGTCTTAGCTGATTGAACTATTCTTGGGAACACTAGTTAGTTATTTTTGAATAATATTTTTGTCTCCTAAAAAAATGAAAAGACAAAAATACCTCTCACATTTAACTAACCGGATATTATCCAATTCAAATAAACTAAAAAAGATCTTGTTTCAGTCTTATCACCAACACTCTTCACATCATGCTACTTCCTTTTAGCACGTAAAAACATAAAAGATAGAGGGAAAGCTTTTGGTATAGTTTGGTTTTTCTTATCAAATTATTAATCAATCTTTTCCTTGAAATATTCATAGATTGAAGCATCGTCTTCACCGTAGTTTGTAGGCAAGACTAAAATGAGACGAGGAAAGGGACCAAACAACAACCACTTGGCAATCAATTGATGGATCCTTTCCCCACCTTCTCCCCCCTCTTTTTATTTTCCAGATTGAGAGCCCCTTAGATCTGGACTATCTGCAAAAGGTGTCTTTTGCAGCCTCCAATCCCATCTTGACACATCACCAATTGCAAAAAATCAAAGTGAGACAAAAACAGCAAATCAGCCCACATAAAAAGACCAAAATGCCCCTGCCTCCAAAACAAGTCTGGCAAGACCCACGCCGTGGGTCTCGCCAGACCCAGGCATGGGCGGTGATGAAAACAACCTACGCGGGCGAGCTCCGGTGAATGGCATTGTGCCTCCTCCGCCTCTTCCTCTTCTCTCTTCCACAATTTTCTCTCTCTTCCGCCGAAGATCCGGCCATCCAACACCACATCCGACCGAGTCACCACCAAACTCGTGACTTTCTTCCTAGAACACTCCCCCTCCCCCAACCCCAAATAAACACCTAGAAAATGACCCATAAAACAACTTTCAGGGAACAGAAGACTGGGATCGTCTGGGTGTAAAACGTCGAACAACATCGGTTCAGGGCCATTTGGGGCCTTTTGGGATTTTCTTCTTCATTGTCTTCCTCACCCATGTCTGACGTGAAGTCTAGAAGGTCGGTAGAAAACAACACCATGACCCACAATACCCGCCAGAAAACCCACCTTACCCGCTGAAAAACTCACAAAACCCAACCTAAAAAAACCCATTTTTAATACCACAAAAATCGTTTTTGGATTCAAATCTAAAACCTAGAAGGGGAAGGTTAACCCTTAAAGGATTTTATTACCCTAACGCCAAAAAAAATGACTCTAGCGCCGGAGAAGATGACTCCGTGACCCAGTGACCCGCCACCTAGCTTGAATAAGTTCAAAATATGGTGTGTGTGAGTGTATGATATTTTTGTAGAATTATTTTGTGTCTGCTTAGGTGTCAGTTTGTGAGTGGGTGCTGTAAAAGTGGTGTTTTGCAGGCATGACCTGATTCAAGGTTTTCTCTTCGAGATTACCACTAGACATAATTTGCCATGTTTGTATGTTAATTTTTTTTTTAATCTTTTCTATTAATGAAATCTCTTCATTGATATAATAATTAATTTACTATATTCATATGTTAATTTGCATTAAAAAAAAAGAAGAAAAAAAAGGTCATGCATAATTAATTGAATTGGGCTTCTATGCGGTAGTGAAAACTGCCTCATAAATGTTGTTGTCCAAAACGATACTGTTTTGGACAATAAAAATGTAGGTTTATAAAAAAAAATTAATAAAAACTCATTATAAATTATAAATTGTAAATAATAATAATAATAAAAACTAAAAATATTAAAACATTAAAATAAAAAAACTAAAAGAAAAAAGAAAATATAAAAACCAAATGGTGGCTAGAGTCACCTTGTATGCCTGTCTAGGGGTGGCCAAACCACCTCATGGCTATCGGGTGATTAGGCCTTTCAAAAGAAAATCAAAAAAAAAAATTGAGTTTAGTTTTTTGGGTGGCTGGACCACCTATACCAGTCGTAGGGGTTGCCCTTCTCCTTTGCTTTCCTCAAATCTCAATCCACGCTGCTCAGTCTTTCCCTTCCCTCTTTACATTTCCCTTTACTTCATTTTTTTTTTTCCTCTCAAAGAGATTTCATACTCAAACATAGGGCTGGCAATTTTACACCACGAAAACGACACTAAACACGATAATAAGCAGGTAATGGGTTTGGGCTAATCGGGTTCGGGTCTTAATCGGGTCTACCCGTTTAAGACCCGCGAATTTTCGTGTCTGGCGGGTCTACCTGTCCGCGGGTCTACTGTTAGACTGGCTAATTGCTCAAGGTGCAGCGGGTACCCGCTAGGCCCAACGGTACCTAATTAGACATTCTTTCATTTTTTTTTTAAACATAAAAAGTAAAAAAATCTAAACTAAACTAACCTAAGCCTAGTGTAAAATTGGTATTATACATGTATAATTATAATTTAGGAATAAATTTAAAATAGGTCAATTTGGTAGGCTTAATTTATAAATTCCATTATATAATTATTATTAGACAATCATATGATTTAATGATCAATTAATCATGTGATATAATCGTATAAATTTCAATAACAATACATTAATAATTTAATTATGGTTAAAAGTAACACATTGTTGAATCCAATGTTAATTACTTAATTTGATATTATACGAATGACATTATCATTGTACATGAATATTATGCTTAAGTATTTAAATTATCATTAAATCATATGATTAAGTATTAATCTTATACATTTGTATTATTCAATATATATGTATAATTATAATTTATAACGCATATGGACTTATAACATACATTAGAAGTGAGAATGAAGTTTCTAGTTAATTATTGTATTAGTATCAATTTGTATACTTATATCATATTATATATGTATAATTTTTTATTAGATAATCATAAGATTTAATGATCAATTGATCATATAATATAATCATATAAATTCCAATAACAATATATTAATACTTTAATTGTGGTTATAAGTAACACATTGTTGAATCAAATGTTAATTACTTAATTTGATATTATACGAATGTCATTATCATTGTACACAAATACTATAATTAAGTATTGATCTTATATATTTATAATTATATTATTTAATATGCATATAATATAATGTTATTGAATTAAGCATAACCCATATAACATATATTATTTAATTACTATTATATGGATTTAAATATATATAACTATTTTTTGTAATATATTTTGTATATATATACAAGATATTTGAACGAGCTAATAATTTGTTAACAATTAAATTAACAATGTTTTTGGTAAAACCCGATTAGCTTAGCTAAGCAGTTCGTGTCTGGGTATAGCCTAATCGTTTTCCTTTGCTTTCCTAATCTCATGTGGGTACCCATTTTGCCACCTCTCAAACAGGCGCATCGCTTCTCAGGTATTCAACTTTTTCTTCATCTATTGCTCTGAATTTCTTGTGCTCCCATCATTGACGTGGGTTTATGCTCTAGACTGTTTCCCAATTCTTCTGTTTTGTGTTTTATATTTATACATGTCTCATTATAATTTATAATTTTTAATAATTTGTTTATTGTATTTTAAAAGAAACCCTACTTTTTAGTGCTCAAAACATTGCCATTTTAGGCAACTACAAGAATTATTGCATAGAAGCCGGATCCTAATTAATTAACCATTGAAATTATAATGACATCCCACCAACTGCCTTAATTTTATTTTTTTTTTTTTTTATTTTTTGAGAAGTAGTTGAGAAATCTTATTCAAGTCCATAAAGAACATATCAAGAAAGGGGAGAAAGTTCCTCATTCCTAATAATACCTCCAATACATGATGGGATAGAATGCTACCAATATTTATCGATGACATGGTTACAAGCCTCTTTTGCTAAAACATGGGCAGCAGAATTTGCTCCCCTACCAACATGAACGAAGCTTGAAGTAGCTAGGTCACTCCTAAACCGTTTCACATCCTCCACAAGGTGACCATAGTTACTCTCACACGGTTCCTTGGAGTTGACTGCCTTCACAACTATTAAAGCATCTCCTTCAAAAATAACATTTGAAAAACCTAGCTCTTTAGCAAAGATCACAACATGAAGAGTAGCTAGTGCTTCAGCCATTGTCGGGTCAGCAACAATCTTCTGTTTTATACCACTCCCTTAATTTTGATCCTCTTGTGGTTTTCTTATTTTCTCGATGGTTATATTTATTACTACTTAGAGTGCACGTGGTTGATTCCTAGTGTAATGTATTTTTATTATATTTAATTTTGAAAATACAATATCATATATACAAGGCATTTTAAATAGATTTAATATGTATTTATTGTCTTAAAAAAATGTATTTATTATATAAGCACATATTTAATTTTTTAAGAGAAGTAAACTAAGACCATATTAGAATATTGAGTAGTAAAAATATTTATCAACGTTTTCCACTATGTAAATAGAGTAGTTCAATCATCATGATCTAAACTAAAAGAAAAATGTTATGGGTATTAACTTTTTTACTAACAGATAAGTACTAATATAATGTGGGCTTATTTATTGGTATTTGCAGCATTTTTCTTTATTAATTTTTTTGATCATTTCTAATAAATAAGTTACACATCATGTTAGTACCCACATGTTAGAGCATCTCCACCAGTTTAGCTAAAAGACTAATATTAGCAATATTTAGCTATTATTGCCCTTTTTTAGCTCCAACAGAGTAGCTTGACATTAGCTATAATAGCTATATTGCTACAGTAAATAGCAATTTGGAGCTATTCCTATGGCACACTATATATATATATATATATATATATATATATATATATATATATTTGGCTTGTATACTATAATTAAAATTACAGCATACATACTGTTATAAATTGAATGGTAAGGATTTCAATGAAGTAATTGAAGAGTTTTTGAAGGGTGATGATCTATTATATTAAATACCAATAAATAGATGAAGTGATAGATGAAAGGAAAAAAATTAAAAAATTGATATTTAGTTATTACACATCTAAATCATTCAATTACTTTAATGAAATCTTACCATTCAATTTTTTAACAGCATATAAGCCAGATCCTATATATATATATATAAAATTTATTTTTCTTTGGTTTATTGTTTTTTTTTTTTTTTGGAAAAATATAAAATGGCCCCCAAACTATCAGCATTTGTAATTTAACCTTATAATTTTAATTGGTATAAAATAGCCACCTAAACTACCAATCCCTTATAAAATGACCACCTCCGTTAAATAAAACCATTAAAATTGATGAAAAACTCAAAATGATGTCATTTTAGGATGCAGAGTTACTAAAATACCCTTGTTAGAATTTATAAAATAAAATAAAATAAAATAAAACCCATAAAACAACTCTGTTTTGGATTTCCATCAAAAATATCCTTCTCCCCAACCCCACCCCCCCGTGTTCTTTCCTGCATCCCTTCTTCTGCCCAGGGACAAGTTTCTTCTTTAGGGTTTGAATCCCAGCAAAATCTCCCACCAATCCCAGCAACGACCATGCCCAGTTTCAGCAGGATCGACGCCATCGCGTCCTGGGGTAGCTCCATCCAGTTGCGGAACTTGCTTGTGGAGTTAGGAGGAGGGTCCATCGTGAAATTTTCTTGAAAAGGCTGGGATTTTTCGAGAAATAAAGTCTTGGGATTTGACAGTTTGTGTTGTGTGTGTGTGTGGGGAGAGGTGTTGTTAATTGAATTAAAAGATGAATTGTTGTTTCATTTCCTCCTTGTGAATTGTAAAAGGTTTGCTTATTTACTATTCCACTTCCCCAAAATAAACATAATGATCTACAATTAACGTGCAAATCTTAGAGAGGGTGATGATCTGAGTAAATCAATTGTTGTTGTGATTCTTAGAATTATGCGATGGAGATGTGTTCTGCAGTGGGAAAGAACACGGGGGGAAGGTGTTTTTTAGGGAAATCCAAAACGACGCCGTTTTATGGGAATTTTTTTATTTTATTTTTAATTTTAACAAGGGCATTTTAGTAACTTTGTATCCCAAAACGACGTCATTTTGGTGTTTTTCATCCATTTTAACGGTTTCAGCTAACGGAGGGGGTCATTTTATAAGGGGTTGGTAGTTTGGGAGACTACTTTATACCAATTAAAACTTTAGGGGGCTAAATTACTAAATGGCCGGTAGTTTGAGGGGCTATTCTATATTTTTCCCTTTTTTTAAAAAAAAATTCAAGTTTCATTCATGAATCAAGAGCAAAGCTCTTACAATACAGGGCATGTCCTAAAAAAAAAAAAAGTTTTGTATAAAAAAGTGAAAAAAATTTGTTTTGTACTGATTTTTTATTTGAATATTAATAAAAAGTGATTAATATGAAGTATCTATAGCAAAACTACAAAGATACCAACGTCAAACAAGACGTATTACAATTCAGACTCTTAAAATAGATCCACTAACCTATGACTAATTAACTAATGAAATACATATCTATACCAGACAGAACCAACTAATGCATAGATAGCAATTATTCCTTGACACTGGGGGTTGAGAACTCTAGGCCAACACTAATTCCTTGACACTAAGGGCCAAGAACCCCAAGCCAACACTTTTTTCCTTGACACTGAGGGCTGAGAACTCAAGCCAACACTTATTCCTTGACAGCGATCACGTGCAAGCAGATCTCGTACACTGAAGGACGCATTGGAAGCTCGACGCGGTAGGGGCATGAAAAAAAGCCCAGCAGTGGACGGAGAGTGGCGAAACAAGCGCGGAGAAGATCAGTAGAACCGTAAAAACTAAAAAACACTCGAAACAAATAGAGAAAAGAAATACATGGAAATACTAAAGCAAATACAGGGAAACCCAACAAAAACAAAATACAAGGAAAATCAAAAAAAAAAACAAAGAAAACAAAATATAGGGAAACAAATAAAACATAAAACAAAAAGCAGAACGATCAACCGGAGAAGCTCGGGCACAATCTGGCTGGAACACCACTGAGGAAGGTGATGATGGGAGAATGACGTGGTGGGGGCGCGTAGAGGACCTACCTCAGGAGGGTTGCAAAACTCCGAAAGTCGAAGACCCAAACAAGGCACAAAGACCCCTAAAAACAATTGGAAAAATAAAGGAAAGCCAAAAAAAAAAAAAAAACCAAAGAAAGTGGCAAAGGGGAACCCGGTTGGGGATAGATCATCAGGTAAATCGCTAAACCCTAGGGGTGGAGAGACTGCCGTACAAGGAGGAGGCTAGGGAAAAGGAAAAGGAAAGGGAGGGGTACCAAGACTAGGACATCAAGTAAATAACTAGACCCCGGTACGAAAAGGACGTGGGAAGGAGGGATGGCGAGGCCATCCCTCCTCCCCAGGAGTGACGGCAATCTAAAGGGGACTGCCAAAACAAAGAAAACCTACAGTTGGATGAAAAAATTGAATGCAGAAAAAATTTATTTCATGGAAACACACAGATGGAAACAAATCAATTGCAATTGAATTAAAAAATTTAATGCATGGAAACACACAAATGGAAACAAATCAATTACAGTTGGATGAAAAAATTTATTTATGTTATTAATTTTAAGAATTAGTACATGTGAGATAAATGTTCCTCATATGTGTTTATTTTTGTTTTTATGAATGATTTCTATATATCAGTTTGCTTTTCCCTTTTAATTAAGTGTTTGCAATAATATAATAAAAAATGAGAAATAATATTTTAAAGCAAGTAGAGAATAAAATAGAGAATCTATTGAAGTGTGTAGTGAAAAAACAATAGCTAAAGTAAAAAATTGTACTTTTTCACTAAGTACAATACCTAATGCTGCTGGAGATGCTCAATTAAAGAGTTAGTACATTTCTCAGACTAAAATTGATCTTTTATTTCATTTTCTTCCATTTCTCATGTACCAAAAAATAGCAAAAGTTTTCTTTCGCAAAAATCTACGATATTTGGTATCAAGAAGTGAATACATCTTTGTTATTTCTTGTGTAATAATTATTGTAAATATTTATAAGTATATTGATAAAAGAACTACACTTTTTATTTTTGGTTCCCATCACCGATGCTCTCTCCATCGGTATTTTTTTTTCTCTCCTCTGGCCTCAGCAGCAATCACGCCACTTTGATCTGATGCCTCATCTAGTCGTCACTTTTGCTTTGGTCGCCTTGTGGGTTCCAGATCCGATCTTCTCTGAGTTAGATCTACTCCTTTCGGGCTTACCAAGCTAATGACTTGCCTCACCTCCGCCTTCTCTAGCCTCCTCGCCACCTATTGCTAACCTCATCATCGCAACACTGCCACTCGCCAGCGCGTGGCCTATGTGCCAATGTATGAACTTCACTCTCTTATGCGTGCTCCATAAGCGATGGTTGCATCACCTCCATCGATATTGCTATCTACTGATCTTGTGTTTTTATGTATTTTTGTTGAATAAAGATTGTCTTTATCTCTAGATATGCTCTTAGGTGATTTTTTTTAGTTCAAACCTTTGTGTTGTGGATGTAAATAGTTTCTTGGCTTCCAGGTCAAGGAGGATGATTTTCAGCATGAAGTCTCTGTTGTCATGCCTAGTAATATGTGCTATCTATGTATTGGATTGAATCTGCTTGGAGCAGATCTATTGTTACTTGTTACAACTGAAGATTAGTCATGAATAACGGATGCTGATATTATAGATATGTTTTGAATATAAAATTGTTATGTATGTATCTATGACATTGTTACTTTATAGTTTCTGCTATAATTTTCTTAGAGCTTTATGCGTTATGATGTAAGACCTTTATGCTCAAACCTTCATCGATTAATGAGATTGTAATGATTTTTCCTTCAAAATAATAATAATAATGAGAAAAAATTGTAATTAATAAATAAAGGTTCAGTACAAAAGGAGTTCTAATATTTACAAATGATGTTGCTTCATATGAAGCACTTCACTAAGGGTTTGGGCGAGAAGATTCTGAAGATTGATGTGAAGACTCTTAGTATGTTTTTGATAAAAAGTAATCAGTAGGGATCAAAAAATAAAGAAGTTAAACCACAAGGGTAAATAAGGTATTTAACCCTAAATATTAACTTTTATTCACAATAACAAAATATTAATATAAAAAACAACTAAAAAAATTTAACCTAAAAATTAGGTTTAATTAAAGGGTTAAATAATCTTTTTTCCATGTGGTGTAACAACTCTATTTTTTCCCTTGGTGTCTAGTTTTTATTATAGGAGTTACTATATATAAAAACAAATATGGTACCTCTGTTTAAATTTCATCCAAAATTTGATGGAAAGCCACACTAGTACCATTAAAAAATCAACATGTGTTCATATATTAATTAAAAATACAAAATAAAAATTAAAATTAAAATTATAATTATAATTAAAAAAAAAAAAAAAACAGGGTAAAGGGGTGGCTCGATTGGACATCCATTTTTCCCTTAGGGGTGGCTCCAGCCCTGGCCGATCTTAAAGGTGTATTTTGAGGATCCAGTAAAGACTCTTGCTGTCTGATACAGCAGTGAATCTTCGGAGTTAGGAGGAAGTGATTGATTTCAAAGTGGTATTGGCAAGAACATCTTGAGGGGTTGAAAGCAAACCGGAAGCCAAGTTATGGGCAATGAATTCACGGTTTCCAACTGAAGTATTGGTGGATGATCCACGGTCAATATATATATATATATATATATATTACATGTCCACACACAGGAGAGGGAGGAGGGATATTAATTTACTTCATTAGAGTGTGATTAATTTGCATTTATATCGCTAAATCACTCTCAAAAGTACTTTAATATTTCGACATATGAACCAATTTTTTTAAAGATAGACCGATTTTTTAAGGTATAATTTTTTAACTGATTTTTTAAGAGTGAACCGGTTTTTTCTTAAAAAATCGATCATTAATTAATGTCATTAATTGCATTAATTATATTTCAAGAGTTTTCTATATTTAAATTATTTAATAAATCAAATCTCGTTAATGTCCAAATCAAATAAGGAAAAAAATAATATAAATCAAATTATTATGTAATAATACGTTTAGATTCTCAAAAAAAAAAAAAAAGACCTCACGTGTATATATATATACATATATTCTTAAAAAATGGGTTATTAATTAGTGTCATTAATTACGTTAATTATATCTATATATCTATATGATGTCATTAATTATGTTAATTATATTTAATGTAATTAATTATATTTTAATATAATTCATATGTCATTTGAGAAAAAAAAAAAAAAAACAAGAAATGCTCTCTCTAAGAGGAGGGAAGATCTAGATCTTCCCTCCTCTCATTTCACGATAATAGTGCTCAGTGTCTTATTTGTAAGCTCTACCAGCAGGGACGGAACCAGAGTTTGAAATGGGGGGGGATCAGCCTTCTTCTTTTTCTATTGTGGGGGGACCAATATAGATTTTTTTTTTTCCCCAGCTTTTTTTTTTTTTTTTTTTTTCATTTTCAGGATTGGGGGGGGACCATGGCTCCCCTCGATCCCCCCCAGGGTCCGTCATTGTCTACCAGTCTCCGTTTTTTGCAAGTTGCTTTAGATATAGTTTGTAAAATCTAGATCCAGATTTAGAGTCTTCAACATTAGATTTGATTATCTTCTTCAGCCAAGGCGTGTCTTTTGAAGGTCTACGATATTGTGCTCCTCCGCTACTGCTTATAAGTTTTTTGTTTTTTATTTTATGATCCTAGCCATTGGGCTGAAGACGTGAATAATGCTTCTAGCTTTCAGTTGAGAGGGGAATGGTTTGGGTGTGGGTGTTTCACTCATGCCTGAAAAATGGCTTCCTGTGCCCTTGGAAGAAGTCTGCGTAAGCAGATCTATTCTATAAATTGAAAATCGGGCTGGGATAGCATATGTTTAACGTCATAGATTGGTTTTTCATTGTAAGATCCATATGTTTTCGACTTTTATGACATATAATCTTTTATTTTCGGCTATGATCTTGCAAAATTGTATGTTCTTTGATAGTAAGAGCTTTTATACTCTTAACTACTATTAATGAAATCAGATTAATTTTCCCTAAATATAATTCATATGTCATTAGTTGTATTAATTATATTATAATCTTCAAAAAAAAAATTATATTATAATCCATGCATTCTTCTTGCTATATTTTTAGGGGTTTGCTAGGGGTTATCCTCGTAGTGTTCTCATACCATTTTCCTAGTCTTAAGTAGAGCATGATTTAAGAAAAAATAAAATTATAATACCATTTTTTGTCAACCGGTTAATTTTTATGAGTTAATAATTAGATTTTAATACTTTAAAACTTGTTTTTTGATTCAAAACTAAAACCTAAGGGTGGAAGGTTAACCCTTTAGGGATGGTAGGTTAACCCTTTAGGGATAGTATCACCCAAAATGGATTTGATCATCTTAAATTTGGTGCTAATGCCACAATTTTAATGCTAATGCCTCACAAATTTGGTGTTAATACCTCAAATTTGGTGCTAATGTCTAAAAAAACCGGTGGTGGAGACCATTACAATTTTATTTTTTCTTAAATCAAGTTTACGTAGACCTATAACGCCAAAATAACTCTGATTTAACTCCTAAGAATCCATATTTTTATACTATTTATTTTAAATCATATATACTTATAGGAAAAATATTTATTTATTTATATTTAAATATATAAGATATATTTTTCTATGTCATTTTAACTTATAATGAAAAATAATGTTTAATTTTAAAATTAAATTATAATAAAGAATCTCATGCATTGCACAGGTTATAAGCTCGTATAATATAATGATAGAAATTGATTATATGATTGGGTACAATATTTAAAACAATTTTCTCTATTACCCCCGCCTGGCACCTATATCTGTTTAGTCTTTAACAAAGTGATATTCTGAATCTCATCTAAAAAAAATCACGCGGACTTCTTCTATTGGGTATAGACGAGCCAATCTATAATGCAAAGATGAAAGTGGTCCACAAGAAGTTTATTAAACCAAAGTGGTGGAGAGGAGACTGCCAACTAGGAAAGATATTCATATGAAAATCTTGCACTTCATTTTCACCAATGGGAGAACGAGATAAAGATATCATTAAGATAAGAACCCCCACCAGCTCTATTACTATAAATATGTATATATCTACACAGCTAACATCATACAAACTCTCCAGTCCCTCCCCCCCTCATATTTCTTAGATACTCCTCTCTTTCCAAAGCAATGGCTGCTTCAACAATGGCCCTCTCCTCCCCTTCTCTAGCTGGCCAAGCCGTCAAGCTCACACCCTCATCCTCTAGCCTCCTTGGTGAGGGCAGAGTGAGCATGAGAAAAACCGGGGGCAGGCCCAGGCCCGTCTCATCTGGAAGCCCTTGGTATGGGCCGGACCGTGTCAAGTACTTGGGCCCTTTCTCCGGTGAGCCCCCATCCTACCTCACAGGAGAATTCCCTGGTGATTACGGATGGGACACTGCTGGGCTGTCCGCCGACCCAGAGACGTTCGCTAAGAACCGTGAGCTCGAGGTGATCCATTCACGATGGGCCATGCTTGGAGCTCTCGGTTGCGTTTTCCCTGAGCTCTTGTCCCGTAACGGGGTCAAGTTCGGTGAAGCTGTTTGGTTCAAGGCCGGGGCCCAGATATTTAGCGAAGGTGGGCTTGACTACTTGGGAAATCCAAGCTTAGTCCATGCTCAAAGCATTTTGGCTATTTGGGCCACACAAGTGATCTTAATGGGCGCAGTCGAGGGCTACCGTATTGCCGGTGGGCCGCTTGGTGAGGTGACCGACCCAATATACCCAGGAGGAAGCTTTGACCCATTGGGCCTTGCTGATGATCCAGAGGCTTTTGCTGAGCTCAAGGTGAAGGAGCTTAAGAATGGGAGACTAGCCATGTTTTCCATGTTTGGGTTCTTTGTTCAGGCTATTGTGACTGGAAAGGGACCATTGGAGAACCTGGCTGACCACTTGGCTGACCCTGTTAACAACAATGCTTGGGCATATGCCACCAACTTTGTCCCTGGGAAGTGAGAGAAGAAGCTCGATCTTGGACTTAAAGTTCTATGTGAACTTAGTAGATTTCTAGTGATGTAACTCAATGGAGAATTTATGTACATTTTGTGAACTTGGGTTTTAAAAGTGCACTATTTTCTTTTCCTTTGAGTGTTGAATTTAATCAAACGTCTTCAATGCTGTGCTAAACCTTATGTAAATATATATGTGTCACCTAACCTATGCCAATTTTGGCGGACTCCGCTCCATCCCGATGAATTCACACTCACATCCAAAAAGAGGAAAAAACAGAGTCTTTGTCTAAAGAAATGCCTTGAGATGGGTCACACACCCGGCATACATGTTTTGGTCGTGTGTGTCCCTCCCTTGCATACTTGTGTGTTTAAAATCAAATGAGTATTGTTATATATCATATTTTTTATTTTATAACTATTTCACAATATTGACTTAATAATTTCAATCAACCGTTAAATTATTATTATTCAAACTATTAGTGATTCAAATGTTGATTAAAATTGTCATGTGAGTATTATAGGATAGCTGTGTTACAAAAATGTGTTTTTTACTCTGTATTGAACCAAGATCTAACAATCAAGTACCTTGCAATGAATGTCCATATTTTTCATGGATAAAATCTTGTATCACTCGTGAATAGTCCGAAGTAAAAGATCAGCTGAACAAAATTTAGTTGGAAATTTAACACTAAATTTGGTCTTCATGACCACATGCAAATTAGCACACAATAAAATTATCGTGGGATGAATGGAGATTATATATCTATAAAATTTATTAATGGGAAATATTACCATGTGATGAATGGAGATAAGATTATACATGTATTAACTTTATTAATGGGCAATATGGCCAAAGTCTTTTTTTAAAATAAAAAAGCAAATAGGGAAAGAGTTACGGGGAAATATGGCCAAAGTCTTGTATGTTAAAAAGTATGGTTCTTAAAAATAAAAAAAAAAATAAAAAAGTTCTAGAAATCTCTAACTTATTGTACTACGTGGCGAAGTCTTTCACATTATTTATGAGAGTAGTTTAAAGGTATTTATAAAAAATAAAAATAGTAGTTTTAAGGAGTGTTAAAAGATAGTGACTATTTAATGGTTATGATTTAAAGTTATTACATCTAAAGGTATATATATAATGTCACATATTTAAAAAAATTTAAAAGACGTGTCGATATTAACATTATGTATATAAATGCATCAATTTAAATCATGATCGGTACTAACATTGGGCTTAACAAATATTTAGTAAAAAACACATTTTTTTCTATTTTAATTACCCACTTTTTAAAAGTATTTATTTCAGGCTTTTTAGTTATGAAACATGATTGTCTCCAATTTATTTGAACTGGATAATATCCAGTTAGTTATATTGAAGGGATAATTTTGTCTTTTTACTTTTTGAAGTGATAAAAATATTACTCAAATATAATTAATTGGATATTATCCAATTAAATGAAATAGAGAGAATTCTAATTATTTAGCTATCCACTTTCAATTTTCCATTTAAAACATTATTTCTTTATTTATTTTTCTTATTCCCAAGGAAGAGAGAGAACAAGGAATAATGTTACAAGGCTTTTTAGAGTTATCCCAAATGTGATGTGACTTTAAAATTATCATTAAATTTAAAATGTGATTTATTGATTTTGCATCAATTTCATATGTTTTGTTAGTATGAACAATTTGTAATTTCTTCTTCTATAGCGTATGATTTTTTGGGTTTGACTATCCTAAAGTGTTTATCCTTTTGAAAAATTCTTCAAAAATTTTTATTTTGTCACCAAAATATATGTTTAAATCGAAGATACCTCCTTATATGCATGATGATACACTATTTGACTAAACACTTGGTATAACAATCTAAGTGGGAAATTGTGATAAATCTTGTAAAAAAAAAAAAAGCAGTTTTGTTCTTTAAATAATAAAGTAGTTTTGTGCTTTAAATAATTTTGTCCCATGTGGAATGACCACAAAACTTTTTATATGTATTTAAAGTGTCACACATCCTATCATTATCAAATAATCATTAGATAATCTATTGACATGTGGCACTAGAACATGCAAACGCACGCTTGACACGTGGTGCAATTAGGAGTGTTGTTGGCACTGTTGAACGTGTGCCACATGTGTGTGTGATGTACGAGAACAAGATTTTACGTTGACTATTTATTTTATTTTATTAAAATAAAATGAGATGCACTGGATCATAACCTGTGGAAGTTCTTTCTAATACCGAGATAATTGATTTTTAAATAGAACCATTTTTTTAAAGGCTATGGATTGGCGTCCACATTAAGAGTATGGAGATGTACTTTATATATTATACTTCACCTTCAATGACAACAATTAAAGCCGTGATGGTAATGATCCCATCGAACTCGCGATTAAGCGCCCTTTGGAGCAATTAATTAGGATGGGTGACCTCGGAAGTCTGGTTCGAGTAAAAGCAGACAATATTGTGTGTCATTTGGGGTGGGATGTTACAAATGGTATCGAGCCATTGCCCACGAGAAGTGAGGGAACGTGCACAAGCCCATGAAGGCGCAATGAGACGCTGGGTCCTAAGAGGTGATTATGACGTCCCACATTGCCAGGTATGGAGATGTCTTATATGTATACTTCCACCTTCAATGACAACAACGTGTTTTAAAGTCGTGATGGTAATGATCCCATCATATTCATGATTAGCGTCCTGCTGAGCGATACCGAGATATAGGTGACCTCTGGGAAGTCTTCGAGGTAACCAAAAGCGACAATTGTGTGTCATTTGGGGTGGGATGTTACAATGGATTAAAAGGAGCAATCTAAAAAGTCATGTTCTTTCTCAAAATTATACTTCTCTTAGAAAGGTCCCAATTCAAATCAAGGCTCACGACTTGTCCATTGAACTCTTCTTTTAAATTAAGGGCCTAAAATATATGCAATTAATTAGTTATTTTTTGTCAAATACACAATTTTGTAAGAAGAAAATTTAGAATTTCTATACTGTGTTAATGACTTTGTTGTATTTTAGAGGTAAAATGCTTGTAACTTGGCAATAGGGTTGTAAATGAGCCGACACACTCGACAATTCATTCGATACTCACTCGACTAAGTTCAACCTAAACTCGAGCTTGACATTATACAAGCTCGCTCGTTACTATTGAAACTCGCTCGATTAGCTAGTGGCACATACCCGGCTCGCTCGATTAAGCTCAATGGGAGCTCGTGAGTTCGACTCATTTAAGTCGAGCTCGTTTGATTTGCCTGGCTCGTTAGCTTAGCTAATTAGCTTGTTCATAGATCTTTTATATATATATTACAAAAAAGAGTTATATAAATTTGTATATTTGTAATTAAGTAATATATATTATATATGTTATTTAATATTTATATGTGTATGTAGTAATTAACATACTAACTAGTTAGTTAGCTCGTTCATATATCTTGTATATATATTACTAAAATTAGTTATATTAATTTATACTATAAATAAATATCTAGAAGTTATTTTAAAATTCAATCTTGAACTTTGCTCAAATCATACATTAAAGAATTTAAAAGCTTAGCTCGAGCTCGAGTTGAGCCCAGCTCAGCTCGTATAGCATTCTCAACGAGCTCGAGTTTGAGTTAGAGCTCACCCAAATTTTAAATGAGCTGAGCTTGAACGCGCATTTTATATCTCAATTTGAATAAGCATCTTCATAAATGAGTCAGTCTTGAAATTTTAAAACTCAACTCGGCTCGGTTCGATTACAACCCTACTTGGCAACATACTCTTTCGAGTAGGGCAATTATCACCTTAAAATAATGTCTTAAATGCAACCCGTCCTACTTATAGGGTTAGATCAATGGGACTGAACTATATCATTAGCCGTCTTTGTCTCTTAGCCTTCTCTCAAAGTTCCATTTAATTTCTTATCGCTGTTTTCCTTCTCAATTTTCTCAACACAATATCATTAATTGCACAACCATAGAAGAGGAAAAACCCTAAAAATGAGAATGGAAGATTGTCTATGTAACACCCCGATTTTCAAAGTCTTATTTTGGAGATATTTATTTGATGATATTAGATAGTGATATTTATTCATGAGGAATTTATTAGATATTCTAGGAATGAATATTAGTTTGAGGCTATTATAAAAATATGTTGATATATATTTGAGATTATATCTTGATTATTTTTATTGGGTGATTTAAGAGATATGATATTTGATGATTGATTAATTGAGGATATTATATTTGATGAATGATTATTTGAGGATATTATATTTGATGATTGATTATATTAATAAGGTGATTGATTTAAGAGGAATTTGTTGGATTAAGGTTACTATTGGAAGTTTGAAGATTTTATTACATTTGTTTTTATTAAATTAAAATCCAACCCACTTCCTATTTTTTTCTCTTTTAATCCTCATCCTCTCACACATGTGAAATCTCCCTACTCACTTTAAATATTTGTTATCTTTATTTTCCTTTATATTCATATAGAAAGATTGAGATGAAATCAGAGAAAGGAGATTGAGAGAGAAGGTGAAAAGAGAGTTTGAGAGAGAGAGACGAATGGGTTTCAACAAGTAATTACCTTTGATGATTCATTTATACAATTCACTGTAAGTATTCTTACTTACTAAGAATGATATTGATATTCAATAATACAGATCTTTGTTGTTTTATAAACTGTCTGGCCTTTAATATAAATGCTTTAACAATGATTTATATTATTGGGAATTAATTGACTCACTATTTTACAGTTTTTGTAGTGCTTGCAGAAATGAAAAGTCAAGGTAATTATGCTATTGTGATTAAAGATTTATATTGGAGATGCATAGAGATTTTAAGTTGGTGAAGTTTGTCTTGAGTTTAGATAATCGGATAGATTTGTATAAAGGCCTTGTTTGGCATATTTGTGGGTATTTTGTATAAAGAAAAATATTTTAACGGTATTATTTCATATTGATAATTCCAGTTTTTCCGTTGTATGAGATTATTTCAAGCGTAACACTTGATTTTATTTACAAAGAAAAGAAGAAAATATCATGATGTTACAGTCTAGTTGCTAAAAGATTTCCTTATGATGTTTGTATGGTTGTACCTAGGGTAGGGCATGACGAGGGGAGTTTAGTGAGGTTAGAAAATTCACATAACAACATTAATACTACATTGATACATGTAATTCCCTCATTTATTTATTTATTAATTTACAGGGAATTTACAAAATGGCCCTTCAACCTTCGATCACAAATCGTTGGTCCATGTAACTTGAAAAAACCTCATTAGCTACACTAATTACATCTTCATTTACCATTATCTACTTTATAATGGAGGAAAAAAATCTCAACACCAATATATAGTACAACAAAAGGTAATATTATAAAACAGGAAAACTTCACAAAACTTATATCAACTTCCACTCGTTTTGATACTATATCCCTAAGTCTAAAAAGTCTCAATTAAGGGTATCGAGCTTTAAATTTCTTTTAATTACTTTATTCCGTTATAATTTTTCATTAAATCTTATCAAAATTTTCAAAATACTTAGACTTTTATTTATACAAAAAATAAAAAATTGTAAATATATATTTTCAATAAAAAAAAAGTAAATGCCTAAATTTGTACGATTTTTTTTAAATTTTTTTTTATAATAAGAAATTAAGGTATTTTGAAAATTTTGACAAGATAAGATTTAACAAAAAATTCTTACGGAATGTACTAATTCAAAGTACAATACCCTTAATTGAGAGTTTTAAACTTCGTGGAGAATAATTTCAAAACATATGAAAGTTTATAGGGGGTTTTCTAAAAATTCTCCTATAAAAAATGAATAATATTTAGTAAACTATTATATAACTGTCATAAAATTCGTTAATGTGACGGTAACAATTATTATTTTTTTAAAAGAAAGGCACTAATTTTACAAGGTTTTCTTCCACTTCCAAGGTTTTTTGTACTTACATTCGTTTTATTGAAATGTCTACACCAACATACATAGTAGTGAATAAGAAAAGACGAAAGAAATGAGAAAGAACCTGATTCTTGCTTTGTTGATATGTGTGCTCGTATGACATATCATATCCATTTATTTCTTCAAAAAGGTATCTACACATTTTGTCTCTCATTTCCCTTTACCAACTTATCCTTATACCACCACAACCACAAGCTAGGGAAGCACAAAAACATTCCTCCCAATATTGAATCAACATTCTTTTAATATTTTGAGAAAATTACAGTTTATCCTTTCAAAGTTGACAATGTTTTTTAATTCGAATACCAAAGTTTTAATTTTTACAATCCACCCCCTAAAGTTCCAAATTATTTTAATTTAATCAATTATATCTAAAACTTTTCATATTGCTCCTAATTTTTTAATTTTTATTTTTTATAAAAAAATTTTAAAAAAATTCGAGGTGGCTTGGCCATCAATTTTTGTACTCCCAAATTTGTTTTTTTTTTTAATTTATAAAATATAAAAATAAAAAATAGGGGCAATATGAGAATTTTTGGATAATATTGGTCGAATTGAAAAAAAAATTGAATAAGAAATTGTAAAAATTGAAACTTTGGTATTCGAATTCAAAAACATTGTCAACTTTGAGGGTGTAAAATGTAATTTTTCATAATATTTTTTACTTTATAAACTTTTATTTAAAAGAGGTGAAAGAAAAGGAAGTGATAGAGAGATAAGATTGGCTGCCTAGCTACTCCCAAACACTCTCAATTAAGAGTATCAAAATTTTAATTTATTTCAATTACCCCCATTTTTTTAAAAATAATTTTTGGTTATATCTTATCAAAATATTCATATTTTTTCTATTACAAAAAAAAAAGGTAAAGATTTGGGCATTTATTTTTATTTTTGTAAGAAAATATCTTTGCAATTTTTTATAAATATATAAAAAAAACAAGAGTATTTTGAGCATTTTGACATAAATTAATAAAAAATTCGAATAGAATGGAGTAATTAAAAGAAACTGAAAAGTTTGATACCTTTAATTAAAATGTTTTCCTAATTTATATATATATATATTGAATAAGACCACTGAAAACAAGTCACGTAAATTGATAATGTAAAATAAACACTTATAGAAGAAGCTGAAGAACGTGATTTAGAATGATCGGATGTTTAGGATTGATCGCCTGGGGAGAAGGTGGAACTACCCCGATGGCTTACCGTGATTATGTTTTTTAAAAAAGGAAATCCCATAACTCCTTTAAAAACAAACTTTTACCCCTAATTTGTTTTATTTTATTTTTTATTTCCAAAAATTATAGTTTGGGCCTTCCATCCAAGTGGGGCCCATGACATGTACATGAGTGGGCTTCTTTTCAATCACACTAAACATATCGTTAAACTTTAAATTAGTGTAAATGAAAGAGGAGATTGAAAAGAAATTGGTTGGGAGAATACTTTAATCAAAAGTTATGCTTCAAATCAAAGCTTTTTTATTTTTTATTTTTTATTTTTTTTTTTCCTCTCTCCATTGGAGGCTTTTTCTGCCTCCAAGACATGATGATATTCAAGAAAGGCACAACTGTTTTCTGAAAATTATTAATTTAATATTACAGGTTCAGAAGGTCGGGTTTTGTCAAGTTCTATTGGCCAAAATACCCCTTGTAACCGTTGAACTAAACGAATTTGTCGTATATATTTTTTGTTAAAAAAAATATTTTTAATTTTGATAAAAAAGAAGTCAGAAAATAAAAAAAATTATAACAAACCCAAGCCATTTTTCCATACAATTATTAATTATATTTTCCGAGTGAACTTAATTTCGACTTTAATATTAAATTCATCTATCTCTTTCTTTTTCTCTCTCATGATTCTCATTAAAGAAAATAATTAAAAAGATTCGTATTTATGAAAGCATAAACTGTACAATCCCATCAGTTGTTATTTTTTTTACTTACACAATAATGCTACTTTGTTAATAATGGAATTGGTATATCAATCCTTAGAGAGTATTTAGCCTTTAGAAAAGGATTTTTTATATTATTAGTAGAATTTAGATATAGAAATACATATATGTTATTTCATGTTATTATTCACTGTGGCCTATTAAATCACGCTTCATCAAGTTGAGTTTTCTGCTCCTAGGATTGAGAAATATGAATCATCTATGTAAGAACTTTATACTTGTAATCCTTCATCAATTAATGAAATTAGAATGATTTCTTCTTTTAAAGAAATAGTTTGTATGTAATAAATAAATATATATATTGGATTAGTTACTGTAATAAAAATTGCAATAATGTGCTAGAGCATTTGTTAATGGTTCATATTTAATTTCAAATTCAACACAGAGGCAAGAGAGATTTCGGTTATGTTATAAAGAAAGTTGATCATATTATCCTCGAACTTTACTAAAAATTGAATTTAGCACAGACAAATAGGGGCGGAATTTGGTGTAAGGGTTGGACAATAGCCCCCAAAGTTTTAAAATTTTAAAATTGTATCATATTTACCTCATAAAATTATTAGTTTTTCCTCAAACCCAAATTTCCAATTCCATCCTTCACAAAGCAATGAAGCTATCAATGCCAAATTAATTAAAAAAAAAAAAAACCAAGTTTATACTTTAATTTTAAGGAAACTTTAGAAAATTTTCATGAATTTCCATTCGTTTTAGCATTATTTCTTGAAAGTTTAAAAACTCTCAATTAAGAATATTAAACTTTTGATTTCTTTTCAAAATCTTGTTAAAATACCAATATTTTTTATTATAAATATTGCAAAAATGGTTTTTTTAATAACAAAATAAACAGTTAAATATTTACAATTTTGTATTATATTTTTTTTATAATAAAAAAAGTATGGGTGCTTTGGAATTTTATTCGGGCATTTAATGGAAAATTTTAACCAAATTGATAATTAAAAGAAATTGAAACTTAAACACCCTTAATTGAGGATTTTTGAACTTTAAAAAAGTATTTTCAAAGCGCATAAAAGTTTCTTCTAAATTTTATGAAAATTCAAAGCTACAAAATTTGTTTTTTTTTTTAATTATTTTTTTACAAAATTTCTTTTATTATCGTGGACTGACAGAATATTATGTTCATTTTTTTTTTATGAAAAAGAAATTTAAAAGACTTGAAAGGAATTCCTTTAAGACATAAGGACAGTTTGGTAAAGTAGAGCTTCGTGCAGACTAGATTTGGAGTTCCCTCCTCCAGTTTAGTTGACTCTCTCTCTCTCTCTCTGTTTCCCACTTTTTTCCACTTTACTTTGGCTTGCTTATTGAATATATATTGTTCACCTAGCCCAGCTATAAATGCCACTCGTGTTCCTTTCATTTTTGCTTTCCCTTTACTGTTTCTCTCTCTGGTTTCCTCCATTGCAAACCAAGCTTTCCAGCTTGCTCAGGTCCCTCTCTCCTCCCATCTATAAACTCATATGCAAAACCCACCAACCATTTTACCCACCTCTGCTTTTCTCTCCCAAAACCTCTCTCTCTCTCTCTCTCTCTCTCTTTGCTTTCCCTTCAAAGATTAGATTTTTGTCTGGCCTTCTTCCTCACCATTTTTCTTAATCATTTTCTGAATTCTTTTTGGCCCACCTGAGTCCACAATCCCTTCTTGTAAACCACTCCTCTCCAACTGTATTTTTTGGGGCATCTGGGTTTTTCTAGCTTTGTATTGTTTGAGGTCTACATTGGCCTATCTATGCTTATTGAGTCTCTGTTGGTTCAAAAAGAAGCCTTTCCTTTGCTTCGCTGGGTGCTCAAGGAAGAAGATCAAGGGGGTTAACTTAGATCACCATAAAAGGTAAATGCTTTATCTTTTACAACTCACTTTTTTATTTTTGGCAATACACATTCGCCTTTATCCCCTCTGTTACTTGGATAATAAGTGATACTTCATTTTATTCCTTTTTGATAGATTTGGATTTGTGTTTGATTTTTCGTGAAATGTGCAATTTATGAACTTTCTTTGATTAGTATGGCTTATATGCTAATAGGCTTTTCCTGATTTTTCAAATTTCTGAAATATGACTAAAAATGTGTTTTTGAACTTTAATTCTCATTAAGCTGTCATTGTAGATGTTATCAAACTTCCTTAAATGTTCTTCCCAGATTCTTAGTTTTATTTTCTGGTTGATCATTTTTAAAGTGTGCAAATTAAACCATCTCAAAGAGGAACGTAACCAGGATGTTTATCCACAGGCCGGATATAATTCTAAATTAAAATTCCTACTTAGGGGGAATATTAGGAATATGCGAGCAGTATGGTATTCTTGGTGAATGATATCCTCATATTTTTGTTTGTAAGAAAACATTGGCCGGTATGCGCTTGGTTGCGCGGGACCAAGAATTTTTGACATTAACAAATTCATGTTTTTAATCATCCAAAAGAAAGAAAGAAAAAAAAAACACTGATACAAGAGCTAGGTAGAAAGTAGATATGCGCTTGATCATGATAGTCAAGAGAATTTTATAAAGGCATTTTGATAACATGTTTTTGGTACCCAGGTGGGGGGATGTCTCTTTGGTACGGAAACTAAGCAGATCAAGTCGGTTGTGAGTTTGAGAATTCAAGGGGATCAGATATGTCATCTGAGGGTACTTTGGATACAGAATTATCGAAAAAGATCTTGGGTTTGAAACTATGGGTTTTGATCTGCGTATGTGTTGGTGCATTTATAGTTTTAATTCTGTGTGTCTTATCTGTATGGGTCACATTTCGGAGGAAGTCTAGGAGATCCATTGATAAATTCTCTCTTTCCCAAATACCAAATGTTTCAAAAGATATCAAGGTTGACAAGGTTGGAACTCAGAGTTCTCATGAAAGTTTATTTCTTTCAATCCATGATAAGTCAAGTGATAAAAATTCCGAGAAAACATTAGTTCATATGGCCCCAAGCAAATCGAGCGATCCTGATAGCATCAGTCAGTGCAGCTCAACTTATCATCATGAGAGAGGATTAAGTTCAATGTCATGGGAAGAAGGAAGCTCTGGGACTGCTAGGAAGCAGTCTTCATTGTCGTATGGAGGACCTGTGACAGCCTCTCCTTTAATTGGCTTGCCAGAAATTTCTCATCTTGGGTGGGGCCACTGGTTTACTCTTAGGGATCTAGATTTTGCTACTAATCGATTCTCTGCAGTAAATGTGCTTGGTGAGGGTGGATATGGGGTTGTTTACAGGGGGAGACTGATTAATGGAACTGAGGTGGCTGTGAAGAAACTTCTTAATAACTTGTAAGGATGCTTTAATAACACATTCTCTTAATTTCTAATGCTTTTGTTAAAATTTTCTTCATGATTTTATTGTGACTTGGGTATATAGGGGTCAGGCGGAGAAAGAATTTAGGGTTGAAGTTGAGGCCATAGGCCATGTTCGTCATAAGAATCTTGTTCGACTCCTGGGCTACTGCATTGAAGGAGTTCACAGGTAACATTCCTTTACCTTTTTGATTGAATCATTTAGATTCCTTTACATATTATACTTTCCTGCCAATGCTTCCAAGTTCTGCTCCAATCTTTTTTATCTTTAATAGCTTCAGCTTGTTTAAAAATCCAATATCTATTTCATAGGATGCTGGTGTATGAATATGTGAATAATGGAAACTTAGAACAATGGCTACATGGGGCAATGCACGAACATGGCACCTTTACTTGGGAGGCACGCATGAAGGTGATCCTTGGTACTGCTAAAGCGTAAGTTAATCTTTCAACTAAAAATAGTTTCATATATAACAATTTTGTTTTTCAATTTTGGTGCCAAATAATTCGTCTAACAGATTCAAATACCCATCTTGTAGAGAATTTGACTGGACAAATATATTTTCAGAATAGACAGTTTATTTCTATTCATTTTCTTCCATGACGATTTCATATTTTGGCTTGTTTTGGTCTTTCTTTTGAACCGGCCTTCAAAATTCTGACAATTTTACATCTTCTGATTTCACTCATGACATTATTAATTGTGGAACTTGGAATGTAATAGAAAAATGACTTAACACCTTGGGTTTCAGGCTTGCTTATTTACATGAAGCAATAGAACCAAAAGTTATTCACCGAGATATAAAATCAAGCAACATTCTGATTGATGATGAGTTTAATTCCAAGGTTTCTGATTTTGGATTGGCAAAACTCTTGGATTCTGGAGAAAGTCATATCACGACTAGAGTAATGGGAACATTTGGGTAAGTGTAGAATTTGATTCCTTGTAGTTTTAATCTATAAGCTAATAAAACTTCTTCAGATGGGGCTTAGAAGCTGTCTCTTTTGTGAATTTCAGTTATGTGGCACCAGAATATGCTAATACTGGCTTGTTAAATGAGAAGAGCGACATTTATAGCTTTGGTGTCCTCCTTTTAGAATCAGTAACAGGAAGGGACCCTGTGGACTATGGCCGGCCTGCTAATGAGGTACCCAATTCTTAAAATAATTGTCTGCTACTGAGCATGTAAACTTCAACATCCCTCCAGGTTACAAGCTGATTCTTACTGCTTATCTAAATTATCCACATATTAAAATATGTATCGAAACACAAGGGTTATAGCTCATATGTACTATTTTGTGTGAGATTTCTAATAAACATTTCTTTTTGCTCCTGGAAGGTTAATCTTGTCGAGTGGCTAAAGATGATGGTAGGAACAAGAAGAACTGAGGAAGTTGTGGACCCAAACCTTGAAGTTAAACCCACCACACGTGCTCTAAAACGTGCTCTTTTGGTAGCACTTCGATGTGTTGATCCTGATTCAGATAAAAGACCCAAAATGAGTCAGGTTGTACGTATGCTTGAAGCTGATGAGTATCCACTTCGCGAGGTGCAAATCAGTGCTCTTCCTGGAACGATTTTTAATGTTTGTTTGTTTGTTTGACTATCTTTGTTTGGGTTTTGAACTATTCTTTGAATTTTTAGAAATATGCGCCTTTGTTTCCAGTGTTAGAGCATTAGGGCTTCAAACGAGGTGAGCTAATCAGGCTTCTACTTGTTTGAGCTGAGCTAAGCTTGATTTAAGCTCAAGGTTTCATGTTTAGGTTCAACTTGAGAAATAATTAATGAGTTTGAGCTTGGGTTGAGCTGGGCTTAATTTTGATAAGAGAATTAATTTCAAGCTTGTGTTTCACTTTAAGCTTGATTTCTACATTGATTTGAAGCCTGAAGTCACATATGCATGTTTTAAGTTTAGAAGGACATTCAATTAGCTTTTATGTTCATCCAACAAATGATATTGTTAAATATAATTTTGGTACCCCATACAGTGTGTGTGCGCGCATCTGCGCATGCATATTTCCTCTGTGTTATTGGGCAAATTTTCAAGCCTATACTAAGTTAGCAAGCTTGCTTGCGACCCTAATAACAAACTTTGCATTTGTTTTTAAAATGGTCCAAGCAATCAAGTTTGAACTGGTTATTACATAAACAAGCTAAGGAACGGAGCTGTAAGATGCTATAAAGCTTAAGGGCTTATAGGAGACTGTATTATGCATGTATATCATTACAGTACCTCATCATTTTTCCTCTGTTTCTTCTTTTTTCCCTTAATTTAGTGGTAGGTTTATGTTACATTTCCTATTATGTGGTCAGGATGATTAAAATTTCTGCTGCCATAAATAAAAATTAATGGACAGTAATTTTGCCACTATAGCTTTTTTGATTTTGCTCTCTAAAACAGCTGTTGATGTTTTCTTCACATGTACAAACTTGAACACTAATATTTTAGAGTCCCATACAGTGCATCCATGTATAAGTATTGCAGTTCTGTTCTTGTGTCTAGAGTTTGATTATCTCATCCCTGTTTGTGTAGAGTAACTTTTAGATTTATTGTGGGATTTATATACCATGTTCAGTTCTAGAATAAGAGTACACTTATGCTTGGCTTGCATTGTTTTTCCAGTCTGTCCTCCCTGAACATTTCTCAGTTTAATTACAATTTTCTCTGAATTTATGCCTAATGTAAAATTTCTGTTGACAACGGATTTTTAAATTGTGTTTTGTCACTATGCTCATCAGAGTACGGGAGTTAATGAGAAACTCATATTTGGCTTTTACAATTCGTTTCAGGATCGAAGGAGTGGAAGGAGCCGTACAGCCAGCTTGGAAATCGACTCCACGAAGGAATTTTCTGGTCCAGCTGACTCTGAAAACAAGGCAGGGGATAAAGAGAGCCATGCGTCTGAGATCCATGGATAGGACTGAAACATTTTTATCTGGGTGAATTATTGCATTCTCACAGCCAGACTTAAACCTTTCAGTAACTCATCAAATACTACTCTGATCTCAAAGTTTGTTTTCTGGAAAAAGCTTTTAGTTTTATTGTAGGAATTGAATTGGAGATGGCCCTGAAAGATCATGAAGGCTTGGCTGTGGGGCTATTCAAGCATTGAGAGAGCCTTCAGCCCTATAAACATGTCTAATGTGTGTGTGTGAGAGAGAGAGATTTAGAGAGAGAGAGAGAGAGAGAGAAGCTCTTGTTGTACAGTCGTGTATCAGACTGGTGAGCTGTCTGTTCAATACATGATTGTAATATTTTCTTTTCATTACTACTATTGAATGATTCTTACTTGTTTTCTGCTTTACTTTTGCTTTTCATTTTTATTTATAATTATAATTTCGTATAACCCTTTAAAGCATTGAATCATTGATCATGTCCTTTTCTTCTTTATACAGTGATGTTTTTGCTCTTTGTTGCAGCAGAATGATGCTTGTACCATTGTGTTTCTTTTTCACTTTCCCTTTCATTCCTTTGATCAGATTCCAATCAAACCATTTATCTCTCTGCACTTGTCTTTCTGCTTGTTGATTCTGTTTGTTCCAAACCCTAGTCATAGTTCAGATCAACCATACTTGAAATATTTATAGAGTAATAATATATGTAAGATTTTTATTCCCTTTTATCCATCTGTCAAAAGTCGATTTAACTTTTAAAATTATCTAAAAATTTAGTAGTGATTTTTCTCAAATCCAGTTGTGATTTTGAAAGTTGCATCACCTTTAGGGGATAAAAGTCCTAGATATAGCATTACTCAAATATATATATATATATAATGCATGTGTATGTGGGTCTAATGAAGGTCCATTGGGCTCACAGGGTATATAATAAAGAGTATTTTCATCCCTTGTACCCTCAATTAGGATACGGATATTCAATAAGTTTGTTGTTCAGATTGTTAGCAATTTATGCAGCAAATATAAGAATTTATATAGAATTTATCTGCTTGAGCAAGGGTCGGACTGTCTATACCTGTTTGGTAAGGTGGATTTTATAATGACTCATATTTACTGCTCAAAAAATTGACAATCTGAACGACAGAACTGCATCTACCAACTTAAATATATTGTCAGGTTCAACTCCTTGTTCTCCTATTTAATTGCATGAAGATAAGATCTAAAATTCCTGACAGGTGCAATATGAAGCAGTTGGTGAATGTTGGTCACCAAGATTTCATGAACACTTAAATGAGACAACACAACCCTCCCAAGTCCCATGTAATGCTCTGAAAACGGCATGGAGGCAGATAATCTTCCAAAGCAACCCAAGCTGATGGCCCAAGTTCATAATTCCTGGTCAATTTAAAAAGTAGTTTGGTGGAAGGATGCTTCGGCATTTTTGAGGCAATCGAGTCAAATGCTTCATTATGTTCATAAGGAGATAGACTCCATTATTCATGCACCTATTTTTGGCTCCTTGTGTCAATTTTTTCTTTGATTTCACACTTTTTTTCCAAAGACACGGCATGGCTCTTGAAAATGCCAAGTCTCTATTCGTAAGGTGATAGTGGTCCTGCTTTTGACTTTTTAGGCTCTGTACACCAACGGTCGGATTTTGAATTTTCTGCTCAGACATTTTTGTGTTTGACTTTATACGTCCTTTTTTTTAAAAAAAAAAATATTTATTTTAAGGAAAAAATATAAAAAATTCCTTAAACTATTAGCCGTTTACAATATAATCCCATAATGTTCAAAAAGTAATAAAATAGCCCCCAAACTACTAAAAGGCCACTTATTTTTTTTTATATTCCTATAATGCCCCTATTATTTTAACAAATAAAATAATAAAATAATTGTAAAAAAAACTAAACAATTTTTAAAAAAGACAAAAAAACAAATGGGCTAATAAATACAAAAAATATATATTTTTTGGAATAAATAAATATTCACCCATTGATTTTTTTTTTGTTGGTTTTTTTTTTTTACAATTATTTTATTATTTTATTTGTTAAAAGAATAGAGGTATTATAGGAATATAAAAAAATAAGTGGCATTTTTGTTACATTTTGGTAATTTGGGGGGCTACTTTATTACTTTTTGAATATTGGGGGACTATATTGTAAACGGCTGATAGTTTAGGGGGTGTTTTTTTTATATATTTTTTCCTTATTTTAATTACAATTTACAGCACCTTTATGTTCCAATTGCAATTCAATAAAATTTGCTTGTTTATTAATAGGGATAACTTTACTTAGTACTCTTGAACTACCACCTATTTTGACAAGATCTTCCAAATTTTAAAAACTCTCAATTTCACCCATTGAACTTTCAATTTGATGCAATTGATCATTTCTTCAATTTTCGCCGTTAAACATTAACCGAAGCCACTGAAAATACCAAATTACACTTCAATTTTTGTTTTTGCTTTGGGAAAAATATAATTTAGCTCCCCAAACTATCAATCATTTTCATTTTAACCCCATAATGTTCAAAAAGGGATAAAGTAACCTCCAAACTACTAAACAATTGCAATTTGGCCACTCTGTTAGTCATTACCGTAAAATTGGATGGAAAATTCAATACTATGTCGTTTTAGCAATGTTAAGTTATTAAAATGCCTTTTTGAAAAAAAAAATCATGTTAAAAAAAATTAGGTTATCAGAAAATAAAAAGGAAAAATATAATTTAGCCCCCCAAACTACCAGTCATTTTCATTTTAGCCCTCTAATGTTTAAAAAGTGATAAAGTAGCCCCAAAACTACTAACAGTTACAAAAGGGTAATTTAGTAACTTAACTTTGCCAAAATAACGTAATATTGAATTTTCCATCCAATTTGATGGTAATGACTAACAGAGTGGCCAAATTACAACTTTTTGATAGTTTAAGGGACTACTTTATCACTTTTTAAATATTAGGGGGTTAAAATGAAAATGATTGATAGTTTAAGGGGCTAAATTATATTTTTCCCTTTTGTTTTTGTTTTTGGGGAAAAATATAAAAATGCCCCCCAAAACTACTAGTTGTTTACAATATAACCCCCCAATGTCCAAAAGTAATAAAGTAGCCCCCCAAACTACCAAAATGTAACAAAAATGCAACTTATTTTTTTATATTCCTATAATACCCCTATTCTTTTAACAAATAAAATAATAAAATAATTGAAAGAAAAACTAAATAATTTTAAAAAATAAAAAAAAAACCAATGGGCTAATAAATACAAAAAAAAAAAAAAAAATTGGAATGAATGAATATTTGCCTATTGATTTTTATTTTTTGTTGGGTTTTTATTTTTTACAATTATTTTATTATTTTATTTGTTAAAAGAGTTAGGATATTATAGGAATATAAAAAAATAAGTGACCTTTTTGTTACATTTTGGTAGTTTGGAAGTCTACTTTATTACTTTTTGAACATTGGTGGGCTATATTATAAATGACTGATAGTTTGGGAGGCTTTTTATTTATTTATTTTTTATTTTTTCCTTGTTTTTGTGTTTTTGTGTGTGTGTGTGTGTGTGTTTTTTAATTTGAAATTAAGGGTAAATTTGAAATTTTATAAAAGTTTCAGGGGTATAAAGATTATTTTATTACTTTTAACATCCAAAGACTGACGGAGGGAGGTAGATTGCATCAAATTGAAAGTTGAGAGGGTGAAATTAAGAGGTTTTAAAATTTGGAAAAGTCATCTCAAATTACGTGATAGTTCCTTTGTGAAGTTTCTCTTTATTGATATTTTTTCTCATTGGTATTGGAACTCTAAACTTGGGTTCGGTCTCCTCTCCATGCCAATTATTATTATTAGTATGGAATTTATATTAGAGAGACTTGGGTTAGCAGTCCAAAACTTTTAAATCCTCAAGGTATTTTTTTTTTTTTGGGACAATTTACTCTTGGGGTATATCGAAAACTACAATAAAATCTAGCTATCTAATTTTGCTAACTGCCATTATCTTACTTGAAACATACCGTTTTTTACTCATTAAAATATTAATTTTTTTTTTAAAAAAAATTTAATTTAAAAAATTAAATCTATTAAAAAAAAAAAAAAAAAACAAGGGTGGCCAAACCACCCCATAAGGGGTGGTTGGCCACCCCTTGGGCCATGGGGGTGGCTCCTTAGGGCCAAACCCTCAAAAACATTTTTGAGGGTTTGGCCCTAAGCCACCCCTTTTTTTATTTTTATTTTTTTTAACAGGGGTGGCTCGGCCACCCCCTATGGGGTGGTTTGGCCACCCCTGTATTTTTTTATAGATTTAATTTTTAAAATTAATATTTTAATGGGTAAAAAATAATGCGTTTCAAGTAAGGTAACGACAGTTAACAAAATTGGATGATTGGATTTTATTGTAGTTTTCGATATACCCAAGGAGTAAATTGTCAAAAAAAAAAAATTTAAGGATTTGAAAATTTTGGATTGCTGACCCAAGCCTCTCTAATATAAATTTCTTTATTATTATTATTATTATTATTATTATTTTGACATGTCCACATAAGGGAAGGAGGATGAATGATTTAAACTAGTGACCTCCGCTTTATTAGACATAGTTCACAATTGATTAAGGTATACCTTGGAGACATGCAAATTACTTTTATTTAAGTGGAGGATTGGAACAAATCCACCATATTAGAGCTCTCATTCATTTGAATAATGAGATTGTACAAAGAAAATCAGGCTGAACAACGGATTTCTACATTAATTAAATATATTTTTTACTATGGTGTAGGTCCTTTCCTTCTATTATCCCTTTATAATTAAGGGAGAGGCTTGTCACTACCGCACCTGGTGATAGCCCAAAACGTGGTCGTTTGGGCATTAAATGACCACGTTTTTGGGAAATAAAAAGAAAAAGAAAAATATTAAAAGATTAAAAGTAATAATATAAAATTCATTAAATATTAAAATATTAATAATTAAAAAATAAAAATATTAAAAAACTAAAACTATATATATAAAAAAAAGAAATAGAAAAATTAAAGGAGTGGTTGGAGCCACCCCTTTACCAAAATGGGGTGGCCGGACCACCCCATTTTGGTCAAGGGGGTGGCTGAAGCCACCCCATGGACGATCTAAATCTTCCTATCTGCAACAATTAATCAAATCCAATGAAAACAAGAACACCCACAAACCAAAAACAACAAACTAACATAAAAATCTAAAAAAAAAAAAAAAAATCAATGCTCACAAAGAAGATTGCAAAAACTAGGGGAATTTGAAGCTTTTACTTAGAATTACGTATGGTTGCATTTTGTGGGCGATTCAACTAATTTTTTTTTTTTGTGAGTGCCGGGTAGAGACCATAGAAGAAGGAGAAGGAAGAAAGAGAAGAAAGAAATTAAAGAAAGAGAAGAGTGAGCGGCGGACTGGGTAAGGTTCATACAAAAGGGGTATTTAAGTTTAGGGTTAAGGAAATTTGGAGGGAGCATAGCAGGACCGTCATAAACCCAAAATACAAGAAAAAGAGTTAAAATCAATCTTCCAAAGAGTAGCATCTCAACATGAATGATACAAAGGATGGCTCATGTGGGTGTGGGTGGCTCTCATGAAAAGTGTTAGTGAGAGAGAGAATGTTATGGACCTCACGTGACTGAAGGGCTGGAAGGCTTGAGAAGTTCCAGTTGTTAACCACCTACGTTTATTGCTTTGATATTTTATTCCTTGCGTTTTGTATTACCCTTTCAGTTCTACATTTTATTTGTTATCTTAGTCGTTTTGAGCGGTAGTAACATACAACTGTAATTCTGTTAGAATCTTCTACCAGAATTGGCTTTATATGCCATAAGTCTGTAAGGGTAGGGGGAGGATTTTAAGAATAGTGTAGACACTGCCTTTAGGAGAGAGAACCTCTCGAACAACTCATATTATCATAATTTCAGTGTTATTCAACTACTTGTTCTTATCTTTTTATTGTTCTTCAGTAAAATCCTTCCCCAACCTAGAACATCCCTTACATTTGGTACCCAGAACCTATGATTCTTCTTCCTTGCTTCCATTTAACCCAAAAAATCCATTTTTTTTTCTTTCATGGTTGATGGCACTTGTCTCTTTCAGATTTCAGAAACTCTGAGAGAGTGTCAAGAAGCTATTCTCCAGCAGGAAAACCAGAATATTAAGCAACAAACCCAGAATGCCACCTTTTAGCAACAATTGATGGAAGTTTTTGAAATGTTGCGTACACTGGTTGCCAACTAGAATCGCCCACAGGCCACAGCTGGATAGACCACCGTTAGATAAAGATCGTATGCTTCAACCTCCATTCATTCTGGTCGATGAGGATCGCCGACTCCCAGGCCCAAAATGTAGAGTTGACAAAGAAGAGAGATGATCATTTGAGCTAGACAGGTGGGCCAATAGAGATGACCGGTGACATCCAAATGAAGATGAGGTTTATGTACCTTATCGTGGGGAGTGTTGGTTACAACCAAGACCTATGTGCCTAGATTTTCCCAAATTTGACGGTAAGAACCCATCGGCTTGGACATACAAGGTAAATAAATTTTTTGATTATTACCAAACCCTCATATATCAACGTATACGGATGGCTTCCTTTCACATGGAGGGGGAAGCTCTAGTTTGGTTCCAGGATGCCGATGAAGCAGGACAGTTTCCTACTTGGGATGCCTTTCTTTAAGCTTTGCTCATCCGTTTTGGACCTACGTTTGATGACTCCATGGAGGCATTGATGAAACTCTGCCAATCTTCCACAGTTGTGGAGTACACATTGCAGTTTGAGGCTCTCTCCAATCGTCTATGGGGTCTATTGGACGAAAATAGGCTGAGTTGCTTTCTCAGTGGGCTCAAAGACAACATTTGCCTACCTGTTCAGATGTTGAATCCCATCAACCTTATAGCAAATTTCAGCTTGGCTAAGCTACAATAAGCTACAAGAAGAGTATTTGTGACGCCCCGGTCACTATAGTATCTTTTCAGCTCTTGACGCTCATTTCGTCCTTCCAGTAGCGCCTACTCGTATGGAAAACTGCAGATGTGGGTGCAATTTGGAACTTTGCAACTCAGGCCTCTGTTGCTTCTTCTATTCCAGTGTATTCCTTCTCTTGGACACCATCTAATGTTTCGGTGCATAGAATTTTGCCCAGTTAGATGAAAGAGCGAAGGGAAAAGGGCCTTTGTTATAACTATGATGACAAATGGAACCCAAGCCATAAATGTAAAATCTCAAAGCTTTACTTGTTGTTTGGTATGGAATCGTTAGCCAATGAGAAAACAGAGGAAGTATTTTATGATTCAATTGAAATAGGAGAAACAGTGCTAGAATTTGAAGTTGTCGAATATAAGGAACCTAAAATTTCCATCAATGCAATTTCTGGTTCCTTAAGCCCAAAATCCATGCAATTGGTTGGCTTCATTCATAATCATTGAGTTGTTATTCTGACAGACTCTGGCAACACCTATAACTTCTTGGATCCTGCCATCATGAGGAAGCTTCATATAAGGTTGACTACTACACCAACACTCCATGTGAAGGTTGCCAATGGTGCTACCATTCAAAGTGAAGGAAGAACTGATTCTATACTACTAAAGGTGCAAGGTAATACTATTGTCACTAATTTTTATATTATTATGTTGGGTGGTTGCGACATTGTGTTGGGAGTGGAATGGTTGCAAACATTAGGCCCTATCTTGTGGGATTTTTCCCTCATGACTATGGTGTATAGCCAAGGAACCATTCTGATTACTTTGAAGGGTCTTACTCCTACGGGGCCCACTATGGAGGATGGTCATAAATTCCTCAAACCCTCTACCTCTAGCAATAAGGGAATTTTATTGTACATTTTTGCCCTTGAAACTATGGATATGATTTTATGTTCTACCCATTAGATTGGAAGCTTGAAAGCAAGTTTATTTGTGGGGATTTTGTTAGGTCCGAAAATTAGGGTTCTTAAATGGGATTTTGGGGATTTAGTTATATTGTTGAAATATCTATTTTCTCTTTAAGATTTTGTGCTACCCATTGGATTCTAAGCTTGAAATCATAGTGATTTGGGTAATCTCTAATTAGGTTCAAAAATTTGCGGGAATTTTAATAAGTAGCCTAATTCCTAAAATTAATGTGAGGCTTTTATGTGTAGTTGATTGCTATACATGATTCAAGCTCCGGGTTGTTAAATTAATGGGTTGAAACTCCAATTTTACTTATTGGTAAAGTATGGACATAAACCCTAATTTGTATAGTATTAATTAAATTGGGGCTTTTGGTATGTGAATCCTATGATGGCTAATTGGATGGGTTAATTACATTTAGAGTGTTAATTAACTCTAGGCTTTCATGGGTCCATGAAAATTGACACTTATAGGGTTTAGGTTCTAATATGTGTTATTAGAATCATAGTGATATTGTAAGTGTTTATGAGTATTATAAATTGGGGTAAACGGCAATAGACATTAATATATAAATGTTACATATATAAGATGGTAAATGAGCATATAATGTGAGATATAGTAAGTAGGTAAGTAGATAAGTAGATAGGTATATGGTTTATCAACGATAATGAGTCTTTAATTATGTTTGTTTGTAAGGAGGTTATGATGTCTACTTAATTGTGAGAAACTGAGAGATGCTTGTGGGATTCAAGTATCTTAATGAAGTTTGAGTTGAGTTTAACTATGTGTTTATTACGTAAATACATAGGTGCATGCAAGTGGGTCAAGGTTACTAAGAGAACCCAAACGGATTAAGGTAAGTATTTTATTTACTAAGCAAAATGATACTATTTTTAAAGTATAAAAGATGTTTTGGATGAATGATTGATGTAAAATGTTTTGTGATACTATGATTATTTAATGATGTTTCATGAGATGTTTGGATGAATAAAGTAAAGTGTTTTGTAATACTTTGACTATGTAATGATGTTTCATGAGATGTATTGGATGAATGGTTGATGTAATGTTTCTATGAGCTTTTATGGTTTGCAAGATAATTTGATGATTATGTTATTATGAGAATATTTATGGTCTATGACATAAGTCTATGTTGTTATGGAGATTGGATGGTTTACATGATTCTATGATGTTTATAATATGAGTTATGATATTATATGAGTTCAAGGTTTTGTTATCATGAGCATGATTATGGCATGAGCAATAAAACAAAATGAAAACCATGTATGACAGCCCTTGGTAGCGATGACAAGTCTCCTACTGTAGGAATGGCCTCATATGTATAACGAAAAATAACATGACGGCCCTTGGTAGCGATTGATAAGTCTTCTACTGCAGGGTTGGCCTCATGTGTACAAGAGAAACATGGGACGACTCTTAGTGATGACATCTCCTATTGCAGGGTTGGCCTCATCATGGAAATGGCACAAGATGATGAGCATGAGCATGAGCATGAGCATGCATATCATATGATTGTATGATTGTTATATTAGACGTATCAGTATGCATATGTGACTGGTATGGGACGGAACACATATGTATATTGTTATGGCTAGACATTGCATGATGATATCTATATGTTTTATTGTTGAGTTATGTATCCTGTAAATGTGAACAAAGTTAAATGATTTATTTTGGATAAAACTAGTGAGTTCTATATTGCTGAGCGTTTCTATTTTATGGAGATGGCGGGCTTATAATTTTGCATGCATCATGGGTGGTGTAGGTGATTTTGTGGATGTAGGTACAAAGACAGTATATGAGGATCCTATAGCCTTATATTTGGCTAGTATGTAAGAGGTCTAGATGTGCCAGTGGTTGACGTTATTGGATTGGTTGTTAGTCATCTTTTGTAGAGCATTCATGGATATGCTTAAATGTTGTATAGCTGTTATTTTGTATGTAAGCTTTATTCATATAGATGCATTTGGGAGCCCTATTGTGTTATGTCTAATGTTATTTATATTTTGCTACAAAGATATAAACTTTGATTAATCATGAATGATGCATATAACTTTGTGAGACTTATGATATTGTCAATCAGGTTAATGCACGGGTTCGTAGCATACTACGGTATCGTCATGCCACTGTGACAATCCATTTGTTGTGGGTTATTGGTTTTCAAAAAGAAAGAAAATTTTTAGTCATGTTTTATCAAGCGGGTCGTCACAAATGCCCCTTCCACATTCGAAGGCTTAATGAATGATTTATTCAAACCCTTCCTTAGAAAATTTGTACTGGTCTTTTTTGATGACATCTTGGTCTATAGTCAAACTCTAGAAGATCATGTGGAACATTTGAAATTTGTTTTGGGAATATTGCAAGACAACTGGATGTTTGCTAACCGTTCTAAATGCTGATTTGCAGTGGCTGAAATTGAATATTTGGGTCACCTAATCTCTACTTATGGGGTTCGAGCAGATCCTTTGACGCTAGATTCTATGGTTAACTGGCCATTACCACAGTTAATTAAAGCCTTGATAGGGTTTTTAGGACTCACTAGTTACTACAGGAAGTTCATCAGGGGGAATGGTGTGATTGTTTCTCCTTTAACAGCCATTTTGAATAACTGTTTTTATTGGACTCCCACGGTCATAGAGGCATTTCTTAATCTCAAGAAAGCTGTGACCAGCCCACCAATTTTACACCTTCCTGACTTGACCAAAGCTTTCACAATTGAATGTGATGCTTCAGGGACGGGCATCGAAGTGTTGCATATGCAAGAAAGGCAACCAATTGCATTCTTTAGTCAAGCCTTGAAAGGGTAAGCCCTTTACCTCTCTACTTATGAAAAGAAACTCTTATCATTGGTAAAGACAATTCAGAAATGGCGACATTACTTGTTAGGTCAATCCTTTAAGGCCAAAACTGATAAACAATCCCTAAAATTCCTTCTTGAGCAAAAAGTGGGTACAGTGTCCTAGCAAAGTTGGTTATCTAGATTACTTGGATATGACTTTGTCATTGAATATAAGAAGGGTAAAGATAATAAGGTGGTTGATGCCCTATCAAGGAAGTTTGAGACATCTCCCAACCTAGAAGAGGTGTCTATTTTGCTCATATCTTTTCCCACCCTCACTTGGGTTGAGGAATTGAAGGCTTCATACTTGCTGGATCAAGATACAAATGAGTTGTTATTAACTCTACAGAAATGGCAAACTATCCTAAAGGTTACTCTTGACAACAAGGTTTAATTTTAATGAAGGGCAGAATCTTGATTGTCAAAAATTCACCATTTCAACATCAATTGTTGGAGTACATCCACTCCAATCCGACAACAGGTCATTTGGGTTACCATAAAACAATTCAGTGATAAATTTGATTTTTATTGGAAGGGAATGAGGAAGGATATCAAGAAGTATGTAAAGGAGTGTGAGGTTTGTTAGGTAAACAAACATAAAACAATCCACCTTGCTGGGTTACTACAGCTTCTTCCAATTCTGACAGAGTTTGGTCTGACATATCGATGGATTTCATCAAAGGACTACCCCTTTCACATGGCTTCATGGTCATCTTTGTGGTGGTTGATCATTTTACAAAATATGGCCACTTCTCACCCATCTCACACTCTTACACAACCTCTAAATTGGCCCAACTTTTCTTGGCTAATGTTCTTAAATAACACGGCATGCCAAGGACGATGGTTTTTTACAGGGATCCCATTTTTACTAGCTCATTTTGGAAAGAGTTATTTCAGCTCTAGGGAATTTCTTTGGCCTTCAGTTCGGCTTATCATCCTTAATTGGATGGTCAACCTGAAGCCTTGAATAAGTGCTTCCCTCGATGCTATGCAAGGGCTCGGCCGAAGGAGTGGAGTGTGTGATTACCTATGGCTGAATGGTGGCACAATATGAACCACCATTCTTCCATTGGATTTACCCCTTTTGAAGCCTTATATGGGTACTCACCCGTATCTCTACTCTCTTATGTTCCTGGCTCATCAATCAACATTGCCGTAGACACCCTATTGAAGGATTGAAATACAATCATTACCTTGCTTAAGGAACACCTTCAACAGGCTCAAAATTGTATGAAACTCCAGGCAAATAAGCATCATTCATAGTGTGAATTTAGCAAAGGAGGTTGGGTCTATCTTCGGCTGCAGCCCTATTGCTAAAAATCCATTGCTATGTGCAAAAATCTGAAGCTCTCTCCACATTTTTTCGGCCCCTTCCAAATTTTGTATAAAATCAGAACCAGAACTTGAGCATATTGTGGATCGAAGAATGGCAAAGAAGAATGACCAACCTTTCATGGAGGTTCTCATTTGTTGGATGGGGGCTCCTGCAAAAGAAGATACTTGGGAAGGGTTATGGAAATTGCAGAGTTAATACCCGCACCTTGTGGGTTGGGTGCTTTAATGGGGTAAGACTTGTTATGGACCTCACGTGACTAAAGGGTTGGAAGGCTTCAGAAATTACAACTGTCAACCACCTATGTTTATTGCTTTAATATTTTATTCCTTGCATTTTGTATTTCCTTTTCACTTCTACGTTTTATCTGTTACCTTAGTCGTTTTGAGAAGTAGTATAATATATATATAATTCTGTTAGAATCTTCTACCGGAATTGGCTTTATATGCCATAAGTCTATAAGGGAAGGGGGAGAATTTTGAGAATATTGTAGCCACTGCCTTTAGGAGAGGGAGCCTCTCGAATAGCTCATATTATCATAATTTCAGTATTATTCAGCTACTTGTTCTTATCTTTTCATTTTTCTTTAGTAAAATCCTTCCCCAACCCAAAACATCCCTTACAAAGAAAGAAAAACTTGTCCGTGTGGTTGGCTCAGTGTCATTGGCTCTCAGTAGTGGACGGTTGTCGGTGGACCACCTCCATTTTTGCCTTTTGGGGGTGGCCGCACAACCCCATTGGCTATGGGGGTGGTTTGTCCACCCCTAAACCATTCACGAGAGCCACCCCTTGACCAAAATGGGGTGGTCCAGCCACATCATTTTTTTGATAGTTTTAGTTTTTTAATATTTTTATTTTTAAATTTTTAAATTTTTAATATTTAATGAATTTTATATTATTACTTTTAATCTTTTATTATTTTTATTTACTAAAACGTGGTCATTTAATGCCCAAAACGACCATGTTTTGTGCTACTGCACCTAAACCTCTCCCATTATTAGTTTATAAGTTGCTTTATGTGCTGCTTGTATTTTTCATTATATTTTAATATTAAAATTTTCTTTGAGAAAGCATTTTGAAAAAAAAAACAATAAAACAAATAATAATAAAAAAGAAAAAAAAAGTTGTAAGATGAAAGTAATAATCAATCACAATTTTTTAAAAACATCTAGTGTAGCATGTAAGTTTTTTCTTTTGAACATTATTATCTAGACATGGTAAACTCTCTTGATTTACAGGGTTATTAGCTAAAAAGTGAATTGAGATTTGGTACAATTCAATACCTTTTATGTTCCTAAGGGTAGCTTAATCGGCTATGAACCATACTTCATGAAGAGGAGGTCACTAGTTCGAATTCCCCTTCCTCCTTCCCTTTGTGTGGACATGTCAAAAAATAATAATACATTTTATTTAGGCATTTACTTAAAGTAGTAGCATATAAATAAATTAAAAACAAAAGGTAAAATTAGGTTATTTGCGTCCTCTTGCTGGGGTTTCCAAGGTTTGCTCCAAGGAAAATGTAGGGGTGAGGTTTCAATCTTCTATTGTGAAAGCAATGGAGAAGGTTTGTTAGAAGGGTGGAGAAAAAATACGAGTGAATTAAGATGGTAGAGGATATAGAGGAATTATGTTGGAAAATTTTGTTGACCGAAGGGGAGAGGGTGGGTATCAACATCTCATAAGGGGAGATTGCCGATGCTAGAGAAACAAGAGAAAATGACTGGTGGGTAGGATAGGTGATGAGAGGAAGATAAACAAAGAAGCCTTCAAATCAATTTTATCAAGGCTATGGCAAACGTTGGGGAGTGTGACTTTTAAGGAAATCTAAGAGAACATCTCGATTTTCGAGTTTGCTGAATTTGATGATAAGAAATGCATTATGGAAGGGAGACCTTAGTCGTTTGATAGACAAATTCTAATACTGAATGAGTTTGAGGTGAATCTTCCACCATCTCAGATGCAATTCTCCCTTGCACCGTTCTAGATCCAAATACACAATATGCCCTTGGTTTGCATGACTAAGGGAATGGGTGTTGAGAATTGGATTGCAAATCAAAGTATTTGCGTAGTGGAAGAAATTGAATTCCCATGCCAAGATCCTTTATGAAGAACATGTGAAGAACCATTGCTATTTAAAATTAAATTATAAAAACGAAGAACACTTACTTGGATATCAACGGCTACTCCTTGCTTTGGGAAAAAAACTTTTGCTTCTCCAATAATGTGTTATTTATTGTTCAAGAATACAAAGAACGATTTCTTCTTTCTTGAAGAACACGAAGAACAAATTATTTTTTCTTCAATAGCGCGAAGAACAAGTTCTTATTTTCTTCAAGAACATAAAAAAGTTGGGGATATAGAGACCTTAAAGATCTTCTCACCAATGACCGATAATAACCAAGAGTGTATGGCTTTTACTTGGCTCTTCAAATCTTAAACTTTTGTTCTTTGTGAGTTAACACAAAGAACTGATATAGTTTTTAGAGAGTTTTTGAAAACTATGATCAAGAATACTTGATTGAATAATTTGAGAGCTCTAGGCTCCTCTCTATTTATAAGCAATGCAAGGAAGCGGAGAATCAAATTTAAGCAATGTGAGACAAATGAGCAGTTCTAAGTCATTTAGAACTCTGTAATATCAATCCAATTGTTGATATTAGAATAGCATGGATGGCTAGGATTAATCCTAGCCATCCATGCAATGGCCATGTGGTCCATGGAGAATTCTCTATGGGCTACATGGTTTCATGCTTCTTGGATTGGGCTTGGGTTTCACCCAAGCCTTTTCCCTTGTCACTAATACTTAGGCCTAGTGAATAAGTTCTGGTCTTATGTATTTCTACTTATGTTCATTGGGCCTCTACGTTTTATTCGAAGCCTAATTACATCTAATCTCTTTAGCCTATGTTTTAATTAAATAAAATACTTAACCCAATAAATAAGAAAGCCTTATGGTTAAATTGCATTAACTTGGTGAGGGACCAAAAGGGAAAAATATTATTGGCTTGAATATGTCTGTAATTGTATCACCCTAACATTTGTCACGCAAGTATATTCCAATCGCAATTAATTCCACTAAATGAATGTGACTGAACTCCAATAAATATTTTTGATTTAAAACAATTAATCTCTTTGACTTTTTGACTTATGATTCTTTTATGAAATCTTCCGTGGCAGAATTATGGCTAAGGATACTGTCACTTAACTCTCTACGTCTTTATCCTTGAGTCACTGATTTGATGTTATTCTTTTTTTTTTTTTTTTTTGACATGTCCACGCAAGGGTAGGGGGAAGGGGGATTCGAACTTGTAACCTCCGCTTCATAAGGCGTGGTTCACAGCCGACTGATTTGATGTTATTCTCATACATGTGATAAACATATATATATATTTTGGTATGCTAACCAAAAATGCTTTGGCTGAAAACTCTGAGAATAACATCCATAAAATCTATCTCAAGAGGAAATTTCTTGTCTCTTTGTTTACCAACAAAGGATTTGGATTCCCTATTGAAGTTGGTGTTTCCATAATGTTAGATGTGATTACCCAACGTATTGAGTTATGTTGACCGACGATAGGTCTTACTTTTTGATACATCAAAGTAATCATCACTTCACATCTAAGTTCACAAACTTCTCAGAATTTAGAATCAAATTCTAAATAGCATTTAAAGAGTTTATTATCTTTTCTCATTATACAGTATCTTTATGCAAAGACAACTTTTTGGTCCATTTAGTGCCTTAGATTCTCAGCACACTACACATCAATCCTGAATACACCGCTTCGCTTGATTAAGGTAGATCACCAAGATTCGATTTGTAACAATCTTACTCAAAATGGAATGCCTAGTTCCATTTACTAAATGCGAACTTTATACTTTAAGTGGGACTCCTTGGAAATTGTTCAAGCACTGAAGAAGGAAGACAATTGCTAGTCTTGCTATGGGATGCTAATCAACGACGCTAAGCAACTTCTTCATGGCTTTTCTTCCTTGGAGGTAAGGCATGTAAGAAGGGTAGCAAATGAGGGAGCACATAGACAGATAGATTGGCACGAAAGGCTTTATTTTTTGAAGCTAATAAGACATGGATTGACTCTATCCCTAATTGTATTCATGACATTGTTATGGCTGAAAAAAAAAAAATCCATTTTTGAGTAATGAGAACATGGAATACCACTTCAAAAATTTAATTAATTAATTAATTAAAAAAATGGCTATTGGGTCCGTTGAACAACCCTTTTGGGTGGTTTAGGGTGGCTGAACATTAGCCAATCCCTTTACAACGCCTTTTCGGCTTAAAATAATAATAATAAAAAAATACTAGGGTTCTCCTTGTGTTTTTATGGTGTTTCCTTAGTTTTAGGTGTATATTATTTTCTAAAAACTAGCTAGGTGAAAGAAATAAGGGCCAATTTATTTGTTTTTGTGTTTTTTATTTTAGAAAATAATATCCACTTAGGAATAAAAGAACATCTACGTTCCCCTATAATAAGGCAAAGAGTAGAATAAACTCACATTTCATGATTTTGGGCCCTCTCCTTGGACATGACTATCATGGTTTAAGGGCCATTTGGGCCCTCCTAAGGTAGTGATGCGAACCTCAATGATATGCCGTTGAGACCCAACAACAATATTGGAATATAGATCCAAGAAAGCTAAAATTCAGATTTGATGGCAAACTCCGACCCAACGTTTATAATTAAAACGCGAACCAATGGTGTAACAAACCTTGACCCAACGTTTATAAATAAAACGCGAACCAAAGTTATAAGGTTACAAACCTCAACCCAACGTTTATAAATAAAACGCGAACCAAAAGTATAAAGTAACAAAACCTCGACCCAATGATTATAATTGAATCATGAACTGAAGGTATAAAATTTGAACGCCACAAGGAAGAATCCTTGATAAATTCATAAGTTCTTTGTAGAACCAATAGATGGAGCAAACCTCACATTTTTAATTATTCATTTCATCTCTTCTTGCTATAATGAGTCCATGCTATTTATAAAGCATGGTTGAAATAGGAAAACAAATTACAACGGGAAAGTAGATAAAAATAATAAAAGACTAAATAATAGAATCCTAAAATTAAGGCTGATTTCGTCTGAAATTAGCAGTTCCTCCAAGAAAAGAAATTACGCCTATGGAATGTCTTGAATAGGTAAATTAATCAGCCATTAATTGGTATGGAATTGGAAATGTTCGAAATAGGGATGCCAATCAATCATTTAATTCTTCTAATCAACCATCAATCAGCTAGCAATGGATCCTTTAGTAATGCTTGTTGATTCTCATCAGGTAATCCACCAAACTCAAACAAAGTTTCGCTAAACACATTGTTTACTTTATTTTATTTTTTTATGTGTCCGCACAAGGAGGGGGGAATTCGAAGTAAAGATGTGATCTTTCGTTGGTTGAGCTACCCTTTGGGGACTTCTAAACACATTGTTGGGCATGCGTTTCAAAGCTAAGAAGATTTACATATTCATCCTTTATATTAAGCTAATATAATGAGAATATTAGGACTTTTGAAGTCGGTGTATAATATAAAACAATAAGCAAATCCGGGACACTATACTATATATAGAGGCCTCCGGGAAATCATTTAACTAAACAAAAAGGAGGAGTGCAAATGGAAAGTCGTATAACCCCACCAAACTGGAGGCATTAAATTCATCCTTATGGTATTGACTCGTGATTATGAATATGCAATGTAGAAAAATATGTAATTACAAATATTTTTTATCCATAATCTATAGAAATACCCACTAATTATAAACCCTAAATTAAAATATTTGAAATCAGAATTTTCTGAAACGTATTTTTTCTTTTGTTAAAATGAATTCACTTTTAAAAGTTAGATATTTGTTTTGAAATAGCCTAAAACATTTGAAACATTTGAATGAGACAGAGGCAAAAAACACTACGGGCATGCATGTTTGAGTCAGTATTTGAAAAAATAGAGCTTTTACGTTAAAAAATGTTTTTTGGTAAAAGCTTATTTTTAAGTTTTTGCTAAAAGTATGTTTTGGCCACTTTTAGAGTAAAAAAAAGTGAAAAAGTACTTTGAAATTTTTTACTAAGCATGCTAGCTTTTGTTTGGCACATCTTTTTGAGTAATTCTAAAAGTCTCGCTTGTGTCTCTCCAAGAATGATGAGGTTCTTAAAATTATCATTTGATTAAAATCTAATAATGATCAATTACAAGGTCAATGATGATTTTAAGAGAAGAAGGGACACAAAAATGACACAAGAGGGACTTATAGTATTACTTCATTTTTTTAAGTACTAAACATATTTTTTTAACTTTTAAACACAATTCCAAATAGACTCTAATTTTACTTGTAGATGTTAATTATTTTATCATGCCCAGTAATAACACAAACGTGGGCTAGCTAATATATTGTGTTTTATTCAAGACCCAAAAAAGACCTAATTTAATATGGTTCAGAAAGTCATCAGCCCAAATAATAGCATAGGCACGTGCGCCCACATATTTCCCACGTGTGGCCCGAGAAAAATTAAACAACTTACTTCATTATTTTGGTTACATTAATACAGAAATGACCAAACCTCATCAACCTCCTAATTAGAATTGAATCATATAATGTTAACCAAAGAAGAGCTTTTTGAAAAGGAAAAAAAAAATGAACATTTTTAGGGCTAGCTATTTCATTAATGAGGAGTAACGGTTTGTTTGTTTCTTCTTTTATTTTTTTTTTCATCCTTCTTCCTTTTGTTTTCTTATTTTTCTTCAAAAAATAAAAAATAAAAAAATTAACAAACAACTCAAAACATAAAATATTCACAATTGTTTTGATTTATGTCACATGAAAACTCTTTTTCAAACCAAAAATAACTATTATTATTATTATTTTTTTATTTTTTTTAAAAAGAGTGGCTGTTCTATTCTTTGATCTACATAATTAACAACGGTCGTTTCTAAATCCCAAGTCTAGCCACCCACCCACCCATATATATGATCTATCATCCCAAATTTAGCTGCTATTAACTAAGCAAAGAATACAAGACATAAGGAAAGACACGCATCAGGCCCAGTTGGAAACACTTTTAGGGCAACTTGTTTCTTCTAGGGAAAGAGTAATAACGTTAATAAAACACTCGAAACTACTTTAACGTTCTCATTACATCACAATCAAAACATCAACATCAAAAGTTTCATCAAAAAAGTTTTGTCAAACGAACCGTTCCATCATATAAGTGGCCCAATTAACCAGCAGACGCCCACCCAACCCCACCCCTCCCGCCTCATAACTCTACGTACGGTGAGCCAACAATAATCTTCATAAATATTAAATGCACATGCACTGAAAGCGTCGCATTCCTTGACAAAAAAAGCAGCTCTTATCCTAGTACTCATATCAATCACATCACCCCATTTCAACACTTCATCTCCTGTGTTGGCAATCTCAAGCAGCCTGCAGCCACTCCTTCAATGGAAACCCACCCATCACTCACTTTCTGGCCAATTTTTACAAGTAAACAACACGTATATACGCAAGCCATTTAGTCAGAAATACGCATTTAATGCTCCAAATCTGTGAACCGGCCTGAGCCATACACATATAAATATATATATATATATATATATTAAGTTCATCTGTCCAAGATCTTACTACAGAAATCTTGGAGAATGCGATGGAATGATGATTGATTGATTGATACACAAGATCAAGTCATGGCTGTCTCTTGTTGTTGCCAAATGGGGGAGCTAAATCTTGCAGCAAGCCATAGTCAGGAAGCTGGAACTGCTGCTGGGGAGCCATGAGGTTTAGGTTTCCATACAACATGTAATTTGGGTCGGCTTGGTAATTATTATTTGTTGGACGCAGCTGAGAAAATAGTGCTTGGGGAAAGCTTGGCTGAGCTGCTGAGGCCGACGCCAACAAAGAAGGCGACAGCATTCCGGCAGCATTTCCTCGGAGGGTTGATGGGTATGGGTGGTTGTGCTGCCCTTCATATGTTGTTATCACAACGGTTGGATCTTGGAAACATCTCTCAACACGCTTTTTCACGTTGCACTTCTGACTCGTGCATCTGTAATAACTCCTGAATTCGCAAGCAATTGAAAAGGGTTATGAAATTACACTTCATGATTAAGGCTCCTTAATTTGTGTTACACAAATACATAAATTTAAGGTAGTTCGAGGAATCAAACACTCTTAAACAACTACAAGAGCAGAATAATAATATATAGATTTCTCATGTATTTTATTAATCTAACTCGTCTACTTATACAAATGATTAAATAGTCACTGCATTGCAAGACTCCTTTCGCTGTACGTCAAGAGTAATGCTATAAGACTTCTTAGAGTCTTCTTAGAATTATTCTAAATACGATGTGATTTTTAAAATCACCAATAGATCAAAAGTCAATAAAACATATCTCAAATTCAATGATAATTTTAAAAGCTAAATCATATTTGTGATGACTCTAGAAAGCCTTAGAACATTACTCATTCGTCAGACCGTAGACCTATAACACTCCATCAGCTTGAATTATCACAATATGAAACACCATTTTTTGTGTGTGTGAAAACAAGCGAATCTATTATTAAAATCATGTTAAGCACGGCGTTCTACGGAGATAATGTCATAAATATATTGGGAGACTTCCTCAATAAGATCACACTAGTCTTCACTAGGTACAATATGAAACACCATTTTAAGATGTATGTAATGTTTCATTATTTATGTTTTCAAAAAGGAAAATCAAAATTCAGACAAATGTGTCAATAAAACACACACACACTCCAAATTGAATTTGAGTGTGCTGTTTTTTTTGGGGAGAAAAAAGTGCAATGGAGCTAATGATTGAAAAATTGAACCCTTCTCAACCTATGTCCTTTGGACACACCTGTTAGTTATCAAAACCTTAGAAATATGAAAATTGAGACAAATTAGTGATCTTAATTGTAGGCTACCAACATTATAAAAGGAATGCAATTAGTACCTTAAAGAAAAATGCTATATATGTTCTTTAGTATACATAAAATTACGCACTAACAACATATAAATTGACACATTATTGAACAAATTAAATGATCATTGCATCAAACAAAGATTAATATTTACAGTATGGAAATTAATTAACTATAATATATATATTAGAGGGTAATTAATTGAACAAGGGCAAAATAAAGTATACCTTGGATAAGGGCTATTCTTCACAGCCTTCTGTCCATACTTTCTCCATCTGTAACCGTCCTCAAGATGATCAATCTCACTCTTAGTCAAAAAGGCAAACCGCGGCTCCCTTTGCCGTTTCTCTTTCTTTTTCGGCTTGTTCCTGATAAATCGCCATCAACAACAGTCTATTTAGAAAGATAAGCCATGAATCATGAAATATATATATTAATATATATTTTTTTCTTCTTCTTTTGGCTAGCTAGAACAAAAGATCTACAAGCTAGCCAGTGTAATCCAAATAGTTGGTCAAGATCCACCAAATTTCCTTCATACATATCATGTATTTTCCCCATAAAATGACAAGCCAGGGGTGTATGTATACATGAATCTTAGGGCTTTGAAGAGAGATCTGTGGTTAAAGAATTTGATGAGAAAACCCAATATTCTTTTGTTTTCAGAGCTACTTATCAAAGTCCTACTAATTACAGTAAATGAGGTTGACAAAAATGCATTAATTATTTATGGAAAGACTTGGAAAGTCTACCGTGGGAAATTATATCTTGTGTTGAAACCCTATTTTATATCCATGAGGAGGAGGAGAAGAGGAAGAAGAAGAAAACCTACCCTTTCTTAGACTTTTCTTCATCTCCATCTCCATCTCCATCTCCATCTCCATCTCCATCTTCACACCCTTGTGGCTGCTTATCTTTCTTACTCTTAACAGATTCTTCCTCGTTAGAAGAACAGGACACCGAAGAATTAGGGGTGGTGGTGGAGAGGTTTTCACTTAATGTTCCGGCTACAGAATCTCTCCCGATACCGGCCTTCTTGACCAAATTGTCTTCGATTGATGAGCAAGACATGTCAAAGGCTCTCGAGAGGGTGTTGTAGTCCATGGAGCCATGTAGGCAGTCAGTGAAGGTCATGTATGGGGAGGCCGGATCAAGTCCTTGAAGAAGGTTTTGTGGGGGTGCGACCATGGGATTATTATCATTGATGAAGAAAGGAAAGCTTGATGAGTGGCTGATTTCATGGCGATCACCATCATCATGATCATGACTGTAGTAAAAAGGGTTATGATGATGGGTTAGATGATCCTTGTTTTCTTCAGACATAAGTGAAAGATGAAGAAGAAAAGAGATGATCAAATTCAAGAGAAAAGGAGGAGGAGAAAGAAGCAAATATGGGCAAGAAAGATATACACCATACCCCAATACAACCTTTATATCTAATTTGCTTCTTACAAGAAAGATAGCTTTTTAGAGAGAGAGAGAGATTTGGGTACGTGGTAGGTTTTGCTGCTCTCTACTCTTCTATCTCAGTATATTTTTTATTTTTTATTTTCTATGTCAATAGTATTCATATACGAAGAGTCTACACTCAACCGTGTTGAAATGTGTATAGATAGATAAGAAATAACAAAAACGACATAAATTCACTTCATTTGTGAAAAGTAGTCAGACATAATGAAAAGAACAGACGAATTGTATTTGTAACCGGTCACATTACTTGGAACAAGCAAACAAATGCTTCATGTTAAAAATTATATTTTTATGCTAACGTGAGAGTTCAAATTAAATTTTAATTCTTTTTTATTACTAAGCACTTATTTAATAGTTGATTGGAACTATTAGGTCATTATTGTGAAATATATGTGAGATAAAAAAAAAAAAAAAAAAGTTTCTAGCAATATTACCCTAAAAGATTGGGTCGCTGAATTTATGAAAAAAAAATGTAACGTACCACACAATTATCTCATAAATATCTTCTAAAGTTGATATGACAAAGTTTGGTAGTAAATTACGTCACTTTTTACTCATTTTTAGCTCGATCAAGCCCATAATAATGATTTTTCGGCTCCACCATGGAATCTAGACATGCAATTATTTGAATAAAACCCAAAAGCATTAAGAGGTTGAGATCAAATTCTTTGCAATTAACATTGGAAATTCAACTTTAAAATAAAAAATAAAAAAATTGGAAATTCAAAAAGAGAGAAAGATTAAAATAAGAGGCATGCGGGAATGAGATTAGTAAAAGAGGTAGTCAAGCTTGACCAACCGTTGTGGGCTGTCACTGTCACGTTATCAAGGAGCGGAGGAGAGTTGGGTGGTCAAGGTTTCCAACTTTGCAGTTTCAATTCTGGAAGGATTAGGCTGACACGTGTTGAGATTGGGCACCGTCATTTGACCGTAGCTAGCACGTGGGAGTTTTTGTGCGTCGTTTTTGTTTTTTGGGTTTTTTCTGTTCCCTTTCCACGCCTATGTACCGCTGATTAGTCCTTCATGTCCCATCCGTCACCCTCCCAAATTTTGTGCCTCTCCTACAACCTTTCTTTCCCTTGTCTATATTATATTTTCCAAATTTTATTAATGTGTCGTGTTACATGCCACATAAAATATTTCATGAAATTGCCGTGCTGGGGCTTAGTCTCTCTTAGATTAGCTTTTGTCTCCGTAAAACGTTTGTGTGATATGTAACATGATAAATCCAAAAATTACATTTTTACAACTATTCTATAATGTTAATGTTATAGTTTCTATCAACTTATTTTGAGCTTCTTTTTTTTTTTTTTTGACAACATTTAATTTGATTGAAGCTACTAGTTCGATCAATATTGTGACAATAATTATAAAAAAAAAAAAAATAGTTTTTCTTCTTTAGAGAGAGAAAGGAAGAGAGATAACATACATACTGAGAGCCTGTTTGAGATTGTATTTGACAAATAGAGTTTTTAAATCAAAACGAGTTTTTGGGCAAAAGCTTAAACGAAGCTTCTGCAAAAAATGCGTTTTGACTATTTTTAAGATTTTTAAACCCTTACAAATGCTTTTAATTTTTTTTTACCAAACAAGTACTTTTTTCTTCAAACGAACCTTTTTAAATGTTAAAAGCACTTTTAAGATTTTTGAACCTTTACAAGTGCTTTTAATTTTTTTACTAAACAAATAATTTTTTCTTCAAGCGGACTTTTTGAATGTTAAAAGTACTTTTAGGCCCTTGAAACGCAATCCCAAACAAGTATGAAGCCCCCAAACCATAACCTAGTTTCTAAAATAATAATAATAATAATAATAAAAGGAGGGGTTCTCCCCATAGTGTTTTTCCGCTTTTTTAGTAAGACTAAATTTGGCGATTAAAGACCAAAATTGAGGCGTTAATAAATTTAGGATGATTAAATCAATTTTGGGTGATAACATCCCTAAAAGATTAACCTTCCACCCTTAGGTTTTAGTTTTGAATCCAAAAACAAGTTTTAAAGCATTAGAACCTAAATATTAACTCATAAAAATTAATTTGTTGGCAAAAAAACGCTACTACAATTTTATTTTTTCTTAAATCATATTTAACGTAAGTTTGGGAGAACTCAAGAGAACATTATAGGAAGAATCCCTAACAAATCTCATAATAAAAATGGTAAATTCTTCAAAATTAATGTTCTCCTTCTCAAATATATATATTTTTTATTTTTATTTTTTAAGTTTTTGTCCGCCTACTAAAATATTTGATTCCGTCCTTGGAAGTGTGGGGACTTCACATAATGAGTAGGATGTTAAATAATTGACACCTAATAATTACATGTGGTGACGGAAGCATTCAAAACTTTTGTTTTTCATGATCCCTTTCCAAAAATATTGGTCAAAATTTGACCTCACAATTTCTGCAATTGACTACATGCTAATGGGATTTTTTTTTTTTTTTTTTTGACATGTCCATACAAGAGGAGAGAGAGGGCTAATGGGATTCTTAATAGTTCTTAAGGTACCTCAATCGGATATGAACTATATCTCATAAAGTAAAAGTCATTAATTTAAATCTCTCATCTTCCTTCTTTTATATGAACATATCAAAAAAAAAAAAAAAACTAAAAACAGAGAAAAAAAATGGATTCTTAATATGAAATCCAACCTATATATCATTATTCCTCTAACTCTGGATCAAAATATTTACATTATGTTTGGTACAAGGATTAAACTTATGGAATAGAATAACTATTTCATAGTGTGATAAGATTTTTTAGTTTTGAGATAGTCAATCGCTGCATTTTCATAAAAATGACTTCTTTTATTTTTTTTAAAAAAAAAAATAAGAAAAGAACAACCATTCGTTTTAGAATATATATATTTTTCTTTTTTTTTTTCGGAATATGCTAGAATTCGTGGTCGAAATTCGTTGGCTGCTGCTAGAATCTGTTGCCAACTGTTGGTGTTCGTGGATCACTAGAATCCACCCTCTTAAACAAATTAATCAAGTCTTATCAAGGGTGGTGGTTTAATGCCTAAAGAAATCTTTAAAGTGGTTAGGCATGTATTAAGGTGTGAGTTTAAATCTTTATAATAAAGAATCCTCACATATGCTTGATTAATATTAATTATATTGGTTCCCATTAATGCATTAATGATATTGGATTAAGCTATGACTCACTCGAATTTGAGAGAGCATCTATGGTTCTAATCGTTTAGATCCCTACTGTGAGACTCCCAGCGGATAAGTGTTACTATAATTACGCTAAATTAGAATAACTATAATTAGTCTCCCCGACCTAACATTTTTAATTAAAAATATATATATATATGTATTTTAATAATTTTGATTCAATTCCTATAAGAACATACGCGTTATCATCAAAGTAAAGAGTATCGAATAGCTATTTATTAAACTTTTGTCCACTCTCAATAATAGTTATTATTTTCCTAATAGAATAACAGTTTCGCATGCAAACATATCCTTAAAGTTTAAGGATAGCCCCATTTGAGTGGAGACAATATATACAATATGAACAGCTTCGAAAGGATTTTAGGTTACTACTGTTTTGTCTCGTTGAATTTTATTAATTTTATCATTTTTCTACCATATTGCACAGAATTAGGTGAGATATATATGCTCATTTCTCAGGTATCTTCTCCCAAAAAAAACAAGGCTTACGATCTGTAGACTTTCTACTTTCACTTTCACGTGGCGTTCGCTCTGCCAGGCTTTTGCCGTACGTGGAAAATTCCCCCATTGCTGCTCCCGTAGGAGCCACCGCCTTCTCTCATCACCATTACGTTATTGGAGAAAAAAAAAGCAAAGGATAATAATTGAAAATGATTGGTGGTGATATTTCTCATATATATATATATATATATATATCCTATTTTCTTTTCTATGATACACAATGCAAAGAAATAATTACAAATCCAAAATCACCGACATTTCAGCTCAAAATTAATGGTAAGATTAATTATATAGCGTCCTTCAATCTCATGGTTTTTTTTTTTGCTGATGATTTAAAAATAGACAAAAGTGATTTGATATGAAATAAATGTGTTTTTTGAGTTGTTTGTTATCGATGTGTGTTTAATTCGGGAATATATATATATGTGGATAGAAGTGTTTTATTTTTGAATTGTTTGTTAATGTTTTGTTTTAAAAAGAGAAAAATAGTCTTCTAATGGTAGTTTAATTAGTTGTAGATCACGATCGTCGTGAGGAGTCATGAGTTTGAATTTTCATGGACAAAAAATGAGAGAAAAAACCGTAGGTATAGGTTGAGAATCAAAAGGTTCAGTTGACACTAGGTTTTATTTCTCTATGTGAAAACGTAGAGAGAAAGAACTTGTGGGGAGGCCTCCTTTCCCCTCCACCTTCCCTTTTATTTTTTTATTTCTATTTTTAGTCGGGGAGGATTAGTTTTGGTGTGAAGGTTTTACTCCCATTACCAAGAAAATAAAAGTTGAAAATATGAGCTATCTATGTATTAGATAGAGTTTATTTGGTACATATTTATTCTATAACTAAAGTTTGGACATGAATTAGTGAATGTTGAAGTCATAAATAGGATTTAATTGTAAAATTTTTATGATTGTCTCATGTTGTAACCTTATAGCTTTTGTTATGATTTAAAAAAAACAAAAAGAAGAAGAGAAAATCATAATTAATAGGAAATTTGAGGAATTTCTCACAAAAAGAAAAAAAATGGAAGTCTTTGTTGGTATATATTAAAACTCACCATTGAAAACTGACTTACAAAAAAAAAAAAAAAAAATGTCCACAAACTTACAATATTAAAATCAAAGTATTGAGTTTGAACTTTAATCGATCATTATCATTCATTTCCTGATTCAATTAAATATTTTCTATATATCTGATCTTATTATGGGGCAATAAATAAAATAATATATAAGATCAATGGAGAAGTGTAAAAGGGTAAGAGTGGTCAAATACACAAAATGCATGATGGGTGTATGGTTTGTATATGAAAAATGATTCAAGTATGGCACCACACCAGGCTTTGTCGTTAGAAGCGTTTTAAGTCAATAAAGGGCAGGTTCTGTTAGGTCTGAAAGCCACGTCGACACGCATACGGCAATCCGAAAATGAAAGTTTCTTTTTTAATTTTAAAATTATTTTGCTCTTTCCCAAATACTTGTCGGTCTTTCTCACAAGGCATATTCCTTCTCACCCCAAACGCACTAAATATGGATCGAGATGAACTAAATGTTTTTTAAAATTTGATATTTTTAAATTCTTGAATCTCAATAATTCATTTTATCTAAACATCTAAAATAAATTACGTATTAACATTTAATAAAAAAAATTTAAAGTGAAAACTAGAAATTTAATCATAAGTCATGTTTCCTCATTAAATGATAAAATGAATAACTGAAATTTATAAATTTGAGAATCTTAAATTTAAAGAGAATTTTAGAAAATCTCAATCCATTAAATATCCATACCCACCTACCTACAACAAAAATGAACCACACAATTTTCACCTACAGAATAATCTAAAATGCCCACCAATACATCTATTTCTTTCACACTTTAGATATTTACAAGTTAAAAATGGAGAATTATAAACATAAGATAATTGAGAAAAAAAAAAAATATACAAGAGGGTAGATTTAGTAAGATATACTTAAATTGTAGAGAAATTTTATTAAACTCATCCATTAGGTTTAGAGGATCAGGATCCACGACAATTTCTTAAAAACTGTAGTATCAACAATTTTGGCATGCACAGCCAAAAACATGCCACGACCACACTAGACTTGTATGAAACTAATCTTTGGAAAATAAAAAGTATCTCAAAACTTCTTCTGCTAAGTCTTTTTTTTTTTTTTGGTATTAAATTCGTTCTTTAGTTCAATTTAATCTATTTTTTCTAACAAAATCTTCGTAAAATTATAATTTTATTCTCAAATTAAAAAAAAAAGGAAGCACGAGAAGCAATCTCCATTCATAGAAGGATGGCCAATTCTGAATATCTCTTATATAGTGTTTAATTTCAGCAGGATTAATATCACCCTTGTTTTCTAAGCCATGAATTTAACCACTCGTCACTACAATATGTGTTCAGGGACGGAACTAAGTAAGGTTTTGGGAGACTAACGTCCCCTCCCTAAATTGTGTTTTTTTTTTTTTATGTGTTTGTTTGTATTTTTTTTTTGTCAAAGCCTCTATCATGTGTGTTTATTTAATTAAGCATGAGGCCAAGTCTAGGGAAGTCCAAATTCAAATGTGAAAGGATTTTCATCACTCGAAGGTCAGTACCATTCATGACTGCCTCCAACCACTAAAGTGTTTAGACTGAAAGAGAATCTATTCAACCTAAGCCTTTTCCACTAGATATTTATACTTCCTATAAAAACAAACAAATAAAATAATAATTCTGAATCATTCAAGCATCTGCTCCACCAATTAAAATAATAATATTCTTTAGGGGGAAGACAATTGAGAGAAAATATATTAATGAAATATCTATTTGAATAACCAAAGAAAATTTTATTGGACAAGTTGACTATTGTTTGCTCTATAATCAAAGTATAAGAGCACAAAGGTCAAAATTAACTTAAGACTATTGCTTTTCTGCATTTTTTAAGGAGAGCCTGTTTGATTCCGCCAGGAAAAAATAATATATTATTTATTATATATTTAATTGAGTTGCTGAGAAAGACAAATAATTTGACTTAGCATTCCTAGTTTATAATATTTTATGACAACATTCTATATTCCTTTTTTTATTTTTTAAGCTAGAAAATGCTAGAGCCTTATTATGATTGTTGACAAAGGAGAGCTTAGTGTAAGTGAACAAAAACTAAAAACAAAGGAAAAAAGTATAAAGCAGCACAAAAATATTGAGGAGAAGTCTTAAGCTATATATCTTCTTATTTTAATATTCTCATATAGAATTTTCCAACAATCGAGTCCTTTTACTTTAGACCCTTTCATACGGTATAGATGCAATTTTTATCTTCTTCATTTTTTTCTTTATTTTATTTTGTGTGGTTGGGCACAAGCTCATTCAAGGGTTTATGATCTTTAATCAAATAGTATGGAGTTATGAATATATCTTCTTATTTTAATATTCTCATATAGAATTTTCCAACAATCGAGTCCTTTTACTTTAGACCCTTTCATAGGGTATAGATGCAATTTTTATCTTCTTCATTTTTTTCTTTATTTTATTTTGTATGTGGTTGGGCACAAGCTCATTCAAGGTTTTATGATCTTTAATCAAATAGTATGGAGTTATGAATATATCTTCTTATTTTAATATTCTCATATAGAATTTTCCAACAATCGAGTCCTTTTACTTTAGACCCTTTCATAGGGTATAGATGCAATTTTTATCTTCTTCATTTTTTTCTTTATTTTATTTTGTATGTGGTTGGGCACAAGCTCATTCAAGGGTTTATGATCTTTAATCAAATAGTATGGAGTTATGAATAGTTAGTTAAGTAATTCCTCACTAGTATGCTTGCATCCCATACTAGAAGGTTGAGAATTGATGGTTTGGATGATCATGCTGTAACTTCAAAATCTCTCACAATGATAAGTTCTTAGGGGAGCTAGATGTCTGTTCAATGTGAAGAATTCTCTGAGGTATATCTTATCAGTGGGAGCTAGATGTTTGTTCAAGGTGAAGAGATACAACCTTCTCTAAGGGTTGTATCTTATTAGCAAATGCAATTCTTGGCAGAGTTGCACAGGTTGTGAAGATGCACCATTCCAGCTATAAAAGGGTGCAATGTGTTGTGAATACGATTGCAAATTAGATATTTGCGCAGCGGAATAAATCGAATTCTCATGCCAAGAATTCTTTATGAAGAACAATTGCTATTTAAAATTAAGTTGCAAGAAAGAAGAACATTTGCTTAGATATCAATGGCCACTCCTAGCTTTGGGAAAAATATTTCTGCTTCTCTAAAAACATATTCTTTCTTGTTCAAGAATATGAAGAACACGAAGAACACTGTCATATTTTTTTCAATAACACAAAGAACAAGTTCTTATTTCTTCAAGAACACAATAGATCTCAGGGATGCAGTGACCCCAAGATCTTCTCACCTTGCACTGATAATAACCAAGAGAGTCTAGGCTCTTACTTGGCTCTTCAAATCTTAAACTTTTGTTCTTCATAAGTTAACACAAAGAACTATTAATTCCTAGAGAGTTTATGAGAATTAACTATCAAGAGAATTTGATAGAATCAGTGAGTGATTTGAGAGCCCAGGCACTTCTCTATTTATAGGTATGAGAACCCGCATAATAAAAACATGACTATTTTATTTTATTTTTATTTTTTTTAAAGAAGCATTACCCACAACAACAAGCGGATTATTACAGTGGCATGGCGATACTGTAGTATGCCATGAACCCATGCATTAACTTGATTGACAGTATAATATGCCACATAGAGTTACATGTATACTCAATGATTCATCAAAGTTCATATCTTTGCAGTGGAATATAAATAACGTGAAGACATACATAACACATTTGATCTATCAAATACATCTAGATGATAAAAGTTTATATTCAAAAGAATGTCTATACAAAAGTGTCTTATGCGACATGAGCCATATACAAAAGACTAGCATCAATGAATAACCATGAAAGCTTATACAAAAGAGGTCTATCTATTAGTCCAACAAAACATGGATTCGATGCATCTATGCCTTAGACATTGTTGTAACCTAGATACATAGCCACTGGGTCATCATCAAAAGTCTCTGCACCTGCATCATCATTAACTACACCGTTTGCACCATGGGAATCACCACCACCCACGGTATAAGCAGAATTGTGAGCCCCCTCCCCCCGGAATAGGATCCTCTCCATTTCAAATGAAATGGAGAATATCCATTTAGTGTAAAATGAGGGATAATATTGTAAATTTAGTCATTTAACTTTAATGTTAAGATAATACTATTCCTAATTTTACACTAAATGGATACTCTCCATTTGAGTTGAAATGGAGAGGATCCTGTTCCCCTCCCCCCACGGTCTCCATAAAATAGAGACGTTTAGCAGTATAAAACTCACTAGTTTTAGCCAAAAAAAACAATCCAACTTTATTCACATTTACATGTTATATAACTTAATAATGAAGCATAAAGAAAGTCATCATGCATCATATGCTATGCATGCATCCATCCTATACCAGTCACATATACATACAAATACGTCTAGCATAAAAGTCATCATACAATCATATGTTATGCATGCTCATACTCATCATCTTGTGTCATTTCCATTGTGAGGCCATCTTTGTGGTAGGAGATCTGTCATCACTACCGGGAACCATCACTCCGTTTTTCCTTTACATATGAGGTCAACCCTGCTGTAGGTGTTATCATTACCGAGAGCCATTACCCCATTTCTCATTATGCATGAGGCCAACATTGCGGTAAGAGATTTATCATCATTACTGGGAGCTGTCACCCTATTTCTCATTATGTATGAGGCCAACTCTACGGTAGGAGACTTGTCATCACTACTGGAGTTGAACCCCTGCTTCTGTTACATTGCTCATGCTATGTTCATGCTTATGTTAACAAAACCTTAACTCAAATATTATCATAACTCATATCATAAACATCATAGAACCATGTCATAAACCATGTGAAACATTTAGTGCTCATAACAACATAATCATTACATCATCTTGCAAACCCATAAAACTCATAGAAACATTTCATCAAATACTCACTCAACACATTTCATGAAACATCATCAATAGTCATAGTATCTCAAAACTCCGTACATCAATCGTTCAACCAAAACATCTTTTATACTTTAAAAATAATATATTTTTGCCCAGTAAGTAAAATACCTACCTTGATCCGCTTGGGTCCTCTTAGTAACCTTGACTCACTTGCATGCATGTAATGCCCCCAAAATTAGCCTCGGCTAATCCGGTAGAGTCATTGGTAATTAACCCATTTAGGTCAACTTGTGACTAAACAGGAAATCACCCTTCTAATATCGTCAGAGTAAATGCAAAGGAAGGTGAATAAATCTGAGATACTATAATTCATCAAGTAAGAACATGGAGCTACTAAATAATGAAGACAAACCTGCAATCATAAGTAAAGTCTAACTAGACAAGTAGTAGTAGCCATTGCCACTTCCATAGTAATGAATCAGGTTACCTAGAGAATAATAACCGCGTAAGTCTAACAACTTAGTAAATAATCGCAATTTTACTTGCAAGTGCACAAGGTCAAAAGTGTAGCATAATGTGTAAGTGCAAGATCGATCCCATAGGGATTGGTAAATTTTGCTTAAAATTAATTTCACAAGGTAAAATAAAAGAGAGAAAAATTGAGTTTTAATTCAATAAAGATAAGGAGCAGGGCTTTGATTTCCACCACTAATCATGCTTATACAATAAAACAATATGCCAGTGCTTAAATTATATGATGAATATTTAATGGTTGCCAACCTAAGGGCATGGCGTATACTCCTTAAGCTATTGGTTTTCCTAAGCAATGAATTAGGCATCTCAAAGAAAGCATATGAACTATGAAAACCGACAACCACGTGAGACCTAGGCATAGTATATACTCCCGGTTTTCCATGTTGATTAACCCAAGAACTCGGTGTGGATTGCTTTTGTTACTTATGTTAAACCCAAGACTCAGCCATCCAAATTGATTTAACTAACAAGTCCATACCACATGCATATGTTGATCAAGCAGACCCACATGAGGAATTCATGAAAATAGGTATTAATCAAGTTAAATACTATCATGCAATTATCGCAAAGGCGCTATATTGAATTAAAATATAAACATGATAAGGGCTTCAATCAAGCCCTACTGAAAGGTTTAGTTACACATAATATTGATGCTAATAATCTTCATAAAATAAAATAAAGGAAAAGAATAAACCCGAAAAATCGCTTCCTTGAGAGCCATCAATTCTTCTCCAAAATCACGTGTGTGTTTTTCTGTGTTTACAGGCCTATTTTTAGAGTCTAAGAGAATTCTAGAAACCCTAAAAATTATAGGGTTAAATCCTTGTGCAACAAGGATTCCCAAAACCCTAAAACAAAAATTTCCAAAATAGGGTTGCGGCTGGATTGGCCTTCATGCACAGGTGCACTCAATCGCAGACCGTGTGCGCTCAATCGCACTACGACAGATCTTCTTCTTATGCATGTGAACACAGGCGCGCTTGATCCTTGCCTTGGATGCTTGAGCGCTAGTGTGCTCGATCGTAGGTCTCCTACGCTTAATTGCTCCAACAGACTCCAGCTCCTTCTTCCTCAACTTCTAGCTTTTCCAAATTCTTGTCCATTAAGCCCTAGACTTCCAGAATGCTTTCTTTTCTTCCAAAGACCTATAAAACAAAGAAAACACAAAAAGAAAATAAAATATAACGGAATAGCATAAACTAAGAGCTTAGCAAATATAAATTAAGGGGCTTAAATATGAATATTTAAGCACTTATCAGGTTGGCGCTGTCCCTAAGGACCTATAGTACAATGTCGGTACCTTAACCATTGCACAACATATCGTATGTAACATTAGCGGCCCAACCGAGTCCAACCTCGAGTGGCCTACACCGACTAATGACGTCTGTCCTATAGTGATCGAACCATTGGGAATGGTTGCACTGTGGTCACGAAACCAATGGATCCAAAGCCCCTATATAACACACACATTGACCATAATATGCAGTCTATATAGTAAGCTCATGGCAGTTCATACTGCACGTACCGGCATACCATATCTTACGATGCATCTTAACAGTTGATTAATAACACATTTACCAAGTATTTACAGAAAATAGGCATGCTTATATCATACTCATGGATATGGTATGCCGGTACGTGCAATATGAACTGCCATGAGCTTACTATATAGGCATGCTTATAAGTAAAAGGGTCGTAAGTATCTACCTACCTCGCACATTCAAGCGAATCCTCCAACGAAGTTAAGTCCTGTCATAACGGATATAAGACACCATTATTCTAGGCCTTATTTAACCTAAAAATGTGAGTAGGCTAAAGTGTACATGTACGAAGCTTGAAAACTAGTGCTCTATCCATTGACCGTACTTTCGACCCCGATGTCGTACGTCCTCTCAGTGTGTTAAGCACACTATTTTAATATCCAAACAGTGTATGGTTCCTACAATATTCCTAGTCCTCTAAGCTAGTAAAAGAGCACATGCATTGTAAGAAATCACAACACAATGAAACTTAGAAAGAATCCTTTGAAAACATAAACTCCTTTGAAGAAATCTTAAGGTATGCTTTGGAAATCTTAACAAGGAATAACAGAAAGGAAAACAACATCAAAATGTAAAGAAACAAGGCTTACCCTAAAGCTGAACATGGACATGGCTTCTCCTCCTTGGAAATTCCTCATTGAAGCTCACTCTCACCAATTTCTCACTCAAAACTCAAAGGAAGGGTTTTCGCAGCCTAAGGGCACACCAGGGGATGGGAATGGGATTGTGAAAAGGGAGGAGGGATGGGCTATTTATAGGGAAAAATCGCCACCAACTCTTTGACAAAGCAGCGAATGTTCGGCAACTCTAGCGTACATCCTATGTTTCTTGTACAGTGGTCAAACGGGTGTCTAGTACATCCAGGCATTACCCAAAGGGTATTCTAAAAAGTAGAGTACGTTCGGTGGTCCCACGTACATACACTTGTACGGTTTGTAGAGTGTACGTCTGATTGTCCCCCCACATATGTCTGCACTACAAATATTAGTGTACATTCACCAAACCTAGCGTACGTCTGCCTCCAGAGGGCCAGTGTTTGGCTTCTATTTTCTAAGGGATCATGGTGTGATTAGGTTAATGCTAAGGGTTTTGGGCATCGTTAGAACACTATTATTGAAAACCTTTGTCACTTGCCTTTATGGAGAAGACTTTTTAATAAAAAGGTTTGTTTTAATTGGGTATTACACTTTCCCCCCTTATAGAAATTTCATCCTCAAAATTTAGGGCTTTCAAATCAAAGATTCCATTTTTGAAAAAGTTTTACAATGAAGTTTGGAAAAGAGGATAAAACATGCTAAAAGTTTCACAGTTCAAAGCTTAAGGAAGGTAAAGATAACATCAAACATACCAACAGGCACAAGCAGTCATATATACACAACCAAGATTGCCACCTCTATGGTGGACTTATAATGTAGCAGAATATATCAAAAATTGCCACCACTGCGGTGGATTTAACTGAAACTGGCTACAAGGGAAAACATCAATCAACAACAAAAAAGGATAAACGACAACAACAACAACTAAGAGCAGGATCGCCTCCTCAGAGTCGGCTCATCAAAAACTCATCCCAGCGTCCCTCTTGTACTCGAGCTCGCTCTTCCTCCAAGGCTCCCTTGGGCACCAGGACTCTATCTCGCACTAGGACTCCCTCTCACTCAAGGGCTCCCTCTACCTCAACTGAAGTTGGAACTGTAGATGCCATAGTCCCGAACATTGATAGGCCCCATTATGTGATCTTGCAGCTCCTGAACAGTTTTCGTGAGGCTCTGCATGGCCTACCCATATGTTTGAAGCATGGCCTCTATCCTGTCTAGCCGTTGATCCTGGCTAGCAGAGGTGGATGCTCCATCCACTCTCACTGTCCTCTACCGTTGTGGTCTCAGTGCTGGCGCAGGATCTCGAAGGTGAGCATTGCTAGCGTTGAGGTACTGTGCGGTGATAGGTCCCTTCTCAAGAGCTAGCTCGACCATGTTGTTGGTAACCACCCTGGCATGCTGTATGATCCGAGTGACCAATGCTCCATAAGGCAGTGTGGTGCATGAATCCGCGTGCTAAACTGACATCATGGTGACTGTGACTACGGAGCCATAATTGATGGCGGCCTTGGTGGAAAGAGCATAGAGGCATCAAGCCCTGTCCATGGTGATTAACGTGAGGCTCACTATTAGGAGTACTCGGCTCATCACTACACGGTAGATGCATCGAACCTCATTACTGAAGTCATGGATTTGGAAACTGTTCTCACCCTCGGTCTCCATTTGGTGAAGACGTCCCTCTACAAAGCATGCAACTATCTTTGTTCGGGTAGGGAGGTGGTCAACCAACCAGGGGTTCTCCTAGTTGTGCACCCGTGGCACTTTAGTAATGGTGCTGATGAGATCGGGGGTCACATGGATCTCCATGCCTCTAACCCAAGTGAGGACGGAATCACTGACTCTCTAGTGGATGTAGGTGTAGAACTCTTTCACCAACTCTGCTTTGGCTGGACAACGATCCTCCACCATCTAGCCCAACCTTAGGCTTCTAATACTGCCCGAATGTGTGGAGCGGGCTCATCAAAGTTTGTCACCACAACTCCTCTCTCCATTATGACTCGGCGCCCCTTGTAGTCATCCTTAAATTGACAGTAGGCTTTATACTTGTGGAAATAGGTATGGCTGTAGACAAAGTCTACATTGTTTGAATCCATGGCGCTGCTACCCTTAGAGACTGGAGCCTCAGGGCCTAGCTTGCCTGTAGGAGCCGTTGCGGCCTCTGGACCTCGAGGTTCTAGTCCACCCACTAGGGCTGTTGTGGCCTCCTCTATCTCCATATCCATCCTAGTCTCTGGGTCCTGGGTGAACAGTGGCTCACGTTGGAGCTTGTGGACTGTGTGTGAGATGAAGTGGATACAGCTGCACTTGCTTTTGTCTACGCCATCTCCCTGTCATGGAAATTCTAATTAGGACCAATCCTCAAGGCTATGTAAGATTCTACCCCATGCCAAACCCATGCAAACTGCCCTATACCTACATGCCAATATTGTAATGCTCCCAAAATTAGCCTTGGCTAATTTGGTGGAGTCACTGGCAATTCACCCAGTTGAACCAACGTGTGGTCAAATAGGTAATCGCCCTTATAAAAACCGTCAGAGTAAATGCAAGGAAGGTGAATAAATCTTAGAGTACTATAATTCATCAAGTGAGAACATGGAGCTACTAGACAAATAAGACAAACCTGTAACTATAGATAAAGCATAGTCGGTCAGGCAATAGCAACTCTAGCCACCTCCATAACAGTGAATCAGATTACCTAAAGAATAATAACCGCGTAAGTCTAATGACTTAGTAAGTAAACCCCACACTTAGGCATGACATGAACCCAATTAATAAAAGTAAATATGCAATTCGAGGAATGATCGAAAAGAGGGCATTACCTCTGCTAATACACCATTTCATAGGTTTTAGGGTTTTTAAAGCTCTATGGTGTAGAACCGAGGATAACTACCTAATTGTTTTGATGCAGAAAAGGATAATGCTTTATAGGTCATAACTCCCATACATGGTCTACTCGAGATATTACCCCTTTTCAGTAGGATTGGTGCTATCCCGAGGGATCTATAATACAATGCCAATGCCCCAGCCATTGTATGACATACCGTACATAACACTAGTGGCACGATCGGGTTCGACCCTGAGTGGTCCACACTAACTAATGACGTTTGTCTTGTAGTGATCGAACCATTGGAAATAGTTGCATCAAGGTCATGAAACCAATGGATTCACAGCCCTCATATAACACACACATTTGACCATAATACGTAGTTTATATAGTAAGCCCATGGCCATTCATACCACACATACGGCATACCATGTCATACGATGCATCTTGGTGGTTTATTTAATCATGCAATTACCGAGTAATTATGGAAAGTAAACATGCTCATATCATACACGTGGTCAATCAGCTGACATATCCCACAGTTTACGAAAAATGGTGTAAGTGTTTACTTACCTCGCACATTCGAGCGAATCCTCTGACCAAGCTATTTCCTGTTATAACAAATACAAAACACCGTCATTCTAAGTCTTATGAACCTAGAGTTAAGGCTAAGTTGAAGCATACACGTATAAAGCTTAAAAACAAGTGCCTTGCTTACTGACCGTATGTCCGCCATCGAGGGCGTAGGTCCGCTCAGTGTGTTAAGCACACTTTTTTAAGTTTCAGACAATGCACATTTCCAACGGTATTTACAGACCTCTAAACCCCTTTTAAGCTAACAAAATAGGACATGCAACGTAGGAAATCACAGATTTACAATCCTTTGAGGAAACCCTTTGAAAACATTGGTAATTCTAAAAGAATGCACAATTAACACTTTGAAATTGGTATTAAAGCATAACCATGGGATAACAAGATGATAACAACAAAAGGAATGGAGCTTACCCCGAAGCTCGGCACAGACATGTTTCCCTTTCCTCGGAACTCTCCATCGATGCTCTTTGTTACGGATTTCTCTCTCCAAACACCAAGGAATGGTTCTGGCAGCCTAGGGGCATACCAGAGGAAGAAGAAGGCGTGAGTAATGAAGGGGAGGGGCAGGCTATTTATAGAGAAAATCTGTCACCAACTCCTTGACAGAGCAGCGGACGTTTGGCAACCCTAGTGTATGTCTGATGGTCTTTGTACATCGGTCCAGAGGGTGTCTCGTATGTTCTAGGTATTAGCCAAAGGGTATTAAAAAAGTAGCATACGTCTGGTGGTCCCATGTACATCCGGTGTACTATTTGCAGAGCGTACGTTCGGTGGTCCCCATCGACGTCTTTTCTGAAACAAGCGTCGCACGTCGCCTCACCTAGCGTACGTCCGCCACCTAAGGTTAGCATTCAGCTTTTATTCCTAGAGGTTCCAAACTTGATTAGGTTAAAGCTAAGGGCTTCAGGTCTCGTTAGACTCCTTCTTTGAGAACCTCTATCGATTACTCCTAAGGAAAGGATTTTGATTTAAATAAAAATGTGGACTTTTATCGGGGTATTACAAATATGAGGTGCACGAAAAAGATAGGGATGTGTGTAAATTCCAAGCTTAGGTGGTTCAAATGATGTCGGAGAGGTTAGGGCACTTGGACCTACGATCAATGTCAAGATCCAAGGTTGGGTAGAAGAGTATTTAGGTGTTTTGGCCAGAAGGAATAGTTATAGGGTTTACCAAAACTTGGCATTTAAAAATTGAAGCCGAGTAGTGATTGTTAAGCTAGGGCAAAGTAAAGAGTTTCAAAACGCCTAGGATTAACTAGGTAGGTTTAGAGTACCTAGTGGTGAATCAGGGCTCATTAGACCAAGGTAGGTCACAAAAGTCAAAATTACCTCTTCTAGGGAAAAGAAGGGCGTTTTGGTCATTATGAGGTTAACCAAGAATATTTGATATTACAAATAACTAGGTGGAATTGGATCCCCTAGCGGTCAATTAGGACCCATTTGACTAAGTCGGATGGTAAAGGACGAAAATACCCCTCCTTATAAAAGAAGGGCATTAGGGTCATTGTAAAGTTCAAATGGGTTTCCAAAGACTGGGTTTGCACTCTGAGTCCTTGAGAAAAAGATTCATGTTCCAAAAATTAAGTAGGTTTGAATTTCTACTTTACGGGGTCGAATTAGGGTGAAAACTCTATTCTTTGGGTGTGAGGGGCATTTTGGTAATTTTTGGATTTGGGTGAAAATCCAAATCCAAATGGTAAAAATCATAGAACAAGTTTCAAATTGCAAGTTCTAGGCTTCAAGTGGTACAAATGACCCCAAGAAATCACAAAATCAATAGAAATTTGAAAGCCCTAATTTTCAAGAACTAGGGTTTTGACCCAAAATTTTTTGATCAATTTCGGGCAAAAGGGTGAATGGGTTTTGTTTCTTGATTATCATGGAAGGGTTTAGGTCTCATTTCATGCTTCAATTGCATGAACGGATCAAGAAATTTTAAGGATTTTAGATTTAGGGCAAAAACCCCCAAATCCGAATGGGTACAATTTCAAAAGGAAAAATGCACAAAATGCATGCACATATAACCCCTAATATGACCCTAGTTCACAACCAAGCCAGCTAATATGCAAAAATGCAAGAAAATCAAAGATTTAAAACCAACCTAGAATTGCGAAAATTTGAAAAACTTTTGGAAAATCCTCATACCTTGTTTTAATCTTTGAAAATGAGGTTGGGAATCCTTCAAACTCTTAGAGACTTGGCCAAAAATCACTTTAGAAATGTTTGGGTAGAGAGAAAATAGGAGAAAACCAAAATGAATAGTGTTTAAGGACATTCGGCCGTTTTTATAAAATGCTGGGTTAATGGCATATGTCCGGGCTCGGGCGCGTACATTCGCTTAACCCTAAATTTATTATTATTATTTTTTAACTTGAGGAACTTCAAATCACTGGAAGATTAGAAATAAGCAAGGCATTTCAAAATGATTTTATTTTTGAGATTCGAGGTACAATGGAAATTCTTGCTTTAAAATCAACCCTGGATGCCCAAACACAAAACTCACCACTGCTAAGGGTGAGAAAAGACCTAGCTAACCATTTATATGCCACCCATGACCTAGTGCTCCTCAGACGGGTCTTCCTCATCCTTAACCAGTGCCTCGTAGTCCTTGTTGATGTTGGAGAGAAATGCAGTCCTCTGACGGTAGGATCCTTCTGGTAATGTTCCCACCTTTAGCAGTCGGATCTCCTCTAGTTCCATTCGGGCTTATTCATCCGAAATCTGATTCAGATGAGTAGGCATTGCTCATTTCCTTTTGTCACTGAGATGAGGGTTAAACCTCATGGGGATAGGTGGGAAATCTTGTATTGTTGAGATACTACGGTACTTAGGTGCGACTAGTTTCTACATAGGTTCTACCCACATCTTCTTTCCTTCAACTGGATTAGGGATAGGTGAAGGCTTCAGCTCTTGGTTAGCCAGGGTTGAAACCTTGTGTTTACCAGAGCGAGGTTGATATCCAAGTGCATAAGGTCCAACTCAACTGGCCATTCGTGAACAGTGGTCGGCATCTACAACCATTGTGCATTTGAGTATGAAGCAGGATCAAGTGCCTGTAATGCAGAACAGGCAATCCCGTTCATCTCAAGCCAAACAATCAAGAAAAGGCCGTTACAATAGCCTGCACCCACAAACAAAGGAACTAAACCTATCTTATGCTCCAGTTCTTTAAGATCAAACCTATTCTCAGATTTACAGCTACAGTTGACAAGACCATTTGCTCTGATACCATAATGTAACACCCCCAAAATTAGCCTCGGCTAATCTGGTGGAGGCATTGGTAATTAACCCATTTAGGTCAACTTGTGACGAAATAGGAAATCACCCTTCTAATATCGTCAAAGAAAATGCAAAGGAAGGTGAATAAATCTAAGATACTATAATTCATCAAGTAAGAACATGGAGCTACTAAATAATGAAGACAAACCTGTAATCATAAGTAAAGTCTAACCGGATAGGCATTAGCAGCCATTGCCACTTCCATAGTAATGAATCAGGTTACCTAGAGAATAATAACCGCGTAAGTCTAACGACTTAGTAAGTAAGCCTTACAACATAGGTATGATATGAGCCCATTTAATGAAAGTAAACTTGCATTTTGAGTAATAACCAAAAGAGTAGTATTACCTCCGTTAATACACCAGTCAATAGGTTTTAGGGTTTTGAAAGCTCATGGTAACATTTTAATGCAGGAAAAGGCTAATGCATTATAAATCATAACTCTTATATATAGTCTACCTGAGATATTACTCATTCTCAGCAGGGTTGGCGCTGTCCCGAGGGACGTATAGTACAATGCCGGTGCCCCAACCATTGCAAAACATACCATACGTACCATTAGTGGTACAACCGAGTCCTACCTTGGGTGGCCCACACCAACCAATGATGTCTGTCCTATAGTGATCGAATAATTGGGAATGGTTGCACTGTTGTCTAGAAACTAATGGATCCAAAGCCCCTATATAACACATACATTGACCATAGTATGTGATTGGTGCCAAATATTGTATATTTGACCCCTTTAACTTATGTTTGTTAGGCTCTTAGTTTTGTTAATATTTAATGTTTTTGTGTTATTTTAGTGTTTTAGTGTGCTGTAGGTCATTGGTGTAAAATGTGGTTTAAAGGGGTGGAATTGAGTAAAGAAGGAATCTTGGCCCCTGCCAGTGCTATTGAGCGCACTACGCTCGAGCCCAAAGGGCGCAATCGAGCGCATGCCTTGTCAGCTCGTGAAGTTCGCGTCACCCTAGCCGCCATCGTTAACTTGCTTGTGCCGTGGGAATTCTGAAGCGGTTACATGCGATCGAGCGCATACCTCGTGATCGAGTGCAATACGATCGAACGCATGTCCTACGATCGATGCAGGGCTGTGCTTGAGCGCACCGCATGCAATCGAGCTCACACTTGACCTTGCAGCATTTTAAACTGTCTATAAATAGGCCTCTTATGTTTTCTTGTAAACGTACGCTTGGGATATGTTGGAAGGTGCCCTCAGTGGCCCAAATCCTCCCTCTTCTTCATTGTAAACACTCCTAAACATCTTTTATTTATGTTTTGGTTTTATTTCTTATTGATTGTGTCTCCCTTTAGCATGGGAGGCTAAATCTTCAACTAAGGTTGAAGATGAAGCCTCACCATGGATTTAATTTTATGCTTTCATAGTTAGTTTATACGTTAATCCGTTTATAATTTGTCATGCGTGTTTGTTTCATTTCAATTTTGTGAGAAGATTGCATTGATTATGCTGTAGTTGTTTATTCATAGTGTTTAGTCCGATGGATACATTTCATCATTCGGGTTACGTTCATTTATCTATTGTAGTTTGAGTTAAATCACATTCACATTGGATGTAGTACCCCGATAAAGGTAACCGTTTTATTTAGGAAGATTCCCTTTTAGTTAAATACTTAGCCCGAACCTTTAGTAGAGTCGCTTAGGCGAAAGCCTAAGACCCTTAGCTTTAACCTAATCACGTTTGGAGCCTCTAGGAATAGGAGCTTAACACTGATCCACAGGGGGCAGACATACGCTAGGTCTAGCAGACAAACGCTTCTATATTATGGACGTATGATGGGGGACCACCGGACGTACGCTCTGTAAATAATACACCAGACGTACATGGGACCACCGGACGTACGCTACTTTTTGTATACACTTTGGGTAATACCTGGACGTACGAAACACCATTTGGACCAATGTGCAGACCACCGGACGTACGCTAGGGTTGCCAGACGTCCACTGCTCTTTCAGGGAATTGGTGACGGATTTTCTCTATAAATAGCCCGCCCCTCCCCTTCATTCCTCACACCTTTTTCTTCCTCTGGTATGCCCCTAGGCTGCCAGAACCATTCCTTGGTGTTTTGAGAGAGAAATCCATAAGAAAGAGCGTTGATGGAGAGTTCCGAGGAAAGGGAAGCATGTCGGTGCTGAGCTTCGGGGTAAGCTCCATTCCTTTTGTTGTTATCACCTTGTTATCTTGTGGTTATGCTTTAATACTGATTTCAAAGTGATAATTGTGCATTCTTTTAGAATCTACAATGTTTTCAAAGAGCTTTTCCAAAGGATTGTAAATCTGTGTTTTCCTGCATTGCATATCCTGTTTTGTTAGCTTAGAAAAGGATTAGAGGTCTGTAAATACCATTGGAAACGTGCACTGTCAGAACCTTAAAACAGTATACTTAACACACTAAGCGGATGTACGCCCTCGAGGGTGGACGTACGGTCAGTAGGCAGGGCACCTGTTTTTAAGCTTCATACGTGTACGCTCCAGCTTAGCCTTAACTCTATGTTTCATAAGACTTAGAATGACGGTGTTTTGTATCTGTTATAACAGGAAATAGCTTTGTCGGAGGATTCACTCGAATGTATGAGGTAAGTAGACACTTACGCCATTTTTCGTAAACCATGGGATATGTCAATTGACTAACCATGTGTATGATATGAGCATGTTTACTTTCTGTAATTACTCAGTAATTGTATGATTAAATAAACCACCAAGATGCATTGTAAGACATGGTACGCCGGTACGTGCGGTATGAATGGCCATGGGCTTATTATATAGACTACATATTATGGTCAAATGTGTGCGTTATGTGAGGGCTATGGATCCATTAGTTTTGTGACCTTGATGCAATCATTCCCAATGGTTCGGTCACTACAGGATGGACGTCATTAGTTGGTGTGGACCACTCGGGGTCAGACCGATAATGCCACTAATGTTACGTATGGTATGTTGTACAATGTCTGAGGCACTGGCATTGTATTATAGGTTCCTCAGGACAGCATCAACCTTGCTGAGAAGGGGTAATATCTCGGGTAGACCATGTATGTGAGTTATGACTTGTAAAGTATTATCCTTTTTTGTATCAAAACAATTAGGCAGTTATCGCCGGTTCTACACCATAGAACTTTAAAAACCCTAAAACCTATGAGATGGTGTATTAGCGGAGATAATGCCCTCTTTTGATTATTACTCGAATTGCATGTTTATTGTTATTAATTGGGCTCATGTCATAACTACGTGTGGGGTTTACTTTCTAAGTCATTAGACTTACGCGGTTATTATCATTCCTTAGGTAATCTGATTCACTGTTATGAAGGTGGCTAGAGTTGCTATTGCTTGACCGACTGTGCATTATCTATAGTTACAGGTTTGTTTTAATTGTCTAGTAGCTCCATATTCTTATTTGATAAATTGTAGTACTCTTAGATTTATTCACCTTCCTTCCATTTACTCTAACAAGTTTTACAAAGGCAATTACCTATTTGACCACATGTTGGTTCAACTGGGGGAATTGCCAGTAACTCCACCAGATTAGCCAAGGCTAATTTTGGGGTGTTACATTGGATCCTTTGGACCTAAACCATTTATGTTTTGTCTTTTGTCAAATGACGGATACTTTGAGTATTTCAATAGGCATGATAGGACATGCATAGGGCGTTAGGATGCATGAACTAGCGTGACACTAGGTCATGCATCGCTTTTAATCGATAGATGGATGTATAAATTAGTTGTGCATTTTAATATGGTGAGGTGGATTCTAGACCTTAGGCTTTTTATTTATTTGTTTTTATTGCATTTAATCTAGTTTACATTTAACGCACGTTATCTGCTTGATTTTTGGAACTAGGTTAAGATAGGGTTAATTTAGGCATTTTAAATTAGTTTTACACAAACCCGATTCTCTATGGCTTTGACCTCGCACTTGCACACCCGCTACACTGCAAAACGATTCGTGCAATTGACGAGTTCTTAAATTTGGTACAATCAGTATGCAGTCTATATAGTAAACCCACAGCCATTCATACCACACGTATCGGTGTACCATGTCTTACGATGCATCTTAACAATTGATTAATAGCACAATTACCAAGTATTTATAGAAAATAGGCATGCTCATATCATATTCGTGGTCAGTCAACTAACATATCCCACATTTTAAGTAAAAGGGTCGTAAGTGTCTACTTATCTTGCACATTTGAGTGAATCCTCCGAAGAAGCTAAGTCCTATCATAACGGATACATGACACCGCTATTCTAGGCCCTATTTAACCTAAAAATGTGAGTAGGCTAAAGCGTACACATGCGAAGCTTGAAAACTAGTACTTTGCCCACTGACACTACGTCCGACTCCAATGGCTTACTTCCACTCAGTGTGTTAAGCACACTATTTTAAGATCTGAACAATGTATGGTTCCTACGACATTCCTAGACCTCTAAACCTCCTCTAAGCAAATAAAGGAGCACATGTAACGTAAGAAATCACAACACAATGAAACTTTGAAAGAATCCTTTGAAAACATAAACTCCTTTGAAGAAATCTTAAGGTATGCTTTGGAAATCTTGACAAGGAATAACGAAAAGGAAAACAACATCAAAATGTAAAGGAACAACGCTTACCCCGAAGCTAAACATGGACATGGCTTCTCCTCCTTGGAAACTCCTCTTTGAAGCTCACTCTCACCAATTTCTCACTCAAAACTCAAAGGAAGGGTTCTGATAGCCTAGGGGCACTCCAGGGGATGGGAATGGGTGTATGAAAAGAGAGGAGGGACGAGCTATTTATAAGGAAAAATTGCCACCAACTTTCTGACAGAGCATTGGACGTCTGACAACCCTAGTGTACATCTGGTGGTTTTTGCACAATGGTCAAACAGGTGTCTTGTAAATCCAAGCAATTACCCAAAGGGTATTTCAAAAAGTAGCATACATTCGCTGGTCCCATGTACATTTGCTTGTACAGTTTGCAGAGCGTACGTCCAGTGGCCCCTTCTCGTATGTTTGCACTACAAACATCAGCATATGTCCGCCTAACGTAGCGTATGTCTGCCTCTAGAGGGTCAGTGTTTGACTTCTATTTTCTAAGGGATCAATGTGTGATTAGGTTAACGCTAAGGTTTTGGGCCTCGTTGGAACACTATTATTGAAAACCTTTGTCAATTGCCTTTATGCAGAAGACATTGTTTAGTAAAAAGGTTCTTTTTTTATTGGGATATTACAGTGCACCTATGTATTTACATTATAGACACATAATTAAACTCTATTATTGTGATGCCCCGCCTAATGGGAATATCAATTAACCAGTAATCGACCCCACGGCGTGCCATCCCAGCCATGTCCCTCCGAGACACGACCTCTGGGAAATCACTTTTCTCGTTGTAACGAGAAAACTGCAGCGAAAGACTTTACCAAGACTATTGGATTTAAGAGATAGTAAATAAAACATCACACAACAATACCAGAGATAAAATACTACATCCATAACATAACAAGTAGTCATCAATGTACCGGTCATTAGACCGTCAACAAGAGAAATAGATATATCCCAAAATATGTTACATCAGCATAGTTCTCAAAAGATCAACAGATCAAAGCCTAGACTTAAGTTTTAACAAAGCTAACAAGATCAGAATCTTGACAATATCTGCACGGGCAGATCCTCCATCCTCCCACATCGTCTTAAGCCAAACCGGGTCCATGTCCTCGAAAATTACCCGTATCAGGTCCTGAGCAATCACCCACGTAACCTTCGATGGCATCTTCATCTAGTGCAGCTAAACCGCACAATTAATCGTAATAATGGGGAAAAACATAAACAAAAGGGTAAGTCTAAGACTTAATGATTTTTAACGCAGATAATGCCCATGCCAGTTTTTTTGGAAATGAACTCAGGTATTTATTGAACAAAACAGTTCCTCCATGACAGATTATTTATGCGTGATATATGTATAAGAATGATATATGCATAGGATGTTAGCAATAGTCATAGTTCAACAGTATGGTCTACCCAAGATATTACCCCTTCTCAGCAGGGTTGATGCTATCCCGAGGGACCTATAATACAATGCTAGCGCCCTAGCCATTGCACAACATACCGTACGTAGCACTAGTGGCACGATTGGGTCCGACCCCGAGTGGCGCACACCAACTAGTGACGTCCGTCTTGAGTGACCAATGGGAATGGTTGCATCAAGGTCATGTAACCAATGGATCTACAGCCCTCACATAACACACACATTTGACCATAAAGCTAACATGTATAGTAAGCCCATGGCCATTACTACTGCACGTACTGGTGTACCATGTCATACAATGCAAATTATCTTGTCTGTATTTTACATGCATGTCTTTTTACAAGTCTCACTTGGTTAACAGATTCAGTACAATGTTTTTCCCAAAATGATAGAGTTCATGTGCTATAAGTACAAGCTATGAGAGTTGTAAAATATGCATGTTTTCTCGGTACACAAAATAAACGTGTAGTGCATGGAAAATAATAATGCGCATTATGTGAGTTAAAAACTCACCTGGGTCGATACATGTGTCTGAAAACTCCAAATGGTCCGGGTTCTCCAAATCTGTGAAAAACCTTCTATTAGTCCTATTCCCACTATAACAGCCCTAAATCAAGGAGATCATAAGCTATCGAACTTTTGGCAAAAATAGGGCTTTCCTAACCACAGGATCGTATGTTCGGGCTCGGGTGTGTACGTCTGCCATGCAATGACAAGCCGTACGTCTGGTCTCGACACCGTACATTCTCAGGGAGAACCTCATTTTCTCTCCATTGTCCGCCTATCCTCCAACTCCTAAGGCTACTGGGTACTACCTAAAGCCCTTTAGTCTAGTTTAAATCCTTCATGTAACGTAACAATGCTAAACTAACCAAACATTAACCCAAACGGGTTTTAAGGTGCAACTAGGCTAACCACTACATCTAAACAATAACCAAGCAGCATAACAATGTAACAAAAGCTTATGGATCAAATGTTACCTCCTTGAAACAAACCGCGAGAGTTCCACTTCACGAATGCTCCGAACTCGCGAACTCCTTGCACACACACACTCACCAAACACTCAAAATGATGTAGATTAGGATGACCTATCTTATCTATTTAGTCTTTTATTTCAATTAGGTTTCTTTGTTAGTCTTTTAATTGTTTTAGTTTACTTTTCCTTCTAGTACACGGTTTTAGATTACTTTTCCTTCTAGGATGTGTAATCCTAGTTTATCTTAGATTACTTTTCCTTCTAGGATGTGTAATCCTAGTTTATGTTAACTTCTTTTATGCTTTAGCCTCTAAGCCTATAAATCGCTTAGACCCATTGGAAAAAATTATTATTATTATTGGTTTTGTTTAATAAGAATACTCGAGTTGAGTTTCTTGGTTCTTTTTCCTTCAGCTTAGATAGCATCTCTGCTTAGAGAAGATTTCTTTGATTTTGTGATAGTCTCACAATCTTAGGAATATTTATCCCTATTCTTGTTTTTTCTTGATTATTTACGTTCTAACCACCGCATCAGTTGGTATCAAAGCCAGTCTCTTTCCATGGCACCAGTCACAAGGGAAGGGTAACGCTTTGTACACTCGGAGGATGGGAATGATCAAGAACCAGTTAGAGAAGAATCATCGGCAGCCTATCAGGCACATTCGGAGGCACAATTTGCCAGCTTGAGGGAACAAATTGCAGTCCTCACAAGGCAGTTGTCCATCAAGAATGTTCAAGACAGACGTCGGCATATACCCTCACCGCATTTACTCCGGAGGAGGAAGACGCACGTGTGGAGAATGAATACGGAAACCCTTTATGCGCTGAGTGCACAGACATCAACCTCTGTACAAGCTCAGGGCCAATCGGTGGGAATCGGTTTCAAACTTGATATTCGAAGAATTCAGGGGGTCTCCAACCCGAGGAATTTTGGACTGGATAGCGGCAGTTGAAGAAGTTCTTGATTTCAAAGGGGTACCTGAGGATCGACGAGTTTCTTTGGTCGCAACCAAGTTCCGGGGAAGAGCTGCAGCGTGGTGGCAGCAACTGAAGCAATCTAGGACTCGGCTAGGCAAATCAAAAATCAACAGATGGGAGAAACTGTTGAAGCACATGCGGCCGGCCTTCTTGCCATACAACTACACCCGAACCATGTATCACGAATTTAAGCCAAGGTTAAGGTTCAAGACCGTGGATGAGTACACGGAGGAGTTCTACAAATACTTGACACGGGCTACAAATACTTGACACGGGTTGAGTTAGCCGAGACGGATGATCAATTAGTATCCCGATACATCGGAGGGCTGCGACAAAACATTCAAGATTCACTAAATCTTTTTGATCCCGTTAACGTATCTGCGGCTCATCAAAGAGCCCTTCTATTGGAGAAAACGGCAGCCAGAGGATCACAAGCTTCTTTGGGCGTGGCACAGGGGGCAGCACGACTCGCTACATCGGGCCGTTCACACCTCGAAACACCACCCAATCATCAATCCCAAACAGGGCTCCAACTACAACCAGCCCACCTAACCGGAGTGCAACGACGAATGGGCCTAAATGCTTTAAGTGTGGTGAACCGGGTCACAGAATTGCGGATTGCCGCAAGGAGATAAATATGGAAAGGTCTACTCATTGACTCGGAAACGCCTTCCGATGAGCAAGGCGATGAAGAAGAGCAACAAACCTTTGATGACTACGGGGCGTGGAAGAAGAACACATTACGGAGATAGCGGGCCTAGCTTAATGGTGAGGAGGATATGTCTTACACCGAGAAGGCGGAAGAGAGATGACAGCACAACCTTTTTTCACCATGCACTATTGGAGGTAAGGTTTGCAAACTAATCATTGATGGAGGCAGTTGTGAGAACGTGGTAGCAGAAGAAGCAGTTCAGAAGCTGGCCCTAGACACAGAGAAACACCCCACACCCTATCGCTTGGAGTGGCTCAAGAAGGGAAATGAGGTAATAGTTTCAAAACGTTGCCTTGTACATTTTTCTATTGGTACCAAATATAAAGATAACACTTGGTGTGATGTGGTGGCCATGGATGCCTGCCACCTATTACTGGGGAGACCATGGCAATATGATCGAAATGCGCACCACGATGGACGGAAGAACACCTACAGCTTCTTAGTGGATAATGTGAAGCTTACTCTCCTACCTAACCAGGAGGCGTAACAAACCCCCAAAGAGGTGGGCCAAACACTTCTAGCCAAAAGAGAGTTCATAAGAGAAATGCTTGATGTTGATCAAGTATACCTACTCTACGGCAAAGAATGTAGCCCAATGAATATCATACCAGAGGCAGTTATGGGTTTGCTAGAGGAATTTGTTGATGTATTCCCAAAAGACCTACCAGAGGAGCTACCACCCCTTCGTGACATTCAACACCAAATTGATTTGGTACCCGGGTCTAGCCTTCCCAACCGACCACACTATCGCATGAGTCCCAAAGAGTATGAAGAATTACGAAGACAAGTGGAGGGACTACTGGCTAAAGGGCACATTCGGGAGAGCCTGAGCCCATGTGCGTTCAACATTGCTCACACCAAGAAAGATGGGACATGGAGGATGTGCGTGGACAGCCGCGCCATCAACAAAATTACGGTACGATATAGATTTCCCATTCCGCGATTAGATGATTTATTGGATCAATTGAGTGGGGCAACTATATTTACCAAACTGGATTTGAAGAGTGGTTACCACCAAATCCGATGCAGGGTTAGCGATGAGTGGAAGACAGCGTTTAAAACGCGTGAGGGACTTTATGAATGGTTGGTGATGCCGTTTGGATTATCTAATGCTCCTAGTACCTTTATGCGAGTAATGAACCAGATATTCCGCCCATTCATCGGCAAATCAGTGGTCGTCTACTTTGACGACATCCTCATTTATAGCTCCAACCCAGAGACACACATCCAACACATACGGGAGGTACTCCTTGTGCTACGACAAGAGAAATTTTATGCAGCACCGGCCAAGTGTTCTTTCATGACCGACTCAGTACTTTTTCTTGGATATGTGGTATCCAAGGATGGATTAGCAGTGGACGAGTCTAAAGTAGCAGCGGTTCGTGATTGGCCTCTCCCTACTACACTACATGAGGTACGTAGTTTTCATGGATTGGTGTCCTTTTATCGTCGTTTTATTCACAATTTCAGCACCATATTGGCACCAATCACGGAATGCATGAAGGCGGGAAAATTCTCATGGAATGAGGCAGCTACTAACGCCTTCGAGTTGATCAAGGTCAAATTGATCACAGCTCCATTATTAGTCCTTCCCAACTTTGACATACCGTTCGAATTGCATTGTGATGCATCCAAGATAGGCATTGGAGCGGTGCTTAGCCAATTGAGCGAACCGGTGGCCTATTTCGGAGAAGTTGAAGAGCGCACAACTCAATTATAGTACTTACGACATTGAGTTCTACGCATTAGTGCGTTGAAGCTCCTACCTCGTCTATAATGACTTCATCTTGTACTCTGACCATGAAGCGCTGAAGCACCTCAACAGTCAAGATAAGTTATCTACTCGACATGCTAAATGGGCCGCTTTCGTGCAACAATTTTCTTTCACCATCAAGCACAAATCAGGGGCATTGAACAAAGTGGCCGACGCCCTCGGCGAAGACATCATTACTCACTACCATGAAATCGGAGGTAATGGGGTTTGAATTATTGAAAGATTCCTTATCTAGTGACCCATTTTTTGGCCCTATTTTAGAAGATGTGTCCACAAGAGCACAAGGAGGCTTTGTATTGCATAATGGGTTCCTTTTCAAAGGCACTCAGCTGTGCATTCTGAAGGGAGCCTGATTGAAAATTATCAAAGAACGCCATGACGAGGGTCACATGGGCGAGATAAAACACTTCAAACCGGTGGCGAACAGTTCTATTGGCCAAGTATCACGGAGAGAAGTGGACAAACTAGTGAAGAGTTGCGAGGTATGTCAAGTATCAAAAGGAGCGGCTACCAATGCTGGCCTATATTTACCTCTCCTATTCGAACAACCATGGACAAATGTGAGCATGGATTGTTGGGTTTACCAAGGACACAAAAAGGTAATGATTCCGTCTTTGTAGTTGTTGATAGATTCTCTAAAATGGTGCACTTCATTGCGTGCAAGAAAACTGCCGATGCGGTCAATGTGGCACAGTTATACTTTAGAGAGGTATACCGCCTCCATGGCTTACCTTTGTCGATAGTATCAGACCGCGACACAAGATTCCTTAGCCACTTTTGGCGATGCTTATGGAGGTTATCAAGCACAAAACTTGATTTCAGTAGTGCCTACCACCCACAAACAGATGGACAAACAGAAGTCGTTAATCGATCATTGGGAGCTCTACTTCGAAGTTTGGTGGGGGAACACATTAAGTCATGGGATACAAAATTATTCCAAGCCGAGTTTGCTTACAACCGTTCCACAAACCGGAGCACAGGCTTAAGCCCATTTACCATCATTTATGGGAGTAATCCTCGTGCCCCACTAGACTTGGCACCTATCCCAGACATGACGAGAACAAACACAACAGCAGAAGACTTGATGATCCAAATCCAGGAAGGCCACAAATTAACAATCCAGAAATTACAAGAGTCCACTGCCAAGTATAAGGCAAGCGCCGACAAGAAGAGACGAGCTGTTGAATTTGAGGAAGGAGATTTTGTGTGGGCTATCTTGACAAAAGACAGATTCCCTGTGGGAGAATACAACAAGCTGGCAGCTCGTAAAGTGGGTCCGGTAGAGATAATCGCGAAAATCAATCCAAACGCATACTACCAAGCCATATTAAGGCGTCGATGTCTTTAATGTCAAACACCTTGTTCGTTTATAGAGGACTTATCAGAGGAAGATGCAAATTCGAGGACGAATTCTCTTCAACCTGGGGAGGATGATGTAGATTAGGATGACCTATCTTATCTATTTAGTCTTTTATTTCAATTAGGTTTCTTTGTTAGTCTTTTAATTGTTTTAGTTTACTTTTCCTTCTAGTACACGGTTTTAGATTACTTTTCCTTCTAGGATGTGTAATCCTAGTTTATCTTAGATTACTTTTCCTTCTAGGATGTGTAATCCTAGTTTATGTTAACTTCTTTTATGCTTTAGCCTCTAAGCCTATAAATACAGGCTTAGACCCATTGGAAAAACAGTTTATTATTATTATTGGTTTTGTTTAATAAGAATACTCAGAGTTGAGTTTCTTGGTTCTTTTTCCTTCAGGCTTAGATAGCATCTACTGCTTAGAGAAGATTTCTTTGATTTTGTGATAGTCTCACAATCTTAGGAATATTTATCCCTTCTGTTTACTGTTTTCTTGATTATTTACGTTCTAACCCTGCATCACAAAAGCTTGGAAAACACTTTGGAATAAACTGGCAGCCTAGGGGCGTTCTAAAACTATGAAAAATACGAGGGGGTTGGGTCCTATTTATAGGCCCAGAAAGCAGCGAACGTCTGACCAAAGGGGTGTAAGTCCGGTGGTTCTTGCCCAGTGGTTCAAAGGCTGTCTCGTACGTCCAAGTATTATCCAAAGGGTACTATAAAAGTAACGTATATCCGGTGGTCCCGCGTACGTCCGCCAGTATGGTTTGCAGAGCGTACATCTAGTGGTCCCCCCGCGTACATCTGCACTACAGACAACAGCGTACGTCCGCCTAACCTAGCGTACATCTGCCCAAAAGTCTAAATCACCCTTCTAGCAGCCTTAATGACCCAAAGCCCAAATTAATTCTCCCAACTAAGCCACTTATGCCTAGTTAGTAATTTGGGTCACTACATTCTACCTTCCTTATAAGAATTTTGTCCTCGAAATTCTGAAACAAATACCAAAAGAATAGCACTCAAAGAGATGTAGAATGTTACCTCATGTCCATACGTCATTCCTGCCGTGCTCAGTAGGTTCCTGAATTATCTCGTCCCATCCATTAATCGGTGCATTCTCTTCTTTAAACAGTTGTGGAAAATCGCCCCGTAAGTCGTCGAGTGCATCGTATTTGATGTTGCCCACACTATACCAATCCTCATCGATTTCTACTCCCAGATCTATCCATTCGCAGAAAGAGTAGTTCCATACACAATCCGGATCGATTGGTATAGGTGCCATAATCCTGAAGAGAAAACAACCCTTCCTTAGTCAGTTATTTCCTTACCCAAAAATGGAAATAGGTATACTATCCAAGCAAATTCTTAAAAGAAAGAGTCATACACAATCATTCAAACAAATGCGGGTAACGGCTCCGCATATCATGTTCTGCTTCCCATGATGCCTCCTCCACTCCATGATTATGCCACAGTACCTTGACGATAGGAATCATTTTAGTATGTAGCACCTGCTCCTTCTTATCCACAATTCTAACTGGTTCCTCCATGTAGGTTAATCCCTCTTGGATGCCCAATGGCTCATACTCCACAATTACTTTGGGGTTAGCGATGTATTTCCTTAACATTGATACGTGGAAAACATCATCCGTCCCAATCAGATCTGGGGGTAAGGCAATCCTATATGCTAACTTCCCCACTTTCTGAGTAATTTCGAATGGCCCAATGAATCTAGGGCTAAGCTTTCCCTTCATTCCAAACCGCATTACTCCCCTTATAGGTGATACCTTTAGGAACACACGATCTCCCACTTTGAATTCCAAAGGCCTCCTTCGTTTATCAACGTAACTCTTCTGCTGACTTTGAGCTGCACTCATGCACTCCTTGATGACACGCACCTTCTCACAAGTGTCTTGAATCAGCTCCGGCCCCGACGTCTGTCTTTCACCAATGTTGTCCCAATACAAAGGTGACTGGCACTTTTGTCCATAAAGTGCTTCATATGGCGGCATTCCAATAGTTGCCTGATAACTGTTGTTGTAGGCAAACTCGATCAAAGGTAGGTATTGAACCCCACTTCCTTTGAATTCCAACACACATGCCCTCAACATATCTTCTAAGATCTGGTTCGTCCGCTCAAATTGGCCGTCTGTTTGAGGATGAAAAGCAGTACTAAACTTTAGCTCCGTTCCCATTTCCTTCTGAAGACTTTGCTAGAACCTCGAGGTAAAACGCGAGTCTCTGTCCGAAACGATTTCTGATTGTACCCTATGTAGACGAACTACATTCTGGACATATAGTCTGGCTAACTTATCCATTGGATCCTTAACTTTTATGGGAATAAAATGAGCACTCTTCGTCAATCGATCGACAACAACCCAAATGGAATCTTCTCCAGTGGGTGCCTTGGGTAATCCTAAAATAAAATCCATAGCGATCTCGTCCCACTTCCATTTCGGTATAAGCAACGGCTTAAGCGTCCCTGCCGGCCTCTGATGTTCTGCCTTCAACTTGTTGGCAGGTCAAACACTGCTCTACAAACTTCGCAATGTCCTTTTTCATATTGTTCCACCAAATATAACCCCTTTACGTCACGGTACATCTTGGTGCTTCTAGGATGCACAGTGTATGGAGAATGATGAGCCTCGCTCATTATCTCCGGTTCTTACATACATACTTGTTTGAAATGGGTGAGCAGCCCATCTTCCTTAAGACAAAACTCCTTTGCTTTACCTTTTGCAAGCAGTTGTTTGATCTTGGCACACTCAGGATCTTTGAGTTGAGCTGCCTTGATTCTTGCAAGCAATTCTGACTGAACTATCAAGTTAGCCAAGTGTATAGCCATGCCCCTGCCTACTATTTCCAAGCCCATCCCAGTGAGTTCCTTAGTCAACTGAATTTGAGAAATCCTTAGAGCAATAAGCTTCACCGTTGATTTCCTGCTCAACGCGTCTGCTACTACGTTAGCCTTGCCAGGATGATAATTGATTTCACAATCATAATCCTTGATCAATTCTAGCCACCTCCTCTATATCATGTTCAGTTCCTTTTGAGTGAAGAGATACTTCAAACTCTTGTGGTCCGTGTAGATCTCGCACCACTCGCCGTACAAGTAATGTCTCCAAATCTTAAGAGCAAACACCACTACTGCCAACTACAGGTCATGTGTAGGGTAGTTCTGCTCATATGGTTTCAGTTGGCATGAAGCATAGGCAATAACATTGCCGTTTTGCATTAATACGCAACCCAAACCTTTCTTAGAAGCGTTGCTATATATCACGAAATTTCCAGATTCCGTAGGCATTGCCAAAACTAGAGCAGTTACCAATCGCCTCTTCAGCTCTTGGAAACATTGCTCACACTTGTCCATCCAGACAAAACGAGCATTTTTCCTAGTTAAAGTAGTGAGTGGCTCCGACAGCTTTGAAAAACCTTCGATGAAACGTCGATAGTAACCAGTGAGTCCCAAGAAACTCCAAATCTCAAACACGCTAGTTGGTCTTGTCCACTCGACCATAGCCTTCACCTTCTCCGGGTCAACTGCTACTCCTTTTTCCGAAATGACATGTCCGAGGAAAGATACGCTATCCAGCCAAAACTCGCACTTCTCGAGTTTAGCATAGAGCTTCTCAATCCTAAGCCTCTCCAATACCTTGCGTAAGTGCTCCTTGTGCTCCTCCGACGTCTTTGAGTAGATTAGTATGTCGTCGATAAAGACAACGGTGAACTGATCCAGATAGTCGTGAAAGACTTTGTTCATCGTGTCCATAAAGACCGCTGGCGCATTAGTTAGTCCAAAAGACATAACTAAGAACTCGTAGTGTCCATAACTTGTCCTAAAGGCTGTTTTAGGAATGTACTCTTCCTTCACCCGTACTTGGTGATAGCTTGAGCGTAAATCGACCTTAGAAAACACCCGCTCCTTGCAGCTGATCTAACAGGTCGTCGATCCTTGGCAAAGGATATCAATTCTTAATCGTCAACTTATTCAGCTCCCAATAGTCAATGCACATCCTCATCGACTCATCTTTCTTCTTGACAAACAACACCGGTGCTCCCCACGGTGATATACTAGGGCGAATGAAACCCTTGTCCAAGAGTTCTTGGAGTTGTTCCTTTAACTCCTTCAACTCCGGAGATGCCATCCTATATGGTGCCTTTGAGATAGGATTAGTGCCTGGCACACATTCAATCCCAAACTCCACCTCCCTCCGTAGTGGTAATCCAGAGTAGTCTAACGAAAAGACATCTGGATACTCGCACACCATAGGAATATCTTCCAGATTCTTCTTTGCTTGCTTCGTTGGAGTGACAATAAATGCCAAAAATGCCTGATCACCTTCGACGATGAGCTTCCTTGCCTGTGTGGCCAAAATCGTTGGAGGTAAGGACCTCGCTCGTTTTCCAACGTACGTCACCTTTCCTTCTCCCCAAGGTGTAAGTGTCACTTGCTTTAGAATGCAATCAATAATTGCTGAGTGCTTCGTCAACCAGTCCATTTCAAGAATAATGTCATAATTAAACATAGGGAGAACAACTAAGTTTGAGGGAAGTACTCTTCCACAAATGCTAACAGGGCGTTCCCAAACTACACGCTTACAGACCACAGTTTTCCCTACGGGTGTAGTTACAGCTAAACCAGGTTCCAAAGTTCTCACTACAAGTCTAGACAACCTTACAAACATTACAGATACGAAAGAGTGGGTAGTCCCTGAATCAAACAAAACTGAAGCTTCAAATCCGAGTATAGGGACAGTATCTGTCACCACTTCCGATCCTCTTTCAGATTCTCCCGGAACAAGTGCGTAAACCCTAGCTGGCGCCAAAGGTTTCTGAGCAGCCTCCTTACTCACAGTCTTTGCTGAAATGCCCAAACTGGCAGCAGTAATAGCAAGTTCTGGTTGCCATCCTACAAGGCCCCCAGTGCACACGGTTACACTTCTTACACAGCTCCGATGCAGTCCTTATCAAAGTCGAGAGTTACCGAGGTCCTTGTGGCCTCTCTAGTGGAAAACTCCCCACTGCCATCCCCTTAGCTAGTCCGGCTCCTCCGATAGAAGTACCAGTTCCTTGAGTCCTCCTCTTTTGATCTGCGTACTCAGCCGCATTCTCCTTCAAACTCTCTTCATAGATGGATACCTTATCAACCAATTGGGAGAAATCCTGAATGTTGAAACAGCTCATCATAATCTGAATGCGAGAGTTCAACCCTCGTTCGAACTTCTTAGCCTTCTTCTCCTCAGTCGGAATGAGGTATAGTCCAAAGCACGACAACTAAAGAAACTTTGCAGCATACTCTATCACTGACATTTCTCCTTGGACCAGGTCCAAAAATTCCCATGCCTTTGCCTCCTGCACGACTCTAGGAAAGAAGTGCTGATTAAACTCATGCTTGAAGACTTCCCAAGAAATGGTAGTCTTCGAGCCCAAGTCAACGACAAGCACTACTTTCTTATCCTACCACCAGCGCTTAGCTTCCCTAGTCAACTTGTAAGCAACATTAGCCACTTTCTGCTCATTGGTACACCCGAGAGTAGCTAGCAGCTCCTCCATGTCATTCAGCCAATTCTCAGCACTAGTGCGGTTGCCTTTTCGGTCAAAACTCTCCGAGTGATGACTGCATAAATCCTTCAGTGAACATCTAGTTCCTTCAACTGGCTATCTCGCAACCCTATCGCGATCGATGGCCAAAACCAACAGACCGATTGCTTCCATTACTTGGCTCCCAGGGAGTGTCGACTCCTCAACAGGAATGTCCACAGGCTCTAGGTGAACACTTCCTTCTTCGATATCCAACGCATTAGGTTCAGTTTTGGGGTTTCTTCGGGGTGGCATTCTCTGCAGCGAAGGGCAGAGTTAGAACCGACTCTACTAGAACCAAGCGAACAAACCTAGAGGCTAAGTTCTAGTCGCTTATCTAACCTAATCTCTAGTGTGATCATGGCCTAAGTTCTCTTTTTTCCCTTATCCTATAGTCTTTTTAGAGCAAAGAGCTCTGATACTAACTGTGACGCCTCGCCCAATGGGAATATCAATTAACCAGTAATCGACCCCACGGCGCACCATCCCAGCCATGTCCCTCCAAGACACGACCTCTGGGAAATCACTTTTCTCGTCGTAACGAGAAAACTGCAGCGAAAGACTTTATCAAGACTATGGGATTTAAGAGATAGTAAATAAAACATCACACAACAATACCAGAGATAGAATACTACATCCATAACATAACAAGTAGTCATCAATGTACCGGTCATCAGACCGTCAACAAGAGAAATAGATACATCCCAAAATATGTTACATCAGCATAGTTCTCAAAAGATCAATAGATTAAAGCCTAGACTTAAGTTTTAACAAAGCTAACGAGATCCGAATCTTGATCATATCTGCATGGGCAGATCCTCCATCCTTCCATATTGTCCTAAGCCAAACCAAGTCCATGTCCTCGAAAATTACCCGTATCAGGTCCTGAGCAATCACCCACGTAACCTCCAATGGCATCTTCGTCTAGTGCAGCTAAACCGCACAATTAATCGTAATGATGGAGAAAAACATAAACAAAAGGGTAAGTCTAAGACTTAGTGATTTTTAACGCAGATAATGCCCATGCCAGTTTTTTTGAAAATGAACTCAGGTATTTATTGAACAAAACAGTTTCTTCATGACAGATTATTTATGCGTGATATATGATATAAGAATGATACATGCATAGGATGTCAGCAATAGTCATAGTTCAAAAGTATGGTCTACCCAAGATATTACCCCTTCTCAGCAGGGTTGATGCTGTCCCGAAGGACCTATAATACAATGCCAATACCCCAGCCATTGCACAATATACCGTACGTAGCACTAGTGGCACGATTAGGTCCGAATTTGAGTGGCCCACACCAACTAGTGACGTCCGTCCTGTAGTGACCGAACCATTGGGAATGGTTGCATCAAGGTCACGAAACCAATGGATCTATAGTCCTCACATAACACACACATTTGACTATAAAGCTAACATGTATAGTAAGCCTATGGCCATTATTACCGCACGTATCGGTATACCATGTCATACAATGTAAATTTTCTTGTCTGTATTTTGCATGCATGTCTTTTTACAAGTCTCACTTGATTAACAGATTCAGCACAACGTTTTTCTCAAAATGACAGAGTTCATGTGCTATAAGTACAAGTTGTGAGAGTTTTAAAATATGCATGTTTTCTTGGTACACAAAATAAGCGTGCAGTGCATGGAAAATAACAATCGCATTATGTGAGTTAAAACTCACATGGGTCGATACGTGTCTCTGAAAACTCCAAATGGTTCGGATTCTCCAAATCTGTGAAAAATCTTCTATTAGTCCTATTCCCATTATAACAGCCCTAAATCAAGGAGATCATAAGCTATCGGACTTTTGGCGAAAATAGGGCTTCTCGCCACGGTGACGTATGTCCGCTCGGGTGCATACTCGCCATGCAATGACAAGCCGTCGTCAATCTCAATCCATCAGACGTCCGTTGTATGGGTTCTCGGGGAGAACCTCATTTTCTCTTCATTGTCTACCTATCCTCCGACTCCTAAGGCTACTGGGTACTACCTAAAGCCCTTTAGTCCAGTTTTAAACCTTCATGCAACGTAACAACGCTAAACTAACCAAACGTTAACCCAAATGTGTTTTAAGGTGCAACTAGGCTAACCACTATATCTAAACAATAACCAAGCATCATAACAACGTAACAAAAGCTTATGGATCAAATGTTACCTCCTTGAAACAAATCGCGAGAGTTTCACTTCACGAATGCTCCGAACTCGAGAAGTCCTTGCACACAAACACTCACCAAACACTCACAAGCTTGGAAAACACTTTGGAACAAACTGGTAGCCTAGGGGCATTCTGAAACTATGAAAAATAAGAGGGGGTTGGGTCCTATTTATAGGTCCAGAAAGCAGCGGAGATCCGGCCAAAGGGTCGTACATCCGGTGGTTCTTGCCCAGTGGTTCAAAGGCTGTCTCGTACGTCCAGGTATTATCCAAAGGGTACTCAAAAAGTAGCGTATGTCCGGTGGTCCCACGTACGTCCGTCAGTACAGGTTGCAGAGCATACGTCTAGTGGTCCCCCCCACGATGTCCGCAGATACACCAAAGCCCAAATTAATTCCCCCAACTAAGCCACTTATGCCTAGTTAGTAATTAGGGTCACTACAATTATAGGCTCTAACAACTCAAACTTCACCAAGATACTTAAATCTTACAAGCAACTCTCACTAAAAGGGAATCCATAGAATTCTAGGGTTCCCTTTGACAATATTTTTGTTTATAAGACTAACTCATATAGAATCTAGAGGGTTAGACACTTCAAAAATACCCAAATCAAAACTTAGTTAAGACTAGGGTTTTGAATCTTACCTTAATCATTGATGAAGTTCAAAGTTCCAAACCACAAAACTCCAACCCAATGCTCAAGGAATGTTTAGAAGTCCTCCAACCACAAGAACCCCAAAGAAATTTGAGAGATTGAGCAAAACCCCTAAAAATCTAAGTCAAACTAAGAAAACTAAAGGTTTATAGATTTACCTCAAATTAATTGGTGGAAACAATGATCTAACTTCAAGGAACACGTCCCCAGGGTTGGATTTGTCTTAGGAGACTACAAATAATCACTACCTAAGGTTTGGATATAAACCCTAGGAGAGAGAAGGGAGAAAATTGTGTGGAAGAAGAAGAAAAGGGGGAGAAAATCAGTTGAAATCGCGATTCAGCCCTTTTTATAGTTAGTAGGTGCCCCATCCGGATGGCCAACAAATGTGGCTTCAAACGGGCAACACTGCCCTCTTCCCCGTTCGGATGGCCTACGAACGGCCTTACGAATGGGTAACATTGCCCATTGTTGCTAGGTAGGTTTTTAGACCACACTGAATGACAAACTTATTTCCACTGTAAACATTAAAGTAAATGCCTTTTATATTTCTTTATATGTCCATTTGCTTTAAATTTGGATTCAAATAAAAATACTAGAAAATCAAATTCCCAGTATATCAAAATCTAAAAATCTAGTTTTAGTACAAAATGTGATTTTTGATAGCTCATGACAAAAGTTTCATCGATGTTCATCAATGTAAACCCCATCATAAAGTCCCATAAAATCACAATTGACTATCTAATGTATGAAGAGCAAATATTGATAAAAATTATCATGAAAATATCAATAATTAAAAAGTCATTTTCCAAATTTAGCCGAATTTAGAATTGACAAATTTGATTTTCTTGAGTGTTACAATAAGCTTAGCAGGGAAGTAGAAATTTAGATTTAAATAATGTGGGACAAGTAATAGTTCTAATTAAATTAGAACTAGGAAGCTTAGGGAAAAGCCTTAGCCTATTCCCCTTGCATCCAACACATGGGCCAAGGAATTTTCTCCCTAGTCTATGCGTTCACTCCTCTGGACATGGGCTTTGATTTTATTCGAAGCACTTCTCCCTTGTACCCAACACATTGGCCCAATGAATAGTCCGTAACTTTATGTGTTTCACTTATGGTAGTCCATAACTTTATGTGTTTTACTTATGATCATTGGGCCTCTAGATCTTATGTCAAGCCCAATTGCACCATAGTCTCTAACCCATGAGTTAAATAAATAAAACTTTTAGCCCAATAAATAAGAAACCCCTATTATGGTTAAATAACATCAACGTGGTGAGGGACCTAAATGAAAAAAAATATTATTGGCTTAAATATGTTCGTAAGCATGTCTCCTTGACATTTATTCACAACAATATTTTAATCACAATTAATTCCACTAAATAATTATAATTGTAGTCTAATAAATATTTTTGATTAAATAATTAATTGACTTTACTCAATGTTGACTTATGATTCATCCATAAAGTATTCCATAGCAGAATTAAGGCGAATGATACTGCTACACTTAATTCTCTACCTCTTTATCCTTGAGTCATCGATTTTATGTTATTCTCATACATGTGAAAAACACATGTATATATTTTGGTACGCCAACCAAAATGCCCCGTCCAGAGACTAATAATAATAATCATAAAATCTATCTCAAGGGAAAATAGACAATATTGTTATGAAAAGACAACTCATTAGTCCGTTCAGTACATTAGAATCTCAGCACACAACATATCAATCTCAAAGTTGCTGCTTTACTTGATCAAGGTAAACTACCAAGATTCGATGTGCGACAGTATTACTCAAAATTGAATGCTTTATATATTTAAGGATACAACTATTATGGACTAATACCTTGTGTGATAACCACATTACTCACGCCCATAACTATATTTGATGTAATCCTAGGACCTTTCACATGCATAATAAATGTGATAAACTTGGTAATAAGCATGTAAAATACATTTTATATGCTCTATGCTCAAATAATTTAATTAGTGAATATAACATATAATTCATTACAAACATTTGAATGTCAACATAGATATAAAATCAATTGGATATAAGGCACAGTTCCCAACAAACTCCCACTTGCTTGTACTTTCGATTAGGCACACATTTGACTCCATTTATCCTAAGAGAGATTTTAAAACTCCTATGAGAAGGTCTTAGTGAATGGGTCGGCCAAAACCTTAGTCAATGAAATCTTAACTATAACTGTATCTCCTTGAGATACTATTTTTCTGATGGGAAGATATTCTTGCTCTTTTGTGATTACTATTCGTTTGGTTCCTTAGTTCATTGGATTTACAACTACTCCATTGTTGTCATAAAACAACATAATAGGAGTTTGCTCTGTCTTATGAAACTAAGATCCACTAGGAACTTCCTGAGTCAGGTTGCTTACTTTGTAGTCTCACAAGCTATGACACATCAGCTTCCATAGTGGAGTTAGCAATCCAAGATTGCTTGACAATTCTCCCACTAAATAGCTCATCTACCTAGAGTATAGACATACTTTGAGGTAAACTTTTGAAATCAGGATTTGACTAATAGCCGATGACCGTGTTTAACTATATGTTATACACCTTGTCTAGCTCATAGTCTATATACACGAGGCTTCCTATAGCCGAAGCGTAAGAAACTACCCTCATTTACTCTTTCCATTGTGCTGTCCTAAGACACTACTCCTTGGTAAGAGAAACTCCATGCCGAAAAGTAAATATGCATTTCTTGGAGTTCACTATACTATGTCTTGCTATGACCTTATGTATATATAGTATGGGATAAGCCTATCATCCTATTTTTGCGATCTCGCAAAAACTTGGTCCTAGGATATAGCTTGCTTCTCCCAAGTCTTTTACATGAAAAACTGATTTAGACAATTAGATTTATAGTGTTGATAATGTCCCCATATTGTTTCCAATGAGTAGGATGACATCAACACACAACAAAGAATGTTATTGCATCACCACATTTCTTGTACACACATGGTGTTGATATTATTTCATGAATTAAAATTTTGAACTTATTATTGTTTCATGATTATTTTGAATTTCAAATAAATAATTGATCTCCTATTATCATGTTTTAATAGTCATTTATTTTTAATAAATAACTATTTATCCTATTATCTTGCTTTGATTGGTTACCACTTTTGCTTCAATATCTCATATTATCATGTTATATGAGATCATGTATTTTCAAGTCTCAACCACTTTTTCAATGCTAGATTTTAAATTATCTGTAACTAGTATTTCAACTAATATAAACTGCTTCTATAATTATATGAAATTAAATATATATAACTTTTCAACAGTTTATTATTGACAGATAATTTTATTTTCTCTCTCTTCTTCTCTCAATTATTAATGGCTGTTAGAAAATATTTTCTAGTTCTGGATAGTGTTAAGAGTTTGCAATCTATACACTACATTAGATAGTATTGCATCCCGAGGATGAAATTGCTCTGATTCCCTTTTGCAAAACTTCTAATACAGGTGAGGCCATATTTATCTAAGAGGTAGAGTTACAATCATCTTACTGTCTAGATTTCAATTACTTCACATTCTGTTTATGTTCTACGTTTAAATATTCTGCAATTGAATGTGATGCCACAAGATCTTTTCAAATTGGATTGTTTTGATGGCAACAACTACAAACGCTGGAAGGAGAAACTTGAATTTCTATTGACAACATTGAAGGTTCGTTATGTGCTCGACACACCCTGTCTGGACCTTCCTGCAGAAGGAGCTACTGATGAACAAATTGATGTGAAGTTCAAATGGGAGGAAGACAACTACACATGACGGGGGAATATCCTCAACACCCTCACTGATCAACTGTTTGATATGTATGCACCAAAGAAGTTTGCAAGTGAGATCTGGGAAGCATTGGAGAACAAATACAAAACTGAGGATTCTAGCAACAAAAACTATTTGGTAAGTAATTATTTTGATTTTAAAATGGTGGATAATAAGCCTATTCTGAATTAGGTTCATGAGATTCAACTTATTGTCCAATAATTTTATTTTGAGGGCATTCCTATTGATGAAAAACTTCAAGTGAATGCTATTATTGCCAAATTGCCACCAACTTGGAAGGGTTACCGTAAGTCACTTAAGAGAAAAGGTGATGATCTGATTCTAGAAGGTCTTCAGAGACAACTTCATATTGAAGACGAGTCAAGGCTTCAAGACAAACTTGAAGAAAAGGCTGAATTGAGCAAATCTACCCATGTTGTTGAAATAGACAACAAAAAAGGGAAAATGCCCAAATATGAAGTTGGTAGTCCTAGTAAAATTAGTCCAAAGAAAAAGGGCAATTTCAAGAAAAACATGATTTGTCATTATTGCAAAAAGCTTGGGCACTTCATCAAGAATTGTAAAGTTTCGAAGAAGGAATAGGCCAACAATGTTGAAGAAAATCTTATTACTGTAATTTTTGAAGTGAATATGGTAGTCAATGATTCTAGTTGGTGGGTTGATACTATTGCAATTCGTCATATCTGTAGAGATAGAAATCTCTTTAAAAAATATGAGAAAGTTGGTGATGAGATTGAACTCTACATGGGAAATTCAACTACCACCAAAGTAGTTGGAAAAGGCACTGTTGAGTTGAAATTTACTTTTGGCAAAATAGTTACTTTTATTGATGTATTTCATGCACCAAAAGTTTGAAAGAATCTGGTTTCTGGTGGTCTTTTGTCCAAACATAGCTATAAACTTGTATTTGAGTCTGAAAATTTTGTCTTGACCGAAAATGGCATGTTTGTGGGTAAAGGATTTTCTGTAAATGGAATGTTTAAACTCAATTTAATAAAGGATAATGTTTTTGTTTATATTGTTGACTCTTATTCATTATGGCATGCTATATTATGACATGTAAATTTTAATTCTGTGAATCGTATGGTTAAATTAGGATTGTTGACTTCTAATTTGCATGATGGTAGAGATAAATGTGAAATCTGTGCTAAAACAAAGTTAACTAGAAAATCGTTTTCGAGTGTTAATAGATTATCTTCGAATTTATTTGAGTTAATACATTTTGATGTATGTGACTTGAGTGGTAAAATTACAAGAGGTGGTGAAAGATATATTATTAATTTTATAGATGATTTTTCTAAATATACTTATATCTATTTGATTAGAAAAAAAGATGAAGCTTTCAATATGTTTAAGATTTATAAAGCTGAAGTTGAAAATATAATTGGTTGCAAGATTAAATTATTAAGAAGTGATCGAAGTGGATAATATTTTAATAATGACTTTGACAATTTCTGTGAGATTAATGGTATTATTCATGAGAGAACAACACCTTCAACACCACAACAAAACGGTGTAGCAGAAAGAAAGAATTGAACACTCTTGGATATGGTTAATGCAATGCTTAACAATTCTAGTTTGCCTATAAATCTTTGGGGTGAAGCTATTTTTTCTGCAATTCACATATTAAATAGAGTGCCTTCTAAAAAAAATCATTTTTCTCCCTATGAGTTATGGTTTAAACGTAAACCCAACATAAATCATTTTAAATTGTGGGGGTGCCTAGCTTATGTTAGGTTGCCTGATTTTAAAAGATTTAAATTAGGATAAAGAACTTCTAAATGTGTTTTTCTTAGTTATGCTTTTCATAGTAAATCTTATTGTTTTCTTGAATTGGATTCTAATGTGATTATTGAATCAAGAGATGCATAATTTTTTGAATCCAACAATTACAAACTCTAATTTTTTTGAAGCAAGTACTTCTAATAATGAAAATAATTTTGAAAATATTGTCTCAAAAAATGAAGAGAATTTTGAAATTAGAAAAGAAAAAAGTTTTGGTCCTGATTTTTTGACATATTTTATAGAAGCCAACTCTCAAGTGATTGTGAAAGAAGTTGGTGTATGTTATAATATAGAAAAGGAACCTTCTAACATTGAAGAAGCTATGAAATCTAGGGATGCCACATTTTGGAAGGAAGCTATTAATGATGAAATGAAGTCCATTATGGTTAATAACACATGGTTTCTTGTAGATTTACCTTCTGGTTCTAACCCATAGGATGTAAATGGATATTTAAGAAAAAGATGAAATTTGATGGATCCATTGACACGTATAAGGCTAGATTAGTAGCCAAAGGGTTTAGACAATCAAAGGGCATTGATTACTTTGATACATATGCTCTTGTGGCTAGGATTTCTTCAATAAGAACTTTGATATCTTTGGCTTCCATATATAATCTTGAAATTCATCAAATGGATGTCAAAACAGCATTCTTAAATGGTTATTTGGATGAAGAGGTATATATAGAACAACCAGAAGGATTTGTTATTCCAAGACAAGAAAACAAAGTTTGTAAATTAGTCAGGTCATTATATGATTTAAAACAAGCTCCAAAACAATGGCATGAAAGATTTGATAACGTAGTTATTTCTAATGGTTTTGGTTTGAATGAAGATGATAAATGTATTTATTTTATAATGTTTGATAGTAATATTGTCATTATATGTTTGTATGTAGATGACATGCTAATTTTTAGTAATAGTATATCTTGTATTAAAGATGCAAAAGATTTTTTATCATCACATTTTGATATGAAAGATATGGGTATAGCAAATACTATACTTGGTATTAAATTACACAAAATAGGAAATGCATATGCCATATCTCAAACTCATTACGTTGATAAAGTTTTGAATAAATTTAGTCATTTGCATGACAAAATTTCTCGTGTTCCTTATAACTCAAGTTTAAAGCTTGGAATAAATAAAAATCAATGTGTATCACAACTAAAATATTCTAATATTATTGGAAGTCTGATGTGTGCAATGCATTGCACACATCCAGACATTGCATTTGCTGTGGGCAAATTTAATAGATACACAAGTTGTCCAAAAATTGAGCATTGAAAAGCAATTTCGATAGTGTTGGGTTATTTAAAAGGAAGTAGATCATATTCTCTACATTATGGAGGATATCCCTTCGTAATTCAAGGGTATAGTGATACAAATTGGAATTGTGTTGATGATGGATCTAAATCCACAAGTGGATGAGGTTTCAAGTCCCATGCCTCAATTTCCTTGCATTGTGATAGTAAGATGGGATTGAGGCCTAAAAGTACTTTTAATATTCAAAAAGTCTGTTTGAAGAAAAAAGTAATCGTTTAGTAAAAACATTAAAAGCACTTTTAAGAGCCCAAAAAGCTTAAAAATGGTCAAAAAACACTTTTGGCAAAAATTTAAAAATGAAGCTTTTGTCCAAAAGCTCTTTTTGACTTAAAAACTCTATTTCTTAAAGTCAATCCCAAACATGCTCTAAGTCCTACAATGAAAAGTCAATACATATCAGTCTTAAACAATTGTTGGAAGAACACATAATCATAGTAGACTATGTAAAATTGTGTACAAACTTAGCAGATCCTTTTACAAAAGGCCTAAGTAAAGATCTGATTCTTAAAACTTCATTTGAGATGGGTTTAAAACCAATTGAGTAGATGATTGCAAGATGGCAACCTAACCTAGACTTTGGAAACAAACTCTAGGTTCAATGGGAAAAACAAATCTTGATGGTGATTATATTAGCCCTAAATTAGACCATCTAGAGGAAAATTTTATGTTTAGTGTGAGTCCTATAATGAACAGGAAAGGTTGAGTATAACTCTTAATGAGTTCACATAAAAGGTGTTTTTTAATATATAGGAACACCTAGAAGAACTCTACCTATGTGAGTGTAAAGTCAGGCCGCTTGTGTCGGGCTTGGTAAGCCACTACTCATGAAGTTGGGATAACGCGTATAGCTATTAATGCGCGGTTGAAAAGAACTATAAAATTTTATAGGAAAATTCACTTTACCCCCTTGAAGTTTCAGGGGTTTTTCAATTTTAACCCCAAAGTTTCAAAATTGGCAATGTACCTCCCTAAAGTTTCAAAAAGTGGTAATTTAAACCCCCTGTTAACTTTTTCCATCTAAATGAACGGAATTTTTTTAAAAAAAAACCATGAGGCTAGTTACATAATTTTACAGATTTTCGTCAATTTGACGGAAAATATTAACGGAGGGTTTAAATTGCCACTTTTTGAAACTTCAGTAGGGTAAATTACCAATTTTGAAACTTTAGGGTTAAAATTGAAAAAACCTCTGAAACTTCAGGAGGGTAAAGTGAATTTTTTTCCAAAATTTTAATATGTTGATGTGTTAATTCTCCGGTTTTATCACTAAGTGTGATAGTTCAAAGACATTAAGTCTATCACACCGATAAAGCTTTGTGGATTATACACTAAGTGAAAGTTCAAACCCAAAAGATACTTTCATTTATTTATCAACATTTTGGAGTAACAACAAATTTTTTATTATATTGTTTTTATTATTTTATTTTATTTTATTTTCTTGAAATAAGTGGGGGACTGTTGATATTATTTCATGATTATTTTGAATTTCAAATAAATAACTGATATCCTATTATCATGTTTTAATAGTCAGTTATTTTTAATAAATAACTATTTATTCTATTATCTTGCTTTAATCGATTACCACTACAGCTTCAATATCTTCTATTATTATGTTATATGAGATCATGTGTCTTCAATTTTCAAATCTCCTATTATTATATTATATGAGATCATGTGTTTTCAAGTTTCAACTGCTTTTTCAATGTTAGATTTTAAATTACATTAATGTTATAAGGCTTTCTAAAGTCATCCAAAATGTGATGTGGCTTTTAAAATTAACATTGAATTTGAGACATGATTTATTGACTTTTGATCTATTGGTGATTTTAAAAGCCACATCACATTTGGGATGATTGTAAGAATACTTTAGGAATACTTATAACATTACTTTTTAAATTATCTGTAACTGGTATTTTAACTGATATAAACTGCTTCTGGAATTATATGAAATTAAATATATATAATTTTTCAGCAGTTTATTATTGACAAATAATTTTATTTTCTCTCTCTTCTTCTCTCAATTATTAATGATTGTTACAATATATTTCTAGTTCTATATAGTGTTCAGAGTTTGCAATTTGCAAACTACATTAGGCAATATTGTATATTGAGGATAAGATTTCTTTGATTCCCTTTGCAAAACTTTTAATACAAATGAGAGACAATATCTATCTAAGAGATAGAGTCACAATCGCCTTATTGTCTAGATTTCAATTACTTCACATTTTGTTTATGTTTTACATTTAAAGATTATGCAATTCCCACATCTTTATTTCCAACACATGGTTCATCAAGCTTTTGCTAAAACCCATACTTGTTTGATTGTTACATCAAACTTGATGTTCCATGATCAGGATGCTTGCTTAAGTCCATAAATGGTCCTTTGCAATTCCCACATCATATCTCCTTGGTTTAATCCATAAAGCTACCTAGTTACATCACATAGATGCCCTTGTCAAGTTGTTCTTTCATAAGGCAGCCTTGACATCCTTTTGCCCAAACTCATTGATAAAATGAGTGGCAATGGTCGAGAGTTTATGGATGGACTTAAGCATGGCTATCGGCAAAACTATTTTTACACCATCTTACCTTGAAGGTTTCAATCTTCTCATCCATTCCTCTATTTCTCTTGTAAATCCTATTTACGGCCAATAGGCTAAATGCCATTACGCATCTTTACAAGAGTCCAGATATTGTTAGCAATACGAAAATTCCTACATACTTTCCATAGCTTAGACACAATGGTCTACATCTATATCATTAATTGCTACCTCATGAGATCTTGAATCATTTTTCGAGTTCATTAGGTATAGCCCTGCTTGCTTCTCCTAATAACATGAATTTGTCAACGATCCTGATGATCCCCCCACTGAGAAGTGGTATGTTTGGAACTTAGTGTCTTACTAGTAGTAACATGTGATGTATTTGATACAACCATATCATTTTCAAGAACTTTTGAAGATGATCCATATCCAACCTCTAACATTACTTGTAGAACCACTTTACTCTATGATTTAAATTTGTTTACATAGTCCTCCTTTAAGTATTTAACATTTGTAGTAACAAGCACTTGCTTAACCTTAGTGTTGGGAATATGATTGCAAATCAGATATTTTCGCTGCAGAAGGAATCGAATTCCCATGCTAAGATCCTTTATGAAGAATAGTTGCTATTTAAAATTAAATTTCAAGAACGAAGAACACTTACTTGGATATCAATGGCCACTCCTGGCTTTGGGCAAAAATCTTTTTGCTTCTCCAAGAACATGTTCTTTCCTGTTTAAGAACACGAAGAACAATTTCTTCTTTTTTGAAGAACACAAAGAACAAATTCTTTTTTCTTCAAGAACACAATAGATCTCAGGGATATAAAGACCTTTAGATCTTCTCACCAATGAATGATAATAACCAAGAGAGTGAGCTCTTACTTGGCACTTCAAATCGTAAACTTTTATTCTTCCTGAGTTAACACAAAGAACAATTAATTCTCAAAGAGTTTTGAGAATTAACAATCAAGAGAACTTGATAGAATGAATTGAGTGGTTTGAGAGCCTAGGCTCTATTTATAGGCTTAGCTAGGAAGCGTAAATTTAGATCAAAGCAATGTGGCACAAATGAGTAGTTTTAATTCAATTAGAATTATGAAAACTAATCCAAGTCATACTTGGACAGTAGGACTAGGGGGGACGACTAGGGCTTTGGAAAAGGCCCTAGTCTCTTCCTCCATGCTTCAACGCATGGGCTAGGGAATTTCCTCCAAAAAGGACACAAGAGTTGGTATATTTGAAATCTCTCTATATTATATTTTTACCATCCGTATACATCAATATATATACACAAATCATTAGTGTCCATTAGAAGAGAATCCCACAAATACATAGCAAACAATTTTATTTTTATTTTTGAAAAGAAATTGAAATAAACAATTAAAAGATAAAAGAAATGGATAGTTGTAATGCCCCCAAAACTGGCATTGGCCAGCCTGGCAGGGTTACTACCAATTACCCAAATTTAACTAACTTGTGGTTAAATAAGGAATTGCCCCTCTAAGCATTATCAGAGTTAATGCATAGGAAGGTGATATAAATTTGAGAAGTCTATAAATCATTACAAGTGCAAGTTTAATCCTCAATTTGAAGACATGTAACAACTAATAATATAAGGCAAACCATACCACTCTTGGGTTCTAGGAACAAGAGTGGTGTTGTCCTTGTTAAGACACCATTAAAGTATTGTTTGGTTAATAAAAGAGTAGTGTACTTCTGGCTCATTGCTCCCAATGCATGGGCTAGGGAATTTCCTCCCTGGTTCATGTGTCTACTCTTAAGGACATGGGCTTGGATTTTATTCCAATCCCTTCTCCCTTGTACCCAACATATAGGCCTAGTTAATAGTCCCTGGCTTTATGTGTTTCACGTATGCTCATTAAGCCTTTAAGTTTTATGCCAAACCCAATTGCACCATATCTCTCTAGCCAATGTTTTGAATAAATAAAACTTCTAGCACAATAAATTAGAAAGCCTTATTATGGTTAAATAAATTAGCTTGGTGAGGGACCTAAAGGAAAAAAAAATAAAAAAAATAAAATTATTAGGTTAAATATGTTCATAACCTCGTCTCCCTGAAATTTATTATGGAACTATTTTAGTCACAATTAATTCTACTAAATAATTGTGACTACACACTAATAAATATTTTTTATTAAAAAATTAATTTGTATGAATTTACTTAATGTTGACTTATGATTCATCCATAAAATATTTCGTAGCAGAATTAAGGCTATAGGTACTGCCACTTAATTATTTACCTCTTTATCCTTGAGTCATTGATTTTATGTTATTCTCATGCATATGAAAAACACATATATATTTTTTGGTTTGCCAACCAAAATTCCTCGACCAAAGACTGTGAAAATAATAATTATAAAATCTATCTCAAGGGAAAATTTCTTATCTCTTTGTTCATCGACAAAGGATTTTAGATTCCCTCTTTGAAAATGCTTTCCCACAATGTTTCGTGCTTACCCACCATATTGAGGTTAAATCAATCGACAATAGGTCTCAGTCTAAGATACATCAAAGTAATCTAAGTGAAACATCCGAGTCCACAATTTCCTTAGAATTTAGAATTAAACTTTCAGTAGTCTTTAAGGAGTTATTGTATTTCTTTAATAGGCAATATCTTTATGAATATAAAATTCCTTGGTCCGTTTAGTGCCTTAGGATCTTAGCACACTACATATCAATCTAGAAGTCACCGCTTCACTTGATTAAGGTAGATCACCAAGATTCGATGTGCAACAATCTTACTCAAAATGGATTGCTCAGTTCCATTTACCAAATGCAAACTTTATACATTTAAGGATACAAAGATTATGGACTAAGACCTTGTGTGATAGCCACTTACTCACACCCATAGCCATATTCAATGTAATCCTAGGACCTTTCACATGCATAATAAATATGATGAACTTGGTAATTAGCTTGTAAAAGACATTTTATTTGTTATACGCTCAAATCATTTAATTAGTCAATATAACACATATATTCATTACAGACATTTGAATGTCAACACAGATATAAAATCAATGGGATTCAATGCACAATTCCATGAAGTTTCACCATTGAAGCCCAAATATGTAAAAACTTTTCATGAAGTTTCACGAACTTCAATCTTTTCATATTTTTAGTAAAGCCCGCTTTAATATCATATATTGGGATCTATGCTCATTACAATCATGAACTGTAGCAACCCAAATAATTAATTAGGTTTAAGATAGTTTAATGAGATAATTAGACTTTGGGTCACTAAGGACATTTGGAGGGGTATTTTTGAAATTTTGGTTTTTTGGCGCTACAATGCACGAACACTCATGTAGGGGACCACATGAGTGCTCACATGGCAACCATACACGAGCGTTGGTGTGGGGACCAGGCCGAGCGTTCATTGACTTTTTGTTGACCGCTGGTTTTAACCCGTGTGTCCCACCTACAACTCTGAGCTCTTTAATCTATAGCACACAAGCACTCAGCATTGTAGTACACAAGCACTCATACCTTTTCAAAAAATTTTATTTTGCACTAAGACTCTTTTCCCTAAAAAAAACCCACCCTCTATGACCTTCAACCCCTATTTTAGCCTCTGAAAGCTTAGGATAACTTTGTTGGATTGATTTTTGAGAGTTTGAAAGGTTGAGTGTATTCTTGAAAAAGGAGGAGGTCTTCTTGGAAAACTTGCTTGTTGAGGTAACCATTGTCTTTCCTTAGTGATTTTATTAGTTATTATGATAGTTTCTTGCACCTTAGTTGTTAACATTTAGAAGTTTAAGCTTCAATCTTGTTATATGCGTCTCCCTTTTCTTTAGAATTAATCTATTATTTGGAGGTTGTGTTTCGATTAGGAAGTGTTAGAAACCCTTTTGTAGCCTTAGGACTAGTCGAAGGAGGCTTGGGAAGCATTTGGACCAAATGAGGTTCTACCTAAACCTTATTGGTCGACAGCTCAGCCCTAGGGACCAGCGCTCGACCAGACGTTCAGGGGAAGGTCGAAATGATATCTACTTTGATGATCTTTTCAGAATGGTTAGAATACTCTGTTACCTCCTCTGGAAGGCTCTATCTTAGCTCCTTCTACTTCTTCGTCTTTTCCTGTTGTCATATTCCAACTGCCATTAATGCTCCAATTGCTCTAGTTGATCAGCTTGCTGATGAAGACCCTAAGGATTCCAAGTGATCCTACCTTGATTTGATTCTCCCCCTTTGTCCATTTGTGATAAAAAGGTGGAGAAAGAGTGGTTTATGATTCAACTTTTCAAACAATGATGTGGCTTTATTTGCTTTGGTTATTTTGCTTATCTTATATTGTGAAAATAGTTTATGGTTTTATTTATGCACATGATGAGTGTTTAGTTTTATGTTTATGGTTAAATTGCATTTAAATTTTATTATTGTAAAATAATGTCTTTTGTGTGTTATGTTTCAATGTATGTTCTTGAGTATGGCTTGGGAGAAGTTTTTGGGTGGAGTCTCCTGTTCTCTTTGTGAAATAGTGCTACAATGGTCTTGGTGAAGTGTCCCATGACCTAGCATTTTGGTTTCCTTGCTTTGGTTTGGAAGGAGTGGTCTTTGCAATTTGTGTGGCTTTGTGCCTTGTAAAAGTTTTAGACCATTGTTTTAGAGTTTTGTCATTGAATGGCCAAAGGTGGAGATTGTTATGTTTTAGATTGGCTAATTCAATGACCGTTCTTGTAATGTTTGTGTGCTTAAAACTTTGATGTTTGTGTGTAAAACCTTAAGGGTTGTTTTGAGGGGTAGTGATGTAGATCAAGATGGTCTATCTTATCTTTTAGTATTTTATTTAAATAAGGTTTATTTGTTAGTCTTTTATTCTATCTTATCTTTAAGTCTTTTATTTGAATTAGGTTTCTTTGTTAGTCTTTTATTTGGTTTAGTTTTCTTTCGTAGACTTCTAAACTGACTTTATGTCATTGTTATCTTAAGACTATGAGTCTTGGGGCTATAAATAAATGTTTAAAGCCCTAAGAATGCAATGGTAGTTCATTATTATTATTGGTTTTGTTTAATAAGAATACTTAGAGTTGAGTTTCTTGGTTCTTTTTCCTTCAGCCTTTAAATAGCATCTACTGCTTAGAGAAGATTTCTTTGATTTTGTGATAGTCTCACAATCTTAGGAATATTTACCCTTCTATTTACTGTTTTCTTGATTATACATGACCTAATCTTGCATCAGTTGGTATCAGAGCCTAGTCTCTTTCCATGGTGCCAGTCATAAGGGGAAGGGGTAACCGCTTTGCACACGCAGAGGACATGAATGATCGCGAAGAACCAGTTAGAGAAGAATCATCACAGCCTATCAAGCACACTCGAAGGCACAATTTGCGAGCTTGAGGGAACAAATTGCAGCCCTCACAAAACTATTGTCCATCGAGTGGTGAGAGATAGACGTCGGCATATACCCTTACCGCATGAATTGGAAGAGGAGCACGTGTGGAGGATGAAGACGGAGACCCTTTTGCGGAGCGCGGAGTGCACAAGCATAAACCCCTTGTACAAGCTCAGGCCAATCGGTGGGAATCTGGTTTCAAACTCGATATACCGAATTCCAAGGTTGCTTTCAACCCAAAGAGTTCCTTGTAACAAAAAAAATAGAAAAAATCAACAAAAAGAAGGTGCCTAGAGAGGCAGTGGAGATTATGAGTCAATCGATTGTGGAGAAGGAAGATAGATTTATTGAGGAAGATTGCTTGGTAGATTGGGCCTCTCCACCAATCTATGACACCTATCCTGACAAAGAGGTGAATTTTATACATCAAGTTGATTTCCTTGGAGTAAATGCTATCTTGTCAAAAACTTTCAATCAAAATTGTGATGAGATCTATGGAGTGGAAACAACTTTTCTATCAAAGAGTGAATGGGTCTTTGTAAGTTCCTTGGGAATTCTTATGGCTTATGGGAAGGGCGAAGCACAAGAGAAGCACGACAAGTTTACATGGCAAAATGGTGTGTGGGGCTTTCATGACAAATATCAAGGTATGTCAATGATGGAGAATGCCATGTTTATTAAGGGATGTGGCCATGTTGTGATCTTGAGGAGTGGAGAATGGAACGAGTTGACAGGGCACTCGAAGGATCGTGGAAAAGACGGCCCAAATTCGAAGGTGAATTCTCTCCAACCTGGGGAGGATGATGTAGATCAAGATGGTCTATCTTATCTTTTAGTATTTTATTTAAATAAGGTTTATTTGTTAGTCTTTTATTCTATCTTATCTTTAAGTCTTTTATTTGAATTAGGTTTCTTTGTTAGTCTTTTATTTGGTTTAGTTTTCTTTCGTAGACTTCTAAACTGACTTTATGTCATTGTTATCTTAGGACTAGGAGTCTTGGGGCTATAAATAAATGTTTAGAGCCCTAAGAATGCAATGGTAGTTCATTATTATTATTGGTTTTGTTTAATAAGAATACTCAGAGTTGAGTTTCTTGGTTCTTTTTCCTTCAGGCTTTAGATAGCATCTACTGCTTAGAGAAGATTTCTTTGATTTTGTGATAGTCTCACAATCTTAGGAATATTTATCCCTTCTATTTACTATTTTCTTGATTATACATGACCTAACGTTGTTTTAGGGTCTTCAAAGGAGTTTTGATTGAAGAGCTACTAGTTTCCTGTTAGAATCCCTGTTAGAATGAGACAAGTAATGTGGAGTTACTGTTTTCTTGTCAGGAACCCCATTAGGACAAGACATTACTAGCTTGGGAGTTTAAGCTTTTGTTTTCTTGTTAGATATGCTGTCAAGATGGGACATATAATGGGGAGTTACTGTCACTGCGTAGGATGAGACATGTAATGGGAATGAAGAATGAAGCTGCTGGATTCTCTTCAAGAACGGTGTCGGGATGAGGATGTGATGGGAGCTAAAGTTAAACTCCCTGGTTTCTCATTAGGAAGCTCGTTAGAATAGGACAAGTGATGAGAGCAAAATTGAATACTCTGCTTTGTTGTCAGGAACCCTGTCAAGACAGGACATGTGACAAAGATGAGACATTTATTCTTCTCGTCATAATGGAACTGCTTTCTCATTAGGATGTGAAATTCTTAGATCTACAGATATGTTCTTCACGTCATAACAAAAAAGTATTCTGTTAGGATGTGGCGAAGAAAATATTTCTCTTATAAATAGTTTTCCTGTCACTGTTCATTGCTGACTATGGGAGTTTATTTTGTTGAGCTTTCTCTTCACTAAAGTCACTTTTTCTCCACTAGCACTGGGTCCTGGTGGTATTGATATTCAAAAGGTGACGTTATATAGCTTGAAGCTACCATTTCTCTTGTTTGACATCTTAGCCTTTGGCGTGTTGCCTTGCTCACTTGATGATGTTAAAGTTGGTGTCTTTGTTTGGGTTGTGAAGAAGTTTATTGAAGGGCCAGTAAATGAAGTCACTGTTTGAAGATAGTCGCAATGGAGACAAGCTAAGAGGTTTGTCGTTCTAACTAAGTGTAGAGGTGCTGAAGGGTGTAGGTATTGTTTATTCTATAATTGTGAATTTTCTTCTAGTGGTTTCTTGGGTTTGGCTACCTTGTAGTGGTTTTTACCTTGAGATGCTCAAAGGTTTCCTACTTTGTAAACAAAATTTGTGTTGTGGTTGTGTTTGGTTTATTTTCTGCTGTGCATGTTTTGTGTTTGATAATATGGTTTAGTTATTTATTGTTGAATGTTTTGGTTGCAAGAGATAGAACACGAGCCATAAACTTTTAATTGGTATTAGACTGGTTTGCTCGGTTTTTGACTAGTGTCTTGAGAGTGTTTGTTGACCTCTTAGATATGGAGCCAAACATTTCATTTCCTTCCTTTTCTAATGCCTCTCCCATGTTTAATGTGTCACTATTTTAAGGGTGCTGATATGGATTTTTGTCAAATTGTAGACAAAAGTTAGATGGATGTACCATTTTTGTTTGTAGTCGTTATTGAGATACCATATGTGATACAAATTGAAATTGAGAAGGCAAGAAATAAAATTATTAAACCACAGGAAATAATGAGTGTTTAACCCAAAAAAAAAAAAAAAATTAAAATACAACAAGAAGAAAAAAAAAATCATGAAAGAGGCCTAAAACAACATTAAAAGACCCATTATCCTATATATAAGAAGCCCCATTATCCTATATATAAAAAAACGGTTGTCAAATTCTCAGTTATTAGTTTTAATAACTGTTAATTGCTTCAATGGAATGACTACAGTTAATGAATAGAGTTAATAACTAACTGCTTATACTGGCCTATACTAAACCCAAATAAGCTAGGACTCTCTAGGACAAATAAACTCCTTTCCGTAATCCCTAATATTGGTGTCCCTCTCTTTGAACAGGATATATCATAAATCGTAATTTTTAAACTTAAATGACATCACGATAGCCCTAGATTTTGTTCAAACAGTGAATGCCGAATAAAGACGATTGCTTGGTTTTTTTTAATAATCGAAATGAAATAAATTTTATTAAAACTCATGTATCTCACATGTTATTAAAATAATATTGCATCACTTTTATACCAGGTTGGGAAATTCCTCCAACAAATGGTGAAAACTGTCAATTCTTGTTTTATATTTTTAGGGGATTTTTTTTTAATTTTTAATTTTTAATTTATTTTTATTTAAAATATTTTAATGTAACATAAAATAAAAAGTAATTTTTGATATATATATATATTCCAAACCTCAATAATTAAGTCATTGATAATACTTTCAGCGATATTTGATTATTTTTGAGAAAAACAATACTAAGACGTCAATAATACATCCCATGGATTAAAACTAAAAAGAAAAAAAAAATCCATTTAAACGGTAGGGCACCCAACATTGAACCATATCAAAAGTGAATTGAGTCAGATACAAAATCAGGCTCCCAAATATATGTATGTTATTTGATACAACAATATTGAATCATTTTAGTCCCTTTAAAGTAACATGAAAAAATGTTCAAAAGAATCAAAACCCCCCTCTTTTATGTGCTTGTTTTAGAACCTTTGTGATGCCCATTTTACGGAGTATTTTAGTCCCATACCAAAACACATATATATGTGATAGGGCAACTCAATCAACAACACTCCCTTACACTAAGAATTAGGAGGTTGTCAAAATCAGCCTGTTTTGCTCGAGTTTTGGTGGGCGTTGTTGATGGAGGAGGTTGGAATGGGGGACATGACATCTTGTGATTGGTTTCAGATCAAATCATGGCTCAAGTCTTCTAGCAAGTCCTTTCATATGGCCCCTAACTTATGATGGACTTAACCTACCACATCCAAACAAGAAGAATCGTCAAGGAAAGAAACATGATATATATATATCATGTTTCTTTCCTAACTTCACTTAACACTCTTTAATTTTTGTCATTTATGCAATTATCTTTTTAACATTTAAAACTCTTAATTTCATATAAAAAAAAAAACCAATTTCACCCCTCCGTTTGGATTTTCTATTAAATTTTAACAAATCAAGGTGCTTCAAATTCCTACAGAAAAATTCACTTAGACCTCATCAACTTTCAATAGTTTTGCAATCATCTCCTAAAATTTTAAAAATATCAATTTAATATATTAAACTTTAAAAAGTTTACAATGTCACCCCACGGTTAAGGTTTGAAATTATATTAGACATAGTGTAGGTAAAATATCCCTTATTTATATGTAAAAATTTATTTTTAAATAATTAAAAATTCTTAAAAAGATAAAGAAAAAGAAAAGGAACCCACGGCTTGGCCTTGAGTTAGTCATAGGTCCACTCGGCAACAAACTTGTTCTTTTTATTTCTTTAGTTTTAAGCAGGGGTATTTTGGGTAGTTTTGATTCCTCCATTAGGATTTAACAAAAAATCTCGAAAGATGGGTGAAATTGTAAACTTTTTAAAGTTTGATATGCTAAATTTAGAGTTTTATATGTTTACAAGAATTATTGTAAAAGTACTAAAAGTTTGGAAGAGTTAAGTGAAGTTTTCTAAAAATTTTCTTTTATTTTTTAAACAAAAAAAAAAAAAAAAAAAAAAACTTTTGCCCCTTGAACTATTAACTCTTTTGCACTTAAACTTTCAATCATACTATCATCGCATGTCAAATTAGAAACTTAGACATTTTTCTCCCCAAAATACCCTTTAAAGTTATTAAAAAAATAATTATTTGAAAAAAATTTAAAAAATTAAAACTAAAAAATATAACTACATCATTGTTCATGTTAGCCCCCTAGCCTTATTTGTTATTATTATTTTTTCAAATTGTTATATATATATAAAAATCAACAATATAATTCAGAGAACCAAGAAATCTTTGAAGTTGGGTTTTGTCAATGATGACATCAGAAAACTTATCAGCAAATTGGATGGCTCTATCGATTGGGCGTATCTGGCTTTCAAAAATATCAAAACCAAGAAACTTGATCTTGGTTTGAAAAAGTTTAATCTTTTTGGCTGAAACAACAAGACCACTGTGTTTAATGGTTTCTAGAAAAGAATTCAGATGTTTCCAATGTTCTTCAATGGATTTAGAAAAAATAAGAACATCATCAATATAGACAATGGTGAAATGGGTGAAAGGATTAAAAATATCATTCATAATATTCTGAAATTCACTAGGAGCATTCTTCAATCCAAAAGGCATAACATTCCACTCATAATGACCAAATGGGGTAGTAAAAGCAGTCTTATACCTATATCATGGTCATCAATCTGGACTTGCCAGAATCCTGACTTCATATCAAACTTAGAGAAAATTAAAGCATCACTCAATCGGCTGACTAAGTCTTTCCTATTGGGTATAGGATACCTAATCCATTCAAGCACATCATTGAGAGGCTTATAGTTAATGACTAATCTAGAACTCCTCTTTCAGTTTCAGCATTCTTCCTAACATAAAAAGCAGCACAAGACCAAGGGGATTTACTTTTTCGAATAATTCCTTTTGCAAGCAAATCAGTAATTTCTTTTTGACAAAAATCTAAAATTTCAGCATTCATTTGAATAGGTCTGGCTTTAGTAGGAATCTTCTTTTCAGAAAAATCTTTGACATAAGGTAAGGAAACAATATGCTTCTTTCTATGCCAAAAAGCATTTGGAAGTTCAGAACAAACAGTGTCAATAATCTTGTTATTAAAAGCAGAAATCTTTAATTGCAATAATTTATTAGAAAGTTGTTCAACAATCTTTTTATATTTGACTTCTTGTTTCAGGAAATTTAAATGTTTAGTCTTAGCAGAAATTAAATTGAAATTTAATTGATTGATATCACTATCAAATCTTGAAACAAAATGGAATTTAATTGGGACTCCCATTTTAACTGTGGACACACCATCATCTTCGGCCGTAAACGGGTAAAGCATAAAAATAAATAGAATTCCAAGTATCACTTTATCAATCATATTTTTAACAAGAACAGAATGAATGTGAAAACAAACATTATTCTGGCAAACATGGACATTGTTCAATTCATATTTTATTTGCAATTTGCTTCCACTGGCAGAATTCAATTTTTCTGTGGATTTTTCAAAATATTTACTAGGAATAAGTCCTTGAATGCAATTCAAATCAGCACCAGAATCAATCAAAGCAATAACATCAAAAGCATAATCTTGGGCAACAACAATATGAACTTTGGCATACCATTTTGGAAGAATAACTTTATTTATTAAACTGATAATCTTATCATCATTGGAATTCAAAGTATTGTTGGATTCTTCTACATAAGAATGTTCAGATTTGTTGTCATCATTATCAGAATTATGATCTTGCTTTAACAATCTTTTATTTTAAAAAATTCTTGTTTAAATTTTATTATCAATTTTTAAATCATGCAAATCTTTCTTTAAATCAACAATATCTTTCTTGATAATACTAATCTCATGCTGCAAATCTGAGACAATAGTAACTTTGGATTTTTGTTTAGAAAATTCTTCCAAAGTTTTATCAAGAGAGATCTTGGACTTAGAAGGTTTGTTAACATCTTTAATCATAGTTTTCTTCAATTTTTTAAGGTATTTTTCTTTTAATTCGGGATTTTCAAATTTTGAAATAAGAGTCATCAACAAATCTTCTTGTTTTTCAGTTTTTCTTAAAACACTACAATTCATATGAATCAATTTATCAGAGGAAGAGAAATCAGGGGATATGGAATTTGTGTCAGAAAATTTACTAGTTTTCTTCTAGTGAAAATCAGAAGTACTAGCCCGGTCTTGGTCAATTTTAAAATTAGAAAATTTCTTTTCAAATTCCTCAATATTTTTCTGGGAATTGAATTTTGAATCAAGAGACTCCTTTTTCTTAGGAAGAGAAATCAAAGGTTTTTCAATTTTTGAAGATGATGGAGAAATCAATTTTTCTTCAATATGATCTAACTACTATCTGAACGTATGCAAAGATTGGTTAACGAAATTGTTTTGTTCAATGATCCTACTTTCTCGAGGAACATCATTGGTTGATTTGAATGGAGAACCTTTGACAGTAACTCCCTTACACTCAATGAGAATATTTTCAAGAGGAGGATGAGAAGACTGAACAACTGTCTTGTCTTCTTTGACAAAATTCTTTTTGACAACATTTAGAACATTGTCAAAAGGGAAATATTTTTGAAGAAAATCAAAGAACAAAATATGTTTTTGAGACTCAATCATTTTTCTTGCCCATTGGACTTTAATGAAGTCTCATTCTTTTTCTGAAAATCTGGCACGGTAAGCATGCCGTAAATCTGTATTCTTTTTTGAAGAAAAATCTTTTTGTAGAGCTAGCCAATCAATTAGTGAGAAAAAATCTTTTGAAACAGCATGGAGGACATTGCACTGGTGAGGAGGAGGAAGAGGACCATTAAAATTTGAAGCAGAAGGAGAAGTCGAATCACCTTCATCATCCTTGTGAATAGGAGGATGAGTTTTGGTTGAATAAAAAGCATAGGAGACTTGAGAATTTGTAGAAATTCCTTGTAATTTGAAATTGGAATGGTTAGGAGGAGGAAAAATCAAATCTTCAATTTCTTTGTCTCTTTTGTAGAGTCCTTCAGTGGTTGAAGATCCAGCAAAAGAATTTATTCTTTCATCAATTGAATGTGGTCTTTGAATATTTAAATCTGAAAAATTAATTTTAACAGATCCATCCAAATATTGTTGGATGTAATCAAGACTAGAGGCATCATTAACTACTCGGAGTGGCTTAGATACATTTTCCAAAAGCCATTCATTAGGAAGATTAATATCATCCCATCGAATCATTTTTGGAATCTGTATGTTAGCATCATGAGTAGAACTTTGAATTAACAAAGTAGATTGACCTGCACTCTTAATTACAGCCTGAGGATCTAAATTAGTTTTCATAAGTTTATAATAAATTCGGTAGATGATAGCAAGAGGTCTGCTACCTTCTTCCATATCGTAACCAGAAGTCAAAACATTCAAAGCTTTAAGAATATTAATATCATCCAGAGAAAGAGTCAAATTAGGAAAAACATCAAAATGAACAGGACCATTAAACAAAGAAGATTGAATCATTCCAAGAATACTAGTTCTGAAATTAACAAATCTAGCATCACGCAAACATAAAAGCACATAAGCATTAATTCCAAGTCTAGTTAAAGGTTTAACAGCAACTTGGACAGAACAAACATGCAAAAACCTGTATTCTTTATTCTTTGAATCATTAACAAATCTTTTATTAAATAGTTGAAATGTTGAATTATTACCAGAAATAGCAAATGTTTGTTCAACAATTCTAACAGAATATTCAGATTTCCAGGTAGATTTCAACCAAGAAGTAGTATAAATATCTTTATTAGAAATTTTGGGAATATTCCATTTATCAAAATTAAAAGAATTATCACTTTCAAAAGAAAGTTGTTCACTATTAACAATATCAGGAGGTAAGCTAGATCTAGAGCTAACAGAAGAGGTTGATCTCCACATTTTGACAATCAAATCAACACACAAATTCACTCACTAGTCATCAACTTACAAAATCACTTCCTAAGTATCAACTCACAAAATCACTCTCTAGACATGTATTATCCTACGGAAATCTAACTACACATACCCACGATCACAGACATACATACCCTTCACCAACTGGCCTACGACACGCCTTTCCCGATTTCAAAAAGGGACTTACAGGTAACCTGAGGTGATGTCTACTGGGGTGGTAGGTTTACAACCGGAAGACAGAACACAGAAAAGGAAGATCAAGAGTGAGGAAATACACAAAAAGATCAAAGGCAAGTGGACAAATAGAGAGATCGCAAGGTGAGCAGATCAGATTAGCAAAAAGTAAAGAACAAGATCTTGAGGAAGCAAAAGACCGCAACACTCACAACTCTGATACCAAGGGGGGAGGGGGGTGGAAGCGCAGTTAATGTCAATAAAAATAGTGCAATAATGAAAATAATGCAGTAAAAGAAAGCAATAGAACCAGTCATGGAGGCGGTATGTAGTTTATAATTTACAGAATGAAAATTGCATGTAAAGTAAGCAATGTATGAATGTAAAGCGGTAATATGAAAAATAATCGGTAATTGTCGATTAATATAATGAAAGTAATAACTGAAAATAAACTTTAAATTGAACTGAGAATATTATTGGAATGTTAAACTTACAAAAGAGAAATTAGAAAAGGGAAATAAGGAAACTAGGAAGTCTGGAATTACAAAGGAAATGAGAAGTTTTCAAAGTGGCTCACTTAGAAACCTCCGTGAAAAACTCTCCGAAAAGAACTCCCTTTACAATAAGTGGGGAAGCCCCTTAAATAGAAAAGTTTCCAGCAAAAATTGAGGAATCAAGGTATAAGCAAAGTACACAAATTTCATGCATAAACAGTAACATGAATAGTGTTCGGGTGAATAGTGACATATGAATAGTGATTGGTGAATAGTAAAATCTGAATATTCTTGATTCTTTGTCGGATGAAAATGTCTTCATTCTGGTCTTCAAAATACTCTGGAATCTTGGAAATCTTTGGACAAAATCTTGGGAAAATCTTGAAAATCTTCAACAGGAAAATCTTGGAATCAGACAAATCTTCAATAGTGAAACTGAATAAAATCTTGAAATCTTGGACAAAATCTTGAAATCTTGGGAATCTTGAAATCCCTGAAATATTTTTGCACTGACAGAAGCACTAGCAGATGAACTGGAAATATTTGGAAAATCAGACAAAATCTTGGGGAATCTGCAATTCAAATCTTCTAGGAAAAATCTTCAAATATGTTTCTGAACAAATCTTGGGTGAATCTGACCGAATCTTTGGGTGAATCTTGGAATCTTCAGTTAGGACTTATTCTTCAATAATTTTCTTCATTTTCATCAGAGGAATTATCTATTGAATCTAGAAAGGTCTTCAACCATTCTTCTTATTGGAAATGATTGAATATCTTGAAAAAGCACTATGGGGAGAAATTTGAAATGAAGATGATACTTCAGAAGTTTGAACCATTTGAGCCATTTCTTTAACATTTTTGACAATAGCATCAATTTTTGGACTTTTTTCCTTTAATTTGGTTTGATACCAATGTCTTTCAATCTTGGCATCCCGCTTGACATACTTCCATCTCATAATCCAAGGAATTTTATATTTCTTAACAAAATGCAAAATAGGTGGAAAATCAGAATCAAAGCTCTTATGATTGAAATGAGTCTTGAAAAGATGAAAGGCTTCAGTAAGTTGGTGAGGAAGAGTATCTGGATTAAGGCCAAAAAAATTCCACCAATGGAGGAACCAAATAGGAAGAGTACCATCAAAATTTTTGTCAAAATTAATGATCTAGCAATGAGTAAATTCAGGAGTTTGTAAGAGCATGAATTTAAACCAGGCATTGATATAATCATAATAAGAATAGGGAATAATATAATTAGCAAAAGGTCTCAGAGTAGAAAGATGTAATCCCCAATCTTTTTCATGAATGAATTTGACAAAATATGCAATAGTGCATCTAACAGTTAGGGAGTCAAAACTTTTGGAATAGACTGGATGGAATCGAATGGAATCAGTTTGCAATAAAATATTAGTGTAATAATCTAAATTTTTCTGAAGATCTTCAGGAATCTAATGGAAATTAGGGGGAAAATAAGAAAGGGCTAATTCTGTGGGGGATTTATCTTGGGAATGATTCTTTTCAATTGAAAATAAATACTGAACAGTGAGAAGGGGAACATAAATAGGAGGAAGAATAATGGGGGGAACATAAGGAACAATAGAAGAAAAAGATTCTGTAGTTGAGGCCACATATAACATATCAATCTTCTCCTTGTCTTTTTTGCTTGCCATGGTGGCACTGCAAAAATTCATGAGTGAGGAAATTAGGGATTGAATTATCAGAACCTTTAATATATTCTATATCAAAATCGAAAACGCTCAAAATTGCTTGCCATCTGGCAAAAATCTGTTTAGATGCAATGTTTTCAACATCTTTTTTCAATATATACTTTGCAGACTTGCAATCAATTCTTAGCAAAAATCTTTGATTAAGCAAATCAGATTGAAATTTTGTAATGCACAAAACAACAGAAAGAATTTCTTTTTTAATAGCACTATAATTAGATTGCGCAGAATTCCAGGATCCAGAATGAAATCGAACAATTTGTTCAGGAGATTCTGGTGAAACAAGTTGTTTCAGAATTCCTCCAAAACCAATTTTAGAGGCATCTGTCTCAACAATTTTAAAAGCATTGTCTGAAGGAATACCTAAGCAAGGCAAAGTTTTAACATGAACTTTGATTTGTTTGACAATGGAAGTATGGATATTGGTCCAAGGTGGAGGATTATTCTGTAATCTATCAAACAAAGGTTTACAATATTTTTGTAAATCTTTGTAAAAATCAGCAATATAATTCAGAGAACCAGGCTGTTGGTGAAGGGTATGTATGTCTGTGATCGTGGGTATGTGTAGTTAGATTTTCGTAGGATAGTACATGTCTAGAGAGTGATTTTGTGAGTTGATACTTAGGAAGTGATTTTGTAAGTTGATGAATAGTGAGTGAATTTGTGTGTTGATTTGATTGTCAAAATGTGGAGATCAACCTCTTCTGTTAGCTCTGGATCTAGCTTACCTCCTGATATTGTTAATAGTGAACAACTTTCTTTTGAAAGTGATAATTCTTTTAATTTTGATAAATGGAATATTCCCAAAATTTCTAATAAAGATATTTATACTATTTCTTGGTTAAAATCTACCTGGAAATCTGAATATTCTGTTACAATTGTTGAATAAACATTTGCTATTTTGTAATAATTCAACATTTCAACTATTTAATAAAAGATTTGTTAATGATTCAAAAAATAAAGAATACAGGTTTTTGCATGTTGGATCTCAAGTTCATTAAACCTTTAACTAGACTTGGAATTAATGCTTCTGTGCTTTTATGTTTGCGTGATGCTAGATTTGTTAATTTCAGAACTAGTATTCTTGGAATGATTCAATCTTCTTCGTTTAATGGTCCTGTTCATTTTGATGTTTTCCCTAATTTGACTCTTTCTCTGGATGATATTAATATTCTTAAAGCTTTGACTTTGAATGTTTTGACTTCTGGTTACGATATGGAAGAAGGTAGCAGACCTCTTGCTATCATCTATCGAATTTATTATAAACTTATGAAAACTAATTTAGATCCTCAGGCTGTAATTAAGAGTGCAGGTCAATCTACTTTGTTAATTCAAAGTTCTACTCATGATGCTAACATACAGATTCCAAAAATGATTCGATGGGATGATATTAATCTTCTTAATGAATGGCTTTTGGAAAATGTATCTAAGCCACTCCGAGTAGTTAATGATGCCTCTAGTCTTGATTACATCCAACAATATTTGGATGGATCTGTTAAAATTAATTTTTTAGATTTAAATATTCAAAGACCACATTCAATTGATGAAAGAATAAATTCTTTTGTTGGATCTTCAACCACTGAAGGACTCCACAAAAGAGACAAAGAAATTGAAGATTTGATTTTTCCTCCTCCTAACCATTCCAATTTCAAATTACAAGGAATTTCTACAAATTCTGAAGTCTCCTCTACTTTTTATTCAACCAAAACTCATCAATTTTCATATTCCTTCTGTGCTTGTTAAGAATATGTCTAATAAGGTTATCCTTGGTATACCTTTTATTTCTATGCTTTATCCATTCAAAGCTGAGTTAGGAGAAGTTTCTACTATTAAGATGGGTGTCCAGGTTAGATTCCAATTTGCCTCAAGATTTGAGATGGATATTTCTCAGTTATCTCAGAGTTTAGTTCATGGTAGAACTTTCTGTTGTTTAGATATTCCTTCTAACAATAATTTTGAAATCAATGCCTCTAAAATTGGTTTTAGAGGAATTCTGAAACAACTTGTTTCAACAAGATCTTCTGAACAAATTGTTCAATATCATTCTAGATCCTGGAATTTTGCGCATTATAATATTATTAAGAAATTCTTTGCATGGTTTAAAATATTGCATTTTAAACAGATTTTGAATGCTTTTGATTTTGATAAAATATTGAATTCTGATTTTCAATTATTCTTGATTTTCTCTCGTTGTGAATTTTTGCAATGCCACCATGGCAAGCAAAAAGGAAAAAGAAAAGATTGATTCTATGCCTCTGGTCTTAAAACCAGAATCTATTCCCTCTCTTCTCTCTCTCCCTATTTTTATTGACCCTCCTATTTACATTAGCCTTCCTACTACCCAACACTTATTTTATATTGAAAAGAATCATTCTCATATTAAGTCTCCAAAGCATTTGATTTTTTTCTTATTTTCTTCCAGATTTTCATTGGATTCCTGAACATCCCTAAAAGAACCTAGTTTATTATACCAATATTTTAATCCAAACTAAATCTGTTTATATTAAACAAATTTTTAGCAAAACCTCTAGTTTCCCAAAACTTTCTGGTACTTTGGCAAGTATTACCAACTTCATTTCTGAAAAAGATTGGGGAACTCATCCTTCTACTCTAAGACCTTTTGTCTATTCTGATATTCCCTATTCTTATTACGATTATATTGATGCTTGGACTAAATTCATGCTTTTCCAGACTTCTGAATTTAATCACTTTTGGTTCATAAAATTTGACAAAAATTTCAAAGGAACTTTTCCCCTTTGGTTTCTCCATTGGTGGAATCAATTTAGCCTTATTCCAGACACTCTTCCTCAATCACTACTCAATGCCTTTCACCTTTTCAAGACTCTTCTCAATCCTAAAGATTTTGATTATGATTTCCCTCCTATTTTGCATTTTGCCATGAAATACAGAATTCCTTGGTTTCTAGCTTCGCGTTATACCATCAAAGGTGTCAGAGTTGAAAGACATTGGTTTCAAGCTAAACTATGAGATGATAGTGCTCAAATTGATTTTTTTATCAATGATGTTAAAAAATTAGTTTCTGAAACTACAGTTAAAATCTCTCCCCATAGTGCTTTTTCAAGATATTCAGACATTTCCAAAAAGAAAGAATTGATAAAATCCTTTCTGGATTCAATGGATAGTTCCTCTGATAAAGATAAAGAAAAGAAAGAATTGATAAAGACCTTTTTGGATTCAATAGATAATTCCTCCGATGAAGATGAAGAAAATTATTGAAGAATCGTCCTAACTGAAGATTCCAAGATTCACCCAAAGATTCGGTCAGATTCACCCAAGATTTGTTCAGAAACATATTTGAAGATTTTTCCTAGAAGATTTATGAGTTGCAGCTTTTCCAAGATTTCATTAAATACTTGATTGCTTCCATCGGTCTTGAAATATTTCAAAGATTTCAAGATTCCCAAGATTTCAAGATTTTGTACAAGATTTCAAGATTTTATTCAGTTTCACTATTGAAGATTTGTCTGATTCCAAGATTTTCCTGTTGAAGATTTTCAAGATTTTCCCAAGATTTTGTCCAAAGATTTCCAAGATTCCAGAGTATTTTGAAGACCAGAATGAAGACATTTTCATCCAACAAAGAATCAAGAATTTTCAGATTTTACTATTCACCCAAACATTATTCATGTTACTGTTCATGTGAATTTTGTGTACTTTGCTTGTACCTTGATTCCTCAATTTTTGCTAGAAGCTTTTCTATTTAAAGGGCTTCCCCACTTGTTGTAGAGGGAGTTCTTTTCGGAGAGTTTTCACGAGGTTTGTGAGCCACTTTGAAAACTTCTCATTTCCTTTGTAATTCCAGACTTCCTAGTTTCCTTATTTCCCTTTTCTAATTCCTCTTTTGTAAGTTTAACATTCCAATAATATTCTTAGTTCAGTTTAAAGTTTATTTTCAGTTATTACTTTCATAGTTCTACTTCACTTTCTTTATATTACGCAATTTTTATTCTGCAAATTATAAACTGCATACCGCCTCCATGGCTGGTTTTATTACTTTCTTTTACTGCATTATTTTCATTATTGCACTATTTTCATTGATATTAATCACTTACCCCTCCCCCTTGGTATCGAGAGCCGTGAGTGTTGGTCTTTGCTCTCAGATCTTGTTCTTTACTTTTTGCTAATCTGATCTGCTCACCTTGCGATCTCTCTATTTGTCCACTTGCCTTTGATCTTTCTGTGTATTTCCTCACTCTTGATCTTCCTTTTCTGTGTTCTGTCTTCCGTTGTAAACCTACTACCCCAGTAGACATTACACCTCGGTTACCTGTAAGTCCCTTTTTGAAGCAGGGGAAGGCATGTTGCAGGGCAGTTGGTGAAGGGTATGTATGTCTGTGATCGTGGGTATGTGTAGTTAGATTTCCGTAGGATAGTACATGTCTAGAGAGTGATTTTGTGAGTTGATACTTAGGAAGTGATTTTGTAAGTTGATGACTAGTGAGTGAATTTGTGTGTTGATTTGATTGTCAAAATGTGGAGATCAACCTCTTCTGTTAGCTCTAGATCTAGCTTACCTCCTGATATTGTTAATAGTGAACAACTTTCTTTTGAAAGTGATAATTCTTTTAATTTTGATAAATGGAATATTCCCAAAATTTCTAATAAAGATATTTATACTACTTCTTGGTTAAAATCTACCTGGAAATCTGAATATTCTGTTAGAACTGTTGAATAAACATTTGCTATTTCTGGTAATAATTCAACATTTCAACTATTTAATAAAAGATTTGTTAATGATTCAAAGAATAAAGAATACAGGTTTTTGCATGTTGGATCTGTCCAAGTTGCTGTTAAACCTTTAACTAGACTTGGAATTAATGCTTCTGTGCTTTTATGTTTGCATGATGCTGGATTTGTTAATTTCAGAACTAGTATTCTTGGAATGATTCAATCTTCTTTGGTTAATGGTTCTGTTCATTTTGATGTTTTCCCTAATTTGACTCTTTCTCTAGATGATATTAATATTCTTAAAGCTTTGACTTTGAATATTTTGACTTCTGGTTACGATATGGAAGAAGGTAGCAGACCTCTTGCTATCATCTACCGAATTTATTATAAACTTATGAAAACTAATTTAGATCCTCAGGCTATAATTAAGAGTGCAGGTCAATCTACTTTGTTAATTCAAAGTTCTACTCATGATGCTAACATACAGATTCCAAAAATGATTCGATGGGATGATATTAATCTTCCTAATGAATGGCTTTTGGAAAATGTATCTAACCCACTCCGAGTAGTTAATGATGCCTCTAGTCTTGATTACATCCAACAATATTTGGATGGATCTGTTAAAATTAATTTTTCAGATTTAAATATTCAGAGACTACAAAGAAATTCTTTTGCTGGATCTTCAACCACTGAAGGACTCCACAAAAGGGACAAAGAAATTGAAGATTTGATTTTTCCTCCTCCTAACCATTCCAATTTCAAATTACAAGGAATTTCTACAAATTCTCAAGTCTCCTTTGCTTTTTATTCAACCAAAACTCATCCTCCTATTCACAAGGAAGATGAAGGTGATTCGACTTCTCCTTCTGCTTCAGATTTTAATGGTCCTCTTCCTCCTCCTCACCAGTTCAATGTCCTCCATGCTGTTTCAAAAGATTTTTTCTCTCTAATTGATTGGCCAGCTCTGCAAAAAGAATTTTCTTCAAAAATATTTCCCTTTTGACAATGTTCTAAATGTTGTCAAAAAGAATTTTGTCAAAGAAGACAAGACAGTTGTTCAGTCTTCTCATCCTCTTAAAAATATTCTCATTGAGTGTAAGGGAGTTACTGTCAAAGGTTTTCCGTTCAAATCAACCAATGATGTTTGATGAGTGCCTAATATTGCATATTTAGGCCCCTTAGCTTGTATTTGTTAAACCCTTAGTTTTATTATTTTCTGATTTTTTGGTTAGTTTTGGTGTTTTAGTGTTTTGCAGGTTGTTAAGTTGCATTTGGGGTTAATGCCATCAACTCTGGGGCTTAAAACGTCGGGGAGCTTTGGCGGCAAAACTGAGTCGAGCGATGATTCGTGCCTGACGACTTCTACCAAAATGGCCATATCTTGAGTTTTATAACTCTGATTGGGGTGATCTTGGTGTCTATGGAAAGCTATCTCAAAGATTTACAAAATCAGATTTCACACGTTTTGGCCAATTCTGAAGTATGTGTGCTCGAACGCACGTTTTTGCGTTCGAACGCAGTTATGCCCATCTGGTGCAGAAATTCTTGCACGAATGCGTTCGAACGCATCTAAAGTGCAATTGATTGCACTCGGCTGACCTGGCAGCACTGAAACCCTAAAATTAGTGTATAAATACTTTCTTTTTTCATTGTAAACGCATAAGGGGGTGCCGTAGAGTCCAAAACTTCGACCTAGAGTCGTTCTTGAGCTTTTCGAACGCTTTTCTTTGTAAGTTTTTGTTTCTATATGATTTCAATTGATATGTTTATGTCTGTTGTCGTCATGAGAGGCTAAAACCTTCAACTAAGGTTAAAGATGAAGCCTCATCATTGATTAGTTCTTTAATTCTTATGTTTTTGTTCATATAATTCCATCTATAATATGAAGTGTTTTCATTTCAATCTAGTTGTGTGACAAAACTTGCATTGAGTGTTATTTATAGAATTGTTAGAACATTGGATATTCGTTGTGTTTTATCCAACGGATACATTGAATCTTTTAGTTGAAATTGGATATCCATTGTTTTTCGTTGTTTAAACGGATACATTGGATCTTTTGATTTCGATTGGATATTCGTTGTCTTTCGTTATAGAGTTGGATTCATCGAATCTTTCAATAAGATTTTATAAAAACATTAGAAAATGCTTTGGGTTTTAATTCCTGATGGATCTATGAATAAAAACATGAGAGTATGAATTTATGATTTGATAAGATGGATTCAGAAAACCTTAGTGCCTTTTTATTATTTAAGCAATTTCATTTTTACTTCATTTATAGTTTTGCACGACCAACTTCGAACTTCGGAACTAGGTTAAGATAAAGTAAATTTGATTAGGAAATTGGTTTTTACAAGAACACAAATTCCCTGTGGATTGACCTCGCACTTGCACAACACTTTATTACAAACGACTCGTGCTATTGCGAGTACTTTTATTTTTGTACATCAATGTTCCTCGAGAAAGTAGGAAAATCATTGAACAAAACAATTTTGTTAACCAATCTTTGCATACGATCGGGCAGCAGTTAGATCGTATTGAAGAAAAATTGATTTCTCCATCATCTTCAAAAATTGAAAAACCTTTGATTTTACTTCCTGAGAAAAGAAAATCTCTGGGTTTAAAACCTAAGTCTCAGAAAAATATTGAAAAAATTGAAGAGATGATTGCTGAATTAAAAATTAACCAAGCCAATCCAACTACTCCTCCAACCAGTTCCTCCAAGACTATTAATCCAATTTCCCAACAATTTTCTGACACTGATTCTATTTCTTCCCATGATTCCACTGATTCTGATATTAAAATTCTAGAAGAAAATTTTGGAAAAACAAATCTGGAGCCAAAACTCCAAAGAATTTTTGATAATTCCAAACCTGTCAATTTTGCAAGAAATTGGTATTCCTGACCTACTCTTCCTGATTTACAATTTGAAGAAAGATTTCTTCTATCCCAATTTTCTGTTTCTGCTGATAAATTGTATGAATAGAATATTGATGGTTTGTCTGAACAAGAATTAATGAATAAGATGAATCATATGTCTATGGTTGCAAATGCCTATGACACCAATCACAATTTAAGCCAATCAGAAATTGTTGACTTGCTTGCTACTAGATTTTCTGGAACTCTTAGAAATTGGTGGGACAAACATCTCACTGAAGATTCCAGAGAAGAAATTAGAAAGGCTGTCAAAAAGACTAAAGATGGCTTTCCCATTTTTGATGAAAAAGTTGGTACATTCAAACCTGATTGTGTCAATACTTTGATTTATACTATTATTAAACATTTTGTTGGTACTCCTTCTAATATTACTTCTCGAATTTATGATTATTTAAATAATCTTTGATGCCCTACTATGTCTGATTATAGATGGCATCAAGATGTTTTTCTTTCTCGAGTCATGCTTAGAGCTGATAGTCAAAAACCTTATTGGAAAGAAAAATTTATTGATGGATTACCATCATTATTTGCTCACAAAGTTAAAGATGAGCTGATCAATGCTAATACTGGTTTGATTGACTATGAAAAACTCACCTATGGTGATTTGTTTTCCACTGTCAAGACACTAGGTATTAAAATGTGTATTGATCAGAAAATGATTCGACAACAATTAAAGAATGCTAAGAAGGCTAAATATGAAATGGGTAATTTCTATGAACAATTTGGATTGCCTCCTATTGCTCCATCCAGGAAAAATAGGAAAAGGTCGATAAAGTTTTAGAAGAAACCGCTCCATATTACAATGATTTCAAGAAAAGAAAATTTAATAAGCCTTCAAAGAATTTTCCTAAAAATCTAAACCAAAAAGGAATCTAAATTTGAAAAATACTTTTCTCAAGGAAAATGGTTCAATTGTGGAGAATCTGGACATTTTGCCGATAAGTGTCCAAAACCTCCCAAAAAGATTAAACAAGAAATTAATGCTTTAAATATTGAAGAAAGTGAAAAAGAAAATATTTTTAGAATTTTGCAAAATAATGATTTCTCTAATTTTTCTTCCGATAAGATTTTTAACTTTTGATGATTGATTATCATTGAAGTGAATTTTACGAAGATGTAAAAATTGGATGTTTTGATTCTTGCAACAAAACAAAAACTTGTTCTGCTTTTAACTAAAGTCAAGAGCAAGAAGATTTGTTAATAACTCTTATTTCAAAATTGAAAATCCCGAGTTAAAGGATGAATACCTTAAAAACTCAAGAAGACAATGATTAAAGAAGTTAACAAACCTTTAAAGTCCAAGATCTCTTGATGAGACTTTGGAAAGATTTTCCAAACAAAATTCCAAAGTTGTTACTATCTATTTGCAGATGAGATTAGTAATATCAAGAAAGATATTGTTGATTTGAAAAAGATTGCATGACTTGAAAACTAATAATAAAGATTTGGAACAAGAATTTTACTTTCAAAACTTAAAATTGTTTGAGAACAAAATCATAATTCTGATAATGAAGAAAACAAATCTGAGCATTTTTATGAAGGTGAATCTAGCAATAATCTAATTCCCAATGATGTCAAGATTATTAGTATGATTAATAAAGTTTGTCCTCCTAAATGGTATGCTAAAGTTCATATTGTTGTTGATCAAGATTATGCTTTTGATGTTATTGCTTTGATTGATTCTGGTGCTGATTTGAATTGCATTCAAGAAGGGCTTATCCCAAGAAAATATTTTGAAAAATCCAATCAAAGATTGAATTTTGCCACTGGAACCAAATTGCAAATTAATTATGAGTTGAATAATGTTCACATTTACCAAGATGGTGTTTATTTTCATATTCCTTCTGTGCTTGTTAAGAATATGTCTGATAAGGTTATCCTTGGTATACCTTTTATTTCTATGCTTTATCCATTCAAAGCTGAGTTAGGAGAATATTCTACTATTAAGATGGGTGTCCAGGTTAGATTCCAGTTTGCCTCAAGATTTGAGATTGATATTTCTCAGTTATCTCAGAGTTTAGTTCATGGTAGAACTTTCTGTTGTTTAGATATTCCTTCTAACAATAATTTTGAAACCAATGCCTCTAAAATTGGTTTTAGAGGAATTCTGAACAACTTGTTTTAATAGGATCTTCTGAACAAATTGTTCAATATCATTCTAGATCCTAGAATTTTGCGCATTATAATATTATTAAGAAATTCTTTGCATGGTTTAAAATATTGCATTTTAAACAGATTTTCGAATACTTTTGACTTTGGTAAAATATTGATATTATCGAGCTCTGATTTTCAATTATTCCTGATTTCCTCTCTTGTGAATTTTTGCAGTGTCACCATGGCAAGCAAAAAGGACAAGGAAAAGACTGATTCAAAGGCTTTGGTTTTGAAACCAGAGTCAGCTGCTGCTACTTCATCTCCAATTTCTTCCATAGAATTGGCTAATAGGTTTTCTCCTTTTAGCTTTGATTTGCCAACTTCATATTCCAGTACTTTAATTTCTCCTTTTGATCCATTTGCGGATTTCCCTTAGAAATCCAGAGTTCCATTTATTCAACACAAAAAACCCTCAACCTACATGGTTCTCCCCTATTTCCAACATTTATTTACCATTGAAATGAATCGTGCTTCTATCAAATCCGCAAACGAATTAGCCCACTCTTATTTTCCCCAAAATTTTCATTGGATTCCTGAACATTCCAAGAAAACTCTTGCTTTTTACACCAATATTTTGAAACAAACCAAATCAATTCATTTCAAACCAATTTATTGTCAGACTACCCCTGGTAAATTAATTTTTCACCATGCTTATATTGATAATATTCTCTCTAAAAAAGATTGGGGTAATCACCCTTCTATTCCCAAAATTCTTAGTGATAATTCTCCCTACAATTATTACGATTACATTGATGCTTGGTCCAAATTTTTCCTTTATCAAACTCCCAATTGTGATCATTCTTGGTTTATTACGAAAAATTCCATAAGATTTCTTCCCTTTGGTTTTCCATGGTGGATGTTTTGGTTTGATCACGATATTCTTTCCTTCAACTTGTTAAGTTCTCATGCTAAGATGCTTATGGTTCCAAATTTTCTTCCATCCTCCATTTTTCCAAAAATTACAAGGTTCATTGGATTCTAAAATGGCAATATGTCATTGTAGGAGACAAGTTAGAAAGACATTGGTATATTAAGTGGTGGGACAAATTTCGTTTTGATGATATTGTCGAAAATGTTAAAGAATTTTGTCATGCTCCCAAAGCCCTTGATCTACCTACCACTCAGAAATTACCCTCTAATACTACCCAGAAATTACCAGCCAATGCCTCTCCTGCACTTTTAACCTTGATACTTTTCTTCCACCAGTTAAACAAGAATCTCCACCTGCTTCTTCCTCCTCTTCAAAGAAAAAGACTTCATTAAGCAAAAAGAAAAAGAAAGCTTTGATGAAGGCCTTTTTAGAATCTTTCGAGATTGGTTCTGATGAAGAAGAATCCGCTTTGATACATCTTTCGATCCAATTATTGATCCTTAAAGAGATTTATTTGGCAATTTTGGTTTTGATTCCCAAGAACATTTTCCCGGAATTGATGATTTATGAATTGCAAATTCTCTAAGATTTGAATTGCAGATTCCCCAAGATTTTGTCTGATTTTCCAAAGATTTCAGTTCGTGCGGCTTATACAGAAAATATTTCAGACATTTTAAGATTCCCAAGATTTCAAGATTTTGTCCAAGATTTCAAGATTTTATTCAGTTTCACTACTGAAGATTTGTCTGATTCCAAGATTTTTCTGTTGAAGATTTTCAAGATTTTCCCAAGATTTTGTCCAAAGATTTCCAAGATTCCAGAGTATTTTGAAGACCAGAATGAAGACATTTTCATCCAACAAAGAATCAAGAATATTCAGATTTTACTATTCACCAATCACTATTCATCTGTCACTATTCACCAATTACTATTCACCCGAATACCATTCATGTTACTGTTCATGTGTGAAATTTGTGTACTTTGCTTGTACCTTGATTCCTCAATTTTTGCTGGAAGCTTTTCTATTTAAGGGGCATCCCCACTTGTTGTAAGGGAGAGTTCTTTTCAGGGAGTTCTTTTCGGAGAGTTTTTCACAGAGGTTTCTGAGTGAGCCACTTTGAAAACTTCTCATTTCCTTTGTAATTCCAGACTTCCTAGTTTCCTTATTTCCCTTTTCTAATTCCTCTTTTACAAAGTTTAACATTCCAATAATATTTTCAATTCAGTTTAAAGTTTATTTTCAATTATTACTTTCATTATATTAACTGCATACCGCCAGATTGGACGGTTCTACTGCTTTCTTTACATTACTGCAATTTTCATTCTACAAATTATAAATTGCATACCGCCTCCATGGCTGGTTCTATTGCTTTCTTTTACTACATTATTTTCATTATTGCACTATTATAACAATTTGAAAAAATAATAATAACAAATAAGGCTAGGGGGCTAACATGAACAGTGATGTAGTTATATTTTTTAGTTTTAATTTAGGGTTTTCATGTTAGCCTCCTAGCCTTATTTGTTATTATTATTTTTTCAAATTGTTATATATATATAACAATTTGAAAAAATAATAATAACAAATAAGGCTAGGGGGCTAACATGAAAAGTGATGTATTTATATTTTTTAGTTTTAATTTTTTAATAATTTTAATTTTTTCAAATAATTATTTTTTAATAACTTTAAGGGTATTTTGGGGAGAAAAATGTCTAAGTTTCTAATTTGACATGCGGTGATCGTATGATTGAAAGTTTAAGTGCAAAAGAGTTAATAGTTCAAGGGGCAAAAGTATATATTTTTTTTTTTTTTTTTTGTTTAAAAAAAAAGATTGAAAATTTTTAGAAAACTTCACTTAACCTATATATATATATATATATAAATTTAAGTTTTTAGGAACTTTATGGGTATTTTAGATTGAAAAGTAATAATAAAAAAGAAGTCTAATTTGAGACGAAACATTTAGTTGAACAAGTAAAATCAATCCAGGAGGAGGTTCGTCAGGATACAAAAGAATGTTATACCAAAGACCAGATAGCAACAAACAAGGGACAACAATTGAAGAGTTTTCAAGAAGGAGATCATGTGATAGTGTACTTACGCAAGGGGCGACTGTTGAGTGGTACTTTTGGAAAGTAGAGGAATAAGAAATATGGTCCATACAAGGTACTAAAAAAGATTAATAACAATGCATATGTCATTGATTTTCCAGAAGACGTGGCAATATTCCCAACATTCAACTTGATAGACATTTTGAATATTTTCCACAATAGGAGTCAGAACATAACTCGAGGAGAAGTTCTTTTCAAGAATGGGAAATTAATGTAGCACATGGTCCTCACCCCCACAAAAGGCAAAAAGGATTTATTTATTTATTTTTATAATTATGACTTTATTATCTTTTTCCTACTAGAATTATATTTATTTTCCCTATTAAGATTAATGATCCTTTTGGGAGTGTGTTTTAAAGAAATAATTTGCATTTTTAAACAAAATGCCAATTTTGGAGTGTTTAGAATTGCGATTTTTAAAATGTATATTTTAAAATCGTAGAAAAATTTGCGATTTTTATAAGCTGACTATAGAGTGCTTATTTGAAAAGGTGAGAATTTAAACCAAAATCATGATTTCACTTAAACATTTTTTTGGGACAATATTTACCTATTTGGCCATTAAACCACAATTATATGCAAGATGATGTAGATCAGAATAGTTTATCTTATCTTTTAATCTTTTATTTGAATTAGGTTTCTTTGTTGATCTTTTATTCTATCTTATTTTTAAATTTTTTATTTAAATTAGGTTTTTTCATTAGTCTTTTATTTGGTTTGGTTTTCTTTCGTAAACTTCTAAACTGACTTTATTTTATTGTTATCTTAAGACTAGGAGTCTTGGGGTTATAAATAAATGTTTAGAGTACTGAGAATGAAGTTGTTGTTTATTATTGATATTGATTAATGAGAATACTCAAAGTTGAGTTTCTTCGTTACTTTCCTTCAAATTTTAGATAACATTTATTGTTTAGAAAATATTTATTTGATTTTGTGATAATCTCACAATCTTAGGAATATTTATCCTTTCTACTTGCTGAATTCTTGATTATTATGATCTATCGCTACATCAGTATCAACTGATGTAGCGTGACTTAGTGGGCTGCAGCTAAGAATAACAAATACACAGCGGATAACTAATTCTAGATCTTGATTCTATCAAAGATCAATATCAATAATAAACAACAACTTTATTCTCAGGGCTCTAAGCATTTATTTATAGCCCCACGACTCCTAGTTCTAAGATAACAATGAAATAAACTCAATTTAGAAGTCTACGAAAGAAAACTAAACCAAATAAAAGACTAACAAAGAAACCTAATTCAAATAAAAGACTAAAAGATAAAATAGGCCATCCTGATGTACATCATCCTCCACAGGTTGGAGAGAATTCATCCTCAAATTCGGCTGGTTCTTTCCATGGTCTTCCAGATGCCCAATCAACTCATTCCACTCGCTCTTCCTCAAGATCAAGACATGACAACAACCCATAAGAAAGGTGATGTTCTTCATCATCGACATATCTCGATGTTTGTTGTGAAAGCCCCGCACATTACTTTTCCATGTAGACTTGATGATGTACAAATTTAATTGTACTTGCAAGCGCACAAGTCGTGTGCAGTAAAGTGTGCGTGCAAGTGCAAGGTCGAATCCACAGGGAGTTGTGTTTGCAAAAAAACTAATTTTCTAATTAAATCAACTCTATCTTAACCTAGTTCCAAAGTTTGAGTGGTTTTGTTGTACAAAAACATAAACTAAACTAAATGATTTAAAAACAATTAATGGAAAAGTACTAAGGTTTTCAGAATCCGCCTCGCCAAATCAAACAACACATTCTCGCATTTTATGTATACAACCAACAAGCAATGAGTTTTAAATAATGTTCAAAAGTCGTAAACATGCATGTAAAATCATTCGATGAATCCATCCATTGAAAGAATCACAACAAATATTTAATTGAGATCAAATCATACACTGTATCCATAGATCACAATGGATATTAATCTCAATCCAATCATTCGATGTACCCTCGGATGAAACACAACAAATATTAAGCGATGCATGAATAAAATAACAATTCCCAATCGCACAAAATTAGTCACACAATTGAATTGAATTCAAACAACAAATTAATTAAAAGTCGAATTGTTTGCATAAAAAAATGAGGGCATGAGTGTTTATCGATGACGAGGCCTCATTTTCAATCTTAGTTGAAGGTTTTAGACTCTCATGATAACAAAATACATAATTAAATCAATTGAAATCATAACAAAACTAAAACTTATAAAGGAAAATTATTGAAAAGCTCAAGAATGACAACAAGTCGTGTTTTTGCTCTAAACGATGCCTCCCAATGTAGGGTTACAAAATAAAAATGTCCTATAAATATTAATAAAAAAATAGGGTTCAGCGTTGCCAGGTCAGCCTGGGTGCGCTCGATTGCACTCACTATGTGCTCAAGTGCACTCGGGTCTTTAAGGCTCCTGCGGCGCAAAACTTAAATGATAGTGCTAGGGCTAGGTCTAATATGGTCTTGTGCTTGATCGTAGCCTTTTTGGGCTTGATCTCAGGTGCGCTCAATCATAGCTTTGCGTGCTCAATCGCACTGCCAAGGATATTCTATTCCTTTGCTTATTTCTACCCTTAAATCGCATTTTTCTGTCAATGACCTGCAACACATCAAAACACCAAAACTAACAAAAACATTGGAAAATAAAGGAGCTTAACAAATATAAGTTAAGGGGCTCAAATATACAACATTTGGCACTCATCACTTGATGTGCTTTTCTTGTGCTTCGCCTTTCCCATAAGCCATGAGAATTCCCAAAGAATTCACAAAGACCCCTTCACTCTTTGATAGAAAAGTTGTCTCTGCCCCATAGATCTCATCAATACTTTGCTTAAAAGATCTTGACAAGATAGCATCTACTCCAAGGAAATCAACTTCCAAATCAAAGACTTCTCGTTTACGGCTTTGAACAAGCACTTGGTGTATAGAACTCACCTCTTCGTTAGGATAGGTGATGCAGCGATAGATCATGTATAATTAAGAAAACAGCAAGTAGAAGGGATAAATATTCCTAAGATTGTGAGACTATCACAAAATCAAAGAAATCTTCTCTAAACAATAGATACTATCTAAAGCTTGAAGGAAAAAGAACCAAGAAACTCAACTCTGAGTATTCTTATTAACAAAATCAATAATAATAAATTGTATTCTCAGGGCTCTAAGCATTTATTTATAGCCCTAAGACTCCTAGTCCTAAGATAAAAATGAAATAAAGTCAATTTAGAAGTCTACGAAAGAAAGCTAAACCAATTAAAAGACTAACAAAGAAACCTAATTCAAATAAAAGACTAAAAGATAAGATAAAATAAAATACTAACAAATAAACCTAATTTAAATAAAAGACTAATAGATAAGATAGGTCATCTTAATCTACATCATCCTCCCCAGGTTTGAGAGAATTCGTCCTCGAATTTGCATCCTCATCTGACGAGTCCTTTATAAATGGAACAAGGTGTTTGACATTAAAGACATCAGACGTCTTAATATGGCTTGGGAGCTTGAACTAGTATGTGCTTGGATTGATTTTTACAATTATCTCTACCAGAACCACCTTGCGAGCCGCCAGCTTGTTGTATTCTTCCACAGGAAACCTGCCTTTTGTCAAGATAGTCCATACGAAATCTCCCTCCTCAAATTATACGGCTCGTCTCTTCTTGTCGACACTTTCCTTATACTTTGCTGTGGACTCTTCCAATTTTTGAATTGTTAATTTGTGGCCCTCCTGAATTTGGATCATCAGGTCTTCCGTTGTTGTGTTTATTCTCGTCATGTCTGGGATAGGTGCCAAGTCTAGTGGGGCACGAGGATTGCTCCCATAAATGATGGTAAATGGAAGCTTGTAGGCGAACTCGGCTTGGAACAATTTTGTATCCCATGACTTAATGTGCTCCCCCACCAAACTTTGAAGTAGTGCTCCTAAAGATCGATTAAAGACTTCTGTTTGCCCATTTGTTTGTGGGTGGTAGGCACTACTGAAATTGAGTTTTGTGCTTGACAACCTCCATAAGCATCGCCAAAAGTGGCTAAGGAATCTTGTGTCACAGTTGGATACTATCGACAAAGGTAAACCATGGAGACGGTATACCTCTCTAAAGTATAATTGTGCCACATTGACCGCATCGGCGGTTTTCTTGCACGCAATAAAGTGCACCATCTTAGAGAATCTATCAACCACCACAAAGATGGAGTCATTACCTTTTTGGGTCCTTGGTAAACCCAACACAAAATCCATGCTCACATTTGTCCATGGTTGTTGTGGATAGGAAGAGGTAAATACAGTCCGACATTGGTAGCCGATCCTTTTGATACTTGACATGTCCAACAACTCTTCATTAGCTTGTCCACTTCTCTCCGCATACTTGGCTAATAGAACTATTCAGCCACCAGTTGAAATGTTTTATCTTGCCCCATGTGACCTTCGTCATGGCGTTCTTTGATAATTTTTAGTTGCAGACTCCTTTCATGAATGCACAGTTGAATGCCTTTGAATAGGAACCCATTATGCAATACAAAGCCTCGTCGCGCTCCCATGGACACATCTTCTAAAATAGGGCAAAAAAAGGGTCAATAGAGAAGGAATCTTTTAATAATTCAAACCCTATTACCTCAGATTTCATGGTGGTAAGCAATGATGTTTTACATCTGAGGGCGTTGGCCACTTGGTTCAATGCCACCGACTTGTGCTTGATGGTGAAAGAAAATTGTTGCACAAAAGTGGCCCATTTAGCATGTCGAGCGGATAACTTATCTTGACTGTTGAGATGCTTTAGTGCTTCATGGTCAGAGTACAAGATGAAGTCATTATAGGCGAGGTAGGAGCTCCAATGTTTTAGTGACTACACTAATGCGTAGAACTCAACGTTGTAAGTACTATAATTGAGTTGTGCGCTCTTCAACTTCTCACTAAAATAGGCCACTGGTTTGCTCAATTGGCTAAGTACCGCTCTAATGCCTATCTTGGATGCATCACAATGTAATTCAAACGGTATGTCAAAGTTGGGAAGGACTAGTAATGGAGCTGTGGTTAATTTGACCTTGATCAACTCGAAGGCCTTAGTAGTTGCCTCATTCCATGAGAATTTTCCCACCTCCATGCATTTTGTGATTGGTGCCAATATGGTGCTAAAATTGTTAATGAAGCGATAAAAAGACACCAACCCATGAAACCTACGTACCTCATGTAGTGTAGTAGGGAGAGGCCAATCACGAACCGCTGCTACTTTTGACTCATCCACTGCTAATCCATCCTTGGACACCACATAATCAAGGAAAAGTATTGAATCAGTCATGAAAGAATACTTGGCCGGTGTTGCGTAAAATTTCTCTCGTCGTAGCACAAGGAGTACCTCCCATATATGTTGGATGTGTTTCTCTGGGTCGGAACTATAAATGAGGATGTCGTCGAAGTAGACGACCACTAATTTGCCAATGAATGGGCAGAATATTTGGTTCATTACTCGCATAAAGGTACTAGGAGCATTAGATAATCCAAACGGCATTACCAACCATTCATAAAGTCCCTCACACATTTTAAACGTTGTTTTCCATTCATCACTAACCCATACTCGGATTTGGTGGTAACCACTCTTTAGATCCAATTTGGTAAATATAGTTGCCCCACTCAATTGATCCAGTAAATCATCTAATCGTGGAATAGAAAATCTATATCGTATCGTGGTTTTGTTGATGGCGTGGCTGTCCACACACATCCTCCATGTTCCATCTTTCTTGGGTGTGAGCAACGCTGGAACTGTACATGGGCTCAAGCTCTCCCGAATGTGCCCTTTTGCCAATAGCTCGTTCACTTGACTCTGTAATTCTTCATGCTCTTTGGGACTCATGCGGTAGTGTAGTCGGTTGGGAAGGCTAGACCCAAGCACCAAATCAATTTGGCGTTGAATATCACGCAGGAAAGGTAGCTCCTATGGTAGGTCTTTTGGGAATACATCAACGAATTCCTCTAGCAAATCCGTAACTGCCTCTGGTACAATCTTCATTGGGCTACATTCTTTGCCATAGAATAGCTATATTTGATCAGCGTCGAGCATTTCTCTTATGAATTCTTGTTTGGCTAAAAGTGTTTGGCCCACCTCTTTTGGAGGTTTGGGTATGTCTCCCGGGAAGAGTAAGCTTCACATTATCCACCAAGAAGCTTTAGGTGTTCTTCCGTCCATCATGGTGTGCATTTTGGTCATATTGCCATGGTCTCCTCAGTAATAGGTGGCAGGCATCCATGGCCACCATGTCACACCAAGTGTTATCTTTATATTTGGTGCCAATAGAAAAATGTACAAGGCAACGTTTTGATACTATTACCTCGTTTCCCTTCTTGAGCCACTCCAAGCGATATGGTGTGGGGTGTTTCTCTGTGTCTAAGGCCAGCTTTTGAATTGCTCATTTTGCTACCAATTCTCATAGCTGCCTCCATCAATGATTAGCTTGCAAACCTTACCCCCAATAGTACATGTGGAGTGAAAAAGCTTGTGCCGCTGTCTGCCATCACCTTCTATCTTTCGGGGTGTAAGACGTATCCTTTGCACCATTAAACTAGGCCCATTATCTCCGTAATGAGTTCTTCTCAACGTCGTAGTTGTCATCAAGGTTTGTTGCTCTTCTTCACGCTTTGCTCATCGGCGTTTCGAGTCAATGAGTAGACCTTTCCATATTTATCTCCTTGTAGCAATCTGCAATTTGTGGCCCGATTCACCACACTTAAAGCATTTAGGCCCATTCGCCGTTGCACTCGTTAGGTGGTCCGGTTGTAGTTGAGCCCTATTTGGGATTGATGATTGGGTGGTGTTTGAGGTGTGAACGGCCCATTGTATTGAGTCGTGTTACCTCACGCCTAAAGAAACCCGTGGATCCTTCGCCATTTTCTCCAACAAAAGGACTCTTTGATGAGCCGTAGACACGTTAATGGGATCAAAAAGATTTAATGGATCTTGAATGTTTTGTCGTAGGCCCCTGATATATCGGGATACTAATTGATCATCCATCTCGGCTAAATCAACCCATGTCAAGTATTTGTAGAACTCCTATGTGTACTCATCCACGGTCTTCGAACCTTGGCTTAAATTATGTAGCCGCTGATACATGGTTTGGGTGTAGTTGTATGGAAAAAGGCCGGCTACATCCGTTTCAATAGTTTCTCCCATCTGTTGATTTTTGATTTGCCTACCGAGTCCTTGATTGCTTCAGTTGTTGCCACCACACTGCAGCTCTTCCCCAGAATTTGGTCGCGACCAAAGAAACTCGTCGATCCTCAGGTACCCCTTTGAAATCAAGAACTTCTTCAACTGCCACTATCCAATCCAAGAATTCCTCGGTTGAGACCTTGAATTCGAATATCGAGTTTGAAACGGATTCCGAAGCTTGTACAGGTTGATGTTTGTGCACTTCGGCCTCGCAATAAGGGTTTCGATTCATCCTTCATACGTGCATCTTCCTCCTCCGATTCGTGCGGTGAGGGTATATGCCGACTTTTGTCTCCATCATTCTTGATGGACAATTGCTTTGTGAGGGCTGCAATTTATTCCCTCAAGCTCGCAAATTGCGCCTCCGAATGTTCTTGATAGGTTGTCGGTGGTTCTTCTCTAACTAGTTCTTAGCGATCATTCACATCCTCCAAGTGTGCAAAGCGGTTAACCCTTCCCCTTGTGACTGGTGCCAAGGAAAGAGACTGGGCTCTGATACCAACTGATGTAGCGATAGATCGTGTATAATCAAGAAAACAAGAAGTAGAAGGGATAAATATTCCTAAGATTATGAGACTATCACAAAATCAAAGAAATTTTCTCTAAACAATAGATACTATCTAAAGCTTGAAGGAAAAAGAACCAAGAAACTCAACTCTTAGTATTCTTATTAACAAAATCAATAATTAATAATAAACTGCATTCTCAGGGCTTTAAGCATTTATTTATAGCCCCAAGACTCCTAGTCCTAAGATAACAATGAAATAAAGTCAATTTAGAAGTCTACAAAAGAAAACTAAACCAACTAAAAGACTAACAAAGAAACCTAATTCAAATAAAAGACTGAAAGATAAGATAAAATAAAATACTAACAAATAAACCTAATTTAAATAAAAGACTAATAGATAAGATAGGTCATCTTAATCTACATCAATAGGTGTCATAGATTGGTGGAGATGCCCAATCTACCGAGCAATCTTCTTCAATAAATCCATCTTCCTCCTCTACAACCGATTGACTCCTAATCTTTGCCATCTCTCTAGGCGCCACCTCCACCATCTTCCTAGATGCTTCTTTTCATGGAATTTTTTTATTTTTATTTTTTGTGTCACCAAGAACCCTTTGGGCTGCAAGCAACCTTGGAATTCTATTTTATCGAGTTTGAACCTGTTCACCCGCCGATGGGCATGAGCTTGCGCATGGTGTTGACGTTCATGCGTTCCGTGCTCCGGAAATGGGTTTCTAGATCCACTCCCATTGTGACCCCACATGTTGGATATTTGGGAAGCGAGGGCTTTGATTTGATCCCCCAAAACCGTGAATTGCTCCATGTGCTGTCTGATCGTATCAAAAATAATACTCGCAAGTGTACGAATCGTGTGCAATAAAGTGCGCGTGAAAATGCGAGGTCGAACCGAGAGCTTGTAAATAAAAACTAATACAACTCCTAAATTAAACGTATCTTAACCTAGTCCCAAAGAGGGTTGATGTCGAACAATAAAAAAATTGCAGAAATAAAATTAAACTGAAATTGCAGGGATAAAAGTAACTAAGGTTAAAGATGAACCTCACCCAATAAGAATAAGCTAAATACATTAAATACTCATTTTCTGTTTTTTTTTTAACATTAAACCCTTCAACACACTCTATTGTGGTAATTGACACAAGTCAAACCGAATAATGTGTTTACCGTTAAGGAGCTACAACGAGTATTGATTATGGATAAAATCATCCACTGTATCCTTGGATCACAGTGGATATTGAATCACAACCAAACACATGTTGTGCACCCGCTTGGAACACATCACGGACAACTATCAATGCATCAACACACACAACCATTCAATTATTTGTCACAGAAATTAAATGACGAATGCGAATTGAATAACGGAAAATAAGCATAAAATGTAAAAGCATGAAATTTAAACTAAGGGTGAGGCTTCATCTTCAACCTAAGTTGAAGATTTTAGCCACCATTGAACAACAAAACATAAATGAATTGAAATAATGCATTAAAATTAAATTAAAAGAAAAGTTTACAACTAAAAAGGGCGGAGCAAGCCAAACAGAAGCAAAATGCTCTCCAAAAACGCCCCAAACGAAGTGTGTTTTCGACCAAAAGCCTTGGGTCCTATTTATAGGCAAAATTTCCCTGAGTGCGTTCGACGCAGGAGGTGCGTTCAACGTACTCTTTTTGCGTTCGATCGCGCACAATGTCGACCGCATAGAAGAACCGTAACGGCAGCGTCTTTGAAGCGATGGACTCCTAGGGCTCCGCGCGATACGCTGACGAGGAGATGCGATCGGCCGTGTCTTATGCTCGACCGTCGGTGCGTTCGAGCGCACCAAGTGCGGTCGAACGCAGCATTTGCGATGATCAATTCTTCACTTAGTGTCTTTTTGCTCTCTTGTGGCCAACTTTTGTTGTAAAGACCTGCACAACTCAAAACACTAAAAACACCAAAAATAATTAGAAATTAACAATACTAAGAGCTTAACAAATATAAATTAAGGGGTTCAAATAAGCACTTTTAGGCACTCATCAAATACCCCAAACTTACATTTTGCTAGTCCCTTAGCAAAACAAAAATGAAAACACAACTAAAAACAAGAAACATAAATCCGCTTGTGGAGAAAGCGATTGCATTTAGCGTATGCAACAAGCCTTTTAAACCACTAGGCATCCCTAGTGGAAGTGAAGTCTCGTGAGGGTTTTTCAGGAATGACACCCACAAACAATTATTGGCACTATGTTATTAATCAGACAAAGCCCTCCATACAAACACATGGTTCACACGTCATTTAGCAAATTTAACAAGTTAAACATACGAACCACATCATCCAGGCATCCAAACATCATTTCACTCAAGGTTGGAAAATTGAGAAAACACGTGCTTCATAATGTGCAAAGTGAACTAACAATAAGATCATGGGGTTTCAATCACTCTCTAAAGATGTGTATCCCAAAATTCAAAAGAAAAACAATGCGATAAATTAACCAAGGCTTGAATTGAAAAATGCAATTTTTTTTTTTGTAGGCTGTGCAATGCTTGACTCCCTTAAGCTTTTAAATGACCTATGTAACGAGTGTTGGGCCAGTGGCTCCCAAGCCAGGCGGCTTTAGGGCACTAGATGTAGAGACATCCCTAGGGCTTAATTACTCAAGTCAAAAGAGCTACGGAGCCTAAACTAGCCATACAATTTTTTTGGAATTTCTCATCTTTTGACGCGAACACTCATTGCTTGGCCAGGCAAGAGGTCCGGTTACTCAATGAAAAACTCGACTTATTCTAATTTTTTTTTTTTTTTTTTTTTTTTTTTAAATAACCAAGGTTTTCATCATCACATCGCAAACCTAGAAATCTTAAGACACACACTTCAAAGTCAAATCTCATACCCCACAGACCCTAATGCTAGTGTGCATGTGAAATATCGATCAAGCAAGTGAAGTCTCTCTAATCCAACACATGAATCAAATACTGGGATTCCTAATGATATGCCATGTTCAAACAAGTTAAACACACCAATGACATGCAATCCACAGTTACGATGTAAATTGTGCCCAATCAACAACATAGCAAAAAAAAAAAATTTTATGCAAAAACAAAACAAAACCAGACAAACAAAACAAAACAAGACAAAGTATTTGTCTACACCCCCAAACTTAAATGACACATTGTCCCTAATGTGACAAGAAATACATTACAGTGGGATGAGGAACCGGAATGAGCAAAGTCCAAGGCGTCCCGAACTTACACATCGAAACACCTGTCAAAAACTAACAATTTTTTTTTTTTTTTTTTTTTTAAACAATAAAAGGTCAATTGCTGTTAGAAACCAAATAAAATAACACAAAGAAAATAACAAAAATTAAAGTGCGGAAAATAAAAAGGAAAACATACCGCACCTTCCCCGCTCATATGGATGTCCATCCAATCCCTTCCATCCTTTCTTCTTCAGAATATGATACCCCTCTGGAAGGATGTTCCGCCATCTTATGTAGCCTAAAAACTTGTTTTGAGAAATTCTCTTAGGACCACGATTTCTAGATTTTTGATCTTGTGTGCGTGAATCCTCAAAGATTTCTACATAAGACGAATCTTCGAGACATTGGAAAGATGGAACTTGATAATATGTCTCGAGAGGGATTGTGACGAAGGAGTAAGCTTCAGTACTCACTTCCTTGTCATTGGGCCAAAATTAGAATTGGCGGTGGTTCAATCTTCTCCCTTCTTCTTCTTCCTCCATGTCAAGAGCCCATTCCTCACTAACAAGTGTAGTAGTAATTAGCGTGCTCATGCATCATGTTAATTTCGGTCATGTAATGATTAATTTGAGCAAAGCTTCATCAAAGGATCCTAGAAGGATGATAACAATATTCACATGACTTGCTGAGGAACTTGTGAGTGTGAGATCCAAATGGGCATCTCTGCCATGAGTTGGTTTGCCCTCCTCGAAGTCATCAACATGGCTCACTAGTAAAATGTTGCACTAATGACTCTTATCTAGGTGATTAGATATGAAGAGCAAGGAAAAGTGGTCATTGAGCTGCGGATATTGGGATGGTGCAATTCATCCCGATTGGAGTATAGTTTCCGTGGCAAGAGCAAACCACGAGAGATTAATGAAAGGACAATCATCAAAGCTGGTGAGAATGATGATAACAATATTCACATGGGATGAGGTGTGTGAATGTGATCAAAAGGGTATGGGCATGTACTGCCATGAGTTGGTTCGCCCTCCTTGAAGTCATCGACATGAACCGTAGGAAAATGTTGCTCAAATGACTCTTGGGAGGATGAGCCATCTCATGAATCTGAAACTCTTCCTCCTCAACTAGGTTGAATTTAGAAACTAATTGACAATGTTCTTCAACCTTGCAATTTCTTGATGTTTGCCACATGGGCATCTATGATTTCTTGACAAGGTTGGTTGGTATTTCCTAATCTCGAGTGATTCTTCTAATGATAGTTCATGAGGCAGAAATGGTGGGTTGGCCGACTAGTTTCATGAATTCCTTAAAAGTGTCTTCCAAGGAAGACATAGGAGATAGTCATATGATGAATGGGAAGAAAATGGTTGTCGAGCTGGATATTCGAGGTGTGCGGTTAAATCAACTTTGAGAACAAAATTTTCCGTAACATGATCATGCCACGAAAAATCAGAATGGTTATTCGGTTAGGGGTGTAAGAATTTGAGTGTGACTCAAACCCACAGTCGGAAAAATTGGTGTTTAAGCTGCCCACATGAAAAATTGGTAAATTGTCCCCAATGTGGACAATCACCAGCATTATGGTAAGGGCTAGAGCAGGCTAAACACAGTTCATGTGGATAATTGGTAGGATTTGATGTCCTACTACTAGAAACATCAAAATTAATAAAGCGGAAGACTCATACTTCACCCAAGCGATTTAAAATAATCCACATGAAACAATTAACAAAAAATAAAATAAAATAAACAAAAACTAATAAACTTAAACAAATAAAATAAAATAAAATAAAAAAATAAAGCAGAAGACTTACACTAGTGCATTGGTGCAGCCGGTGATGTGCGTTGAGCGTAGGTAAATACGTTCATTCGCCTGAATGCAAAATGTGGTAGTCTGTTGCACCTCGTTAAACACAACCATACATTCTGGACTGCGTTCTTGTCGGGTGCTTTGAGCGTCTTGCGATGGGCGAATGCGATCGTTATGCGTTCGAGCCTCATTGAAACACAAACAAACCCGAAACAAAATACTAAAACTAAACTAAAAATTAACAAAAATGAAATGAAACACAAAATAAACTATGAACAATATTTACAATGCAGAGAATAAAAAAAACTAGTAGAAAAATAACATCAATCTAAAAATTATATTAATTTTTAAACAAAAACAACCGTCCCAAGAACGGCGCCAAAATTTGATCGTATCAAAAAATAATACTACAGTGTACGTAATCGTAAAGTGTGCAATAAAGTGCGCGTGAAAATGCGAGGTCGAACACGAGAAGCGCGTTTTGTAAATAAAAACTAATACAACTCCTAAATTAAACGTATCTTAACCTAGTCCCAAAGAGGGTTGATTTGAACAATAAAAATGCAGAAATAAAATTAAATTGAAATTGCAGGATAAAATAACTAAGGTTAAAGATGAACCTCACCCAATAAGAATAAGCTAAATACATTAAATACTCATTTTCTGTTTTTTTAACATTAAACCCTTCAACACACTCTATTGTGGTAATTGACACAAGTCAAACCGAATAATGTGTTTTACCGTTAAGGAGCTACAACGAGTATTGATTATGGATAAAATCATCCACCGTATCCTTGGATCACAGTGGATATTGAATCACAACCAAACACACATGTTGTGCAATCTGCTTGGAACACATCACCGACAACTATCAATGCATCAACACACACAACCATTCAATTATTTGTCACGAAATTAAATGACGAATGCGGAATTGAATAACGGAAAATAAGCATAAAATGTAAAAGCACGAAATTTAAACTAAGAGGCTTCATCTTCAACCTAAGTTGAAGATTTTAGACACCCATTGAACAACAAAACATAAATGAATTGAAATAATGCATTAAAATTAAATTAAAAGAAAAGTTTACAACTAAAAAGTGAGCAAGCCAAAGCGAAGCAAAATGCTCTCCAAAACGCCCCAAAGAAGTGTGTGTTTTCGACCAAAAGCCTTGGGTCCTATTTATAGGCAAAATTTCTCTGAGTGCGCTCGAGCAGGAGGTGCGTTCGAACGTACTACTGAGTTGTGCGTTCGATCGCACAATGTACGTTCGACCGCATAGAACTGGTACGGCGCATGCTGAAGCGATGGACTCCTAGGGCATCCGCGCGATACGCGGGCTAACGTGGACTGCGCTCGACCGTGTCTTTGCGTTCAACCGCAAGTGCGTTCGAACGCACCAAGTGCGGTCGAACGCACTTGGTAGGGGTCCAATTCTTCACTTAGTGTCTTTTTGCTCTCTTGTGGCCAACTTTTGTTGTAAAGACCTGCACAACTCAAAACACTAAAAACACCAAAAATAATTAGAAATTAACAATACTAAGAGCTTAACAAATATAAATTAAGGGGTTCAAATAAGCACTTTTAGGCACTCATCACTGTCGATGTTCAATTTGTCTTCTGGCCCAATGTACCACGGTCTTGGTTGATGACGATGAATATTCGAACCATCCATGTCGCTATTGCTCCTCCCCATTCATAGAAAGTAATTGAGCACTGATACCAACTGATGCAGTGTGACTTAGTGGGCTACAATGAAAAACAACAAATACGCAATGGATAACTAATTCTAGATCTTGATTCTATCAAAGATCTGAGAACTCTTCTTAAAAATCTAGATACTCTCTAGTATTTTGAAGGAAAATAGAAGAATAAACTCAACTCTAAGTATTCTCATTAATCAATATCAATAATAAACAACAGCTTCATTCTCAGGGCTTTAAGCATTTATTTATAGCCCCAAAACTTAGAAGTCTACGAAAGAAAACTAAACCAAATAAAAGACTAACAAAGAAACCTAATTCAAATAAAAGACTAGATAAGATAGGCCATCCTATCTACATCACTAATGTTATTGAAATACTCAATTGACAAAAAAGTAATTCTTAACATGCTTTAAGAAATGCCGATTTCAAAAATGTAATTTTTAAAATCGCACTTATTGAAATTGCACTTCCAAAGGGGCTCTACGGAATAACCGTTAACCGTGACTACATTCACATGTACGGGCGTACAAGAAACCCACACAAGTTTGGACAAATAAAATCCTTTTCATAATCCCTAATATTGGTGTCCCTCTCTTTGAACATAAAGTAATATATATCGTAATCTCAAAACCTAAATGACTACTTCATTCAAGATAGCCCTAGATTTTGTTCAAATAGTGAATGCCGAATAAAGACCAAGGTATCAATGTTATAGTATATTCTCTAATGATTGATTCTTAGTTACCTAAATGATGGTACCCTCAACTTTCCATAGCATATCAATGTCGTGAAAAAATTAGATACATCGTTTTAAGGAAACAAATTGTGTTTGTTTATATTTTTTATAAAAAAAATATATTTTTGTGTAATATAAACGTAAGAGTAGTTGTAAGTGTTTTGTATTTGTCAAGTAAAGTTTTATGATTTTAATAATTCTTTTTTCATATAGTAAGTTAAAAAAATTTAAAAAAAAGAGAAAAATATTCCAGAAGCTCCTTATATATATTTTTGGGATTTTAGTTTTTAGACCTTAATTTCCATCAGGATCAAATTATTGTATGAGTTTAAGAAGATTTTAAGTCTAAGACATCTATCTATTTTTCTCAATTATTAATATTATTATTATTATTGACATGTCCACACAAAAGGGGGAAAGGGATTTAAACTAATAATTTTTGGGCATGGCATCTTGTAGTGACCCAAATAATTAACTAGGCATAAGTAGCTTAGTTAAGGGGATTAATTTGGGTTTTGGACAAACACAAGAGGGGCATTTTGGACCTTTGGACAGACATACGCTAGGTTAAGTGGACATACACTCCTGTCTTTCATATGGATGTATGCGAAACCACCGGACGTACGTGGGGGACCACTAGACGTAGGGTGACAAATAGTATACCGTACTTTGTGAATAGTACACAAACATACGCTCAAAAGTACATGGACGTATGCTACTTTTTGGAATACCCTTTAGGTAATACCTAGACATGCAAGACATCCTTTGGACCACTGTGTAATAGTACAGGACATACGTTAGGGTTGGGCAAACGTCCGCTACTTATAGGGAGTTGGTAGCAGTCCTTCCTGTAGTGACTCAAATATTTAACTAGGCATAAGTAGCTTAGTTAGAGGGTTAATTTGGACTTTGGGTCACTATGAGATGCTAGAAGGGCATTTTGGAAAATTGAACTTTTGGACCAGACATACGCTAAAATTGGTGGACATACACTATTTTCTTTTAGTACAGACGTACGCTGAAACACGGATGTATGGACGTTCGCTGCTTTCTGACCCTATAAATACCACCTCACCCCCTCGCCCATTTCACACCACTTCCACTCCTCAACCCCTTTCTTCGCCCATAAGTTGCTTGCTGGCAATTTGTGAGTGTTTTGTGAGGTTTTGCAAGTTCGGAGCTAGTGGAGCGGAGGTTCTTATAGTTTCACTTCAAGAAGGTAATGCTTGGTTGCCTATCTCTTTAGTTACATCGTTATACTGTTCGATCATAGTTCTATGTTGCTAGTTGTAGTTGTTAGCCTAGTTATGCATTAATCTTTCTTAGGTTAGCGTTTTGATAGCTTAGCATTGTTACTTTTCATGGAGGTTTTGATCTGTGTTAGGAGGCCCTAGGAAGCCTTTGTAGGCCTTAGGAGTTAGAAAATAAGTGGACAGTGGAAAGAAAATGAGGTTTTCCCTGAAAGACGTCGGAGCGAACCTATAGTCTCGTGACTAGACATATGGCCCATTGTGACACGATGGACATACGGCCTCGAGCCGGATGTACAACCAGAGTGTTACTAGTAAACCCTATTTTTACCAGCCATCCCATAGCTCTTGTTTCCTTATTCTAGAGTTGCTTTAATAGAAATAGAACTGATGATAGGTCTTTTCTCAATATTTGAGGTTATGGAGCCTCAAGGGAATTACATGGAAGAACATTACGACCCGGGTGAGTACACACTCACATGGATGCTTTGTTGTTACTTTTTCTTGCATTGCACGTCTATTTTATATATATCAAACATGCATATTTTGCAACTCTCATGAAATACATTTTGGAACTATTGCAGACTCTCTTTTGTGAAAACGTGTGTCAATTAATAAGATAGTAATGAGACTTGTAAAACTGTGCATGTAAAAGATTGATAAGACTAATTGCATCGTATGACATGGTACACCGGTATGTGCGGTAAAATGGCAATGGGCTTACTATACGGGTTAGCTTTGTGGTCAATGTGTGTGGGGGAGCTTTGGATCCAATGGTTTCGTGACCAAGATGCAACCATTCCCAATAGATGGTCATTATAGGATGGACGTCATTATCGGTGTGGGCCACCCGAGGTCGAACTTGGTCGTGCGCTAGTGTTATGTATAGTATGTTTTGCAATGGCTAGAGCACCGACATTGTACTATAAGTTCCTCAGGATAGCGTTAACCCTGTTGGGAAGGGGTAATATCTCAGGTAGACCATACTGTTGAACTATTATTGTTACTCATGATTATAAGCATATATTATATTATATTATATATATCACCTACATGATAACTGTTATCTCATAATATTGCATGTGTTTTATAAATAATAGAATCCACAAAATAATGACAAGTACATCATGTGCATTTATACTCACTAAGCGTCAAACTTACCCTTTTATTATTTCCTTGTTTTCTTCATATGTATGATTATGCTATTATAGAGAGTGGTTATAAGCATCCTATTATATTAAAGGATTTGATCGGGAGATGCTTGAAGACTTATTGTGAGCTTAAGCAGGTACTCATGGTATCTAGTACTTTTGAGTTATGCTGTAGACTTAGGGTTTGATGTATGCTTGCACATTAAGGTTTAGCATAGATCCCTTGTAGTGATGTTATGTATATAGTATGATTTCCACTGCTTTGATGATCTTTGGCTAGATGCTTTAGTTGTATGATTTAATGATTATAGTACTTTATTACTTCCACTACTTAGTATCCTCTGTTTTTTAGGAGTAGAGGTCTTGGAGGTCTTGTTTGGAGTGGAACAAGGCTAGAAGACGAACTGTGAAATTAATTACTAGTTAATTAATTCTCAGGGCGTTACACTTCCCTATAAATACCCCTTACCCCTCTTCGTTTCTTATGCCTCTCTGCACCCCCAGACTGCCAGTAGACCATTTTGTGAGGTTTTGTGTGTTTTCGGTGCCACCGGTGAAGGAATTTTTAAAGTTTCACTTCAATGAGGTAATCGAGCATTACCTAACTCTTTAATTACATCATTTTGTTGCTCGATTTTTGTCTTGTGTTGTTAATCGTTGTTTTAGGTTAGATATACTTTAAATCTTATTTAGGTTAGCATTTTTTTAACTTAGCATGATCGCATTGCATGGAGGTTTTATTTCGACTTAGAGGACCTTAGGAGCCCTTTGTTAAGTCTTAGGAGTTGATTTGGAGAATATAAGGATGAGTGGAGAAAAATAAGGTTCTCCCTGAAAACTTTGAAGCGAACATATGGTCTCGCGACCGGACGTATGGTTCGAAGTATCATATTGGACATACAGCCCCGAGCCTGGACGTATGGTCTAGAGTATGACAGGGGACTTTATTTTCACAAATCATCCCATAGCTCATGTTTTCCTTACTTTAGAGTTGTTTTGGTAGAAATAGGACTAATAGAAGGTTTTCCACAGATTTGGAGAACCTAGATCATTTGGAATTCTCGAAAATGCTATTCGATCCAGGTGAGTTTCAACTCACATAATGCTCAATGTTATTTTCCATGCACTGTACGACTATTTTATGTATCAAGAAAACATGCATATTTGCAACTCTCACAATTTATACTTGTTGCACATGAACTCTATCATTTTGAGAAAACATTGTGCTGAATATGATAATAAAGTGAGACTTGTAAAAGTTTGCATATAAAATACAGACAAGATAATTTGTATCATATGACATGATACACTGGTACGTGCGGTATAATGGTCATTGGCTTATTATATATGTTAGTTTTATGGTAAAATGTGGGTGTTATATGGGCCTTAGATCCAATGGTTGTTTATGGTCAATGCAGGCTTAAAGGGTGGTCACTACATGACAAACATCATTAGTGGTGTGGGCCACCGAAGGTTGGATTCGATTGTGCCACTAGTGTTATGTATTGTAGCGTGCAATGGCTGAGGTACCGACATTGTACTACAGGTCCCTCAGGACAGTGCCAACCCTATTGAGAAGGGGTAATATCTCGAGTAGACTATACTATTGAACTATAACTGTTACTTTGTATCATATGCATATATTGTATATCTATATCACACTTAAGATTAACTGTTATGATGGAACTATCATATGCTTTACAAAAACATTAGAGTTCATTACTAAACTGGCATGTCCATTATTTGTGTTAATAATCACTAAGTCTTAGACTTACCCCCCTTTTATTTATGTTTTCCTCCAATCATTACGAATATCTGCACCGTTTAGTTACTTTAGATGAGGATGTCAACGGAGCCAACATGGGTAATAGCACAGGACTTGATTCGTTTAATTTTTGAGGACATGAACTCTGTTTGGCTGAGATCCATGTGGGAAGATGGAGGAACTGCTTGTGGCGACGTTATTGAGATTCTAATCTCATTAGCCCTACTTAAGATTAGATTTAGACTTGTTGATCCTTTTTAAAGACAATGTTTATCTGAATTTATGGTCTATAACTCCTTTGATGACGGTCTGTTGACCGATACATTTTGGTGATTATCTATGCTATGATGGTTTTATAATTTCTCTAGTGAATGTTAAATTATTGATCTCTATTTCTTATAGTCTTAGTAAAGTCTTCCGTTGTAATTTTGTCGTTACGACGAGAAAGGTTGAAATCCTTGAATCTTGTCCCATGAAGGATAGGGCTGGGAGGCGAACCATGGGATCAATTACTGGTTAATTGATTTGCCCATTGGGGTCATCACATTTCTACTTCCGTTTCCCCATGTTGATTACCCTAATGATAAGTGCTTAAATGTTCATATTTAAGCCCCTTAATTTATATATGTTAAGTTCTTAGTTTGTGTTATTTCATTCTATTTTATTTCCTTTTTGTGTTATCTAGGTTTTATAGGTCTTTGGAAGAAAAGGAAGCATCTCTGGAAGTCTAAGCTTAAAGGACAAAAGTTGGGAAAAAGCAAGAGTTTGTTGGAGCGATCAAGCGTAGGGGACTTGTGCGCTCAAGCGCCAAAGACAAGAAACTAGCGCACCTACGCTTGTGCGCGCAAGAAGATGATCAATCGTAGTTGCGATTGAGCGCATATGGCCTACGATTGAGCACACTTGTGTGTGAAGCCCAAGTCAACCGCAGCCCTATTTTGGGGAGTTTTATTAGGGTTTTGTAGAGGCCTAGTTGCAAAAGGACTAAACCCTACGATTTTTAGGGTTTCTAGGTTTCCTTAGACTCTATAAATATGCCTGTAAACACAGAAAAATACACATAATTTTAGAAAAGAATTTACGGCTCTCAAGGAAGCGATTTCTCGAGTTTATTCTTTTCCCTTTATTTTTATTTAATGAAGATGATTAGCATCAAATTCATGTGTAACTAAACCTCTTAGTAGGGCTAGATTAAAGCCTTGATCATGTTTACTTAGTAATTCAATATTGGCGCCTTTGCGATAATTGCATTATGGTATTTTACTTGATTAATTCCTGCTTTCAATAATTCCTCATATGTTTGTCTGGCCAACATATGCATGTGGTATGGACTAGTTAGTTAAACCAATTTTGATGGCCGAGTCCTGGGTTTAATAATAGTAACAAAAGCAATCCACGTCGGGTTCTTGGGTTAATCGACATAGGCAACCCGAAGGAGTATATACCATGCCCTAAGTCTCATGTGTTTGTCGGTTTTCGTAGTTTTTATGCTTCCTTAAAGAACAACTTAGTATATACCATGCTAAATCCTTTAAGGAAGAAAAGAGTTAGAGTATACACCATTCCTAACTCGTTGCTTAGGGAAACCAATAGCTTAAGGAGTATACACCATGCCCTTAGGTTGGCAAACATTAGGTAGTCATAATGTAATTAAAGCATTGGCATATTATTTTATTGTGTAAGCATGATTAATTGTGGATATTACAGCCATACCCTTTTATCATTATCAACTCAAAAATCAATTTTTCTCTCTTTTATTTTACATTGTGAAATTAATTTTAATCAAAATTTACTACCCTTTGGGAATGATCTCACACTTGCACATTATGCTACTACACTGACCTTGTACACTTGCAAGTAAAACTGCAATTATTTACCTATTAATTTAGTTAGGTAATTCCACAACAAGTTTTTGGCGCCGTTGCCGGGGATTGCGTCAAATTTTGTTTAGAATTGTTTTTGTTTAGATTTGTTTTATTTTAATTTCAATTCTGTTTTTATTTTAATTTTTTTTAGAATTATTTTGTTTTATTTTAATTCTGTTTTTGTTATAAAAAAAAATTGTTTTTTATTTTCTATGTTGTTCCAGTTCTGTGGTGGAAGAGTCCCTGTAAGAGTGATCGATCGCAGGCCGAGTGTGATCGAGCGCACTGCAATCGAGTGCACATCCTTGGGCGATTGAGCATAGTTCTAGAGACCATCACAACAGCAATACTGAAGCTGCTTTAACTACAAAATTTCATCCAATTCAAGCAAGGGCTTCGATCCAAGAATCGAACCATCCTTCCACTTGATACAGAAACTAAGCAGACCATTCGGCAGAAGCCTAGAGACAACTTTGAGGAGGAAACAATGGCGTAACAAAATGTCAACCAATTGCCACCAGCACGAAGACCCATGAAGCAATCTTTCATCCCAGACAATCCCAATCAGCCATCATGCATTGTCTATCAACTAGTGGCAGAAGGAAATTACTACATATCCCCACAAATACTCAATGCGTTGACGCATTTTGGGGGCACTCCTACTGAGGATCCAAACTTGCACCTTAGGGAATTCTCTTATCTTTGCAAGTTTCAACACATCAAAGGCCTAGATCAAGAGGGAATCATGATGATTCTTTTTCCTTTTTCCTTGAAAGACAATGCTAGGTTGTGGTACAATTCAATGCCTGCAAGTTCTATCCATACTTGGGAAGTGCTGCCCCAATAAGTTCCTAAAGAAGTTCATCCCAGCCCAAAAGACAAGTCAGATGAGAAAAGAAATTCAATCTTTTCAACAGAGAGATGGCGACCTATTTTTCGAAGAATGGGGACATTTCAATGACTTGCTTCTAAAGTGTCCACATCACACACTACCTCAAGATGAGCTAGTACAAGCTTTCTATGAAGGACTAAATGACATGAATAAGGGAGTTGTTGATTCTGGTCCAATGTCTCGAAGATTCTTATGTAGAAATCCTTAAGGATTCACGCACACAAGATCACAAATCTAGAAATTGTGTTCCTAAGAGAATTTTTCGAAGCAAGCTATTAGGCTACATAAGATGGCGAAACATCCTTCCAGAGGGATATCAAGTATTAATGAAGAAAGGATGGAAGGGATTGGTTGGACATCCACATGATTGGGGAAGGTGCGGTATATATATTTTTTTCGCACTTTATTTTTGAGTCATTTTATTTTTGTCATTTTATTTATTTTATTTTATTTTGTTTCTAACAGCAATAAGTTGTTTAGTGTTGTTCATTTAAGAAAATATTGATGTTAGTTGTTGATGTGTTTTGGTGTTCAAGTTCGGGGGACGCCTTGGCCTTTGCACACTTCGGTTTTTCATCCCACGGTTTACTAACTCTTGACACATTGGGAACAATGTGTCATTTAAGTTTGGGGATGTGAAAAAAAAAACACTATTTTCTTTTTGTTTGTTTTTGTTGTTTGTATAAATTTTTATTTTTTATTTTTTAAAAAAATTTCTTTGATTTTATTATTGTTTAAAATTTCTACACTCTGTGATCGAGCGCACTCCTGTACGCTCGATCCTAGACATGGGCCTTCGCTCGAGCCCACTTACATTGGCTAGAGCACAGAGGCCCAATTTTCACACACACACTCTTGCACGAGTGCGATCGAGCGCACATTGATGCATGCTCGAGCGCACTCCTGCTGTGCGCCCTTGTGCACACGAGCGTACCACACACTGTGTGCAGCCCTGCATGAGTGTGATCGAGTGCACTTGTTTAGAAGCCTCACGTGACCCTTTTTAGGTCACTTTCCCCCCTTCCTCCCTCATTTTCTCACATCGTCGTACCCCTTTTCCCCCACATTTCTCTCATCTCCCACATATTGATGCAGCGCGACTTAGTGGGCTGTAGTGAAGAACAACAAATAAGTAGCGGATAACTAATTCTAGATTTTGATTCTATCAAAGATCTGAGAACTCTTCTTGAAAATCTAGATACTCTCTAGCATTTTAAAAGAAAACAGGAATAAACTCAACTCTGAGTAATTCTCATTAATAAAAATCAATAATCAATAATAGCTGTCTTTTCTGGAGGCTATAAGCACGTATATATAGCCCTAAAACCTAAACCTGAAAAAATACGAATTATAGACTCCCTAAACCTAATAAACACTTAATAAAGATAAAATATGAAATTCAAATACAATAATGAAAGATAAGATAGATAGATTGACAATAAGTCAAATCTACATCATCCTCTCCAGGTTGGAGAGAATTCGCCTCGAATTCAAACTGTCTTTTCCACGGTCCTTTGGGTACCCTGTCAACTCATTCCAATCTTCTTTTCTCAAGATCACAATAATGCTACATCCCATAATAAACGTGATACTCTTCATCATTGGCATACCTTGATGTTTGTCATGAAAGCCTTACACACCACTTTGCCATGTAGACTTGTCGTGCTTCTCTTGTGCTTTGCTCTTCCCATAAGCCATGAGAATTCCCAAGAAACTCACAAAGACTCCTTTACTCTTTGATAGAAAAGTTGTTTCCACTCCATAGATCTCATCACAACTTTGGTTAAAAGTTTTTGACAAGATAGCATCTACTCCAAGGAAATCAACTTGTTGTATATAACTCACCTCTTCGTCGGGATAGGTGTCATAGATTGGTGGAGAGGCCCAATCTACTAAGGCATCTTCCTCAATAAATCCATCTCCCTCCGCCTCAACTGATTGACTCATAATCTCCGCCACCTCTTTAGGCACCTTCTTTTTGTCGAATTTTTCTAATTTTTTTGTTACAATGAACTCTTTGGGTTGCAAGCAACCTTGGAATTCCGGTGTATCGAGTTTGAACCTACTCACCCGCCGATTGGCATGAGCTTGCGCAAGGTGCTAACGTCCCTGCGTTTGGTGCTCTGTAAACGGTTTCTAGATCCAATCTCATTGTGACCACACAAGTTGGATATTTGGGTAGCGAGGGCTTTGATTTGATCCCCCAAAACCGTGAATTGCTCCTCCATGTGTTGTCGATATTCAATAAATTTGTCTTTCGCCCCCATGTACCATGGTCTTGGTTGATGACGACGAATGTTTGGACCATCCATGTCGGCTAATTGATTGGTAGGGACCCTGTGTTGGGTGCATGCATGCCCTTTCTTCCACATAGTTAGACCACTAAACTTCTCCTCCATGTGCCGCTAACGAATCGCCAGTTGCCCCTTATGTGTTGTCTTCATGTGCAAGTACACCTCGTTCATGCCTGCCAGTCGGTTGCTCCTCCCCATTCATGGAAAGTAACCTAAGCTCTGATACCAACTAATGCAGCGCGACTTAGTGGGCTGTAGTGAAGAACAACAAATATGCAGTGGATAACTAATTCTAGATCTTGATTCTATCAAAGATCTGAGAACTCTTCTTGAAAATCTAGATACTCTCTAGCATTTTAAAGGAAAAGAGGAATAAACTCAACTCTAAGTAATTTTCATTAATAAAAATTAATAATCAATAACAACTGTCTTTTCTGTAGGCTATAAGCACGTATATATAGCCCCAAAACCCTAAACCTGAAAAAAATACGAATTATAGACTCCCTAAACCTAATAAACACTTGATAAAGATAAAATACAAAATTCAAATACAATAATGAAAGATAAGATAGATAGATTGACGATAAGTCCAATCTACATCACATACCCAACCTCTCAAACCACCAAAAACCACCGCCAAATCACCTCCTCCCACTCACCGGTCATCACCACTGCCAATGCGCCGCCACCGTCCCTAGTTTCACCCCTATTTCCCAATTTTTCACTTTTCTCACATAAACCCAATAACCCAACTTCTCCCAATTTTTTTTTTCATTTTGTCCTCAATTTTGATAATTTAAAAGCACAATCCATTGCTACGGATTGTATCTTTTGGATTATGTGTTGGTTTTGTTCAATTTTGCTGGGGGTTGGGTTGAATTTGAAGTGGGTTTTGAAACCCTTGTTTTTGAAAGCGCCCACCAAGTGTTCGACGAAATTCCCCAACCAGCTTTCAAGATGCCTAGAGGCCAATCTTCTTCTTCTTCTCGGTCCAATGGCACCTAAGCCATAGCAACCAGGCCCACTTTCCAGTCTCGGAAGCTTATGTTGGAGACGTCTTTTGCCATCAAAGAGGACTTCACCAAATTTGAGATAACAAGTTGGGCAGTTCAAGAGTTGAAGCGCCGCAGTTTGAAGCGGCTATTCAAGTCGGTCACATCCACTGCCTATGAACATCTGGTCCAGTCATTTTACGAGAATTTGAAATATGACTACAACCGGCTAGACGTTCTTTCCTCTTCCATCGACGATAGAGACGTCGAGGTGACCATAGCTAACATAGCTGCGGCTTTGAAGTGCAATGCTAAGCGTCCCGAGGCAGGTGATCAATGGATAGACCACCCTTTCATGCTCACTATAGAGGATATAGTTAGAGATATGTGTGAGGGGCAATTTGCAGATAAACACAAGAATGCCGCTAGCAAGTCGAAGTTGCCTCCACAACTCTGGTTTGTGGACTTCTTGCTGCAAAGGAATGTGTGTCCCTTGGGACACAAAACACAGAGACAGGACCTTTTCCTCACTGCCCTATATTCATTTTACAAGGGCTTTTGGTGCTCCATTCCTGAGATCATCTGGATGCAGTTGTATAAATTTTGGGAGGGAGTCCACCAGTGAGCTGCGAACACCACCAGAAGCTGGGGATTATCGTTCCTGTTCCTCATCACCAGACGCTCTAGAAGAAGGGCATAGAAGGCACTCCAAAAGATAGGCCCATCACTGAGCATCTGCAGTTCAGCCAGATTCAGTGGAATCAAAGCTATTCACACATGCCACGAGGGCATCGGCCGAGTCAGAGATTTGAGCCAAAGATGTTGGCTGCGGATGAGCCAACAGCGTGAGCCAGAGAGCCAAGCAGAGAGCCGCACGTGAAATGATGAAGAAGAAAAAGAGTATGAGGAGATGATTACTATCAGAGCCTCATATTTGCTAGCGTTACAAGATAGCTTGGATGATATGTGATTTAAGATCACCAATATAGAGAGAGATGCACGCCAGGTACAGCTCGAGGCAGAGGAAGGATTTGAGGCACACGAGGGCATCAGGCCAGAGCCACAGCCGAGCCAGAGATGATGGACATGGATGAGCCAGCAATGCCAGAACTAGTAGGTAGTAGAGCCAGACGCAGCTGATGAAGAAGAAGAAGAGTATAAGGATATGATCACTATCAAAGCCTCATATTTGCTAGCTTTATAGGATAGCTTGGATGATATGTGATTTAAGATTGCCAATATAGAAAGAGATGCACACCAAGTACAACTCGAGGTAGAGGAAAGATTTGAGGCACAACAATCCTTGCTGCGAACCATCTTAGATAGGTTGCCACCAGCTCCATGACATGTCGAGTACTCTAACCCCTTGCATTACAATTGTATTTTCTGTATCCACATGCTATGGACATTGTGAATTTTAAGTTTGGGGGTATGTGTGCACATTTTGTTTTCAATTATGCTGTTTATTTTAAATTATGGTTTTATTTTCATTTGTGTGCTTAACTTAATGAACATATGATCACTTGATTAAGGAATTTAAATTGTGTTACTTTCTTTAACAGCATGAGATATTACAGTTTCAATTTGATTTTTACATGCACATTGGCATGTAGTTTGTAGGGTATAAATTCTGAGTTTAGTCATGTTGGTTTTGTAAGCTTGGATGCAGTTGGGTAGCCTATTGGAAAGATAACCTTGGTTGTTTAAAAAAAAAAAAAAATCATTTTGAGCTTTCAACCAAGTAACTAGAGCATGTGCCTCATTAAGCATTGAGTATTCGCGTAAAAAAGTGAGAAGTTAGACATGGTTAGCTTAACTTCGTAGCCTTTTTGGCTCGAGTTAGTAGGTCCTTAGGGGTGTTTTACACCTAATGCCTTAAAACCATCTGGTTTGGGAGTCATTAACTTAATGCTCGATACATGGGTCAACTAGAAAGCTTAAGGGAGCTAAACACACACACACACAAAAAAAAACCTTTGAAATAAATAAACCTTGGTTATTGTGTCTGATGGGTAGTCTAATGAATTCTGAGTGTCAAAGCATGCATGATAAAGATTAGTTTGAAGTCCCATAATTATGTGCTAATTTCACTTTCACTAGAATTGATTCATGTGATGTCTCATTATGCTATGTTAGTAGTTTGATTGATAATTCCCTGAAAATTGTGAAGATGGTGTTTGTTTAGTAAAGCTTGCTCATGAATGAGAACCATGATTTTTATATTGTTGCATTTTTTATAATAATATGATTGTACAATGTTTGTGGGTATCACTTCTGGAAAACCCTCACGAGACTTCACTCGTCCTCTAGGGAATTCCTAGAGGTTTTAAAGGCTTGTTGCATATGCTAAATGCAATTGTTTCTCCCACGAAAGGGGATCTATGTTTCTTGTTTTTATTGTGTTTTCATTTTTGTTTTGCTAAGGGACTAGCAAAATGTAAGTTTGGAGGTATTTGATCAGTGCCAAATATTGTATATTTGACACACCTTAATTTATGTTTGTTAGGCTCTTAGCTTTGTCAATATCTAATATCTAGTTTGTTTTAGTGTTCTATGGTGTTGCAGGTTCCTACATTCAAACTGAGGTTAAAAGGGTGAAAAAGGGCAAAAAAGTGAAGATCTGGCCCCTGCTAGTGTGCTCGAGCACACTAGGTGCAATTGAGCACACTGCGCTCGAGCCCAAGAAGCGCGATCAAGCGCATGCCTTGTCAACTTGCGTTGCCCTAGCCGCCATCGCTTCACCCGCTGCGTCGTGGGTTTTCAAAGCAGTTACGTGCGCTCGAGCGCACAGACTGTGATCGAGTGCACATAGGGCTACGCTTGAGCGCACAGACTGCGATCGAGTGCACATAGGGCTACGCTCAAGCACACCGCTAGCGATCGAGCACACCCCTAACCTGGGATATTTTGTCTATAAATAGAACCTTATCTCATTTTTGTAAACTTACATTTTGGGAGGCACCTTTGAGGCCAGAAACCCTCTGTTCTTCACTATGTAACCCTTCTAAATGTCATTTATTTTATTTAAATGCTTAGTTTTATTTTATATTTGTCTCTCTTTAATGTCAAAGGCTAAATCTTCAACTAAGGTTGAACAAGAAGCCTCACCATTTAATTATCTTCATGTTTATATGCTCAGTTTAATACTCCATCTTTCGTTTCAATGTTGTGTGTTCGTTTCAACTTAGTTTTGTGACAAAATTGTGTTGATTGTTATTTTTGAATCATTAAACGTCAACATTCGTTACATCCAGAGGTACATTGGATGATTCGTTCTCGGACCAATATCCGTTGTGACTCTTAAAACAGTGTATGCATCAATTAGTTAGACAAGATTTTAGTAATAGCAATAGATCATGCATATAAGCTTTATCAATAGACAGTTGTATGAACAAAGTGTTAACGCTCAGAGTAGGTGTGAATCCTAATCGTTTTGTGTATGAACTAGGCATGTTAATATGTTTATTAATGTGGTGAGGTGGATTCTAGACCTTAGTATTTTTTATTTATTTGTTTCTATTCTTTTTAGATTAATTTATCTTTATGCACACCACATGTTTGATAATTGGAACTAGGTTAAGATAGAGTTAGTTTAGGTATTTTAATTGGTTTTTCACAAAACTCGATTCTCTGTGGGTTCGACCTCGCACTTGTACACCCGCTACACTACAAAACGATTCGTGCTATTGTGAGTACGAGTGAATTTCTACACTAATATTCATTTGTTAGCTTAAAATTTTGAACACATGATCTGGTGTTGAATTTTTAAGTTTATTACTTACTTTACGCATTTAAGAATTTACATGTTTGATTTGCTCTAACACAAGCACATTAGCACTAATTTGTGGGGTATGACAAGTGAATTTGATGTGTATGTTTCTATGTTTTGGGTGAAATTGAATGACTTGTTAGTTGGATACTTTGGCATAATTGAGGAAAAATATACATAATAAAGAAAAAAAATGAAATGAAAGTAATCATTGATAAACTTTTCACTGAGTAACTGGACCTCTTGCCTCAAAGCATTGAGTGTTCACATCAAAAGGTGAAGAGATTTGATTTGGTTAACTTTATGACTAGTTTAGTTCTGTAGCCTTTGTGACTCGAGTTAGTAAGTCCTTAGGGGTGTCTTTACACCCAATGCCCTAAAACCTTCTGGTTTGGGAGTCATTGGCTCAACACTCCCTACATGGGTTAATTAGAAAGCTTAAGGGAACTAAATATTGCAGAGCCCAATAATAAAATAAAAAATAAATAAAATTAAGCCATTGTTGTTCATTCCGTGGGAATTTCAGTAAATCTTGAGATATTGAGACATTGCACATTGAAATTATTTGAAAGCTTCATGGTTTTGTGCTAGTTCACTTTACACATTTTCGAACTTGTGATGCCTTAGCTTGCCTGTTGTAAGTGATTAGACTTTAAATTCCAATTCATTGTGCAGATGGAGTTTAACATTTTAGGCTTGCTAATGAATGAAGATCATGGTTTGGAGTGATGCTTTAATTTTTGGATAACATGAACTGTGCATAATGTTTGTGGGTAACATTCCTGGAAAACCCTCACAAGACTTAATTCGTCCTCTAGGGAATTCCTAGGGGTTTAAAAGGCTTGTTGCATATGCGAAATGCAACCATCCATCCCACGAAAGCTGGACTTATCTTTTTGTTTTGCATTTAGTTTTTAGTTTCATATTGCTAAGGGATTGGCAATATGTAAGTTTGGGGGCGTGATAAGTGCATAAATATTCATATTTAAACCCCCTTAATTTATATTTGTTATGCTCTTAGTTTGTGTTATTTTGTTCTAATTTACCTTCTTGTTGTGTTTTCGTTGTTTTACAAGTCTATGGAATAAAATGAAGCATTTTTGGAAATCTAAGCTTAAGGAGTAAAAAGGGGAAAGGCTGGACTTTGCAAAAAGATCGAGCACACATGCGTTCGCGCGCACAAGAAGAGGATCGATCGCAGTGCGATCGAGATCACACGGCTTGCGATCGAGCGCACCTATGTGTGAAGGCCAATCCAGCTGTAGCCCTATTTTGAAAACTTTTGTTTTAGGGTTTTGTCAATCCTTGTTGCACAAGGAATTAACCCTACAAATTTAGGATTTCAGGATTTTCTCAGACTCTATAAATAGGCCTGTAAACACGTAAGAATAGACACATGATTTTGGAGAAGAATTTATGGCTCTCAAGGAAGCGATTTTTCGGGTTTATTCTTTTCCCTTTTGTTTTATTTTCTTTTATGAAGATGATTAGCATCAATATCATGAGTAACTAAACCTTTTAGTAGGGCTTGATTGAAGCCCTGATCATGTTTATATTTTAATTCAATATTGGCGCCTTTGCGATAATTGCATAATAGTATTTAACTTGATTAATACCTGTTTTCATGAATTCCTCATGTGTGTTTGCCTGATCAACATATGCATGTGCTATGGACTTGTTAGTTAGATCAATTTGGATGGCCGAGTCTTGGGTTTAACATAAGTAATCCACGCCGGGTTCTTGGGGTAATCAACATGGGAAATCGGGAGTATATACTATGCCCTAGGTCTCATGTGGTTGTCAGTTTTCACAGTTCATATGCTTTCCTAGAGAACAACTTAGTATACACCATGCTAAATCCTTTAGGAAAGAAAGAGTTAGAGTATACACCACGCTAAATCCTTTACGAAAGAAAAGAGTTAGAGTATACACCATGCCTAACTCGTTGCTTAGGGAAACTAATAGCTTAAGGAATATACACCATTCTTTTAGGTTGGCAACCATTAAATATTCATCATATAATTAAAGTATTGGCATATTGTTCTATTGTATAAGCATGATTAGTGGTGGAAATCAAAGCCCTGCTCTATATCTTTATTGAATTAAAAATCAATTTTTCATTCTCTTATTTTTCATTGCGAAATTAATTCTAATCAAAATTTACCAATCCCTGTGGGATCGATCTTGCACATGCACATTATGCTACAACATTGACCTTGTGCACTTGCAAGTAAAACTGTAGTTATTTGTCTATTAATTTAGGTTGATAATTGCACATCACATGATCATATGTATGTTAATGTAGTGAGGTGGATTCTAAGACCTTAGTGTTTTTATTTATTTGTTTTTAAGCATTTAGATTAGTTTATATTTTTGCACGTCATATGTTCGACAATTGGAACTAGGTTAAAGTATAGTTACTTTAGATAATTAGAATTGATTTTTCACAAATGCAATTCCTAGTGGATTCGATTTCATACTTTCGCAACGCTATACTGTACACAACTCATGCTATTACGAGTACATTAAATTTGTATATCAGGACGTATGCTAGGTTTGGTGGACATATGCTGCTATTTGTAGTGCGGACGTATAGGGGGGACCATCGGACGTACCCTCTGTAGACTATACAAGTGGACGTACGTGGGACCATCGGATGTGCACTACTTTTTGGATTACCCTTTGGTTAAAACCAAGACGTATGAGGCAGCTAGGTTAGGAGGCTTTAAGGTGTTCCTAGTAGCCCTAGGAGTCGGAGAATAGGCGAACAGTGGAGAGAAAATGAAGTTATCCCTGAAAACCCTAAGAGCAGACATACGGTATCATGATTGGACGTATAGTCCGTCGTGACGCAGTGGACGTACGACCCTGAGGCCAAACGTATGGTCAGTGTGTGACAAGGGACTTTATTTTCACTAACCGTCTCATAGTTCCTGTTTTCCTTACTCTAGAGTTGTTTTAGTAGAATTAGGACTAATAGAAGGTTTTCTAGAGATTTGGAGAACTTGGATCTTTTAGAATATTCAAAGACGCTTTTCAATCCATGTAAGTTTTAACTCACATAATGCTCATTGTTATTTTCTATGCACTACATGCCTATTTCGTATATCGAGAAAACATGCATATTTTACAACTCTCACAGTTTATACTTATAGCACATGAACTCTAGCATTTTGAAAAAAACGTTGTGCTGAACATGTTAACCAAGTGAGGCTTGTAAAATGATATGCATGTAAAACACAGACAAGATAATTTTCATTTTATGACATGGTACACCGGTACGTGCGGTATAATGGCCATGGGCTTACTATACATGTTACTTTTACGGTCAATGTGTGTGTATTATATGGGGCTTTGGATCCTTTGGTTTCGTGACCACGGTGCAACCATTCCCAATGGTTCAGTCACTATAGGATGGATGTTATTAGTTAGTGTGGGCCACCCAAAGTCGGACTTGATCATACTGCTAATGTTACATATGGTAAAGGAGAGGAGAGGAGGCGGCATCCCAAAACTTATCAGTTCCAGGTGGAGGCCCAATACTTGATTATCTTCAAAGAGGTGAATATTCGCCAAGGTGGAGATTGTTGGAACAAGTGGTTCACATTCTTCTACTGCCCTATTGGGTATAATTAGTTTATGTGGACCTAGGGAACAAATATGAGCCACTTGTTCCAACAATATAGCTCTAATGGAAGTATGTCTGACCACTGGAGATTGTTGGAACAAGTAGCTCATATTCTACTACTGGCCCATTGGGTGTAATTAGTTTATGTTGGCATGGGGAACAAATAAGTTATGGGGGGTATTTTGAGGTTTTCCAAAATACTTATAATTAGGGTTTGCCTATAAATATATTATGTTGTAACCATAAATCATTGAATAGAAAAATATAGCCGCACTCTCTTGTGGATGTAGGCAAATTGCCAAACCACGTTAAATCTACATCTCAACTCTCTCTTGATCTCTCTCTTTTTTTTATTCCATATTATTCATCATTGTTGTGCACTATTAGAGATGACATGATGTATCATGTTTGGACGAAGAATCTTCGGTGGCAGTTTGGTTGAAACTAGAAAGTCACTATATGTCAAATTCATTGACGAACAAGCTCTATCTAAAGTGCTTGAAGATGGCAGAGGGTTCGAATTTGAACCAACACATCAACTTGTTCAATCAGATAACCAGCGATTCGAAGAGGGTTGATGTGAAGTTCGAAGGCGAAGATAAGGCGTTGATGTTGTTGAATTCACTCCCAACTTCTTTTACATATGATAATTCGGTTACAACTCTGACATGGGGGAAAGAGACCTTGGAGTTAGAGGACGTTACAAGAGCCCTATTGGCTTTTCATCAAATGAAGAAAAATACTGATGAAAAATTTCAAGGAGAAGGGCTTGTTGTAAAGGGTAACTATGAGCGTGGAAGAAGCAGTAACAAGGGCGATTCGAAAGGCAAGAATTCTCGGTCAAAGTCCAGGAGGAGGCAGGACATCAATTGCTATAAGTGCGAAAAGAAAGGGCACATAAAGCGGGACTGTCCAGACCAGAAAAAAACAAGGATGATGAGAATGAAGGTTTCTCAAAATTTGTGAACGTAGTGGAAGACAATTTAGACTATGCTAATGGTGATAGGCTTTCTGTTGCATCTAATTCAAAGCATCGTGTGGATTCTTGGATTCTGGACTCAGCATGTTTGTTTCATGTGACGCCCAACAGAGATTGGTTTGACATCTACAGGTCAGTTAATTCTGGTATAGTTACTATGGATAATGGTGCACACTGCAAAATTACTGGCACAGGTAATATTAGAATTAAGATGTTTGATGGTGTGGTTAAAACGTTATATGATGTTAGACATGTACTAGAAGTGGAAAAGAATCTGATTTCATTAGGTACCTTGCACTAAAACGGCTATGGTTATAATTCTAAAGGTGGAGTAATGAAGGTGACCAAGGGTTCAATGGTAGTGATAAAGGGACAGAAAAATTCAAAGAATATCTATAAATTGTTGGGAAGTACAGTTGTAGGTGGTATTGCCTCTTTGGAGTCTAACTCAGATTGTACTATTTTGTGGCATATGTGGTTGGGTCACATGAGTGAGCGAGGCATGTTGAAGCTTCATAAGAGAAATCTGTTGAAGGGTGTCAAAACGTGCAAGCTTGATTTCTGTAAATTCTGTGTTCTGGGAAGAATCAAGTACAATTCAAGACAACTACACACAAGACAAAGGGCATTTTGGACTATGTTCATTCTGATGTATAGGGACTAGTGAGGACAGCATCACGGGGAGGACATATGTATTTTGTCATCTTTATTGATCATTTTTCCAGAAAAGTTTGGGTATACTTCATGCGACACAAATTAGAGACATTTGCCTAATTCAAATTGTGAAAAGCTAAAGTGGAGAACCAAATTGGGAAGAAGGTTAAGTGCCTTAGGACAGGTAATGGTACGGAGTACACGAACAACAAGTTCAGAGATTTCTATGAGCAGCATGGTATCAAGAGACATTTCACAGTATGCAAGTCACCACAGCAAAATGATGTGGTGGAAAGGATGAATAGGTCTATTACAGAGAGAGCACGATGTCTCAGATTGAATGCTGGACTTGCAAAGATTTTCTGGGTAGATGCAATGAGTATGGCATGCTACTTGATCAACAAGTCATCGAGGGTAGCACTAGATGGGAAAGTTGTAGAGGAGGTATGGACAGGTAATGAGGTAGTTTACTCTAGTTTGAGAGTGTTTGGTTGTACAGCTTATGTGCACATACCTAGTGAAGAACGGTTAAAACTTGATCCAAAGTCTAGACAATGTGTCTTTCTCGGATATGGGAAAGGGGTTAAAGGTTACGAGTTTTGGGATCCAATAGCAAACAAAGTGGTGATTAGTAGAGACGTGATATTTGATGAAAATTCCATGTTAAAAGTACTGTGGTAAAAAGAGGGCTAGAAGCGATGTGATGATAAGGTGTGGTGCAAGTGGAGTTAGAGACTCATGTGCAGGAGAACACTTTTAGGGTACAAAAGCCTTTACTTCAAGAGTTAAGGAGCATCACACTATAGCCATAGACAGGCTTAGACGCACTATCAAGCAACCAACCAGGTACGATTTTGAAGACATGGTTTCTTATGCTGTTGTCATTAGCAACAGAGATCCTACTGCTTTTCAAGAGCTTGTCAATAGCCAAGAGAAGAGTAGATGGGTGGGTGCTATGGCGGAAGAGATGGAGTCTTTGCATAAAAACCAGACATGGGATTTGGTGGAGCTTTCAACGAGGAAGAGGGCAATAGGGTGCAAATGGGTGTTCAAGAAAAAGGAAGCAGTATCAAAAAAATGGGGGGAAAATTTCAAGTCTCGCCTAGTAGCTAAGGGTTATTCACAACAAAAAGGAGTTGATTATGAAGAAATTTTTTCTCCAGTGGTCAGACATACTTCCATTAGAGTTGTAATGGCGTTGGTAGCTCATTATGACATGGCGTTGGAGCAGATGGATGTGAAGATAACCTTTCTCCATGGTGATTTGGAGGAGCAAATTTACATGAAACAGCCAGAAGGGTTCAATCAACCTAGATAGGAGCACTTGATCTATAAATTGAAGAAGTCACTTTATGGGCTGAAGCAGTCTTTAAGGCAGTGGTACAAGCAATTTGACTCCTACATGATCAAAATTGGCTACAGGAGATGTATGTATGACTGTTGTGTGTATGTTAGGAACCTTGATGATGGCTCAATTATTTTTCTGTTACTGTATGTGGATGACATGCTTATTATAGCGAAAAGTATAGTGGAGGTCAACAAATTGAAGGTTTTGTTGAGTAGAGAATTTGACATAAAGGATTTGGGCGCAGCCATGAAGATTCTTGGAATGGAGATTCGCAGGGATAGAAATGCCAAGAGATTGTGGCTATCTCAACCTGGATATATGAAGAAGGTGCTGGAGAGGTTTAGCATGGAAAATGCGAAACTGGTGAGTACACCTTTGGTGAATCATTTCCATTTGTCTACCTCACAGTGTCCAAGGATAGTTGAAGAAACTAAAGACATGTCAAAGGTCTCATATGCCAGTGCAGTGGGGGTGTCTAACGTATGCTATGGTATCTACCAGGCCAGATTTGGCTTATGCAGTCAGTGTGGTGAGTAAATACATGGCAAATTCGGGGAGACAACATTAGGATGAAGTTAAATGGATTTTCAGATACTTGAAAGGTACTATAGAGTATGACATCACTTTTGTCAGACAGAAAAGTGATTTGTCAGTCATCGGGTATGTAGATGCAGATTATGCAGGGATTTGGATAACAGGAAGCCGACCACGGGTTATGTGTTCACTCTTGTAAGAGGACCCATATGTTGGAGGTCTATGATTCAGTCCATGGTTACGATGTCCACGACTGAGGCAGAGTACATGGTGGCGGCTAAGGCTGCAAAGGAAGCTTTGTGGTTTACAGGGTTAGTGAGGGAGCTGGGTATTCAACAATGGTTGAGGTACTGGCATTGTACTATAGGTCCCTCGAGACAGCACCAACCCTACTGAGAAGGGGTAATATCTCAGGTTGACCACACTACTGAACTATGACTGTTACTCATATCATATGCACATGTTATATATATATATCACCTATAATGGAAATTGTCATGATAGAACTGCTTTTGCTTATAAAACATCGGAGTTCATTACTAAACTAGCATAGGCGTTATCTATGTTAAAAATCACTAAGTTTTAAACTTACCCTTTTCTTTTATGCTTCATCTCCCATTACGATTGTTATACGGTTTAGCCGCTTTAGAAGAGGATGTTGTCGGAGCAAACTTGGGTGCTAGCCTAGGACTTGATCCATGTAATCTTTGAAGGTATGGATCCAATTTAGTTGCGTTCGATGTGGGAGACTAGAGGATCTGCTCGTGCAGACATGATAGAGATCCTGATATCATTAGCTCTACTCAAGCTTAAGTCTAGGCAATGATCTGTTGATCCTTTTAAGAACTATGTTGATGTTATGTTATTTTGGGTTGTATCTCTTTTCCTAATGATGGTCTGATGACTAGTACATTTGATGATGATCTATGATATTATGTTGATGTAGTATTTTATCTCTAGTATTTGTTGTGTGATGTTTCATTTACTATCTCTAATTTCCATAGTCTTAGTAAAGTCTTTCACTGCGGCTTTTTCGTTACGATGGGAAAGGTGAAATCCCTAGGCTCTTGTTTCGCGAGGGACATGACTGGGATGGCAAGCTAAGGGATCAATTACTAGTTAATTGATTTGATCAATTTCCTTTGTTGTTCTTCATAAATCCCATAAAAATCATCATACAAACCCAAAAAAGTGTGACGACCCCGACGGGCAAATCAATTAACTAGTAATTGATCCCTGGCTCACCTTCCCAGTCATGTCTCTCGTGAAACACAACCCCAAGGATTTCACCTTTCCTGTCGTAATGAGAAAGCTACAGCAGAAGACTTTATTAAGACTATGGAAATTAGAGACAGTAAATGAAACATCACACAGCAAATACCAGAGATAAAATGCTCTATCACCAAAATATCATAGATCATCATCAAATGTACTGGCCATCAGACCATCATTAGGAAAAGAGGTACAAAGCCAAAATATCAATACATCAACATAATTCTCAAAAGGATCAATAGATCACAGCCTATACCTAAGCTTAAGCAAAGCTAATGATATCAGGATCTCTATCATGTCTGCACGAGCAGATCCTCCAGTCTCCCACATTGAACACAACCAAACAAGATCCACATCTTCAAAGATCACATGGATCAAGTCAGAGCTAGCACCTAAGTTTGCTTCGACGGTATCCTCTTCTAAAAACCGAATAAAAATCGTAATGGGAGATGAACATAAAAGAAAATGGTAACTCTAAGACTTAGTGATTTTTAACATAGATAATATTCATGCCAGTTTAGTAATGAACTTAAGTGTTTAATAAGCAAAAGCAGTTCCATCATGACAGCTTACATTATATGTGATATATATATAAGAGATGGTATATGCATATGATGTAAACAACAGTCATACTTCAACAGTATGGTCTACCCGAGATATTACCCCTTCTCAGCAGGGTTGGCGCTGTCCCGAAGGACCTATTGTAGTAACTCAAATTATTAACTAGGCATAAGTAACTTAGTTAAGGGAGTTAATTTGGGCTTAGGTCACTAAAGACACTAGAAGGGTAATTTAGACTTTTGGGCAGATGTACGCTAGGTTTGGTAGACATACGCTGCTATTTGTAGTGCAGACGTACAGTGGGGACCATCGGATGTACGTGCTCCAAACCGTCAGGCAGATGTACGTGAGACCACCGGACGTACGCTATTTTGGAATACCCTCTAGTTAATACCTGAACATATGAGGTAGCCTTTGGACCACTGGGCAAAACCCACCGGATGTACACCCCTTTGGCTGGTGTCTGCTACTTTGCCAGAGTAGTTGTTGGCTGCCCTCTCCTATAAATACCCCCTACCCCTCTTCATTCTTCACAAGTTTTTCAGACGCGCCTAGGTTGTCGATGAGAGTTTTCAAAGTGTTTGTGAGTGTTTCATGAGCGATGTGAGGCGTTTAGGCGTTTCAGAATGTTTGTAAGGAGGAACTCTTGCGGTTTTGTTTCAAAGAGGTAATGTTCGATCCTTAGCATTTTAAATATGTCGTTATGCTACTCGTATAATGTTTAGTTGTAGTTGCTAGCGTAGATTTGCTTTGTATCTTGTTGGAGTTAGCATTTTCATTAGCTTAGCATTGTTATATTACATGGAGGTTGTAAACTAGACTATGAGGCTTTAGGGTGTTTCTAGTAGCCCTACGGATCGGAGAATAGACAAACAGTGGAGAGAAAATGAGGTTCTCCCAAAGAAAATGAGGCTCTCCCAACATAGAGGATGTACGGTATCGTGCTGGATGTGCGGCCCGTCGTGACACAGAGGATGTACGGCCCCAAGCCCGAACATACGGTCAGTTTGTGACAAGGAAACCCTATTTTCACCAACCGTCACATAGCTCATCTTTCCTTACTTTAGAGCTGTTATAGTGGAATTAGGACTAATAGAAGGTTTTCCACAGATTTGGAGAACCTGGATCTTTCAGAATATTTGGAGACGCTTTTCAATCCAGGTGAGTTTTAACTCACATAATGCTCATTGCTATTTTTCCATGCACTGCTCATCTATTTTGTATATCGAGAAAACATGCATATTTTACAACTTCCACAGTTTATACTTATTGCACATGAACTCTATCATTTTGAGAAAAACGTTGTGCTAAACATGTTAACCAAGTGAGACTTGTAAAATGACATGCATGTAAAATACAGACAAGATAATTTATAATGTATGACATGGTACACCGGTACATGCGATAGTATTGGCCATGGGATTACTATACATGTTAGCTTTATGGTCAAATGTATGTGTTATACGAGTTTCATGACCTTGGTGCAATCATTCCTAATGGTTTGGTCACTATAGGATGAACGTCATTAGTTGGTGTAGGCCACTTGAGGTTGGACTCGATTGTGCCACTAATGTTACTAGAGGTCACAAGGATAGGTCACAAGGACATACCTCTAGTAACCCTCCAGTTTTGTCACAAAAGAATCTGACATCAGAGCTATTCAAGAAGTGTAACCGTGTATACTAAGGACCCTGCAGGATGGCAACCAGGACTTGCTATCGATGTGGCCAGTTAGGTCACTTCAGCAAGGATTGCATGGGCAAAGGGTTTGCTTAGAAGCCTTTAGCGCCAGCCCGAGTTTACGTGCTTGTTTCAGGAGAGCCAAAAGGAGGATCGGAGTAGTGACAGGTACTGCCCCTATACTTGGATTTGAAGCTTCAATTTTGTTTGATTCAAGGGCTACCCACTATTTCGTATCTATAATGTTCGTAAGGTTGTCTAGACTTGTTGTGAGAATTTTGGAACCGGGTCTAGCTATAACTACCCCCATAGGGAAAACTGTGGTCTGTAAGCGTGTAGTTCGCGAATGCCCTATTAACGTTTGTGGAAGAGTACTTCCTGCAAACTTAGTTGTTCTCCCTATGTTTAGTTATGATGTTATTCTCATAATGGATTGGTTGACGAGGCATTCGGCAATTATCGACTGCGCTCGAAAGCAAGTGACACTTACACCGTGGAGAGAAGGAAAATTGACGTATGTTGGATCGCAAGCGACGTCCTTACATCCAATGACTTCAGTCGTGCAAGCTAGGAAGCTTATCGTTGGAGGCGATCAGGCATTTCTAGCATTTGTTGACACTCTAAAGAAGCAAGAAGAGAAGAATCTGGAAGATATTCCTATGGTGTGCAAGTATCCGGATGTCTTTTTGATAAACTACTCTGGATTACCACAGCAGAGGGTGGTGGAGTTTAGGATTGAGTGTGTGCTGGCACTAATCCTATCTCTAAGGCACCGTATAGGATGGCATCGTCAGAGTTGAAGGAGCTAAAGGAACAATTCCAGGAGCTTTTGGACAAGGGTTTTATTCACCCTAGTATATTACCGTGGGGAGCACCAATGTTGCTTTTTAGGAAGAAGGACGGGTCAATGACAATGTGCATTGACTATCAGGAGTTGAATAAGGTGACGATCAAGAATCGATATCCTTTGCCAAGGATTGACGACTTTTTGGATTAGCTGTAAGGAGCAAGAGTGTTTTCTAAGGTCGATTTGTACTTAGGCTATCACCAAGTGAGGGTGAAGGAAGAGGGCATTCCTAAAACAGCCTTTAGGACTCATTATGTACACTACAAGTTCTTAGTTATGTCTTTTGGACTAACTAATGCGCCAGCAGTCTTTATGGACACGATGAACAGAGTCTTTCATGACTATTTGGATCAGTTCACCATTGTCTTTATTGAGGACATCTTGATCTACTCAAAGACGTCGAAGGAGCATAAGGAGCATCAACGGAAGGCATTGAAGAGGCTTTAGAGGGAGAAGCTCTATGCTAAACTTGAGAAGTGCGAGTTTTGGCTGGATAGCGTGTCTTTCCTCAGAAATGTAATTTCTGGTGAAGGAGTAGCAGTTGACCCAAAGAAAGTGAAGGTTGTGGTAGAGTGGACAAGACCAACTAGCGTGTTTGAGATTCGAAGTTTCTTAGGACTCGCTGGTTATTATCGACACTTCATCGAAGATTTTTTGAAGTTGTTGGGACCACTCACTACTTTGACTAGGAAGAATGCTCATTTTGTTTGGACGGATGAGTGTGAGCAATGTTTTCAAAAGCTGAAGAGGTGATTAGTGACTGCTCCAGTGTTAGCATTACCTATGGAATCTGGTAATTTCATAGTGTATAGCTGATAAGCGCTGAATATTGCACATTCAAGCCCCTTAACTCGCGTATGTTAATTTCTTAGCATTGTTATTTGTTTGATTTTGTGTTGTTTTTGTGTTTTCAGGTATTTAATAAATAAACAAGAAAAACCATTGATTTTGGGCTTAAAGCACAATTTGAGAAGACCTAGAAGATATGATTAAGCTTAACCAATCATAATAAAGGATATATATGATGTGGTTAAGTTTAATCAAATCAAGGAAAGGATAAAATCGGAATTTCTCCAATTATGGTCAAAATCGGATCGGATAGAATTTTAGATTCTGGACATGTCTCGGTATTTTGGCCATAACTTTCAGCTCAAATATTGGATTAAGGTGATTCTAGCGGCATTGGAAAGATAATTCAAAATTATACAAATCATACTGAAATAGGATTTTCCTAAATCAGACTCCCGTATGCCAAAATCGTCCCGTAAGAGAAGGAAGCAAATCTAGACAAATCCTATTCCGATTAGTAAATGGATTGCTTCCTAATGTAACTAGGAGATTGAAATCCGAAATATCTAGGTTTCCTAGGGCTTATGGGGCTTGTTTGCTCCCTATAAATAGGCCTCTAAGCTTCAAGAGAAGGGGAACTTAGTTTTAGATAGAAAATATTTCTTGGAGGCTGAGCGGAGTTATGAGTGGCTAAACCCCTTTGTGGGGTGTTGATGTAACCCTATCCAAGCACAATGATTTGATTGTATTTAATTTCTAGTTATTCAATTTATGTATGTTGATTGCATAACTGTGTGAATTGCAACCATTGATTTCTGTTCTTAATATTAAATGCAATTGTTCTTAATTTACGAAATCAATAATTGTGAAATTCTTTTCTTGTCTTAGAAATTATTTTGCTCTTATTGAACTCAAATCAACCTTATTTTCTATGATTATAAGATTGATGGTTATGCAGTGAGTTTTAATAGACATATGATTAATAGGATTAAGATAGGTCATGCCTAGGAAAAATGGGTTGTACTACACCCTAACTTAGTGTAATTTAGGTAGACGATCAGTGCCAACCAAAAATGGGTTATGCTATTCCATTAATTATATGAAAATTATTAAAGGATTTTATAATTTATACCTAGGGAAGACGGGTCGTGCCGCATCTTAGTGGTTAGGTGGACGATCTATGCCAACCGAAGATAGATTATCCTTATTCTTTAATATTGTATTTTCTTATTCTTTTACAACATGCATATTATGAATTTCTGGAATTAAATACAGTTAACCATTGTTGTGCGGATTGTGGTGAAGTCGGTACCTTACTTTCTCTTTCTCTCATATATTCACTTTCAACTCTACGTTTAATTTTATGCACTTTCAATTTACACAACAAATCAAATCTCTTTTGTTTAATTAGGTTAAATTTCATCTTTTAAATTTAATAACGAAATTCTTACAGTCCTTGAGGTTCGACACCCTCTCTATAGCCGTATCCTACAAATATTCATCCTATTGCAAGTGGTTATTTTATTATTGATATTTTTTGTCACAAAAATACCGCATCAATAGCAATGCTTCTAAGAAGGGTTTAGGTTGCATGTTGATCCAAAACGGCAATGTTATTGCCTATGCTTCACACCAGCTAAAGCCAAATGAGTAGAACTATCCTACACACGACCTGGAGTTGGCAGTGGTAGTATTTGCTCTTAAGATTTGGAGGCACTTCTTGTATGGCGAGAGGTGCGAGATCTACAAGGACCACAAGAGCTTGAAGTATTTCTTTACTCAAAAGGTGTTGAACATGAGGCAGATGAGGTGGCTACTGCTGATCAAGGATTATGATTGTGAGATCAATTATCATCCTGGCAAGGCTAACGTGGTAGCAAACGCGTTGAGCAGGAAATCAACGATGGAGCTTGCGCTCTTGGGATCTCTTAACCCTAGTTGATTAAGGAACTTGCTCGGATGGGATTGGAAGTAGTAGGAGAAGGTAAGCCTGTACACCTGGCTAGCCTGATGGTCCAGTCATAATTGTTTGCAAGAAGGTAAGGCAAAAGAGTGCTCACTTCATTCCCATCATGGTTAAGGATCCAATGAATAAATTGGCCAAACTATATGTCCAGAATATAGTTTGTTTACATGGAGTACAATCGGCTATCATTTCAGACAGAGACTCTCATTTTACCTCAAGATTTTGGCAAAGTCTTCAGAAGGAAATGGGGATGGAGTTGAAGTTCAGTACCGCTTTCAATCCTTAGACAGACTAATCAGTGTCAAATATTGTATATTTGACCCTCCTTAATTTACGTTTGTTAGGCTCTTAGTTTTGTTAATATCTAATGTTTTTTGTTAGTTTTAGTGTTTTAGTGTTTTGCAGGTTATTGAATTACATTTGGGGATAATTCCATCAACTCTAGGGTTTAAGATAGTTCGGGGAGCTTTGGCAACAAAAATTGAGTCGAGCGATGATTCGTACCCAACGACTCCCACCAAAACAGCCATATCTAGAGTTGTATAACTCCAATTGGGGTGACCTTGGTGTCTTTGGAAAGCTAACTCAAAGATTTATAAAATCATATTTAACAAGATTTGGCCAATTCTGAAGTATGTGTGCTCGAGCGCACATTTTGTGATCGAGCACACTTGTGCCCATCAGATGCAGAAATTCATGCACGAGTGCGATTGATCATACCGTGTGTGATCGAGTGCACTTAACTGACCTGGCAGCGCCAAAACCCTAAATTTAGCCTATAAATACCCCCATTTCTTTTGTAAACAGGTAGGGACACTTGGAGGCCGCTTGGAGGCGCCTTTGGGAGCTGGGACTCCCCTGTTTGGCAATTTTGAGCTCCTCTAAACGTCACTCTTTGTATAGTTTAATTAATATTTAATGCTTTTATTTATTTTATTTTAACCTCTCATTTCCCTCACTATGGATTTGTTTATATATACTCATGTTTGGTTCATATTTTCTGTCATTTAATTTAATGTATGTTCGATTCAATCACAATCTCGTGACAAGATTGTGATTAGTTGTTGTTTATGGATCGTTTTTGCGTTCAATATTTGTTGTGATTCATCCGGGTTACACTGGATGGTTTAATCGAGTCCAATATCCGTTGTCATCAACGACACATCGGATGATTCGATTTCGGTTCAATATCCATTATGACCATTTATGGGTTAATACATCAAATGATTCGACTAGATTTTATAAAGGCAAAAGAACATGCGTAGAGCTAGGCCGTACGATGGATGTGTGTGCTAACGTGAGAATAGGATATGCATTTTAGTCTAATTGATTGATAGATGTGTGAATTAACATGCTTATATGTTGATTAAATTCTAGTGAGGTGAATTAGGGACCTTAGTCATTTTTATTTATTTATTTTTACGCATTTAATTTAGTTTATTTTAATGCACACCAACTATTTGATTTTAGGACTAGGTTAAGATATTATTAATTTAGGCATTTTAAATTGGTTTTTGACAAACCCGACTCTTTGTGAAATTCGACCTCGTACTTGCACACCCGTTACACTGCATAATGACTGATGCAATTGACAAGTACAATTAAATTTGTGCAACAAATTTTGGCGCCGTTGCCGGGGATTTGGTGTTTTGTTAGAATTGATTTTATGCTTAGATTAATTTTATCTTTCTACTAGTTATTTTAATTTCAGAATTTATTTTATTTGTTTTGTGCTTTTGTATAGAAAAAAATCCAAAAAAAAAGAAAAAAGATTTGTGTTTGGTTCATTTTTGGGTATGTTGATAGTTTCTAGAATTTTTGGATTCTGTAAGTGTGATTGAGCGTAGTAACTTGCGTTCGAGCACACTGCCGCACCTCTACCTGCGTTCGATAGATTTGCTATTGCGCATGAGCGCGTAGTGACAGATACTTGCACAAGTGCGGTTGTGTGATCAATCTCACGCTTGTGGAGATCGAGCGCACCAGCAGACTGATTTATTTGTTTTCAGACCCAGACGCAGTGCACTTGTGCGATCGATTGTACCTTGGTGAGATCGATCGCACTTGCAATAGACTGCCACATTTTTAGGTTCACGCTCGATCGCACAATACCTGCATTAGAGCGCATCTCTGCAGTCAGCACCAGCAGACTCGAAGTAGCTAAGTTTTAATTTTTAATTTTTTTTAATTATTGTTTTATCTTTAATTATTTATTTATTTTTCTTGTTTTTATTTGTTACTGCTATTTTTAATTTTTGTTAGTTTATTTTTATTTTTAGTTGTTTAATTAGTTTATTGTTTTTGTTAGTTTAATGATTGGTTATTTATTTAGTTTATTTTTGTTAGTTTTTGTTTATTTTATTTTTGCTGTTATTGTTTCATGTGGGATATTTTGAACTATTTGGGTGAAGCATGAGTCTTCCGTTCAATTATTTCAATGTTTCCCCAAGTTGTAGGACGCCAAATCCTATCAATTTTCACCCACATCAACCATGTTCACACTACTCTAGCCTTTACCATAGTTTAAGTGATTGTCCACATTGGGGATAATTTTCTAATTTTTCACATGAGCAAATGAACACCAGTTTCTCCAGTCCTAGGTTTGAATCAAATTCAAATTTTTATAACCCAGACTGGAATAACCATCCTGATTTTTCGTGGCAAGCTCATGCTACCGAAAATTATGCTCCCCAAGTTGACGAATTGCACCATCCTGATTATCCGCAGTTCGACAACCAATTTTCTTCCCATCCATCATATGACTATCCTCCTGAGCAATCTTCTTTGGAAGAAATGCTTAAGGAATTCATGGAACTAGTCGACCAACCCACCATTCCTGCTTCCCATGAACTATCGTTGGAAGAAACACTTGAGGAGTTTAGGAAAACAATCAACCAACCTTGTTAAGAAATGATAGATGCCACCGTGGCAAACACTGAAGCAGTTGCAAGGTTGGAAGGATAGTTTGGTCATTTAGTTGCTGAATTCAATAGAATTGAGGAAGAGGAACTTCAAAGTCAGGAGATGGCGATAGGGCAGTACATGATTGATGAGGATTGCCCCAGCGATCCTCATCACGAGCATGTCCAAGCCACCACTACATTTGTTAGTGAGGAAAGAGCTGGTGTTGATAACCATGAGGAAGAAGAAGAAATGGAGGAGCAGATTGAGCCCCCGCCAATTTTAAATTGGTCCAATGACAAGGAAGTGAGTACTAAAGCTCACTCCTTCGTCACAATCCCTCTCAAGGCATATCATTTACCATAAGTTTCATCTTTTCAATGTCTTGAAGAGCCATCTTATGTAGAAATTTTTCTTAAAAATTTCTATATAAGATGGCGGAACAACCTTCCAGAGGGGTATCATATTCTAAAGAAGAAAAGGTGGAAGGGATTGGTTGGACACCCATATGAGCGGGGAAGGTGTGGTACTTTTTCTTTTTATTTTTCGCACTGCATTTTTTATTTATTTTCTTTTGTTATTTTATTTTCTGTCATTTTATTTTTATTTGTTTCAGTTTTTAACAGTAATTAACTTTTTTATGTTTGTACTTACAAAAAAAAAATTTGCTGTTAGTTTTTGACAGGAGTTTTGATGTTCAAGTTTGGGGGACGCCTTGGACTGTGCACTTTTCGGTTTCTCATCTCACTGTAATGTATTTCTTGCCACATTTGGGACAATGTGTCATTTAACTTTTGGGGGTGTGGACAAACATTCTGTCTGTCTGTCTGTTTTTTATTTATTATTTTGCTTGTTTTTGTTTGTATATAAATTTTTTTCTTTTTGTTGCTATGTTGTTATTTGGGCAACTTACATCGTAACTGTGGATTGCATGTCATTGGTGTGTTTAACTTGTTTGAACAGTGCATATCATTAGAAATCTCGATTTTTGATTCATGTGTTGGATTAGAGAGACTCCACTTGTTTGACTATTATTTCACATACACACTAGCATATGGTTTATGGAGTATGAAATTAGACTTGAGGAGTGTTTTTCTTGAGATTCGTAGATTGATACGATGTGTGATGATAAACCTTGACTGTTAAAAAATAAAAAATAAAAAATAAAAAATCATAAGTTGAACTTCTCTTTGAGTAACCAGACCTCTTGCCTAGCCAAGTAATGAGTGTTCACGTGAAAAGATGAGAAATTCCAGCTAAAATATTGTATGGCTAGTTAGGCTTCGTAACTCTTTTTGACTTGAGTAATTAAGCCCTTAGGGATGTCTCTACATCTAATGCCCTAAAACCGCCTGGTTTTGGAGTCACTGGCCCAACACTCATTACATAAGTCATTTATAAGTTTAAGGGAGTCAACATTGCATAGCCTACACAAAAAAAAAAATTGCATTTTTCAATTCAAGCCTCGGTTATTTTAATCACATTGCATTTCCTATGATTTTTGGGGATACACATCTTGAGAATAATTGAAGCCCCATGATCTTATGTTAGCACACTTTGCACTTTATGGAGCATGTGTTGTCTCAATTTTTCAACCTTGAGTGAAATGATGTTTGGATGCCTAGATGATGTGGTTTGTATGTTCAACATGTTAAATTTGCTAATGATGTATGAACCATGTGTTTGTCGAGCGATGATTCGCACCCAAAGACTCCCACCAAAATGGCCATATCTAGAGTTGTAGAACTCCAATTGAGGTGATCTTGGTGTCTTTGGAAAGCTAACTAGAAGATCTACAAAATCATATTTCACAAGATTTGGCCAATTCTGAAGTATGTGCGCTCGATCGCATGTTTTATGATCAAGCGCACTTGTGCCCATCAAATGCAGAAATTCATGCATCAATGCGATCAAGAGTACTTAACTGACCTGGCAGCACTGAAACCCTAAAATTTAGCCTATAAATACCCCCATTTCTTTTGTAAACGGGTAGGGACGCTTGGAGGCGCCTTTGGGAGCTGGGACTCCCCTGTTTGGCAATTTTGAGCTCCTCTAAACGTCACTCTTTGTATAGTTTAATTAATATTTAATGCTTTTAATTATTTTATTTTAGCCTCTCATTTTCCTCACAATGGATTTGTTTATATATACTCATGTTTGGTTTATATTTTATGTCATTTAATTTAATGTATGTTCGATTCAATCACAATCTCGTGACAAGATTGTGATTGGTTGTTGTTTATGGATTGATTTTGCGTCCAATATTTGTTGTGATTCATCCGGGTTACATTGGATGATTTAATCGAGTCCAATATCCGTTGTCGTCAAAGATACATCGAATGATTCGATTTTGGTTCAATATCCATTGTGACCATTTATGGGTTAATACATCAAATGATTCGACTAGATTTTGTAAAGGCAAAAGAACATGCGTAGAGGTAGGCCATACGACGGGTGTGTGTGCTAACGTGAGAATAGGACATGCATTTTAGCCTAATTGATTGATAGATGTGTGAATTAACATGCTTATATGTTGATTAAATTGTGGTGAGGTGAATTAGGGACCTTAGTCATTTTTATTTATTTATTTTTATGCATTTAATTTAGTTTATTTTAATGCACACCAACTATTTGATTTTAGGACTAGGTTAAGATATTATTAGTTTAGGCATTTTAAATTGGTTTTTGACAAACCCGATTCTCTGTGGGCTTCGACCTCATACTTGCACACCCGCTACACTGCATAACGACTCGTGCAATTGATGAGTACAATTAAATTTGTGCAACACAGACAGTCAATCTGAGCGGACGAACTAGATCCTAAAGGATATGTTGTGGGTGATCGGTGCCAAATATTATATATTTGACCCCCTTAACTAATGTTTGTTAGGCTTTTAGTTTTGTTAATATCTAAGGTTTTTGTGTTGTTTTAGTGTTGTATGGTGTTGCAGGTCATTGCATTCAAACTATGGATAAAAGGGTGAGAAAGGGAAAAAAGTGAAGTTCTGGCCCCTACTAGTGCGATCGAGCGCACTACGCTCGAGCCCAAGAAGTGCGATCGAGCGCATGCCTCGTCAGCCAGCAAAGCCTGAGTTGCCCTAGCCGCCATTGCCTTCTCGATCTGCTTTGTGGGAATTCTTAGCAGTTACATGCGCTCGAGAGCTGCCCGCGATCGATCGGCGTGCTCGATCGGCACGTGACTGGCAGCACATTAGTTTTTCTTATAAATAGAACCTTATGTATTTTGTTAAACCTACATTTTGGAGGCACCCTCCAAGGCCTAAAACCTCTCTGTTCTTCACTATAAATACTTCAAAATGCCATATAATTATTTATTGCTTTTATTTCTTTGTCGATTGTGTCTCTCTTTAGCATGGGAGGCTAAATCTTCAACTAAGGTTGAAGATGAAGCCTCACCATAGATTTATTTATATACTTTCATAGTTAGTTTATACGTTAATCCGTCTTTTAATTGTCATGTGTGTTCATTTCATTTCAATTTTGTGAGAAGATTGTATTGATTATGCCGTAGTTGTTTATTCATAGTGTTTAGTCCGATGGATACATTTCATCTTTCGATTTAAGTCTATGTATCTATTGTCGTTTGTGTTAATCACATTCACTTTGGATCCTTTGGACTAAATTGTTTATGTTTTGTCTTTTGTCAAATGGACAGATGCTTTGATTATTTCAATAGGCACGATAGGACATACATAGGGCGTAAGGATGTATGAACTAGCATGACACTAGGACATGCATCGCTTTTAATCGATAGACGGATGTATAAATTAATTGTGTATTTTAATTGTGGTGAGGTTGATTCTAGACCTTAGTCTTTTTATTTATTTGTTTTTACAGCATTTAAATTAGTTTACATTTTATGCACGCCACTTGTTTGATATTTGGAACTAGGTTAAGATAAGGTTAGTTTAGGCATTTAAATTAGTTTCTAACAAAACTCGATTCCCTGTGAGTTCAACATCGCACTTGCATACCCACTACACTGATTCGTACTATTGCGAGTATTATTTTTGGTACGATCAAATTTTGGCGCCGTTGCTAGGGAATCGTTTGTTTTGTGAAAATTATTTTTTTTTCTACTAGTTATTTTATTTCGGCATTTATTTTACTTGTTTCTGTGTTTTAGTATAGAGAAAATTAAAAAAGAAAATTTTTTTATTAGTGTTTGGTTGGTTTTTGTGTTTGTTGATTTTATGAATTCAGTCTATGTTAGTGCGATCGAGCGCATATTCTTTGCGCTCGAGCACACTGCTGCCTTGTGCTGCACTATCTGTGCTCCTGCGCTCAACAACTTGTAAGTACGCGCAAGTGCACATTACTAGCGCGTAGCACACCCGACCAACACTCGAGCGCATCCTTTGACGCTTGAGCGCAATGCTCTTTGCGATCGATTGCACCCTTGTTGCAATCGAGTGCATTGGCAGACTGCCATATTCTTGCACGTATAAGCTCGATCGCATGATACCTGCGCTCGAGTGCACCTCCGTAGTCAACACCAACAAACCTGAAACAGCTAAGTATAGTTTTTGATTTTTTTTGTTGTTGTTTATTTGTTTATTTTAATTTACTGTCTTTTATATATTTTAGTTTGTTATTGTTAATTTTTGTGAATATTTCTTTTTTTTTTTTTTTTGTTAGAGTATTCTTGTTGTTTTTGTTTATTTTATTTTTGTTAAAATGGTTATTGTTTCATGTGGGATAAATGCATACTAAACTGTTGGGTGAAGCATAAGTCCTCCGTTTAGAAATTTTAATGTTTCCCCTAGTCATAGGTCATCAAATTCTACCAATTTACACCCACATGAACTGTGTTTAGGCTGCTCCAGCCCTTACCATAGTTCAAGTGATTGTCCACAATGGGGATAATTTACCAATTTCTCATATGGGCAGCTAAACACCAATTTTTCCGACCAGGGGTTTGAATCACATTCTAATTTTTACACCCCTAACTGGGATAACCATTCTGATGTCTTGTGGTATGCTCATGCCTCGGGAAACTATGCTCTCCAACTCAATGAACTGCACCATCCTAAATATCCGCATTTAAATACCCACTCGTCCATGCCTTCATCATATAATCATCCTCCTCAAGAGTCATTAGTGCAACATTTTTCAACTGCTCATATTGATGACTTAGAGGAGAGAGCGAACCAACTCATGGTAGCTAGGCGTGCCCACACCCAGCCTCCTCACACTCATGCACCTCATCAATCATGTGAATATTGTTATCATCATTCTCACGAGTTTGATGATTGCCCATTCTATAATCACTACATGAGTAAAATTAACAAGTCTGCACATGAACATGCCCAAACCACCACCATACTTGTTAATAAGGAAAGAACTGTTAAAAAGGTAGAAGAAAAGGAGGAGCAAATTGAGCCCCCGCCAAAATCAATTTTGTCCAATGACAAGGAAGTGAGTACTGAAGCTCATTCCTTAGTCACAATCCCTCTCGAGACACAATTTGAACCATAAGTTTCATCTTTCCAATGTCTCAAAGAACCGTCTTATTTAGAAATCTTTAAGCATTCACACACACAAGATCACAAATCTAGAAATCGTGTTCTTAAGAGAATTTTTCGAAGCAAGCTATTGGCTGAAACATCCTTCAAAAGGGCTATAAAGTGTTAATGAAGAAAAGGTGGAAGGGATTGGTTGGACATCCATGGGATCGGGGAAGGTGCGGTATTTTGTCTTTTTTATTTTCCGCACTTTATTTTTTAGTCTTTTTTTTATTTTGTTTCTAATAGCAATTAGCCTTTTAATGTTTGTTCATCTGAGAAAATATTGTTATTAGTTGTTGATGTGTGTTGGTGTTAAAGTTTAGGGAATGCCTTGGCCTTTGCACATTTCGGTTCCTCTTCCCAGGGTATTATATTTCTTGCCACATTTGAGACAATGTGTCATTTAAGTTTGGGGGTGTAAACACTCTTGTTCTTTTTATTTGCTTTTTGTTGTTTGTATAAAAATTTTTATTTTTATTTTTGTTTGTTTTTGTTGTTGTTTGTATAAAATTTTTGCTTTGTTTTTTTTTTTTTTGTTTAAAATTTCTGCACTTTGCGATCGAGCACACTCCTATACGCTCAATCCTAGACTCGAGCCTATGCTCAAGCCCACAAACACTGGCTCGAGCATAGAGGCTCATTTCACACACAGTCACTCTTACATGAATGCGATCGAGCACATTTTGCTGCGCGCTCGAGCGTACTGCGCCGTGACGGCCCTTGTGCACACGAGTGAACCACACAAGCTGTGCACATTCTGCTCGAGTGCGATTGAGCGCACTCATTCAGAAACCCTCACGTGACCCTTTTTAGGTCATTTTCTTCTCCTTTTCCCCTCGTTCTCCACTGCGCTGTACAACCTTTCTCCCACTTTTCTCTTCTCCTACATACCCAAACTCTCAAACCACCACCAAATCACATCCTTCCACTCACCGGTCATCACCACCGCCATTGCGCCGCCACCGCCATCCCTAGTTTCACCCCTATTTCCCCATTTTTCACTTTTCTCATATAAACCCAATAACCCAACTTCTCCCAATTTCTTTTCAATTTGTCCTCAATTTTGATAATTTAAAAGCACAATCCATTGCTACGGATTGTGTCTTTTAGATTATGTGTTGGTTTTTCTCTTTTTGCAGGGGGTTGGGTTAGATTTTAAAGAGGGTTTTTGAAACCCTTGTTTTTGGGAGTGCCCACCAAGTGCTCGACAAAATTTCTCAACCAACTGTCAGCATGCCTAAAGGCCAAGCTTCCTCTTCTCGGTCCTACGGCTCCCAAGCCATAGCAGCTAAGCCCTCTTTCTAGTCTCGGAAGCAGATGTTGGAGACGTCTTTTGCCGTCAAAAAGGACTTCTCAAAATTTGAGGCAACAAGTTAGGCAGTTCAAAAGTTGAAGCGCCGCGGTTTGAAGCGGCTATTCAAGCTGGTCACATCCACTGCTTATGAATGTCTGGTCCGGTCATTTTACGAGAATTTGAAATATGAATGCAACCGGCTAGACGTTCTTTCCTCTTCCATCGACGACAGAGATGTCGAGGTGACAGTAGTTGACATTGCTGTGGCCTTGAAGTACAATGCGGAGCAGCCCGAGGCAGATGATCAGTGGATAGCCCACCCCTCCATGCTCAGTACAGAGGACATCGTCTCAGACATGTGTGAGGGGCAATTTGCAGATCGAGACAATAATGCTGCCACCAAGTCAAAGCTGCCTCCACAACTCTGGTTTGTGGATTCCGTGCTGTAGAGGAATATGTGTCCCTTGGGACACAAAACACGGAGATGGGACCTATTCCTCACTACCCTGTATTCATTTTGCAAAGGTTATTGGTGCTTCATTCCCGAGATTATATGGACACAGTTGTATAAATTTTGGGAAGGGGTGCACCAGCGAGCTGCTGAGACTACCAGAAGTTGGGGATTGCCTTTCCCATTTCTCATTACATACATGCTCCGGAAGAAGGGCATCAAAGGCACTTCGGCAGACGGGCCCATCACTGAGCATCTGCAGTTTGGACAGATCCAGTGGAATCAAAGCTATTCACACATGCCTCGAAGGCATCGGGCTAGAGCCGCAGACGAGCAAGAGATGATGGACATGGATGAGCCAGCAGCACCAAAGCCAGTAGAGCCAGCAGTGAAGCCAGACGCAGCTAATGAAGAAGAAGATGAGTGTGAGGAGACGATCACCATCAAAGCCTCATATTTGCTAGCTTTACAGGATAGCTTGGATGATATGCGATTTAAGATCACCAATATAGAGAGAGATGCATGCTAGGCACAGCTCGAGGCATAGGAAATATTTGAGGCACAACAATCCTTGCTGCGAGCCATCTTAGACAAGCTGCCACCAGCTTCGTGACGTGTCGAGTACTCTAACCCCTTGCATTACATTTTTATTTTCTGTATTCACACACTATGGACATTGTGAAATTTAAGTTTGGGGGTATGCAGTGGCGGAGGGAGGGGGGTTGAAAGGGGGCATATGCCCCCCTTCAACTCTTAAAATTTTTATTATTGCCTTTGTAAAAAAAAAATTATGCCCCTTTTTACCCATGAATGATGCCCCCTAGACCCTACGTCCCTGACCCTCAGCCATAAATTTGACAGTTTTTTTCATAAAAGATTTTTTTTTTCATGAGCCATTGACGCTAGAAACAAGTTTCGTGGAAGCTAGGTGGAAGATGAACAGTTTATACACACACCGTTTCATTAAAGAGGAAAGAGAAAAGGAAAAAAAAAGTACATGTCTTGACAGCATGCCAAAAAATGAACAAAATAAAAAAATAAATAAAAGGGTACACGTACAGCTAGGCTGTAAAGGCTACAACATGCCAAAATGAATAAAATTAAATTAAATTATAAAAAAAAAAAAAAAAAAAAAAAAGAGAGAGAAAGAAAAAAAGAGGGGTACACGCCCCATGGGCCAAAAAAAAAAAAAGTGGGCCTAATGGGATACATTTTTAACCTAAAAAAAACAAATGTTTTGTTTTGTTTCTTCTGCTGCCAATTGCCTTGTTACAGTTTCTCTTTAATCTTTTTTATTTTCTTCTAGTTCGTCTTCTTGAGGATTCCAATTTCCTGTATTTTCTTCTTGACTCTTGAGGACTTATCACTTGGCAACTTTATGTTTTGTTTTTTTCACTTTCCAATTTCTAACTTCAACGAGGTATATAATTTTTTAGATTTAAATTTAAATTGTTCTTGTAAATTAATTTTTTTCATGATATTTCTAACTTTCTAAGCCATATTTTGTTTCTATCTTTCTACTATAGAAAGCTGAAGATCAATTGTCTAACTTCAAGGAAAATTTAAGCTATTGAGGTTTTTTATTAAATTTTTAGATTTTAATTTAAATTGTTCTTGTAAGTTGTAAATTAATTGTTTTTATTGCATTATTTATACATTTATATAGTTTTTATTTCATATTTTAATTATATAAATATATATAATTGTAGTTAGGAAGAAAAACAATGATTCTATTAAGCTCTAATCAAATTCTAAACGACCTCGTGTTGAAGTAGATTTACTAAACTTGCCCAGAGATCCTTGTTTAAGAAAAAAAAAATTGTGATTATCATCCTAATAATAGAGACCAAATTTGAAGAGTATATCTACAAATAGGAGCTTGTCAATCCTTCGAGCATGATTTTCCAAAAAAAAAAAAAAAGAAATTAGAAAAACAATGCGTCGTTTTAATCTAGCATAATGGCTTAGAAGACAACAACAACCAAAAAAAAAAAGACAAAAAAATTTATTTTTTAATATTTAATTATTTTTTAAATTTTTAATTTTCAATTAATTTTATTTTTTTATTAAAAAAATGCCCCTCATTGTCCAATCTTCTAGCTCCGCCCTTAGGGGTATGTGTACATATTTTGTTCTTAATTATGCAATTTATTTTAAATTATGGTTTGATTGTCATTTGTGAGCTTAACTTGATGAACACATGATCACTTTATTAAGGGAATTGAGTTGTGTTACTTTCTTTGACAACATGAGATATTACAGTTTCAATTTGATTTTCACATGCACATTGGCACGTAGTTTGTGGGATATAAATTCTGAGTTTAGTCATGTTGGTTTTGTAAGCTTGGATGCAATTGGGTAGCCTATTGGAAAGATAACCTTGGTTGTTTAAAAACAATTAATAATAATATTGATGATCATTTTAAACTTTCCACCGAGTAACCAGACCTCTTGCCTTATTAAGCAATGAGTGTTCACATTAAAAAGTGAGAAGTTAGACTTGGTTAGCGAAGCTTCATAGCCTTTTTTTACTCGAGTTAGTAGGTCCTTAGGGGTGTTTTACACCTAATGCCCTAAAACCATCTGATTTGGGAACCATTGACTTATCGCTCGATACATGGGTCGATTAGAAAGCTTAAGGGAGCTAAGCACAAAAAAATATATGAAATAAATAAACCTTGGTTATTATGTCTGATGGGTAGTCTAATGAATTCTGAGTGTTGAAGCATGTATGATGAAGATTAGTTTTGAAGTCCCATAATTATGTGCTAATTTCACTTTCACTAGAATTGATTCATGTGATGTCTCATTTTGCCATATTAGTAATTTGATTTGTAATTCGCTGGAAATTGTGAAGATGATGTTTGTTTGGTTAAGCTTGCTCATGAATGAGAACCATGATTTTTATATTGTTGCATTTTTTAAAATAATATGATTGTACAATGTTTGTGGGTATCATTTCTGAAAAACCCTCACGATACTTCACTCGTCCTCTAGGGAATTCCTATGGGTTTAAAAGGCTTACTGCATATGCTAAATGCAATTATTTCTCCCACAAAAGTGGATTTATGATTCTTTTTTTTTTTTTCATTTTTGTTTTGCTAAAGGACTAGCAAAATGTAATTTTAGGGGTATTTGATCGGTGTCAAATATTGTATATTTGACCTCCTTTAACTTATGTTTGTTAGGCTCATAGTTTTGTTAATATCTAATGTTTTTGTGTTGTTTTAGTGTTGTATGGTATTGCAGGTCATTGCATTCAAACTGTGGATAAAGGTATGAAAAATGGAAAAAAGTGAAGTCCTGCCCCGCCAAGCGATCAAGTCGCACGAGCCCAAAGCTTAATCGTACATGCCTCTTTGCCCTAGCCGCCATCGCCTTCTCGCCCTGCTTCATGGGAATTCTCAGTAGTTACGTGCGCTCGAGTGCACTGCCCACGATCAAGCGCACATAGGGTTGCGATCGAGCACACTGCACGCGATCAAGCACACTGCACGCGATCAAGCACACACATATGACCTGGCAGCACATTAGTTTTTCTTATAAATAGAACCTTATGTATTTTGTTAAACCTACATTTTGGAGGCGCCCTCAGAGGCCTAAAACCTCTCTGTTCTTCCCTGTAAATACTTCAAAACATCATTTAATTATTTATTGCTTTTATTTCTTTGTCGATTGTGTCTCTCTTTAGCATGGGAGGCTAAATCTTCAACTAAGGTTGAAGATGAAGCCTCACCATGGATTTATTTTTATGCTTTCATACTTAGTTTGTACGTTAATCCATCTTTTAATTGTCATGTGTGTTCGTTTCATTTCAATTTTGTGGGAAGATTGTATTGATTGTGCCGTAGTTGTTTATTCATAGTGTTTAATCCAATGGATACATTTCATCTTTCGATTTAAATCTATTTATCCATTGTCGTTTGTGTTAATCACATTCACTTTGGATCCTTTAGACTAAATTGTTTATGTTTTGTCTTTTGTCAAATGGACGGATGCTTTGATTATTTTAATAGGCATGATAGGACATACATAAGGCGTAAGGATGTATGAACTAGTGTGACACTAGAACATACATCGCTTTTAATCGATAGATAGATGTATAAATTAATTGTGTATTTTAATTATGGTGAGGTGGATTCTAGACCTTAGCCTTTTTATTTATTTGTTTTTATAGCATTTAAATTAGTTTACATTTTATGCACGCCACTTGTTTGATATTTAGAACTAGGTTAAGATAGGGTTAGTTTAGGCATTTAAATTAGTTTTTAACAAAACTCGATTCTTTGTGAGTTCGACCTCGTACTTGCACACCCGCTACACTGCAAAACGATTCATGCTATTGCAAGTACTATTTTTGGTACGATCAGCAGGCATGTATATTGAAATTCAAAGGTAGCTGGGTTCAGTACTTGCCTTTGATCAAGTTTGCCGACAACAACAGTTATCAGGCAACTATTGGAAAGTCGCCATATGAAGCACTTTATGGACGAAAGTGTTAGTCACCCTTGTATTGGGACAATGTCAATGAGAGACAAATATTGGGGCCAGAGTTGATTTAGGACATTCATGACAAGGTGCATGATGGGCGCCAAATGTTGCACATTCAATCCCCTTAACTCGCATATGTTTAATTTCTTAGTATTGTTATTTGTTTGAGTTTGTGTTGTTTTTGTGTTTTAGGTATTTAATAAATATACAATAAAAACCATTGATTTTGGGCTTAAAGCACAATTTGAGAAGATCTAGAATATATGATTAAGCTTAACCAATCATAATAGAGGACATATATGATGTGATTAAGTTTAATCAAATCAAGGAAAGGATAAAATCGAATTTCTCCAATTGGAGTCAAAATCGGATCAGATAGAATTTCAGATTCTGAATATGTCTCAGTATTTTGGCCATAACTTTCAACTAAAATATCATATTAAGGTGATTCTAGCATCATTGGAAAGCTAATTCAAAATTATATAAATCATTTTAGACTAGGATTTTCCTAATTCGGACTCTCGCTATGCCAAAATTGTCCCGCAAGAGAAGGAGGCAAATTTGGAAGAATTCTATTCCGATTTGTACATGGATTGCTTCCTAATTTGACTAGGAGATTGAAATCCGAATTTTCTAGGTTTCCTAAGGCTTCTAGGGCTTGTTTGCTCCCTATAAATAGGCCTATAAGCTTTAAGAGAATGGGAGCTTAGTTTTAGATACAAAAATATTCTTGAAGGCTTAGCGGAGTCATGAGCGGCTAAACCCCTTGTGGGGTATTGATGTAACCCTTTCCAAGCACAATGGTTTGATTGTATTTAATTTCTAGATTTTTAATTTATGTATGTTAATTGTATAACTGTGAGAATTGCTACAATTGAATTCCGTTCTTAATTATTAAATGCAATTGTTCTTAAATTCCAAAATCAATATTTGTGAAATTCTTATCTTGTCTTAGAAAGTATTTTACTTTCATTGAACTCAATTCATTCTTATTTTCCGTGATTATAAGGATGATGGTTATACAATGGGTTTAATTGACATATGATCAATTAAGCATGCTAATATGTTTATTAACGTGGTGAGGTGGATTCTAAGACCTTAGTGTTTTTATTTATTTGTTTGTTTTTAAACATTTAGATTAGTTTATATTTTTGCACGCCATATGTTCGACATTTGAAACTAGGTTAAAATAGAGTTAGCTTAGATAATTAAAATTGGCTTTCACAAACGCGATTTCCTGGGGATTTGATCTCATACTTTCGCAACGCTACACTGCACACAACATGTGCTATTACGAGTACATTAAATTTATACATCAAATTTTGGAGCCGAGCCCGGACATACGATCAATGTGTGATAGGGAAACCCTATTTTCATCAATTGTCTCATAGCTCATGTTTTCCTTACTCTAGAGTTGTTTTAGTGGAATTAGGACTAATAGAAGGTTTTCCACAAATTTTGAGAACCCGGATCTTTTGGAGTATTCAGAGGCGCTTTTTGATCAAGGTGAGTTTTAACTCACATAATGCTCATTACTATTTTTCATGCACTATTCATCTATTTTGTGTATCGAGAACATGCATATTTTACAACTCTCACAATTTATACTTATTGTACATGAACTCTGTCATTTTGAGAAAAGCATTGTGCTGAACATGTTAACCAAGTGAGACTTGTAAAATAACATGTATGTAAAATACAGACATGATAATTGCATTGTATGACATAGTACACCGATACATGCGGTAGTAATGGCCATGGGCTTACTATATATGTTAGTTTTATATTCAAATATGTGTGTTATATAGGAGCTTTGGATCCATTGGTTCGATCACTATACGACGAACGTCATTAGTTGGAGTGGGCCACTTGAGGTTGGACTCAATCGTGCTACTAATGTTACGTACGGTATGCAATGGGTAGGGCACTGACATTGTACTATAAGTCTCTTGGGACAGCATCAACCTTGTTGAGAATGGGTAATATCTCGGGTAGACCATACTATTTAACTATGACTATTGTTTACATCATATGCATATACCATTTATTATACATGTATCACATATAATGTAAAGTGTCATGATAAAACTGCTTTTACTTATTAAACACCCGAGTTCATTACTAAACTAGCATGGGTATTATTATCTGCGTTAAAAATCACTATGATGAGTGTTGTTTAGTGCTTAATCGAACCCCTTTATTTATGTTTGTTAAGCCTTTAGCCGTGTTATTATCTATAACATTTTAGTTTGTTTTAGTGTCTTTTGGTGTTGTAGGTCCTTACGGTGAAACCTCAACAGAAAGAGTGAAAAAGGGCAAAAAGATAAGTATGCTCCCTGCCATTGCGCTTGAGTGCAGGAGGAGCGATCGAGCGCAATGTGCTCAAGCCCAGTGCCCACGATTGAGCGCAGGCCCGGTCAGCCCGCATCTCATGCGGTTGCTCTAGCCGGCCCTATGATTCCATTGCTTTCCCCTTGCGCCGTGGAAGCTCCTGAAGTGGTTATTTGCATTTGAACGCAAACTCCACGATCGACCGTATACACCAGTGCGCTCAAGCGCACCACCTGCGATCGAGTGCAGCCTCCAACCTGGCAACACCTTAGTTTTCTATAAATAGGACCCTTAGTGTAAAATTTATGTTGTTAGGTTTTTTTGAGCGCCCTCTTGCTGCAAAGACCACTATTTGGCTCTACAAGTTTGTTCTAAACATTAATCACTCCCGTTTTATTTTATTTAATGCTTTCTAGTACTTACATTTTGTCTTTCCATTCTATGGGAGGCTAATCTTCAACTAAGGTTGAAGATGAAGCCTCCCCTCTAATTTATGTACATTTACTTTACAGTCATTCCATTCCATCTTTATTTTATACTTAATCGTTTCATTATGGGTTATGTGACTAATCTCATTTGATAGTAGTTTTTGTTGCATCTATGCCCAACGACATCACGTTCCAATCCGGAGGCACGTCGGATGTTTGGGATGAGACGAGGCATCCACTGTGATCCACTGTAATCAATGATACAGTGGATGACTCAAGCTCAAACTAACATCTACCATGACTCTTTATACGGTAAATGTTTTGATAGTTCGATTACAGACAACAGCGTACATCCGCCAAACCTAGCGTACTGATGAGTGCCAATAGTGTTTATTTGGACCATTTCATTTATGTTTGTTAATATCTAATGTTTTAGATTAGTTTTAGTGTTTTATGGTGTTGTAAGTCTTTGCATGAAATTACAGTTTTAAAAGGGTGAAAAAGGGCAAAAAGTGAAGATCTAGCCCCTGCCAATGCGCTCGAACCCAAGGGGCGCGATCGAGTGCATGCCTCGTCAACCTGCAAAGCCCGCGTTGCCCTAGCCGCCATCGCTTCACCCGCTGAGTTGTGGGTTTTCAGAACAGTTACGTGCACTCGAGCGCACTTTTTGCAATCGAGCACACATAGGGCTGTGCTCAAGCGCATTGACCTGCGATCGAGTGCACCTTTGACGTGGTAGCACATTAAAATTACTTATAAATAGAATCTCTTGTAATATTTTGAGACTTACATTTGGAGGCGCCCTCAGAGGCCATAAACCTCTCTGTTTTTCATTGTAAACCCTCTAAATCATCATTTAATTGTTTAACGCTTTTATTTGTTTGTCGATTTGTCTCTCTTTAGCATGAGAGGCTAAATCTTCAACTAATGTTGAAAATGAAGCCTCACCATTTAATTATCTTCATATTTTTATGTTTAGTTTAATCCGTCGTTTAATGTTTTGTATGTTCATTTCAATTCAGTTTCGTAATAAAATTGTGTTGATTGTTGTTTGCGAGTCATTAAACGGCCAATATCCATTGTGTTCTAATCCAGAGGTACATTGGATGATTGGGTTGAGACGAGGTATCCACTATTATCAACGATACAGTGGATGATTTCATCTCGAACCCCAATATCCGTTGTGACTCGTTATATGGTAAATACATCGGATGATTCGTCTAGATTTTATAATAGCAATAGAACATACATAATGCCTAATCGATAAACAGATGACTAAGCATGATAATATGTTTATTAATGTGATAAGGTGAATTCTAGACCTTAGTGTTTTTATTTATTTGTTTTTAAGTATTTAAATTAGTTTACATTTTATGCACGCCATATGTTCGATATTTGGAACTAGGTTAAGATAGAGTTAGTTTAGGCATAGAATTTAGTTTTTCACTAACGCGATTTCCTATGGATTCAATCTCGTACTTTTGCAATGCTATATGAACAACAACTCGTGCTATTGCGAGTACATCAAATTTGTACATCACATACATCTGCCCAAAGGTCCAAATTGCCCCTCTAATATCCTTAGTGATCCAAAACCCAAATTAACTCCCCCAACTAAGTTACTTACGCCTAATTAATAATTTTAGTCACTACAAAAAGCCTTTACAGTTGGGATACCTCGAATACCTTATTTATTCGTCACCATAGGTAAGCCCATGAAAACTAATCCTACAGTTTCACCTTTCCACAAACCTGTTACATGTTCAACTCAATCCCAAACAACTGCTCATAACAGAAAAGTAGTTTCCTATTGACTTTGATGAGAAGTGGACTTATTGGATGGATAAAGGAAATGGGTTTTCTTTCTACTCTACAAACATGCACAATATTCATCAACTTTTTGTATCTTAAGAGCATCAAATGAGAGAAACCAATTTTTCGTATTTAGGCTTTTTGTTAAATAATTAAGGATAAATATATTATAAGTTCTTGAGTCAACCTGTCAAAATTTACTTCCTAGGTCAATTGAAATGTCAATAAACTCTCTATCATCAAAATTTTCTAACTGTCGTTCTAATCAAAACACACCGTTTTGTCACATCAGTATATTAATTTTAGACACTCTCTGATTTTTTTTGTTTTTAATTTTAGATTTAATTTTTAAATTAAATTAAGAAAAAATTAATATGCTGACATGGCAAAATGGTACGTTTGATTGGGATTAACGGCAGTTAGAAAATTTTGCCGGTAGGGAGTTTATTGGCATTTTGATTGACCTAGGGAGTAAATTTTCGGTTAAAAAAGAAATTAGGAAATTCTTAGTTTTGACAGTTGACTCAGGTACTTATAATATATTTACCCAAATAATTAAAAGAAGTTATAAATTCTAGTATGTTTCTTTTATTAATTTATTGAGAAATTCATGGTAGCTTCCTTTTTTATTTTATTTTATTTTTTTAAGATCTTGAAAGTTGTAGGATGTTATTTAAAGGGAAACTTCACTTTGACCCCTGAACTTCTACACGACTTTACAAACCCCTTTCAAACTTTAAAATCTTTCACTTTGAATCTCTGAACTTTCAATTGCTCTCAATGTAATCCCTCTATCAGATTTTAAACGTTATATGATGTTTATACCCTTGATTTTTGTATAACATTCTAACTTCTAAATTTTTTTTATTAAAAAAAAAAAAAAGAAAATCAAGAATATTTTGGTCTTTTTTATTTGTATTTTTAACATCTAAAATTAAAGGAAGGATTATAATTAAGAGCAATTCAAAGTTCAGGGGTCTAAAGTGAAAGATTTTAAAGCTTAGGAGGTTTGTGAAATCGCGTAAAAGTTCAGAAGACTAAAGTGAAGTTTCCTCTTATTTTAACAATGCATAGTATTAAGACCTTCTTTTCTTTTTCTTTTTTTTTTCTTTTTTTTTTGCGTATTTATCCACTTGATGAATTTGGATTACAACTTAAGCCAAATTACCCAATCTATTTTTGCTCTTTGGGATATTGTGGCGCATGATTTTGTATATTAATTGATAAGCTCCTAATAGATGATCGACCTAGACGAAAAAATAAAATTAAAAAAAAAGCCATGTCATCAAGTTATTGATTCAACCATCCAAGTGATAGTTGAACTGTTAATTTAGTTTAGAAAAAAGTTATTTAGTAAATTGTTATCATTAAATTAGAATGATATAGTTTTTAAAAGGCAGCTCAATTGACTATTAGTCATGCCAAATAAAGTGGAGGTCACTAATTCGAATCATTTTCTTCCTTGTGTGGACATAGCCAAAAAAAAAAAAGAATAATAAGATAGTGAAAATTAGTCATTAAATTTTTCCTTTTACAAGTCTTTGTTAATTCAAAGTTGATTTTTATTGCTACATCATCCAGTTGTATGATAGTCATATAATAATATACAAAATAACATTATTATTTAGTTTATTATTTTATAAAATAAAATAAATTATATAAGATATTGAAATGAGAAAAGTATAATGTTTGTTTAACTTTTTTTTGTTCTTCAAGGTAAATTATAACACATGCATCATGCTCTAACTAATGAAGAATATATATATATAAATTTTTAACTAAAAAAAGAAGGGTTAAATACTTAATTAGTCCTTAGGGTTTGGAAACTTTATTTTTTCCTCCCTAAGGTTTGGAAAGTGACTAAATTGGTCCTTATGGTTTTAAAAAGTGACATCCATTATTTAACCTTATTAATTATTATTTTTTATTTTTAAATTTTTTAAAAAAAATATATTTTCAAAAAAAAAGAAAAAAAAAAGAAAATCTGGGTAGAGCCACCCTTGTTTTTTTTTCTTTTTTCTTTTTGAAAAAAATATATATATTTTAATTTTTTCAAAAATTAATTAATTTGGCCACGCCAACTTCTAATTACCCATATATGTCAACTGCTAAGTCAACTAACGGTCAATCATTTGATATTAACTTTGGCCACTTTTCAAACCACAAAGCACCAATTTTCACTTTCCAAACCTTAAAATAAAGCAAACCACTCAAGATTTAACCCAAAAAAGAATAAAAAGATGGATACGGCCATACGGGTATAAGTGGATTAAAACACGAGGACAGCTGCTCGCTCCAGCGAGAGAGTGAAAAAATAAGAATGATACTGAACTCAGCTGCTGCGACTGCCATGGCCGTCCGTTGCAGGCCTCTATTAAGGCCAATGTGCTTAGGCTCCAACATCAACACGGAGCAGCTTCGTGCCCAGCTCGATCAGCTTCACTCCGAGGCAGAGAGCACCAGAGCCAAGGGTATGAATGCACACGCGTTTGCGCTCTTTCATAATTCTGATTAAAATCAAATATACCCATTTGCCTTTTTTGAATGCTAAGCACTTTATTATGCTGGATTTCCTCATAGTTTAGTTCCTCTTCGATAATTGAGTGATTCCCAGAAAAATTGTTTGGCCGGTTGATTTGCAATACTGATTTGGTACTTGGTATGGCAGTATATTTTATTGAACATATATGAAATTTCTCACTGTTATTATTGACATTATGCCACATCAGTAATTATATTGCTTGTTTTGGAGGAAATTTGGCTATGCTTATGACTGAAATATGATGAATTGGTTGATGGATAGTTGAAACCGTTCTCTCTCTTTTTGGTGGGACTGAGGAGAAGGATGGTTCATTCATGCTAGTTATTTGGACATTAATTTTGCACATATTCCTTTTCGATGAATTAGTATTTCATTCAACCAAATAGAACCTACACAGCACTTAACACTATGCTGGCAGAAACATCTGCAAACTGAAAACAAGAAAAGACATCTTCATTTCCTATAAAAAAAACACGAAAAAGAACTTGCCACATACAATAGATAACCCTATTTTGATTATTCTTAATCCTTTCACAAGTCATAAGCCTGCATGTCACATCATGAAGAACAGCTTGAAATATTCCCTCCTCAGTTCTGATTATGCCATTATTCCACATTCTTGTCGTGAATACTCGGTCAATAAAATAAACGATCGCAGATCTCCATTCCACTTCTACAGAAAGCACATACCATGTCTTCTCCACAACCCCAATTTGCAAGGCTTCTCCAGTTGTCAAACTGTTCTTAAACGTTAAGGAAATGAATAAAGGCATGTTTAACCACAACTTTAGAAAACCATATTAGTTTCCACCAATTTACTTCTGGCTTTTTTGTTCTAAGAGCTTCTCAAGTCTCAGTTCATGTACACTATTGATTAAGGAAGCCAAGAGACAGAGCTTGACGGACTTAACCTCAAACAACTGACTTTGGATCCTAACTAATTCATCTGATCTTGCTTCATTCCAAGTCCAAAACCCTTCTCGTGGAACACTGGAAAGTTTTGCAGCATAAGTACTAGCTGCATCATAAACCAACCTTGATCCAAATTTCCGAACTAATAGCCCCTTAGCATGCCAGATGACTATAAAGGTTCTGTTTGTTAATGTGAAATGGGGGTGTTTTTTGTTTTTAGTTTGAAAAAGTGTTTTGATGTGACGTATAGTTGATTTTTTTTCTTTTTTTTAGGAGTGTTTTATGTTTAGGCTGTTTGTTAATGTTTTTATTTTGAGAAGAGAAAACAATAGACAAAAAACACAAATTTTAACAAATGGAGCTAGAGTCTTCTCACACTACTTATAAAAGGTCTAGCAAGTTCTTAGATAGTGCCTTATTCAACTCTTCTCAGTCTTAAATCCAAACCCCACCCCCCCCCCACACCCGGTCACCCCCAACAAGTCCTTTTCTCAATTTCCTTGATGCACCCTGTCACTGATATGCATTGAAATCTTGTTAGGAAGGATGATGATGCTACTTCAATAAACCTGCATACAAGCACAGCTTGAATCTATTGAAGTCCAAGAAGAAATTCTGGTAGAAACTCAATCAAAGGTTTACAGTCCTGCACTGAAGGCTTATCAGAAATCAGAGGCACTCTCAAATACTCAACTGGAAGATGTCCTTCCTGAAAGTTGCAAAAGACCTTTCTTGATGATAATTCTTCTCAAGTTCCAGTGCAAGCAATACATTTTCAGCTATTCTTCTCCCCGGAATGAAAACTGTTTGAGTCGGGGCTGTAGGGCTAATGAATTATTCACACCAGCCTTTTGTCTGTTAGCTAAGATTTTTTAAATTTGTACACTTTTACTGGTTAAATCAATCAAAATCTTTTGCCTCTATTGAAAAAAGGATATCTTCTTTTACTGATTTGTTGAGGATGATTGGTTCCAGTTCATGAAATGATAAAAGTAGGTGTCCTGGTTATTTCTCTTTTGACCAGGACATCAAGATAAGACAAAGGCAGTCGAGCATTGCATATCTTACAACGGTCATGAACAACCCAATATTCCTTTATAGCATGTGAGAGCTTCCAATCATTCTAGGCATCAACCAACATAATCCAAATAAAATAGCACTAGTGACAACAGTTTCCTCACCACAACACTTGCAATAGGAGATGATCTACTGTCTCGGAGCTATTCTTACTCCTTCAATGCCTTTTTTTTTTTTTTTGATAAGTAATGTTTTATGAATCAAAAAGCGCAAATAGGTGCAACCCTAGTATACATTGAAATATACAAGAGAACGCCTAAAAGAAGAAAAGAAAACAAAAAAGACAAAGAAAACAAAAAGACAGCAAAGAACCCAAGGAACCCAAAACAGACCCATAATAACTCACCACCCAACACATCAACTGCCAAAAAACCACATAAAAACCCACTACCCCACAAGGACTACACCATACCCAAAACCCGAAGGGGACTCCAGCGCTATTTACAACCAATTTCCTTCTCTGTCTAAGATCATCAACCGTTAAAATTTTACCAAAGCCACTGTCCACCCTAATAATGCTATGGTCTTGTGTGACCTTTGTACACCAAATGCTATAGACACTTGCACATATGCTGCACCATGTTTTAATTTTGAAGGACATAATTTTTGTACTTTTGTGATGAATCGATTTTGTTTGTAAACTTGAAATAAGGTGATGAGAAGTTTGTAGTGGTCGTGCTAGACTTGAGGATGTGTTTGCAATGATTTTTATTTGGCAAGTGGGGAGAGCTAGTCTTGGTTACTTGTTATATTATGCCCCTGGGGAGTTTTACTGTTTTCATTTTTGTCTGATTATGGAACAAAGCTCGACTAGTTTTGAATCTTGATTAAGATTAACTTATTGTAGAATCTTTGAGTGACATTTATTTTTTTATTAATTTCTAGTTTCATAGTTCTTTTATTTTTGTTGGGAGCTTTTCTGGCATTGTTTAGAAATGAGATTTATCATCTCCATCCAAACATTCACATGTAAAAACACAGACTTCAATGCTTTCAGTGCCACATATCTACAACACGTATTGCTTATACTTGATGACATCATTTTAAACCATTCATGGTGGTTGATTCAGCAAATAGTGCAAGGCTGAGGCTTCTGCGATTATCAGATGCAGCTGAGAAGCTTCGACGGCAAGCAACTATTAGTGTCCAAAATGGGAAAGAAAATGATGCAAGGCAACTCCTTTTACAGAAAAAGAAGGTCATACTAGCTTTGGAGAAGTCAAAGCGCCGCATTGAATTGCTTGATGAGCTTTCAGCAAAGTTTAATGAGGTAGAATGAAATGCTAATTGTTATTGAAGTATTATTTTCTCTATGGATTCAACGGGGGAACTCATTGGAATGTTTGATATCAAAATTCAGTTCCACCATGCTGAGTCATTTCAAAATATTACTTTCATGGTCTTTCCTTGGATATTCTATTGCATTGAGCAAGATAGGTTGTTAGTTGGGTTATATATGATGCCTCTCAGGCAGTGAATATATACAAAGTTTGAAATTTGTGGCATGTTAACAATTTAAAGTGGTGGAACCTACAATTCATGAGGTAGGGGGATCGTATTGTGAGGCATCTACTCATGATAAGACATTGCAAGAAGAAGATCGTGAAAGTAACTTTAACTTATGCATACTATGCAAGTGATACAGAAAATGCTTTTCGTGTTCCTCATTCATGTTATGCTAAAATACGTAAAAGGGGCAGAAAATATGGGGTTTTAATTCTCTAAGACCATTCATTAAGTTGTCTGCAATATGGAGCATTAGTGGTTCTTGATAACCTTAAAACCCAGTTTGTGGTTTGGAAGACAGTTCACTTTGTCAAGTGAAATAGTACGTAGATATGGTATAATTCATAGTGATTTATTGGTACCATATTGTTTTATTTATCTCATACATGTTCTGATATCATTGAAGTTAAACTACCCAAAGTGTTGTGCCTAGCAGTTTGTGCCATTTGAGCTGTATTTCACTTACTTAAACTTACCATCCATATAACTGGTCAACCTATTCTCTTTCCCATATTTTAAATTGGATTAATTACACTTAACCCCCCAACTACCACTCATTTACACATTGTTCCCATGAACTACCACATGTCATACTCAACCCCCTCAAACTACCAATCTTTGGAAAAAAGCCCTTCCGTTAGCCGAGCTCATTAAATCTAACAGAAAAATTCACATGTGACATGCATGTGCTCACTTTTACCTAAAACTATGAAAATACCCTCAAATAAAAAAAATTCAAAAATAAATAAAAATTAAGAAATAACAAAAAAAAAAAAACAAAAATAGGGGTGGTCGAACCACCCTAGGTACTTGGAGTCACCCCGAATCACAAGTGGGTGGTCTTGCCACCATCCCCAAATATTGGGCTTGGTTCAGCACTCCCTAAGGGTTTAGTGAATGGTATTCAAGAGCTTGATGTCATTGTGGAAGGGAGAACTTTGATTGAGGAGGAAAGGGTGAAAAGGGAGGATTTTTCTAAGGAGTTGGAGAGGTTGCTTCTCTATGAAGAAGTGAGTTGGAGGTAGAAATCTATGGCTTTGTGGTTGAGAGAGGGAAATAAGAACAGGTTTTTTACTAGTGGCAGATTTGAATAGAAGAAATAACATTGTGGATTCATTAATTGTTAATTTTCTTATCTTCAGATTCTACAAAAATAAGGGAGCATATTGTGCAGTTTTATATGCAATTGTATTCAGAACAATATAGTTGGAGGCCAAATCTGGATGTTCTTTTCTTTTCATTCCAATGGTGAAAAGGAGAGTTCTTGCTTGGAAAGAGAGTTTGAGGAGGGTGAGGTTTTTGAGGTGGTTAAAACACTGAATGGAGATAAGGCCCTTGGGTTCTGCTGGGTTTTCTTTCAGACATGTTGGGAGGTTTTTAAAGATGATATCTTGTTAGTATTCAAAGAGTTTCATGGTTGAGTGATTTTTGAGAAGTGCATTAACGCAACTTTCATATCTTTTATACCAAAGAAAGCTTGTGTCATGGAGAACAATGATTTTTGTCCTATCAATCTAGAAGGTGGTGTCTACAAAATAATATCTAAGGCACTAGTGATAGTGAATAGATTGAAACAAGTGCAGGAGAAGATCATCTCAAATTCCCAAAATGTATTTATTAAGGGGAGACAGATTCTGGAGTTAGTTTTGGTTGCAAATAAGTGTATTGACAGTTGACTAAATCAGGGGTTCCAGGCTTTTTGTGCAAATTGGATCTAGAAAATGCCTATAATCATGTGAATTGGGAGTTTTTGTTGTATTTGTTAAAGAGAAGTGGTTATAGGAAGAAATGGAGAGCATGCATAGCATTTTGTATTTCTACGGTGCAATTTTCCGTTTTCATAAATGGAGCCCCCTCAAGGTTTAAGACAAGGGGATCCATTATCCCCTCTACTTTTTGTAGATGTTATAAAGGCTCTGAGTAGGATAATGTCGGCCACAGTGGATAGGAGGCATTTAGCTAGTTTTTTTTTGTAGGGTCAAGAAATTATGTAGAAATGGTTGTGTTGCATCTGTTGTTTGCAGATGAAACATTGATATTTTTTAGGCTAATTGTGAACATCTTCATAGTTTGAGATGTCTCTTGTTATGCTTTGAAGTGTTATCAGGGTTAAAGATTAATTTATCATTCCAATTGGTGTGGTGGATGATGTAGAAATTTTGCTAGAATTATTGGGTGTAGAATGGCTTTGTTACCCATGGAATTATTTGGGTCTCCCGTTGGGTGCACCATACAAGTCTACTTCTATATTTTTGGTAAGTCTACTTCTATTTGAAACGACATTGTCAAAAAAATGGAGAGGTGGTTGGCTGGTTGGAAGCTGCTATATTTGTCTAAGGGAGGTAGGTTAACCTTGATCAAAAGTACTTTGTCCAATTTTGCACACATACTATTTGTCACTGTTTCCTATTCCAATTGGTGTGGCTAATATGCTTAAGAAACTTCAATGAAATTTTTTATGGGGAGGTATTAATGAGGAGTTCAAGTTCCATATGGTTAAATGGTCAAAAATTTGTTCTCCGAAGCAACTTGGTGGTTTAAGGGTAAGAAACTTGACTAAGTTTATCAAGCATTGATGGGTGTAAGTGGTTATGACATTACGCTACGGAGACGTAGGCTTTGTGGCAATTGGTGGTGGAAGCAAAATATGATAGTATGAGCGGAGATGTTGGTATTCTAAGGAGGTAGAGGGACCCTTTGAAGTTGAAGTGTGAAAACATATTAGGAGGGGTGGGATTTTTTTTCAAGATTTGTCAGATATGAAGTGGAAAATGGAACTAAGATTAGGTTCTATTCGATTTGTGGTGTGGGGATCATCCATTAAAGGAATCTTTTCCTAAGTCATTGGGTATTGCTTGTTGTAAGGAGGTGTGGGTTGCAGATAATTTGCAGTTTTTCAATGGTATTATTAGTGGAATGTATCTTTTATGAGATTTGTACAAGATTGGGAGGTAGATTTGGTGATTTTTTTTTTTTTTTGACTTGTATTCCCTTAGATTGCGACAAGGTAGTGAGGATTGTATTTGGTGGATTCCTTCAAAGAGGAGAAAGTTTGAAGTGAGGTCATTTTTTCACGAGTTATCTAGTTCAAAAGGTTCATCATTTCCTTGAAAGAGTATTTGGAAAGTAAATGTTCCATTGAGAGTGAGTTTATTTGTGTGGACAGCGGTTTTCATAAGATTTTGACTTTGGATAGCTTAAGGAAGAGAAGAGTAATAGTGGTGGATTGATGTTGCATGTATAAGGAGTGGGGAATCCATAGATTATCTTCTTCTCCTTATTTGAAGTGGCAAGAGAATTATGGAGTGTGACTTTTAGCCTTTTTGGAGTAGAATGGGTAATGCCTAGAAGGGTGATAGAGTTATTAGATTGTGGTGAGGTCAGTTGGGAAGTCATTCAGTTTTAGCCGCTTGGAGGATGTCTCCTTTGTACTTAATGTGTAGCATATGGAGAGAACAAAATGTAAGATGTTTTGAAGATTGTGAGAAGTCGATGGAAGAGCTCAAAAACATCTTGGTCAAATTGCTTTATATACGGACAGAGGCATATAATATTTCTCATTCTTGTAACATTTTTAAATTCGTGGATTTTTGTTATTGTTTTAGTCATTAATGGGGATTATCTCTTGTATAGATCCTATGTATTATGGTTGTGCCTCTCTGCACTTATTAATGATATGCATTGACAGATGGTAGAGTTAGTGGGAGTAAAATGTGTAAATGAGTAGTAGTTGGGGAGGGTTAAGTGCAATTAACCCATTGAAATTTAAAGATTGGAGGACAAAATAGGTACATTAAGGTCAAATGAGTTTGTAACATTATTGAAGTCTTTACGTCTTTCACAGAGAACAATTCTGAAACAGTTTTTCTTGGTTTCACACAGAGAGAAGATATGTACACAAACCTTTCACGAGTATGTAGCGAATATTAGTGTAAATGATATGTGCTATTTGCTTAATGTATAAAAGTCTTTCCGAGCTTCTATCTGGAACTATGCCTCACTTGTAGCATTTTTTTAAGTCTAATAAGCCTTATCCTTGTAGTAAGTGCGGCCAAATAGTGTTTGATACTATGCCAGATGTGGCATGTTACATATGCATTTCATTTGACCGTAGCTTAGAGAGGAAGAGATATTAGATAGTTTGACAATAGATCTATGTTCTCTTTTCCCTATGGACTATGGCTTAAACCAATCTGGCTCCTTAGCACTTGTTATGCAAACCAAGTTTGTGTAAATATAATTCCTTAAGAGGGTATCCTAAGTCACTGGCTCACATAAAGAAATGGTGGATTTAATGAAATAAATTCGTATTTTATATAGCTTGTACTTGATTTACAACCAAATATGACAATTTTCTATAAAACTTACATGTAAGTGCCTATATGACCTGAAAAGCTGCTTGTGCTTGACTTTAATTGTGTTTGTATTCTTTTCCTGTCACCGGTTCTCTTTTATTTTCAACTTCCTATATTTTTTCCCTGATCTTACTCAAGAGCATAATCTTTCAGTCCACAATATGATCAAAAGAAGCCTAATTTGGTTTCAGGCCATATCTCTGAAAGAAAATCAGCTAGTTGGGAATGTTTCTTTGGATCTTGAAGTTGGAAGAGAAGATGCACCCAATCCTGTTCGGATTATATCACCAAAGCAGGAAAATACAGAAGATCTGAATGAGAACAAAGAATTTGAACCTAATATGCTGGAACTTGACGGTAGAGAAGATTTGCAATCCTATTCAGAGAGTCAAGAAAGCTTACCTGTTGATAAGGAGCCAGAGGATCTTGTTGAAGCTTCTCTTAGTGTGGGCATTCAGAATGAAGACGACATTATCAGTAGCTTGAATGGAATATCTTCTTATGAGGACTTCTTGGAACATTTGGATCAAGATCTCAGCAATATTGAAGCAGAACTTCTGACCATTTTGAAGGTCTCAACCTTGATACTAGATAGCATTGAGACAGGAAAAAATTCAAGGGTGCAGGAAACACTGGAACTTCTTGAGGGCATCCGTGGCATTAGAAAGAGGTATGCTTATTAATCAGCTTAAAAGTTGATGTTCAAGATTTTGAAACGATCATGATTATTGCCTAGACATATTTACACATGAATATTAATTATTAATTTATTATTGAGTAACCATTATTTTTTGCTCCCAGAATTACCAGTATTAAATTGACAAAGGTGGAGAGCAGATGACATTTCATTTTGTGGTATTCAGTTTTCTACAAGCAGGTGAGGATTAACTTCATGTATGAGAAAGTGGCATTTCCAGATAAGAGCAGTGTTGTAGAAATTGCATGAAAAATACGAGAGAGAAAGAGACAGCTTAGCCAAAACTTACTTAGCCCCTCTCACCTCTTTATTATATATATTGTAAAAATCAATACAATGACCAAACTAGCCATGTCACAAATCACAATCTTCTAGTACTCCCCCTCAAGGTAGAGCATATATATCACATAAGTCCAGCTTAGAACAGATAAACTCTTAACTAATTTCGATACAAATTTTGTAAACATGTCAATTAATTGATCTTCTGAGTTCACGAATGATGTAGATATAGAGTAATGATATAAGGCTTTCTAGAGTTTTCCCAGAGTCATCCCAAATATGATGTGGCTTTTAAAATTACCGTTGAATTTAAGATGTGATTTATTGACTTTTGATCTATTGGTGATTTTAAAAGCTGCATCACATTTGGGATGACTCTAGGAAGACTTTAGAAAGACTTATAACATTATTCATAGATATATTTCTACTGAGTTTCTTATTTCTAATAAAATGACAATTAATCTCAATATGTTTGGTTTTGGTTCTTTCATAAAAAACTGGATTAGACTCAATATGTAAAGCAACCTAGTTATCACAAAACAATGGAATAGGAGTAGGAGTAGAGAATAATGGAATGTGTGTGTGGAGCTTCCATCTATAAAATTCAAGTTTCTATGCTTGTGATTGCTTTATGAGCGGATGGCAGCAACTAACCATTTTTCTCTCTCTTCTATATTGGATTTCTTGGATCTGTTGAATGGAAATAGCTAGCTTTCGTTCTTTATTCTTTTGTATACTTCCAGTGGGTTTCACTTCTTTACATACTCATTAATTAGTTATTTCACATTCCCTCCCCCCCAGAAAAAGGGTTAATTATACTTTGCTCCCTCAAACAACACCGCATTTGTACTTACACCCATAAACTATGATTCATTGTAACTCATTTCCCCAAACTACTACTTTGTTCCGAGTAGCACCTTGAGTCAGATCTGGCCGTTAAATGTAGCTGGAAAATTCTACACGTCCTTGGCACTTAACATATTTTGGGTGTAATTGCAAATGGAGTGTTAGTTTGGGGGACAAAGTGTAATAAACCCTAAAAGGATAAATGTCATGAAAATAGCCTATACGTTACTTGCAACTCACTGTAACTCTTTCCATCACAACTAACAACCAAATTTGATCAAGAATGCTACTCAAAACAAAATGATAATTTGGGAGAATGAGTTGCATCGAGTCATAGTTAGTGATTGTAAGTGCAAATAGGTTTTACTTTGGCACTTATACTTTTAGACTTTAAAAAGTGACACTCAATCCCTGCCAATTACCACTCCGTTATGGTTAACACCTTCTATCAGCATTTTTTTGTCAAATTGGACAGAAATTATATGACATGACACGCAACACATAATTTTATTATTATTATTTTTTTTTTGAACAAAATATCCCCTTTGTTGAAGTTTCTTTGTTGAAACTGCCCCTAAAAACTATTAAAAACATAAAAATAACAATGAATAAAAAAAAAAAATTGAATGTTAAACTTCTATGCTGTTGAAAGCTTGATGAGTAATAACAGCAATAGATTGTTGGTTTGCTTTTGCACCATTTGTGGCTAATGTAATTTGTTGTCTGCAGTTGGAAGCCTCTCTTGCAATTCTCATTGGTCAGTCAAGTAAAGAAACCAGTGTACTTGCTTTAAATGGACCATTGCCAAACCTTGTCTCTCAGATATTGAGCATATTTTGGCAGGTTAGGGTGCAAATTTGTCTGAAAGATCTTGTCCGGTTAAACATGTTAATGAGCTTGTGAAGTGATTGATCCTGTGAAAGAAGCCGCTACAAGGATTGCTTGAAAGCTTCTAAGATTTTAAGCATGGATGGGTCCCATGTCTTACATGAGTACTTGGAATAGGGTAAATGATTGAAGTATTGTCTTATGATGGCTGCCTAGTAAACTTGATCCTTCTTGTTTGAAGAAAGTTTTCAAAGGACTATCAAACAAAGGTGAGTTTGGGGTAATACATGGAAGTTTAGAGTACCCCGAAAATGGAAAGGGGGTGGCCGAACCACCCCCTAATGGCTGTGTGGGTGGTTTGGCCACCATTAAGTTTTTGTTTTTTTTAATAATGTTTAGGGGCATTTTTGGAAATTTGTCCAAGAAGTCATGCGGCATGATTTTCATCCAGTTTGACAGAAAATGCTCACAAAAGGTGTTAATTATAACAAAGTTTAGGGAAAAGATTGACGCTTGATAATTTAACAAAGAGAAATGTGTTGTAAAGTGGGGAGTCCATTGATCACTTATTGATTCACTGTAAAGTAGCAAGAGAGTTAGGAGTTCAATTCTTAATTTGTTTGAATAGATTGGGTTATGTCTAGATGGGGTGATAGATTTGTTGGTGAGTTGGGGAGGACATGCAAGATGTGGTACAATTATGGAAGTATGGATGTGCTTAATGTGGTGCCTTTGGAGAGAGTGGAATGCTCGCAGCTTTTAAGTTGTAGCGACTTTGGTGTTAATAGTTGTTGAAGATCATGCTCAACACCTTCTATACTTAGATATCAACACATTATAGTTTACTTGTTTCTAGTTTTGCATTTTTTTTTGAACTTTTGTTCATCTTTTCTTCAAATTAAAACTGCTCTTGTATACTTCATGTGTATTACAATTACGTTACTTTGTACTTTTTTAATCATATTAAAATTACTTATCAAAAAAACTTTAACAAAGTGGTAATTGGAGGGGTTGAGTGTCACTTTTTAAAGTTTGCAGGTACAAGTGTTGGAAGGTGTAAGTTTGAGGGGGCTAAATGTATTCCCCCAAAAATAAATAAATAAATAAACAAATCTTTTCGTGTTACATGTCAAAATAGGGAATGATACTATCAATTTTTTCCAGAAGTTTTACTTATCAAAAATTTTTTTTTCCAGAAGTGAGTTTGTTCAGATGAAATCATTGGCTTTGATGGTACCTGCAATTCTTAATTGTTGATATTGATTTTATTGTTATTTTTTTCCACGTTTGCACATTTTGATTTCTCATCAGAAACTTTTTATTTATTTTTATTTTTTAAATGGCAGCTGCTACACAAAAGTAAAGGCATGATTTGTGCACAATCCTCAGGGTGAAAGCTGACAAGGCTGAAAGCAGGCTGTTTGAAACTTATAGACTCTTCTATTGCAACAAAATTGCAGAACATGTGGTTTGTAGATCAATTTTTGGTAGCTGGTGATTGATATACCAAAATCTGCACCTGATTTTGGTGTATTCCTGACAATTAGCGGAAAAGTTTTAAATCTCATTACCTGTATGAATGCAAAGAATTAATAGGAGAGCTACAGATATTGAACACATAACTACTACTAGAATTGGGAAACAATAATGCAATCTGTCTCTTTGGAGTATTTTTGTTTCTGCTATTTACGTATTGGGAAGTTTTGACTTACTATGATGATATAGGATATACATTCTTTAGGATGAGATAAGAACAAATTGTAAGGAGTAACAATGAATTGAGATCATGGATCATCCCTATGTATATATGAACGCAATTGCGAAAGAATAGCCCCCACAAGTGTAACCATCTAATCTCGCCGTCATTGAATGAGAGATATAAGGAGGATTTTTAGCATTACTCGATGGGATCAACAGCCTTGATCAGCTTGTGTTTGACTAGGTATAATTGGACATCCTCACATTGTTTGCTTCTTCTGTACCAGATTTTGAGAGGTCCTGGTGTTGGATGTTGCTGAGGCAATAATCCCAGATGCCATTATCATTCGTTTCCACTTGGGAAACCATGTCTGAGTCAGTCGCCTTCCATGAGATCCGCCAGAGTAATTTTGCCACAATTGGTATTGTCCAGCAAATCAAATTGTTTGCCAATCTGCAAGATGTCTTTCTCTGTTATCTTTCCCATCTCCTTCAGCTTGTATATGACGAACTCGGATTTACTATAAGCAAAAAAGAAAAACAAACAATATCACCAATATTGTTTCAGGAACAGAGAAGTTGAAAAAAAAAATGAAAAATCAATCAAAACTTTGAAAGAAATGAGAAAAAGTATGTGCAATGTCCTGGAATAAGAAATAACAAACCTGTGAAACTACAAGATAATCTGTTAATCTGTATTAAACAAATAATTTTGTTTTGTAAAAGGTAAACTACTGTTGATGCTGTTCTCCAATAATCAGATACTAGCAAGGCGAACTACCGACATAAAGTAGGCATCTTCAACTCTCCCATTGTATAATTAGCAAATTGCCCATTAAAAGAGCAGCAGTTTGCAGACTTGCAATATAGATGCATAAGCTAAAGATAACAGTGCACAATCTATGATTAAACACCCTATGAGAAACTCATTCCAATTGCAACTTTTTGTTGTTATAATGTCCTGAAAACCAGCTAGCTTTTACTTCCTGAGGCACATGTTCTTTCCAAATGTATTGCACTTCAGCTATCATATTTTGTCATATGCCCAATTGACCAATTGGTTGTGTGTAAATGATCAATGCCTTAACACTTGCCTCTCTGATCAACCAATTGCTATTGTCTGACACTAAAATTGAGCATGCCAAACGCAAAAACGAAGATGTAGGCTTATGCTACAGTGCTTCCATTTCCAAATTAGCTGTTACAAGAGTGCCTCATATCCGGTTTTTCACTTGGGTCAGTATTCATTACACTGCATCATATAGAAATTCTGGCAAACACCAAGAAGTATCCATTCTTGGCACAAAGAAACTGCCACCTTCCTATTCTTAAACTGGAATATCTTCCCCTTTTGGATTACTAATTTTTGGGTCCATACGTTCTAAAGCTAATCAGTATCTATCTACACAATGGGTTACCTTAATGTCCCACTTGGTTGTGTTTTCTTGGAATTACTATTCAAAACTCTCCTGATTTTTCCAGGCAATCTATCATATGCTTTTAATAGCTTACTGAGTGTCACCTAGAGATGCGCCATTTCTCTTTGAACCTCTCTATTGATTCAGATAGCTATTCTGACTACCTGTGATCACGAGTTTTGTAGTTCTTGAAATTTTTCTTTTTTTAAGCTTTATCTGGCATTTTTCAGTGTGGTGTAGAATATCTCTTTCACTCCACAGTGAAGTTCTCCAGTATCATCATATGAAGAAACCTAGAAGATATTCTAAATATTAAAGGACCTGACAATGTTCCATGGAAGTCTAATTATTTTCATTAGGTTCCTTCTTAGTGATTCTTTTGGGCTAAATTGTTCTTTCCTATTAATGATCATCACTAATTTCATGAACACTTTTAGGGCTAAATTGCATTTCCTAGAGGATATGAGTTGGGTTGGTAAGTCTTTTTTTGAGATTTCACACCAAATTTCTTCATCAGTACTTTCATCTATTGTTAAATGCGCTAAATTATCAATTAAACCCAATTATTTTCTGCAGTGACAACAGATGAGGAACACTTGCACATGCTTACTGAAAATAGAAAGAAAAAAAATCTATCTTAACTCAATATGCTAAACAAAAACACAGAAAGAATCATAAATACCTGATAGATCCGTCATTATCAAGATCTGCAGCTACCAAATCCCCCACAGTAATCTTCTTCTGAAGAACCCATTTTGCAATTCTGCGATTCCTCTTGTCAATCCTAAGCTCAGTGAGGTATAGAAAGGCCCTGGCAACAGCTAATGTACTAACTAATAGCCAAATTACCGCAAAACATCTTCCTCTAATCGTTGAAAAAGCATAATCCCCATATCCTACTGTTGTCACTGAGGTTACTGAGAGATAAAAGCTATTAACCCAACTCATATCCTCTAGGAAATGCACCATAATTGTCCCTATAGCAATACACCCAATCACAACAGCCAAAGCTAAGCCTACCTTGATTCTTATTCTCATTCTTCCTTTCTCTGTATCCACCATGTATGCTTGGACCATTGAGTTGAACTTATTCGCATCGACGGCACTCAACAAGACGGCCTCCTGCCGGTCGCATATGTATGTTACCAACCCATTGAGCAGAATGTCAACGAATCCAAAACCAACTAGAATGAAAAAACAAGTGAATAGCTTTGTGAATGTGGTATCTGGAACAATGTCACCATACCCAATAGTGCAAAGAGTGACCACAGTGAAGTACAGGGCATCCACTGGCTTAAAAGTAGTATAACCTTTGAAGCTCCCACTTGTCAAAAATATTGTTACCACAAGAATGATATACAGAACGACACCAATGAAGGCTTGCCGGACGATTAGGGGAATCGATTTTGGTGGTGGCCGAGGGTCGAAGGAGTCGTGAAAATCTTCCCGGATGTCAGTAAATACGCACGGGGCAGAGTGCGAGCGGCGGGCAAGTCCTCGTCTCTTTTTGTCGATGCTGAAGTTAGCAATGAGATTGACATAGGAGGAGGACATGGGTGTTGTGATGATGGGAATAATGCCATCATTTGTTATAAGATGTGCTGCTGATTGGCGTCTGGAGGTGCCAAGGCCAAGATCAAGGTATGTTGAAGGAAATTCTCTCCTCGGTGATGGCCTAATAGACTCTTCTTCTTCTATTCCTGTTCTTGAGAGAAGAGTTTCATCCATTTGCATGCTATGGAAGTAAAAGCTGCAAAATCTTGTACAAGAACTACTTTGTCTTCTTTAATTAAAAAAACAAAAAAAGAAAAGAAAAAAATGGTTTCCACTCCAACTACAAGTCAATGCGTTGAAGAAATGAGAAGGGGTTTGATTGGTTGCTCTTGCTCATCCAAGAGTCATATGGATCGTGGGGTAACCGTAAATATAACTGGTTCCAACTGCCACTCGTCAGTTCAATACTGGTAGTTGTAATTGCCCTTAGTTACTTCCGTTTGACGCCACTTCTTTCTTGGAGCCTCTTGGCGATGCGTGATCACGTGTTTCATGTAATATGAGCAGCAGATTTTGATCTTCAGCGATGTCTATAAAATATCTATCTATATAATATTCAAATAAATTTTAAATTGTTCAACCACCTTCTCGAATGGATGAGTCTTATGTGAATTCTCTCACGGGCAAAAATTGCAAAAAATTGCTTGAAATTCTTATCTAGTGTTGAACTTATTATAATTCACGTTCGCGATAATTTACAAACTTGCTGGGTGTCAAAATAAATGACACTTTTATAGTCAACCACATTTGGGAAACAGCAGTAAGATGGCGTTGGATCTTGACTGTTATAACTAAAAATATCAGGGCATGAAAATTACTATTTGGGCGTGCCAAACATGAATATCATTTAAAATATGAGGTTAACTTGTATCATTTAAAAAATTACCATTTTTGAATTTTTCTTAGATTAATGATGTGTCACATGATGATTGGATGCTATAAAATAACCGGTTTACACCAAGACATGATAATAGAGGCTCTCTTAATATATATATTTTGTAAAATCATGGAAATTATGGTCCCAAGATAAAAAAAGAATTGAAGGTCTTCGTTGATTTGGGTCCGTCTCTGCCATAGATTGTCCTACTTGACGATCGATTAGAAAAAAAATTAAAAAATTAATCCTCTACTTGACGCAACTAGTACCTAGCGATAATTGTGTTTCCTACGGGTTTCCAACTAAATAGGTACAGGGACCCCAACCAAGCACCTATTTCTTTTCATACTGGTTCATCGATCACACTACAAAAAACTTATTTTTTACTTTCTTCCTATTAATGTTTGATGACGTCTTAGTAGTGACGTATGTGGAAGGTAAAAAATTAGGGTGTTACTACTAAGACTTTAGTGATGTGTGGAATGCTGACACGTCACTAATTAGTGACCTCTTAAAATTATCATTGAATTTGGGTCCCTACACATGGTTTCTACAAATTCAATGGTAATTTTGAAAAATATTTCTTGTAAGAAATGCTATATATTTATAGCATTCCTTATCTATACTCCTATAGTTATATATATGACTGTTAACAAATGAGAAATGTTACAGATACTCGTGCTGTTCTTCTGGTGTTTCTTGATCCTACATTGATATTGTTTTCTAAAAATAATATGAGAAACTAATGGGGTAATTTTTTTTTAAAAAATAAAATAAAATAAAACCTACGTAAGAACGAGGAGAACACTGGGAGAAACCGTAGCCTATCTCCTAACAAATATTATATATATAAAAGCAAAAATTTTCAAGGGAACAGCTTAGAATTGAGATTGACAAATGTCCCTTTCAAAAATAATGCTACATAATATATATTATATAAGCCTAAATTAAAATATGATAGAAATCTAAAGCAAGTAGGATTTTTTTGGTATTATAATATTAATAAGTCAACCCATATTAATGTCCAAACCATATAAAAAGACAAATAAATATAAATAAAATCATATTGAGGAATATTTGGTATCATAATATTAATAAGTCAAATTATATTATATATATATATATAAGAAAAATAAATAAATAAATAAAAAACTTTCAAGAGAATAGCTTATAATTACAACATGATAGGTTTTTGAAGGGAGATATCCTCTTATAAGGGACAATGACAACCATCCAATGATTGCATCTCTTCAAAAGAGTTGCATCTCTAGGCCGAAAGGGGCAACACTGCATCTATAAAAGGAGGCAGTGGTCCAAAATCTATATATATATATAGCAATCATAGTAATGTTAGTCCCAAAAAGAAGTGTATATATACAATTCTTTCGGGGACTAACATTACTATGATTGCATGATATATATATATATATATATATAGTGCAAGATCTGAGCAGGAACACTTTGCTGTTGTGGATGGTGGGGTTAACATCCTTCCTAGCAATGTTGATACAAGCTTGTGACATGACGCACTTGGAAGAATATAAAATCATCTTTACAAAAATTCAAGCAATTCCTATGATTGTCAAAGTCACTTTGATAAATAGTGTTTAAGTGTTGATTAAATGATTAAAATTATGTTTTCTAATCGGCTTAAACTTTTAAAATTACTAGTAATTTAACATGATATCAGAGTTAAAGGTAGTGAGTTTGAACCTTGACATTGTCGATTTGCTCCCATTTAAAATTAAATATTTCATATGTTAGGCTTCACCTGTTGAAAATTAGTTTGAACTCATATGTTTGTGAGTGGGAGTATTAAACTGTAATTAACTTAAATTTAGGTGATGGATACGTCTAGTGTGGAATATGACTATGAATGGAATACTTATTAGAGACCCCTTCTCAGTTCAAGCTGCTGTTTGCAGAGATGAAAATGGAACCATCATCTCAAGCTGGATCCAGTACAGACCTCCTTGTGACCCTTCGGTTGGTTGATTTGTTCTAGAAGGGGATTTTGCTATTGTAATTGATTCCTTAAAAGATCCAAACTCTGTTTTGGATTGGAAACTAGATAATCTTGTTTCTCTTGTTCTTTCTCTTTTTCCTTCAAGTTCTCTTTGGAAAGCTAAGAAAGTAAACATAAATGCTAATTTCTGCACCCACTATGTGGCTTATTGGGCCGCGGCTAGAACCATCTCAAGTTGCTTTTTTTCTCCTTTTTCCCCACATCCCCCCCCCCCCCCCTTATCTATCCCAATATGTAGTAGAAAAGATCCACCTCCCATCTCTCCCTCTTTGTGAGGGCTGTTTTGCTGTTGTAGTTTGTTGTTGTTTGTTACAAAATAATAATAATAAATGGTTGTACGTAATGCCTGACTCAAAGCAAGATTTTTTTTTTTTAATATAAATAATTCAATTAATATTATCTTGTGTTTTTATTAATTTAATCTAAGATAAAAGAGCATGAATTTATTTCTAAAAACTCATATTTGAGATTTTTGAAATGAAAGGGTTTGTAAGGTGTTGTCCCATATGCTGGAGGCCTTGGTCTTGAGTTTTGCTTCCTTCAAGGTTCAAGGTTCAATACCTTACGGGTGCAAACAATTCCTTGGGGGCATACCCTTGACGAAAAGCCAACAATTTAATCAGTTTCGCGTAGGAAAACTTCTGAGGAAGGGCCCTGCATTCGAGAGATTCGCCGACATAAAAAATTAAAAAAATTAAAATTAAAATTAAAAAAAAAAAGAAGATATTTGAGTATGTTTGCTCCTAATTTGTCTTTTTTTGTTTATTTCTTTTTTAAAAATAGCAAAAGAGTAGAAAGTTCAATTGAATTCTTACTTTTTCTTGGTGCGGTGTCAATAAATCCAGCCAACTACAAACCTCATATCCTACTTAAAATCAAGGCATACATTTAGAACCTATTCCAGTCCCAGTAAGGTCAAAAAATTATTGTTGAAATCAATTTGCTACATATTATAGATTTTAGCGCTTGTATAACATTATTGTTTGATTTATTTAATTAGCAGACTATAATTATGTACTTGCATTTTGAAGCTGAGATCAAGATATGTATAACTCATGCATTTGGTTTTTTAGCTTCTTTTAAGTCAGTAGGTTGAGCTGTTGTTGTAGTGATCCAAATTATTAACTAAGCTTAAGTAGCTTAGTTAGGAGAGTTAAATTGGGCTTTGGGTCACTAAGGACACTAGAAGGATAATTTGAACTTTTGGACGAACGTATGCTAGGTTTGGCAGACATATGTTGCTATCTGTAGTGTGGACGTACAGGGGGGACCACCAGATGTACGCTCTGCAAACCGTACAGGCGGACGTGCGTGAGACCATCAGACGTACACTACTTTTTGAATACCCTCTGGAACCACCGGACGTACGTCCCTTGGCCAGACGTTCGTTGCTTTTCTGAGCTTATAAATAACACCCTACCTCCTTCGTATTTTGCACAAACTTCAAATGCTCTCAAGCTGCCAGAGTGTTCCCACGATATTTCCAAAGTGTTGTGAGTGTTTTGTGAGCGTGTCTAAGTGGCGTTTGCAAGTTTCGAAACATTCGTGAGGCAGAACTCTTGCGGTGTTGTTTCAAGGAGGTAACGTTCGATCCTTAGCTTTTAAATACATCATTATGCTGCTCGTTTTGAGTTTGGTTGTAGTTGCTAGCTTAATTATGCTATGAAACTCGTTTGGGTTAGCCTTTTTGTTAGCTTAGCGTTGTTACGTCACATGGAGATTGCAAACTAGACTATAAGGCTTTACGATGATCCTAGTAGCCCTAGGAGTCGAAAAATAAGCGGACAGTGGAGAGAAAATGATGTTCTCCTTTAGAACTCATATAGCGAACATACGGTATCTTGCCGGACGTATGGCTTGTCGTGACACGGCGGATGTACGGTCAGTGTGTGGCAGGGAAACCCTATTTCTACCAAACATCCCATAGCTCCTATTTTCCTTGTTTTAGAATTGTTTTAGTGGAATTATGACTAGTAGAAGATTTTCCACAGATTTGGAAAACCTGAATCTTTCAAAATTTTCGGAGATGCTTATCAATCCAGATGAGTTTTAACTAATGCTTGTTGTTATTTTTCATATACTGCACATCGATTTTGTGTATCGAGAAAACATGCATATTTTACAATTCTCATAGTTTATACTTATAGTACACGAACTCTGTCATTTTGAAAAAAGCGTTGTGCTAAACACGTAACCAAGTGAGACTTGTAAAATGACATGCATGTAAAATACAGACAAAATAATTTGCATCGTATGATATGATACATCGGTACGTGTGGTGGTCATGGGCTTACTATACATGTTAGCTTTATGATTAAATGTGTGTGTTATATGAGGCTTTGGATCCATTGGTTTCGTGACCTTGATGCAACCATTCTCAATTGTTCAGTTACTACAAGATGGACATCATTATTTGGTGTGGGCCACTCAGGGTCAGACTTGATCGTGCCACTAATGTTATGTACGGTATATTATGCAATGGCTAGGGCACTGATATTGTATTATAGGTCTCTCGGGATAACATCAACCATGCTGAGAAGAGGTAATATCTCGAGTAGACCATATTATTGAATTATGACTATTGTTTACATCGTATGCATATATCATTACTATACGTATATCACATATAAATAAGCTGTCATGATGAAATTGCTTTTGCTTATTAAACATTTGAGTTCATTACTAAAACTAGCATGGGTATTATTTGCGTTAAAAGTCACTAAGTCTTAGACTTACCCCCTTTTTATTTATGTCTTTCCCCATCATTATGAATAATTGCACAGTTTAGCTGCACTAGACGAAAATGCCGTCAGTGACTACTTGGGTGAATGCTCAAGACTTGATACGGGTGATCTTTGAAGATATAGATCCCATTTGGCTTAGGACGATATGGGAAGATGGAGGATCTGCCCGTACAGACATGATAGAGATTTTAATTTCACTAGCTCTATTGAAGCTTAAGTATAGGCTTTGATCTATTGATCTTTTGTGAACTATGTTAACATTTATTTATTTTGGGTTATATCTATTTCCTGCTGATGGTCTGATGACCAGTACATTTGGTGACTATTTATGATATTGATGATGTAGTACTTTATCTCTAGTATTGCTTTGTGATATTTCAATTACTGTCTCTTAATTCCATAATCTTAGTAAAGTCTTTTGTTGCAGTTTTCTCATTACGACGAGAAAAGTGATTTCTCAAAGGTCATGTCTCAAAGGGACATGGCTGGGATGGTATGCCGTGGGATCAATTACTAGTTAATTGATTTGCCCATCGGGCAAAGCGTCACAGTTGTCTATTTTGTAAAATGTATCAATTAATCTCACATCGCTTGGGATGGAGATGAAGATGTGCTAATATGCATACTTACACCTAAGAGTGTAAAAATAAATAAATAAATAAACTAGGACTGAAATGGGGAAAATGGTTACTAATTTTAGGGTTTTTAAATACCCGATTATAACATAATAACCGGGTATATATAATAATAATATATTTTTAAATTTATATATATCTTTTGAATTTAGTATATTTGTTATTTTTTTTTATCCTATGGTTCACAAAAATTGAAAATCACTTCAATATTTTTGAATTTGTATATTTATTAATATTTGTTATTCCTTTTTTAAAAAAAAGGGACACAAAATGGTTAAATTAAGGTAAAAAAAAAAAACTAGGCCCAATACCTAAAATAATCACAAAATAAAAAAATAAAAAAACCACAATTACGTAGTTTGGATAACCAGGTACCAACCAAAACCGATCGATTATTGTATAACTAATTAACCGGTTACCTAGTTCCACTTTCGATTTTCAAAAATAAAAACTTGGGTACCCCGGTTCTGGTTCTTGGTTTCGGCCAACAACAGGGAACCGGGACTTGGCTTTTACCCCCACTTACACTATTCATGACAACAACGCATTTTGAGCCACAATGGTCATGATCCCATTAGAACTCCGTAATTAAGGGAGCTTATGCAAGAGTAGTAATACGATAAGTGACTTCTTGGGAAGTCTAATTTGGGAGAGCCAAAGTGAACAATATTTTGTGTCAAAGGGATGGGTTGTTACAATGATGAAGGAAATTCTCTCTTTGGTTCTATATCTAGTATTACTAAGCTTTCATATGAAATTGGAAACAATAGTATAACTTATCTATTACAATTGAAGGGCACAATCTTGTGCACACTCAACCAGAGAAACCTACATTAGACTCTACTAAAGATATTGTAATGATATAAGATTAGTGAGAGCATGTTAATGATGTTGCAAGAGAGTTCGTATTTGAAAGTACGTGATGACTCCAATCACACCTAGAAGGGGGGTTGAATAGGTGTTGCAAGCAAATAGTGCGAAATTAAAATTTACTTCTAGCAACAATGATAATCACCAAAATATATAAAGCAATAAACACAAGATTTTGATGATGAAGTGGAAACCCAAGAGCCTCTTGGAAAAACCACTCCAGGGCAGCGGACCCAGAAAATCATTCACTATGAAAGGAGGAGGAAATACAAATTGCTCACACTTACAAAACCTTTGTCAAGTTGACCCAAACTCATCTAGACAAGCAACCCACTTTCCCGGCTACAATGGTAGTCCTCCTGGAACCTCCGGACTTCCTTTTATCGATTTCCCTTTGTTAGAACCTCTAACAAGCTACAACCAACCCAAGTAACAAATACAACCAAACAACACTTGTTGAAAACAAAATTCAACAGTTACTCCAAGAGAATATGGCTCAAAGGAACATAAAAAATGAACTCTCAAGACACACAACAAGCAAACATAAGCACTAAGGCTTTTCTTTCAATGTGAGTTGAAGAACTCTGTGTTTTTCTTGATAAAAACGAATGGGCAAGTCCTCTATTTATAGGCTTAAGAGAACTTGCCATGTCAACCATAAAATCTCATTTCAGGAGCTGAGTGTTCGAATGGTTGCCTACGGTGGTGACGAACGATGAACCTTATGAAGTCAACTGAAACCCTAGTTGGCCATCATTTGAACGGCTTGCGAATAGGAAGCGCATGGTCGCTTTTGTGAGAATAGTGAAATTCTTCTTTATAAGTGGAGCGTTTGAATGGCTTGCGTACGGGGAGCGAACGGTCAATTCTATGCATCCTTCAATTCAAACTTTTGTTCGAACGGCTAGCGCACGATCAACACTGACCTTCCTCAGAAAGCTTCTCAAATCACTTGAGCTTCCGTCAGTCTTCGATCAACAACTTCGATGGATGATCGTTTGAGATCCGATTGAGTTGAAACTTGGTAGGTACGTCCAAGACATAAGATCTTCGTTGTGAATAGTGGAGATCGAATTCTGAACAATCTTCCTCCATGATGAAGCACATTGAAAGTAGATTCTTCTGTATATTGCCTCAACAACAAAGATTGTCATACGAGTAATTCGGCCTACTTGTGTCTTACTAAAATGATGTGGCTATTAAAATCACAATTTGATCAAAATTCAATAATGATCAATCACAAGTCATTTTCTCTCTCTAAACTAATTCTATGGTTTAAGTGTCTTAACTATTTCTCTCCCATAACTTTATATCTGAATCGATTTTTTTTTTTTTAATTAATTGTGCAAACTCTCACTCTCCCATAATTTTATGGCTGAAATGGGTTTTTGGTTTTTTTTTTAAATATATATATAAGCCAAGTTTTGGCTTAGAGAGTATGTAGAATTGTGACACGTGTGCTCAATTGGTCCTATTAGAAAGTACCTAGAATTGCGACACATGGCGTTTTAGATGTTAGCCTTTTAGTGAGACAATTAAAATATAGGAGTTTTATTTGTAATGCATTGAATTGTCTAAATGAAGAAAACAAAAGGTTTTCAAATTCTCTTTTTCTCTCTCTTTATCTAATTTTCTTTTTTATCTTCTCTTATTTTATGTTTATATCTCAATGTGAGACAATTAAAACGTGTATGTTTTATTTGTAATATATTTAATTGTCTTAATGAAGAAAATAAAAGGTTCACAAATTCTCTCTCTCTTTATTTTTCTTTTTATCTTCTTTTGCTTTCTCTTTATATTATTTGGAATACATTTAATTTAGATATCTTAATGAAGAAAACAAAATGTTCTCTTTATTTAATTTCCTTTTAATCTTCACTTGCTTTATGTTTATATCTCAATGTGAGACAATTAAAACGTGTATGTTTTATTTGTAATATATTTAATTGTCTTAATGAAGAAAATAAAAGGTTCACAAATTCTCCCTCTCTTTATTTTTCTTTTTATCTTCTTTTGCTTTCTCTTTATATTATTTGGAATACATTTAATTGAGATATCTTAATGAAGAAAACAAAATGTTCTCTTTATTTAAATTCCTTTTAATCTTCACTTGCTTTATGTTTATATCTCAATGTGAGACAATTAAACCATATGTGTTTTATTTGAAATTCATATATATATATATATATATATATATAGTGGGGAGGGGGGGAAGCGCAGTATGCAATATGAAAATAATACAATAATGAAAGTAATACAGTTATGAAAATAACATAAAGCAGTAGAACTAGCCAAGGAGGCAGTATTGTAGAGTATAAATTTCAATAATTTAAAGAAAGCAATAGAATTGTCCAATCTGGCGTTATATAGTAATATAAAATGATACAGGAAAATAATGTAAAAAAAGTAAATACTAAAAATAAAATTAGATAAATTGAAGATATTATTGAAGTTTTAGAAACACACAAAATAGAAGAAAAGGAACTAAGGAACTTAAGAATTAAAATAGGAAGTTGGTTAGAAAGTTGGAAGCAAAAGAAGTAAGGTTGGCTCAAGGATTCAAAGGTATGAAAGCTTGTGCCTTACAAAGGTAGGGGAGTCCTCTATTTATAGAAGTCCTCCAAATGCATTCAGAGAATAAAAGGACAAGCATGTGGATGAACAGTAAAGGTGAACAGTATAAAGTGAATAATAAAAAAGTGAACAGTAACATTTATCATTTTCTGCAGCACTGTAGCGTTGGCAGACAAGTCTTGAGAATCTTGAGAAAATCTTGAAGAATCTCTCCATTGGCAGATAAATCGGGAATCTACATTGTAGAGTTGGCAGACAAATCTGTAATCATGAAATCTTCAGCAAAAATCTTGGGGGAAATATTCAGCAGAAATCTTGGGTAAATCTTCAGTAAAAATTTTGGGTAAAAATTGTGAGTAAATCTTCAGAAGAAATAGTGGGTAAATCATCAGAAGAAATATTGGATAGATCTTCAGCAAAAATAGTTGGTAAATCATCAGTAGAAATATTGGATCAAAAATCTTCAATTCTGGAAAACTATTCTTGAGTATCAAATCCTGAATTTCCAAATAATTCCCTTTAAGGATTTATTGTAAGAGTGGCTTCAAAAGATGCATCAGACTTTTCTTCATCCTCATCAAAACCAACTTCTAGAGAATCTCAAAAGGACTTCATTAAAGCTTTCTTTTTCTTCTTATGCAAGGAAGACTTTTTCTTTGAGGAGGAAGAAGAAGCAGGAGGCGATACTTTAGAAGCAGGGGAGGCTTCTTTGACTAAAGGAAGAAAAGCATCAGGAGTTAAAAACATAGGTGATGTAGATCAGGACAACATCTTATCTTTTAGCATTTTATTTGAATTAGGTTTATTTGTTAGTCTTTTATTCTATCTTATCTTTAAAGTCTTTTATTTGAATTAGGTTTCTTTATTAGTTGGTTTAGTTTTCTTTCGTATACTTCTAAACTGACTTTATGTCATTGTTATCTTAGGACTAGGAGTCTTGGGGCTATAAATAAATGCTTAGAGCCCTAAGAATTGGGTAGTTGATTATTATTATTGAGTTTGTTTAATAAGAATACTCAAAGTTGAGTTTCTTGGTTATTTTCCTTCAGACTAAAGATAGCATCTTTTGCTTAGAGAAGATTTCTTTGATTTTGTGATAGTCTCACAATCTTAGGAATATTTATCCCTTCTGTTTACTGTTTTGCTGATTATACATGATCTATCCCTGCATCGGTTGGTATCGAGCCGGTTTCTTTCCATGGCGCCATATAAGGGAAGGTAACCGCTGGTACACTTGGAGAACATAAATGATCGCGAAGAACCAGTTAGAGAAGAACCACCGGCAACCTATCAAGCACACTTGGAGGCACAATTTGCAAGCTTGAGGGAACAAATTGCAGCCCTCACAAAACTATTGTCCATCGAGAGTGGTCGAGACATACGTCGGCATATACCCTCACTGCACGAATCGAAAGAGGACGACGCACGTGTGGAGAATGAAGACGGAAACCCTTTTGTGGAATGCAGAGTGCACAAGCATCAACCCCTTGTACAAGCTCAGGCCAATCGGTGGGAATCTGGTTTCAAACTCGATATACTGGAATTCCAAGGTTGCTTTCAACCCAAAGAGTTCCTTGTGACAAAAAAAATAGAAAAAAAAAAATCAACAAAAAGAAGGTGCCTAGAGAGGCAGCGGAGATTAGGAGTCAATCGGTTGTGGAGAAGGAAGATAGATTTATTGAGGAAGATTGCTTGGTAGATTGGGCCTCTCCACCAATCTATGACACCTATCCCGACAAAGAGGTAAATTTTATACATCAAGTTGATTTCCTTTGAGTAAATACTATCTTGTCAAAAATTTTCAATCAAAGTTGTGATGAGATCTATGAAGCGAAAACAACTTTTTTATCAAAGAGTGAAGGGGTCTTTGTGAGTTCCTTGGGAATTCTCATGGCTTATACGAAGGGCGAAACACAAGAGAAGCACGACAAGTTTACATGGCAAAGTGGTGTGTGGGGCTTTCATGACAAACATCAAGGTATGTTAATGATGAAGAGCATCACATTTATTATGGGATGTGGCCTTATTATAATATTGAGGAAGGGTGAGCAGAATGAGTTAACTAGGCATCTGAAAGACCGTGGAAAGAACCAGCCAAATTCAAGGACGAATTCTCTCCAACCTGGGGAGGATGATGTAGAGCAGGACAACATCTTATCTTTTAGTATTTTATTTGAATTATGTTTATTTGTTAGTCTTTTATTCTATCTTATCTTTAAAGTCTTTTATTTGAATTAGGTTTCTTTGTTAGTCTTTTAGTTGGTTTAGTTTTCTTTCGTAGATTTCTAAACTGACTTTATGTCATTGTTATCTTAGGACTAGGAGTCTTGAGGCTATAAATAAATGCTTAGAACCCTAAGAATTGCGTAATTGATTATTATTATTGAGTTTGTTTAATAAGAATACTCAGAGTTGAGTTTCTTGGTTATTTTCCTTCAGGCTAAAGATAGCATCTTTTGCTTAGAGAAGATTTATTTGATTTTGTGATAGTCTCACAATCTTAGGAATATTTATCCCTTCTATTTACTATTTTCTTGATTATACATGATCTATCCCTGCATCAATAAGGGGAGCATTGGGAGGTAAATTTTGGGCTTTGGGAGCATGAGCCAATTCTTTAACATTTTGGACAATAGTATCAATGGAGAATTTATCCCACCATTTAACATACCAGTGTCTTTCGAGCTTGTCTTCTACAATGACATATTGCCATTTTAGAATCCAAGAAATCTTGAATTTCTTGACAAAATGGAGAATATGAGGAAATTTGGAACCATAAGCATCAGTCTTAAAATTATCCTTAAAAATATTAAAACTTTCACTAAGTTTAAGGGGAAGAATTTCAGGGATAAGTCCAAAGTGCCTCCACCACCTGGAAAACCAGAGGGGAAGAATTCCTCCAAAATTATTTCGGTCAAAATTAATACCAGGAACGATCAAAAATAGGAGTTTGGTAAAGGACGAATCTAGACCAAGCTGCAATATAATCATAATAGCAATAAGGAACATCACAATCACTGAGAATTCTGGGAGAGGAAGGATGATCTCCCTATTGTTTTTCAGAAATCACTCTATCAAAGTAAACACTATGGTAAAGTATTTTCTTTGGAACAGAAGTCTGGCAGTAAATTGCTTTAAAGTGGATGGACTTAGTTTGGATCAAAATATTAGTATAAAAAGCAACATTTTTCTAAGGATGTTCAGGAATCCAATGGAAATTCGAGGAAAAATAAGAAAGAGCTAATTCACTTGGGGATCTGATGGAGGAACGATTCAATTCAATGGAAAACAAATGCTCAAAGTAGGGAACCGGCATGTAAGTAGTGGGTTTTTTGTAATCAATATATGGAACGCTGGATTTCTGAGAGAAATCCACAAATGGGTCGTAAAACAAAGGTTTACAATATTTTATGTAGTCTATCAAACAAATGGGTCGTAAAGCAGGGGGTGGAGGATTATTCTATAGTCTATCAAACAAAGGTTTACAATATTTTCGTAAATCTTTATAAAAGTTGGCAATATAATTCAAGGAACCAAGAAACCTTTAAAGTTGGGTTTTTCCAATGATGACATCAGGAAACTTATCAGCAAATTTGACGGCTCTATCGATCAAGCGTATTTGGCCCTTAGAAATATCAAAACCAAGAAACCAAATCTTGGTTTGGAAAAGTTTAATCTTTTTGGCTGAAACAACAAAGCCGCTATGTTTAATAGTGTCCAGAAAAGAATTCAAATATTTCCAATGTTCCTCCATGGATTTGGAGAAAATAAGAATATCATCAATGTAAACAATGGTGAAATTGGTGAAAGAGTTGAAAATATCATTCATACTATTCTGAAATTCATTCTAGGCATTCTTCAGTCCAAAAGGCATAACATTCCACTCATAATGGCCAAGTGGGGTAGTAAAAGTAGTCTTATATCTATTGTGGTCATCAATCTGGACTTGCCAAAATCCTGACTTCATGTCAAACTTGAAGAAAACTAAAGCATCACTCAAACGGCTGACTAAGTCCTTACTGTTAGGGATAGGATACCTAATGCATTATAGCACGTCATTGAGGGGTTTATAACTAATGACTAATCTAGGAACTCTTCTTTCAATCTCAGCATTTTTTTTAACATAAAAGCAACACAAGGCCAAGGGGATTTATTCTTGAGAATAATTCCCTTTGCAAGCAAATCAGCAATTTCTTTTTGACAAAAATCTAAAATTCCAGCATTCATTTGAATGGGTCTGGCTTTAGTAGGAATCTTTTTTTTTTTTAGAAAAATCTTTGACATGAGGCAAAGAAACAATATGCTTCTTTCTATGCCAAAAAAGCATTAGGAAGTTCAGAACAAACAGTGTCAACAATCTTGTTATTAAAAGCAGAAATCTTTGATTGCAACAATTTATCAGAAAGTTGTTCAGCAATCTTTTTGTATTTAATTTCTTGTTTAAAGAAGTTCAATTACTTAGTCTTAGCAGAAATCAAATTGAGATTTAATTAATTGACATCAATTTCAAATTTTGAAGCAAAATTAAATTTAACTAGGACACTCATTTTAACTATAGACACTCCATCTTCCTCAGCTGTAAATGGATAAAGCAAAAAAATAAAAGGAATTCCAAGAATCACTTTATCAGTCATATTTTTAACCAAAACAGAATGAGTGTGAAAAAAAATATTATTCTGGCAAACATGAACATTATTCAATTCATATTTAATTTGTAATTTGCTTCTACTAGCATAATTCAATTTTTCAGTGGATTTTTCAAAATATTTACTGGGAATAAGTCCTCTTGAATGCAATTCAAATAAGCACTAGAATCAATCAAAGCAATAATATCAAAAGAATAATCTTGAGCAACAACAATATAAACTTTAGCAGCATACCACCTAGGAGGAACAACTTTGTTAATCAAACTGATAATCTTGACATCATTGGAAATCAGATTATTGTTGGATTCCACTTCATAGGAATGCTTGGATTTGTTATCTTCATTATCAGAATTATTTTCTTGAAAACAATTTTTAAGTTTTGAAATTAAAAGTTCTTGTTTCAAATTTTTGTTATTAGTTTTAACATCTTGTAAATCTTTTTTCATTTCAACAATATCTTTCTTGATATTACTAATCTCATACTGCAAATCTAAAATAGTAACAACCTTGGATTTTTGTTTAGAAAATCTTTCCAGGTTTCATCAAGAGAGATCTTGGATCTGAGAGGTTCGTCAGTATTTTTCCTCATAGTTTTCTTAAGTTTTTTAAGGTATTCTTCTTTTAATTCAACATCTTCAATTTTTGAAATAAGAGTAATTAATACATTTTCTTGTTCTTCATCTTTAGTCAGAACATTGCAAGTTTTTCTTTTGTTGCAGCAAAAATCAAAACACCCAATCTTAACATCATCTTCAGAAAATTCAGTAGCCGAATGGTAATCAGAATCATTTGGAGTGAGAAAATCATTTTCAGAAGAAAAATCAGAAAAATCATTGTTTTGAAGAATTCTAAAAATGTTTTCTTTTTCACTTTCTTCAATGTTTAAAGCATTAAGTTCTTTTTTAATCTTTTTGGGAGGTTTAGGGCACTTATTAGAAAAATGTCTTCATCCTCCACAATTGAAACATTTTCCTTTAGAAAAATATTTTTCAAATTTAGAATCCTCTTTGGTTTGGGCTTTTTAGAAAAACTCTTTGAAGGCTTATTAAATTTTCTTTTCTTGTAATTATTGTAACGAGCTTGGAACCCGTGCAATGCACGGGTTTATTTTTTCTAAAAATAACAGAAAAAAAAGGATAAAATTTACTTAATCCCCTTAAACTACTATTCCAATGACAATTGTCGCAATTGATAGTTTGGGGGTAGATTATTATTAGAGTGGTAATTTGAGGAGGTTAAGTGACTTTCTCCCCAAAAAAAATAATAATAATAATTAGTAGATGCATAAATGAAGAAAGAAAAAAGAAAGTTTCAAGTAGGAAGAAAAAAAATTAATTAATTAATTAAAAGGTGTTCTATACAGCTGTAAAGAAAAAGAAAGCATTAAGTGACCATTTACAACAATACAAATACTCAAGTTTTATTTTTTCTAATTAATAAAAAGAAAAAATGCTCAAATTGTATTATATACGAAAAATATAACCTATTGAAACATTCAAAGAAAGAGATTGTGAAAACTATTTATGCTAATTGACTTAACACTTGAATACCAACTATTATATGTATCTACAATTTTTACCAAATATAAAAGAATTTATATATTTAAAAAAAAAACAAAACAAAATCACATATTGAAACTAATAATCAAAATTAAAAGTTGTAAAAAACTGTTATAATACAACACTAACAAAAAGATCATGATTTGATTTTGTCCATGCCCTCATCTTTGGCTTTCCAAAATAATTTTATTTAAGATACTTAATTTCAAAGAGAGAAAACTTTATTCCTAAGTCATGCATAAAAAAAAGACAAATATCATTCTATACTTTGTTTGAAAAATTTAGCATTTTTATTTTAACTTCTTACTTCTTAGAAAATACTAATAATTTCAATTAAAATTAAAATTCTTTCTCTCTACCACACTTTTTCTTATGCAAAATATGTACTTTAAAAAGTGTCTAGTTTGTGGTTATAGGAATGAATAGATAAGACGTATGTTATCAAACAAAATGGAAAGTAGACCTTGAATTTAAAAATTTAGACAATTATAGATTTTTGGAATACATTTAAGCACATTATAAAAGGCCATAATTTTGAACCCCATTGAATTGAAAGACAAAAAAGCGGTGATGAAATCCATTTAATTTGTTATTTTTCAATGGACCATAATTTCATGGACACCTTTACAGGAAAACAAAAGCAATTCAGAATAATTAATGTTGAGATAATGGAGAACACCATGTAGAAACTACCCAAAAAAAAAAAAATCCCAAATGAGTATTCTAAAAAACTATTGTAAAACATTTTGGGTTTGAGAATTGAGCCATTTTTTAATTTGGGGTTTGCAGGAAAATTTTTGAACATGTTTTCAAATAGACTCATAAAAAATAATCAAAGCAAATCGAACAAATAACAGTTAATGATAGTGTTAACATAAATAATAACATTAATGAGCAATAGCAATTTCTAAACATAATAAAAACAATTGAAATTTAAACAATTAGCCATTGACTAAATATCATAATAAACTTAAATAAATGCACACAATAAATTGCAGTTTTCAAACATAAAAAACACAATTTAAACCTTTTTTTTTTTTTCTTTTGTAGAATAAACTCCATCTATCGGATAGGTTGTTCAAAAAGCTTTACTGCAACCACAAATGGCATCCATGATTTTCATGAAATCAACATGGCAACGTGCATGCTTCGTACTTAAAATTATACTACTCGGATTTAACACGAAGCGGAGAAAGCGACATATAGTTTTAGAGGTTGGGAACTTGATATTTTATAGAGACAAAACACGAAACTTATTTTAAAATAATTCTAAAACACATTAAACTTACTTGGTGTACGGTGCAATGGAGTTTTAGAGGATCAATATTGCTTTGGGTTTGACAAATCTAAAGGTAGATTCAAGAAAGGAACAATAATCAAGTAGTTCAAGCGTTTAGAAACGGGTATATATAGTTTGCAGTTTTTATGGCGGTTGAGTGCTAAAGATGAGCAATTTGATGAAAAGGGTGAAAGATATGAGAAACCGATGAAACTATGTGATCCATCGTTTCATTTAAAAGTTAAAACTCCCTATTATATTAAAGATAAATGATAAAATCGATAATGAATTAGTAAATCTATCATTGAATTTTATGGGACCCACATGATTCTACAAATCCAATAACAATTTTTTTAATAAAAATTAAAATTTATAAAAAAAATTCCTTCAAAAATAAAATTTAAAGAATCGCTTTTTTGTTTAATTAAAATTTTCGTTTAAATTAAGTATGTGCATAATTTGAATTTTTTGAAAAGATTTTAATTTGATTAGTTTGTCTTTACGATACATGACAATTAAAAAGAAGAATCAAAATAATAAAAGAAAAGAAACAATCCTTAGTTATTATAACTCTAACAAACTAACTAACCCACTAACAACACAATCTATAATGGACTCAACAATTGTAGGGATAGAGGGCTGAATTTTAGACCCAAAAAATCCCAAGAATTCATAGAAAAATTTAGCCTTTTTCACACAAACATGGCAAAAATAATAATAAAATGGGTTGTTTATTTTTATTATGTCACGATCTTGGCTTGAAAATTTTCAAGGCAATCCAAACAATAAAAAGTGAGACTAAAGATATTATATCTTAAAACATTTATTACTTATAATTCAAAATTTGGCCTTCAAACCCGAATGTAGAAAAAGGAATGTAGAAATAACTTATAAAAAGAAATTGGGAAATAACTCCACCACTTAATCATTATCCATTTTTTAATGGGTTTGTAGGGAATTTTGAACTATAACCAATGAAACGTGTTTTCAAATAGACTCATAAAAATGATAACAACAAATCAACAATAACATGAAAATGAAATTAACATAAACAATGACGTTGAACAATGGTAATTTGTAAACATATAAAACAATTGAAATTTTAACAATGGGGATTTTGTTTAAATAAACTTAGAAGGAATAGAATAAACTTGTGTCCAAATGAATTAATAGAGTAGAAACTGTTTGAGAGGGTGTTTGTATATTGTTGAATAGGGTAGAAACTGTTTTAATGGTTTTGTTTTGTTTTGTGGTTTTGTTTTGTAGAAACAGTTTGTTTTCATTTGTAAAACCATTTTATTTTCTTAAATTGTTTGTTTTGTTTTAAATGCACAATTTAATTGAAAGTAAACATTTGTCAAATAAATTGAATGACTTGTCAAGTCGTTAAACCTCTAGTTTAAAACTTAAAAATAGACATTTGTCAGATAAATAGGATGCCACGTGTCACAATATTAGGCCCTCCTGCTTAACATTCTCCTATTATATATTATATTAGATATGGAGCAGGTTTCTTTCTAAAAACTTTATCAGATTTCTTCCTATGTTTCCGAGATGGAGCAATAGGACGTAATCCAAACTGTTCGCAGAAATTACCCATTTTATATTTAGCTTTTTTAGTTGTTGATGAATCATTTTTCGCAGCATTTTTTAATTGTTGACGAATCATTTTTTGATCAATACACATTTTAATTCCTAGTTTTTTAACAATAGAAAACAAATTACCATAAGTGAGATTTTCATAATTAATTAAAAAGAAAAACATTTTGATATCATCTATAATCAGACATAGTAGGACAACGAAGATTATTCAAATAATTAGAAATTAGAAGTAATATTGGAAGGAGTACCAACAAAATGTTTAATAATGGTATAAATCAAAAGAATTAATAATCTACCAATCTTTTCATCAAAAATGGGAAGCCATCTCATTCTTTTGACTTTTCTAATTTCTAGGAATCTTGTGAGATGTTTGTCCCACCAATTTCAAAGAGTTCTAGAAAATCCAAGAGCAAGCAAATCAACAATTTCGAGTGGCTTAAGTTTTGATTGGTGTCATAGGCATTGGCAACCATAGACATATGATTCATTTTATTCATCAATTCTTGTTAGACAAACCATCAATATTCCATTCATACATTTATCGAGGAAATAGAAAATTGGGATGAGAAATCTTCTTCAAATTGTAAATCAGGAGGAATAGGTCTAAAGTACCAATTTTTTGTAAAATTGACAGGTTTTGACTTATCAAAAATTCTTTGGAGTTTTGGCTCCAAATCAATCTTTCCAAAATTTTCTTCATGTATTTTTATGTCAAAATCGAGAATCGAGAAAATTTAATCATGAATCAAAATTGTTTTGAAATAGGAAGAGCAGTCTTTTGAGGATTGGAAGTATCGGCTTGGTCAACCTTTAATTCAAAAAGCCTTTTTTTCAAATTTCTCAATATTTTTCTGGCTATTAGCTTTCAAACCAAGAGATTTTATTTTTTCAGGAAGAGAAATCAAAGGTTTTTCAACTTTGAGAGAAGTAGGGGAAATCTTTTCTTCAATACGATCTAACTACTGTCCAATCATATGCAAAGATTGGTTAACAAAATTATTTTGTTCAATAATTTTCCTATTTTCAGATGAACATCATTGGTTGATTTGAAAGGAGAACCTTTGATGACTCCTTTACAATCAATGAGAATATTTTCAAGAGGAGGATGAGAAGACTTAACAATTGTCTTGTCTTCTTTAACAAAATTCTTTTTGACAACATTTAGAACATTGTCAGAAGGGAAATGATTTTGGAGGAAATCAAAAAATAAAATATGCTTTTAGGATTCAATCATTTTTTTTGTCCATTGGACTTTAATGAGATCTCTTTCTTTTTCTGAAAATCTGGCACAATAATCATGCCTCAAATCTCTATTCTTTTTTGAAGAAAAATCTTTTTGCAACGCTGGCCAATCAATTTGTGAAAAAAAAAATCTTTTGTAGCAGCATGGATGACATAACACTGGTGAGGAGGGGGAAGAAGACCATTTAAGTCCAAAGCAGAAGGAGAAATAGAGCCACCATCATCCTTGTGAGTAGGAGGATGAGTTTTGATTGAATAAAAAGCAGAAGAAACTTGAGAATTAGTAGAAATTCCTTTTAATTTCAAATCAGAATGATCAAGGGAAGAGGAAATCAATTCTTCAATTTCTTTATCTCTTTTTTGGAGTCCTTCAGTGGTTGTGGAACCAGCAAAAGAATTCCTTTTTTCATCAATAAAAAGTGGTCTTTGAATTTGGTTTGAAATATTCAAATTTGAAAAACTAATTTTAGCAAATCCATCCAAATACTGTTGGATGTAATCAAGATTGGAGGTATCATTAACTATTTGAGCTGGCTTAGATACATTTTCTCCAAAAGCCATTTGTTAGGAAGATTAATTTCATCCCATTAAATCATTTTTGGAGTCCGAATATTAGCATCTTGAGTAGAACTTTGAATTAACAAAGTAGATTGACCTGCATTCTTAATCACAGCCTGAGGATCTAAGTAGTTTTCATAAGCCTGTAATAAATTTGGTAGATGATAGCAAGGGGTTTACTACCTTCTTCTATATCATAACCAGAAGTCAAAACATTTAAGTTAAAGCCTTAAGAATATTAATATCATCCAAAGAAAGGGTTAGATTAGGGAAAACATCAAAATGAATAGGACCATTGAACAAAGAAGATTGAATCTTTCCATATGCTAATTCTGAAATTAATAAATATAGCGTCACGCAAACATAAAAGAACGGAAGCATTAATACCAAGTCTGGTTAAAGGCTTAACAGCAACTTGAACATATCTAATATGCAAAAACTTGTAACCTTTAGCCTTAGAATTTTCAATAAATCCTTTATTAAACAATTGAAATGTTGAATTATTACCAGAAATAGCAAATGTTTGTTCAATAGTTTTGACAGAATATTCAGATCTCCAAGAAGATTTTAACCAAGTAGTGTAAATATTCTTAGGCGAAAGCTTGTGGATATTCCATTTATCAAAATTAAAAGAACTATCACTCTGAAAAGAAAGTTGTTCACTATTGACAATATCGGGTGGCAAACTTGATTTAGAACTAACAGAAGAGGTTGATCTCCACATTTTGTTATACAAACGGCTCACAAATTTACTTTCTAAATATGTTCTTCCTTACAGACATCTAACTACACATACCTTTAGGCCAAGAACTAATCCTTCACCTACGCCCTAAAACACGCCAACTCCAGGCTCCAAAAAGGACTTAGAAGGTAACCTCAAATAAGTTTGACGAGGTGGTAGGTTTACAACCGGAAGACAAAACACAAAAGAAAGATCACAGAGAGAGTAGAGTGGATAACAAGCAGCATATAGATCGCATCTCTTATGGCTCTTATCGCAACTCTTTTATATATATATAAGTCGAGTTTTGACGTAGAGAGTGCTTAGAATTGTGTTGTGCAAATATCTACCTAAATTAATAGGCAAATAAATGTACGTTTTACTCGCAAGTGCACAAGGCAAATACGAGATCATTCCTATGAGGATTGCTAAATTATGTTTAAAAGTAATTTCCTATTTAATTAATAGATAAAATTCAATTGTCACGATTGAATTAAAATAAAGAAATAAAATAAAAAATAAACTAAAACTAAAAAGGATTAGGGTTTTGATATCCACCACTAATCAACCTAAGTAAGATAACAATATGCCAATACACCAATCATACCGGTATATTTAATGTTTGCCAACTAAGGGTATGAGTATCTACTCCTTAAACTATTGAATTTCCTAAGGAACGAATTAGGCATGAGTGTCTACTCTAATTCTTTTCTTTATTAAAGGATTTAACATTGGTGTTTACTAAGTTGTTCTCTAAGAACGCATAAATCTATGGAAATCGACAAATACATGGGGCATAGGGCATGGGCGTCTACTCTCGATTCCCCATTTTGATTAACCCAAAAACCCGGTGTGGATTTCTTTTGTTACTTTTATCAAACCTAGAACTTGGTCATCAAAATTGATTTAATTAACTAATCCATACCACATGCATATGTTGATCAGGCAAACACATATGAGGAATTCAAGAAAACATGAATTAATCAAGTTAAATACCCCAAAGTATAATTGTAGCAAAGGCACCAATATTGCAATCCTAAATAGACATGACTAGGGCTTCAATCTACCTCCAATTAAAATATAAACTACATAACAGAAATAAAGGTGGGAGAGAAAAAACCCAGACTCCTCTGGATCTAGCCTTCAGTTCCTTTCCAGAGTCTGTGCCTCTTTTTCCCCCCTTTTCTCAAAAGCTAAGAGGTCTATTTATAAGTCTTAGAAAAGTCCTAGAAGACCTAGTAAACCTAGGAAATTCATAATTCTATCTCCTAGTCAAATTAGGAGACAATTCTAGTCCAAATCGAAATAGGATTTGTCCATATTTATGTTCTTTTATTGAGGGCAATTTTGGCATAGCGTACGTCCAAATTAGGAAAAATGTTATTTCACAATGATTTATATCATTTTGAGTTAGCTTTCTAATGCCGCTAGAATAACCTCAATCCAATATTTGAGATGAATGTTATGACGAAAATATTGAGGCATGTGCAGAATTCAAATTTAAATCCAATCCAATTTTGACTACAATTTAAAAAATTCAAATTTAATTATTTTCTTTATTTAGTTAAACTTAACCATAACTTCTGGGTCTTCCCAATTTGCCCTTTAAGCTTGGAACTTTTCCAAAAATACTTTCTTTTCTTCCAAGACCTACAAAAACACAAAAATGAAATAAAATACCACAAACTAACAAAACTAAGAGATTAACAAATATAAATTAAGGGGCTTAAATATGCATATTTAATCTTTCAAAAAAAAAAAAAATATGCATATTTAAGCACTTATCAAATTGCAACACGTGTCCATATTTTTTTAATATCTTAACCATTTTTTTAATTTTTTTTTATCTTCTCTCTTATTTTCTTATTTATACGTCTTTTTAACATATAATAAAAAGTACAGTGAAGACGCATTTAATTTTAAAATTAAATTATAGTGAAGAATCTCACACATAGTGCGGGTTATGAGCTAGTATAAATTATCGGTGGACTCTACTCAAGCAACCTCTGCATGAAAGATAATCAAGCTATCAAAAGAAAAGAAAAGAGAAAATATAATAATTTTCCCCACAAAGATACTAGACACCTGCATGACCACTATTACAATCCACATGATAAATCACTCTACATGAAAAATCGTATCTTATTGTGGTATCAAGACTACCGTATTGGAAATGGAGTCTCTCCCATAAAAAGGGATACAACCCCAAGTAGTGATTATGTTCATTCTCTACTCTCCCACGTCCTCTATGGCTCTATTCAATTTTCTCTAAGAGCCTCTACTTAAACATTAGAGTGTCTCCGGTGTTCCCGAGGACTAGTAGACTTTCAAGTGACTTCATTCTCTGTTTTACAGGTAACCCATTGCCGGCCGTCGAAATATCTTCATCAACAATCATTAATATCTACCAATGTCACTACCTCTGGAAAAGGGCTGGACGACATTTACTAACATGAAAATTTCACCGAGTTGCCATGTTGAAGCACATTCTCTAGACACCATACGAAGAACACGATGAGATGCTTGCAATTATGCCACCATGGCACCATATCACTTCTAAACTAATTAGGGAAGGTGAAGTGAATTGTTTCTTTCTTTGTTCCAGATTCCTCAATACCTTTTGGACAACTTCTGGATGAGTCCTAGCTGAAACCAGAAAAACTCAAACGTTCTCTATATTTTATCACATTTTCCTATTACGAAAAATAAGAAATCAAATGTTTACTGTAGGAGATCATGTTACTTGGTCAACATTGGTCATGACATGATAAGTAGATCAAGAAAAATGTGGATCTGAATCTTTCTAGGTGCGAGGAAGATAATTGTGGCTGAGATTTTTTAGGGCGTAGTTTTATTTTTTTTTATTTTTTATTTTTAATTGAAAAGGCAAGAGGGGGTGACCAAAGTATGTACTAATTACTTTATATGGGTGTTACTATGGTAGCACCTATTTGCAACCACACAAAAACGGCCTACATGGGCTAGAGCCATAGACGCTCATATAAGTTCAATTGAACTATAGCCTAACTCAATCCTATCAAAACATCAGTAGGACTCATGGTAGGTGATACTAATCTAGCATATAGATTCATATTTCAGAAGTATATATATATATATATATATTTGACATGTCCACACAAGATGAAGGAGGAAGATTCGAACAAGTGACCTCCACTTTATTAAGTGTAGTCCCAGCCGATTGAGCTAAATCTTGGAGACTGCAGAAGTAGAACTTGTGCCCTAATATGCACCTAACCACTTTAAAGATTTTCTTAAGACCAAAGCACTACCCTAATGGTAGGGCCTAATTGCCTAGTTAGTACTACAATTACACAACTTGTGTAGTTGGTCATGACATGGTAGCTGATCAGGTGCGAGGGTCAAACTAGCTTTATCTCACCAAATTGTTACAAATGACCAAGTTTACATTTTTTGGAAATATTTCTGCCCATGGCAACTAATATCACACAGCTGACTCATTTACTTGTTCATAGTAGTGTTTAGAGAATGCAATTTGCAAACTATTATTCGGTCAGTATTGTATTCTGAGAACAAAATTTATGTGATCCCTTTGCAAGACTTATTGTATTTCTATAAGTAGAAGGCAATATTTGTCTAAGAGATGGATTCAAATTTGCCATACTGTCCAGAATTTTCAGCTCTACTTTCTTTAATTCTGAAATTCCCGCTACTTTATTTTCTAAAACCAATGACTACAACCATGAACAATTTCATATAAAGAGTGAAAACATTTGAGAATGAAGGAGGGAGTAGCACGATTGCCACTTTTTCATCTCTCAAACTCATGAGTCCTCAAGGGATATATCTTTAAGAAGATCATCATGTCGACTAGAGCTGAGCAACTCAGTCTAATTCCCATCTCAGAAATCCAGCCCATCATCAGTGGTAATGTCAATTATAGGTGAATTCCACTCGAGCAACCTCTACATGAAAGATAATAATCAGGCTATCAGGAAAAAAAAAAAAAATCTTAGAATTTTCTCCACGGACAATATACACCTCCATGGCCATTATTACGATACACATGATAAATCACTCTATATTAAGGAAAATTACACCTAGTTGGTATCAAGACTACGATATTGGACAAATTAAGAGTCTCTCCCATTAAAAGGAATATAGCCCCAAGTAGTGATTTTGTTCATTCTCTCCTCTCCCATGTCCTTTATTCAATTTTTTCAAAGAACCTCTACTTACTAAAGCATCAAGAGTGTTTATGGTCTTCCCAAGGATCAACAGACTTCTGAGTGACTATTTTCTCTGTTTTGCGAGTAATCCATTGCTGGTCTGGCCGTCGAAAAATCTGCATAAACAATCATTAATATATATCGATGCCACTACCTCTGGAAAAGGGCTAGATGACATTTACTAAACAGAAAATTTTCGGATGTATGCAGTAGGTAGAGCCAAATAAGATGCAATCAACTTCATCTGCATTTGATTATGATCTAAACAAGCTTTCAATGAGATCCAGGGGCAACACTAAAAGTTCCAACTTTGAGGGGCTGGACTGCATTTAAATTTCTTTTTGTGGGTCATCATTAATCTTTTTTAAAAAGTTTTAGTATTGAATAGTTCATATTCTTCCAGCAATCTTGGTCACTGTCCCACTAAGAACTATCATGCCTTCTGTACTTCTAACCTGAAAACATTACTACTTCGAAAAGCTGCAGTCGAGATTATGAGGTTTATCAAAGAAATACAAGCTGATTACTAAATACTAGTTAGCAATTATTAGGAATATCATCACAAAGTGACCTCTACTTAATTATATTTAGGATAAAAAAAACCTTATAGCTATAAGGTGCTGTAGCTTAGTCGCATTCCTTGTTTAGCTGATGAGAACATAACCTGCACCACCAGGGAGTCTACCTGCAGGAGCTGGAGGCATATTGGTTTGAGGAATAGTTTTTCGAACTTGTGCATGGGATTCTGCTTCTTGCTGAAACATCCTAACCAGCTCTTGGAGCTCTACTTTTCTTACTTGAACATCCTCTTCAATAGTGGGTTTTCTTAACCCAAGGTAGATCAACCCAACTGCAATTAACATGATTCCGAGCAAGACTAGGATGGCAGAAAACATAAGAAATGCATATGGTGACTCTTCAGCTCCAGGCATACCATCCAAATTGATCCCAAAAAGTCCAGTGATGATGGAAAGAACAAGCCCACATCCGCCAAAAACTCCCAAGTTATGTGTAACTGTGAGGCTTCTGTCCTAGAATTAGAGTCAGTGACATACTGTGAGGAAACAATAATGTAAAAAATATTTATATATAAAAATATTCGACATCGTCAAAACTAAGCCCTAATTAAACAATGTCACAGTCCTTCCCCATCTCACTTTTAAGTGCTTGTGTGCATGTCTATACTACAAGAACGTGAATGCGGTTCATGATTGCATGTGAACATAGTTATCATTCAGCTTTAAATGTTAAGGTCTACAACATTAGTCCATTGCCACCAGATGTTTCTCTCAAACTCTTCAATAGTTGAGGAAAATGATAAATGTTTTAGACTGTGACAACAGAGATCTTAAATTTCTTTTTGTTGATGAGCAATATGAATATTTTATTGGAAAAAGAGAAGTCCCAATTATACAGGTCTTAAATTTTTTATGAAACACAAATCTGCAGTTCCACCTGATTGGATTAAAAAACACAATCAATGATGCAAGACTAATCTTGTCAACAAAACCAATAAGAATTTCTAGTTTAAATATTGTCCAAATTGCTCCCAATATCTTTAAATTTAAAACTTCGTAGTAGTCATAATTGCTAGGTTTTTTTTTTTTTAAAGTAAAGGCTTATACAGTGACCTATCAAACTTCCCAAGTAATGTATTGTTTTGTAAACTAAATGCTAAAGATTAAAGTCTGAAACTAAAAATTCACTGGTATTTTAGTGCAGTGTTATTGTAAATGAAAAATGCAGAAGTTATTCATATGGCATATCCTTAAATGAGTATGAAGAAGGGTCATGGCAAGGGCTTTAAAGCAACCCAACATGGGCTATATACAAGATATGGCCAGACAATGTTGATCACCTGAACTTTGGAGTACATGGTCAAGAATATATTTCTTAACAAAAGGAACAAAGAATCAGCATAACTGCCAGATTCATGTACGAACAACATTTTGCAACTACCAAGATAGGCAGACTTAAGAAGAATCTACATGAAATGGACGTTAACAGAACTTGACAATAGAATTTGTAAACCTGCAACCATGCACGAACTGTGCTCTGCATGACATCTTGAATTGTGAATAATCGACCACGAACTGCTTCTTGCTCTTCAATCATTTCCCTCGTACTCTTTCTTATTCCTTCTAGCAAGTCCCTTGTCGTATTCCCACTCAAATGTTGAAGTAGCTCAAATACAATTTCCTCTCTTGCATGGAGTGACCATTTCACTCTGATAACCTGCAGAGATAACCATAAGAAAGGAGGTAAATACATTATTATTGCACAAGTGAACTCAACAGTATACTTCTCGTGCAACAATAGATAAAAAAAAATATGTACACCGTTGCAAAACTAAAAAGTTCTTGTGTAATCTTCACAGTAGTATTTTCTAAACAAGAGCAGAAAAGGTTATAAAACTTTGTTAGATGCATTTTTCTTTAATAAAATTTGTTCTTGTTTATTAGGCAATGTTCTAGCATATAATTTAATAAACTAAAGTTGGAAAATGCTAGAAGAAGACCAGGTGCCTAGCGAGCTGTCCCTATAGCTAAACAGAATATTCCTAAATTTGTATTTTGGCTCCTACTTAATGTCGAAGGAGGAATGAGCTACACAGAATCTGTAGCTCTATTCCATTTCATAGCTTTCCTCACATTTCAATCTCATTTCATTACAGTAATGCAGTGAGATAAGGTTACAGATTAACAATAATTGACTATATTTCCTACAAGCCATAGGGTATCACACTGTTAAATCATGTAACAAACTTATTACTACATCGACATGAATTGTTTTAGGAAATAAAAAAAAAAAAAACTGATTTTTGATTCCTTTCCTGCTGAATGTTATGTAATATCACATCCTTTTAAACTTCCGTTTGAGGAAAGGGAGGTGTTAGAGGTGGTAAATATATGAATAGAGATAAGGCTCTAGGTCCGAATGGTTCTCCATAGCTTTCTTTCAAGACTATTGGGATGTGATCAAGACTGATATTATGGGGTTTTTTTTTCAGACTTCTATGCTCGTGGTAAGTTTGAAAAAAGCATTAATACCATGTTTATTGCTCTAATTCCGAAGAAGCCTAGGGCTTTTGATCATAAGGACTTCCATCCTATTAGTCTTGTGAGCAGGGTTGTAGATTACTAAAGTTCTTGCCAATAGAATAGGAAGGATAGTGGAGACGGTTATCTCTAAGCCTCATACACTTTTTGTTAGAGGTAGGCAAATTTTGGACTCAATTATTATTGCTAAAGAATGTTTGGATGGTCATATCAAGTTTGGCGTACCAGGGATGCTTTCCAAGTTGGATATGGAGAAGGTCTATTGTGACATCCCACATTGCCTAGGTGTGGAAAAGATTATGTATTTATATGAAATATGTTTTCTCTAAATGGTATGAGGCCTTTCGAGATAAACTCAACAATAAAACTGTGCAGGTTCAGCCCAAAGCGGACAATATCATACTACTTTGAGTGGGGTTTTATATATGGTATCAGAGCCATAGCCTAGCTTGAGATAGGAGGAGCGTGCACAAGCCCATAAGGATCGTTAGCGAGGATGCTGGGTCCCAAGATAGGTGATTGTGACGTCCCTTAATGCCTGAATGTAGAAAAGATGATGTGCTTATATGGAATATACTCTCTCTAAATGGTATGAGGCCTTTTGAGGTAAACTCAATAATAAAACCGTACAGGCTTAGCCCAAAGCGGATAATATCATACTACTTTGAGTAGGATTTTACATATGGTATCAGAGCCATAACCTAGCCTGAGATAGGAGAAGCGTGCACAAGCCCATAAGGATCGCCAGCGAGGATGCTGAGTCCCAAGACAGGTGATTGTGACGTCCCACATTGCCTAAATGTAGAAAAGATGATGTGCTTATATGGAATATACTCTCTCTAAATGGTATGAGGCCTTTTGGGGTAAACCCAATAATAAAACCATGTAGGCTTAGCTCAAAGCAGACAATGTCATACTACTTGAAGTAGGATGCTACACCTATGATCACATCAGCTGGAAGTTCTCGTTGTATTTGTTGAGAATGTGCGGTTTTGGGGAGAAATGGTGCTCTTGGATGGTGCATTGCATTTAGTCAGTGCGCTTCTCAGTCTTGGTTAATGGTACTCCATCAGACTTCTTCAGTAGCTCTCGTGGGGTGAGGCAAGGCGATCCTTTGTCTTCTTTTCTATTTGTTATTGTCATGGAGGCTTTAAGTAAAATTTTCACCGCATGGGATCTAGACTATCCGAGCTGGTTTATATTTCACATTTGTTGTTTGTAGATGATACTTTGGTCTTTTGTGGGGCCAACTCCGATCACCTTCACTCCCTGCGGATTTTATTCATATGTTTTGAAGTTGTTTCTGGTTTGAAGGTGAATCTGGCCAAGTTAGTTTTGGTTCCTATGGGAAATGTGGATAATGTGGATGAGCTAGTGATAAGTGCCGAATGTTACACATTTTAGCCCCTTAATTCACATATGTTAATCTCTTAGTTTTGTTATTATTTGATCTTTTGTGTTGTTTTTATGTTTTCTTGCAGTTTTTAGGATTTTGGAGAAAAGCAAGTGTTTCTAGCAGGTTTCAAACTTTTTTTTTTTTTTTTTTGATAAGTCAAAATATATATATAAAAGAGCGCAAAGGGGCGCAACCCAAAGTACACAGGAAGTATACAAGGGAAAGCCTAAGGGGAGAGAGAGAAGCGAGAGAGAAAATCAAGGAAACTAATTACAGTCGGGGCAAGCCAACCGGCTGTCCAAGTGTAAAGAGTAAATAAAAAGTACTGTTTAAGATCCTCAAAAGATCTTGACAAATCTTCAAAGCATCTAGCATTACGTTCCCTCCAGATGCACCACATAAGACATAACGAAGCCATCTTCCAAACCACCGCACTCCTCGAACGACCACCCGACCACCAACAAGCAAATAACTCCTTAACCGAACTTGGCATAACCCAACATAGGCCAAACCAGCTAAGAATGACATTCCACAAAGCATTCGCCACCCCGCAGTTTAGAAGAAGATGATCCACAATCTCCCCATCCGACTCACAAAGCCAACATCTATTAACCACAATCATACCTCTCCGCCGGAGATTGTCAATGGTGAGGATCTTGCTTCTAGTAGTCATCCAAGCAAAAAAAGCCACTCTAGGGGGAGCCTCGGTCCTCCAAATGCCTTTCCAAGGAAAGGAAGGAGAACCATGAGAAGAAATAACCCGATAGAAAGAGCTCACCTCGAAAACACCTTTGCTAGAAGGGATCCACCACAACTTGTCCTCCCCAATCCCTCTAAACTTATATGAGTACAAACGGCTATAAAATGAGGCCAGGACCTCCACCTCCCAATCATGAACCAAACGAGAAAACACAATATTCCACTGGGCGGCACCATTGGAAAGCTCCACATTGTCCGCAATGGACGCCTCCTTGAACCTAGCAATGCTAAACAAACTAGGAAACGTATCTTTGAGAGAACTCTCCCCACACCAAATATCCTCCCAAAAACTGATCTTGGACCCAATCCCTGGGTCAAATTTGAGACTTAAAGAGACAATTTGGGAAAAAGCTGAAAGCAGTGGGATCGAGCAAAAGCACCTAAGCTCGAGCGCAGTAGCACACAAGAAGCTAAGATCAAGCATATCAGCGCTTGAGCACCCAAGCCAAGGGATTGATCGCAGTAATGCGATCGACCACAGTCTTGCACTGGGCAGCTGAGGATGCTGGTTGTCACGATTTCAAAGTCTAGAATCCAATTTCAACCCGATTTGTGAGTTGTTAGGCTGCGCAAGAACATCTAGGGTTGTTCCAAACCCTATAAATAGACCCTCTATTCATCCAAATAGAGAGGGAGAGAAGCAGACATAAGCTCTAGAGAAGAATTGAAGGCTAGATCAAGAAGAGTTTTGGGTTTTTCTTCTCTTCCCCATTTATTTTATGTAGCTAGGACTTTAATTAGGGCTCTATTAAAGCCCTAATCATGTCTTTTAGGATTGCAATATTAGCGTCTTTGCTACAATTATATTTTGGATATTTAACTTGATTATTTCCTATGTTATTTAATTCCTCACATGAATGTGCTTGATCATCATATGCATGCGATATGGACTTATTATTTAAATCAATTTGGATGACCGAGTCCTGGACTTGCTAAAGTGACAAAAGAGGTTCTTGGATTAATCAACATAGAGAATCGGGAGTAGATACCATGCCCTAGACTTCATTTGGTTATCAATTTCCATAGATATATGCTTTGTTGAAGAACAACTTGGTGTCATGCTAAATCCTTTTAGAAAGAAAAGAATTAGAACAGATACCATGCCTAATTCATTGCTTAGGGAAATCAATAGTTTAAGGAGTAAATACCATGCCCTTAGGTTGACCAACATTGGGTATCTTGATATAATTGGAATATTGGCATATTGTTTATCTCATTCTAGTATGGTTAGCGGTGGATATCAAAACCTTACCCTTTTTATTCTTATTATTTTTATTCAATCGTTAATTTTATTTCATTATTTCAATTTTACCGGTGACAATTTGTTTAATTCTATTGATTAATTACGAAATTACTTTTAAGCATAATTTACAAAATCCTCGTGGGAATGATCTCGTATTTGCCTGCTATACTATTGTTTTGATATTGTGCACTTACAAGCAAAACATACCGATTATTCACCTATTAATTTAGGTGGATAATCGGCACAACAGCTAGCTGGCATTCTGGATTGTGGGACATCCTCTTTACCCTTGAAGTATCTTGGTCTCCCTCTCGGGGCTTGTGTTAAGGCCAAGTCTATATGGGATGGCATTGTGAAAAAGATTGAGCATCAGTTGGCTAGTTGGAAATGATGTATCTATCCAAGGGTGGTAGGGTTAACCTCATAAAGAGCACTCTCTCCAACTTACCTACATATTCCATGTCTCTCTTTCCCATTCCTACTGTTGTGGCAAATTGTATGGAGAAACTCCAACGAGATTTCTTATGGGGTGGGATGGGTGAAGAATTTAAATATCACTTGGTTAATTGACCCAAGGTTTGCTCTCCTATTTCTGAGGAAGGCTTAGGGATTTGGAACTTGAGATTGTTCGATAGAGCCTTATTAGGGAAGTGGTTGTAGCGTTATGTGCATGAGAAAGAAGCTTGGTGGAAAGTTGTTATGATTGGGGCAGGTGGTGCTCTATTGATCCCCCAGGGTCGCATGGGGTGGTTGTGGGAGTATATTAGAAAGGGGTGGAGGCTGTTTTCTAGCCATATCAAATTTGATCCGGGTGATGGGTCCAAGACCAGATTTTGGGATGATGTGTGGTGTGGAGAGCTGAGTCTCAATGAAGCATTTCCAATTTTATATAACATTGCTCGTGTGAAAGATACGCCTATTGCAGTTGATTTGGATTGTTCAAGTGGTTCTCTTCAGTGGAATGTTAGCTTTATTCACTTGGCTCACAACTGGGAAGTGGATATGGTCTAGATCCTATCTCTCAAGACAACAGATATCATACTAAAATACAAATAGACAAGCAAGTTTCAGCTTTATCCTTCACTGGAGAGACGTGTCTAGTAAAGGCATATATTCAACATAAATGCCCTGACCAGCTTCCTTCTTTTTCAAGATGGTTAAGAAATTACGATTGGTTATTAATTGAAGCACCTTAGTTTTTTGCCATCCAGCTTGGAAACAACCATCAAAATTGTCCATATAACGGCCTTTATGATGTGTTAATATCATATCTTAGCATTTGATGAAGATGCAAGAATAGCCTAAAATATTTTCTCAGGTATTTCTTGAAGATTTATCAACTATTAGCTAAAGACTCACAGAGAGAGGGAGTTCATTGAGTCAATGACAATGATGAGGTGTGACAGAAATAAACCAGGTTTGATGACAAGTAACTACAAAGCACTACAAGTTGATAATGGAGCTTATTTTTCCATGAAGAAATACCGGGCATGCTTATCTGCCTCCTATTTTGGATCCTTCTTTTCACACTATTCTTTTTTGCTTTGCTTGGATGGCTCCTTTGGACAGAGATCTCAATGGAAACAAAAATAAAGATTAACTGGCATGTGCAAGTATAGATCATTTCCTAGCAGATTGTCCTGTTGTGGCCATCAACCATGGTTAGAAGGTTCAAAATTTGGAACAAGAGATTTGGAGGACATAATAGTGCAACTTTGAGAGCTTTCGTTATATCTCATGTGGAGTACCTGATGTGAGAGGAGTAACCAAACATTTGAGGATGTAGAGAATTTTTTTTTTTTTTTTTGATAAGTAATGTGAATATTATATATAAGGCGCAGAGGGGCGCAACCCTTATACAAAGAATATACAAAAGAAACCCCTACGGAATATACAAAGAGCACATATTCAAGAACTCTTCTATAGTCGAGACTTCACTCATCAGAATGGACCAACGCCATACAGATGTAGCATAGAGATCATATTTTTCCTCATCCCATCCACCGAACACTCCTTATCCTCAAAGGTTCGGGCATTCTTCTCCCGCCAAATACACCAAGTGACACATAAAGGCACCATTCTCCAAATAGCTTTAGAGATATCCCTACCCCCCATCCGATTCCAACAAGCAAGCACGTCGGGGAAACTTCGCAGCATAACCCATTCCAGACCAAACAAAGTAAAGACATAGTTCCATAGCCAAGCAGCCACTTCACAATGCAACAACAAATGATCCACGGACTCCCCATTTTTCTTACACATACAACACCATTCCACTACCACAATACTCCTCTTTCTCAGATTGTCATGTGTCAGAATTTTGCCAAGAGCTGCAGTCCATCCAAAAAATGCCACTCGTGAAGGCACCTTAGAGTGCCAAATGCTCTTCCATGGGAACATCTCAAAATTTTGAGTGGACAAGGCCTTATAGAATGTCTTCACCTCAAAGCACTTTTAGATGGGGACCAGCGAACACAGTCCTCATTACCATGAGAAATCTTACAAGAGTACAATTTTTCAAAAAAAGATGATACCACATCAACCTCCCAATCTTGAACAGAGCGCACAAAAATCACATTCCACTCAATACTCCCATTTCTCCAAATAAAATTCTCCTTCACCCATGCTTCTTTGTACCTTGCAATACTAAACAAGGAAGGGAAAACATGTTTCAACGGTTGATCGGAACACCAAACATCATGCCAGAAACGAACTTTCGATCCTATCCCCACCTCAAAACTCACACCCTTGGAAAAAGTATCCTACCCTCGTCTAATGTGCTTCCACAATCCCACACCATAAGGACCTGAAACCTCCTTTGAACACCACCCACCATCCTGATCTTCATATTTGGATGTAGAGATTTATTTGAATTGCATCAAGCTCGTTTTCCAGACTTCTCTTGTCTGTCATAATCATTTACTCCATATCATTACTTGATTTTGCAGATGGCTTATACTCTAGGATAACGTATTCCTTCATTTTCTGTTTCATTTTAGAATTTCTTTAGTGCACCTCCACATACTACATTAAACTCCTTTTGCGCCTTTCTATAAAATAGGAATGAAAAACAAGTTAAAATTGCTGCCCTAACTTTACACAATTAGAAAGCAAATTTTATTCAGTGGAAAAAAACTTTGAGCACAACTTTTCTTCACAAAACATTCAGGTGGAGCAACAGATGAGCAAATAAGTAAACTATACAAAACTACAAAGCAGATACTGTAGCCTATTTATCTTATATATAAAAGGTAATATCTACTTCATTAATTATAAATTATTTCTTCAAACTCATTAATGCTACATTCAACAGCCAAACTTCTATTGACTTCTTTCCATGTAAAATTAATCTTTCTGCAAGCATAAAGCAAAGAGTACCTGGGTTGATAACCTTCTGATCTCCTGATTCAGAATTACACTAAATAGATGCATATCTTCATGGTTTCTCCTATTTATAAGTGAGAAATGTTAACATCATGTATACGCAAAAACTGGTCATGTGCAGGCAATAACAGGCTTCAAGTGGAACTGAAAGTCGTGAAGATGAAATTGTTCTATTTGCATGAAAGCACCTGTCCATAAACTTCAACTCAACTTCATCTGCAGCTCCAAATATATATTTGCGAAATAATCTGTAATATTAAAGATAATAAAAAGGATGCCAAGTAGAAAACCTCATGAGATCATTTGACTGTCCAACAGACAGCAAATTGGAAATTAATAATTATAAGCAGCATGACAAAAGTAAGGCTGTAAGTCCAGGATCCAAGGAATCCAAATGCAAATGTGTTTTGGGTATAACAGAATACTTAAGGCTTAAAAACATTTCATAATCCTATAATTTCGGGATAGATTTCAATTAAGCCCCTATACTTCTAGATTGAGCAATCAAGTCCTAAATTTTCTTCATTTACAGCAATTTGATGACTTCAGTCTCAAAAAGGACCTTTTTAACTCAGAATAGCTGCTATGAAAATGAATCTAGCCCACTTTGAAGGTGAATTGCATTGTCAACGCTGAAAGCTACCATCAGTTAGAGTTACATGAAGTTCGCATCGGTAGTGAAGAAGGCCAAGTGGGATCCACAATGCTCAGTATCTATTATTAATAAAAAATAAAAAAAGTGGTTTAGGAAAGGCGTGCATCAAATTTGTCAATTTCATTAACATCAGTCTTTAATTGAATTTTATTGAAATAATTAGGAGAAATCGAGGGACTTGATTGCATAAAGTGGGAATATAAGGACGGATTGAAACCTATGTATAAGTGGTAAAATATATATAAGCCATAATACAAACTCTCAGGTAACGTATTTCTAAAAGCAGCAAAACTTACAACTAATATGCCCTACAGAAATTAGCAAATGTCCTGTTCAAAGGATAGGCATTAAAGTATAAAAGAATCACCCAAACCAAACATCACTTGAAAAAATTAACTGGATTCAAGTGTAGAACTTTACGTGGTCTCCAAAGTATCAAAACAATTGCCAGACCTGAGAGCACTCCAGGAAATTCCAATCAATCTTCATTTTACAAAATTTTCACTTAATGCAGCACATCAATCAGAAAAGAATTCTTCTAACTTGACATGTGCACAGTTATACCTTGATTTTGACCAGTCAAAAATTCTAGTTCGGAACAAGCCACAGGAAAGAAAAACTGGAATGTATAAATAATCATTTAGAGATGCTCTGCTTTACAGAAGCTGCCTAAAATTTTTAAGGGAATTGAAAACCAATCAGGCAAAAGAGTTTAGATAATCTCTGTTTTGGCTGCTTACCAAATAACAGAGTAGTTCATTTGCATTTATAGATAAAGTGCAGAGACTCGTTTACAATGAGTTTAGAGAACTAAAGCAACACAAAAGGAAAGCTTAGAAAGCTTTTCACATAGAGTGATACACATAAATGCAAAGGAAGAAAGTGAAGAGACTGCAGCTGCTTCTCACATAAAACAAAGTTGCCTGTCAGCATAAAACATGGATCTGTTCTATTAGCATGAAACACAAATAGAAATGCTGCTGTCACGGGAAAAGGGGATCAGTTGTGGGCTTGAATGTGCAGTGTCGGTGTGCTGTTGTGGGCTTGACTGAATGCATCTGAACACCAGGGGGAGGGGAAAGTGTCTGGGAGGGGAGAAGAAACTCTCCAACATGTGAGTATGAGTTTTTGATTTGGCATTGTTAGTTATAATTGACATGCACATGGCATATAAAGAAGAATGTTATTTTTCATTGCATTTGCAAACTCTGAAAAGTTCCTTGAGTTGTTTTCTTAAGTTTTCATTTGGATGAGGATGTAATTCTTTACAAAAGATTCATTGACCCATCTTCACGTAGTAACTAAATATAAATTGAATGGGAAGTAATAATAATTTGGATGAGTTGGATCACAAATGGGGACAAAATCACCTATCATCCCATCGGGCAAGGCGGAAAGCTAGATGTGCTGTGACTTCATGAGCAGTTCTTGGTATGTTTGTACCTCCAGCAGCAAGCAGTTCCTGATAAAGGCACCACATCAAAATCATGAGGCAAAACCCAATTACAAGGCATGGAAACATGAGACAGAACTCAATTATAGAGCATGGAAACTGAATTATAACCAACTGTTCTGACAAAAGGTATGTATCATGACCACCAACAAACTTTTGATTGAGCATGAACGAACCTGGACTTCTGCAATACCTAGCACATTAATATTAGATGCTGACCCTTTGACATGCAATGCTGTTACTAGAAAGTTCTGTGCCAACCATGATCGAAGAACAATGGGGGTGTCATCTTCCTCAACAAATGGATCCCCAGCTGATTGGCCAAGGAGCTCAAATAATAGCCCCCCAGCAACTCTAACAGGAACCTGTCCAGGTATAAGAGAACAGCCAATTGCATTAAAACCCAAGTAAAGTGTACATAGATGACAATTCTAGACAAAGATGAGACAACCCTGATTAAAGAGATCAAACTTTATCCACTAAATATAACTAAGAGCCATAAGGTGCATCACAACTACAAGACAAGAAATCACTCTCTCCATCATCGGTGTCCTCTACACATTTAGAATCTAGATAGTTTTATGGTTAAGAAACACCCAAAAAGGACTGCTCACAAAGAACCTTAGAGACAGTAATGGGAGACTTTGAGATGGGGCCTTTCCTTTCCTAGCCCATTTATAAAGGATCCATCACCTCCAAATTTGTCCTAAGCCAATGCTTGGGTGAGGCAAGGTTAGAAACGAAGAAAGGCAACTTAGTAGAACCATCCAGAGTGCACTCTGAAACTTTCTTTATTTTTTGTAAGTGTTTTATGTTTGAACATAGATTCCCACACCACATCATCACCAACAATCAGCTCTTATACCTTAGTGTCGGAGGGTGAGTTCGGATCTTGTCTTGCCTGGAAATACTATGAATTCTCATTCAAAAAAGACCCTCCCATGGCAAGGTTTAAAACATAGGGTGAGCTACAGTGCCTTTCAGTTGGAGTCCTGCTCTGACCACTTGGGTTATATATTTTGGTCTCAGTCAGTTTCAGAGTATTCAATAGTTTTTGCATGGAGAAAGAGACTCATATTAGAGCCTCATGTTAACTATCCAAATAGGATGATTCAACTATGTTGCATTGGTCAAGCAATATCTTACCTAACAAATCAAAATAATTTATTATTGAACTCGAGAACTGCTGTCTTCGCCAAACTTTGCAAATCATACCTTACGTAGCCCAAGTTTGGCTTTATATAGTCATTTGAAGGAAGATTTGATTCCTATTGGTAACTCAAAATTTTTTCTAACTCCTTGGAAAGCTACTCATCAAATTGGAAAGGTTCTTAAGATAGCTCCTTCTATAAAAAATAGGTAACCAACTAGACCAATTACAGCAGCAGATAATTAGTGAAACAAGTGAACTGTCAACCCACAATGATAGCAAACAGTTTGGACAGATTCCATTGCCTACTCAAACAAGGAGATCTGCCCCTCCAACCTGAAATTACCTTCCAGATCAGATCCATGGCTGAGTTGGGCAGGTTAACCCTGACCTAACTCAAGCTCTCTTTCACATTTGAGGTCAGGCTTGGCTAGAGTACTGCAACCAAGAACCCCTCCTTGTGTTAAAAGGTGGGACAAGAGCCCAACTCAAACTCAGTATTTTTTATTTAACATGATGTGTCATTTCCCGACCATATATATTGTTCAGTTTTAATTGTAGGCAAATTCACGTGTCAAAAAATGGAATCTGGGTTGTAATGTTTAGGTCTTGAGTTAGGGTTAAATGTCATATCAAGAGAAGGCTACAATTGAAGAATTCAAGACTTCGATTGATGTACGATCGATGTCTGATCCATTGAACCATTATGAAAGTTCCCATACAAATTCCAAAGAAGTTTGATCGACTGCAAAAGACTAATACAGCGTGACTTAGTGGGCTGTAGCGAAGAACATCAATAAACAGCAGATAAATACTTCTAGATCTTGATTCTATCAAAGGATCTAAGAAATTTTCTTAAAGCAATAGATGTTATCTAAGGTTTAAGGAAAAAACACAAAGAAACTCAACTCTGAGGATTCTTATTCAACCAAACTCAAATATAAACCAAATCTCCATTTCTAGAGGCTATAAGCATGTATTTATAGCCCCAACACTCATAAACCTACTTAAACTACGACTTAGAGTCCTTATTGCAATTATAGACTTCTAATCCTAAATAAACACATAAATGATACGAAATTGAAGAGGAAAACTAAACCAAGTAAAAGACTAACAAAGAAACCGAATTCAAATAAAAGACTAAAAGGTAAGATAGGCTGTCCGATCTACATCATTCTCCCTAGGTTAGAGAGAATTCGCCATTGAATTCGAACTGTCTTTTCCACAGTCCTTCGGGTGCCCTATCAACTCGTTCCATTCTCCATTCCTCAAGATCACAACAAGGCCACACCCCATAACAAACGTGACACTCTTCATCATCGGCATACTTCGATGTTTGTCGTAAAAGCCCCACACACCACTTTGCCATGTAAACTTTTCATGCTTCTCTTGTGTGTCGCCCTTCCCATAAGCCATGAGAATTCCCAAAGAACTCACAAAGACCCCTTCACTCTTTGATAAAAAAGTCTTCTCCGCTCCATAGATCTCATCACAACTTTGGTTAAAAGTTTTTGACAAGATAGCATCTACTCCAAGGAAATCAACTTTTTTTTTTTTTTTTGATAAGTCAGTAGAATTATATCAAAAAAGCGCAAATTTAAAAGAGTCACCACCCAATTATACAGGGAGTATAACTAAGAGCGCCTAAGCATAAAAAAAAAAACCAAGCTCACTAAGAGCACCCACAATCAACCCACAGAATCAACCCATACAATCCCAACAAACCCAACAAAACCCCAACAATCCCCACAAAATCAATCCAAACAAACCCCACCGAGACCACCCAACAACCCTAACCAAGCACCTCGCAACCCTAACCCCAATCCTTGTCCCTAAAATAGACGGAACAAGCAGTCGAAATCCTATGCTCTAGCTAACTACGAGTAGTCCTATACAACTGAATAGCTTCCCTCCTTGGAGTGGTCTTTGGAACCAGAAGACCTTTTAACAAGACCAGCGAACGCAGGAACATCCTCTAATACCGGAGGGAAAAAAAAATTGTTTCCCTCGCACAACAGGGACAACCGGGGGTGCCACATCAGAACCAACCACAGCAGAGGCCACTGGAGGAACCACAAGAACCACAGTCGTCGCCTCTGGAGAACCAGCCTCAAGGCTTGCCACAACAAAAGCGACCAGTGAAGGACTCGAAGGTTTATTGGGCTTCGGGAGCCTCCCACGGCTTCTTTGATACACTTGGAGAGGTCTGGGCCCAATCTCTAGGCTTTTCAACCCATGGGCATCACCCAGGTCCAAAGCTTGATTGACTTCCTCGACCCATGACTTTAGATCAAAATCCAGCACCCTCGACGCGTCAAAGAAATCACCATACCGCACCCGCGAAGGCAACACCGGAGAAACCTCCCCTGAATAGCTCAACCCCAGCGCCTCTTCAGGCGGTGTTGCGAACCCAAATCGAAGTTGGAGCTTCGCAGGAAAAGAGACAGCATCCTTATCGACGAAGCCCGCCAGACCAGAGACTGCATCCTTAACCAGCTCCGTCTTCTCCGATGATATCTGCACCTTCGTCGAAGACCACTCCCCATGACGCGATGCTGCAGGATCCAACTTAGAAACCGGCCCAGAGCTTTGTCGGAGCAGAAATCCACGCCGCAGAATACCCTTCGGAGCTGTTAGACCACCACAACTTGATCTATCGGAGGTCCAGAACCCATTGACGCCTCCTCCTAACCCAAATCTGATACCTCATCCCCATCAACCTTGGCGTTTGATTTTAACTGAACGGCGACAGTCAAGGGCCTGGGCCTCACAGATAGCCCACAAGCCTTGCGCCTCCCCCTCCATTTATCACCAAACAGAAGTTTGGGCTTCAGGCCCAACCGGGAGAGAACCTGGCCCATACTTCTCCGAATACCACTTGATGCATCAAACTTCAAACCCAGCCCAAAGAAGATGATCAAGTCGACCTCCACCCTGATCTTTGCCAGAAATTCCCTCACCAAGCTCCTCACCACCATCGCACAATTTGGCGAAGGCCACTGTGACCCAAGATTACTCCCCACAATCGACACCGATGCCTGCGATTCCCTTACTAGCAACTTCAAACAAGAAGCACAAACCACCTCTCCGGCCTTTACAGCAAGATCCACGAAGGACTGCGTTTTACCCACTTCTCCAGCGTTGATTGCAGGAGCCACCGACAGAACCCTCTCCACAAGCTATGCAACCAAAAATCACAGTTCATCCACAAACCTTTGCCAGCCCCAACCACCGCGTCCCTCAGGGATCCTAATGACCCCTTTCCGGCCACCCTCAACGAAGACTACCACCTCCAAAAAACAGCCCACCTTATTGCTCCCCAAACGGCCTTCAAAACCCTCACTTCATCACGATACGTTCTGGCAAAATCCTCCTTCATTTGAGCCTCCATCGCCTCCTCCACCACGTCGACCAACCAACCTGAGCACTTGATCCCCAGCAAAATGAACCCACCGAACCCCTTCCTTTTTTCCTCCAATCGAATAACCGCGTTGCCCTTCTTCGCCAAGAATGAGAAGGAATTCGCTTCCACCACAAACCAGCGCTCCATCGGACGCTAGAAGAGCCCCCCAAGGACCAGAAACTGAGCTCTAGCGGGGTGCGTCCATACGCCACCACTAGAGAAGGAGACCTCTAGCACTTTCCAAGACAAAGAAACGAAAGCTTCCCCAGAGAGAAGAAACACAAGAGTAGATGAGACCGATGAATGAGAAAACAGGCTTACAATAACGCCAGATACAACAGAAAAGATCGCCGAAGGAAACGAGATCTAAGAAAATTTGACTCCAAGGAAATCAACTTGATGTATAGAACTCACCTCTTCGTCAAGATAGGTGTCATAGATTGGTGGAGAGGCCCAATCTATCGAGCAATCTTCCTCAATAAATTCATCTTCCTCCTCCTCAACCGATTGACTCCTAATCTCCGCCGCCTCTTTAGGCACCTTCTTTTTGTCGATTTTTTCTATTACAAGGAATTCTTCGGGTTGCAAGCAATCTTGAAATTCCAGTATGTTGAGTTCGAACCCGATCTCCCACCAAGTGGCATGAGCTTGCGCAGGGGGCTGACGACCCTGCGTTCGACGCTCCGCATAAGGGATCTCAAATTTGTACCCATCGTCATGTTCATCTTCCTCCTCCGAAATGTGCGGTGGTGGTCGATAATGATGTTCGTTGTGACCACTCATGTTGGATAATCGGGTAGGGAGGGCTTCAAATTGATCCCTCATAGCCACGAATTGCTCCTCCATGTGTTGCCACCATGTCGCTAGTTTCTCCTTACATGTTGTCTCCGTGCACCCATGCACTTTGTTCATGTGCACCAGACGGTTGCCCATCCCCATTCATGGAAAGTAACATGGGCTCTAATACCAACTGATACAGCATAACTTAGTGGGTTGTAGCGAAGAACATCAATAAGCAACGGATAAATACTTCTAGATCTTGATTCTATCAAAAAATCTAAGAAATCTTCTTAAAACAATAGATGTTATCTAAGGTTTAGGGAAAAAACACAAAGAAACTCAACTCTGAGTATTCTTATTCAACCAAACTCAAATATAAACCAAATCTCTGTTTCTAGAAGCTATAAGCATGTATTTATAGCCCCAAGACTCATAAACCTAATTAAACTACGAATTAGAGCCCTTATTGCAATTCTAAACTTCTAATCCTAAATAAACACATAAATGATACGAAATTAAAAAGGAAAACTAAACCAAGTAAAAGACTAACAAAGAAACCTAATTTAAATAAAAGACTAAAAGGTAAGATAGGCTGTCCAATCTACATCAAAGACCCTCATACAAATTCTAGAGAAGTTTGATTGATCTCATGATCGATGCTCAATCAATCGAAGATGTGCATCAAGTGTCATACCAGTTCCCGAGATGTTCAAAGGCTCCCATGATCAAAGAATGTTTCCGTCAAGTGTCATATTGAAACTCGGGAGTTAGATCGACCCTTCAATCGTAGAACGATCGATCGAACATATGTGATTGTGAAACCCTACAATTCGATTGACACTTGATTGATCTTCCATTGATCGAAGGTGCGACAAATTGTTTTTTTTTTTTAGCCAACTTACCTTTAAAAACCCAGGTTTTACTCTACTTTTTTAAGTCTTTTGAGCCATGATTTCCCTTATGTATTTTTTTTCTCTCTCTCTCTCTTTTTTTTTTTTTTTTTTAACATGTGCCTTTAAAGTTGATAATCTATATTTCTATATCTGGTTTTGAGTTATATTATAAATTTTGGACATGAGTAATACTAGATAAAAGCTTGTTTTTGTATAAGAACTTAAAATTTGTTTTTTACCCCAACAAAAGAAAAATATATATATATATATCCTCTTTCCATCTCTATATGGAGGATCGCCATACAATGAGTGATATCCATAAGATTTTAAAATACAATTGCAATCATCACATTCACCCCACCATCCATCAAGTTGACTATCCACAAAACATCCCCTAAATATTCAAATAGGCAATGGAGACCCTTTATGTGCACCACATGCCATGATATGCTCTAACATTCACATAAATAACCGCGTCATATTTATTGTCAAACAATTTTCACATTAAATCCATAACAAGGTATAGATTTAGAATGCATTTTAAGTTTAATACACGCAATGAAGCTACTTTCCAACTCTATGTAGCATATTACTAGGAATGACCAAATTTTGTTTCCAGAAATTTCAGTTCACCGACCCTGTGGTTTTAGTCAAGTTCAAATTGCTAACTTGTGATTTAACAAATTACATTTTACTCAGAGAAGGTCTAATTATATTTCCTTTTCGCTCATCAGTGTAATTTATTCAAATTTTAATAGGTTGCTATTTTGTTTTCTAGGGTTTTTTTTTTAGGGCATGCATTTTACATCTGAATTTATGTTTTGGGGTGAAAAAGATAAAAAGATGTGACTTCATATAGGGTGAAATGTAAATTTTTTAACAATAGGTTAACAAATCCATCTCAACCAAAACCACAGATAGGTAAAGTGTAATTACCCTTTATTTTCTGCATATGAGCTGATTTCTTATGACTGGTATTATCCTTTAATTTTTATTTTTAACCAATTTCTTGGCAACAGAATTAGCAATGACAACCTTTTCGGACAATCATTCAATTCAAATGGATAGGTCTATAAGATCAGCCTGTCCTTTTAGATTATACTCTAAAAAAAAAAAAATGAGATGATTTCTTTCCCCTCAAAAGCATAAATACCCCTAAAACAAATGCTAATATCAAATTGACATTTTTCTTTTCTTTCCCTAGTTTTACTAAGCAACAGCATTGAATAAAACAAGTGATTTACCTCATAGAGAAGGTACTTCATTCGCTCACTTATCAGCCTACTTTCATCTCGCAAAGCAATACTGATAGCAGGATGCAACCACTGAGCATTACTCAGCCAGTCGTTGATGTATGGATGACCTGCTGCTACATGACACCACCAAGTGGGCCCAACCGCGCGTTCCCAGTAAGGAGTTGCCACGTCTGCAACAGTAACATCATCTTCATTATCTGTGAAGTCGACCAACTGCGAGGCCCAGCCAGCATAAACTTGCACTTTCTGGGTAAGTTCAGTAATTCTAGCCCAGCCTATTGGCATCCAGTAACTTCTTGGAAAATCTTTCTTCTTATGGAAATGGCCTGAGTGATTGTCCCGACCATAACTATGATCATCAAGAATATCGGTATCACCAGTTCCATATTTTAATTGGGGTGAAGATTTAGAAAATTTATCCTCCTTTAGGGATACACGACTATTTAGTTCATTTGATGGCACCTGCCTCTTTGGCACCTCTCTAATAGCATCTTGTGCTAGCTGGATCTTCCCATGGCCTCGAACAAATTCAAAAGCACAAATAAGTCCATCAGTCCAAAGATCACCCCCCAGTGTGGCATCTCTACTAAAGTGGTTTCTATGATTCTCTTGCTTCTTCATTTCATTGCGCACAAAAGTTGAGCCATTACTACCCCCATTAGTCATATCGCCTTTCATCTAATGAGCAAGTAAAAGCATGTTAAGGAACCCCAACATTCAGTAAAAAGAAACTGAAATACATATGGTGAAAATTATGAATTTATTAAACCAAGACCAACAATCATGTGACAATTCCCATCTTAATTTGTCACCTATCCCAAAATTATTTATAACGACTAAGCTTTTTAGTGCTGATACAATAATAATAATAACAACAACAGCAAGAACCACAATGATGTTACTAGATATTCCTTGCCAAAAGGGGAAATCTAACCAATGAAGTATAATATAATAATAGTAATAACAAAAGGAACCACAATGATGTTATTAGATATAACCATTGAGGCTTAATGACCACTATTTAAGTTGGAAACAATTTGCAATTAGAAGTAAGACACCCAAATTGTTGGAAACAACATCAAAAATATCAAAATAAAAGAATATCAAAATCTAAAAATGAGGAAGCCACAGGTAGTTTCATTTCAAACAAGCAAACAAACAAATAAAAGAATTTTTCAATTGCATCCAGAACGTTCTTTGTCTAATGAGACACTATTACACTTCAACTGCTTCACTCCAGCTACTTCTAATTATTTAATCAAATTCGAGCACACAAACGTAGAAGCAATTTGAGCAGAAAATACACAATCAAAAAGAAAATGTTTACTTAGTCTAATACAAGACACCCATTTCCTTGAAACCAAAAAATAAGACAACACATAACAACAACAAAAAATCCTCCTCACAAATCTGAATTTCCCAAAGAAAGATAAAGGGTATGTTAATCAAAGAAAGCTTACCAGAGAGAGAGAGAGTAATCTGACGAGTTTTGCAACTTGATGAAGGGCCAAACATAAGTCTTCAGGAAAGAGGAAACCCAAGAAGCGCTTGGGTATTAGATAGCGGCAACTTTTAGCATGTGTGGTGGGGGCTGAGCTTCGTGGGGTTGCCACTTAATTAGCCATGCAGACTTTACACGATCACATTTGCCCTGGAGAAATTCCTATTAGATTTAACTTCGGCATGGTGGTTGGTGTTTCGAGAGGAACCCGCCAAGTGATGTCCTCAGGTCACACCCTGAATGAATTTTAGATCGTCTTTTGGATTCAGATTTTGCCAATCAAAAGTTTGATTTTAAATAACTCACATAAAAAATAATAATAATAATAAAAGAAAAGAAAAAAAAAAAAAAAAAAAAAAAAGAAGAAGGAGAAGAAGAAGAAGTTTGATTTTAAGGGTTCAATACTTTTTTTGCCATGTGTTTTAGGAACTTTATTTTTCGCTACTTCGTTTTTTATCAGGTACCTTGTTTATGAATAAAGATAGAGATGGTATCTCCATCTAATTTTCGTTTAAAATTTGAAAGAAATCTATGTCAACACCCCTAAAAATGCGATTCGTGTCTATATATGTAATTAAAAGTTTTAAAAAATATATAAAATTAAAATGATTAAAAACCCTTTAAGAAAAAATAGTGGCTCGAGTCACACCTTTTGGACAAAATGGGGGTGGCTTGGCCGATACTAGGGCTGGTTTGGCCACTCCCGTTTGGCCTGAGATAGTTTCAACCATCCTAAAATGCCAATGAAAAAAAAAAATGGGTTGTCCCTTGGGGGTGGTTCAACCATTCCCAAGCTACAAAATGGGGTGGCCGAAACTACCCTCAAGGCTGTTGGGGGTGGCCGAAACTACCCACAATGAGTATGTGATCAATTACGGTGTAAAGCTTAAGGAATAATTCTTAAATGATGAGAAAGCATTAGAAACATCTTCTTTAGAGGGAAATCTTAGATTTTTGAATCCTAAGAAGACACAAAAAATATTGAAAGGATTACCATGAAGTTCATCTAGGAAAGAGCTTTCCAAAATGGGATCACATGCGCAATTCCAAGACTCATAGCAAAAGTTATGCTTATTTTACTAAACATTGCGTAGTCAGTCAACTGTGAACGTTAGCAAGTGTTGACCGAATGTTCATTGTTGGTTCTGGCCAAACATTTGCTGGTTTTGGCCAAACGTTCGATGTTCCTAACCAAACGTTCAATGGTTTTGACTGAACATTCGCTAACCAAAAGTACAGACATGCTTTTTAGAGTGTCCAAAAGGTACAAACATGCTTTTCAAAGTGTCAAAAAGGTATAGACATTCCTTTCAAGCATAAGTCCAAAAGTACACTGAATGTTTGGTGGGGGCCACCCGAACATTCGCTAACCAACTTTTGGACTGCTGGATAAGGACAAAACGCTTGACAAAAGCTGTGCACAATACCCGAACATTTGCCCCTAAGTATCGAATGTTCACTACTTTTCAAAATTGTCACAGTAGCACCCACAAATTTTTCAACCCTATAATACCCCTCCCCACTCAACCTTTAAATCTGCTTGAGTGATTTTGTGAGTTGTGAGAGTTCTTGAAGGAGAATGAGAGATTTTGGAGGTTTTGCTTTTTGGTGTTGTGTCCCCTTACCTAGCATCGCATGTCCTTAATTTGAATTCGCATCCATCTCACAATTCCTATTGAGGTAAAAAGTACCACAGTCATCAATTCGTTTATATGCTTTAATCATGCATCACTTTAGTTGTTAAGGATAATATTTCTAATCTCTATCTCTCCACTATCTAGCCAAAATATAAATCCATCATCAAATCATCATTTTTCTCTAGCCGAGCCATCTGTTAACTTACAATAAGTGAAATCTAAAACATCAAGATAGTATTAATCATACCTAAGCATATTTTCTCATAGGTCAAATAACACCAATTTCCATGCTTATAATATGGATTTGATCATTTGAAATCTAACATGTAAGGTCTTAGATAGGTTACCTAATGTGTGATAATCATCATCTATTTACCTAAATTCATAACCAAAACATCATCAATACATTAATTCCTCAAAAACAAGAGTTGTCTAGTATACATCAATCCAACTTTCAATCGTCAGAGCAAACTCAAGGCTTGTCCCAATTTTCGGCTAATACATTAAGAAACCAAAAATTATCCTCCAATTACCCAACTCAAAAATCATTATTACCAAAGACTAAAAATGAAAACTCATTCGTGATTTCGCCCAACAAACCCGTGAATTAATAATATCCATAAACACCCATGAATCAAAATATGTTACCTATTAATCAACACAATAAACTAAGCTCATCCAAAATTTCTTCAAAATTAATCTCAAGGCTTGAAATTAAGAAATTACCTTGCAAAACCTTATGGATTTCTCTATCCTTCCTCTTTCTCTTCTTCCTCTTCCTTTCTTCTCTCTTTCCTTTCTTTCCTTCTCTTTTCTCTTTTTTTTTTTTTTTTCCTCCCTCATCTCACACTCACTTGAGCAAATCTAGAATTGGGGGGAATTGATCCCCCCTTAAATACTTGTCCCTACATGCCGCATGTTTGACAAGTGTCTATCCACTTGTGAGAAGGGGATCAGCCCCTTGTGCATGTCCCAAATGCTTAGACACATGGCTAGCAACGTGTCTTGTTGTGGCCAAATAGCCACTTGAGTCACTCATAGCTTGACAGCACAACACATGTGTTGTCAAGTTAGAAGGTGACTTGCATTTACCTAAATGTGTCTATAAAATTCACAATTAATTCCTTATGAACATAAACATTTTAACTATAATATATCCAAAATTCGTGGCCTAAAGAAATCATTAACCCATCCAATTAATAACCCAAGTCGCAGGTACCTCAAATACTTGACAGCATGACCTATTAAACTTTAAAAAATTATAGGAAAAATTACTCTTTAACCCCCTGAAGTATCCACCCATTTTCACTTTTGCCTCCAAAGTTTAAAATGTGACACTTTACCCCCCCAAACTTTCAAATTGTGGCAATTTAACCCATTTGGCCTATTTATTCCCAAAATGCCCCCAACATTTTTTTTTTCTAAAAAAAAAAAATCCAAAAAAATATATAAATATATGCTGGGGTGGCCGAACCACCCCATAGGTGGTGGCCGGCCACCCCTTTTTTAAAAAAAAAAAAAAAATTGTGCTAGGGGCATTTGAGGAATAAATAGGCTAAATGGGTTAAATTATCACAATTTGAAAGTTTTGGGGGGGTAAAGTGTCACATTTTAAACTTTTGAGGCAAAAGTGAAAATGGGTGGATACTTCAGGGGGGTAAAGTGTAATTTCTCCAAAATTATAACTTTTTTCAATTTAACTCCAAATGACACGAAATTTAGTTTGAAATCTTCCTCATTCAAAGACTCACAACTTACCTAAAAATCATAGCAACCCATAACTTTTTGATACCTCAAAAGTCCCTCAAAATTTGGTGCCTCTGCTTGACTAAAATTCCTATTTTGACACTTGCATATTCTAAAAATCATAACTGCTTCTACAAGCATCCAAAAATCATTAAACCACTTTTAAAATCTTCATTTCTCATCATTCTATAAGATCTTAAAAAATAGTTTTATTTAAGGTCACTCATTGAATTTTTGGCGTCTAAAACAACGTGACTTTTCTTTCAATAACCCACTAAATTTCTAATTAGCAATTTTCCATCATTCTTTTGCATTAAGATTACTTAACTATAAAATTGTAAATCCTCCTTATCCTTGATATTAAGATCACTTTTATTTTAGGGTATAAATTTTCGGGGTATTACAGATTATGTGCAAATGGGTCATGCACACATTTCCGTAATTGAGATACATGAAATACATCATGTATCCCAGTCATGCTAGATAGCAACTCAACTCTATATGCCACAGGGCCAACGATACCTGTCACTTGAAATGGCCCAACATACCTTAGAGTCTTAGACAAAGCTTACTTTGGACGAAGCTTCCCTTTCTTGCCAAATCATATAGCACCCTTCATCGGCGACACCTTGTAACCAATCTCAAATTTGAGCTTACGACGATACTTGTCCATATAACTCTTTTGCTGACTTTGAATGGTAAGCATTCTCTTTCGGATTAGTGCAACCTTATTTGTTGTGTCTTGTATCATTTATGGACCCAAAAGTTGTCTTTCACCAACTTCATCCCAATACAAGGGTGATCTGCATTTGTACCCATACAATGCTTCATATGGTGTCATACCGATAGTCGCTTGGAAACTGTTATTGTAATCAAACTCAACTAGTGGTATGAATCTTATCTAATTGCCCTTGAAATCTAGCACGCATAACCTCAACATATCTTCGAGGGTTTAAATAGTCCTCTTAGATTGTTTATCGAACTGTGGATGATGTGCCATACTAAAATGCAATTTAGTCCCCATAGCCCCTTGAAAACGTTTCCAAAACTTCGATGTGAACCGTGAGTCTCAGTCCAACACAATAGAAATTGGAACTCCGTGCAATCAGACTATCTCACAAACATATAACTCTGCCAACTTCTCCAAAGAGTCTGTAATCCTGATCGGGAGGAAGTGAGCACTCTTTGTCAATCTATCAACAACAATCCATATAGCATCTTGTCCACTAGGCACTCTAGGTAACCCAACCACAAAATTCATAGTGATTTGGTCCCATTTCCACATTGGGACATCTAGTGGTTGAAGTGGCCCTACCGGTTGCTGATGTTTTGCTTTAACAAGTTGGCATGAAGGACATCGTGCAACATACTCAGCTACATTGCACTTCATGCCACCAAAACTTCTTCAAGTCTTGGTACATCTTGATATTCCTAAGATGAATTGTATATCGTATTTGGTGTGCTTCATTAAGGATTTCTCTCCTTAATTCGGCATCATTTGGTACAACTCTTTGGCCATCTTTGGTCTTCAACACACCCTCAAAGGTGATTTGAAATTTTAGGGTTTCTCCATTCCTAACTTCTTTTGTAAGCTCTTTCAGTTCATCATCATTCTCTTGTGCTAATCTAATTCTTTCTCTGGTTAATGGTTGCAACACCAAAGCTGCAAGAGTTGGTGATTTACTGGTCAACATATTATTAATTTGTACAACGGCAAATTGTTGTGCCAACTCATCAGCGGTTGTAGATTTATCAACCTTTGCATTACAAGATTTTTGACTTAATGCATCAGCCACAACATTGGCTTTATCAAAATGGTAAAACACTTGGTTGTTATTATCCTTTATCATTTCTAACCATCTACTTCGTCTCATATTCAGATCTCTCTGTGTGAAGAGGTACTTGAGACTCTGGTGATCAATGTCAATCTCACACCAGACACCATAAAGATAGTGCCTCCAAATCTTCAAGGCATGAACCATTGCTGCTAACTCTAAATCATGAGTAGGATAGTTCTTTTTATGATCTTTTAATTGCCTTGAGGCATATGCTACAACTTTGCCCTCTTGCATTAACACGCATCCTAGTCCCTTCTGGGATGCATCTATATAGACTACATACGCAACTAATTTGGTAGGTAGAGTAAGCACAGGTGCTGTCACCAACCTCTGTTTCAGTTCTTGGAAGCTTGCTTCACATTCATTGCTCATACATATGGGGCATTCTTCCTTGTAAGAGCTGTAAGAGGCCCTGATAAAGCAAAAAATCCTTTAATGAATCTCCGATAGTAACCAGCTAATCCCAAGAAATTAGAAACCTCTTGGGCATTTGATGGGCTTTCCCATTCTACAATTGCTTTGATCTTCTTCGAATCCACTGAAACCCCATCTTTAAATATCACATGCCCCAGAAATGTTACTTCTTCTAGCAAGAATTCACACTTCTTAAGCTTGGCATACAACTTCTTTTCTCTTAGCACTTCCATCACCGTCTTCAAATGCTCTTCATGCTTTACATGATTAGTCGAATAGACTAAGATGTCATCAATGAATACGACAACAAATGTGTCTAGGCACTTATGGAATACCCAATTCATCATGTTCATAAATACTGACTGTGCATTCGTCAAACCAAATGGCATAATCAAGAATTCATAATGGCCATACCTCCTACGAATATAGGGTTGATAAGTTAACCCGTAACCCACGAACACAACACGTAGTTATAGGGTTAGGGTTGGGGCTTATTGGGTTTAGGTCAACCTGGCAAGTTCGCAGGTTGACATGGTACTGTTCTTTTTTTTTTTTTTTGGAGGGGGGTCTACAAATGATTGATCATATCCTAGGGTCTTATACTTTTCTTTTTCTCACTTTCTCCCTCACTCTCCATGCCGCACACACACATTCACTTGTCTTTCTCCCTCAACTCATCTCATCTCTCAAACTCTTTCTCCCTTACTCTCCATGGCGCATACACAGAGAGTCAAAGACTTTGAGTCTCTCATCTCATCTCTCAAACAATCAAACTCACTCTCTAGTCTCTTCTCTCTTGAACTCTGTTTTTAGCCGTGGATCTCTCAATCGGCCGTGGGTCTCGCAATCGGCCACAAGTCTCTCTATTGAGTATCGATTGTCACTTTGTGTCTCTCTGGACAAGTATTGATATATAATTTTGTCTTAATTTGATCTATTGAACTGAATGGGTATGATTTCTTTGGGTGTTCTATTTATTAATTTCTTTTTCCATTTATTTCTTTGGGTATGTTTATTTGTTTATTGAACTGAATAGGTATGATTTATTTGTTGTTTCTTTGGGTGTTTTGTGTGTGCAAAAGATTAAATCTAGGTGTTTTGTTTATTTGACCATATAAAGTATATAGTAAAATCGTACTTTAAATTAAAGAAAGAGAGAGACAATATCAAAAGAATAGGATGTCACTCTTTTGATTCTATTGAATTAATTGCTCCTAGAGCTTTTGTGGGATGGTATTGGCATGCATGTTGTATAAGATTGAAAAAAGCAATCGAACAAGGCAGAATACATGAGAGTTGGACACGTAAATGTTACCATTGAAAACATTAACAAACAAAAAACCAACTCATTTGATTGAAAAGATCGTACTTTCATTATTACAATCGTATTTTTTTATGTCAAAGACCAGAATCCATGCACAATACCTCAATCAACCCTTGAACACCTTTGAAAGAAAAAGAATGATGTTTTGTTTATTTGTTGTTGTAGCTTTGGGTGTTCTATTTATTGATTTTTTTTTCCATTTATTTCTTTAGGTATATTCATTTGTTTATTAAACTGAATGGGTATGATTTATTTGTTGTTGTTGTTGTTTTTTTTTTTAATTAATGTTTTGTGTGTGTAAAAGATTAAATATTGTGTATCTATTAAATTGAATGAGTATGATTTCATTGGGTGTTTTGTTTCTTTGTTGTTATAACTTTGGGTGTTCTATTTATTGATTTCTTTGGGTATGTTTATTTGTTTATTGAACTGAATGGGTATGATTTATTTGTTGTTTCTTTGGGTGTTTTGTGTGTGTAGAAAATTAAATCTTGCATAGTGGTTGAAAAATGGGTATTCATTATTTTTTGTTAGATTATATTAGAGAAAGAGAAAATGTGTATACATATATCATTAAAATAGCAAGGATGGTTTTGATTGAGCTTTTAACTGAAGTTCACGTATTGTCTTGTAAATAATTTACTTACAAAGCTCTATGTTTTGTTTTATGTTGGCTTTTTTTTTTGTTTAGGTGTGCAGAGGAGTAACAGACAATACATGGAAGATATTTGTGAAAATGAATTTGAAGGTAGTGAGGATGTGGTTGAATTAGATCCAACAATAGATAATCATGAGGGTGTTTGGCAAAGCTCCTCACATAACCCCACAAATTTTTACACGGCATTGTTCATCAGATGTTAGGTACATGTTGTCTAGAACAGCTGGCAGGTTTGAAATTTTGAGATGCCGTATTCCATTTTTCTCCCTTTACCCATAGTGTTCATTAATTCCCATTTTACCCCTACCCACAACAACAAACTCACAACAAAAATTGAATTACCCATAGCGAACCCCTTCCCTCTTCCTCACATTACCCCAGCCTTCTTCCTCGGCGACAAGCTCCTCCCATTTTCTGTATTTTCCCTAGTCTCACATTACCCTACCTTTCTTCATCTTCGATGTTGATTGGGGAGATGTTTGGAGTGATTGTACGGAGCTCTCCACTGGCATAACTGGCAGGGCACTATACCGTATACACAACTTGAAAGTAGGGGTCAGATATGAGGACTGAACAAGGGTACAGGACGTTTGCAATTTCTGGAGGAAGAAATGAGGGAGAGAATTGTGTTTTAACTCACTTTTGAGGGAAAGTAATGGTTTGACGAAGAGTAATGGAGGAAGAGCAATTTCTGAAGGAAGAAATGAGAGAGATAATTGTCTAATGAAGAAGCAAGGTAGTCGTGTTTTAGAGGGTTTTTTGGTCTTATAACACTATAGTTGTTTCTTATCGAAGAAGCTGCAAGTTTAAACCATAAAACATGAGGACATTAGGGTCTTTTAGACAAAAAAAGATGGCCTGAAGCACACATTGGGCAGGCAGCAATGTCTATCCTTCACTGATTAAGGAATAGTGCCATGTTATGTTGGGGAATGTGTTGTCATTTTCCAAACAAGGCCTATATGGCTTTGGTCAAAAGTAAGAAGGGCAAAAAGCGTAGGAAGTCCTTCGATGTTTGGAATTATTTTGATCCCATTCCTAGTATTGTAGGAGATGACAAGTCAAAGGCAAAATGCAAGTCATGTAGTATTACATACTTGGCTTCAGGATACTATGGTACAAGAAATTTAAAAAGGCACATAAAAGCTTGCCCAATGATAGACACCCATGATGTTGGCTAGATGCTCATATCTAGAAGGCAAGGAGCTTTGTTAGTAAGTTCTTCTCAATTTGATCCTAAAAGATTTAAAAAATTGGTAGTTGCATCAATTATTAAGCATGATTTGCCTTTTCAATTTGTTGAGTATGAAGGTATAAGAAAAGCAATGCAATACTTGCATAGTGATGTGCAACTTATCTTTAGAAATACAGTTAAGGCTTATTTGATTAAGATGCAAGTAAGGGAGAAACAAAAAATTAAATCTATATTGCATGATTGTCTTGGGAGGATTTGTTTGACATTTGATTTGTGGACTTCTTTAACATTTGATGGGAATATATGTCACAACATATTTTGTTGATGAAAATTGGGTCTTGTAAAAGAAGGTGTTGAACTTTTCATTCATGGCTCCACCATATAATAGGGTATCTTTTTGTGAAAAGATGTATAACATGATAAAAGAATGGGGGATTAAGAACAAGCTTTTCCTATTACATTGGATAATGCATCTTTCAATGATGCTTTTGTTAAGTTATTAAGAGATCAATTGAACATTAGGAATGCCGTTGTTTGTTTTTGTGAGTTCTTTCATCTCCATTGTTGTGCACATATCCTTAATTTGATAGTACAAGATGGTTTGAAAAAGATAGATGATACTCTTCAAAATATTCATGATTGTGTTAAGTATGTGAAAAAATCACAAGTAAGAAAGCAAATGTTTTTTCAAACTATAAATCAAATGTCATTAGACAGTAAAAAGAGGCTAAAACAAGATGTGCAAATTAGATGGAATTCCACATACCTTATGATTGAGAATGCAATTTATTATTGTCGTGCTTTTAGTTATTTAGAAATGGTTGAGCCAAACTTTAAGTATTGTCCTACGGCACTTAAGTGTGAAAAGTTGGATGGGATAGGAACTTTCTTGTCTTGCTTCTACCATGCAACTTGTGAATTTTCTAGTACCAAGTATCCAACAACCAATTTATACTTTCCTATGGTTTCTATGATTTATATGAACTTGAAAGAATAAACTGATAATGGAGATGATAATAAAAGATTAATAGCAATTTAAATGCTTTCTAAATTTGAGAAATATTTGTTAGAGTTCAGTACAGTATTGGCCATAGCGGTTGTTTTGGATCCTCGTTACAAGTTGCTAGGGGTGAGCAGATTCACCGAGTTTCAAGTTTCAACCGAGTTCCGACCTTGATCGACTAGCACCCGACAAGAAGACGAACAATAGGCAACAAAAAAAATTTTCTTTCGACAAATTTTGGTCGGTAGGCGAAAATAATTTTGGGGAAGTCAGTTTTCAACATTGCCGACCTGATTTCTACCAACTTTGAAAATGACGTCGTTTCGATTAACTTAAAAATAGTCATATGTCTACTCAAAATGGCGTAGTCATATGTCTACTCAAAACGACGCCGTTTTGAGTAGTATATATATATATATATCTCTTTTGCAGCTCTGCTCAGCCAGCCCTAACTCCTAAGCCCCTAACCCATTTCCCCAAACCCTAGCGCTGCAGCTCGCCTCACTCTCATCTCTTTCATTCTCCTCTCATATCTTCCTCTCTTCTTTGCCTCTTACTCTCACTCTCACTCGCAATCGCATAGGCACAACCAACGATTCAACGAAGGTCACTATTATTTACATAATGCCTCTTCTTAATTCTCCCAACAAAAACGAGGTATTCATCTTTTTTTTTTTTTTTGGTAAGAATCGATTTATAATATGTTTGTGGCTCTTATTTACAAATTGTAGCTGATTATACATCTTTGTTTTCACAACCCATCGAAGGTCAAACTCTCTTCTCTGTCCCCAAACTCAAAGACAACCATTTGCTCCTAATGTGAACGAAGTACTCTTCGTCATTCTATTTTATTGTTTGATGATTCTATTTTTTCTTGTATAGTTTACTTGTACATTTTGTTTGGTGATTTAATTTTATATGTATGTGATTGATTAGTCTATTTTATATTGTTTGATGAGTCTCATTTATCATAATTGTAGTTGATTTTTAGGGTTCTTTGGTGGGTTTGTGGGGTTCTGCAATGTAGTGATCTGAGTAGTTTTATGGGGTTTTTGGGTGCTAAGTAACTATTCTTCGGTGGGTTTGTGGGGTTTATTTTGTTGGTGTGCTTTGGGGTTTTTTCTTGAATTGTACATTTTGTTTGATGATTCGATTTTATAGTTTGCTTTGTTTTAAGTAACTGTTATGATAGATTTGTTAGCACTAATTATACGAATCACTATAAATGAATTCTCATGTCGCCACTTGTGTGAAAGCTTCACCTGCTCTTGCAAAGTCTGCTGTTGTTGCTTTTGAAAAGTCTACTTCTGTTGCTGAAAAGTTTTTACCCGTACTTTCACCGACTACATCAAGTGGTGCTTCTCATACTCCATTTCTTAATATTCCAATTACTCTCATGGAAGTTGAAGAAGTTGAATATGGGTCTGAGGATGTTCATAGAAGTAGTAGTGTAAGGGATTCTAGTTATATGGGAATTGGAAGTGGAAAGGGTCATGGGAGTCATGAGGGTCGTCCACCATAACTTAGGAAACCAAAAAATGTGTCCAAACCATCTTCAACATGTGAACATTTCACTAGAGATGAAACTTCTTCCCAAAATGATCCTATGGCCCATTGTAATTATTGTGGGACTACTTATAAGTGTTACCCTAAAATTAATGAGACCTCCTCCATGCTTTACCATGTCACTTCGTGCCCAAAGTATAAGATCCATAATACTAGACAAGATAAGAGTCAACAAATATTTACCTTTGAGGCTAAGAAGGGGGAGGCTAATACATTGATGATTACGAAATAGATGAGAAAAAAATAAGGCATGCACTTACTGAAATGGTTATTAAGGATGAGATGCCTTTTGTGTTTATGGATGGAATTAGGTTTAAGAAGTTTATGAAGGTAGTTGAACCTTGCTTCAACATTCTTTCTCGCTTTACAGTGATGAGGGATTCTGTGAAAATATATTTAAGGACTAAGAATGATTTGAAGCATATGTTTATGACAAATAATCAAAGGGTTTGCTTGACCATCGATGCATGGACTTCTATTCAAAATATGAATTATATGTGTGTGACTACATATTTTATTGACCATCAATGGACATTGCATAGAAGATTAGTGTCATTCCGTCAAGTGTCAAATCAAAAGGGCATCACAATTGGGAGGGCATTAGAGGAGTGTTTAGTAGAATAGGGCATTAGTAGGCCTTTGACAATTATGGTTGACAATGCCTCCGCCAATACGAAGACACTAGATTGGTTGAAACAATGAACAATGTACAATGCAAATACTATTTCTTGTAATAAATTTCTTCAAGTGAGATGTAGTGCCCATATTCTTAATCTAATTGTGTGAAGGGGTTTAAAAAATGCTCATGACTCAATTGAGAGGATCCGAAATGTGGTTAGGTATGTGAAGTCCTCTCCCAAAAGATTAGAAATGTTTAAGTCTTGTGCAGATAGATAAAAACTTGCTTGTCAGGCCTCCTTGGTTCTTAATGTTCCCACTAGATAGAACTTAACCTATTCTATGTTGGAGGTAGCAGAGAAGTATAAAAGGGCGTTTGAGCTTTTGCAAGAGGAATATGGGCCTCTTATGTGTTATTAAAATTGGACTGTTGGAGGAAGAAATGGGTTAGGGCCTCCTAAGGAGGATGATTGAAACAATATTAATCACTTTGTACAATTTTTGAAAGTCTTTTATGATGTCATTATAAAAATTTCAGGTTCATTGTATTCAACTGCAAACTTGTTTTTCCAACAACTTTGTCATGTTCGTAGGCAAGTGCTAAATTATGCTGGAAGTCCTAATCCTTTGGTGAGTATTATGGCTAGGGAGATGAAAATAAAATATGACAAATATTGGGGGAACTTTGAGAAAATAAATCGGTTGTTATTTATGGCAGTTATTCTTGATCCTTGGTATAAGCTTGTTGCTTTTGAGTATTGGTATCAAACGAACCTTTCACATGAGATGGCGAAAAATCTTGTAGATAAATTGAAAGAAGACATAAATAATATATTTGACCAATATGTTGGTACTAGGGGAAATGTGCCAATGATGAGTGTTGATGAAGTACAAAGTCGAGAGGTGAGTGAGTATCATTCATTTCGAGCATCAAGAAATTTGATGGTTTGTAAAACTGAGATAGAGCAATATTATTCGGAGGATGTTGAATCATCAAGTACAACCTTTGATATTTTGAATTGGTGAAAAGTTAATTCAACAAAGCTTCTGATCCTTTCCGAGCTAGCGCGGGATTTGTTGGCTATTCCAATTTCCACAATTGCCTCAGAATCAGCATTTAGCATCGAGGTCATGTGCTTGATCCATTTAGGAGATCTTTGTCTCCAAAAACAGTTGAGACACTTGCATGTACTCAAAATTGATTGAGATCTTCTCTTGTTAGTTTGCATGATACATTTTTGTCTAAGGTTGATGATGGCAAGACCTATAGGCTGGATTTAGGTATTAATATTTTATACTTACTACAATGAATTTCAAATATACTTAATTTGTTCTTTCATTAAATAATTTAATTGTTTCCAATTCCATTTTTTTAATTTTTTTTTCTTGTTTTTCTTGTGGTAGAAATTATGTCCAATACTATTAATGTTGATGAGGCCGATTAAGGATTGAGATGTTCTCACATGGTGTTTTTTGGTTGGTTTTATTGACTTTCTTAATTGGTTTAATTAATTGGTTACTTACTTGTTGGCTTCATATTTGAGTTAACCTTATTTTTTTGTTCTTTGCCTTTTAAAGGTTAATTGGATGTTGTCTTGTAGACTTGCAATTGCTAACTTGCTTGAGAAGCTTAGGACTAATTATGATTTTTTGAGAAGACTAGTGTTTTGAGACTACTTTGTAGAAGTAATTTATATGTTGGTTTCCTTTAGAATTTAGACTACTTAGCTATTTAACTTGTTTATGAGTTTATGTTTTGAACTCTTCATATTGGTGTTTGTATGTTTGCTTGATTATTTTATTGATTATTTGGTTATTTGATTGTTAGATTATTTGATTATTTTATTGATGTTATAATGTTTGCTTGTATTGGGCTATTAGGGAATTTTTTGCTTATTATGTGATATTATGTATGTATATGTTTGCTTGTTATTTGTATTTGTTTGGCGTATTATGTTTATATTTGATTGTTCTATTATTTGATTTATAAACTGAAAAGTATTGAAAATTTTAACAAATGGTTTGTATAATGAAAAATCATTTTTGCACAACCCTATCAAATTTAAGTTTTGATATATAATTAAAATTTTACTTGTAAATAATTTGAAAGCTTTGATTTTTTTTTTTTTTTTATCAAAGTAAACTGGCCAAAGGCTAGTACACAAAAAAAGTTAAAAAATTCAAAACTTTGACAAAGTTTTATCAGCAAACAATGGTAAAACTAAAAGCTCATCAAAGTTTTAACCTAAAAATCATAAAATTTGGTCCAAAAAGAGACATGTCCAGTAGGTCTAATACAAAAACTGGCCCAACCCAAACTGATCATTATTGACCAACACCAATTGACTTTGTCGGTTTCGAAAAAAATCAAAGCCGGTAAAAGTGGGTTAATTATCCAACTTTACTGACTTTGTCAATTCGACACGCAAAACTCAAAAATGTCTACCGTAATCGACTTTCTCGACCGACGATCACCCCTACAAGCTGTAACTTGTAAATTTCTGTCATACAAAACTTTATGGAGTTTCCAACTCTTATCAATATTTGTATGTCAAGAATAAATTATACTCTCTTTTTTTGGAATATAGTGGTTTTGGTACAACCTCAAGCCCCACATCGGTTCCAAAACATGATGATCCCAAAAAAGTTGAAGTTGATAGGGAGCCCATCAAAATGCTGTAGGTAAAATTATATGTTATTTAATTATTTATGTCATATTGTTAGTATATATTTATATTTGTTATATTTACTTATAAAAAAAATATATTTTTTCTTCTAGGAATTTGATTAATTTGGTGTGGAGAATGATAATTCCCTAAAGAATCAATTAGAATTCTATTTGGACGAACCAAAGATGGATAGAAATGGAACATTTGACATTCTTTCATTTTAGAAAGGAAATGAATTTGCTATCCTGAAGTAACTGCGATGGCTCATGACATTTTGAGCATTCCTATTTTTACTGTTGCCTCAGAATCTACTTTTAGTGTTAGCAGACATGTGATTGATTAATATAGAAGTTCACTCAAATCTGATATTGTTGAGGCCCTAGTTTGCACTAAGGATTGGTTATATGGAGAGCAAGATAATATTAGTTATTTGCATATTTAATTCATTCATTAACTTAGATTATTTTTTTACCACAATTTAATAACATTAATTCCTCTTATCTTTTGATGTAGTACACACACAAAGGAACTTGGATGAGCCAGAGGAAGTTATTCTCACAATAGAAATTGATTCCAATGACACTTCGGTTAAGATGGAGACTTGAAGCTGGAACTCTTGATTCTGGTGTAAATGTGTAATATTTTGCTTAAGTTGGAACTCTTGATTTTGGTTAAACAATGTCATTATTTATGGGTGTGAATATGTAATATTTTGGTTAAGCAGCAACTTTTGATTTTGGTTAAGCTATAATTTCTTATTGTAATATTTTGATGTGTGTTTATGATGTAAGAACCATATTTTTTTATGGTCTAAGCAAGCTAAATGGCTTTACATTTGGTTGAGTCATGTCAGATCGTGTTGTGTCGGGCCGTGTTTTCGTGTCGTGTCGTATCGACCTGACACAACACGTTTATATAAATGGGTTATACATGTCTTGTTGTGTTACCCGTTTATAAAATGTGTCATGCTCAGTTTTAGTTTTTTGTCACGTTTAGCTAAACATGTCGTATTCAGGTTGGGCTTATCGTGTTATGTCATAATTGGGTTGGACATGAACACGACACCCAAACCTGTTTTGCCAGCCTTATACGAATAGCTGTCTTCGGCACATCTTCCCGTACCCTAGGTTGATAATATCCAAATAAAAGATCTATCTTCGAGAATACCAATGCACCCTTGAGTTGGTCAAACAAATCGTCAATCCGAGGCAAAGGGTACTTATTCTTAATTGTAACCCAATTTAATTCCTGATAGTCTATGCACAACCGCATAAAACCATCCTTCTTTACAAACAAAATTGGTGCTCCCCATGGAGACAGACTTGGACAAATGAAACCTCGATCTAGCAACTCTTAAAGCTGCTCCTTTAACTCTTTCAACTCAACTAAAGCCACACGGTACGGTACCTTGTGAATTGGCTAAGCCCGGATACTAGCTTAATGGCGAACTCAACTTCATGGTCCGAAGCCAAACCCGTAGCCTCAACAAACACATCTATATAGTGACAAATTACCGCTATATTTTCTACTTTCTTTTCAACCTTTGGCTCGGCTAACACATAAGTCAAGTAAGCATGAGCACCTTCCTTGACATCCCTTCTTGCTTGAACTATTGAGAGGAGTGGCAGAGTAGCTTGTACACTAGACCCACAATGTCACACCCCCAAGGAATAAAAAGGGGGGAACACGAACTAAAGAATCATGAGTAAATAAGGAAAATAATTTGAATATCCAAAGCTACATCAGGACGAAAATAAAGGAGATAGTGATGATAAACCTTTAATATTTATATATCAGCTATCATGTAGTATAAGTCGCCTGAGATTCCCCATACAAAGATTTCAGTTCAAATAAGGAGGTATAACAAAAAAATAAAAGTGACTTTGAAGGAAGATTACAACTATCCCATAAGTCAGAGTCCTCCCATACAAAAATCAACCCGTACAGTCTACAAAAACAAAAAGACTACATTGTCAAGGCTTGCTTCTGCTATCTACAAAGAAAAATCCAGGTACTGACGCCTCTAAGGGTCTGCAAAACATATCGTCCATGTGTTCTAATCATACGGCTAGATGATGGGATCCTGGATCATTAGTAGGCCTACTAATCATACGGCTAGATGATGGGATCCTAGATCACTAGTAGGCCTACTGGTAGGCTTACTAGTGATATGAAAAAAATTTAAGGGAAGAAGGGTGAGTTCGACAATTCAGTAAGTAGTCACAATACCAAATATGTAATAAAATATGCCATGCAAATTGTTGATGTCATATCTAAATACAGCAATAATAATAAGTAAATAATAATTAATTCAAGAATGACCATTAATTATAAAATAAACTAGCACTTCCTTTTTATTTTCTTTCTTAATGTCTTTACCCTTTGACCCATCGCTACAAGTTTACTGTGAGTGGCACACATTTGGCTTGCCCCATAGGATTCCTTGGCTCACCTTGTCATCACGGGGGAGAGCTACCAAGTTGGAAACTCTCCCTAGGTGGAGGCCACCTGACCGGTAGCACACACCTTCTCATAACTGTCTTTCGGTGTACTTGTCATGCTACCCTTGCGATCCAGTACCAACCATTGCTTCAATGCCTAGGGGTTAAACATTAATTATCATGAAAGCATACGTATATTTATTTCATCATTTCATAAGCCCGTTTGTAATATACCATGAAGCATTGGTAGCTAGGTCCATTTATAATTACATTTAAGTAAAGAATTAAGATAATTGAAATGCATAAATAAACAATAAGGACAAAAATAAAATTTAGGAAGTGCATTTTAAGGAATTGAATAATTTATAAAATCCCCAACATTTTATTTTAAAGATTTATAATAAAACAGTTGGGGTTTTTGGCATTGTGTCCCTTTACCTAGATTTGCTACTAATTGTTGTTGAAGTGTTCTTCTAACTACCTAAATAAATAAAAAATGTGGATTTAGAGGAGTATTCATACATTTAATTTAAAGGTACCTAAATAAATAATTAAATACATATATATATAGGTACTTAAAAAAATAATTAAATACACACATATATATGCGTAATCTGATCCTAAGGTCTGAAATCCGAGAGAAACATCTCCATGCAAAGGTCTACATATATATATATGTATATATGCCTACAATTATACTCCTGAGCACACATCAGAATTATATATATATATATATATATATATATATATAACTCACTGCCCTCCAAAGCAAACCGAAAGACCAACAACAGCCTATATATATATAAACATATATATATGTAAATCTATTATTATATATATAAGTACATATATATATTAAAATTATATAGAATTTCAATGTCTAAAAAATACTACATGGATAAAATTATTATAGAATGTATAAGATTGTCTTACAATTATACAGTACAAACAATTATAATAATACATCCTAAAATTATACATTCAAAAATTACATCTATAAAATAAATAGTCATTGTATAAACTAATGCAGCTTTGAATTAAAAGGGAAGGAAAAAGGCTAATATAAATGAGCATAAAAACAGTAAAATAAAATAGAACATTCTCAAAATGGCAACATAGTAAATAGGGATCAAAATAGAATTATGATACGTTGAAGATTTGCTACCGAAAAAGGAATTTAGAGAGAGAAGTTTTCTACTGAATTTGTGGGTATGTACGAAAGGCAGAATTCAACTTGTATTTATAGGCAATAGGAAGCTATAAAAGAGGGAAAAGGATCCTCTCCATTTCAAAATCCCTCAATTTCCTCCATTTAGTGCATTTTGAAGAGTAATGCATTTAATGCACTACCCTCATTAAAACTTTTGGACAACACTACCCTGCAAAATACATTAAGTGGAGAAAATGAAGGGATTTTGAAATTGAGATAATCCTAATAAGTAAAAGAGAGATACATACTCAGAGTATGTGGCTTTACTTGAATGTTTTGATATACGTGTGGCAGGGTGAGTTGAGACATGACAACACGTTAGTGGCTTGCTGGCTTCACTGAGTGGTTTTGTCCTTACATATGGCAAGGTGAGTTGAAAAAGAAACACGTTAGTTTAGTTTGTTTGTTTTTTTAAAACAAAATTGTGGGTTGAAAAGTGACGGCATCATCTAACATATATAATAATAATAATAATAAAAATAATAATAATAAAATCATAATAATAAAGTAATAATTACTTTATATATATATTTCTAATAGCACTTAAAAAACATAAAATGCTTTAAAATTCTATTTTTAAATCTATAGAATTTATAAGGCATCATACACAAAATCTGAATTTCTCATTACAACTTGTGCGGAACACTATTTGCTTCTTCCAACAATCAATCTTGGCTCCATATCTTGAAAGCCAATCTTGGCTCCTAAACCCTATCAAATCCAAGTACCCCAAATACCACTAATTTAGCCAGTAGAGTCCTCCCTCCTAAAATAATTTGACCCTCTGTAATACCCATATGATAGTCTCATTTAAGCAGCATAACGATGTAAGAACAAACTAGCACAATGGTATTACCACTTTGAAGTGAAAATTCAAAAACCTCCTCACCGATAACACCGAAAACTCACAAACTCACGAAACACACTCAAAAGAAGTCTACTGGCAGCTTGGGGGTGTGAGAAAGCATGAGAAAATGAAAGGGGTAGGGATATTTATAGCTGAGGGGTGCTACCAATTCTTAAGAAAAGCAGCGGACATCTGCCAACCCTAGTATACGCAAGTAATATTTATGCAGTGGTCCGAAGGTTGTAACGTACGTCCAAGTATTATCCAATTGGTATTTAAAAAATAGCGTACATCCGTGTGGTCCTTAGCATACGTCCATGCACTATTTGTAGGTGTACGTATGGAGGTCCCCTCATGTATGTCCACACTAAAAACAAAAGCATACATTCACCAATCCTAGCGTACGTCTAGTTCAAAGGTTCAAATTGCCCCTCTAGTGTTCTTAATGACCCAAAATCCAAATTAATCATCTAACTAAGTTACCTAAGCTTAGTTAATTATTTGAGTCACTAATAGTCCCATATTGTCGAGGTGTGAAAAAGATCATCTAATTTTATAGAGCATGCTTTCTTTAAATAGTATGAGGCATTTTGGGGTAAACCTAATAACAAAACTCATGTGGGTTGAGGCCCGAAGTGGACAATATTATACTATATGGATTGGGGTGCTACACAACCTATTAAGAATCTTAGGACTCAAATTCTTATTATCTTGGGATGTCCTTTTTTGCCACATCCAATGTTATCATAAACTATTAGAATGTGGTTATGAAGCTATCGTTTGGAAGTATGAAAATGAAACTAAACATTTTCAGTGATGGTCAACAATCTTCATGTGCAAATGATTCTTTTGCAGTTACTATGATTGAGAGTCTAGTTCATAATTCCTTCCCACATTTAAGGTGGTTTCTCAAATACATGGGACAAGTTTAGACTCAGGTGGTGGAACTCCTTAAGAGTAACGATTTTAGATCTTCGGTTTGTCTTTTGTTTTCTATCTTGGTTCTATTGTGGAAGCAAATCATTGACCGATGGCTGATAAATTATTAGGCATGTGAAATTGTAGTGACCCAAATGTCGCGACCTAAATAATTAACTAAGCTTAAGTAGCTTAGTTAAAGGGGTTCATTTGAGCTTTAGGTCACTAAGGATACAAGAGGAGCATTTTGAACCTTTGGATGAACGTACGCTAGGTTAAGCAGATATATGCTCTTGTCTTTTATGCAGACATACATGAAAAATATCGGACATACGCTGCTGTTTGTAGTGCAGATGTTCGGTGGGGGACCACCGGATATACGTTGATAGATAGTATGCCATACTCTATGAATAGTACATGAACGTACGCTCAAAAGTATATAGATGTACACTACTTTTTGGAATACCTGCTGGATAATACCTAAATGTATGAGATAACCTTTGGACCATTGTGTGATAGTATCAAACGTACGCTAGGGTTTGGCGAACATCCGTTACTTTTCTGGAGAGTTGGTGGAGCCTTTAAGCTATAAATACCACCTTCCCCTTTTCATTTCTCATGCTCTCTCAAGCCCCTAGGCTGCAAAATCCTTCCTTGTGAGTGTTTTGTGAGATTTTGAGTGTTTCGGTGCTAACGGTAAAGGAACTCTTGAAGTTTCACTTTAAGGAGATAATGCTTGGTTACTTAGCTATTTAATTATGTCGTTATGATGTTCAATTATTGTCTTATGTTGTTTGTTGTATTTTTAGCTTTAATTCTGCTTTAAATCTTGTTTAAGTTAGCGTTATGTTAACTTGGTATGATTGCGTTACATGGAGGTTTCATTTTGACTTAGAGCATTCCCAGCAGACTCTCTATAAGGGAGTTTGTTCCCTATGTATAGGGAATAGGTCCAAAAAATCACAAAAAAGGTCCCACAACAAATTCCCCATATGGTTCCCTAAACAATAATATGCTACAGTGGAGCCTTATAGATGAGGCTCTACTGTAGCAATCTTGATGAATATTAAAATGAAAAATTATCTCTCCTCTCAGATACAGCCCCGCCCATACCCATCATGTAGAAACAACCACAAACAACCCATCTGCAGAAACAACCCATTCATCAAAAAAAAAAAACTAGAACCAGAAACAAACCATGAATTATTATCAGATTTGTAATCTCCCCACACTACCAAACTAGAACAACAAATACCTCTATGACCTTTTTACAATTGCCCCATTATGTAGAAATAACCCATCTACAGAAACTACAAAAATAAAAATAAAAACGAGCAGCAACAAAACCCAGAGATTTCAGAAACCAGTGAAAATTATCTTGAACCTTTGATGGGTTTGTTAAGGAAGAGAAAACCCAATCGCCAAACTTGCCTATCACCGATCAGCTTCTGTTTGAATGCCGCAACGACGATCTCCGCCAACTTTTGGTAGTGTCTGATTGAAGATCAGAGTTTGCGGAGCCAAGCGAGTTTGCGGACGACGATTCTGTCCTCTCTAGTGGGGGCTTCAAAATCTGGGAAGGATCGACGATTCCGATCTTCTGGTAGTGTCTGACCAAAGATCGAAGCTTCAAAATCTAGGAAGGATTAGAGCTTGTGGATCCAGGCGAGGAGCTTGCAGAAGGATCGACGATTCCATCCTCTCCATTGTGTAACTGAAATCTTCAAAAAGACCCAGCAAGGGAAGAAAAAGAGGGAAGAAAAAGCTACCGGAAGAAAAAAGAAAGAAAATATGAGGGAGGGAGAGAAAGTTTGTTTAATAAATTAAAAGAATTAAAAAAAATTAAAATTAAAATATAATATTTTAATGATATAGGGAAGCATTTAGGGAAGCTATTATGGTGTATTTTGACATAGGGAAGCAAAAAGTAGTTTGGATCCTTAAATATATGGAACAGCTGGGAATGCTCTTAGGAGACCTTAGGAAGCATTTGATGGTCTTATAAGATGATTTGAAAAATAGGAAGACGAGTGGAGAAAAATGAAGATTTTCCTGAAAACCTCGAAGCACCAAAGTATTACAACCCGACATGCATCGCTCCGGTGAAAGTGTGGTAGGAACCTTATTTTATCACTGCCCTCATAACTCCTATTTCTTTATTCTATAGTTGTTTTAGTAGAAATAAAATTAATTATATGTATTTTCTCAGTATTCGAGGTTATGGAGCTTCAAGGGAATTACATATAGGAGTTTTACGACCTGGGTGAGTACAAGGTCGAGTTTTTCCTGAAAACCTCGAAGCAGATGTATGGTCTCAAGACCAGACGTACGGTCCGAAGTATTACAACGGACGTATGGCCCTGAGCCCGGACGTACTGTCCAGAGTGTGGCAGGGAACCTTATTTTCACCAACCGTCTCATAGCTCTTATTTCTTTATTCTAGTGTTGTTTTAGTAGAAATAAAATTAATTTTATTTCTCGAGTATCCACCATTACTTTTGCCAAAGTTTAATGTGACATTTTCAAACTTTCAAATTGTGGCATTTAACCCATTTGACCTATTTATTCAAAATACCTCAAGACAATTTTCAAAAAAACTAAAAACAAAAAACGGGGTGGCCGGCCACCACCTATGGGGTGGTTCGGCCACCCCAGCATATATTTATATATTTTTTTGGGTTTTTTTTTTTTGGAATTTTTTTTTTTTAGAAAAAAAAGGTGTTGGGGGCATTTTGGGAATAAATAGGCCAAATAGGTTAAATTGCCACAATTTAAAAGTTTGGGAGGGTAAAGTGTCACATTTTAAACTTTGGAGGCAAAAGTGAAAATGGGTAGATACTTCAGGGGGGTAAAGTGTAATTTTTCCTAAAATTAATTATATGTATTTTCTCAGTATTTGAGGTTATGGAGCTTCAAGGGAATTACATATAGGAGTTTTACGACCTGAGTAAGTACAAACTCACATGAATGCTTTGTTGTTACTTTTTCTGCATTGCATATCTATTTTTATATATATCAAACATGCATATTTCATAACTCTTACAAAATACATTTTGGAACTACTGGGAACTCTCTTTTGTAAAAACGTATGTTGATTAATAAGATAATAATGAGACTTATTAAACTATACATGTAAAAACTAATAAGATTAATTACATCATATGATATGGTATACTAGTATGTACGGTATAATGACCATGGGCTTACTATACAGGTTAACTTTATGGTTAAATGTGTGTGTGGGGGCTTTGGATATAATGGTTTTGTGACCAAGGCCCAGCCACTCCCAATGGATGGTTACTATAGGACGAACATCATTAGCAGTGTGAGCCACCCAAGGTCGAACTCGATCGTGTTGCTAGTGTTATATATGGTAACCATGCAATATCCGAGGCACTGATATTGTACTACAAGTCACTCGGAACAATGTCAACCTTGCTGAGAATAGGTAATATCTCAGGTAGACCATACAGTAAACTATTACCGTTACTCATAATTATAAACATATATTATATTATATTATACATATGGGAAAGTATAAAAATAAAAAAATAATAAAAATAATAAAAAAAGCCCCCCAAACTATCAGCCGTTTACGATTTAGCTACATGAAGTTCTAAAAGTGATAAAATAGCCCTTCCAAACTACTGAAAAGTTGCATTTTGGTCACTTCGTTAGTTGTTACTGTCAAAGTAGATGGAACAATCAAAACTATATCGTTTTGGAGATTGGAAGTTACTAAAATACCCTTTTGGATAATTATAAAAAAAAAAAAAAAAGAAGAAGATTAAATCAAAGACCAAAATGGCACCGTTTTGGCTAAAATTAGGGTCTCCCCCCCCCTCTTACCAAAACGGCGCCGTTTTGGTGGTAAGATGTAGCCATTATACAAAAACGCTAAGGGTTCCCACACTCGATCATAAAACAATTTTTCCCAAAACCTAGCCATCCGTCCATCGTCTCCCTCAAAAAATTTTCCGTAGGCCATTGAAGGTAACCACTAAATTTTTGATCAGCTAAGAAGTCTGACTTTGAAGATTTCCGCCATTGAAGGTAATCACTATATTTAATTGAGTTTTTCATATTTTTTAGGGTTTGTGGAGGGAGCTCAATCTCAATGGGTTTAGGTCGTTTTATAGCTCTTTTTGTTGATGTTTTGATTAATTATGAAGGTAAATTGACTTTATGGTGAAGGAAAATGATATGGGTCCCTATGTTTTTGTGTTTTTTTGTGTATATTTTTTTTGTTGGCTGCAAACCCTTTGTTTCTTGTATTTTTTTTTTTTTTTTGGTATATTTTTTTGCTTGTCTGCTTGTTGGGGGTTTTGATTTCAATTATTTGTTGATGGGTTTATTGTATTCTTGTCAGATGGGTTGCTTGTTTGTTTGCATACAATTTTTTATTTTTCCGTGGTCCCCATTGTTGTAATGCATCCCATATTCTTGTCAGATGGGTTGGTTATTTATGGTATAGTCTTTTTTTCGTGGTCTCCATTGTTGTAATGTATGCATGTGTTTGAGTAGAATTTGGTTTTATTTAAGAAACATAGACACAAACAAACAAAGATAAGTCAGGGCTTTTGCCTGTGCCTGTTGTGCACTTTCTACTTTTCTGTAGGTTGTTTTCTTGTTTTGTTGTGAACTTTTTACTTTGTTGTTTTCTTGTTTTTTGCTTTGCTGTTTTCAAGTTCCAAGTAGGTTGCTTTCAAAAAGGCTGTAAAAAATAAAATAAAATAGTCATATGATCATATAGAATAATGTCATATTTAATAGTCATATGATCATATTGGGTGTACATAATTAATGACCATTTATTGTCTACATGTGGTCCCAAGTTGTACATGTACTTTAGATTGCATGCCTTGTACAATTTAACTTTAATTATTTTTATTTTATATTTGTTTAATTGACCTTTATTAATTAATTAAAGTTAAATTGTACTTAATATTTAAGATTGATTTGTTTAATATTTTATTGAGTTGTTAATTTTTTTTAATTTTTTTTTTAGGATGACTATATGAGAGCTTGCCTTTAAGGTGCATTATGGCGGTCAAATTAATATGGGGCTTACGTGCACATATGTGAGGGGATGATGTAGATGTGCATCCTGAGACATATGACAAGGACAAGTTGTCATTTTTTTAGGTTGAGGGGATAGTAAAAAAATATGGATACAAGTCAAGAGATTTGGTGTATTACTTAAAACAAGGTTGTAGTATGCAAAGTGGTTTGAAGTTAATTTCATCGGACTATAATGTGTTGGAAATGGTTGAGACACATAAAGGAGTACTAGTTATTGAATTGTACATTTTGTCATTAGATGAGCATGCAGTTAATGATGATGAATATGAAGACAATAATGATGATAATGATGGTGAAAACAGTAGGATTGATCATCCCTTGAGGGCTATGTTGAGGAGGGTAATGAGGGTGATGGGGAGGATAATGAGGGTGAGGATGGGGATGAGGAGAGTGATGAGGTAGTGGAGGATGATAATCAAAATAGAAATGCAAAGGGAGCTGAAGAGAGTGGAAGGGGTAGATGTTATGGTGATGAGGTTGATGATGATGATGTAAACTCTAACATGGCACGTAGTGACATTTTTATATCACCTCCCATAAGTGACGAGGAGAATGAGGTTTCTTTTCTTGCTAGATGTATTACAAGGTGAACATAGTTTCAACAAACTGACATGTCGAATCCACAATTAAGTAATGGGCAGAGATTTCCCTCAATCAAAGTATTTAGAGAAGCTATTAGAGAGAGTAATTTAAAAAATGGGAAGGATATAAAGTTTTAAAAAAATTACTTGGCGAAGTGCATTGTGGTGTGTAGGGATCCCAGTTGTAGGTATCAGGTTTATGGTCGTAAATGTAAGAATCAAAAGTCCTTTGAAATCAGATCAATATAAGACAAACACACTTGTACAAGGCAACATAGGGATTTGACTCTGAAATCTGCATGGATTACAGATAAACTAATTGACAAATTTAGAGCACAACCTAACATGCCATTGAAGGCAATTCTTGGGGAAATCAAAGATAAATGGGGTGTTGATGTGAATAATTGGCAATTTACAAGGCTAGAAGAATAACAAAGGAAATGCTTCAAGGCAAAGTAAAACATCAATACAATAGGCTTCAGGATTATTGTGAAATAGTTAGGTAGACGAATCAGGGTAGTTGTGTAATGATGAAAGTTGAGAGACCTTTACCTGACCATCTAGCATGTTTTCATAGGTTGTATTTCTCTTTGGCTGCTATGAAGAAAGGATTTCTAGATGATTGTAGGCCTATTAATGGGTTAGATTGATGTTTTTTGAATGGGCCTTATAAGGGTCAGCTTTTGTCTGCCATTTTAAGAGATAACAATAATAACATGTACCAGTGGCTCTTGTAGTTGTTAAGGTAGAAACCAAAGACAGTTGGATATGGTTTATTGAGACTTTGCTATCAAATCTTGGCACCCCCTATACACAAGGATGGACATTTATTTCTGATTGTCAAAAGGTAATTATACTTTAAGTTCATTATGTTTTATTGTTTTAGTTTTTCATTGTTTTCATCAACAAGGTAACTAAGTATTGTTTACTATTTGTGATCGAGTGTAGAGGTTGCAACCAGCATTTGATGTGGTGCTTCCTAAGGGTGATCGCCGGTTTTATGTGAGGCATTTGTATGCGAACTACAGAGACAGTTGTCATCATGGTTTTACATTGAAGGACAAGTTATGGGTTGTGGCTATAGAATACACTAAAGCTGATTTTTACAAGGAATTGGATGAATTGAAGCATATAAGTGAGTATGCATATAATTATTTGATGAAGATTGACCAAAGCTCATGGTCTAGGGCTTGGTTCAATACATCCTGAACACCCCACCCCAATGACACATAATATTGTCCGCTTTTGGCTCCTCCAAACCAAACTTCCTAGGAGGGTCACTAGCGAGGATGTTGGGTCCTAAGAGGGGGTGATTGTGACGTCCCACATCGCTTGGGTATGGAGATGGGGATATGCTTATATGTATACTTACCACCTTAATGACAACAACGTGTTTTAAAGCCGTGATGGTCATGATCCTATCAAAACTCCGCAATTAAGCGTGTTTCTACAAGAGTAGTACCAAGATGGGTGACCTCCTAGGAAGTTTGGTTTGGGGGAGCCAAAAATGAACAATATTGTGTGGCATTGGGGTGAGGTGTTACAAATGATATCAGAGCCATTGCACAGCCTGAGATGGGGGAAACGTGCACAAGCCCATGAAGGTTGCTAGTGGGTGCTCGCTAGGACGCCCAGAATAAGCTAATCCCATAAGGGTCACCAGTGGGGACGCTGGGTCTTAAGAGGGGGGTGATTGTGACTTCCCACATCGCTTGGGTATAGAGATATGGATGTGCTTATATGTATACTTACATCCTTAATGACAACAATACATTTTAAAGCCATGATGGTCATGATCCTATCAGAACTCTACAGTAAAGTGTACTTCTACGAGAGTAGTACCAAGATGAGTGACCTCCTGGAAAGTCTGTTTTGGGAGAGCCAAAAGCGGACAATATTGTGTCATTGGGGTGGGATGTTACACATCCCCCAAGTGTGATCTACTTATGAACAACCTATGTGAGTGCTTTAATGCTTACACCTTGAATATGCGTGACTTGCCGATTATATCAATGCTAGAAATGATAAGGAAGAAGTTGATGAAGAGGTATCAGGCAAAAAGGGATGGCATCCACACCATGACTAGTAGGCTTTGTCCTAGAATTGTTGCCAAATTAGATGAAATTGGAGCGGTTGCTGGGCATTGCTTTAGCATTTATGATGTGGATGGGTTATATAAAGTGACACACAACAACAAGCAATATATTGTAAATTTGTTGAGGAGAACTTGTGGATGTAGACAATGGGACATGACAGGAATCCCATGTGCATATGCAATGTTTGCAATTTGGTTTTTTAATGCAAACCTCGAAGATTATATAAATGAGTGGTATACAATTGAGATGTATAAAAAAAGCCTATGATGAGATTGTATATCCAATGCCTGAAAAGGACTAATGGGTGAAGACAAAGTACGACCATGTCGACCCCCTCTAAATAGAATATAACCAGGGAGGTCCTGAAAAGTAAGGACAAGGAGTCTAGAAAAGTCGCTTAATCAATACCATATGAGAAATGGTGGAGTTAGGATGAGATGCAGCAAATGCAGAGGGATTGGACAAAATAGTAGGACATGTCCATGGAGTAGAATAGAGGCAATGAATTACAGGGGAGGAAGTAGTAGTGCAAGAAGGCATGAGGTAAAGGGAGTACTAGAGCTTTGTCTTTTCTTTTTTTTTTCTTATTTGTTGTTTTTAAAATATGTTAAGGTTTGACAAGTTTGTTATCATAGGTACAAGATGGTAGTAGTCCAAGTTCACATGGTCAGACCCCAGCTCCCGAGCCAACCATTGATGATGAAATAGTAAGATCCAAACTGTTTAAATGTCATTACTCATTGCAATTAGTTCATTACATTTGATTCATTTCGTTGTTAACATCATCTTTGCATATTACGCAAGCTACTAGTGCATCTTCTAGAGGTAGAGGGAGTAATAGGGGTATGGGTAGGAGTAGAGGCAAGGGTCAACATACCCCAGAAGGGTCAACTAGAACACAAGAGGTGGATCAAGGACTAAGGGATGACTTATTGGAATGCTGAGAGGTGGACCAATGACTAGGAGTGGAGGTAAGGGTCAAGTTCAGGGTACAGTCCACACAGTGAGATTATATGGGCCTTCTCTGTCTACACCGTCTCAGGGCACTATTAGTGTGAGCAAGTTATTTATAATATTATTTCATTGTAGTGCATTTAGATTAATGTGCATTTTACTGTTGGATAGAAGTTATTGTTTTAAAATGTTACATAATTTCAGGGTATTGTTAATATAGTACGATTGTATGGACCTCCTCAAACACAATCTACACCGTCTCAGGGCAATTCTAGTGTGAACAAGCTATTTATAATATTAGTTCATTATGGGGCATTTAATTTAACTTTTTGATGAAAGTTAATCTTTTAAAATGTTATACAGTTTCAAGGTACGGTCAATACAATACGATTGTATGGGCCTCCTCAAACATAGTCTACATAGTCTCAGATAGATGCTAGTGTAAGGACTTCATATAGTAAGTGTTTCTTTTATTTTAGTTTCCTTTAAATTTGGCATTAATATGAGCACATACTTGTTGAAGCAAGAACATGGGACATCGCAAACAGAAGGGTCTGCTCAACCAATTAGATCTTCTCAGCCTCCTCACGACAATTGGGACGTAGTACTGCATGTACATTAGAAACTGTAAGAAAAGATAAAACTATTGTACCAACCATGGAAAAGGCAATTGTAGTAATAGAGGCTAATAAGAAATAAAGGAAGAAGCCGGATTGGCAAAAATATTGGATCCAAAGAAAGGAAGAAGCCGAATTGTACACAATAGCTAGATTGGTCATTTTGGACGTGCACTATATAGGGTTAATGCAACAATGGGGTTATAACGCTACAATTTGGTCATTTTGGATGTGTAATATATAGGGTTAATGGTAGACACATTTAGTTTGTAATGCTACAACTTGGTCATTTTGGATGAGTCATATATAGGGTTAATGGTAGACACATTTACCTTGTAATGCTACAACTTGATCATTTTGGTTGTGTAATATATAGGGTGAATGGTAGACACATTTACCTTGTGAATGCTACAATTTGGTCATTTTGAATGTGTAATATATGGGATTGAGAATGGTAGACACATTTAGCATTCAGCTTGTTAATGGTAAATTGAGTGAAATCTATGTTTGGGTTTAAGGGTTATTCAACATTATTTTTTTCACCTGTATAGGTATGGACCTTTGCTGCTTTATTTTCATAATATGTGTGAATGATATGCGCATGATGTTATGTATTTTATGGACAAGCTTTTGGACAATTATATTTTGCCCAATTACTTTGGCAATGCACAAAGCATGGCAACAATCCTTTTTTTCCCCCCATTCTATCAACTTTTCATATTAAACTTTGTCCACATTCAAATATCTAAATAAAAGCAGTTCAACATAAATTAATAATACTTAAACTTCATAGGTTTCTTCATTTCATGGCAACATTGCCCTACTAACAGTGCAATGATGTTTGTCCCTATTACTAACAAAACAAGACAACAACAAAAATGCTAAGATCAAACAAGTGGCCAATGACATCTTTAAGTTTTTTTCCATGCTAGTGTTTTTAAACTTTTTAGCATCAATCTGCAATGTCAATTTCGCCAGTTATGTTTTAAAACCCTTTTTCTGATCAGCTATTTGGGCGTTGAATTGTGACACAGGGAGCGAAGCTTCTTCGTTAACCCAAATAAAATAATCACAACCACAATCACCTTCGTTCTGCATATTTCATAAATGAGTATTATTAACCAATTGACAAATGTATTGTAATATAATTTAGTGATAGCTCAAAACATAATATATACAAAACTAAATTTTATACATGAATCTTTAGTGATCACCTTTTAATGCATACATAATGTTACAAATGGAACCATTGTAATTTGTTGTTTTCCTTCCATAAATATAGTATTGAAATGTTTGGGTTTTGTGATTAAAATAGGGAAATTCATGAATATGTGTAATACCTCGATAAAAACAAGCCTTTTACTAAACAAAATCATTTCCATAAAGAGCGTTTAACAAAGGCCTTCTATAAAGCTGCTTAGACAAGGCCCAAGACCCTTAGCGTTAACTTAATCACACTTTAAACCTTTAGAAAGTAGAAGCCAAACATTGGCCTTCAGGAGGAGGACGTACGCCAGGTTTGGCGAATGTACACTGTTGTCTGTAGTGCAGACATACGTGGGGGGACCACTGGATATGCGCCTTGCAAACCATACAAGCGGACGTACGTAGGACCACCGGACGTATGCTACTTTTTGAAATACTCTTTGGGTAATGCCTGGACGTACGAGACACCCTTTGGACCACTGTGTAAGAACCACCGAACGTACGCTGGTGTTGTCGGACGTCCGCTGGTCTAACATAGAGTTGGTAGCAGACTTTCCCTATAAATACCCACCCCCACCTCTCATTTCTAATGCTCACTTCCACCCTCTAGTGTGCCCCTAGGTTGCCATAACCCCTTTCTATGTTTTGAGAAAGAATTTGGTTAGAAAAAGTGCTTCCAAGAGGAGTTTCCAAGGATGGGAGGTCATGTCCATACTTAGCTTCAGGGTAATCCTTGTTTCCTTTGTATTTAACATTGTTGTAGCCTTTGGTTTATGCCTTATTGAGTTTTCCCAAAATGTTTATCAAGTTTCTTCAAGAAATGATAATGTTTTCAAAAGACTCTTTCAAAGTTTCATTGTGTTGTGATTTCTTAAGTTGCATATGCTTTTTGATTAGCTTAGATGAGGTTTAGAGGTCTAGAAGTGCTATAGGAACCATGCACTATTCAAATCTTAAAATGATGTGCTTAATACACTAAGCGGACATATGCCATTGGGGCTAGACGTACAGTCAATGGACAGAGCACTAATTTTCAAGCTTCGCACGTGCTAGTGTCTTATATCCATTATGACATGACTTAGCTTCATCGGAAGATTCGCTCAAATGTGTAAGGTAAGTAGACACTTATACCCTTTTTACGTAAAATGTGGGATATGTCAGTTGACTGACCACGAGTATGATATGAGCATGCCTATTTTCTGTAATTACTTGGTAACTGTGCTATCAATTAACTGCTAAAATGCATCGTAAGACATGGTACGCCAGTGCGTGCAGTATGAACGGCCATAGGCTTACTGTATAGACTGCATATTATGGTCAAATGTGTGTGTTATATGAGGGCTTTGGATCTATTAGTTTCGTGACCACGATGCAACTATTCTCAATGGTTCGGTCACTATAGGATAGACGTCATTAATTGGTGTGGGCCACTCGAGGTCGGACTCGATCATGCCACTAATTTTACGTACGGTATATTGTGCAATGGCTGGGGCACTGGCATTGTATTATAGGTTCCTTGGGACAGTGTCAACCCTGCCGAGAATGGGTAATATCTCGGGTAGACCATATATAGGAGTTATGACTTATAATGCATTAACCTTTTTCTGCATTAAAACAATTAGGTAATTATCGCCAGTTCTACACCATAAGCTTTGAAAACCTTAAAACATATTAAATGATGTATTAATGGAGGTAATGCCCTCTTTTTGGTTATTACTCAAATTGCGCGTTTACTTTCATTAATTGGGCTCATGTCATACCTAAGTTGTAAGGTTTACTTACTAAGTTGTTAGACTTACGCGGTTATTAATCTCTAAGTAACCTGATTTATTGCTATGGAAGTGGTAAGGGATGCTACTACCTGACTGGTTAGGCTTTACTTATAATTACAGGTTTGTCTTACTGTTTAGTAGCTACATGTTCTTACTTGATGAATTATAGTGACTCAGATTTATTCACATTCCCTTGCATTTACTCTAACGATTTTATAAGGGTGATTTCCCATTTAGTCACAAGTTGGCTTAAACGGGTAAATTGCCAGTGACTTCACTAGATTAGCTGAGGCTAATTTTAGGGGTGTTACTGTAACGCCCCCAAAATTAGCCTTGGCTAATCCGGTGGAGTCACTGGCAATTTACCTAGTTGAACCAACAAGTGCTCAAACAAGTAATCGCCCTTGTAAAAACTTGTCAAAGTAGTGCAAGGAAGGTGAATAAATCTGAGAGTACTATGATTCATCAAGTAAGAACATGGAGCTACTAGATAATTAAAACAAACTGTAACTGAGATAATGCACGATTGGCAAGAGCAACTCTAGCCATCTCCACAACAGTAAATCAGTTTACCTAAGGAATAGTAACCACGTAAGTCTAATGACTTAGTAAGTAGACCCCACACGTGGATATGACATGGGCCGAATTAATTAAAGTAAACGTGAAATTTGAGAAATAACCAAAGAGGGCATTATCACCGCTAATACATCATTTTATAGGTTTTAAGGTTTTTAAAGCTTTATGGTGTAGAACCGACGATAACTGCCTAATTATTTTGATACAGGAAAGGATATTGCTTTATAGGTCATAAGTCTCATACATGGTCTACCCGAGATATTATCCCTTCTCAGCAGGGTTGATGCTGTCCCAAAGGACCTATAATATAATGACATGCTAACTGCATAACATACGTAGCACTGGTCGCGATCGATCGGGCCGTAACCCTAGTGACGTCCGTTAGTGATGAACCATGGGAATGGTTGCATCAAGTCATGAAACCAATGGATCCACAACCCTCACATAACACACATTTGACCATAATCGTAGTCTATATAATAAGCCCATGGCGTTCATACTGCGCACGGCGTACCATGTCTTGATACATCTTGGTAATCCATTTAATCATGCGATTCGAGTAATTATGGAAAGTAAATATGCTCATATCATACATATGTCGATCGATTGACATATCTCACGATTTATAAAAAAAGGTGTAAGTGTCTACTTACCTCGCACATTCGAGTGAATCCTCCAATGAAGTTATTTCCTGTTATAACGGATACAAAACACCATCATTCTAAGCCTTATGAAACCTAAAGTTAAGGCTAAGCTGGAGTGCACACGTATGAAGCTTAAGAACAGGTGCCCTGCCTATTGACCGTACATCCGCCCTCGAGAGCGTACGTCCGCTCAATGTGTTAGGCACACTGTTTTAAGGTTCGGACAGTGCACACTTCCAACGGTTTTCACAGACCTCTAGACTCTTTCCAAGCTACCAAAATAGAACATGCAACGCAAGGAATCACAGAATCTCAATTCTTTGAGAAAACCCTTTTTGAAAACATCACCATTTTTAGGAAAACGCTTAGTGAACACTAAAAACCATCATCAAGGCAGAATCATGAGATAACAAGGTGATGACAACAAGGGAACAGATCTTACCCCGAAGCTAAGCACGAACATGATCTCCTTTCCTTGGAAATTCCTCGTTGAAACTCTCCCTCACGGATTTCTCACTCCAAACACCACGAAGAGGTTCTGGCAGCCTAGGGGCATACTAGAAGGAGAAAAAGGCGTGAGGAATGAAGGGGAGGGGTGAGCTATTTATAGAGAAAATCAGCCACCAACTCCCTCACAAAGCAACGGACGTCCGGCAACCCTAGCGTACGTCCGGTGGTCTGTGTACATTGGTCCAAAGGGTGTCTTGTACGTTCAGGTATTACCCAAAGGGTATACCAAAAAGTAGCGTACGTCCAGTGGTCCTGCGTACGTCCGGTGTACTATTTACAGAACGTACATCCGATGGTCCCCCTTCATACGTTCGCACTACAGACAGAAGCGTACATCCGTTAGACCTAGCGTACATCCGTTAGACCTAGCGTATGTCCGCCCTCGAGGGGTCAGTGTTAAGCTAAGGGTCTTAGGTTTTCACCTAGGCGGCTCTACTAAAGGTTTGGGCTAAGCATTCAATTAAAAGGGAATCTTCCCAATTAAAATAGTTACTTTTATCGGGGTATTATACTCTCCCCTCCTTATAGAAATTTTGCCCTCAAAATTTAGGGTTTCCAAGATTTCAAGAGAAACCTCTATTTATCATTTAAAGGCTTTAACAAGACAAGAAAACGTGCCAAGATAGATTTTGTAACTCTTGGAAAAGAGAAAGAAAAAGAAAAAGAAAATAAGTAAATATGTTCACATCCTAGCAACCATCAACATAAGCAGTCATAAATATATACATGACAAAATCGCCACCCTAAAACTGGTGGACTTAATAAAACAAGAAAATAAATGCAAAGATCACAAAAGATAACACAACGATCATAACTAAGAGCGAGATCGCCTCCTAGGAATCTGCTCGTCGGGTCCTTGTCCTGGCGTCCCCTGTGCACTCGAACTCGCTCTCCCTCTCGGACTCCCTCGAGCACTAGGGCTCCCTCTCGCGCTAGGACTCCCCCTCCCATGGCTGAAATGATAACTATGAATGCCGTAATCTCGAACATCGAGGGGTCCCATCAAGTGGTCCCGTAGCTCCTGGACAGTTTGCGTAAGACTCGCCATCGAGCGCCCATAAGCCTCGAGTGTAGTCTCGATCCTGCCTACCCGATCCTCCTGGCTAATAGAAGTGGATGCCCCATCTGCTCTCGCTATCCTCCTCCGTCGGGGTCTCGGTGCTGGTGCAGCATCCCGTAAGTTCGCATTACTAGCATTGAGATAATGGGCGGTGATAGGCTGTAACACCCCGAGAATTAATTAACTTGTAATTAATTCAATGGTTTGTCTCCCAGCCTTGTTCCAATCCAAACAAGACCTATGGGACCTCTACTCCTCAAAAATAGAGGATACTAAGCAACGGAAGTAATAAAGTACTGTAAACATAAATCAGTATAACTAGAGCATCTAACCGAAGATCATCAAAGCAGTGGAATCATACTATATACATTAGTACAAGGGATCTATGCTAATCCTTAATATGCAAGCAAGCATGCATTAAGCCCTAATGTCTATAACATAACTCAAAAGTACTAGTTACCATGAGTACCCGCTCAAGCTTGCAATAAGTCCTCAAGCATCTCCTGGATCGAATCTTCCACAAGAATTGGATGCTTCATGGTATCCACTATCTATAATAGCATAATCGTACATATGGAGAAAAAAGGAAAATAATACAAGGGTAAGTCCGACGACTTAGTGAGTAGAAATCCACATGACTTACCCGTCATTAATTTGTGGATTCTTTTATTTATAAAACACATGCAGCATTATGAGATGACAGTTATTATGCAAGCGATATATATAGAGATAATATATGCTTATAATCATGAGTAATAGTAATAGTTCAACAATATGGTCTACCCGAGATATTACCCTTTCTCAGCAAGGTTGACGATGTCCCGAGGGACTTGTAGTACAATGCCAGTGCCCCAACAATTGCACGGAACATACCGTACGTAACACTAGCGGCACAATCGAGTTCAATCCCGAGTGACCCACACCGCTAATGACGTTTGTCCTATAGTGACCATCCATTGGGAATGGCTGCATCATTGGTCACGAGTCATTGGTCACGTTCGTCGTATAGTGTACCATGTCTTACGATGTAATTAGTCTTATCAGTCTTTTATATGCACAGTTTTACAAGTCTCATTATTATCTTGTTAACAGACACACGTTTTCACAAAAGAGAGTTTCCCGTAGTTTCAAAATGTATTTCATGAGAGTTGCAAAACATGCATGTTTAACATCTATATAAAATATGTGCAATACAAGAAAAGTAACAACAAAGCATCCATGTGAGTTTGTACTCACCCGGGTCGTAAAGCTCCTTCATGTAATTCCCTTGAGGCTTCATAACCTCGAATACTGAGAAAAGACTTATCATCAGTTCTATTTCTACTAAAGCACAATTCTATAACAAGTAAACATAAGCTATGGGACGGCTGGTGAAAATATGGTTTCCCTGTAACACTCTGGTCGTACGTCCGGGCTCAAGGTTGTATGTCCATTGTGTCACGACGGGCCGTACGTCTGGTCATGAAACCGTACGTCCACTCCAATGTCTTTCGGGGAGAACCTCATCTTCTCTCCACTGTCCGCCTATTCTCCGACTCCTAAGGCCAACAAAGCTCCCTAAGGCCTCCTAACACAAATCGAAACCTCCATGCAAAGAAACAACGCTAAGCTTAACAAAACGCTAGCCTAAGCAAGATTAAAGCATAACTAACCTAACAACTACAACTAGCAACATAAAACTATAATCGAACAGTATAACGACGTATTAAAAAGCTAAGGAAACCGAGTGTTACCTCCTTGAAGCGAAACCTTGAGAGTTCCTCCTCCGGAAACTCCGAAACACTCACAAAACCTCACAAAACACTCACAAACAATTTACTGGCAGCCTAAGGGCGAAAAGGGGGGGTTTAGGGGCGAGAATGGTGTGAAATGGGCAAGAGGGTGAGGGAGTATTTATAGGGCCAGAAAGCTGCGGACGTCCGGTACCTTTCCACAGCGGTCCAAAGGTTGTTTCGTACGTCTAGGTATTAACCAGAGGGTATTCCAAAAAGTAGCGTACGTCTGGTACTTTTTGGCGTACATCCATTATACTATTCACAGCGTACGGTTGTACTTTCTGTCAGTGGACGTCCGGTGGGGGACCACCGTATGTTCGTACTAAAAGACAGGGGCATACGTCCGCCAACCCTAGCGTACGTCCGATCCAAAAGTCCAATTTTCCAAAATGCCCTTCTGGCTGATCCTAATGATCCAAAGTCCAATTTAACCCTATAACTAAGCCACTTATGCTTAGTTAAATATTTGGGTCACTACATTCTCCCCTCCTTATACAAATTTCATCCTCGAAATTTAAGAGCTCTCTTGACACAAGAAGAAACAGTAGTATCATCTTGACGTCTGTAGTTTTACAAGGTCTATGCTCATCCACGTCCTTGGAAAAGAATCTTTTCCCGTTTAGTCTCATAGCATAAACCTCCGTCGTCCAATATAAAGCGATCAACATCAGCATCCTCATGAGTTGCCACAAATCCATTTACGAGTCACCAAGGGTGTCGTAGTTGATGTTACCCATACTATAAAAACATCACCAAACCAACGACTCCTAAATACACTGACACAGGTCAAGTCCATGGATATCTTTGACATGATTTCATACTTCCTAGTCGGAAGCGACTTCTCCTTAATCGACTACTCTTAAAGAATCCAAATGTAATGGTTACCCAAAACCGTAACAGGTAGCCACACAGCCCAAAAGAAATTAATCATACGAATAAAATCTTTGAACCTCAATGTGCCAACATCATACTCAGTGTTTCCTACACTATACCTGTCCTCAACAATCTCGATACCCAAGTCAAGTAATTCCACATACGGTTCGGGTCAATGGGTATCCAAGCCATAACCTTATAGAGGAAAACAAACTCTTTCTTACATGACAATCCCTTCAACCAAAACAGAGATAGGTATACTGTCCAAGTATAATCTTAGAAGAAAGAGTCATACACAATCATTTAAACAAATGTGGGTAGTGACTCTGCATATCGTGTTCTGCTTCCCACGATACTTCCTCAACTGTATGATTGCGTCACAGTACCTTGACGATAGGAATCGTCTTGGTACACAACACTTGCTCCTTTCTATCCATGATCTTCACTGGTTCCTCCACGTAGGTTAATCCCTTCTAGATTTCCAACGGCTCATACTCCACAACTACATCGGGGTTAGCGATGTACTTCCTTAGCATGAACACATGGAAAATGTCATGCGTCCCAACCAAATTTGGGGTAAGACAATCCTGTATGCCAACCTCCCCTTCCTCCTCAAGTCGCATCACTCTCATCATCAATGCTATCTTAAGGAACGCACGATTTCCTACATCGTGTTCCAAAAGTCATCCCTAGTTATCGGCATAACTCTCTTCTGTCAACTCTAGGATGCACTCATCCTTCATCAAATGGTAAGCACTTGAATCATTTCAGGCCCTAACGTTGTTTCCTTCCAAAGTTATCCCTTCCAATGTTGTCCCGATACAAGGGTAATTGACACTTACATCCATAAAGTGCTTCATAAGGCGGTATCCAAAAGTCGCATGTAACGAACTTGATGAAAGGTAGATATTAAACTCTAATCTTAACCTCTCCTCGTTCTTGTACTTCTTGATACTTCCAGGATGTACAATATATGGAGAATGATGAGTCTTGCTCAAGATCTCATTTCTTAGTCCTTCACCTTCCAACACACACTTATGGGTGATCAACCCAACACCCTTAAGACAAAGCCCTTATGCCTTATCAATTGCTTGATCTTGGTGCACTCAGGGTCCTCCAACCAAGCACCCTTAATTCAAGCAAGCAATCCTGATCTAACCACCAAGTTAGACAAGCATGCAGACACACCCTCATCTACCACTACTATTCCCATCCTGGCGAATTCCATAACCAATTAGGGTTGGGAAATTCCAAGAGCAACAAGCTCCATTGTCTCCTTTCTACTCAAGGCACCAGCTACTACACTAGCCTGATCATAACCCTTAGATCAGTTCTAGCCACCTCCTTTGTCTTCATAGACAATTGTACCCGAGAACTCCTTAGTCCATTTAGGTACAAAAAGATTCTCTAGTATCTCTCGACTCTTAAGTAACCCAAAATCATGTAATCCAATACAAGATCAATGGGTAAAAGATTCACTAATTGCCTCATGCCAGAATCCAAGTCCAAGAATATAATGCCTTAACCTACTTCTAATGCGCAATGAACAAAACCAGGAATCTTATCATCAACACATCAACAAAGTGTAATAGCATCATGCATTAACAAAACTTTTAGTTGATGTTACACTTTTAGGTCCAAAACCCCAAAGCAAGTGCAATTACAAAACAAAATACAACTGGCTGATGTATGAGCAAACATCCGGTAACCCATCACTTAACTACAAAATAAGACGAACCCACATGCCTTAAACAATTCTAAAGGTTACGCTTAGCCCTTGTCCTGCCATCATTTCCTTCCAGGTGGACCAGTACCTTTCCTTTTGGCTTGGTTGCAGTTCCAAATAAAGTGTCCAACCTTGCCACATCCATAGCACAAATTCTTCCTTGATCTGCATTTCCCAAAATGCAGTCTGCCACACCTATGGCACCAATGACATTTTTCCTTCTTGGAATGCAACTCTCGGGGTGTACTCCTTCTTAAGCTCCATGAGTATTCCCGATAAAATTCTTCCTTGAACCGAGTCCACGGAATGGCCTCCTCGCTTCCTAATTTCATCACTAGCGAGTTCCTCTTAGCATACCACCATCGCCTTGCTTCTCCAGAGAACTTGTAGGCTGCGTACTTGACTCTTTGCTCCTCAGTGCAGTCCATAACTCGTAGCAGCTCCTCCAAGCTCGTAAGCCACTCTCTTGCTTCTCCAAAGTTCAGGTTTCCCTTAAACATAGGGAAAAGATGCTCATAGAACTCCTTGAAAGTGCAACCCTTGCTTCCACTTGGAGTAGGGACTCCTCGTTCGTTGACCAATGCTTCCATAAGACGACTTGCCATAGCTTCCAATGCTTGGGTAGCGTCCAGAACGTTTCTCGTCTTTTCATCATGTTGGGATGGTCTCCTACCATCATTGCTCCCAATGACATCGTGTCGTGGTGACATCTCTGCAGTCACAACGATCATCAGCCATAACTTCGAAGCGCTACGCTGAGCCTCGCTCAAAACGTCAAACCTAATCGCAAACCTATCCCTACTAAGTGTCTAAACTGCTACTACCTTAACCAAAGACCTAATACAGATCTAAGATTAAGACCTTATGCAACTATCTTAGTGCAGATCAGACCTAATCTCTAAGGTTGCACCATCAAAGCGATCCTAATCCTGACTACAATACCGTATCAGATCCCTAAAATCCTTAAGTCCAACATCCTCAAGATTGTAGGTTTCAAAATTCTATATCCCTTGTGTACATATAATCCAATCCTATGCTCTGGTAAATCATTTCCTATCACCTAATAGATCATGTCCTATTTTCCGCTGAGCAAAAGCTTTAATGAATCTAGATCTAACTCCTAATAGATCTATTCCTACGGTCCGAAGAGCAACTGCTCTAATACCAACTATAACGCACCGAGAATTAATTAACTTGTAATTAATTCAACGGTTCGTCTCCCAGCCTTGTTCCAATCTGAACAAGACCTCCGGAACCTCTACTCCTCAAAAATAGAGGATACTAAGAAACAGAAGTAATAAAGTACTGTAAACATAAATCAGTATAACTAGAGCATCTAACCAAAGATCATCAAAGCAGTGGAATCATACTATATACATCAGTACAAGAGATCTATGCTAATCTTTAATATACAAGCAAGCATGCATTAAGCCCTAATGTCTACAACATAACTCAAAAGTACTAGTTACCATGAGTACTCGCTTAAGCTTGCAATAAGTCCACAAGCATCTCCTGGATCGAATCCTCCACAATAATTGGATGCTTTATGGTATCCACTATCTATAACAGCATAATCGTACATATGGAGAAAAAAGGGAAATAATACAAGGGTAAGTCCGACGACTTAGTGAGTAGAAATCCACATGATTTACCCATCATTAATTTGTGGATTCTTTTATTTATAAAACACATACAGCACTATGAGATGACAGTTATTATGCAGGTGATATATATAGATAATATATGCTTATAATCATGAGTAACAGTAATAGTTCAACAATATGGTCTACCCGAGATATTACCCCTTCTCAGCAGGGTTGACGCTATCCCGAGGGACTTGTAGTACAATGCTAGTGCCCCAACAATTGCACGGAATATACCGTACGTAACACTAACAGCACGATCGAGTTCAACCTCGAGTGGCCCACACCGCTAATGACGTCCGTCCTATAGTGACCATCCATTGGGAATGGCTGCATCATTGGTCACGAGTCATTGGATCCAAAGCCCCCACACACGCACACATTGACCATAAAGCTAACCTGTATAGTAAGCCCATAGCCATTATTATCGCACATACCGGTGTACCATGTCTTATGATGCAATTAGTCTTATCAGTCTTTTACATGCACAATTTTACAAGTCTCATTATTATCTTGTTAACAGACACACATTTTCACAAAAGAGAGTTCCCCGTAGTTTCAAAAATGTATTCCATGAGAGTTGCAAAACATGCATGTTTGACATCTATATAAAATATGTGCAATACAGGAAAAGTAACAACAAAGCATCCATGTGAGCTGTACTCACCTAGGTCGTAAAGCTCCTCCATGTAATTTTCTTGAGGTTCCATAACTTCGAATACTGAGAAAAGACTTATCATCAGTTCTATTTCTACTAAAGCACAATTCTATAACAAGTAAACATAAGCTATGGGACGGTTGGTGAAAATATGGTTTCCCTATAACACTCTGGCCGTACGTACGGGCTCGAGGCCGTACGTCCATTGTGTCATGATGGGCCGTACGTCCGGTTACGAGACCGTACGTCCGCTCCAATGTCTTTCGGGGATAACTTCATTTTCTCTCCACTGTCTGCCTATTCTTCGACTTCTAAGGCTAACAAAGCTCCCTAAGGCCTCCTAACACAAATCGAAACCTCCATGCAAAGAAACAACGCTAAGCTTAACAAAACGCTAGCCTAAACAAGATTAAAGAATAACTAAACTAACAACTATAACTAGCAACATAAAACTATAATCGAGCAGCATAACAACGTATTAAAAAGCTAAGGAAACCGAGCGTTACCTCCTTGAAGAGAAACCTCGAGAGTTCCTCCTCCGACAACTCTGAAACACTCACAAAACCTCACAAAACACTCACAAACAGTTTACTGGCAGCCTAGGGGTGAAGAGGGGGGTTTAGAGGCAAGAATGGTGTGAAATGGGCGAGGGGGTGAGGGGATATTTATAGGGCCAGAAAGCAGCGGACATCCGGCCAAAGTGGCGTACGTCTGGTACCTTTCCACAATGGTCCAAAGGCTATTTCGTACGTCTAGGTATTAACCGAAGGATATTCCAAAAAGTAGCGTACGTCTGGTACTTTTTGGCGTATATCTGTTGTACTATTCACAGATAACGGTTGTACTTTCTGTCAGTGGACGTCCGGTGGAGGACCACTGTATGTTCGCACTAAAAGACATGGGCGTACGTCTGCCAACCCTAGCGTACGTCCGGTCCAAAAGTCCAATTTCTCAAAATGCCCTTCTAGCTGATCCTAGTGACCCAAAGTCCAATTTAACCCTATAACTAAGCCACTTATTCTTAGTTAAATATTTGGGTCACTACATAAGCCCCTTCTCAAGTGCTAGCTCAATCATGCCCTCAGTGTCTACCCCGGCATGCTGGATGATCCGTGTGATCAATGCTCCATATGGTAGTGCAGTACATGAATCGCATGCCGCACTGACATCATCGCGACCGTGACCACAGAGCCATAGTCGATAGAGGTCTTGATCAAAAGAGCGTAAAGGCATCGAGCTCTATCCATCATGATCATTGTGAGGCTCAACACAGGAAGTAAACGACTCATCACCACTCGGTAAATGCACCTGACCTCATTGCTGAAGTCATGTACCTGGAAGCTGCCCTCGCCCTCAGTCTCCATACAATGAGGGCATCCCTCCGCGAAACATGCCACCATCTCAACTCAGGTCGGGAGGTGGTCAATCGGCCAGGGATACTCTGGAGCGCGTACTCGTGGTGCCCCAGTGATGGCACTAACAAGGTCAGGGGTCACATGGATCTCCGTGCCTCTAACCCAAGTGGAGAATGAATAGTCAGCCCTCCAATGAAGGTTAGCGTAGAACTCCCGCACCAACTCGGCGATGGCTGGTCGATGATCCTCTACCATCGTAGCCCAACCCTGGGCCTCTAGCACTGCCCGAATGCACAGAGTGCGCTTATCAAAGTTTGTCACTACGAGTCCCCTCTCTACTGCCACCCGACGTCCCCTGTAGTCGTCTGTGAATCGTCGGTAAGCCTTATACTTACGGAAGCGGGTATGATCGTAAATGAGGTCGGCATCATCTGAGTCTGTGGCACTACTACCGTCTGCCACTGGGGCCTCAGGGCCTGGCCCACCTACTGGAGCTACAGGAACCTTAGGGCCAGGTCCCTCGATGGCAGCCTCCTCCATGTTCAAGTCCAGACTAGACTCTGGGCCCTGTGCGTACTGTTGTGACTCAAACTGGAGCCTACGTGACTGCGTACGGGATGAGATAGATGCAGCTGCACTCGCTTTCATCCGCGCCATCCCTCTGCATAGAAAATTCTAATCAAAACTAGTTCTTGCACCAAACCCTACCCCATGCAAAGCCCATGCAATCTTTCCTAAATGCCAAGGTAAGGTGTGATAAGGGAATAGGTAAGAATTTGTAGGTCATTAAGTGGGTTGTTAGTGACTGAAGGAATTGGGACATCCGAGTTGTGGCCAATATCAGTGATCAGAGAGCACTCAGGCATTTTGTCTGATGATTAGGAACTTAAATCCCAAGGGCTAGGTTAAAACCAGAGTGGGATTACTCAGGTCAAGCATTTTAGATTTTCAAAATGTCCAGGTTAGCTAGATGGATGGAAGGCACCGAGTTATGATTTAAGGTGCATGAAAATTTGGTAAGTCTAGAAAGTCAAAATTGCTCCTCCTAGGAGAAGTAGGGCATTTTGGTAATTTGCGATAAATCGAGAATAACAAGGGCTATGGTTAACTCGGTGGTATTAGATCCCATGATGATCAACTGGGACCTATTTGATCAGGTTAGGTGGTAAGAGGTGGAAATGCCCCCTTCTAGGAAAAGAAGGGTGTTTTGGTAATTTTACAATTTGGGCGAAATTTTGGTTCAAGGGTCAAAGTCATAGATCAGAGTTCCGAATATAATTATTGGGTCTTAATTGGTCCAAACGACCCTGGAGAACCCACAAGACTACCAACATCCGAACTTAGGCGAAAAACCCCTAGACTCAAAACCAGGGTTTGAGCCGGCCAATTGGGTCGATGGGTTCTGGTGCAAACTACAAAAATGATAAGGGAACCCGAAACACATCGAGGTTGGGTTTCAAGGAGATTGTAAAAGGTTTTATAGGGTTTAGGAAAAAAAAAACCCTACCCTTTGCATGTGAGGGGTATTTTAGTAATTTTACACTTTTGGGAAAAATTTGAACTTAGATGTTGGGGTTGTAGATCGGGGTTCCAATTTCAAGTATTGGGTTTCAATTGGTCCAAATGACCAATTGAAAGCCACAAAATCAACAAAACCCGATTTTGGGCAAAAACCCCCAATGTCAAGAACTAGGGTTTGGGGTTTTTCGAATCAATCAAATTGGGTCAATAGGTGGTATGGGTCTTATTCCTAGGCCATCATAGAAGGATTTAGGACTTGCTTCATGCATCAATTGCATGAAGAGAGCATCAAATCTTGAGAGTTTCGGATTTTGGGGTAGAACTTCCAAAATCCGAATAGATATGGTTTCAAGGGAAAATGCCACAAAATGCATGCATATCAACCCACAACATGGTCCTAGTTCACAAACAAACCAGCTAGAATGCAAGATGCAAGAAATTTCAAGGATTTCAAACAAAACCCTAAGATTGCGAAAACTTGAAAAGTTTGGGGAAAACCATCTTACCTCGATTTGATCTTGAAACAAGGTTGAAATCTTTTAAAATCTCGAGAGACTTGGCCGAAATCCTTGTTGAAAGTGTTTGGTTTGAGAGAAAATAGTGAAAAAAAGGGAATGAATAGTGTTTAGGGTACGTTCGGCCGTTTTAAAGAGAGTATGCTGGGTTAAGGCGTACGTCCGGCATCGGGGGTGTATTGCTTAACCCTAAAAAAGATTTTTTTTTTTAAGCTCTTATAAAGTTTTCAAGATGCAAAAGTTAGAAACAACAAGGTAAGTCACAACAATTTTTTATTTATGAAGTTTGGGGTACAGTGAAAATCCTCTTTGTGCACTACAACCAACCCCAGCTGTCTAGACACCAAAACTCACCACTACTAAGGGTGAGGGAAAACCTAGCTATCTAACACCTAGAGGTTACTACCCCAAGACCTTATATTCCTCAGACGAGTGTTCGGATGGGTCTTCTTCGTCCTTAACTAGTGCCTCATAGTCCCGGTCTATGTTGGAAAGAAACGCAGTCTTCTGACGGTCAGATCCTTCGGGTAATGCTCCCATCTTTAGCAGTCGAATTTCCTCTTGTTCCCACTGGGCATACTCATCTGGAATCTGAGTCAGTTGAGTGTGCATTGCTCGCTTCCGTTCATTAGTGAGGTAGGGGTTAAATTCTCCAGGAATGGGTGGAAAATCTCGTATTGCCGAGATACTGCGACGCTTAGGAACGGTTGTCCTCCTCTTGGTTGTTATACGCGTCTCCTTTTCCTCACTTAGCTTAAGCAAAGGTTCCGGCCACTTATCAGCTTGGGTTGAATTCCTGTGTTTACCAAAGCGAGGTTGGTATCCAGGTGCGTAGGGTCCGAACTCAGCTGGCCACTCGCGGGCAGTTGGCAAGCGTCTACAACCATTACGCATTTGAGTATGAAGCAAGATCAAGTGTTTGTAACACAGAACAGGCGACCCCGTTCATCCCAAGTCAAACAATCAATTAGGCCGTTACGATGGCTTGCACCCGCAAACAAGGAAACTAAACCTATCCTATGCCCCAGTTCTTTGAAGATTAAACCTAAATGCTATACCTTATTCTCAGATTTACAGCTACGATCGGCAGAACTGTATGCTCTGATACCATATTGTAACGCCCCCAAAATTAGCCTTGGCTAATCCGGTGGAGTCACTGGCAATTTACCCAGTTGAACTAACAAGTGGTTAAACAGGTGATCACCCTTGTAAAAACTTGTCAGAGTAGTGCAAGGAAGGTGAATAAATCTGAGAGTACTATGATTCATCAAGTAAGAACATAGAGCTACTAGATAATTAAAACAACTAGGATAGTGCGGCAAAACAACTCTAGCCGTCTCAACAATAGTAAATCAGTTTACCTAAGGAATAGTAATCACGTAAGTCTAAGACTTAGTAAGTAGACCCCACACATGGATATGACATGAGCCCAATTAATAAAAGTAAACGCGAAATTCGAGAAATAACCAAAGAGGGCATTATCCCCGCTAATACACAATTTCATAGGTTTTAGGGTTTTTAAAGCTCTATGGTGTAGAACTAGCAATAACTGCTTAATTATTTTGATGCAAGAAAGGATAATACTTTATAGGTCATAACTCCTATACATGGTCTATCCGAGATATTACCCATTCTCGGCGGAGGTTGATCTTTGTTCGAGGACCTATAATACAATGCGATTTGACCATTGCATAACATACCGTACATAGCACCAGTGACACGATCGGGTCCGACCCCGAGTGGCCCACACCAACTAGTGACGTCCGTCCTGTAGTGACCGAACCATTGGGAATGGTTGCATCAAAGTCACAAAACTAATAGATCCACAGCCCTTATATAACGTACACATTTGACCATAATACATAGTCTATATAATAAGCTCATGGCCGTTCATACCGCACGTACCGGAGTACCATGTCTTACGATACATCTTGGTGATTTATTTAATCATGCAGTTACCGAGTAATTACAGAAAGTAAACATGCTCATATCATACACATGGTCAGTCAGCTGACATATCCCACGGTTTATAAAAAAAGGTGTAAGTATCTACTTACCTCGCACATTCGAGTGACTCCTCCGATGAAGTTATTTTCTGTTATAACGGATAAAAAACACCGTCATTCCAAGCCTTATGAAACCTAAAGTTAAGGCTAAGCTGGAGCGAACACATATGAAGCTTAAGAATAGGTGCCCTGCCAACTGACCATACGTCTGCCCTCGAGAGCGTATGTCCCCTTAGTGTGTTAAGCACACTGTTTTAAGGTTCGGACAGTGCACACTTCCAACGGTTTTCATAGACCTCTAGACTCTTTCCAAGCTACCAAAATAGAACATGCAACGCAAGGAATCACAGAACCTCAATTCTTTAAGAAAACCCTTTTTGAAAACATCACCATTTTTAGGAAAACGCTTAGTGAAACTAAAAACCATCATCAAGGCAGAATCATGAGATAATAAGGTGATAACAACAAGGGAACATATCTTACCCCGAAGCTAAGCACAGACATGATCTCTTTTCCTTGGAAATTCCTCGTTGAAACTCTTCCTCACAGATTTCTCACTCTAAACACCACGAAGAGGTTCTGGCAGCCTAGGGGCATACCAGAAGGAGAAGAAGGCGTGAGGAATGAAGGGGAGGGGTGAGCTATTTATAGAGAAAATCTGCCACCAACTCCCTGACAGAGCAGTGGACGTCCGACAACCCTAGCGTACATCCATTGGTCTGTGCACATTGGTCCAAAGGGTATCTCGTACGTTTAGGTATTAGTCAAAGGGTATACCAAAAAGTAGCGTATGTCTAGTGGTCCCGCCCACGTCCGGTGTACTATTTGCAGAGCATACGTCCGGTAGTCCCCCTTCATACGTTCACACTACAGACAGAAGCGTACGTCTGCTAGACCTAGCGTACGTCCGCCCCCAAGGGGTCAGTGTTAAACTTCTATTCCTAGAGGATCTAAATGTGATTAGGCTAAAGCTAAGGGTCTTAGGTTTTCACCTAGGTGACTCTACTAAAGGTTCGGACTAAGCATTCAATTAAAAGGGAATCTTCCCAATTAAAACGGTTACTTTTATCGGGGTATTACAGTTACAATATGAGAATCAATGAAGGTGGATTTTCTTTTGAAAACGCATTTTTACTTGAGAAATCACTGGCCAAAGGACCCAAATAAAAAGTAGTAGAAAATTACCATCCTTCTATTAAAGTAGTAGAAAATTATATAAGACAACACCCTACAAAAACATAGAGGAACCACACCTTTGTTCTAACTAAATCCCCATTTTCATCAAAATTATATATTACAAATAGCCAAGCAAAAATCAAACTAGTAAACGACCCAAAAAAAAAAGTCATATATCAAACTTTAAACTATAATAATGCCCAAGTTGGGTAAGACTGAGGAACAAATCAATCCACTTGCATTGATTCTCATATTCATGACTTTCTCTATTTTAATCTCATAACCAAAACATTTCAGTACTGTATTTATGGAAGGAAAACAACAAAATATTATCATGAACCATTGTTAGGATGAGAATCAACTCCATTTTCGTGAACTTATCAATAACTCCCTTCCTTTAATCTAATCAACTAATCAAAACGAACCCTTAAAAAAATATAAGTCCGGCTAAAAAATTATAATTCTGGCAAACTTGACAAAGTAATTAAAAACAATATAATTCCAAACAAACATGTTAGTCACCCATGATTCACAAGTAATTCCTAAGAAATCGGAAAACCCCTAATTTTTAGAATCCTAAATTTGCACCTTGTATTTACCGCATCTAATAAACCTTCTACCAAGATTTTTCAGCGTGCTAGAAGTCATCATTGGTGATTCAATTCCACAAAGGCGTCTCGTACACGCAGGGGTGGACTTCACCAGTGAACTTCCCACTGATAGTCCACAAGCCCTCGCATCATCGTTAGCAAACTCATTTGCAATCTCCTCCATCGTTGATGAGCTGTGAGCTGGAGATAATAAGCTTTTATGCTTTCGCATGGAGGTTACCTTTAATTGCCTGCAGAAAATTTTTTGAGGGAGACAATGGACGGATGGTTAGGTTTTGGTAAAAATTGTTTTCTGATCGAGTGTGGGAACCCTTAGCGTTTTTTGTATAATGGCTACATCTTACTACCAAATCGGCGCCATTTTGGTAAAAGGGGGAAACCCTAATTTTAGCTAAAACGGTGCTATTTTGGTCTTTGATTTAATCTATTTTTTTCTCCAAGAGGGTATTTTAGTAACTTCCAATCTCCAAACGACGTAATTTTGATTTTTCCATCCACTTTGACGGTAACAACTAACGGAGTGGCCAAAATGCAAATTTTTTGTAGTTTGAGGAGCTATTTTATCACTTTTGGAATTTCAGAAAGCTAAATCGTAAACAGCTGGTAGTTTGGAGGGCTTTTCTATATTTTTCTCATATATATATATATCACATCCATGATAAACTATCATTTCATAAGGTTGTACGTGCTTTATAAACAAATGAGTTTACATTTGATGATGGGTATGTCATGTGCAGTTCTACTCACTAAGTTGTCGGACTTACCCTTCTATTATTTTTTTTTTCTTCATATGTGCAACTATGCTGTTATATATAGTAATTACTGTGAAGCATCTGGTTATGCTAGAAGATTTGATCTGAGAGATACTTGAAGGCTTATTGCAAGCTTAAGCAAGTACTCATGGTAACTAGTATTTTGAGTTATGTTATAGACTTAGGACTTGATGTATGCTTGCATATTAAAATATATCATATATCCCTTGTAATGATGATATATATAGTGTAATTTTTATTTCTTTGATGATCTTTAGTTAGATGCTTTGGTTGTAATGATTAAATGTTATAGAATTTAATTACTTTTCGTTGTTTAGTATCTTCTGCTTTCAAGGAGTAGAGGTTCTTGAGTCTGAATGGGAGACGAAAAATGAAATTAATTACCATTTAATTAATTATCGGGGCATTATATAAATAATTGTTCATTGATGGTAGAGACGGTGAAGGGGATTGCATTTCAAAATGCACTTCTCATGAAGATGGAAAAGCCTGAAAATCACTCTCTAGTTGAGACAATTGTGATTGATAGGGCAGCGACCAGGGACATGATTTGCTAGAATATGCTGTAGATTTGAAAACTGATTAGAATGTCGACATTCAAAGAGTTAAACAAAACATAGACTAAATTTGAATAGAAGAAATTTCTTATTGTATCTATGATATTGTTTTGTAGACCAACATACTATATTTTTATTTTTATGAAATAAATAGTGAAGAAGCATCATTAAAGAAAAAAAAAAGTCATTCCATTAAACATTTTTTAAAAGAGGAGGTCACAGATAAATAACTGGCCTTACCATTTTTTTTATCGAGAATCATGTTAATATTATTAACGAGTCTGACATGCTATATCGTTAATTAATTAGATAAGAAACAACCCATTTGAAACAAGAGAAAAATTTAAAGACCTACTAATTATTAAAATTAAAACTTAAAAACTAAATTAAAATCAACATGAAAAAAGGATTAAATTTATTTTTTTCCTAAAAAATACTATAATCGTACACATCGAAGAGATATTTTTCAAATATAACGTGGCACCAATCAAAAGGAATAATTTTTTATGCACTTTTCCTCCGCAAGGAGCCAACCAAAAAATCTTCATCCAACCATTTATTTCGAACAAATACAAAAACTATTTGACCTAAAAAGACCCCCCAAAATAAATCCGACCCACGAGTGATCGTAATATCACGCGCCGGTCACGACTCCCTTCCATAAGATTACAGCAACACGTAGATCCCACCCTCAACGCTGGAAACACTAATAGGCTGTGATTTAGTGACGGTAAGTAACAGTTGAGTGAGGTTAGAATCGCCCCACGACTTACTCAAACTGATACATTAAACCGATATATAAACGCAAGTAAAAAGGAAAACGAGAGAGAGAGAGAGAGAGAGAGATTGAGAGAGGGACAGAGAGAGGGGTTTTGTGGGTTTTTCATTTGTGTTTGGCTGGTAGGAAAACTTTAAGCGAGAGCCGCAAGGGATTTTCTCGGGCTAGAAAGCGAGGGAAAGTACAAAAGATGGGGAGTGAAAGTAAGAATGAAGGGGTAGAGGGGATTTCGCCGAAGACGAAGAAGGTGGTGCAGAGTTTGAAGGAGATTGTGAAGCACTGTACGGACCAGGAGATCTACGCCATACTTAGAGAATGTAACATGGACCCTAACGAAGCCGCTCAGCTACTCCTCTCTCAAGGTTTATTATTCTTAGGATGAAGCATTCATCCAAATTTTTTTTTTTTTTTTTAGGATAAATCTCTTTTTTTTTTTTGGAAAAAAGAGCCTCTTTTATGGGTTAAATTGTTACATTCTTTTTGGTTGCCGAGAAAATGGGGAGAAAGACAAAGGGGAGAGAAATATTTTGTTTTCTTGGCTTAATAGGGCGTATAGTTGTACTCAGTTGTGTGTTGTGCTGTTGCCTTTTATCTTGTTGCTTTTGGGATGATGTTTTTTCCTCTTTGTCTATACCAAGTGCATTGTGAAATATTGATTTTTTTTTTCGTTGAGTTGAGTTGTTATCTATTACTTTTTTTCGGTTGGTTTCCGGGAAAAAGATGCACGGAAAAAATTTAGGTTTTTGTTTTGGTTTACTATAATAAGAATAAGAAAGAAAAATTGGGAATAGAAAGCATTTCATTGAGGCATTCTTTTTTTTGTTCATTTTATTTCGTCTTGTGTGAACCCTTTAGTGATAATGATTGACGACGTTAAAAGAACTGAAAAAGAGAAAGTGAAAGAAAGGATTAGGCATTGCAATTTATTTGCCGACTGTGACATTCAAATTGGTTACGTTTTCTTGACATTTATTTGACAATTTCGTTCTAATTCATGTTTTTAAATACGACGTTTTTGTCTGCTTTTTTTCTTCCTCTTTTCATTGGGTTGGTCCAAATCTGTGTTATACTTGAAAGCTTTTCAGTTAATTCTGTAAATAACTTTTGATCTTCAATGTCATCATTGAATTAGTAGTTTTCAATTGTGTAGATACTTTTCACGAAGTGAAGAGCAAACGTGAAAGAAGAAAAGAGGTACCCTTTTGAAAACATGCTTGGAATGTTTTTCCCCTTCTGTGTAGATTCTTAGTTCTCTTCCATACTTGCAATTGTCTTAGTTTTTTATTATTTCTTTTTGCACACTTCTCAGTGTGTTTGTTGGCAGACGATGCATCTGCAAAAATTTTTCTTTACTTATATGAAGTTTGGGTATATTCATCGAAAAAAGTTTGGGTGTAATTAGCTCATTTTTTAAAGTCCTTCATGACAAAACTGATCAAAAAATTGAGAATAGCCACTTAAGATCCTATGCGATGATGCATGAGTATCCTTAATAGTCCATTTTTTTATGTCTTTTGGTCAAAGTTACAAGTGCTTGTGTAAAGGACATATCTATTGCAAGACATGATGACATGACTGCCAGGCATTCCTAGCTACTAATGAGGAGCTATTACCTTGAGCTGGTCCTTTCTTTTGCTTTTTTAATTTTTATTTATTTTTCATTTTTTTTATAGTTTTCGTACTTAGGGGCGCTCTACGTGTTCAATGAGATTGGTTTATTACTTATAAAAAAAATTCTTTTTATTTTTTATTTTTTATTTTTGATTATGTATCATATCTTATCCTTTTTGATATCTTCAGATGAAGGATACACAAGAATCATGGTCTCGTGGTAACAATGGTGGTTTGAATCGTGGAGTTAGGGGTAATAATGGCACGCGTAATGTTGGACGGAGTGGACCAACTCAAATTAGCTATAATGGTAATGTTCGGGTAATTGTGAAATATGAAGAGTCTTGTGCATGATTTGATGAATCTGTTATTGATTTTGATGCTGTGTCAACTCATGTGGTCCTCCTGTCAGAACTTGGTAAAGCAGCATACGACGGAGAGAAGGGGTCAGTTGCTTCTTCATTCTCCTCATCTATAACTCATGAAGAGGGAAAAACCATGAATCAGCAAACTTTATTGCATAGGTTGGTTCTATAATGAAGTTCTTGTTGCATTAACCGTTACTATGGATTTATCTATGTGGAACTCTTCACGGTTATTTGCTTGCCTACATGTGGAAGTAAATAATATTTTGAAAGCAAATTTGGTGAGGAGTCCAAGATTGTTCAGTAGTGCTTCAACTTGGGTCGTACTATAACATGTCTAATCTCCATTTCAGTCCTGACTCCTCCATTATGGCCTCCACGTTTTAGGATTGCATAGATGTGGTGACACCACAAGTATTGTACACTATATATTGTTTATTGGTTGCATCTTGTTTATGTGAATTTCCTCCAACTCATACCAATATGTCCTGTAGAGACCTTAAGTTATTCCTTTATTATCATTTGCTTGAAATACTTATTTGGCGTCAAGAGCTTTGTTTTTTGGTTTGGAGTGGACAACAAGAAATTGAGTGAGTGTCTTGGCTTTTGAACAAACTTGACTAGGCTTCTGAATTTATGATTTTTTGGTTTGGATTGGACAACAAGAAATTGAGTGAGTGTCTTGGCTTTTGAACAGTTTGACTAGGCTTCTGAATTCATAAATTAAGAACCCTCGAATGTTTTTATTTTTTTGGAAGAATCCCAAAACGGTAGCCCAAGAACCAACAATTTATTAGTATGTCCTTATTTTTCCTTTTTTGGCCTAAACTCTAAATCCTACTGGGAAGAATCATGACTATTCTGCTTCCAGGCCTGCAGCTGAGACCAGCCATGTGTTGCTTTGGCCAAATGCATTTACCAATTCTTCACTATGGTCTATATAAATCTTTTAGAAAAATTGTGCACAATGTGCTAAGACATTACTTTAATTAAATATTTTATGTTCTGCCTTATTTCTTTTAAAAAAAATAATAATAAAACCCACATATAAAAAAATGTTACTCATATAAAATTAAAATAAAAAAATAAAAAAAATAAACCTTGGAAGCAAACTCTTTGGTGCTTGTGCTGCCACGTGGGTGAAAGGAGCCTGTTGTCATGTTGACAATGCCACAGCGTTTGACAAATTTTGCTTTTGTACCAACCAATGAAAACAAAGTCATAAACTTATCTTAATTCAAACTGAGAAAGGGAGCTGGCTGTATGATTGTATACAATACGCTTACTTCTCATTGGGACACTTCTCTGCCTTGTGGACTTCAGCATGTCGTAGCAAACCTTCTGATCCAGCCTTTCTGAGTAGAAGGGGAGTAAGAAAATCTTTTTGTTTCACTCCATGCCATGGGTTGTTATGACTGAACAATGCATTTGATTATGGATGATGTGCTGGAATAAGTAATTCTTAGTCCTGCCCAACATACTGCTACTGCTGTAGATCATGATTTACCAATGATTTGCCTATCATGTCTTTTGTCAGTATCGTAATTGATATCACTTTCTCTCATTCATGCATTTGAGAACTGTGTTTCCCTAGTCCATTGTTATATATTTAGATTTTAAACAATTTCTTTATCAAGTTTTTAGTCAATTGTCCTCAAAAGAGATTACTTTTTCTGTTGGTTTTTGTTTGTCTTGCTAATTCTTCATTTATATGTCTGATGCTATAAGAGTGTCGCAACATGACCTTGATTTTATTGCTTGAGCACTTCTCTAATTACTCATTTTAGGTTACTTTTTAATATCTGCTGCAGTGATTCTTTTAGTACTGATAATAGAAGACAGTCAATAGGAACAGGTGATCCCATTTCTGCATCTGCACAGCTGTCTACAGGGTTTCAGTCTGCTTGGTTGGGGGCAACCATAGCGCGTCCTTCAATGGCTGACATTTTGAAGATGGGTAGGCCTCAAAACAAGGGCTCACAGACGTTGACCATACCGTCTTGCACGCCTCAAGATGCAGTCACACCGAACTCATCCCTTTACTGTGCAAAGCCTTCCCATGTTTCTGCTACTTTGCAACAAGAATGGCACCAAGATTTGCACCCACAAGATCTGTCTAACATGTTAGAAGCAATTAATGAATCTGGTGCTGGTGCTCGCCAGCATGTTTTGAATGATGAATGTCCTGTGATCGAGGAGCCAACAGCAAATAGTGGGTCATCTGTTGCAGATGCACCTGCTGCCTCGGAAGCTGAGATATCCTGTAATCAGTCTAACTCCCAAGATAATGGAGCTAACTTTTTTAGGAACTGTGTGTCAGATGTGGTCCAGGTGTTGAAGAGGGATTTTAGCGAAAATCTTAGTTTTGACGCTGTCAGATGTGCTTCTGCATCTAGTAGGCAGATCATCATGAACAATGCTGTAGGGACATCTGATTGCGATAATTTCTTATTGAAGGATATAAGTTCAAACGGTTCTCATATGGCCTTTGAGCTCCAGGAAGGTAATTATTATTGTTTGAATTAAATATTGCTTATTCCAGTGTAAATATATAATAGATTGTTGGAAGATTAGACCTCTATGAAGCCCTTTCTATGATTTTCCTCCGCTGTTTTAGTTCTTTTTTAAAAAAAAAAAATTAATAAATTTTAAAAAAAATGAATAAAATTTGATGGACAACATTTTCTGAGTGATAGATGTATGTTAGTGTCTTGTGCCTTGGTTAAAATTTTGAGATGTGAGTATTGCTTCTAAAAATTACTTGGGTTAGTTACATTGTCCATTGCCATGTTTGCAGATTTTCAACATATCTCAACATGTAATAATGCTCTTTTGCCCCTTTTTTGTATTTAACCTTCTGTGCTTGCCTCTATTTATGATACCTATACGGCATTTCCTGTTGTATTCATTTGCCAGTAAAGTTATAAGTTAAGCTTTTCTACAGAAATGAATTCTGGAGTTTTTAAAAAAAATGCTTTCTACACATGTAGTCATATTGTCCTTTTATCATATTTCATGATCCTTATATAATTTTTTATTTTTTATTTTATTTTATTTGATTTTTGCATTAAAATTGGCTTTTGTTGTCTTTGGGGAACAAATTGATGCACTGTTAGCATGATCCTTTTTTTTTTATAAGTAAGAATCAAATGTTATCTTTGAAGAACAAATTGACGTTGCACTTTTAGTATAATCCTCAATGCGTATCCTTTAGTTATGATTATTATTATTGTTATTACCATTTTAAATCTATTATCTGGAACAAGTACTGGCTCACATTTATCCTTTCCAAATCATTCAGCACCTTTAACTGATGATACCAATGTAGATGTGTCATCAACTACTGCAACCTTGCATCAACTAAGTTTAAGGAATGAGGAGCCAGCTGTGCCTACAACAGAAGATAATTGTGCATTAGTCCTTCCAAGTCACCTGCAAGCTTTGGCTGCTGACTGCTCACAGTTGAGCTTCGGTACCTATAAAGCGAGCAGTAATTCTTCATTTTCTGAGCCTCTTGGGTCTAATCCTTCAAAACTTGACTGGGGAAAGGCCTCTGTTGCAATTGATGGTTCATACGGGCACTCGGATTCCAGGTATGATTCTCTTACTTGGTCCATATACACACTAATTGGTTTAACATGCTCATGATATTTTTTACTTTTTCTCCTATACAGAAATTCAGGGCACACTGGTGATGAGCAGCTTAGATCCATGTACGATAATTTCACAGGGGCTGCTGATGCTAGAAATTATGATTTAACTGCGTCTTCACAGTCAGAGTTGATGAAACATACTATTCCTGAGGCAACAGTTGGACATGAATTCGTAACCAAAGCATTGCTATCCGATTCTGATTTCAATAACTCTCAACAGCCAACTTCTGCATTCTCTTTTGCTAGGGCAGACTCACAAATCAGAAATCTTCCTGCCTTTTCAAGTGAATTGGTAATAATATTGCTAGTAATACTGTCCCTTCTGTTTTTGCTAGATATTGGCGTCCTTCAAAAATTAATGCAGAAACTGTTGCTGGACACTATTTATACTCTGCTGCATAATTTCAAATATGCAATTCCACAAATCATATATTTTTAGTCATGCATATTATTGGTGAGGCTATTGCTTAGAATGATGACTGAAGTAGATTCTCATGTAGGCTCGAGTGCAGCTTCCTGTGCACTACCAAACTCTTCCACTATCATTTACTATTACAAAAAGAAGTGGTATAGTGAAACTCTTGAGAAAATATGGTCGATCATTGTCCTTTTGCTTTTCTCATCCCCTTAAAGTTCTTCGTGAGTTTTTTATTATGAAAAGTTCACGTACCCCCTTCAAATTACCACTCAATTGACAATACCCTTCAAAACTTTCATTTGCGACAATGTCTCCCTAAACTATCAAAAAATTGACAATGTCCCCCAAGGCCAACAAAAGAAAGAAAATATAATGCATAATTTTTTTCAGTAAAACAAAAATACTCCACTATATTAAAAAAATTTAAAAAATAATTTTTTTTAAAGAAAAAATGATATATATTTTTTTTAATTTCCACACCTTGGTTTTATTTTATTTATTTTTTAAAAAAATTAGTTTTAGTTTTATTTATTTTTTTTAATTTTTTATTCAAGGTATTTTCCTCATTGAAGGGGGGCATTGTTAATTTTTGGTAGTTTGGAAGGGACATTGTCTCAATTGAAAGTTTGAGAGGACATTGCTAATTAGGTGGTAATTTGAGGGGAGAGCGTGGGCTTTTCCCTTTTTTATTCTATTTAGATCGGCATTTTGGGTTTTCCATTCTATTTTACTGCTAAATACGTGCATTCATGCACGTGTTTTTTCCTAATCCTTCCTGTGTGTCCCTTGATTCTGTTAACATTCCTAAATCTTGTGACTGCAAATTCTCTCTCCTCTCTCATGGACTCTGGCAGGACCTGTTTGAGGATGGACATCTGCTCGCTCAAAGCTCCCCACCAATTAACCTCCTGCAGATCTTTTTTTTTTTTGTCTTGCTTTTTCACAAATGTTTATAACTCTTCTTGTAGGTTACCTTCTATGCATTCCTTAACCTAAATGGAGTGTGGTGTGAAATGATAGGCTTAGAACTCTGTTGGTTGACAACTGTGATAACAGTCGGTGTCTTATCTCAATATGGGCTTACAACATGAATTTCAATTTTTCAAGTCAGTTTCTGTCGAAGCTTAGATTTTGATAATATGAACATAGTGTTTTTTTTTTTTTATTTGATTTGACTTTCATATTACGATGGTGTGAGTACTATTGATGGCTAGAGCATGTATACTCATAAGTTATCATTCTATATTTGGTACTTGCATCAGCTTAAAATATTTGTTGGAGTTGATGAACCGCTCAAAAAATGTAGCTTTTTTCAACCCTTCAGGCGTCAAGTAGGTTTTGCAACCCCTTCTTTATAGTCCAAGATTGCTATGAGATCAGTTTATATATTTTTGCCCCTGATCTTGCTTAACTTTAAGATTATCATACAGTAAGATGTGGATCTGGCTAATTTAAAAATGAGCCAGAAGAGTGGACTGATTTCATTCCCATTTTAATTTTAAAAAGGAAAAAGTAGTAGGGTCTATAGAAGCTGTAATTTCATTCCTTTAAGATCCTTTCTCTCTCTCTCTCTCCCTAACTCTGCATTGGAAAAGGGGGAAAAGGATTAGATCTAAGTTGGTAATCTAGCTGTGTTAAACCACTGGCCAGGTGCTTAGGGCTTTCATGCTCAGTTATATGGTTTTCACTTGGAACAGGCCTGGTTTCTTTGTGCCTTCTTATGAACATTGTTCACTGTATGATACTGAAAATGCATCTGGATTTGTTGCTGCTGTTAGTGATCGCTTCATTTGTATTTGTGTAATAAGTTGCTTTTTTTAACTTCTGCTACATTCTGATTCTCATAAATATCCAACTTCAATGGTATTTGTGTAATTGGTCCTTGTTTCTTGTACTGCTTTACAGCATTCTTATTCAGATACCATGCGAAGTGATTTGTTCACATCAACTATTAAATCTTTGAGAGATTCTGATGATCGTCTGCATTCATCATTCCCTGTGACAACTTCGATACCCACAATATCCAAAAGTGATGGGTCACCATTAGGCAGTTCGACCAACTCCATGTTAAAGGTATGCGACCTGTTTCTTTTTTGTCTACCGCATGCTCTCCAGGTCTATGGGCCACATCGGGAGGTATCACCATCCCATCACTAAACCCCTCCCTATTACTTGGTGTTGGCGGGATTTAATCTCAGGTCTCTCATACAACTAAAAGAGACTTTGCTAGCTAAGTTAGCTGACACACAATGAATGACCATTTATGCTTGGCGCCCTTTAGTTATTTGTCTGGGTTGTTCTGTATACAAGAGGTTAATCACTGTTATCATTCTTTAGAAGTCAATGTGATGCAATTCAAAAGGAAAGTAGACCAAATAAACATATCGCTGTTATATTATTGACATGTTCGTGCAATTGTGCAGGTTTTGAATCCTACTGCCTTTTCTAATGTTCAGTCATCTTCTGTACTTCAGCATCACCTTTATCAGCCTCAAGCTAACCTTACCTTGGAACAATTTGCCAATGGGACTAGGTATCCTTCAGTGCCTCGGAGCCAAGCGTATATGACATCTGCTATGGACCGAGGATATCCTGGCAATAGTGCATCCAATCAATCTCTTGCAGGAACGAACTACAGCCTTCCACAATATAATAGTGGACCCCTATCAAGCAGACTACCTCTTCCTGCTTCTAATGCTTCTGGTTATGGAAGTTTTGGGATGCATACAAATTCTGGAAGGTTTTTGCGTAACCCATCCACTGACCTTACAATCTCTCACGGTGGCTATGATGATATTTTACATTCTAACTACATGGGGGGAAATAATTTTACTCCATTTCAACAGGTAATGACTAATTGATGGATGATTCTACAATATCTAGGCTGCCACTATTTCTTTCAAAGATACAATTAAGTAAGGAATTCAGTGAATTCGTTTGGTGATGGGTGTTTGCAATGGTAGTGCTGTTTGATGACAGTTGCTGTGCTGGTAGTGAAATGCCAATATTTTTGAAGTAATGCATAGTATGGGGTTGAAGGTGCATGTGTGGTACTGCTATTTATGACACGTGTTATTATTCTGCTGGTTGTGACATGCCATTACTTTGAAGTTTTGCATAATACAGGCCTGACCTCGCACACTTGCTTGGTCTAGTCTGGGAAAAATATTGCTCGCCATATGCTTCGAACTTGAGAGTTCTATGTCAAATCTACTGAGTGATTCTTTGTATCGAAAGGTTCTCGAATGTCTTTTCGGTTTCATATATTATTTTACTGCGTTTTATTAGAAGTTTGTCTTGTGTTGACCAGGATGATGGCTTTTCTGCGTGGAACTACGGACCCGGTTCAAGAACAATGTCTTCTGTTCCAGACAGCACGTATTACAGCTTAGCGGAACGGAATCAACAGATTAATCGATATTTATTAAGTCAGCAGAACTCACAATATCATGGAGCTCCAGGCCAGCAGAATTCACAACATCATGGACCTCCAGGTTACCCCGATTACTCTCATTCATAACAAAAGGGATCACAAAAGAACATCAGCAGCAGGGCACTAGTGATTTGACGATCATAAGTGATTCTCAGGACACGACGACTTAGCACATCAAATTTGGCAACGTAGCTACTAACAATTTCCATGTTTCTTTCATTTCTTCCTTTCTCCCAGGGGTGCTGTAGTGAGTTTGGAAAGATGCAAATTAGGGTGTTAAATGAGAGGAGTTCAATTAAGATTTTTGTTTCGTGATGCTTTCGAGTGTTTGGCGCTGTCCAATTGTACATACTTAAAAATTTAGTTGATGATGACCACTGCCTCAATATTGTATTCTATGTAATTTCATGTTGGGGCATGATTTTTGAGTTAGGCATCCGGCTAATTTTGATTCTTCTCACAGGGAATTTCTTATCAAACAGTTGAATAGAATTCATAGTTTAGGATCCAACTTTTTGGCTTTTGTAACAGATATTTTGGGAGGCACTAATCGTGTTCCTATTTTTTCTACTAGTATTGATTTGTTATTTATTGCCTTTTCAACCCATATTGAATGGCCTTTTAATAACTCCACAATAGTTTGCTCGTAAAATAAATGGTCATAAAGAATGGAGCATGCAAGGGCACATTTTAATAAGTGGAATATTTATATGCTATATGGATACCCGTTGGGTAAGGCAATTGACATGAATAATTAGTCAGTTGGGAATTAGGCAGTGAGAGTAGTAATACACAAATCCACGTTTATTTGCAGGGTTGGTATTTACTTTAACCGTATCTACTTAACCATCTCCTAATCCCGTCATTCTTTCTGGTTCGTATGATAAAATTATTGGCAGAATGGGACTACTTAAACTCACATCTTGGACAACAGTTTTGGCGAATTTCAGCAGCGTGCGCATAAATGGCTGGAGGAGCAGATCTAGCTGTGCCTTGCGTTGGGTCCAAAACTGCCATGGATCGAAGCCAAGAGCAGCAGGACAAGGGAAATCACAACAGGCCTGCCATTGATATGCTCATGTCTCCCAAAGTGCCAAAGGTAGTGTCACCAGTTTCTTCTGTGGCTGAGGGGGAGACCACTAGGCGGCCTCGTGGGAGGCCGGCCGGTTCTAAGAACAAGCCAAAGCCCCCAATTATTGTCACCCGAGATAGCGCTAATGCGCTCCGCGCACATGCTATGGAAGTGAGCTCTGGCTGCGATGTGAGTGAAAGTTTAGCTAATTTTGCAAGGAGGAAGCAACGTGGCATTTGCATACTTAGTGGAAGCGGATGCGTAACGAATGTCACACTGCGACAACCTGCCTCGTCTGGGGCAATTGTGACCCTTCACGGTCGGTTTGAGATTCTTTCATTGCTTGGATCAATCTTGCCTCCACCAGCCCCGCCAGGCATCACTGGCCTCACAATCTACCTAGCCGGTGCTCAGGGGCAGGTCGTGGGTGGGGGTGTGGTAGGTGCACTCATTGCTTCTGGCCCTGTTGTGATCATGGCTGCATCATTCATGAATGCCACTTTTGACCGCCTGCCACTGGATGATGATGAAATTGCTGCTGCTATGCAGAATCAACACTACCAAAACGGCCGCACTCATCATCACCTTGATATTTCAGATTTATATGGGATGCCACCGAACTTGCTCACCAATGGTTCTATGCCTCCTGAGATATACTCTTGGGCACCAGGGCGAACAATGTCAAAAACCTAGCCTAGTTAGCAGCAATCCATTAGTTTGTCATATGACTCATATACATTTATATGAATGCTCCCAACATGTTTTCACTTCCATGGTGATGTTGATTTCTAGCATCACTAGTTAATCCATATGACATTGCCCTGTTTTTTCTTATCAATATACTGCTACTTGCCAAGAAATATCGTCTGCTGACTGCTGGAGTAAATCTTTCAAAGGGTCTTCTCTGGAAGTAACCTCATGAAACTGTGTTATATTACTTAAAGCATTCTCAAAATCAAATAAGTTACAATTCTATAAAGCGTTTGATTTGTTCTAGCTTCCAAGTTTACTGCTCTCACAGGAATCCCACTCCCAGCATCAATTTTTCCTAAAATTTTTCACACAAAAGATAAAGGAAATTTAAAGCCCAAATCAGTAACTCGGGATGTTGGCAATTGAACCAAGATGACAAAACAAAAAATTTATTTATAGGCTATCATATGGCGATATCTTTTTATCTTGTGGCACCCAAAGTTGTCCAATTTATTATTTCAGACCTGTTCTGTCTCTTGTAACACCAGTCCCAGTTGATTCAACAAAGAGTAGATCTCTGGCGCCCTATGATGCAGCCTGCCACCAGCAACAAACTCATGAACTTCTCCCTCCACTTCAATCAAACTACATCCTGGTTCCTTCTCTATATGCTTCTCCTTCATGGAAAGCCGCTCCTCCATTGCTTCTTCAAAATGACTGGAGGCAGCATAAAGATTGGACATAAGCACATAACCACAGCTATCAATTGGATCCAACTGAATCACATGCTTTGCTGCCCGCTTGGCCATCTCAATGTTTCTATGCTTTGTACATGCTGAGAGCAGAGATCCCCATATAATGGCATCGGGGTCTACTGGCATACATCTGATTAGCTCTTCTGCCTCTTCAAGGAGCCTGCCTCGGCCTAGCACATCAACCATGCAACTATAGTGCTTTATTGATGGCTTAATCTTATATGTATCTGTCATTAATTTAAAAAAATAACTTGCTTTATCCACCATGCCCGAGTGGTTACAAGCTGTGAGAACACCCACAAAACTAACATTATCTGGTTTCATATTCATAGACTGAAGCTTGGAGAATAAATGAAGTGCTTCTTCTGCATCACCATTCATTGCTAGGCCCAAGATCATCGAGTTCCAACATGATAATCCTTTAGTTGGGGCGGCCTCAAACGCTTGACGAGCCTTTTCAATGCTGCCACACTTGCAATACATGTCAATTATTGCTGTAGTAACAATGATATTCACATCAAAATCATTCTTTCTAATATAATCATGAATCCACTCCCCTTGTCTAAGTGCTCCTAAGCGAGCACAGGCATTTAACAAGCTCACCATTGTAAACTCACTAGGTCCAATACCTGCCTCCTGCATTTTGCAAAATAGCTCCAATGCCTCCATCAACTTCCCATTCCTAACATATCCACTAATCATAGAATTCCATGAGACCGTATTTCTGCATTGCATTCTATCGAATAACCTCCAAGATTCGTCGATTTCTCCACATTTAGCAAGGCCAATAATCATCGAATTCCACGCAACGATATCGAATTCGGTATCTTCATCAAACATTCGATATGCCTTACTCAAAAACCCGCTGCTGACGTACATATGTAAGATGGTGTTTCGTATAAATGGATCGCTCTCAAGACCCGTTTTTATGATCCTCCCATGAAGCTGAGCTCCATCATGAGCTAGTCTAAGTTGGGCATAAGCTTTGAAAACAGAAGGATAAGTCAATCTTTGAGGTTCAATAGGTGAGGATACTAACATGTCAAGGAAAAGAGACAACGCATTATGTGGAGTTGAGCTTTCAGAGAAGCCTCTAATGATGGTATTCCACACAAAAAGGTTTGGATTTTGGATACGAGTAAAGACCAAGTATGCATAGTTCATGTCACCGGCCGGGGAGGCACAGAAGGCCAAGATGCGGCTGGCGGCAACAGTGTCATTGGCTAGACCAGTTTTGATGAGGTTGGCATGAATCTTTTGGAGGTCTTTCATGGTGGTGCAGTGCTTGTCAAGCATGGTGAGGTAAGGTTGGCCTGAGATGAACTTGGATATCGAGGTTGATGATGGGGTGAGTGAGAGTGAGCAACAACAGGATGCCATTCCTTGTGGTCCTTATTTTCTTTTTATCCAGTCCTCTTTCATTTTGTGGGGGAGTTGCAGATGTGAAAGAGTGAAACAGAGGGAGCAGGGGATTTGATTTTGTGTCATAGTAGTAGTGGCTGGGAATGCTTGTGGTCACACTTCACTTATCCCCTTATATTTAATTCAATTATTGAAACTACCCAATAACTTTTTTTTTTTTTTTTTTTAATTTTTCTTTTCAAGGAATCTTCTTGGGAAAGAATAATAGTAATGAAAATATTGTAAAATCAGGAACTTTTGTACACTACCCAACATTGGCACAATATTCTCTTGTGTATAGCAAATTTTTTGCATGGTCAAAATCATAAATTTTTTGACGACAGTTCTCGTCCGAAAGAATGCTGTGAGGCTATCATAATTCGAGATTCATGTGTTGCAACCTTAATTTTGCTTATGGTTGTGCTACTCTTATCAAAGTAGTACAAAACACTAGTTTCATATCTATATTTATAACTACATACAAAAAATTAAAAAAAATTTGCTAAACTGCAAAAAAGGGCAGAAAGTATGTGTATTGCTAATCCAGATTAACAATAAAAAACACAAAAGTAAACAAAAACACACTATAATCTTCTATTAACCAACTAAAAAACCAAAAACATTACTATCTTAATTTTGAAGTCGCAATTTTTATTAAGGAAAAAACACACATAATATTAATTGAAAAAAATATATATATGAAATATGCGAATATAGTTAATACCCAATTACAATTTTATTATTATTATTATTATTATTGGCAAAAGTACACTTTACCCCCCAAAGTTTGGGGTAATTTTCAATTCGACCTCAAATGTTTGAATATTTGCAATGCACTCCCCCCAAACTTTCAAATTTTTGCAATTTGACCAATTTTATCCCAAACTTTTCATATTGCCCTAATTTTTTTTTAATAATTTTTTTTTAAAAATATTAGTGGTGGTCATAGCCACCCCTTTGGCCATCTGGCCATTCTTGTACTCCAAATTATTATTTTTTATATAAAAAATAAATACAAAATTTGGAGCAATATGGGAATTTTGGGATAAAATTGGTCAAAGTGTAAAAATTTGAAAGTTTGGGAGTGCATTGCAAAAATTGAAATATTGGAGGTCAAATTGAAAATCTCCACAAACCTTGGTGGGTAAAGTGCAATTTCCCATTATTATTATTATTATTATTTTTATTTTGCATAGGGTTGATTGTGCTATTCTTAAATACAATCAATACTCAACCACAATTTTTTTTGAAGAGGGTTGTGCTATTGTTATCAAAGTAGAAGGAACAAAACATTAGTTTCATACCTATATATTGATGGCTAGATGCAATAATTTTATTTTTTATTCTATGCTAAACTGCTACAAAAGGGCACATAGTATGAGTATTGCCGAATTCCTACAAATTATTAAAGAAATAGCACTTGCAAGAGACAGAGAAAAAGGGGAGAGTGGAATTCAGGGACTTGACAAAAAGAAAAGGAAATTCTTCGACTCTCCTCTCCACTTGGTTTGCCAAAAGAGAGAGAAGGTTAAGAAGAAGAAGGGTTGAATTTAAGGCCAATATGCTAATTTACTTAAGCATATTTATTCAAAAGGGACACTTGTCGCAGCTTTATCAAATTATCTTAAAGAATTCAGATATAATAATTATTATTATTATTGAGGAATAATCCTACATTGCTTACGGACAAGATCTTGGAATGGGCAACCTTCTTTTACTGAACTGGTTTTATGAGGCTTACGAATTTCTTTATGGTATTAGACCCCACCATAGGACAAATAAGGTTTACACTACTTACCCCTTGATAAGGACCACAAAAAATACTAGCCTGCATATGAGGGAGGTGTTGAGGAATAATTACGTACACATTGCTTGTGGACAAGATCTTGTGCGATTTTATAAAGAATGAATAATCCTCTCTTTTTAAACTAGTTTTATGAGATGAGTTAGACTTATGAAATTCTTCAATAATAATATGATTGTAGATTAGTCAAAACAAGAACAAAAGAGAAAAAAATTCTTGAGATGCTAATTAAAAAGAAAGCTCTAACAATAAGAAGTGAAATATGATAGAACAAGACTAGATAGATGAATAAGCAGTGATGGGATCAGAATTTTGTTCCTGGAGAGACAATCCCATTCCTGAAGCCTTGACTTTGCCCTTAAACTAACTTCACATATCATTATTATACCTTTCTCAAAGAGAAGCTTAGTGGAAAATATACTTTACTTTTTTTTTCAGCTGTATCTTGAAAACATATCTAGATTTTCTTTTCTTTCTGTCTTTTGTAAAAATAAGGTGGGAATATTGACAAATAAAGTTGGAAGTAACATGGGTTTTCGGCCTCTAATAATAATATATTTCTAGGACACTCCAATTGAATAATGTAATGGGAGCAAGGATCAAGAAGTGCCTTTATGTGCGGCCTATAAAAAACAAAGTAGCCTGTGATAAGCATATAGGTTATATTTCAAAGACACTCCAATTAAATAATGTAATGGGAGCAAGGATCAAGAAGTGCCTTTATGTGCGGCCTATAAAAAACAAAGTAGCCTGTGATAAGCATATAGGTTATATTTCAAATCCAATTGGTCAAAAGTGCAGGCTTAGGATAGAATTTTGGGTGGCTCACTTTGAGGACCAATTCCTGCAATTTTGCTTGCTTTTTATTTCACCATGGCCCCCACCCCAACCCCCCCAATAAGCATCAACATCATTTTCCTCCTAATTATAGCAGCAACTACCCTAAACTAATTAAACCTTCACGGTTTATATTGATTGCTTTCTTATTAGTGGTGATAAACAACTATAATAACCTCACGTGGAGTACATACTTGATAGTGGATACTTTGGCCTACTTGAGAATACCGTCGGCAATTTGTATTTTGTGTGTGTGGGACATGGATATAAGACTATTTAGTGTTAAATTTGCAAAAATTGCCAACCCTATATAACAAATCCAACATTGAGTAGTGATTAGAGTGCTACAAGTTCAATGGAAGCTTACAGTGTCACCAAAAGCCATTGCTAACAAAGGGGGTTAAAGAATGTTGATTATTTTGTCATGGACAAGTTGTCCCACATTGGTTGATTTAAGGTCCAGCGTCAGGGTCACCACTCTTTTTACACCCATGGAATCACTTAAAGCGAAAAAAAATTTGAAAAGATGGTACGGCCAAAAAGAGATAAAGACTTATGACATTGTGCTTCTGCAGTTGGCAGTCATAGTCATGAGCCATCTAACAAACAATCCAACAAAGTCTTGCCCAGAAATCAACCCAACCACAAAAGAGAAAAACACAAGAAGCCCAGGGCAGAGAGAAAAGGAAAGAAGAAAACTTGACTGTCATTTCAAGTGTCTCCGAAGAAATTTACGACTTCAAACACAAATAGTGTTTTTATCTTTACGTCACATTAGTATATCTTTTCAAACTAAAAACAACAAATGCATTTACAAACATGCCCTAATATCTCAAAACTATTCTTTTGCTTCATAAATAACTCATGAAACTATTAGGGTTTGAACTATGATCCAATCTCGCATACCATCCCACAACCATGGATATGAAGACACTATTTGTATTGAAGATTACTGAGATGCCAGATCTTTAAACTGGAGCAGTAAAATTTGAGACTGTATTTAGTAGATTTGGTCCTATAAAACATTTAAAGGAGAAGCATAAAGAAGAGAAAAGGCAAAATGCCCACATCATCACCATCATTACAATCATCACTTGCCCAGCCCACATACCAAACCTATATTCCAAAAAATCTCTGTGCTTCCTTTTTTCAACCTTCTTCCCCACCTTTTCCATCCTTTTTTGCACCCTCTCTTGCTTGCACCTTCCTACACCCCATGTCTCCCTTCTCAAGTCTTCTCCTCTATCTTTCTTGGGTGCCTATTCCAAAGTATATATTTTTATATACATGTCGAGAGGTACACAATCCTTATCTTTCCAACAAAATCATTGATGCTCCTCTAGTTTATGATATCTTTGCTTCACTCTCTTTGTTTGAAACCAAGTGTAAGGCAGAACTAGATAATTGAAGAGCAACATTAGAGAAGAAGAAGAAGAAGAAGAAGAAGACAGGAGGGTTGTCAATGGATGAAAGGGTCCTCAGCTGTTTCATATTTCTCCTATTGGGTCATTTTCTCTATGTTGGTGAGTTGGCTGTCTTGTTTCTTTTGCTGCTTTTCATCTCAATATTTGGTTTCATTACTTCTATTCTAATGTGGGCATCTTCTTTTGTTTTTTTATTGTAATTCCAATTGGCTTGTCTTGTTTTTTCTTTTGTACTTAAACAAGTGAGCGTGTTCGATCTTTTCTTTTCCTACCAACAAACAGCTTTCTAAGACCTGAGAGTTTCATCCAAACATAAATATGCTGTTCTTTTGCTCTGAATTTGTCATTTAAACAGTATTTCTTATTCTGTATGATGGTCCTTGTGCCCCAGACAGCTTCCTAAGATTCCAGATGTTCATTGAAAAGTACTACATAGTCGATCTTCTTCCTCTGAATTAAGCCATTTCAAATGCACTTCTTTTTTCTTTGAATTCATACTTCTCTATTGCTTCAGTTTTCTTCCTTCATAAGATCCCAGATGTTCACTGCAACATAATATCATATTGTGTGGCTCTGTATTTTGTCGTTTGTTCAACCGCAGCTCTTGAAATCATGAATTTTATGGTTACACTTTGAATCATGCTTTAACTACTTTACATGTTGGACTTGGAATTTCTTTGCTTTTCCTGTACTGGTACAGTTCTTTCCCCCCCTCTCTCTCTCTAAATGATTGTTCTTTCTCCAAATGGGTTCCATTCTTTTCGGTATGGTCTAATAATAGCAGACAAGTTTTATTACAAATAATTTTATTTATTTATTTATTTATTTTTATTTCAAAACGAGACGATTCAGTCCTCCTCCTATCCTCTCAATTTTCAATTCACTATTGAATCTATGACCCATATGTGGAATCCACCTCACATGTCCAAATGATGAGAAGGACTGAGACAGGAAATGAATTATTTCTCCTCTCAAATCCGTCTATAGTTTTAAAATTTGAGTCTTTCTTCGGTCGAATAAAAACTCTAAGGGTGTTCTGATTTTGTTTTGTTTTGTGAAAAACGCAACCAAACTCTAAAAAGTTTATGGGTTCCATTATATCCTGGAGAAATATTTACCGTAACACAGTGCATACCAATTCTGATTGCAAATAATTTCTTCAGGAAAACGATTTCATTTGCTGTTTTTTTTCTATTTCTGTTCTTACATGCATGAGCAAAAAGTAAAGCTTATCTCAACTTTTTTATCTGAAGTACAGGCTCAAGTATAACAAAGAAGGTATCAATGGTACACATAAAAGAAAAACACCAAGCATATGAAAGACACCTACAATTCACTTCAGCAATATCCGCCACTCAAAAAGACATCACCACTCCAGTCACGACAGTTCCAACAATAACTCCCACCACCCCCACTTTAACAACACCGATCATGAACCCAAACTCGAACCCAGATTATTCAACCACGCCAGCCACCATGACACCATTTGCAAACCCGGCTGCAACCACATCACCTGCAGCCTTGGGCGCAAGCTGGTGTGTTGTTAGCCAAAGTGCATCACAAACAGGTTTACAAGTTGCTTTGGACTATGCTTGTGGGTTCGGTGGTGCAGACTGCTCTGCAATTCAGGCTGGTGGGAGTTGCTACAACCCCAACACCATTCGTGATCATGCCTCTTATGCGTTTAATGTGTACTATCAAAAGAATCCGGTTCCAAGTAGCTGTAACTTTGGAGGAACTGCTGTAACTACAAGCACCGACCCAAGTAAGCTGTCTTTTCTTTATGCCATATTTAATTATTTTTGAATATTTCAAATAATTATGAAATCTATTTTATATCTAAAAGTTTTATATGCATTTAATTGAATTGAAAGATTAACATATTTCAAGTCAATTTAAAAGTTTGGAGGAAAAACCAAAAAAAGTGTAGGAGAAAAGTTTTGTCCCACGTTAGCTATATACAAAGATGTCAACTAGTTTATAAGAATCCTTCTCACTTAATAATAAATTAAGTGAAGGAGAAAATGACTAGTTGTTTGGTGGCGGCAAAGCTGCTAGTGTCACGGGCAAGGGCAATAGGCCGGCTTAATTTGGGCGTTATAAGGCTCGGTTGAGCAGGAACTAGCTAGCCGTTTCATGTGCGATATCATAAAAAATTTGAGTGTTTTTTAGTCGTTGGAAGGATTTAATATGCAACTTATGATGTCTATTAAAGTGGATCTTTAGGTGGTTACTATCCATCACCATTGCATTAATGATTTTGGACCATTATATGTGTCCAAAATCACTATAAGTATGACCCTTTGATCATATGTGCATAAACAATCTCAAAGCGCTTTTTTTAGAAACTATTTTATCAAATCCCTTAGCACTTAAAAAGGAAAAAAAAAAAATTTTAAAGATATCGTCATTGGGATCGAGTCTTAAAGTCCCAATTTCGTTTTGCCTTGATATTTTCCAACACATTTGATGGGAAATTCATGGGAGAATGGCCTCTAGGCTCTAGCAGTCTCAGAATGAATTTGAATGGTTTATAATAATAATTTTCTTCTTTTCTTTTGTATTCATTTTCCTTCTCTGCAGGTTCGGGGACATGTCAGTATCCAGCCACAAGGTGAACTCTAGTTAATTACTAGCAATAGTTTCATTTATTTTACCTTCAAATTAACAAATTTTGGATTGGAATTGCTTATGTATATGCAGCACAACCTCATCAGTGTTGAACACAAGCTCAAGCGGCACAACAGTTATTGGTGCAGTGCCTTCCAGCCCCTCTATCCCATCAGTGGCTGCCAACTTAGATTGCTCCCCACATTTCTTCCTCATTTCATGTCTCACAGCCATGCTGCTGGCCACATGTTCAAACTAACTTTGCTGCTGCAGGTTGCCTTTTTTGGGTGACTGATCATGATAAGCATATATACATATTAGTAGATTAGTTGCTAGTGAGGCCTCGTAGAGTGGAGAAAGGAAGCAATATATATGGAGGGATTTTGTAGAGGTAGTAACCAATAGTATAGTTTTTTTTTTTTTTTTTTTTTTGCGTTCTTATATGACAAGATTGATGGACTGTTTTGTAAATTCATGGGTTGAGAAACTTGGTTGGAAGGTTGTAATCGTATGGTACTGAAACCATAAAAGTGCAGCTATGTAAGACAAAGATGTATAGATTTCTCTTAAACCATGTACAAGTGTGCTTGGATTTGGATCCCATGGAATGAGGCTACCAATACAAGAGTCTATTTTTTATTTATAGATAATTACTTTTTATCTCCATGAAGTACAGCGTCTTAACACTTTTCCCTCGTGAACTACCAACTATAACACTTGATCCCATTAAAATATTATCTTATGATACTTTCCCCCATTCCATCAGTTAAAGAAGTTAAAATTAACAAAAATAATTACTCATTTTATTTATCATTTAGTTTTACCCTAATCTTCACGTTTTCAACCTCGTTTTGCATACCTTTGTTTTTCAATTGCTTGTGTACCCTTCCATACTTATCCTATCGTGGCAATCGGTGTATATTTTACGTGTTTTTTTCTCGAGTTTTAATATTTAATTAATAATACTTGTTTGATTTGGGCGTTACATATATCGATGATGAAAATAAGCAACCAGGGTAGACGATAGACATGATCATCTTGTGGATATCACATTGTATAATTATGACTGATGTAATGAATTAATGATGTTGATTTTGACAGTACTGTTGATGAATATAGCATAGATGAAATTAATGATGTTTATGACATCTATAAAACTCTGGTGTTGCATGCATTGTGTTTGTTAGTGCAATTTTTAGTCACCTCAAGGATGGAGCTTGGAGACCCCAGTTACAGTGTCGTTTTAGAGAATTTATCGGAAGGGGAGAGGGAGAGAGAATAAAACACTTAGAGAGTTTTCGTTGATTGTAAATTCCTCCTCTTTCATTAACCGTGGGTATACAATTTATAGGATTGCATCAATAATTACAGTAATGATTACAGTGCTAGTGACAAGCATGTACACGGACACATATCTTGCAGGGTATGGTTGACATCTCTAGTCTGACATCGTACGAGGGCGAGTTATCTACTTTTGCCCATTTGCCTTGCACGAATGGCTTTAAGGCATATGGAAGTGACTTGACCTTGCCATGGAGATGTCTTAGACTCGTGGAATAGGGTGACCCATACTCTAGGTGCAAAAAGGATGTCTGCATTGAGTCCGCAAGTGGTAGGTTCCGCGAATAGGGGAGATGCCCAGTGTTACCACATGTACCCATAGATACATACTGCAAGGAGTAGGGGGGGCAGCGTGTTACATCTCGCCTCGCCTTCAACGGGTTGATTTTATACCCAACAATGTTGATAATTATAGTTTACAAAGAACATATATATTATTCACATTGTCGCTGCATCTCTAAGTTTAAGGTACATAATGCATTAGTACCACGGAACTAAGTACTAGCTTCAACCCTGTCAGTCTAGAGAGACCATTGGCTAAAGGTTGGGTTGATTCGGGCAAAGGCTCAAAGCTGAGAGCTAATTGTTTTGAGGTTGAGGTTTTGTTGACTACAAGCCTAGACCAACCTACCCAAGGTACCCATGATGGAGAATGATTTAGGAGTAGTAAAATAATCATTTTATTTTGTTGACCATTTTACCCCTCCGAGGTCAATAATTTGATTCTCTCCATTCGACGGTTTTTGCCTACGATTTGAAACCACTTTTTATTTTATTTTATTTTATTATTACCCTTGGAAAAATATATTTATCCCACAAAAAAGTGACACCCTTTTTGCATACATTTTTAACCTACTATTTATGATATTTGACATTTTTAAAATAGTATTTCGTAGAGATTTTATCATTTCATTGGCTATTTGTAAAATTATGGCTTAAAATGCCCCCAAATGCCCTGATTTTGGAGGATGGATTGACTTAAATACCCTTGTTTCTAGCTGGCCACGTGGATTAAACCCTTTTTTGTTTGATTTTGAAAAAAATATACTTTAATCTCCTAAACTATCACTACGGTTGAACTTACACATCCAAATTAAACTTTAAAAGTAAAATGTAGATCTCTCAAACTACTACCTTTTGTCAAATAAGCTATGTTAACAATTGATGTAAAAACAAACATAAAAGTAGTCATGTAGCATTAACTTCCAAAAATATTAAAAGATAAACAAACAAATAAAAAAATTAAAGTTATTAAAAATAAAATAAACAAATAAACAGTAGAAAACATAAAATTATTACAAAAATGAAATAAAACAATTTTTTAAAAAAAAGCAAGGGATGAGGCTTGTTGGGCTAATCTCTTTTGAATTTTGTGTGAGAGTGATTCCGCTACCCTATTTTGTGTTTTGGGGTGGCCAATGGATCGAGATGGTTATGCCATCTCCTAATTTTTCTTTAATGATTTTTAAGAAAATTTTAGTAAGACATTCAAAATCAGTCACTTGTGACACACATAACCCCTTTTTCGTTTATTTTGATGATAATTGCTAACGAAGTAACTTATTTGATACAAGGTTGTGGTTTAAGGGGTTCATATGTCACTTTTTAATGTTCAGTTGCATAACTTGTAAAAGTTGTTGTAATTTAAGAGCATGAAATATATATATATATATATATATATATATATATATATATATATATATAAAGAACAATGCCATTTTTTTTTAAGAAAAAGAAGAGTTGAGAGGGATGATTCAGCCAAATCTTAAAACCCTTGAGGGAGACCATAACCTTAAAGATTACCCAAAAACCCTGAAGGGGGTCGTCGACCACCCAATCAATTATCATTATTTATTTATTTAATGACAACAACAAATGAAGAGGTTATTTTGCAAAGAAATAGTAGTACGAGGGAACAAGTATCACAAATGCTAATTTGGCGTGTGCGTACAAAATGAGTGTAAATTTGAAGGGCAAATATATTTCTCCATACCCCCTCTTTATGTAGCGATTGGTTGTGATGCGAATCTACACGCACATCTATCGGCCTTTGCCAAAAAGCTAACAGCATGGACCATTTTGCAAAAAATAAAATAAAATTCCAACTTACCCTAGAAATCAATTTAGTAGTTTTGATATATCAAGAATCAGATTGATAGAGCTCCTTCCCACATAAGGCGTAGGTAGGTTGTAACACTAGTTCACATAGGGAGAGTAATTTATAAAAATAGTCATAAGTGTTAAGTTTCATATTTCTTAATTATTATGTAAAATTGGTCTTTATAATGAATTATAAGAAATTAAAGTTTCAGATTGACTAGAATTAACTAGTCACTTTGAGATAATAGAGCAAATGTGGCTAACGCTTTTACTTGAATCGTTACAAATGATATCAAAGCTAGCTCATGTGGCACTTGAGCACTACATGATGTGGTCTAACGACGATGTCATGAATTTAGTAAGGAGTCTGTAACACCTCAATCCCATATTGAGAAGATAAGAAGAAGCCATATAGACTAAAGTGATTTATAAAGATAATTATGAGTGGTAAGTCTTACATTGCACAATTAGTGAAATTAGGCTTTATAATGAATTTCAGAAAATTTCAAATTAACTAGTCCGTTTAAAATAATAGTGTAAATTAATGTAATTAACGTTTTTTTCAGGATCGTTATATAGCTAGGCTGCCTCAACAATCCCTGCCCCCCTCTCCTCAAAAGTCCAATAGCAACTTGGGTAGGTGAGACAAACCAGCCATACCCATACCAATCATGATGGGGTTGTGAGTGGTGGGAGGTAGAGTCACCCCACCACGTACGGCACCAGCTCCTCTACCTGCTGGCGGAGGGCATGCTCTCTTGTAGCCACCCAACCATTCCTGCTAGTGAGAGGGTGGTAGGTAGCCACCACCCGCATCAATCTCTTTCTCGTTCTCTTTTTTTACTCTCTTTCTTTATATTTATTTTTTCGTTGTTGTTGTCATGTACGTGTCAAATTGAGGTGCTACTTCCTCACAGGTTCAACTATTTTAGTGGGTCTGTCATTGTCTTTCGATTACATGTAAAAGTTTCAGTTATTTTCCTAACCTTTGTTGCATGGAATAAGCTCATGAATTTCAGTATCTTTTTTTTTTTTTTTTTTTTAGATGGAAGTAAAGATAAAATAATAATTAGAAGAAAACGAGGCACGTGAGTGGGACCAGTATCTGATTATATAGGTACATGCATATTCATTAGGAGGGACCCCAATTTCCCATGAGCTACAATAAGAAATATGATATCTTTTATTTATTTAATAAGAAATATGATATCTTCGATCATAAGAAACAAATGCATGTGTAACAATAATTTAAGCGGGACCATATTACTTCGAAAAGAAAAAAAGAAAAAAGAAAAAGCAGGACCATTATATATATTTAATCTACTTAATTATTTAATTTGCTCGTGCATATTCATTGGAAAGGGTCCTAATGTCCCATTAACTTTTAGGGTTGATTGAAGTTTTAATATGTTTTATTATGATCTTACTATAAAGATACCCCCAGCAGTATTTATCTCCCTTAATTAACATATTAAAACCTTGCTTAGTTAGGAGTGAAAATAAAGGGTTTAACATTGTGATTTAACGATTTTATTTATGCTCACCTCAAATTCAATTCATATTGTAAATAGTACTTCGTCTATGGCTAAAAACATATATGATACTTCTATCCAAAATTCATCTATAGAATTAATAAAAGTCCACGTCAATCCAATAAAAAACTAACATGTGGCCATATGTTATACTTTAAAGATTCCTTAAAAACTATATAAAAAAAAAAAAATAAAACTAAACTAAAAATATTTAATTAATTTTTAAAAAAAAAAATAAAAATTAGAAAGATGGCCAATTGGGGGTGGGTGAACTACTCTCAAGAGCCATTGGGGTGATTTGGTCACTCCCAAAGGGCCAAATGAGGGTGCATGGCTGAAACCACCTCTGTCTGGCTAGGGGGTGGTCGATGCCACCCCCTTCTGCTTGTCTAGGGATGGGTGTGGTCCAACCACCCCCAAAAAGCAAAATGTGGGTAGCTAAAAACACTCACAGTGACTAACCCTAAATTGTTTTTGTTTTTGTTTTTCTTTAAGCAAAGTCTGTAGTGGCAACCGTGCCACTCTTGGGCTTTAGAAACAAATTTCCTATAAGGATAACAATAGCGTAAATCTACAGACTTAGTAAGTAAACCTCACAATTAAGTTTGACATGAGCTCATTTAAGCAAAAATAAACGTCCAGTTTTAGTAAATATTTAAAAATGAGTATTGTCTCCGTAAATACACTATAAAAGTATTGTTTGGTTAATTAAAGAGTGGTGTACTCCCGACGGCAATCACCCAAGCATTTTAATGCATAAAGACTAGTGCTTTATAAGTCATATATTTCATATATGGTTTACTTGAGATATTACCCCTTCTTAATAGGGTTAGCGTTGTCCTGAGGGACCTGTAATACAATGTTGGTGCCCCAGCCAATGTATGTTACCTTACATAACACTAGTGGCACAACTGAGTCCAACCTCGAGTGGCTTACACCACTAATGATGTACTTCCTATAGTAACCATCTATTAGGGAATGGCTACACCTAGTCACAAAACCATTGCATCCAAATCCCACACATACACACATTTGACCATAGAATGAAGTATATATAGTAAGCTGATGGCCATTATTCTGCACGTACCGGTGCTCATGTCATATGATGCATCTTATCAACTAGTTATTAAAGCAGATACCAAGTCATTACAAAAATGTAAGCATGCTCATATCATATTAGTCAAAGAAAGTGTTCATCAAAGGTTACTTACCTCGTTCACTTGCTCGAGTCCTCCGACATCATAAAAACTATGCTATAACGAAATACGACACATTGTTATTTGCAGTACTAGAATACCTCTATGAGTAGGATACTAAGACCTATTGTTGTATAAATTTATTGTACTCGCAAGTGCACGAGTCTTGTGCAATATAATGGTGTGCAAGTGCGAGGTCAAACTCACAGGGAATTGTATTTTTGAAAGCAAATTTAAATCTAAATTAATTAAATCCTAATCTAGTTCCAAAAGGGTCTTTGAATAGGGTTTTTAAAATTAAAAGAATAAACATAAAATAAATAAAATAAAACAAAAGATAAAGTACTAAGATGCAGAATCCACACTCACCAAATCAGAACAACACATACTTCATGTTCATCAATATTAATCCGAAGTTCTCACAAATTAAATCTTATGTATGTTTTACTATGCTTCAAAGAATTAATCAAAACCATCTCATGTATCCATTCATTGCACAAATCACAAAAGGAATCCAAATTTAATTGAAACATCAAATGTATCCGAAGAACAAATCACAAGGGATATCCAATTTTTAGGCATATAAAACCAAGCAATCAATTATGTGCAATTATCCTAAATCATCAAGTGTATCCTTGAATTACAACAAGATATCCAAGAATCATTCCACAAATTGAAAAGAAGTAAAACAATTGAAATATTAAACCATAAAATCAAACAATAAAAACTTACATAAAAGTGTTGTTGTTCTTCATAGGTGAGGCTTCATTCCCAACCTTAGTTAGAGATTAGCCCGACATAAATATAAATCATAAATTACAAAAAAACTAAATTAAAGAGAAGTTGTGAATTTTTTGCCTACTGGCTTGTATATTTTTCTTGAATACAAAGAGATCTATTTATAGGCTTAGAGAAGTCCTAGAACCCCTAGTAAACCTAGATAATTCGGAGGTCAATCTCCCAGTCCAATTAGAAGTGAATCCTGATAAGATTCGCTCAAATTTGCATTCTTATATTGCGGGACAATATTGGCATAGTAAACATCCGAATTAGGAAAATTCTATTTCACAATAAATTGTATCATTTTGAACTAGCTTTCCACTGTCATTTGAATAACTTCAATCCGATATTTGAGCAGAAAGTTATGGCTAAAACACTGAAACATGTACAAAATCTGAATTTGAATCCAATCCGAATTTATCTCCATTTAGGGAAATTTCGATTTTATCATTTCTTTGATTTGGTCAAACTTAACCACATCTTCTAGGTCTTCTCAAATTATGCTTTATTCTAAGAATTTGTAATTTTCCCCTTTTAAGATGCAGTTTCTCTTCAACAACCTACAAAACATTAAAACACAAATCTAACACAAAGCGTTAGATAACGATACAGCTAAAGGATTAACTAATATAAATTAAGAGGTCCAAATATGCAATATTTGGCTCTTATCACCTATCTAACATAAGGGTTGCTAAACTCTAAAATACACGAGAGTGAGGCTTAAGGGCAGATGCCTGGTTTCCTGGTCGTATGTACAAGCTCGAGGGCATACATCTGATCAATGAGTCAGGCAATTCGGCAAAAAGCTCCAAACTATGTTTTAAGGTTTCTATGAAATCTATAGGGTACTATATCTTCAGGCAATTAAATAAGCACATGCATCATAAGGAAAACACATCAATATGCAACAAGAGGTGTTTTAAACTCATTTGAAAATATTTATTTGTTTTGTAAGGAAATGAGTAAAAAGCTTGCATAGTATCCTTTGAAAACTTATAACATTAAGAAAGGAATAAGAACAACGTCAAAAGTATAAAAAGGGGCAATGGGTTACCTCGAAAGTGGCAAGAATACAAGGCTTTCTCCTTTTTATCCAAATTCCTCTAAACTCACAAGAACACTCACATAGGTGATTACAGAGAGCCTAGGGGCGAAAAATGGGTTCAAGGGATGGTGGGGGGTGGGTATTTATAAGTGGAAAAAAGCTGAGGGCATTACAAGGCTATTTTGAAAACTCAGCGTACATGCAATACTATTGGAGAGTATGCCTGGTACTATTTACTCAATGGTTAAAAGATTGTTTTGTAATTTTAGGGCAATAACCAAGGGTTAGCCAAAAAGCAGCATACGTCCATGGTCTGTAGTGACCCAAATTATTAACTAGGCGTAAGTAGCTTAGTTGGGGGAGTTAATTTGGGCTTTAAATCACTAAGGACACTAGAGTGATAATTTGGACTTTTAACTGATGTCTATGTAAACATATGGGACGAATACCCTTTGGATAATACATTGAACCATCTTCATTTTTCAATTAGCCTAAGAACATGGAGCTACTAGACAATTAAAACAAACTTGGAATTGTAAATAGTGCACAATCGGTCAGGTAATGGCAACTTTAGCCACCTTCTTAACAGCGAATCAGATTACCTAAGGAACGATAAAAGTCTAATGACTTAGTAAGTAGACCCACATGTAAGCATAACATGAGCTTGATTAATAAAAGTAAACATGCTATTCGAGTAATAATCAAATGAGGGTGTTTACCTCCACTAATACACCATTTCATAAGTTCTAGGGTTTTAAAGCCTTATGGTGTAAAACGGATAACCTTAGTTGTTTTAATGCAGGAAAAGATAATACTTTATAGGTCATAACTCTCATACATGGTCTACCGAGATATTACCCTTCTCGTAGGTTGATCCCGAGAGGACCTATAATACAATGTCGATTTCAGCCATTGCACAACATACGTAACACTATTAGTGGCACGATCAGTCCGACAGTGGCCCCACACCAACTAGTGACGTCCATCACCAGTGACCGAACCATTGGGAATGATTGCATCAAGGTCATGAAATTAATGGATTCACAGCCTCACATAACACACACTTGACCATAGTACGCATTATAATAAGCCCATGGCGTTTATCGCTACTGCGTACCATGTCTTACGATGCATCTTGATGATTTATTAACGACACGTTACCGAGTAACGGAAAGTAAACATGCTCATATCATACGCGTAGTCGGTCATGACATATCCCACGGTTTAAGAAAAAAGGGTGCAAGTGTTACTTACCTACATTCTGTGAATCCTGACAAAGCTATTTCGTTATAACGGATACAAAACACCGTCATTTTAGTCTTATGAAATCTAAAGTTAAGGCTAAGCTGGAGCGTATGATGAAGCTTAAAGAATGTCACCTCTTGACCGTCGTCCACCCTCAAGGGCGTCCGCTCGATGTTAAGTTACACTGCTTAAGGTTCGACAAGGCACATTACCAATGGTATTCACAAGCCTTTAATCCTTTCCTAATCTAACAAAACAGGATACGCAACGCAGGAAATCACAATTTTACAAATCCTTTGGTGGAAACTCTTTGAAAACGTTGATAATTCTAAAGAAGCACAGTTACTATGTTGAAATCACTATTAAAGCATAATCACAAGATATAAGGATGATAACAACAGAGAGAGATAGAGTTTACCCCAAAGCTTAGCACCGACATGTTTCCTTTTCCTCAGAACTCTCCGTCGACGCTCTTCCTTATGGATTTCTCTCTCAAAACACCAAGGAACGGTCTTGGCAGCCTAGGGGCGTACCAAGGGAAGAAGAAGGCATGAGGAAATGAAGGGGAGGGGCGGGCTATTTATAGGGAAAATCCGCCACCAACTCCCTGACAGAGCAGCAGACGTTTGACAACCCTAATGTACGTTCGGTGGTCTGTGTACATTGGTCCAAAGGGTGTCTCGTACGTCCAAGTATTACCCAAAGGGTATACCAAAAAGTAGCGTACGTATGGTGTACTATTTACAGAGCGTACATCCGGTGGTCCCCATCATGTATGTTACTGTAAGCGTATGTCGCTAGACCTAGACGTCGTTCACCCACTGGGTCGTTGTTAAACTTCTACTCTAGCGGATCCAAATGGGATTAGATTAAGCTAGGGTGCTAGGCTTTACTGCGGCTCTACCAAAGGTTCATGCGTTGCGATCAAAGAGAATCTTCTAAATAAAGATTACTTTTATATCAGATACAGACGCCTCGTAAGTGTTCCTAGAGTGTTTCTAAAGTGTTTTGAGTGTGTGGTGAGTGTGTGTGTGAGACGTTTACGAGTTTCAAAATGTTCGTAAGGTGAAACTCTTGCGATTTTGTTTCAAGGAGATAACGTTCGATCCTTAGTTTTTAAATACATCATTATGCTGGTTGTTTTATGTTTAGTTATAGTTGTTAGTTTAGTTACACTTTAAAACTCGTTTGGGTTAGTGTTCTTGTTAGCTTAGCATTGTTACGTTGCATGGAGGTTACAAACTAGACTAGAAGGCTTTAGGATGTTCCTAGTAACCTTAGGAGTCGAAGAATAGGTGGACAGTAGAGAGAAAATGAGGTTCTCCCCGAGAACCCACATAGCAGACGTGTCACATCGGATGTCTGACATGACATAGCCGGATATCGCTCTCGAGCCAGACGTCTGATCCTTTGACAGGGAAATCCTATTTTCACTAAACGTCTTATAGCTGATATTTTCCTTGTTTTAGAATTGTTTTAGTGGAATTAGGACTAATTGAAGGTTTTTCACAGATTTGGAGAACCCAGAAAATGAGGTTCTCCAGAACCCACATAGCGCGTGCGGTGTTGTCTTTGATATGTCTTGTCGTGACACAGTGGATATACGCTCGAGCAGGACGTATAGTCCGTGGTGAAAATCCTATTTTCACTAAACGTCTTATAGTTGATATTTTCCTTGTTTTAGATATTATTTTTCATGCACTACATGTCTATTTTGTGTACCGACTAAACATGCATATTTTACAACTCTCACAGTTTGTACTTATTGATCCAGGTGAGTTTTAACTCACATAATGCACATTGTCATTTTTCATGCACTGCATGTCCATTTTGTGTACCAACTAAGCATGCATATTTTACAACTCTCACAGTTTATACTTATTACACATGAACTCTATTATTTTGAGAAAAATATTGTACTAAACATGTTAACTAAGTAAGACTTGTAAAAAGACATGCATGTAAAATACAGACAAGATAATCTGCATCGTATGAAATGGTACACCGGTACATGTGATAACAATGGCCATGAGCTTACTATACATATTAGCTTTATAGTCAAATGTGTGCGTTATGTGAGGGCTTTGAATCCATTGGTTTCGTGACCTTGATGCAACAATTCTCAAATATTTGGTCATTACAGGACAGACATTATTAGTTCGTGTGGACCACTCAAGGTTGGATTCGATCGTGCCACTAATATTATGTATGGTATGTTATGCAATGGTTGGGGCACTAGAATTGTATTATAAGTCTCTCGGGACAGCATCAACCTTACTGAGAATGGGTAATATCTCGAGTAGACCACACTATTGTATTATGACTGCTGTTTATACCATATGCATATATCATTACTACATATATATCACACATAAATAAACCGTCATGATGAAATTGTTTTTGCTTATTAAACACCTAAGTTCATTATTAAAACTGGCATGGGTATTATCTACTTTAAAAATCATTAAGTCTTAGACTTATCTCCTTTTATTTATGTATTTTCCCATTATTATGAATAATGCGCGGTTTAGTTGCCCTAGACGAAGATGCCGTCGGAGACTACTTGGATGATTGCTCAGGACCTGATACGGGTAATCTTTGAGGATATGGATCTCGTTTGGCTTAGAACGATGTGGGAAGATAGAGAATCTACCCATGCAGACATGATAGAGATTTTGATTTCACTAACTCTATTTAAGCTTAAGTCTAGGCTTTGATTTGTTGATCTTTTGCGAACAATGTTGTTGTATGTTATTTTGGGGATGTATCTATTTTCCTATGGACGGTCAGATGACCAGTACATTTGGTGACTATTTATGAAATTGATGATGTAGTACTTTATCTTTGGTATTACTATGTAATGTTTCTATTACTGTCTCTTAATCCTATAGTCTTGGTAAAGTCTTTCGCTGCTGTTTTCTCATTACGACGAGGAAAGTGTTTTCCTGGATGTCATGTCTTTGATGGACATGGCTGGGATGGCATGCCGTGGGATCAATTACTAGTTAATTGATTTGCCCATCGGGCGGGGTGTCACATGGTCCCCACACATATGTCCATGTATTATAGAGAATACATACAATGGTCTCCATCTTTATGTCCTCTACTAAAGACAAGAGCGTATGTATGGTGGTCCCCTAATGTATGTCCTTACTAAAGACAAAGGCGTATGTCCAATAACCCTAGCGTATGTGCGGTTATAAAGGTGAAAATTTAGGTTTTGCCTTAAGGCTTTTGGCTAAGTAAGAGGGCTTTGATCTTTTATTTTAAAACTGAGTTTTATGAAATATGAGTTTCAAATAAAACGGTTGTTTTTATCGGAGTATTACAATGATTGATTGTAATTCCTGCATATTTTATGATTTTTAGACATCTCATATCTCACATTTTCTCCTTCGCTTATATTTACTTTGAGTTTGTTAAACGGGCAATTTCTTGAGTTAGTTACTAGTTAATTGAACTAGAGGAATTGTGAGTAATCCTATCAAAATGGTTCAGTCCAGTTTTGGGGGTGTTACACCCTTAACTTTATCAAAACTAGCAAATAGCGAGGAAATAAATGGAATAGTGGTATTACTGAACCACATAAGAATCTAATGATGATTGCTATCCCAATCAATGAGACGAGTGATGAAGTTGTCATCAATTTTAGTAGCACTTCTAATGGGGTTTTTGACTGCCTCAATCACATAAAGCCAAAGCTTGCAACCTTTAAGAAAGTTATACATAGATTGGGACAAGACAATGTAGTTTATGCCATCCAATATATTTTAAACATGATGAAGAATCTTATTTTATGCCCAACTAGGGATGTCAAATGCAAAAATAGATTACAAATATGAAATCATGACAAAAAAGCGAGTAGGAAACACTTGGTCAACTCTAGTAGCAATCAAAGTTAATAGACAATGATCAGAGTCTACCAGTAAGTGGTCAAAGTCAAGTTTCAACACAAAAAAGTCAAAATATGTCTAGGTGATGACATGGCACCCATTCTAGCGTGGCACTATGGTTGACATGGTACCCTTGCTAATGTGGCTCTAGGATTGACGTGGCCATTGTGATGGCATGCCACTTTGTTTGGTTGACACATGGCCACACGGTGTAAGAAGAAGAGATTGGCACGTGAAACATATGCACTACATTGGGGCGACGCGTTGGAGTGTGAAGCCCACGCGCAGAGGGACTATTGTCGCGTGGGAGCGCGTGGAAGGTCCATTTGCAGAGGTTATGACATCTCAAACAACCAACGAATATGTGGAATGGTATGGCAACCAAGCTGATCGGGCGAAGGTGGTGGCGCATGGAATCTCTGATGAGGTTGTACCCGCAGCTCTGGAATAGTTGTCTTCCAAGGTTTCGAATAGTGTAGTCACAAGCTTGAAACAATTATAGTAAGAGAGAGAACCAAAAATTAAAGAGTGATGGCCTTTGCCGGAAAAGAATCAGAGAAGATGCCAGAAAATAAATTTGAGAATAATGATTCAGAATTTATGATCTGATACCATATTGAGAATAATAAGATTTTATACTGAATTACAAAAATTAAATACTGTATAGAAAGAGCCTATATATTGAAGCCAATATTGCATACATACATATATACATAACTAATGTGGAAAATACATTGCATAGCATATAATCTATTAGAGTGAAACAAGCCAAGTTTTGAGAGCTTAATTTTGCGTGGGCCATTTTGAAAAGTCAAAAAAATTTGTAGGAGCCATTAGCTCTTGTATTGGATGAGCTCCATTGGGATAGAAATTTATTTCAACTATTGCAAGGGCCACAACCCCTTCTGGCCTCTAGGTGATTCTACCACTTGACTTTGATCTTTTTCTTGTCTGCCCAGATTTTTTTAATAAAAAAAAAAAAAAAGGTGGGAATATTGCTTAGGAGAGAGAGAGAGAGTGATACATCTTCTAATGAAGCACAAATTGAAATAGAAGTGTCAGTTTCATCGTTAGGTACGTTGGTGTACATTGAAGAAAGAAAATGATATAGTTTGTATCATTTTATTTATTAAAAAAAAAACCGTAGATCAATAAATATAGACAAATTAGTCCCATACTCCGTGGATGGTATTTATGAAACATGAAACACAATGTCGTGTCACTTTCCTTTTGCCAAAATTCTGACTGAATCCCCCAAGTGTATGTGTTGGAAGTTTTGAGAAAGAAGCAATCAATGAATTCATTGTCAGACTTAAAGACAACTTTCGTTTTATGCGTATGTTTTAGGTTGTGTTGAATATTAATTTGCATAGTGTTCTGACCACGACTGAGTTTGGTATGAAAGGGAAATTCTCATCATGCTTCCTTTATTTGGTGGCTTATATATGGTGATGTGGGTGTGCAGACAGATATATAGACATATTTATTTTTATCAAAATATTATATGTTTAAATTATTTGTCAATATATTTTGTGGAAAAGACGACCTACAGGTAGCTGTCCATTTAATTTCCCTTGGAACTCTAACCGGGATACTTCTTGTATCGCTCTCCTGGAAACGGATTTGAATTTATGTTGTAATACAACATATGTATGGTTAAAAATTAAAAGTGAGGATTTAATTAAAGTAATTGAAGAATACAGATCTATTATAATAAATATTAATTTTTTCTTTCAATTATTACTTCAGTTTTTTTTTTTTTTTTTGAGATTCCATTACTTCAGCTTTGTTTAGCAAACAACACCCATTTACATCATATTTCACATTCTACCATACTATTCACTTCATTTTTTTTAAAAAAAACATATCAAATCATTCATTTTTTATATCATATCATTTACTATTTTAAAAAAAAATTACTACAAAACAAATTTTTTTCATTTTCCAATACCACTTTTTCATTTTTCTATATCAATAATTTATTTATTAATTTATGAACATTGCATTGTAAAAATAACGTGGGGAGTGATAGGATTTACCAAACACCATCTTCATCTATTTATTGATATTTATTATAATATTTGAACCACTTCAATTACTTTAATTAAATCATCACCCTTTAATTTTTTAATAGCATGTATGTTGTAGTATTTAATTACAGCATACAAGCCAGATCCTGAAACTTACAATTTTTATAAGTCTTGAATATGATAAAAATGCCTTATAATTTATTTCTTGAAAAACTATGATTTTTCCAAAAGGTGGTGTACTTGTTTTTCAAGATTTGTAATATTGATATGGTTTAACAAATTTTTATTAAGTTGTTAGAAATTTTGGTTAAGAGTGATACCTGTTAGGTAGGATTAAGTTTTGCATGCATTATGGTTTCCATCGAATGCTCCATGGCACTCGAAAGTTCAACTATCATATACATGTTCAATATTGAGGTTGAATGTTTGATAGTACAAAAAAATGGATAATTAGGGTGTTAATGGTGGTCTAGTGTTGCATGCATGAATAGGATTCTCAAAGTACTGTGTACAATAGTAGACTATGTTTCGCAGTAGCAAGTGTTCGAGATATTGAAATTTGAGGACGAATAGACAAGTAAGTAAATATTTACAACTAATTTAAATAAAAACATGCGATATGTCAACAAATTGAGGATGCATTTTCAATAATGTGTTTTAAAGGGACGGATCCAGAGTTAGCCATGGGGAGACCAGCCTTCTTCTTCTTCTATGGGGGGGAACAAATATATATATATATATATATATATATATTTTCCTAGCTAATTTTTTTTTTTTTCAAGATTGGGGTGGGACCAGGGCTCCCCAGTCCCCCCCTCCCTCGTCTCTGGTTCTAAGCCTATTACTTTTATAAGACAAATAAATGTTTAGCTAAATAAACAATAATTGCATCTTATAACATGGTATACTGCTAGGTACAATATAATAGCCATAGGCTTATTATATGGGCTTGACCAAATAGTGAAAATATGTTTATTGTTTATGTTTGGCCTTGTATCCAATGAATGTTTATGATCAGTACAACTATATTTGTATGGTGGTTACTATGGATGGACATCATTAGCAGTGTAGGCTACTCGAGGTTGAACTCAATAAGGCTGCTAGTGAGCAAATGATATGCATATGATATCCAAGACACTAGTATTATATTACAGGTGCCTCGGGATTAGTGGCGGAGCCAGACTATATATATTGGAGGTGCTGCCAAAATTTTTTTTAACGTCCTAAAATTTGTTTTCACCTTAAAAATTTGATAATTCACACAAAAGTTAAGGTTAAATGCATAAAATTAACGTTGGAGCGTCAAAGAGAGAGAGTTTGAGAGGGACTGAGGGAGAGAGAAGAGAGGGAAAGAACTCATAAGAAACTTGAGAAAGGGGAGGATAAAAAAAAAAAAAAATTAATAGATTGGGGGGCCACGGAACAGGAAAAAAGAAAAAATTTGAGATGTCATGTTGTGCCAACAAGTAGCCAGAAAAAGAAAAGAAAAAAATTAAAAAAATCGTTGCATGGCACCCCCAAACACTAACATGGCTTCGCCACTGCTCAGGATAACACCAACCACACCAAAAAAGGTTAAGAAGTTGGATATATTATATGGAGAATAACTATGATTTACTATATATATACTTATACCATAATTTTCTTGCATTAAATATCAGTGATTGTTACCCGAATTATGCCACAATATTTCATTAAATTAAACTACATTTTCCTGACATACTAAGTTACATTTGTGAAAACTCAGGTCTACTTTTATAAGTTGTAAGCTATTACTTATGGGCTCATTGCATACTCAATTGTAACATTTTCTTACCAAGTCACGGACTCGCACAGTTACTTGTGATTTGGCAGGTTGCCCACGTATAGAGTGCATGACAAGGTTCGTTAAGATGAAGCTCTGGGTATGTAATTAATGATACTATTAGATAATTTATGATTTTTATAATCTCAAATCATTTATTTCCACTTTTTGTTTATTTTACTTTGTCATGTTACTGGGTGATTTCCCCCTATCATTTACAAGTTAATTGAACCGGTGGTAATGTCAGTAGTTAACCCTACCAAAATGAATTGAATTAATCAGCTCAGTTTTAAGAGCGTTACGTACAGACGATTACTCTTTTGCAGGCTAAATTCAAGTCATGTAAATTTGTGCAGCATATTGCATAAACATATGAATGAATTGAATTAATGTCTTGTTTGTTAAGTCGCTTTCTATTTCTTCACATTTTGTCATATTCTATCACACTATTCATTTCATTTTTTTTTTTTTAATATTCTTACTTTTATATCAAATCATTCACTTTTTATATCACATAATTTACTTTTTATTTTTATTCTAATAAAAAAATTATTATAAATCAAAATTTTTTTATTTTATAAAATTATTATTTTTATTTTTTATATTAATTATTATTATTATTATTTTTTTTTAAAGGTAAATAGTACCGTGAGGGTCTTATACGTTTAACAAACATCCCTAATTAAGTACCCAAGAGGCCAGTGCCGGCCGCCCTTCTGTACATGTGTTTTCCGGTCAGTACTGCACGTCGGACAAAGTTGGGTGCATGAAAATTTATGACAAGGCACTGTCATTTCTCATATAATTCATTGCAGTTCAGAAGAATTTAAACCCGATAAGATTAGATGCACACACCTCCATGTTACACAGGAAGGAGTGGGACCATTAGTTGTGAAAAAGAACCACATTTCCATACACATTTATTAGTAATCGTACAACGTTTTAAGTAAAAGATGTACGTGCACAGGATATTTTTTTTTTTTTTTCTTAGTTTTTTGCGGGTGAATAATTGTCTCACAAAAGCAAATTTGACCTAATTTCTTAAAGGGATAATTCCATTAACTATTTGAAGTTTGACTATTTTTTAAATATTTTTTTAATGTTTAAAAATTTTTATTTATTTTTCTGAATTTTTAATTGTTTTTAATTTAGATTTATTGGTATAAATTAGGACATAAAATTTTTAAAAAAGATCAAAATATCTTTAATTTTTATTTTTTAAAAAAATAAAAAAAATATCTAAAAATTAAAATTTTATACAAAAATTACCGTTTAAAATTTATTATTTAAAATTTCAATTTTCAAAATATTTTTTTATTTTTTTAAAAAATAAAAATTAAGAGTATTTTGATTTTTTTAAAAATTGTGTCCTAAAGATCCAAACTAAAAATAATTAAAAATTCATGAAGGATAAATGAGAATTTTTAAACATTAGAAAAACATTTTAAAACTCAGGGACAGTGAAATTTCCCCTTTCTTAAATTATTTTGTCTAAGAAGGAGTAGTTTCAATGCACTCATTAATTTTCCCGTGCTACCACAAAAAGAAAAAGTCGTGCACGGGAGCCTTCAAATGAAGCAGATTACGCCAATTTAGGGTGGTCTCGGCAATTTATTGCTCACCTACCACAAATGAAACTCAAGTTCGTAGAAAGCAACAGCTGCTAGTTGATTGCAGGAATTATTAATCTAACTGTTCATTTTTCCAATCAAAACAACGTAGATGGTTGAGAAAAGAACGCATATCAGAAAAAGATGCTCAAAAGATAAATATGCCGATAAGCCAGCGTACTAGTGATAATAATAAATCTCACACATAATAGTGAGACGACAAAAATACTATATGATTCACAAAAAAAAAAAACAAAAAATATGGTTTTGTGGTTGAAAATAAATTAAAAATATATGGTTCACAACACAACCCCACCCAAAAAAAAAATAATAATAATAACCTCAAACTAGGGTTTCTTGACCACTCCTTCATTCCCAGCAAGCATCATGTACTTGTCCCTCCTTGTAAGAGTGGTGCACTGAAACCCTAAAGCATCAGCTAATTGTTTTTGGATATCATTTGCCACGTCAAAGCTTGATCTTCCCCCTGCACATGTGAGCTCCCTGGGCAGCTTTGGAAGGATTTGGATACAATAGGTAGGATTAGGGTTCATCAAAAAGAACAAGGGGTCAAGGCATTTGAGTCCACTGGCTGTAGTGCCATAAAACATGCTCACATGGCTGTTTATGGCGACGGGGACAATGTCGTCAGCTAACTCAGCAAACAAAGAGCTAAACCTTAACAAATATGGCTCTCTACATGTTGTTCCTTCAGGGCAAACCACCAAGTCACCTTCACTAAGCTTCCTTTGCATGGTTTCTGCGTCTTGTTCTCTGTCTCTTGTCAATCTCACAGTTTTTATGGGGGAAATCAATTCAGACATCTTGCTTAGGCTGTATGTGACTGCAGTCAAATGCTTTCCCAAAGCCATGCTGAGGAAAACTGGGTCCAAGAGGGTTCTGTGGGTGCAAACATAGAGAACTCCTTTTTGGCGATGATTTGATTTTGGAGGGATTTTGTGTCCTTTGACTTCAAGATGTACACCGCTCCAAAACCCCAACATCATGCCAAACTTGTGAGGAAGATAGTTGCCGACAATGATTCTGAAAATTGCTAAGAGGATTCCAAGTGGGAGGTACATGAACATGCAGAGAGTTGCTAATGGGGTGGGGAAAAAAGCTAGCCTTCCATCATGGAAGATCAGAGGCTTTGGGTACTTCTCCCTTGGCATTATTGTTGAGCTTGTGATGTCTTCCTTGTGCACCACATAAGCCTCCTGCATGTTGAAACACCATACATAATTTAGCAAAACATGTGAAGAGTTTGATACACCTAACAAGAGTTTATAATGAAATGCACTATGCACCCATTAATCCTTGACTTAATTAAAGAAAAAGACTAATTATAAGTAAGAACAAGTCATCTGAATCGAATAAAAGTCTAGTAATTAATATCATTACTCATGCAAAGATGAAGGGGTCCAACACATGAGATGGACTTGATAAATTAACTAGTTTATTTGTTAAATAAAAGAAATAGATGAAACCCATCAAACACAAGTCCAAAATGCTCAAAAGTACATCAAATAGCTAGCTAGTTAAGTAAATGCAACGGTGAAATGACCTAAGAGTCCCCCAAAAAACAGAACAAAAAGAAAAGGACAAAAGATTTCTAGCTTAAGAAATAAAAGAGGTAGGGTTTAGAATACCTTGCAAAGGGAGATGAAAAGATGGTCATGGAGGCTTAAAGTTCCAAGCCCAATATCAGGATTTGCATCTCCAAAATACTCTTTAAGGGCTCTGTGCTTTACAAGCAAACCAGACTCACCCACCAAACCTGTGTAGAATCCCCCAACAGTCTTCAACTCAGACCCAACAACATCAGCAACACCCAAATACTCTTTCAAAAACCCTTCCACCATCACTCTGGGAACACTTGTGAAGACAACCTTTGACCCTGTCGAAGCCAAAACCTTGTAAGCCTCGAAGTTGAGATTCTCAAGAAAAAACTTTGGCAAAACAGTCCTGGAAACGCTCTCCATGTCCTTCAACCTCAGACCGCACAAGGATATGAATATCATGACCCTCAATTTAAGCTCATAGTCTACCAGCCACAGAATCGGCCATGAGAGGAGCAGGAGAAAAGCTCTCACAATGCTGCCGCCTTCGAAGGCAACCAACATGAAATAGGGGAAGAAGGATTGCGACCTGAGGAGGGTTCCCTGGATGTCACAGACCAATGTGTGAGAACCCCTCTTGTCCAAGCCGCATTTTGCCAAGCTGGGAAACAAAGAAGGGTGCTGTGACGATTTTCTCACTTTCCTTGCAGCTCTGTAGCATGAGTTGGATAGAAGCTGGTACAACACCCAGTTGGCAAGCTTCAGAAATACCATTGGAAACGCCATGCTTACTTTTCTTCTCTCTGAAGGAAGGAATTAAGAAGGAAGGAAGGAGAAGCTTTGAGAATGGTCTGGAGGAATAATGGAGAAGAGGGTATTTATAGTGAGGGAAAGGTGTGTGGGGAAAGTTGACCAAAGCAGTCGGTTAGCAACACCGCCGGCATTAATTGCACCCTCTTCCTCTTAACGTGTTTTTTTTTTTTTTTTTTTTTCAAATGAAAATTAAATAAAAATCAACACGTTCTTTACGCAAATGCCCGCAACATGTTGCCGGTTCCTTGGCCGCCAGTAAAGTTGGTTGAATTGTTGGTCACCGTATTTGTGATTGTGAGTGGTGTTGAGTAGTCAAAATTGGCCTCTCCCTCTAATTAAGTATGGTTTTAATGTTTTTAGGAATAATTTAATCGGCTATAGATTATACTTTTTAAAAAGTACTTTAATCGGCTGTAGATCACAAATGGAAATCACATCTCATAAATAAAGTAGATGTAAAAAAAAAAAGTATAATTTTAATTTATAACTGACGAAACAAGATTTAAAATTATGTATCTAATGGTATATAGTATTAGTTTTAAATTCTTACTACAAAAATGAGTACTTTGTGTTTAGCTTAGGTGTTGTAAAAAAGAGTAATACTAAAGGTTGGAATGGGCTTGTAAATTTAAAAATAGTGATTTTAAAATGTACGATTTTGAAAATGTGAGTTTTAAAAGTGCAATTAAGTGCTTGCCAAAATTATAGTTTTAGCCTTTAAAATTGTGCATTTTCAAAAATGTATCCCATTGCCTGAGATTTGAAGACACGAATTTTTCCCTTTTTTTTTTTAAAAAAAAAATTTTGCAATTTTTTAAAAACACGATCCCAAACAATTTATTTTCTATGATTTGGTTTAAAATCACACTTTTTGTCTACAAAACCGCAATGCAAAATGTACTCTAAAATTTTCTTTTCATGTTCTTTTTGTGTCTCTCTAAAACTAATTTAACTTATAAAATTATCGTTGGATTATTAATCTAATAATAATTTTAAAATTGAAAGTATAACATTTCTCTATTTTAAAAGTCTTCAAACTAATAGTGATTTTTTAAAGAGCTCTACGATATTCAAAAGGTGTTAAAATAGCCCATCAAATTATCAAAGTATGTCAAAAATTCCACATTTTTTTATATTCCTATAATACCCTTATTCTTATAAAAACTAGAATACAAAATTAATAAAATAAAAAACTATATTTATATATTTTTTTTATTAAGAATGACACATGTTGCCATTTTTATTGGCATTAACGTGACATTTAACAAAATTCATTAAATTTTTTAACAAAATTTGATTTTAGAAACTAAATTATTTTTTTGACATATTCTAAGAATCTCTGGTTTCATTTTCATACGATATGAAGTTGTCTATAATTTAAATAATCTCCATAGTTTAATTTTATATTTATCTATATTTTTTGTACTGCACAAGCAGTGTATTTTTATATTTTACCCATTAAAATACTATTGGTTTCATTTATGTCTCTTTATGTCTTTGCCGGTTGTCATTTAGCATTGGAATATGTGCATTATTCATACCATTGGAGACCTTCTGCTTCATCTATTGGCATCTTCAATGGATTTCAATTTTTTCAATCTGTGGTAATAGACGGACCAATCCTGAGTTAGATCACCGGTATCATCCGATTGATTGACTTTTTAATAAATTTTTAATTTCAAACTACCTTTTTTTTTTTTTTTTTCCTTTGACTTCCTTCTTTTTTATAATAAAAAAATTGACCAATTATTCCTCGTGTCTTTCCAATACTAGTGATCTATACTATGAAATGATCACGGCCGTTGATCTAACCGATTCTATTTAAGAGTATTATATTACGGAGTGATCCGCGCGCATGCACGCAACAGTTTCCCATGTTGTCTGCCTAAGAGGTGGTTGAATTCCCAACAGTTTTCACCAAAACTATTTAAAGACACCGCTTTCCCGAGATGCCAGCGGGGGCACTGGCATGCCACGTCAGGCCCAAACCGAAACAGCTAGATTCGAGATTTGCATGATTTTTTTGTCACAAAAAAGATATGAAAAAACTTCATAAAACTCGCTTTAACTTTTATTTGTTTTTAAATACTTCTTTTAAATTTAAAAAATTTTCAATTTATCTTTTTAAACTTTTAATTGCTTTTAATTTAAACTCTTCCATACAAATTAGAGTTTAAAATTTTATAAAAAGAGTAAAATACTCCAGAATTTTATTTTTTAAAAAAAATAAAAAAAAACTCTAGAAGTTGAAATTTTATACAAAAATCACAATTTCAAATTAACCGTTTAAAATTCTAACTTTCAAAACATTTTTTATTTTTAAAAAAATAAAAATCATGAGCATTTTAGTCTTTTAAAAATTTTAAAACCTAATTTGTACAGAAATGTCTAAATTGAAAGCAATTGAAAGTTGAAAGAGTTGAATTGAAAGTTTTTAAAATTTGGAAGGGTATTTCAAAACAAATAGAAGTTCATGAGAGTTTTGTGAAGTTTCTCCAAAAGATATCAATCAATTTCGATACATGCAGTTGGCGTTAGTATTTTGGTGAAGTCTTAATCATTTGATTTGGGTGTTTGATTATCATGCATATATTTTGCATCACTTCATTTGGATGTTTGGTGTTTTCTTTTTCTTTTTCTTTTTCTTTTGTTTACTCGGAAATTATATCCTCAAGTAACAATATATGTGAAAGAGGGAGGCCATGTAAATTAATGAGACAAATTAAGAGAATAAAAGAAGTTAAAGAAGTACACCATTCATAGAGAGAATTTGAGCAGGTGAGTCATGTAGACAACAAGGAACCCAAAGTCATGGTTTCTTTTGTGACATAGCTTATTCTTTTAGACCTCGTTAGAATATAAATTAAATGATTAAATTAATCACTTTTTAGTCAACTTAAATTTTTTATATAAGTAATTATTTAATAAAGTACCAGAGAAAGGGTATTGAATTCTAACACTGTCTTTGACATTCACCTATCATTTTAATTAAATATTTGACATTGGGTCTCACTTATTAAGGCGAAATTTAAGTCTACACGTGAGAAAGAGAGTTAGAATACTAATTAAACAATTAAATTCATCAATTCTTATAAGCTTAAACTTTTGAAATAATCATCACTTATTCCTTGCCATAGATCGTGGGTTTTTTTTTTAAATTATTATTTTGGCTAAGCAATTATATAGAAGAAACCCTAATTAACCAAATGAACTTCTATTACACATAAATCAGACAATTGGGCCCATGGACTCGAGACCCGATAACCCGAAATAAAGCCCAACATATTCATATGGGCTTACTAAGAAGAAGTCCAATTTTGGAAGCATGGATACGATGTCACTTCACCAAGCTCGCATTCCCGAGAAGACCATAAACACCCAACTCATAGTATTTATTGAACCGACTATGTTAGGATCAATTTTGTGTATCGCCTAGATATGATAGTTACCGACATGACTGATTATGCTAGCCGTTACATGCACACTCCTTGATCATCAAAACAGTTACAACTCACATTCAAAGACTGCACTAACACCTTCGACAATTACACACCATTCTCAAAGCCATGTTAATAACGGGAGCAGTTTCATATCGACCATAACAGTCAAGGAATAAGAATATTAACTCCTCCATCTGTTACGCCCAAATCTCAGATCCTCCACTTGGTCATCATCGCTACACTGACATGACCTACTATAAAAGACCTAGTCGTAAAGGAGATAGGATAAGTACATGATTTTTCTCGTACTAAGCACTATAATGAATTCAGAGAGATAAGCTAATTTAAGCATTAGAGGAAGAGCAACCGGCAACCACCTGGTGCATCCTCTTAACATTTGCTCTTGTTTTACAGGATCCAAAAGAAGCATCTAGGTGGAAATTACCAGGCTACCCTTGGGCTCACCATACCAAAAACTGTACCAATAGTATGGTGTCGTCTGTGGGAACGACAATTCGTTCTAGCGAAATTAAAAATTCACAATTATGGAGAACGTGAGGTCTAGAAGCCAAGCCCATAGCTACGAATAGTCAGTAGTTTAGGCCAATCAACAGCCACCGCCAGCACCCTAAAACGTAGGAGATAGAGTACGTATCGCATCCTTTGAAGCACAAGTGGCACTCCTAATCCAACAAAATGAGCTATGCCTTCACTTCCCCACACAATCCCAGTCCAAAGTCAATCGGAATGGGCGTTTGGATGAGCAGGGAAATCACAGCCATCATTATAATGGTCGCAGCCACCAAGATCAAAGTCGTCACCATCAATGTGAAAATAACTAGCGCGACAATAATTGGGGCAAAAATAGTCACATGGAGCGCGGTACTCGGGAAAACACCCGCAGAGGCAAAAATTCAATACTGTAGAACTTGAAAAAGGTCAACCATCAACCGGCCATCAGAAGCAGCTAGTAGCCGCTCTGCAAAGCGATGTAGACAAAGCTTTGTCGGAGCTAAAAATGCAATTTGCGGCTTTGGAATGAAAAGTAAAACATAAGGCTGTCATAGTAAACAAACTTTTTGTGGGAATGGAAACACCGTTCACCAAGCAAGTGATTGATCATCCTCTCCCCAATAAGTTTAAGGCGCCTTAAATCCCGAACTACAATGGAGTTGGGGATCCAACTAAGCATTTGAAAAATTATTGAATGCATCTAGCACTGCATGCCACGCCCGACGAAATAGCATTTAGAGCTTTCCCTCCAACACTCTCAGGAAACGCTAGTGAGTGGTTCTAGAGCTTGATGCCTAATTCCATAGGCACTTTTAAAGATCTTGCACGGATCTTCTTGACCCAATTTTTGGTATCCCGAGAGAAAAAGAAGCCTTTTGCGTTACCTCCTCTACCAGTGAGAAGGAGAAAGCTTGAAAGAATTTATGATATGGTTCAACACAGAGAAACTGAAGGTAGAAGACCCGACCGATGGTGTAATATTTTTTGCCATCTACAATGGCATCTCTCCTGAGGAGCTAGTGATGAGAAAAATCGAACGGAGACAGCTAGGCATTCTCCAAGAACTGCTAGATAAGTGGAGGAATTCATCAACAAGGAAAAGACATTGAAGGCAATGAAGTTAGCTCAGAAATTGCCTAAGAAGTTCGAGGATAAGAAGAAGAAGGACCATCAGAGGCCAAACGAGTCAAAACCCTTCAAGAAGAAGTTCAGTGATTACAATTTCACTCTGCCCAGTGCCAACATTTTCGAGGTCTTGATGGACGTAAAAAAGGATCCAGAATTTTGAAAACCCCTGAGAATACCAAGGGCTCCACCAAGTCAAAAATCGGATTGATACTGTGAGTTCCACAAGGTTAACGGTCACTACACAGAGGGCTGTATAGCATTAAGGCACCTCATCAAGAAATTCTACAAGAACGGCAAGCTAGTCTGCTTTTTGGGGGATCAGAGAAGAGCAACCGTTCCTAGAGAAAACTATGTTTGAGAGGTGAATTACCATGATCTACGTGAGCACCGACAACAGGAGCGTTACCTAAGTAGAAACCTAGTCGCAGAGATTGGAGTAGATATCCTTAGGAGAATAGAGGGAGGCAGGAAGAGCCTAGAAGCGAGCGTGTCTGCCCTGCCTGAGAACCTCAAAATCTAGCAAACGCCCCGGAAATCTACACCATTATAGGTGGGTTTGCTGGGGGAGGTAAGTCACGGAGGGTAAGGGAAGCGTACGCCCGACAAGTAGAGAACTCTATAGGGAGGCCATAGGCCATTGAAGTAGTCTAGGAGGGACTCGATGGTGATCGGATTCTCCGACAATGACTACACAAGCGTATCGCTTCCACATACAAACGCCTTGGTAGTCATGTTAACCATGGCGAATCCCAATGTCCACCACATTTTGGTGGGTAAAGGAAGCTCAACATACATCTTATATTGGTCGGCGAACATCATTAGCGGTGTGGGCCACCTGAGGTGTAACACTACGATAAAAATTACCTTTGTATTTTTCAATAATTTCTCTTTTATAAAGATTGGTTAAGGAATTTTTAAAATTGATTTTAAACAAGGACCTAGACCCTTCATGGTAATCTAGTAGACCTTAAAATCCCTTAGAAAATAAAAGCCGAAACATTAACCCTTTGAAGTGGACATACGCTAGGGCTAGCGGAAGTCCATCCCTGTTTTTAACGCGGACGTATGTGGGGGATCACCGGACGTACACTTTGTAAATAGTACAGGGACATACGCAAGACCACATGAATGTACGCTACTTTTTGAAATACCCTTTAGATAATACCTAGATGTACGATGTACCATTTGTACCATTATGTAAAAGTATCGGATGTACGCTAGGGTTAGCGGACGTCCGTTGCTTTTTCAAAGAGTTGGTAGTACTCCTCAACTATAAATATCCCTCATCCCACCCTTCTTCTTCACATCTAACCAATGCCTTGGCACATCTCTAGGCTGCCAGAATTGAGAGGGTCTTGTAATCTTGAGAGAGTTGTGAGTTTGATGGAGTTTTGTGAGAATGAGCCTATGTCTTTGCTTGGTTTTGAGGTAACCCATGCTTACCATGCCTATTTAGCATTGTTTCATTTCCTAATCTATGTTTTAACAAGTTTTCCAAAGATTTTATTAAGCATTTCCTTAAAAGTGTTAATGTTTTCAAAAATGCCTTTTTAAGTTTCATGTTGATAATATTTCTACGTTACATGTGCTTATTTTCTAGCTTAAAGGAGGTGTAGAAGCCTAGAAATACCCTAGGAATCATGTACTATTCGAATCTTAGGTAGTGTGCTTAACTCACTGAGTAGACGTACGCCATCGGGTCAGACGTATAGTTAGTAAGCAGAGTAGTAGTTTTAAGTTTTGCACGTGCATGCTTTAGCTTAATCACCTTTTTGGGTAAAATAAGGCTTAGAATAACGGTATATTGTATTCGTTATAATAGACGTCACACCAGTGTTCCCTACATTGTACCAGTCCTTGCCAATCTCGACACCTAAGTCAAGTAATTCCATATATAGTCCAAGTCGGTGGGTGTCCAAGCCATAACCCTATGGAGGAGAACAAACTCTTTTTTACATAACTATCCCTTTAACCAAAACAGAGATAGATATATTATTCAAGTATAATCTTGAGAAAAATAGTCATATCCAATCAAGTCTAGGGGTAAGGCAACCATGTATGCCAATGTCTCCTTCCTTTCCAAATCCCATCACTCCCCTCATCGATGTTATCTTAAGGAACATGTGATCTCCTACTTCGTGTTCCGAAGGTCATCTCTAGTTACCGGTATAACTCTTTTGCCGATTCTATGATGCCCTTAGGATTCTTCAACTAAGTAGCATTAATCCAAGCAAGCAATTCCAATTGATCCACCAAGTTAGACAAGCGTGCAGGTGCACCCTCATCTACAACTTCTACTACTATTTTGGTGAATTCCATGACCAACTAGGGTTGAAAAATTCTAGGAGCGGCAAGCTCCACCGTTTCCTTTCTACTTAACGCATCAGCTACTATGTCAGCCTAATCATAACCCTTAGATCAGCTCTAACCACCTCCTTTGTCTTTACAGACTACTGTACTCGACTTCTTAGTCCATTTTGGTATAAAAAGATTCTCTAGAATCTCTTATCTCATAAGTAACCCAAGATCATGTAATCCAATACAAGATCTAAGGGTACAAGATTCATTGATTGCCCTTTACCATAGTCCAAGTTCAAGAATGTCATGCCTTAACATACTTCTAATGAGTAATTAACAAAATCAGAAATCTTATCATCAACACATCAATAAAACATAACAAACATCATGCATTAACAAAACTCTTAGTTAAGGTTACACCTTCAGGTCCAAAACCCCAAATCAAGTACAAGTACAAAACAAAATACAACTTGTTGATGTCTGAGCAAACATCTAGTAACCCAACCTTTAACCACAAAATAAGGCGAACCCACATGCCTTAACAACTTTAATGGTTATGCTTATCCCCTGTTCTACCATCATTTCCTTCCAAGTAGACCAATACCATTCCTTTGGGCCTAATTGTAGTTTCAAATGAAGTGTCCCACCTTACCACATCCGTAGCACAAATTCTTCCATGATATACATTTTCCAAAATGTAGCCTGTCACACCTATGGCACTGACGACTCTGTTTCTTATTGAACCGCAACTCTTGGGGTGTCCTCTTCCTTAAGCTCCACAAGTATTCCCGATAGAACTCTTCCTTGAATCGGGTCCATATAATGACCTCTTTGCTTCCTAATTCCATCACCAGCAAGTTCCTCTTAACATACCACCATTGCCTTGCTTCTCAAGAGAACTTGTAGGCTGCATACTTGACTCATTGCTCCTTAGTGCAATCCGTAACTCGTAGCAGTTCCTCCAATTTCATAAGCCACCCCCTCTCTAGAATTCAGGTTCCCCTTAAATATAGGGAAATGATACTCATATAACTTATTGAAAGAGCAACCGTTTCTTCCACTTGGAGTCCTTTCTCCTCATACATTGACCAAAGCCTCCACATGACAACTTGTCACAGTTTTCAATGCTTGAGTGGCATCTAGAACATTTCTCATCTATTCATCGGGTTGGGATGGTCCTCTACCATCATTGCTCCCAATGACATCATGTCTTTTGTTGTGCCAAATACTACCTGAATTAATAGATAATATTTAGTACATTTTAAGTCACAAGTGCACAAGATCAAAATAGTAATATAGTGCAGCAAGTACGAGATCGATCCCATGGAGATTGTTAATTTTGTTTTAGAATTAATTAACTAAATTAAAATACCAAAAGTATCATGCAATTGATATTATTTAAAAGAAATAAACATAAATAAAAGTGTAGGGCTTTGATATTCATCACTAATTATGCTCAATTAATAAATCAATATGTCAATGCTCCAATTATATTATGGTTACTTAATGTTTGCCAATTTAAAGGTATGAGTGTCTACTCCTTAAGTTATTTATTTCCCTAAGCAACGAATTAAACATGAGTGTCTACTCTAATTCTTTTATTTCTTAAAGGATTTAGTATGGGTGTCTACTAAGTTGTTCTTTAAGAAATCATAAAAATTGTGAAAATCGACAAACACATGAGGCCTAGGGCAGTGGTGTTTACTCCCGGTTTTCCATGTTGATTAACCCAAGAACCCGGCGTGGATATCTTTTGTTACTTTAATTAAACCTAGAACTCGATCGTCCAAATTGGTTTAACTAACTAGTCCATACCATATGCATATATTGATCAGGCAAACACATATGAAGAATTCAAGAAAGCAGGTATCAATCAAGTTAAGCAACACAATATGATTATCACTAAGGCGCCAATATTGAAATATTAAATAAACATAATTAAGGATTCAATCTAGCCCCACAAAAGTATTTAGTTACACATAGTTAAAATAAAACTAAAAAGAAAGGGAAGAGAAAGAACAAAAAATCGCTCCTAGAAGTAGTCTCCAAATTCTCCTCTCCGAAATTGTCCATCAAATTGTGTGGCTTAGAGGTATATTTATAGGCTTTAAGAAAGTCCTAGAAACCCTAGTAAACCTAGGAAATTCAAAATTCTATCTTCTATTCAAATTAAGAGATAATCCTAGTACAAATCGGATTAGGATTTGTCCAGAATTGTGTTCCTATCTTGAGGGGTGATTTTGACATGGTGGCAGTCCAAAATAGAAAAATCCTTTTTCACAATGATTTGTAGCCTGCTGAGTTAGATTTCCAATACCATTGGAATCACCTCAATTCGATATTTGAGCTGAAAGCTATGGCCAAAATACCAAGATACATGCAGAATCCAAATTTGAATCCAATCCGATTTTGACTCCAATTTGATAAATTCCGATTTAATCGTTTCCTTTATTTGGTTAAACTTAACCACATCTTCTAGGTCTTCCCAATTTATCCTTGAAGCTTGGAACTTTTCCAGAAACACTTCCTTTTCTTCCATGACCTACAAAAACACATAAAACACAAAAATGAAATAAAATAACACAATTAACAAAACTATGAGATTAACAAATATAAATTAAAGAGCTTAAATATGAATATTTAAGCTCTTATCATCTTGGTCATGGTGACATCTTTGCAGTCACAACAATCATCAGCCCTTACTTTAAAGTGCTACGTCGAGCTTCGCTTAAAACATCAAACCTAGTCGCAAAGTTATCCTTACTAAGGACCTAAACTACTACCATCGTATCCAATGTCATACTGTAGTTCTAAACTTAAGACCGTATATAACTATCTTAGTGCAAATCAATCGTAATCTCCAAGGTTGCATCATCAAAGCGGTTGTAGTCCTAACTTCAATACCATATTGAATTCCTAAAATCCTCAAGATCATAGGTATCAAAACTCTATATCCCTTGTATACGTTAAATCAATCCAATGCTTTGGTAGATCATTTCCTAGTGCCTAATAGATTAAGTCTTATAGTCCGCAAAGCCAAAAGCTTTGATAAGTTCGACGAGTTAGTGAGTATAAATGTACATGACGTATCCATTATTAATTTGTGGATTCAGTTATTTATAAAGCACATGCTACATTATGAGATGACAGTTTATCATGAATGTGATATAGATATAATATATGCTTATAATTATGAGTAACAATAATAGTTCAATCATATGGTCTACCCGAGATATTACCTCTTTTTAGTAGAGTTGACACTGTCTCGAGGGACCTGTAGTACAATATCGATGTTTCGGATATTGCATGGCTACCGTACATAATACTAGCGGCATGACCGAGTTTGACCTAGGGTGGCCCACACCACTAATGATGTCCGTTTTATAGTGACTATCCATTGGGAATGGCTACGCCTTAGTCATGAAATCATTGGATCCAAAGCCCCAACACACATACACATTTAACCATAAAAGTTAACCTGCATAGTAAGCTCATGGCCGTTATCCTGCATGTATCTATATACCATGTCATACGATGTACTTAATCTTGTTAGTCTTTTGCATACATAATTTTACAAGTTTCATTGTTATCTTATTAATCAGCATACGTTTTCTCAAAAGAGAGTTCACAATAGTTCCAAAATGTATTTCATGAGAGTTACAAAATATGCATGTTTGATATGGACATGCAATGCAAGCAAAGTAACAGCAAGCATCCATGTGAGTTTAGACTCACCTAGGTCGTAAGGTTCCTCCATAAAATTTTCTTGAGGCTCTATAACCTTGAATACCGAAAAAAAACCTATCATTAGTTCTAAATCCAACTAAAATAAACTTAGAACATGAAGACAAAGACTATCGGACGACTAGCCAAAGTGGTGTTCCTAGAACATACGATCGATCATCGTCGTCTAAATTTGGACTATACGTCCGCTCAAAGAGTTTCAGGTAGAACCTCATTTGGTTTAACTGTCCTCCTATCCTTTCAAACTGGTTCTAAGGCTACCAAAAGCCTTTCCAAGGACCTTCTATCTCAAAACAACACCTCCATACAAAAGGAAATATACCCAACAATAATTAAACGCTAACCCATACTTAAACCAAGATTAAGGGCAACAACATAACTAAAAGCTACAAGCTACCTACTAAGCTAACTATGAAAAACATTTAAGCAGTATAACGACTAATGAAACGAACTAAGTTTAGAAGATTACCTTATTGAAGCGAAACTTCTAAGAACACTTACAACTCATAAAACACTTACACAGGGGTCTCCAGAGGGTTTGGGGGTGAGAATGGGGAGTAATGAGTGTGAAATGGCGAAGGGGTATTTTATAGGGCTGGAAAGCAACGTACATCCAGTCCTATGGGCATACATCCGTGTACTATTCACCAACAGTCCAATGGTTGCTTTATACATTCAGGTATTATCCAGCGGTCAATCCAAAAAGTAGCATACATCCAGTACTTTGGAGCATATGTCTGTGTACATATTCTTATAATATGACGCACTATTTGTCAACGTACGTTCGGTGGTACCCTCCGCATACGTCCATACTAAAAGACAAGAACGTATGTTCACCAAACCTAGTGTACGTTCACATTAAAAGATAAGAGCATACATCCACCAACCCTAGTGTATGTCCGCACTAAAAGACAAGAGTGTACGTCTGTCAACTCTAACGTACGTTCGGTCCAGAAGTTCAATTTCTCCAAAATGCCCTTCTGGCTGATCCTAGTGACCCAAAGTCCAAATCAACCTTCTAACTAAGCTACCTAAGCTTAGTTAATTATTTGAGTCACTACAACTTTAGCTCCGTAGCATTTTTTACTTGAGTTAGTATGCCCTTAAGGGTGTCTTTACACCTAATGTCTTAATGCCATTTGGTTTGAGAGTCATTGGCTTAACGCTCGATACATTGAACAATTAAAAAGCTTAAGGGAGCTAAGCATTATACAGTCAATAATAATAAAAAAACAAAAACAAAAAATCTATGGGAGTCTAATGAATTTTGAGTATTGAAATTATTTTTAAGGCCTCATAATTATGTTATAGTAACTATTACACCGATTGAAACTTGTGTTATCTCCACTACCTTTTGTTAGTAACTTGATTTTAAATTTTCTAGAAGGGTTAAATACCTAATACCCTTTTAGGGTTTTACAACTTTATTTTTTCCCATTAGGATTTAATTTTTATCACAGGAGGTCCCTGTGGTTTTGATAAAGGATCAAATTGGACCTTCTATTAGTTGACTTAACGGACTAACATATGGACGAATGAAAATTTAATACTTAGCACAACCACCTAATTAATTTTTTTTTAAAAAAAAAAAAATTTGGGGTGGCTACAGCCATTCCCTTAGGCACTAAGGAGCCACCCCCATGGAGCCAAGACCACCCCCCAAATTTTTTGCCTTTTTTTTTTTGAAAAAATAAAAAATTTAATTAGGTGGCCACGTCATCATTGATGACATGGCCATTTGTGCCAAGTGTCAAATTTTCAATCGTTCACGTGTAAGTCCGTTAAATCAACTAACAGTCAACTGATAGAAGGACTAATTTGATATTTTATCAAAATCACAAGAACCTGTTGTGATAAAAATCAAACCTTAGGGAGGAAAAAATAAAGTTGTGAAACCCTAAAGGGGTATTAGGTATTTAACCATTTCTAGAATTTTAAAAATGAAGTTTATTTCTCTAAGTGTGCTAATGAATGAGAATCATGATTTTTATGATGCTGCATTCTTAGGAATAACATGGAAGTAACAATATTTATGGGTATCATTCCTGTTAAACCTTCACGAGACTTCACTTATCCTCTAGGGATGCTTAAGGGTTTAAAAAGCTTGTTACATATACTAAATGCAATCGTACATCCCACAAAAGAATGATTTATCTTATTGTTTTTCATTTTTATTTCCTGTTTTGTATTGCTAAGGGACTAGCAATACGTAAGTTTGTGGATGTGATAAACATCGAATGTTCCCCTTAACTCGCATGTGATAATTTCTTAACATTGTTATTTATTTGATTTTGTGTTATTTCACTGTTTTCAAATTATTATAAAGAATACAAGAAAAACCATTGATTTTGAGCTTAAAGCACACTTTGAGAAGACCTAGCACACGTCTCAGTATTTTGACTATAATTTCATGTTCAAGTATTGGATTAAGGTGAAACTAGTGGCAGTGAAAAGCTAACTCAAAATTCTACAAATCATTTTGAAATAATTATTTCCAAATTCAAGATAAGAGTGCAAAACAACCACGTGCGTAGGTGTGCTCAAGCACACTACAAGTGAGATCGAGCCATCACATGCGCTCGAGCGCACCATACAAATCGAGTGCACACGGGCTTCCATCATGTGGAAAGAGCCCAAATCCACCATAAATAAGGTTTTCAGTCTCTTATTCCAACTGGGAGACTAACTTTCGGATTTTTTTGGGTTTCCTAGGGCTTCTACTACTTGTTTGCTCCCTATAAATAAACCCCTAAGCCTTGAAAACATAGGTGTGCTTAGTTTTAGATAGAAAAATCTTCTTAGAGGCTTGACAAGTTGAAGATGAGATAATCTATGATAGGAGGCCATCCCAAGACCAGGATGAATAGCTAATTCTGTAATAGGGCGTTGATGTAGCCATTTTTAAGGAACAATAGTTTAATTGTATTTTAATTTGCGCTTTTCAATATTATGCATAATGGTTGTATAACTGTGAGAATTGATCATAATGTTTATTATATTCAATCATTATGAATTTCTTATTTTGTCTTAGAAAGTCTTTTATATTGATTGAACACAATCTTCACATTTTCTATGATTATGTGAATGATTGTTATACAGTGGTTTTAATTGACACATAATTAATTGGATTAGATAAACCATGCCTAGGGAAGATGAATTGTATTACATCCTAGTTTAGTGTAATTTAAGTAGACAATTTGTACTAACCAAAGATGTGTTATATTATTTCCTTAATTGTGTGTAGCCTATTAAGGAATTAGATAGTCCATACCAAGGAAAGACAAATCGTACTGCATCTTTGTGGTTAGGTAGATGGTCCATGCCAACTGAAGATGGGTTATACATATTTCTTAAACGATGGTATTTTCTAGATTACTTGAGTGAGACAAATCTTATATCATTTATAGTATGAATTTTCCTTATTAATTTATGATTGACCATTATTATGCGGTTAGTGGTGAAATCAACCCCCTATTCTTTTTCTATCACATCTATCTTTACTTTTATGTCTTTACTTTTATGCATTTAGTTATAAATAAAAACCAAACAAACTTATTTTAATTAAGTTAGAATTAATCTTGAAAAACTTGATAACAACACCCCGTAGTCCTTGAGGTTCAACACCCTCTATCTTTACTTTTATGTCTTTACTTTTATGCATTTAGTTATAAATAAAAACCAAAACAAACTTATTTTAATTAAGTTAGAATTAATCTTGAAAAACTTGATAACAACACCCCGTAGTCCTTGAGGTTCAACACCCTCTATATAGCCTTATCCGACAAGGATTTGTTCTATTGTGAGTGATTATTTTTATTATTGATATATTTTGGTACACAAAAAGACCGCATGACTTCCCTTCAAAGTCAAAGGGAAAGCTAAAGCTTGGCACACAATTTCATTTGTAGTGTCATGGAGGATGAGATGAGCTCGAAAATTCTCCATATGGTTCGTTGGATTGCCATCACCATCATATTTGTTGATATGTGGGACCTTAAACCTTTCAGACAAAGGGAATCTCATCACTCGATCAATTAATGGAAAATTTGCATTTTACATTAGATCATCCACAATTGATTGGTGTTCTCCTTCCTCAGCCATTTGTCGAGCCATCTCTGCATATTTGAGCTTCAGGTCCTTCACTTCATCATCGACATTGGGAATCTCCATGTCCCTCTCATGTTTGGAACTACCTTCAACGGTTTCTTCATGGTCTTGAGTGGAACTTTGTCAATCATCTTTTACATGCTTTTCTTTGCGTCTTTCCTCATGCTCTCAATCCCTCCTTAGTGGGAGCCGAGATATGAGATCTGCATTCTGCTTTTGAATGGTCTCCAAGTCCTTAGAAATGCGCTTCATGTGATCCTCCAGAGAAGCAATTTGACCATTCGGATTGACAGAGGATCTATGTTGTTTAGCTTAAAAGTTTCACTTGGGAGTATTATCTTCCCGATGATCCCTCAAATGTGTAGTCACCATATCGGATTTTGTTGATTGGAACTGAAATAGATTCTTGATTCCCACAGACAGTGCGAAACTGTTGATAACAATTTCCAAGCAATGATGGCAGCAATCCGAGAGATTGAGTGACCTGCAAAATAGAACACTTAGGATAAGAGCTTGTTGTGGTTTCCCCGGTGGGGGATAGCGTCGATGCCTAGCTAAGTCAATTGGTGATTTTAAGAGAGATAAAGTCCGTGAGCAAAATAGCTTGAATGTGATTAACCAAAATACCTGGTTGAGACTCCTCTTTTATAGGCATAAAGTAGTAGTTAGTGTTCCCCAATTCTCAACCCCAGGTTCCTGAGGATTTGCTGTGCACAATGCTGTAAATGTAGATCATGGGATCGTGGGTTATTCTTACTTATGGGATCATGGAGTTTGCTGGTAGCTCAACCACGTTCGTGTAGAATGTGGGTGACGCTCTTAACTTGGGTATACTTACACGTGGCTCGGTTTGGCACTGCAAGGTAGATCACATTCTTTGTGAACGTGACTCTTTTTGTGCAATTGTCAATTTTTCGTTTTACCCTCGATGGGCTGGTTTAACTTTGGCCTAGGCCTTTCATTGATGGGCTTGCATGATGTAAATAATCTTGGAGGCCCATTGGGCATTTGTGGTTGATCCATTACCCAATAATATGGATAAATACATTTTCTGTTATTACTATTATATTATTTTTAAGGTATTATATAACCCCGCTACTCTCATCAAATGCATGTACAATGCAACATAGGGCATTGACATATATATATGATACCATGAAAATCATTAACATATATGCCCAATAATCATTGATAAAATCAAATAATAAACAACATTATTAAAATATAATCCAAATATTATTCAACCAACTAGAGTTTTGGACACGAGTTTCAACAAAATGCTCCCTAGAAAGCTCTCGAAAGTGAGATACTAGCTCGTGTCTCGTTGACCCAATGTAGTAAAATTTATTTTTCCTTAAAAAAAGAAAGAATTTTTTAAAAAATAGTGATATTATATATATCTCTCTCTTTTTTATTAAAAGAGAAATGTTGGTTGTTGTTGATGCACAGTTTCCGACTGGTGACGTGGCACGCTCACTGGACTCTTGGGTTGACGGCTCCGTGTACAAAGGCTGCACAAAAACAAACAAGGGAGTAGGGTCGAAGAGAGATCGGGGGTGAGCCGGTGAGGGCACTCCGATGCCTAAGTCAGTGAATTGTCGTATGGAAGATGAGAAACAACTAAAGCTTAAAATGTGCTAGAGTTGCCGTACCTTTGCATGTGCTGGGGACTTGTATTATATAGGCATGGAGTGACAATGCCTAGCCAATGATTGGTCCTTCCTCGATTTGCTGAGGCGCTTTGTTATCGTGAATCTAAGAAGCATTGCCTCCTTGATCTTCGGAGATCAAGATAGGATTTAGCGGTTGTCATTTGAATTTTGAATTCAGATTGACTGATTATCAGATCCCGGGTTCTTAGGTATTTGACGTGGAGTCCTGATTCCGAGAGCCCATGACCTTCAGGTCTCGGAGGCCTCGAATTCAGGTAATCAGTCTTCGGGGAAGATTTCGAATACGGGGCCTCGAATTCGAGAGTCTAGGACCCTTGGGTCTCGAAGGCTTCGAATTCGAGGCTTAGGTCTTCTGAGAAGGTCTCGACGGGGGCCTCGATTCGAGAACTCGGGACCCTTAAGTCTCTGAGCCCTCAATTCGAGTCCTTAGTCCTCGCCTCAAGATGCGGGCCGGCGTCTGTGGGCTCCAAACCGTCAAGGCTTGGCTTTTTAGGAGGTTGATCCAGATCCAACAAGCATTTCAATTTCTCGGTCCGAAGACTCATGGGAATTTCTATGTATCAAGAATGGATCAACCTTTCAAACATGTTGACTAGTATACGAGGACTCGTTTTTTTTTTTTTTTTTTTTGTGGAAAACTTTTGAATTCCGCCAAAAGTATTTCGAGATGCTTGGGTCCGCCACGCACGGTCGAATTCGGTGGTCGGCGCGCTGTCATCATAATGTCGCCAAAGGCCGGAAATCGAAGCGTTTCCTGGTTTTTGAGGAGTCTCTCAACGATTTCGAAGCGTCTTTTCTGTGTTTTAATGCCTGTCTCTTCGGTTATCAACGCGAATGTTTCATATTCCCTCCGGTTGCCTATAAAACTCAGGTTTGAATCATATTTCGAACTCATTTGCTCGTGTGATCATCTTTCTGCCTCTAACTCGCATCTGCGTTTCCCAGATTTTCCGTTTCTTCCTTAAAATGACAAAGGACGGACATGATTCTGACGGTTTGGGAGAAACCCATCCTGCCTTTTGGGCATCCCATCTGTCCGCTGCCGATGAGAGGCTCATAAGGAGGGAGTGCTTCCTTCCAAGTTTCCTTAAGATCCGTTTTGATGAAAATAAATCCGCGTGGCTCGATCGGATATTCACAAGTATGTGTATATGAGCACGTTTACGACGCTGCTCGCTTCGATAATCGAGAGCTGCTCGGCTTTCTCAACTTGTCACCCCACCAATTGTCGCCGAACGCCTGGAGGACTTTCCTAGCCTGTGTGATCTTGTGGCCTCTAGCCCTGGGTCAAGGTCACATACTCACGATAAAAGAGTTCATGCACATGTATCGGCTCCAAAAGAACCACGAGCTCATAGCCTACAACTTCCAAACAAAGAAGGGAGGTTTATCCAAATTGACTCCCAATATTCGAGTAACCCTAAATGGAAGAACAAGTATTTTTCATTTCGGGACGGTGGAGTTCGTTCCTCACCGAGAAAGCTCAGGTCCTAGGGTACCCGAGATATTAACGACCCCCACCAAGCTCATGATGAGCTGTCTTGACCCCCTGATGATTCATCGGGTCAACAATGTTATCAAGGGGTCGGGAGCACCAAGATGATGTTCGTCGGAAGCCTTATTACATCTCGCTAAGCTATCCAATTGCCTATGATGTCGAATCTTCCGACGTCCCATGAGGCCGGTGATCCGGCTGATCCTGGACCCCCAGTCGTCTGGACCTTCGTCTGGACCCCACAGTGTCGTCTGGACCCCGTGCCCTCGCTGCTAACACACGGGCCTCTACCCTCGAAGGGAAAGGGTGAGGTCCCTTGGCGCTCAATCGAAGCTGGGGTTGTCGACAAGGGCAAGGCGAGAGTTGTCGATTTCGGAAAACCGAAGGACGCCTACCCCATAATGATCGGGGCCTTTAAAATTGGGAGCCCAAGGTTCGACACCCCTTCACTCCCCATAAACCCGCCAACCATGAAGGGCCTCTTGGTGGAGAAATTAGAAGCCCTCAAGGTGGCAGGTGCTTAAGTTACTCGATGAAGAGAGCAAGCGGCGGGCCTATAGAGGATCTTCTTGCCGCCAGGCGACTTTCGGAAGTTGAGGAGTCCGTGGAGGTTATCGAGGCTCTACTATTGAAAAGAGAAAGCTGTCTAGGAAGTGGACGACCCAGTGTCGGGGACCGTCCCAGTGAGGAAGCGGCTAATATAGTGGATTTTTGGCCTTCGGAGGAAAGAGGCTCGCCCTTCGATTCCGCTAGGGAGGTCGAGAATTTATTGCGAACGAGCTTTGTCTTGGCCGCTTCTGGGCGGTGGCAAAGGTGGTTGAAGAGGAGCCATGGCCGAGGGTAGTATTCTGCATCGAGTCAACCTCTTGGTTCGAACATCCGGCACATTCTGGAGGATATCGAGATGATGTCGGATGACTCGGTGGGGTTGGCCGGTGATAACATGGGGGCCTCTCCTAAAGCAGCGGAGGAGGCTCCCGGAAGGGCTTTGTCCCCGATCCCCGAGGTCGGGAATTCGTCGAGAGCTCCAACTCCAACAAGGCCTCAAACTCCGACTCCTGAAGGGGTCGGGAAGGAAGCGGAAGCGGTGCCAAACGCTTCCGAGGCGTCTAGGGCTTCGAGCTCCGAGGATACGGTTGAGATTCAACCGGAAGGGGCCAACTGGACCGTGGGGGGGAAGTTGGCTAAACTTGGAGGGGATTTTAAAGATAATCCTTTCAAGGCCGTGGTCGACCTCGTCGATCACGATGGTCTCCGGTTGAAACGAGATATAACTCTCCGTGGGGTGGCCGAGGAGATGCTGACCATGCAATGCCTGGTAAGTGTATCAAGAATTGAATCTTATTTTCCGAAATGGTTTTTTTTTTGACATTAGGCTTGGCTTTGTCTGTGGCTTTCCTCCGTCCACTATCTTGTCGCTACATGCGGAAGGTTTCGGCTTCCATGGTGGGCCGAGAACTTACAAGGAGGCTTTGGAGGTTGAGGAGGAGAACGCAACCTCAAAAAGTCCGTAGCTGCACGAGGAAGACATCCGGTTCCGGCGGAACATTCTGCCATGATGGAATGCGAGGCCTCCGATGCTTCGAAGGCTAGGGATCTTGCCGAGGCTAAGCTCTCGAAGCTCTCCGAGGAAATCGAGCGACTTCGTTCCGAGAACACGAAGCTTCGGGAGGATCACCAAGTTCTCGAAGCGGAAAACACTCGAACTCCGAGAGGACCACTCCATCCTCAAGGAGGATTATAAGTTGCTTGAGGAGAAGCATTCCGATATGATAGAGCAGCTTGCGGAGAGTAAGGCCTCGACGGAGCGAGCGGTCGAAAGCAAGGTCGTCGCCGAGGAGAAGTTTCAACACTTCAACACCCTGTATAAGGGTATGAGGTTGGAGCTCAAGGAAGCCAAGGCGAAGGCGGTTGATTACTTACGTCAGCTGTCATTCGCTTCGAGAGTCCGAGATTCGGCGTGGGCTGATGGACTTCACCTTGGATTCGAGACCTTCAGGGCTGGTGGAGGATCCGGCTAAAGATGGACCTCAACTCAGTTAACATCGAGGATATTCCTATGACAAAAGAGGCTATCCGACAGCTGATCAGCCTTGGTCGTGAGGAGATGCCGGATGCCGTAGGGATTGACCAGTTCGCCTATCGGCCGGAAACGGCTCCAGAAGGCGAAGAGGCGGAGAAGGAACATGATGGTATTGAGGAACCTCCGCCGGCCCAAGACCCCCCAGTACAGCCGTAGCCTCCTGTTGTATAATATTTATTTTTTGTACTATTCTGTAAATTCAGAAGTTAATGAAACATACTTTAGTATATTTCAGTTAACAGTTGCTTACTTTGCGTAACTAATCAAAACAAAAGCAATGATCAAGATCCAATCGACAAGTTATTCTTCTCGAATATCTCAAAATCGATGTGTTCTCGAATCATCGTTAGGTCTCAATGCCGAGTCTAGCGATAGCCGCCTCGGATCGATATCTTTAAATTATTGAGTCAGTTTTGATGCCGAACTTGGTGAAGCCAGGTCTCGATTGACATGACATTACTTTTTATGTCGTTTCGATGCCGAGCCCGTGAAGACCAGTGTCTCAGATCGCCGTGATACTATTTATTTTGTGTCAAGTTGATGCCAACTGGTGAAGACCAGTCTCGATCGGGCCGTGATACTATTTCTTTTATGTCGTTCTGATGCCGAGGTGAAGACCAGTCTCGATCGGGCCGTGATACTATTTATTTTAAGTGTCGCTGATGCCGAGCCCGGTGAAGACCAGTCTCAGATCGGGCCGTGATACTATTTATTTTATGTCGTTGATGCCGACGGTGAAGACCAGTCTCAGATCGGGTCGGATACTATTATTTTTTATGTGCGATGCCGAAACGGTGAAGACCGTGTCTCAGATCGGGCCGCGTGATACTATTTATTGTTCCATTGATTTAATATCTTTGTGAAGAGAAACTCCGAGCGCTTTCTTTATTGTATCAACTCAAACCAAGTCCAAATAAAACAAGAACAAATACAAAGTAAAATAATTAAACTAAATACTTCTTAAGATGATCAAGATTCCAAGGTCTCGGAAGAGCTCTCCTGCTGAGTCTTCGAGGTAGTAGGCCTCGGCCTCGCATCTAATCACCTTGTAGGGTCCTTCCGCTTGGAGCTAGCTTTCCTTCAATCGGGTCCTTGGTGGCTAGAGTAACTTTACGCAGACTAGGTCTCCGGTTTTGAAACTTCGATGGTTCACTTTCTTGAAGTACTTCGCCATTCTTTCTTGATAGGTCGAGAGTGTGATCCGGCATAATCACGCCTTTCTTGTAGTGTGTCTAAATGGAGCTTTAGCCTTCGCGCTCCTTCCTCTTGGTACGATTCGACCCTTAAACTTCCCGATCCCGCTTCTCACGAATGACCGCCGGTTCAATGTTAGAGCATAAAGGATTCTTCAGGGAGTTCTCTTGGTGGTTCGATAGGCCCAAAGGACTTAGGGAGGTCGCGTCGCCCGATTACCTTTTTGTCGCCTAGCTTTTTTCAAAATTTTGAAAATGGTCTTATTGTCTTCACCTGCTTTGCCTGTGGATGTCCGGGAGAGAGAAATAATTTCTTATACGCAATTCGGCACACCACTTTCGGAACGGTTCGCAGTCGAACTGTTTTCCATTATCGGTGACGAACGCGTGTGGCACACCGTAGCGGCAGATAACATTCTTCCATAAGAACCGTTGGATTGCTGCAGTCGTGATGTTTACCAAGGGTTCGACTTCTGTCCATTTGGTAAAGTAATCTACTGCGACAACTGCAAATCGAACGCCCCCTTTCCCTCGGGGCAACGGTCCCACTATATCCACCCCCCATTGTGAGAAGGGCCATGGGGAGGAAATCGCCGTCAACGCCTCGGGGGGTTGTTTGGTGATGTTTGCAAATCGTTGGCATTTGTCACAATACCTGACTATTTCGGTTGAATCCTTATTCATGTTTGGCCAGTAGAATCCTGCCCTGACGGCTTTATGAGCCAGCACCCTAGCTCCCGAATGACTTCCACAGATTCCCTCATGTATTTCCCGGAGTACGTAATTTCCTTCTTTACTGGAAATACATTTTAGTAAAGGCAGCGTGAATCCTCTTTTGTAGAGTAGTCCATTTAATATAGTGAACCTTCCTGCCTTTATCCTCAATTTTACCGCAGACTTCTTTTCGGAGGGCAATGTTCCATCCTGCAAGTAATTGAAGATTTCCTGCCTCCAATCCGAGGCTTCCTCGATCGACAAAATTCGAGGTCCTTCCGAGGGCTCCTCGAAAATCGATGGTCGATTTAGGGTCCGGATGATTCCCTCGTTCTCATCAAATTCTTCTGTCACGACGCCATTCTTGCGGATGATCTCGCTTTCTCGTTGTCTTCGTGGAATCTTTTGATGCAGAACTTCAAAAGCAACTGCATGCCTTGTACCTTTGTGAGGTACTTCTTCATCTTCTCTCCTTTGGCCTCAATTCTCCTCGATATGCCCCACGATAACGGAGTCACTCGTATTTCCACGGAATCGCCCCTAATTAGGGGGCACCGAGGCCACACGACCTCGTGATCGCTTCGTTGTTGGTGGTCTTGAACTCCAGCCTCAAGGAGCTATTCAACTCTCCCCCATCCGGAGTGAAGAGTACTATCCTTGCACCTCTTTCTTCGTCGACGAGCCATCGACATAAACCACCCATTTTAGTGCCATCACTGGTTCTTCAACTTCTGGCATGTTTGTGAACTCGGCCAGAAAGTCTGCGAGTGCTTGACCCTTGATGGCATTTCGAGGAACGAATTCGAGATCGAACTGTCCCAGCTCAATCGCCCAATTCGCCAGTCTACCCGACAAGTCCAGCTTTTGCATCACCTTTCGAAGCGGGTACTCCGTGAGAACCCGGATAGTATGGGCCTGAAAATAAGGCCGAAGCTTTCTCGAGGCCATAATGAGGGCAAAAGCAAGCTTCTCGATATGGGGGTACCTCCCTTCTGCACCGTGAAGTGCTTTGCTAACGAAATATACCGGCTTCTGTGTTCCTTCATCTTCCGGATCGTGCCGCGATGGGTAGTCATGCCAAGTATAAGTATAGGACTTCCCCTGGGACAGTTCGGCTCAGTAAGGGAGGACTGGTCAGGTATGCCTTCAAGTTGGAAAAGGCCTCCTCGCATTCATTCGTCCACTCGAAGGTTTTCCTCAAGATTTTAAAGAAAGGAAGACACTTGTCTGTGGAGCGAGAGATAAACTGTTAAAGTCGCTAATCGCCTTGGCCACCGTTGTAGCTTTTGTTATCTTCGGGACGCATTTGAGGATCGCTCGAATCTTTTCGGGGTTGGCCTCGATTCCTCTGCTCGAAACCATATACCCCAAGAATTTTCCGGAGGATACCCCGAAAGCGCACTTTGCGGGGTTCAATTTCATTCCGTAGTGCTTCAGCGTGGCAAAGGCTTCGTGAAGGTCCCGGACGTGATCCCACGACTCCTTGCTTTTGACCAGCATGTCGTCTACATATACCTCCATGTTCCTCCCTATCTGGGCTTGGAACATTTTGTTAACCAGTCGTTGGTAAGTAGCACCGCATTCTTCGGACGAAGGGCATGACCTTATGTAGCAAAGATAGGCCTCGATCGGTGATAAAGGCGCTTTCTCTCGATCTTGTGGGTGCATGAGGATCCGATTGTACCCGAAAATGCGTCCATGAAGCCGAAAGCAACTCGTACCCGGAGGTGGAATCGACCAAAGCATCAATGCGGGAAGAGGAAAACTATCTTTGGGACAGCTTTATTGAGGTCGGTGAAGTTACACATTCTCCATTTGCCATTGGACTTCTTTACCAAGACCACATTGGCCAGCCATTCCGGTAATAAATCTCTCTATGAATTGTGCCGAGTTTTTCGACCTCCATGGTTATCGCCCGAATTCTTTCGGGCGCAAACTTCCTTCGCTTTTGTTTTATTGGCGGCCGATTTACTCGTTCATCGTGGACAATCTCCTCGGGACTAATTCCCGGCATGTCTTCGTGTGACCAGGCGAATACCTCCACATTACTCTGAAGGAATTCTACAAGGCCTTCTCGAATTTCCTTCTTTAGGCAAGTCCCTATCTGCAAGACCCTTCCTTCCCCGATCGAGACGTCTTCTAGCGGCTCTGCTGGTTCCCTTTGACCTCGTGTGCGAAGCCCTTTGTGAGTGTGGTTGATTCCGATACTTTTTTCATCGAAGTGTTGTAACACTTCCTCGCTGCCAGTTGATCGCCCCGTACCACTCCGACTCCCTCCTCCGTCGGGAACTTCATCATGAGGTGGTAGGTCGATGTTGCTGCTTTCAATTTGTTCAGTGCAGGCCGCCCTACAATTGCATTGTAGGCGGAGGGCCGGTCGATTACCAAAAAATCGACCATCACAGTGGCTAGTTGAGGTGCCGTGCTCGTTCCTGCATTCTTGGTAGAATGATCCCTATCGGGAACACGACTTCTCCGCCGAATCCGACTAATGGGGATGCAAATGGTTTAATCCTTTCACGATCGATACCCATTTGCTGGAAGGCCGGCCAGTAAAGGATGTCCGCGGAGCTTCCATTGTCCACGAGAATTCGATGTATCCCATGGTTAGCAACGGTCAAGGTCACTACTAGGGCATCGTCATGGGGCATCACTACCCCAGCGCCCTCCTCCGAGAACGACAATACCATCAATCCGCCTTGCCGCCTTCGAGGGCCTATGTAGCGAATACACTTCCCGGCCTTGCAAACTTCTTGCATGCGCCTTTCTTGCCGAATTCGAGTCTCCCCCACCAGCAATTCCTCCGGCGATGGTGTGGATCTCTCGAACGACCTCCTCGATTTTGGACGGTTCTTCTGAATATCCCTCCGTTCTTGGTTACGCCGAACTTCTCTGAGCTTCGCCCCACGCCTTGGTTCTGCCTTTCGAGGCCTTTCAATCCTCCGGGGTCCTCGACGATTGACTCTCGATTCTTTCTCCACGAGGAATCTAACTAATCTCCGCTTTGTATGAAGACTTCGATTTCGACGAGAGATATACAATCCTCCGTCCAAATGCCCGTGATCGGCGTGATACTCACAAAATTTACTTCGATCCCGCTTTGAATGGGTCGGTCTTCATCTTTGTGGCCATCTAAAGGGTCCCCTTTATGGCGAGAGAATACCTTGGAGGCTAGTGTTTAAAGGGGTGAAGACTTCCTTAGAGAATCTCGGTGGCTCTGTTTTTCGAGGTTCACTTCTGAGCAATGGGCCCGGCTTCTTTTCCCCTTTATGGGGCTTCTTTTCTTCCTTCGACTTGGGAGGATTCGAGTCCTTCTTCTTCTCCTTCTTAGTCTGCTCTTCCAATGTCTGGGCTTTGAGAAGTGCCCCGACTAGCTCCTCTTGGTGAATAAATTCTTCTGTCAGTTTCATAAATTGAGGGAGGGTCACCTTCTTCACATTTTTCCTCCCTACTTCGGCCATAAGCGGCCCTTCTGCTCGTACGCCCTGCATCAAGGCACAGAGTAACGTCTTGTCGTCGGGAGTATCGACTTCAAGTTTCTCCCTATTGAAGCGAAGCATGAAGTCCTTCAAACTTTCCTCCTTGTCTTGACGTAAGGTCAATGACAAGTCGGATCCTTCTTCCTTTCCACGGTGGCTAGAACTGGGTTAGAGACGCCTGAGATCCTTGAAAGTGCCGATTGACTTAGGGGAGCCCAGAACCAATCTTCGCCACTCCCTTCGAGACAGAGGAAAGCCCTACATGCGATCTCGTCAGAGTGCCATGCAAGATGATATGCTCAAGGCCTCCAAATGCTCCCGTGGATCTCCATTCCCATCGCATTTCTCGATCCGCTGCATTTTGAATTTATCCGCATGGGGTAGGCCTTCACCGAACGGTGAACGGAGACTTCGCCCTCCAACATGTCCTGTGCCATCAATTCCGGATCCTCCCCATCCATTCGGCGGAGCATTCGGGTATACTTATCCTCCGTGTCTTTCATCTTGGCTTCACGGTGGCTTCGCCGAGTTCCCGTGTTGGGATTTTTTCGGTGCCACGATCGGTGAGACCTTTCTCCTTCGTGTCTCTCTTCACGACCTTCGCTACCCCGTGCCGAGATTCTCGCGGGGACTCTTCTCGATGGGTTCGCCGGGACCTCGCATTCAGACGGTGGGATTTGTCACGATTTTCCTCGTTCTCCCCCTGGACGGTGCTCTCATTGTCCTCCTGACGAGGGTTGATAGGCCGTTTTTCACGGTGCACCCTGTCTCTTTTCTCCTTCTCGCGCCGTTCGACGCGCTCTCTTTCTTTCTCACTGCTTCGGGCTTCGGCTGCAGTAATTCGGGCATTGAGTTCCTCGTTCTGTTTTCTGAGGACTTCCATTGATTCCGCCATAGATTTGAGGAAGTTTCTCAAATCCGGGTCACTGGATACCCCGGGCGCACTAGGAAGTGGTGGTTGCATCCTCAAATCTGGGTCATTGGACGCCCCAGGCGCGCTAGGAGGTGGCTGTATTGGTTGAGGTTGCTGAGGTTGTGAAGATCGTGAAAAGGAGCGGGTATTCACCATGTCGGATAATAGATAAATGGAAATTGTTGATGCACAGTTTCCGGTGGTGGCGTGACGTGGCACGCTCAGGACTCTTGGGTTGTGGCCGTGTACAAAGGCTGCACAAAACAAACAAGGGAGTAGGGTCAAGAGAGATGGGGTGAGCGGTGAGGGCACCGATGCCTAAGTCGATGAATTGTCGATGGAAGATGAGAAACAACTAAAGCTTGAAATGTGCTAGAGTTGCCGACTTTGCATGTGCTGGGACTTGTATTATATAGGCATGGAGTGACAAATGCCTAGCCAATGATTGGTCCTTCCCCGATTTGTTGCGAGGTAGTTTGTTATCGGGAATCTAAGAAGCATTTCGTTCCTTGATCTTCGGAGATCAAGATAGGATTTGGCGTTGTCATTTGAATTTTGAATTGATTGACTGATTATCGATCCCGGTTCTTAGGTATTTGACGTGAGTCTCGATTGAGAGCCCATGACCTTGTCTCAGGCCTCAATTCAGTGTAATCACTCGGGAAGATTGAATACGGGCCGAATTGAGTCTAGGACCCTTAGGTCTCGAAGGCTTAATTGAGCTTGGGTCTCGAGAAGGTCTCGGGCGTGGGGCCTCGAATTGAGAACACAGGACATAAGTCTCGGAGCCCTCGAATTGAGTCCTTAGTCCTCGATCTCAAGATCTTTGGGCGAAGCGTTAAATGGGCTCCAAAGCGAAGTGCAGTTGGGCTTTTAGGAGGTTGATCCAGGATCCAACAGTTGTTCTCCTAGTGTTCTCCCAACCGTTATACGACTTTTAAAATCACCAATAGACTAAAAGTGAATAATGATAATTTCAAATTCAACGATGATTTTGAAAGCTACATCATAGTTGAGAGAATACCAGGAAAACACTAGATGAACATCTAACATTTCTCTTATTAAAAAATCATAAAAAATGGTGCCCGCTTAGAGTATTCCCAATGGGGGAGCCTAATTGTATTTTTTTTTTTTTAAATATCTAAAATAGCTAATCAAATTTGTAAAAAGGCCCCACATTGGATTTGCAAAAAAAAAAAAAAAAGAAGGTAAATGTAGCCGCACTTTTTTCAGGAGCCATTTCAATTTTTTATTGTTTCTCACATGTTTTCTCTTTTCCTAAAATTTCCTTCTGCTATTTCTCTTCCACATCTCTTTTTTTCTAAAATTTTCTCATACTATTTTTTTCTCCACGTCTCTTTCTTCTAAAAATTTGAAAAATAAAATATTTAAGAAAAATACAATCTTTATAAAAAATATAAAAATATTTAAATGATATAAATAAAAATTATAACTAATTAAATATAAAAGACATTTAAAAATTTATTAATTAAATAAAAAAAATTTGAAGAATCATTTTACATAAAAATTTTATTTTTCTCGATTGAATGCTAATAGTCTTAGTTTTAAAAAGGGGGGGGGGGGGGGGTGGGAAGAATCATTTTCTTTTCTCGATTGAATGCTAATAGTCTTAGTTAAAAGAGGGGGGGAATAAGAAGAGGCTGCATTGAATAGGAAAAGCAGTCCCCACTAGTTGGAAAAAAAAAAGAAAAAAGAAAAAAGAAGAGAATAGGAAAAGAAATAGTCTCCATTACTTTGAAGTTTGAAGGTCCGGTCCATAGCAAAAGCGACACGGCACGGCATAATTAACGCTTCAACAGGGGAAAAAATTTTCTACGCTTTGTTTGGTCAGGAGAATGGAATAATTCACGCCGTCCTGAGGCCCCGCTCCATCAGTTAAGTTTTGCACCAACAACCAGGCATATTTCACACCGTCCTAGGGCTATATAACTCAAGTAACCAAACAGCTCTCACCAATACCTCAGCCTCTCTCTGGTCAATACCTGTCTCTGTCTGTCTGTGTGTCCCTAAAACCCTCTGTTTCTCACTTTGTAAAAGGCTCCAAGAGGTAAGAGTTTGGGCGCTAAATGGCTTTGTCTCAGTCTCAGACGAAGAAAAAGCAAGTGCACCTCTTCTACTACCCGGAGTGCGAGGACCTCGCCCGAAACGTCGCCGCTCAGTCCGACAATATCACTCTCCAAACCATCAAATGGAGGTCTTTTTCTTCTTTCTTCACTTGTTTATGTGCTTTATATTGTTATTCTGCTATAAACATGAAATGAGAAGGGTTTTCTTTTTTTTACTATAAACAATGAATTCCTGTTATCTCATTAAGTGTTGCTGCCAATCTATGCATGTTCTCGTCAATACCCAATAAAGGTTTGTGCTTTATAAGAGTTTACGGAACTTGAGACACATCATCAATCTTTTCAAATTTCCCTTTGAAAAATTTGAGAGGTTTTTTTTGTTTTTTGTTTTTTTGTTTTTTGTTCTTCTTCTTCTTCTTCTAAGCTTCCCCTTTGTTTGTTATGATAATCACATTACCACTACAGCTACTCAAGTTCTATTTTCACCATATTTGATAACCCTTGCAAAAGATGTTTCCTTTTAAGTATCTAATGACGCAAATGTGAAAATTGTTTTTGTGTTTGAGGAGTGTTTTGCATTTTGGAATGATTGTTTATGTTTATGTGTTTTTTTGAAGTGACCTCCGCTTCGAGGTTTTAGCCGATTGAGTTGCTTCCTGGGAACGTTTATGTTTTTGTTTTGAAAACAGAAACAAAAACAGAAAACAGAAAACAAAAAGTTTAGTAGACAGAGACTAACTTTTCTTGCATCTGTGTTCAATTGTTTCTGGAAATTTTGGTTCCTTTTTATTTTTTTGGTTATTTGTTTTTTTATGACGTTCACATTGACTGAGACCTATCTCTTAATTTGGGATTGATAACCTGCAACTAATATGTGGTTGGGTTTAAGATAGACTATGCCCAAATCTGAAGTTGCACCTGCAAGAATAGTTTTTTTTTTATTTTTATTTTTTTTATTTTTATTAGTAATGGAGATATCATTAAAAGTGTAAGGTGACTCGAGATACACATGGCATATGCAAAAGAAGCAACCTAACTAGTAGGAGCAAAAAGAACTAGAAAATCATGACAATTAATCACCAAAGGAGAAACGAAAGTAGCTGTCCAAAGATTTAGGGTGTTGAAAAATAAAGACTTAGTCTCCTCCAAATCCTCTCACGTTCCTCTAAACTTCTATCATTCTTTTCCCTCCAAAGACACCACAAAAAGCACGAAGGTACCAGTTTCCACGCAACAACATTTTGAGTGTTATCGGCATTCCACCAACAAACATACAACTTGGTTACTCATTTAGGCATAACCTAAGATATCCCAAACTGTCTGAAGAAAACATTCCACATAGCACAAGGAAACAGATAATGAAGAAGATGATTCACACATGCTCCATTCCTTTTACACATTACAACAACTATTGGCCACAATGACTCGTCGTTTCCGGAGACTCTTGATGATAAGGATCTTTCTTAAGGCTGTCAACCAAGCAAAAAAAGCCTCCCTCAACTCCGCCAGGCACTCTTCCAGGAAAAACAGGAACCATCATTATAATTCATGACACTATAAAAGGATTTAACTTCAAACAACCTTCTTTTGGAAGGGACCCACAACAACTTGTCCACGCCTTCCCATCTCACTCTCCCTAAATACAACACCCAGAAAAATGATGCAAAGACATCGAGCCGCTATAGCAAAGCTCACATTCTACTGAATGGGATTGCTAGGAATTTCCACATGATCCACAATGAAAGCATCCTTTACGCACACAATACCAAATAAACCCATAAAGGCTTCCTCAAGGACCTTATCCCCATGCAAAAATCTAACCTTGATCCATCTTCCGCCTTAGATCTAGTATGACTTGAAAGCTTCCCTCAACCCTAAATCTGCAAGAATAGTTGCAAAGAATTATTGCATTTTGAAATTTTTTTTCCTGACCAAGGGATGAATAAACTGTTTACTGCTTGAAAATGAAAAAAAAAAAAAAAAATTCTGCTTTCTACTCTGCAAATATCCAGAAATATTTTCTTACATAGTTGTTTCTTTGTTTGTTTGTTTTTTTTTTAAAAAAATTTAAAATTTATGTTATTTGCGGAAGGAGTTAAGCTAGTTTTGTATAAGGGTGCGTTGGAGAACTGATAACTTCTATGCATATACAGGAATTTTGATGATGGATTTCCAAACATTTATATTAACGATGCACAAGATCTGAGAGGTCAACATGTTGCCTTTCTTGCATCCTTCAGCTCCACAGGAGTTATCTTTGAGCAGCTTTCTGTCATATATCTATTGCCACGGTTGTTTGTTGCTTCCTTCACATTGGTCTTGCCTTTCTTTCCAACTGGCTCCTTTGAGCGAATGGAAGATGAAGGGGATGTAGCAACTGCATTTACGTTATCAAGGATGTTGACAAATATACCTATATCGAGGGGTGGCCCTACTAGTTTAGTCATCTATGATATCCATGCTTTGCAGGTTTGTTCTATCTATTTTGGAACTTATCAGATTTGATTCTTTTGCCCTGATAGTTAGTTTTGGTATCACATTAAATTGGCATCTTTTTTTTTTTTTCTTAAAACTTTCTGGAAAGTTAAATGGGACGCTGATGAAAAATTAGCGATATTTAAATGTTTATTACTATATCTACTCTTTCTCTGTTGGGGTGTGTGGGGCTGTTTGGTTGAAAAAGTTTCTCATTATTTTATCTAGCTGAAATCTTTTTTCTTTTTCCTTTTCTATTGTAAGAGTTATACTTGACTGCAGATGTATATGTTCAGCACAATATCAAAATTGGAATGATTTTTTAAAATAAGACTAATGTGAAATTTTCTTTTGTTTAATATTTTTATTGGAGGAGACCAATATTTTCCAGTGTTTCATTAATTTTATCTTTTTTTGCATTGGTCTGAATATTAGTAGTGCTGTGTATGAGAGCACATCTGAATTTGATACTTGTGTTGTAGAAAAAAAAAAAAAAATTTTTTATTATTATTTCTTTTTACATTTTCCCCTCCTCTACCTTTTTGTCCCTAGGTTGAAGGTGTTCAATCAAGACCCTTAAGTTAACTTTTTCTAATCACATTCCTTATCATTTTTTATTTTTATATTTACATTTCATACGTCCTTTCATCCATATTTTGGTAACAACTGTTAATCTTAGGGTTAGCTGGTAACATTGGATTGATGCTTGCTTGGATTCCAACAGCCAAACCAACTGGATTGGTAGGCGGAATCTGACCACCAACGTTGAATCCACTAACCCCTTGAAGCTGAACTGAACTGAAGCTACAGGGGTTGGTTGGTTTCAGTTTTGGGTTATCAGTTGGGCTGCACCAAAATCATTTCAAATATCACTGCCACTCACTGATCCACCCAAAATCATTGGTGAAGCTGATTTACCGTTCACAGAGTGGGGAGCATTGAAACAGAGATGAACATGAACATGAAGGGAGATGGGATTGGGCTCGCTGAAAACCTAAGTCCTCTCTTCCCTTATCTTCAAAGAGATTTTTGAGACCAATTGTGGGTGGAGAAGGATCTGTCATCTATGCTTTCAATCCTGAAGATTGAATCATGTAGCTAGTGTCACTCCTAGTCTTCTTGTGAGGAGAAGTCGTCATATCCGTTGGTTTCTATATTTTCTGATGCATAGTGGAAAGATAGAGATTGTCGATCATGGAAGCTGGACTCTCTGAAGTTGTCGGTGGTGGTGGAAGGGGAGGCATGTTGGGGCTAGATCTTATCAATCGTGGTTGCCTCGACCACTTAAGGCCAATTTTATTTTTAATATATATATTAAAAAAAAATGCGAGGGAAGAGAGGGAGGGGGATCGGTCAGCTTGGTTTGAGGTTGATATACAAGTTCCCGAATTGGCTTCTGAACTAACCCTTGTCAGTAGGTAGTTCTTTGATGGTAAGCAAGTTTGCCTACTGACACCAGCCAACTGATGGTTGATTTAACCACATGAAAATTTTATGTTATGGACCAATAAAATCACAGTTAAAATATTTATTCCTCAAATTTTTTTTTTTTTTTAATTTTTTTTTTTTTTTTTTATAAATTTATGGTTAAAGAAATATAAGAAAAAACTAGAGGATTAGGAAGTGGAGAAAGTTGGTGAAAAGGAAATAAAAAGCTAACAAAATGGAGTTAGAAAGGTGTGGATCTCAGATTTAAAAGTTTGAAAGTTTAAATCTGTGGAGCAAAATGAAAACCACATTTTGCAGACTTCAACCTTGGTCTGATAGTTGGGGCAATATTTGGTCTCATGGATTGCACCATTTGTGCCGTTTTCTTCTTTTTCTTTTATGTGGAATTTGTTTGGCTGGTGAAATAAATCAAGAATTTAGAGAGAGAGAGAGAGAGAACTTAAGAGAAGCAAGTGGTTGAGATATCTGGTAAGGTTTGTTAAGTTTCGCCTATTTTAGCGATAGAGCTCTGAATGATAATTTTTTTTATAAGTTTTTGGGTAGAGAAAAGTGATAGGGTGCTCTACTCTAGTGGTGTCAGCATTTCAAGTGGTAATAGTTGAGTTTTTTATTTTTATTTTTTATTTTAATCATTATTTTTGTTAAGTTTTGCGTTTCTTTTTATGAGTGTTGAATGGAAAAAAAAGCAGTCAATAATTGGTAGCTTTTTGTCTGTTAATTTGATTTTGTTTACATCTTGTTGGGGCTCCAAAGCTTTTTCTTTATTGGAACTTGAAAGTTCCTCTTAATGAACTTTCACTAACCCTTTATATATATATTCTTTATTTTAATAAGGAATGTTGGGTATCGAGGTTGAGGGATTTTGGTTTATGGGTTCTTTTTAGGTTGTTGGACTGCTGGGTAGCCCATGGGCATTGGGTCTTCCTTTGTTTTTCTTGCTTTTCTTTTGCTCAGTGTCCTTGTGTATATTCCCGGTGTACTTAGGGGCGTCTTATGCTTTTTATATATGCACTTGATTACCTATAAAAAACACACACACACAAATGGCATGATTTTACTGCTCCATAATCATGTGATAGATATGAGTAATTGCTGTTATCATATATGGTCAAAAAGATTTTCTTAGACCAATTAACAAAGCACAAGATGCATGAATAAAAGTATAAATCACCACATATTCTAAAAGTTTAAGCTGAACGAAAATAGTGAATATAATTATTTAATTAATATTCTAACATTCTCTCTTATGTGCGGGGTCAAAACTCTCCTTCAACGAGTGAAATATTTAATTGAAATAAGGGTAAAACTATGGAGTTAGGGTTCAAACTTATGATCTATGCTTTGAATTAAATAACAATTTATTCTAAAAGCTTGAGCTGATAAGAACGGTGAATTTAATCATTAATTAATATTCTAACAAGAAATAATTAAAAACCCATGGGTTCAAAAGAATACTATCAAATATGGAGTTTTGGTGCCCTTTACTGTTAGAATGAAATCTTATTATTATATAGATCCTTGGGTTTTATATGCATTTAGTGTTTGTCACTAAATGGAGATTGCATAACATGTTTTCTATACCATGGTTTGACCTAGTTTCAGTTTGGTGCAGAATATATCATCTCTTGTTTACAACCGCCTGAATGGTCTTTGATATTAGTTTAGGGATGAAAATGGTGATAATCAGATTAATATATCCTCATATTCATTATTACACAGGAAAGATTTTATTTTGGGGACCATGTTTTGCCTTTGTTTGAGACTGGTATTCCTCTCCTAAAGCAGCGTCTTCACGAGCTTCCTGATGCTGACAATGTGAGTTATTATTATTTCTTGATTCTATAGCAATTCTAGGAATATTTTCTAGCCTGTTAAATTTTCGATATCCTGGATCTTTCTAATCACAGTCCTCTTCCAGATTGTTGTTGCATTTCCAGATGATGGAGCTTGGAAGCGATTCCACAAGCTTTTAGATCATTTTCCCATGGTTTAAATTCGTTCCTCAAATAAATTTGACGTTTAAGTTTATAATCCAATGTTTGTATTATCTAAGGAAATTTTTGTTGTTGAATGGCAGGTGGTGTGCACAAAGGTTCGAGAAGGTGATAAGAGAATAGTACGGCTCAAGGAAGGAAATCCTGCTGGTTGTCATGTAGTCATTGTTGATGATTTGGTCCAATCTGGAGGCACCCTGATTGAATGCCAGGTATACCTTAGGAAACCATGCTTGAATAGACTTTATATATATATTTGATAAATTTTTCTTCTTATTATTATTATAGTCTTCTGAAAACGTGCTTCAGGACTTGGATAAATTTATGTTCATTTAAGATCCTCCTCTTTTTCCTTCTTTAATATACTGTCATTTTGATTAAAACTTAACAATCATTGGTGATGTACCAACCTGAACTTTTTATTAACATATGTAATCCATGTTCTTCCAAGTATGTAAATGATAGGGATATGAGACAACATGGATTCACGGATTCTGTGAATCTTGGAAATATAGGATAATGAATAAAGTTGGTGTGTGTGTAAATAATAAATATGAGCTCTGGTTTTCCTTTTCCTATGTTCTTGTTCATTTAGTGTTATAGTTAGAAATGTTGGATCATGACATTTTAGGTGCATTTATGCAAGAGTATACACTTGTGTCGTACGGCTTCGTTCTGGAATCAGGACCTCCACCTTTCCTTTGAGCAACGGGTCCTTGAACCAACCTGTCCTGTCCCCAGAAAGCAGTTTCTTTACATTCATTGATTGATCCAATTAGTCAACAGAAAAAAAGGCATATTTTACAGTAGTTTTATCTTTTAAATTTTCTCATGTTCAATATGAGTAGTATGATGAAATATACATTTCATGCATATAAGTTGTACCAATCCCAGAACTAACATCCGCTTCTTCTTTCTTTTCCCCCCTTTGTCTTTCTGGGTCTGCCAGAAAGTTTTGGCAGCTCATGGTGCAGCAAAGGTGAGTGCTTATGTGACCCATGGGGTGTTTCCTAAGCGCTCATGGGAGAGGTTCACCCACAAGGATGGTAAGTACTTTGTTCCCACCCCTCCTCACCTTTTCTGTTGACCTTGTACCATTTTTAATCGACTTTTGGTTTCATTCTCAGAAGGCTCGGAAAAGGCCTTTGCCTACTTTTGGATAACAGATTCATGCCCTCTTACTGTCAAAGCCATAGCAGATAGAACTCCTTTTCAAGTGTTGAGTCTTGCAGGATCAATTGCTGATGCTCTACAAACTTGAAAAGATAATTTGTAGGGACTTGAGATATACATTGAAGAAATGCATCTCTGAACACAACAAGCTGATTGTGATTTATTTTAGGCAAAACAGTGTTCAAGAAGCCTATTTGTGATTTATATGTTACTGACGCAAAAAGCATCAGTACTGGTTTGAATGTGATCATGGCATTCTGATTATTTTGAATTTGAAAAATAACAAAAAAAAAAACCTGGCTCACATGCGCCTTTTAATTCGTTGAAGTTGAACGTTCTGTCATCTGCACGTGCCGTATCTTTGAATCCCCAAAAAGATTGGATGTGGGCGATTCTTTGTGTTAATGGATCTTCAAAAGTTTGTTCATCTTATAAAAGTACATAGGATGTCGCTTCACTGATTGAGGGCCCGTTTTTTAATACTCAAGCATTTACGATCAACTTCACGCTTAAAATTACTTAAAAAAAAAGTAAAAATACATTCTAAAGAGCAATAGCAAACGAGCCCTGAAACTGCAACTACTTGACAATATTGATGACCATATAAGCACCTTTTGAAGATAGAAATAAGCTCCAAAGAGTAATAGAACATCTGTACAACAATAGCTTATTTACCAAGTCACACAAGAACATGATGGTTCTGTCTTCCTTCTGTACAAACTTTTTTTTTACAGCCCACAAAAACCCAAAAAGACATTTACACATTAACAGGTAATCATATTTGCAAATGTTGTTGAAAGACCCAGATCAAAAACTGAGTGCACAAACCGGCATATGGCTGCATAAGACTTCACAATTCAGCAATATGCTTCAAGTTATTCTTCCCCACCCTCCCCATCTCCCTCTGGTTAATTAACATTTTGTAGCTCTACATATAAACAAAATGCTCTCCGTCGATACGTTCTCATGAAATTTTCTCCTGTACCCATCAATGGAGAATGCCGACAATTTGAACAATTATACACCCGTTACTTGGTCCTCTTTCGACTCTATACACTTTACCTGCGCAACAGTTAGCAACTATTAGCCCCCATTTCTTAAGGCTACAAGTAAGATGCCATACACTTTTAATTTCTCTCCAGCTTCTCGTCCAGATTTCCCTTTGGGCTATCCAATGAATCTCCTGAATAAGACCCATCTGGTTGACGAATACATATGTTTAAATTGCTGGAAAGGAAAGGTTCCTGGGGTATACAGAGAAAGAGAAACGGTCAGAAAATTATACATGGTTTCTGGAAGAAACTTCAAGGGGCAATGGCTTCCAATCAATCTTGGTTACACTTCTATGTCCTATGAATTCTGAAAATTATACATGGTATGGTTTCTGTAAGGTGTGAGCTGCTAATAAAAAGATTATGGTTAAAGCGGAAATTACAGTAACAAAGAAATCGCTTCCAGATAGACCATCATCAAAGCTCAAAAATAACATGAAATAACTGCACACAAATGAATACTAAGCAGGTATCAATACATGATTGACAGCATCTCTTCATGAAGTTAAAACTATTTAATTTAATAATGACTAAAAGCCTAAAATATATATCTGGTCCTCTGTAAGGGATCTATAATGGCTCTATATTAAATAAGTGGGGGAGTAATTAGTTAAGGGGGTTGGCCTGAGTTAAAGGTAGTTGGGCCTAGCTGTCAAAGTAGCTAGCAATCAGCAGGGCTTTATAAGCTCAAACTATAGAAGAGATCCATATGAAAGAAGTTAATTGTTCAATTCATTGCTCCCAGTTGTAACCTCTTGGAGATTCTTGAGTATCTCGAACACTCCAAGTTTATCAATCTAATTTATTCATATTCATCCAAACAGTTATTCATTTCATTCTCTCCTAAATCATGCAAATCCATTCCGTTATCCATTCAAATATCTCAAATTACATATAGGAACTAGAAAATATGTTATATCCTCCCAAATTACCCAAATTTCAATTCCATAGCTCAAAATAATTTCATATCACTTTAGTCCTTGTTTTACTTCAGTCATTTTACCCTTAACACTATAACGTCTTAATGTCATGATATGTACCCTTTTTGATGATGTCACACTATGGATATTTTAAATTTGTTTTGTGCCATGTCACTAGAAAAGTTTACATATCAGCATTTTCCATCATATTATGTGATGATGCCATGATGCCAAAAGTCTAAAATGACTCATTTTAGAAAATATATTAACTAAATTGACATGAAATATTTTTGAGGCACTGTAGTAAGAACGTTCCAAGTTGTTGAGCAAAAAACTTCAGGTACTTTTGTCATGATCATGGAAAAAAAGTCGTACGAGTCAAAAATATTATTACCTGATCACCAGTCTCTTGACCCTCCGAGTGGAAAACAATTGGGCGACACCGCTTATCTTCATTCATTAAGCTTGAATTCTGAAAGTGAGTCACAAGGGCTGCCTTGCCCTGGATTCGTGCATATGCAAGTGAAGCCACTTTTTCACTATTGAACTTCTCCCACTTCTTTCCGTGAAATGCCTGCAAGAATTTTAAAGGTATAAATGCAAAGAATTTCCTCTTTAAATATAAAAAAAATCACAAACCAGAATGACCCACAACAAATAATTCTCTTTGTGGACGCAAGCAAAATAAATTTACTTTTACTGAATTAACATATAAGGATATCTCAAGTCTGTATTTGCTACTCCTTGAGACAGAACAAAGGAAACAAAATTTGAACCTCATAGAAGGGGATAATGTGTGAAGGAGAAACCATATTGATGAAGGCATAACCCACATTGCACTTATTCTGCAACAGACAATTGTCACCATCAGTGGTAATTCAAGTTAACGAAATTTAAGAACATTGTATCATTCATTCTTGCAGTTGTATTACCTTAAAATCAATTGGCAAGTAGAGAAAATCATAACCACCGCGGTGATTTTCATCAATAGCAGCAAGCAGCATCTTTGAAGTGTACCTGGCAGGAAGACAACAGAAGCAGAAACCATCAACAAATTCTGACCACCTCATTTAAAAACATGGAGAAATCATACTGGTTTCAAAACAATAATCATATTTTCTTCTTACTTATTAGGGATGTTTTTAATCATTAAAGTAGTCCTAGTATCTTCCCCACTGATAATTTTATCCAAATCAAGCTGGTACTGCTTCTTGCTATCCATCTGGTTCCCGCCATTCTCAACTCGCCGACTTCGACCACGTTCACCTAACCCCTCATTGCTGGTTGCTCCAAATCCTGGATAAGAACCATTGCCAAGGAACATGGGAGCGGGACCATGCCTTGGGAATGACATCATTCTCAAACCAGGCGAACTATTTTCAGTCATGTTTCCTGAAAGACCTACACCAGCACTCATAGCTGCATGGGCACCAATGTTCATCACATTGTTGTGACTTGAACCCACACCTGCAAATGCAACTGGATTCATGAAGGACGTGTCTGGTGACTCTGGGAAGAAGCCAAACTGCCTATCAAGAGGAACACCAGATGGAGCAGATCCAACATGATGTTGGTTATGTGAGCCAATATAAGAGCCTTGCCGACTAGTGTATGGAAAACCCTGACCCTGTCCACTGGATGCAAATGGGTGCCCCACAGATGATGTTTTCCAGGCAGAAGAATTGGCACGCTCAGAGTAAGGACCTGGACTTCCCCAGAGAAACTGAGGACCAGATAATGTTCCAATGCCAGATGAATTTGGATTTGATTCGCCAAATGGAGACAAGGGTCCCGGACTTGTGCTGAACTTCTGCTCAGAAAAGGAACGGGAATGTTGATAGGCTACTCCTTGTGTCAATCCAGTGTCAGGAAATATCTGGTTCACATGGTTAGCCCTTCCGGTGTCCTTACCAATTGGTGCAAGTTTTGCAGAGTTAGATACATGATGTTGGAGAATTGAAGCCAGTCCAGGCAAATGGTTGCTGCTCACAGGGCTCAGATTACCTTGACCTGGGGACTGACTAAAAGCATGCAAAGGATTATGATCACCTGGGCTACCAAATTGTGGCCAGTTACCTGTCATGGAAGTCCCAGTAATTTCAGCTTATAACTGACAACATGTTTCTAACAAGAATATACGAGGAATTAACAGGAATAAGCAAAAAGATTTTAGTTGCCAGGAGTACGAAGTTGTTAAGAGATAAAATACCTGGAGGAGAGTTGGTCATTGGTGAACCCACATGATGTCGGAAGCTTCGGATTTCATCTTGTTCCAACTCTTGACTTAGTTGTTGCATCAAGCTAAAGATCAGAGGTACAAGTAGGTTAATTTCTTCACAGCTTAATAGATCAATAACAATAACAATATGTAACAAGGCACCAATTTAATTAGGAACTGATAAAGAAAAAGAATAAAATATTATGATCCTAATTCACATAACACAAATAAATTGGAAGAGATATTTAAAAACCCACAATAAAAAATATTAAGGGGTAGAAAGTTTGAAGAGGCAAAAGATAGGAGAAGCTAGACAGCTCATAACAAAACTACATGTTGCAGACGCTGTTGAAACAAAAGCCAGAAATTACACATGGCATAGGAAGTTTCTGATAAACAAGTTGTCCATGAAACAAAAATGTTAATCATGTCGCATAGGCAACAGAAACCTCCATGGTTTTTTCAAACATCATCACTGGAAGCTGACTAATATCCGTAACAACTTTATTTCCTATTTTCCTTTATTCATGATTCCCCATTTCAGGTTTGCAGCTCCAACTAAAATATACAACAATTTGCTGTCTCATACTTCTATATTACATCGGGAATTAAAAACAAATTGAAACATCTTCTTCAAAGAAAGAATTGCACAACTTTTTTTTTTCTTAGACGCCACTGCATTGAAGGCAAACTACATCTTGATATTTACTTAAAAGTGAAAAGAAAACTTAGGTAGACAGAAAATATACAAGAGAAACACCTTGCTAGAAGAAGAAAAAAGAACAAATAAATCATGAAAACTAAGCATCAAGGGAGCAACAAACACAATTGTCCAAATATAAAGAGTATAAAAGAAAACAGACTTACGCTCCTACAACAATCTCTCTTGATGCTTTAAAATTCTGTAATTTATAGGTACCGCAAGAAACAAAAAATCACAATCTTCCACACAAAAGCACTCTTGAATGCCATAATCAGTCCACCAACAAGTGAACAAGTCCACCACTTGACTAGGCATAACTTACGACAACTAAAAGCGACTAATGCTCCCACAACAATCTGGTATGACTTCTCCAACCCCTCCTAATATTCTTCCATAACCCACCTCATACGGACGAAGAGGGTCATTAGAACACCACCCACCCCATGAACTATTAAATTTAGAATCCAGCACAACTCTCCATCAAACCTTTTTCTCATGCACATAGTGACACAATCATTTCACTAAAAGAGCATAATTGAACATCCGCAAGTTCCAAAGCCCCAACCCTCCCTTAGAGATCGAGGAGCAAACCTTGGACCAAACTAACCAAGTGAGATTTGAACTCTTTACCTAGCCCACCCCCTAAGAAATCTTGATGAAGCTTCTCTATGTGGTTTGCAACACCAACGGGAAGAGGGAAGAAAGACATAAAGTAGTAGGTTAATTGAAAAGGGCGCTCTTGATAAGGGTAACTCTACCACCCTTAAACAAATACATCATTTTCCAATTAGCCAACCAGCACTCTGTCTTCTCAACACCACCATTCAAACAAATTATACTTGCCTTGTAGGACGCCCCTAATGGAAGACCAATATACTTCAAAGGTAAAGAAGAAACCCCACAACCCAAAATGCCAACTAGGCTATCCACTTTAACTACATTACCCATAAGAACCAATTCCAACTTAGGCAGATTAATCTTCAAACCGGAGATAGCTTCAAAACATAAAAATAAAGCACACAAATAGCAAAGGCTATTGGGATTGGCCCCACAAAAAACTATAAGTGTTATCTGCAAACAAGTGTGAAACATTAACCACACCAGAGTGCCTAGACCCCACAAAAAAACTGAGAAGAAAATCTTCATCAATAGTTGCTTAAATCATTTTACTTGCGGCTTTCATGACAACAACAAATAGAAAAGGAGACAAAGAATCTCCCTGTCTCAAACTACTAGAGCTACTTAAGAAACCAGATGGAGAGCCAATCACTAAAACAGAAAAGCGCATAGATGAGATACAATGCGCTATATAAGAGCACCATTTCTCCCTGAAGCTACATCTCCTCAACAAATAAAGTAGGAACTACAAATGGACATGACCAATATCCAGTTTGCAAAGCACCCATGGTTCACTAGATTTGATCCTACTATCCAGACATTCATGAGCACAAAATCTTGACATTTGCTTCTTTCAAGCATTTGATTTTTAAGTCCACCCGAGAGGAGACAAGGATGGTTTCAATAAGGACTCTTCCAAATTGCCTTGTTTTATGATTATCTTGAAGAAAGTTTTCAATTAGAATATCAGGAGGAATACCACTCCACCCATTTGTTTGCCTAGTGCAAATTGATCAATTTTCTAAAAACCGGACTGTTTGTTGAACCAAAAAGAGAGGATCAAGGGTCAAAGCTTCAGCAGTTAGGCCAACTGTGTTCAGATCGTGATATCATAAATAAATTAAATTAAAAATAATAATGTTATTAATCTAAGATATATACATATATAAAATTATTATAATTATTTTTAACAATTTTCATAGGATTTGTATGAAACAATATGATAAACAAGCACGAAAGTATGTTATTGTAGATTCTAAATAGTAAAAGTGAATGTATATTATTGTGAAAAGTTTTCTTTGAGTTATGCTGAAAGCATTTTATTCCCGCCTAAAGTTATATATTAAATTTTTTTCAACAATGGGTTCAAACCCCAACACAACAAACTTTTTTAGTTATTATTTTAAAATAGCCTAATCCTGCTGAGAATGGTAACAATATATTAATAAAAATAATTTTTTCTTTTTTTTTTTTGACATGTCCACACAAGAGGGGGGAGGGGAAAATTAATAACAATAAAATTATTACGGACTGTGGCTCATTTGGCGACACCCAATCATGATATTATGAGCTGCTGATCTTGTGTTTCAAGAACCACTTCAGCATAGCTCTTTGATGATATTTTTTCACATAACCCAACCATCAGGCTAGTTTGACCCACACCCTCGCCAACAGGTCTTGTGGTCGATCCTGTGGGTTAACAACAGGTTTGGATGGTTATTTATTGAAAACGGATCTTAGAGGGCATTGGCTAGCATCAAGACCCAATTCCTAGGCTGCGAAGTCCAACTGCATCGTCCAGTCCAGGTCTCAAAACATTGAATAGAATCATATGCTAAAGTACAATAATACTTGGTATTTTAAGTCACTTCCATACATGCATTTCTTGAAGAAAAGAAAAGGAAAAAAGGAAAGAAGAAAAAGATTGAACCAAAGTAAGGCTTTGGGATCAGAAGCTGAAATGAACAATAAATAGTTCCCTTGTTGATCAATTAACTTCCTTTTCTCATGAGATCCAGAATTTTGTTTGTCATAAGAATCTAAGAGCAAGCAACCTCGGGGCATTGGCTGGGGTGATAGGTATATGATCAGCTAGTGCAGACCTTAGATTCAAATCTTACCATTAAGAGAGATAAAAGAAGAACAAGGAACAAGAATCAATGCCAACAACAATGCATAAGCTCAAATGTCATAACAGTAACAGTAACAGTTGAGGAAAGTAACTAAAGACTTACGTTCGACGTGCTCCACCAGGCCGACTAGGTTCAAGCTTTATGCGTTTCCCAGCTATGTCACTCCTATTTAAAGCCCTAAGAGCTGCCTCTGCACCTCTAACATCGTAAAATTCTATGAATTTATGGTGTCTCTTGTGTGGTGTTTCCCTGATCTGCATTTCATCCACAGGGAGATCTTTTTACTTGCAGAACTAAACAGAATAGTGCATGCATATGTACAAGGATGAGTGAATGAATATGAAAAAATCATACGTAATAATGATATATGTCCAAAAAGTAGCACCTCTTTGACCTCCCCATAAGCCCCAAATATTTGACGAAGGTCATCATTTGATACTGATGGATCCAAATTGAACACCACAAGAGTCCCTTGGTTAACATCCTTTTCTGATGGGTTATCCTGGAATATAGTGGACAGATAAAGGTACATGATATAGACATAGATAGAATCAATACTACCAAAATTAATCATAAAAACAAACATTAAACATTATGTTCAAACCTTGGGAATCGAAAAATGAATGTCAAGCTTTCTTCGTCTCAAGGGCTTATTTTGTAATGCACGCATTGCAGTACGAGCATCTCGGATATCATAATATGAGATCATCACAAAGCCCCTGTGCTTGCATGCGGTGTATAAAGTTCTGATATCCCCATATTGCTACCAAAATAAAATAAAATAAAGAAGAGAAGTGTCATAAACAATAAGTGTAAAGAGTAACAAAATATAGATAAAGAAATGTTTATATATATGTAGAACAATAAATTAATTAATTAAAAAAAAATGAACATAATACTGTCAAACCTCAATCACAAATTTCCCATCTCCAACAGATGCACACACACTCACACACCCACAAGGTTAGCAAGACCTCTCAGTGGTACAGAATAGCTACCATGAGGAATTGCTATCTACATATCCCGAAAGACCTCAATATTACATAGAATTAATCTTTCCAATGTGTTCCATTCCATATGCATGAAGTTTTTGTTGGTTTGTCATACTGGGAAACAGCAACTATGGTTGAAGGGTGTTAAATTAATGATTAAGTGATTAAACTAATGATTAATTTAACATGGTATCAAAGTGAAAGGTCCTGAGATTGAGCCCTGACTTTGTCAATTTACCACCTTTAAATTAAATACTCCAAGTGTTACGCTTTACCTATTAAAAAAGAATTTGAACCCACACGTGAGGGGGGATGTTAAACTAGTGATTAAGTGATTAAACTTATCTCTTCCTATGAGTTTAAACTTTTGGGATAACTAGTAATTTAACAAAGAGAAGTGGGAGAGAAACAAAAGGGAGGATGGATTTCATTTTACACTATTCAGTTTGAGGGAGGGGCAGGGAAGGGAGGAAAATGCAAGGGATTACCTGCCCCCCCTAAGTCCACAATTGGATTCGTCACAATCGGGGAGGAAAGAAAGGAAAGAGAGAGTTGAAAAAGGGTATACTTTACATTTAAATCATTTTCTTCTAGTGGGCTCCACTATGTGGTTTCCTTCATTTCTTCCTTGACAACCAAACACCAGAGGACACTAGAAAGTTGGAGGAAGGAAAAAGAATAGATGATAAATAAATAATAATAATAATAAAATAACAAATAAATAAATAAAAAAGAGGAAAGAAGAGAAACTACTTTTCCATCATGAATATTTGATAAGAGGGAAGGAAAAGTGGAAGGGCGAAAAATTGGCTCTCATCTTTTCTTGTTTGGCATGAAAGAAGGATGAGACAAACAGGGAAGAAAGCACCATATTTATAAGCATCATACACTTTATAAGAAACAAAAATATTAGGAATTACAATGATGAGGCATAAACTCTTAAAAGACACCACCCACTCTCACTTCCCATAATTGGGAGGATTAAAAAATGTGGGCACAGATGGAGATTCCCCATCTCCCCTTTTCCTCCCCTCCCATTTTATCTATGCAAAACAATGGAAAATACCATCCTCCAGATTTTCCTTCCTCCCTTCTCCATCCCTCCCGTTTTCTTTGGAACAAAACAGACTCCAATGAAGAGAGAGATTCTTTGGAACTGTTCTTTCTGTGTCCTCTGACAACATGTTTCTATTAAAAAAACTGAGATGGAAAACTATAACTCAAATTCGTTTGGGCACATGTTTCAATTATTAGCTTTTTTTGAAACTATAACTCAAAATCGTTGTTTTCTAAGAACACCAACACAATGATCATTTGTTTTCAGTGAGAAGATGGAAAAACATGGAAACAGGCCATTCACTACTGGCAATTTTATAGCAGAAAAATAATATATAGCAATTTTGTAAATAAGAATGACAATTTCATAATATTGGCTAATCTTGTTAGTGGCAAAGTGAAAATAAAATCAATTTTCTATTTCCAATTTTGGCTGCCTCGTCTTATACACACATCTTCAATAAAAGGATCTTGGTTCAAAAACTATAAAACAGTTCTATAGTCTCATTTTTTAAAACATGGTTTCTAGCATAAAAACCTAAAACCCAAAGACCGTAAGTGTCAGTTACATATCAAATTTAGCTGGATACCTCCAAACAAAAGTGGCATTCATCAGATAGGAGGCATGTTATGATGATTAAAATGGAAGAACTCATGTTTTTCTTTAATTTATAGGGCTGGCATGTTACGATTACATGCCTGAAGCTCCAACTCATGTGGCCGCCCTACCCTACCCTGTACCTCCCTTTGCCCATACTCCTTGTGTTCTGAGTTATAGGAAACAGATCAGAAAAGTAAAGTAGAAAAACAATTAGATGGACCAATGACATCCTCTTCCAGAAAAGCATATGATTTATAGAGAATTTCCCTTGGTAAGAAGAATGTTGGTACAGGCTGAATACTATCTCAAACGAGTATCTAAGAGTACAGTTCTGCAAAATCATATTTGAAGAGGTTGCCAGCAACACATACTCTTTTGAACATGATTGTTCTGTTGGTGATTGGAAGCCCAGCGACAAATGTTTTCTATAAGCAAAGATGCAGTAAAAGATGCCAAAAGCTGATCCGAAACTAGCACAGAAGGGTTTATCACAAGAGACACCAAGAAAAAAAAAAAAAAAAAGAAAAAGAAAAAGAAAAAAAAAGAAGAATAAAAGAATCTAGGGAGTGAACATATTCTATCAGACAGCAGTCAACATGACCTAGACTTTTCCCTACATATATAACCGGTGGAATCTAATATGGAACTCGTAATCTGCAAAGAGTGAATGAAAACCTTATTAGATCTTTCCATCTATACATTTTTTAAGCAGGCTTTCAAAATACCCAGGAGACCACGGTTGTGAGGTTTGAATTAGCCAAGAATAGCATAACATAAGCCAAAATTTTGACTATGATAAGCAAAGCGAAATGGGAATAAGCAGTGACAATTTACTGAAGTGGAAACAAAGTCACAATTTTGATGAAGTGCGTAAACTTATGTAAATTACCTCAAAGAGAGATCTCAATTCAGAGTCCTCAACATTACTATTGATATTCCTGACAAACAGTGTCCTTGATGGATGCTCCCCATAGGGATGTTCCCCAGCCGCTGCTGCTGCTCCCACACCGTTTGGAAGCGTATAGTGACCAATGCCATTTGAAGCAACACCATCAGATATGCTTACCTTTGACATACCAATACTGAGGTGCTCTTGTGGCTCCAATTCCATACCCCCTCCACTGCCAAAAAGATCATCTTCCAAATCCTCAAGCTGACTAGGCAAACCACTAAGGTCAAAATCATCCATTATCCCAGCTAAAAGCTCATCTTCATCATCAGGTAGCATGTTTCCTATTGCGTTTGCTTCAACCTCGTCGAGTGGATCCTTAAACTCATTATCTTGGCCAAGTTTATTTAATTTAGACAAGTTATCATCAACAGATTGACCACCAAGTTCTGAATCAGTAAAATTCACTGCATATCAACAAAAACATTTCTGAAAAGTCATTCTAAGCCGCATGTATTTGCAATATCTTGTAACAGAAGCTTACACATACACTTTTCATGGGGAAGGACAGGCAATGAGCTAGAAAACAAGCTCACATCACTTGATGTATATGCGCTAATTCCACGTGGGATCCCCCACGCACTAGTTCCCACTTTTGCAGGAATATCAACCGAAGGAATCTTGAATTGACCTACAAAAGCAGTCATGAAGAGTTAATCAATTGTACAACTACATACATAGTTACACAATTAGACGCATGAAACATGTGTACATGTATGTTATTAGCTTTCATCAGCTGAAGAAAAAGGAGGCACCTTCAGAGTGACCTGATGTAGAATAATTCAGATGTTGATCCATCTGTGCAATTTCAGCTAACACAAGGAAGTGAAAGAAAATAGGAGGTTAAGCTATTATAGAACTATCAACTCTTCGGAAGTTTTTAGAGGCATTAAAAACATATACATAGATACGGATATACGCATCAGAGAATATGCAGCAACTGATAAGGAGGAAAGAAATGAATGACGAAGCAAACGGCTAATGTTGAACTTCGTTGAAGTCGAGTGCATGCACCAATTATTCAAAATGGTTGAAGTAATTGCATCTGGACAAAAATAGTACAAAAGCAGGAATGCATAGTCCAATAATTCATCAACCATAAATGTGATATATCCATACAACTCTCTATCAATCAGTTACCTATACATATTTTACCACCACTAATGATTTATCATCATTCATTCTTCCAGATATTGACCGTGATCATGACTAAGCATGTTTCCAACCAGTTTAGCCTATTGGAGTTGAGATCAAGCAACATTTTCAAGGTTGACAGTAAACATAGAATTCACCAATCAAACACCAAAAACTCCTGAAAATCGATTAATGGGCAATTAAAACTTGGATATGGGGCTAATAACGGGATCACATCAGAACCGTCACATAATTTAAGATTTAATTACAGTAACTACCAGTTCTGGCTAAGTAGCCCATAAGTTAAGGGTTGAAGCTGAATCATGCAGAAGCCCATATGGCATGTAAAGTAAATCAAACAGACCAAAGAAAAAAGAAAAAAGAAAAAAGAAAAAAAGAGCAACAGACAACTCAGCCGCTCTCATAGAATTCACCAGTTACAGAGTCAACACAGTTCCAAGCTCAAAAAAAAGAAAATTCCAAACCAAAATAGTCCAATTTCAGCACAACCAGAACTACCCACCACGCCAAAACCCATATACTTTCATCATTATTCACCTTTTTTCCATGAACAATTAAACTCCTTTTTTCCATGAATAATTAAACTTCAAAAATATCAAATACCCACTTGCTATTTTTTCCAATCACATCAGAGATTAAAAATCAAACAAACAAAAAATCCCATGAAATCAGAATTACCACCAGAACTCAGAAGCGTACAGAGAGAGAAAGTAGAGACACAGAGAGAGAGAGAGAGAGAGAAGCACCTTATAAAGATAGAATAAACAGAGGGAGAAAGAGAGAGAGTGGCTAAAGATAGGCCATTCTTGAAGATGGGTGCACTATTTGGGAGATAGAAAAAAAGAACGCTTTGTCTCTGATCAAAGATAATCAATCACACACACACACACACAGAGACAGAGAGAGCCAGACAGAGAGTTTCGTAGAAGCAGAGAAATTTATTTCTTCTACTCCTCTACTTCCTTCTCGTTCGCCGGGAAACCAGAGAGAAACTGCAATATAATAACAGAGAGAGAGAGAGAGAGTAAAACAGAGGAAAATGATTGGAGGGAATGAGTGCAACTACAGAAAATTTATTTATTTATTTCCACAGCAAAATATAAATATATAAATATATATATATATATATAAAAACTCTTATTGCTCATAGTCTTTTGCCAATACTCTCTCTTCAGACTGAGCTCGCTCGCTCTCTCTCTCTCTCTCTCTCTAAAAACAAAAAAAAATTGGGCTGCAATGGAATCCTGTTTGGCGTCCGTTGACACAGCCGCATTTAGTCCAACACTTTATCGCCTGTCGTCTAGTAACATATCATAACCCCATTTATCTCCCCATCTTAACTTCCACTCCTATCACTACATATGATACGCTTATTAAAGATTCATTTTTTACAATTTCTATTTTCTAAATAAAAGTATCCGTATCTCCATTTTTTTTTTTTAGAAAACAAAATCCATATCCAAATTTTCTCTTATTTTATTCTAAAAATAATTTAATTCTTAAAATAATTAATTAATTAAAATTTAATAATAATCAATAACAAATTTAATGACGATTTTAAAACCCATGTCATTTCTTGAGTGATACACAAGAGGAAATTGCTCACAAACTATCAATTGTGTTAACAATACATTTCTTAATTTTTTTTTTTAAAAAAAACCACCCTTTGGTTTTTCATTTCTTTTATTATTATTTCTTTTTTTTAGTTTTAATTTTTTTAATTTATAAAGATATTTTTATCTTATCATAAAAAATTTTATGACCATTTTTGTCTTTTTGCCAATCTGGGAGGATATTGACATTTTTTAGCAGTTTAAGCCTTTAAGGAAAATATTGACAAAATTGGTAATTTAAAAAACATTGACAATGAAATTATAATGAAAAATGCTAGTCTTAAAAGTCCTAGGTGACAAGAGACTACAAATCCTAAGACTTTTTTTTCTTTTTTTTTTTTTTAATTTCACTATAGCATATATGTGTATTTTTCCCTAATATTCTTCTCTCACAAATTATCACTCTTATATCACTTATTTCACAAATATTAATTCACTGCAACTCATATCTTATTTTTAACGTTTTCATATTACTTTGAGATTAAACTTTTCTAATTTTTTGTTTAGATATAAAAACGTTCTACTTGTATGTTAAAAATTAATAAGAGCTTGTTTGAGATTGCATTTGAAAAATAGAGTTTTTAAATTCAAAAGGGTTTTTGAATAAAAACTTCATTTTTAAGCTTTTTTTTTTATAGTTTTTAAACTTTTAGAATCCTTAAAAACGTTTTTAAATTTTTTACTAATGAGTATTTTTTTTTTTCAAATAGGCTTTTTAAGTGTTAAAAACACTTTTAAGTTTTTCAAATGTAATTTTAAACGTCCCCAAGTGGTAGCTCAATCGGCTGTGAACCACGCTTTATGAAGCGGAGGTCACAAGTTCGAATCCCCCCTCCCCCTATCCTTGCGTGGACATGTCAAAAAAAAAAAAAAAAAAATGTAATTTTAAACAGGCCTAAGAAAAATATTTGAAAATAGAGAAAAAAAATTACGTAAAAATCAATTTAATAATTATATATATTTTCTATTGAATTTGAACCAAGGTGATAGGTAGACTGACATTAGAATTTTAAAATATAATTTAAGATGCATTGAGTTAAAATTTATAAGACAAGTGGCAAATAGAATAGATACTTGCCATATTTGTACAGAGAAAAAGTGTCACTATCCATATAAATATTATTTTGAAAAGCCTTTTTAATATTTTGCCAAGCCAACATAATTTTTGTGAGTGTGTCGGCGCAGCTTTTGCTATCATTAGCTTGATTTGGTAAAAACTATTTGCACTAATTGCGGAATCATTTTAAAGCCCAAAAGGAAATAAACTTCATTAGGGCACAGTATTGGTCAACACTTGACTCCTTTTTGGCTTTGAATGAGCCAAAAGCTACAGCAATTTTGATTAACGTGGGGTATTGAGTTTTCTTAACGGTTGAGAAGTCTATATTAATATATATTTAAAAGGAGAAAGTTGTCACGAAATTCTAAAATTATCAAGTTGTAGTCTATTGGTCTCGTTCATTTGGAAAGATAAATTGAAATTTTTTATTTGATTCCTATAGATCTTTATCATTAGGAATTTTTATAGGAATATCTATATTTATGGGGGAGAATGTTCGAAGAATAACTAATATTTTGATTTGTATTTCATAAATTTAGAGATTTACATGATATTATTTAACTCTAATTTAAGGAATATGCTTACATTTGAAATATTTCAAATTACGTGTAAATCTATATAAATAGAGTTATGGGAGGGCTTATTGTGGAGAAGCCCATCAACAAGGAGGTTTTTTGCAAAACAATTACGGCAATTTGGATCCGTTCGATTGTCTTCTAGTCATGTTGCTAGTGGGGAGGTGGAAGCACACCTCCTCCATTCTCCAGGGCCTGGTTTTGCAGGTTGGACTGGGTGTTGTTGTTCTGCAAGGCTTTAGCTCGATTCTGGTTGCCAAAGCGTGTTTCGACTGCCATACTAGATATATATATTTTTTTTATGAGAAACAAGGTTATCGTTCTCACAGACGGTGCCAAACTGTTAGAATAGTTTTTGGTATCGTTTGAACACGTTGTCCGAGATCAAACCTAAAACAAGTAGATAAACAAACACGAAGAGAAAGCACCCTGTGTTAAGCGCACTCTCCCTTCGATACTCAAGTAAGGTCTCTGAGAAAGTATGTGTAAGCTCAAGAATAATTAAACGTGTTGAATGATACCTAGGGTTCAATCTGTAAATAGGTTGATAGGTTCACCTGAATTAGAACTCTTCCTTTGATCTTATCCCATTTTTGTGATGATCTTATCTAAGTCTTGTAGTATGGTTGTTAGGTTCTAGGTTGGCTTAATTCAATGACTTGTCTTGTAATGCCCTTGTTGTTATTATCCTTCTTTAAGTGTTTTAAAACTTTGGTAATTAGTTTTTAGGCTCTCAGAGGCAATTTGAAGGAGTTACTATTTTCCCGTCAAGAGTGTCGTTAGGACGATACATATAATGGGGAGTTATTTTTTTCTCGTTAGGAGCTGCGTCAAGATGGAACATGTAATGGGGAGTTGCTATTTTCTCATCAGGAGTGGCGTCAGAAACGAGGATGTGAAGAGAGTGTTGAAGCTATTGTTTTTTTGTTAGGAACCTCATCAAAACGAGACACATAACGAGAGTGAAGGTGAAACTACTATTTTCTTGTCAGGAACCTCGTTAGAACGGGACATGTAACGAGACCATAGCTAAAGCTACTGTTTTCTCGTTAGGAACTGTGTCTAGACGAAACATGTAATGAGACCATAGCTGAAACTACTATTTTCTCATCTAAGAACCTCGTTAGGACGGGACATGTAATGAGACCTATGTTAAAGCTATTTTTTTCTCATTAGAGGCTGCGTTAAGACGAGGCAAATGACGAAGAGGAGACATTTGTTCTTCATGTTAGGATGGGACTGCTTTCTCATTAAGATGTGGGTTGTTTCATATCTACAAATCTGGCCTTCACATCATAACAAGAAAGTGTCCCGTTAAAACGTGATGACGGAAATTGTGACAACCCCGATGGACAAATCAATTAACTAGTAATTGATCTCATAGCTTGCTTTCCAGCCCTATCCCTTGCGGGACAAGACTTAGGGATTTCAACATTTCTTGTAGTAACGAGAAAGCTGCAATGGAAGACTTAATTAAGACTATGGGAAATAGAAATTAATAATTTAACATTCATACAACATGCACCAGAGAAAATATAACATCAGCATCATCATAACATATATAATCACCAAAATGTACTGATCATCAGACCATCATCAAGTAGGGATACATACCATAAGATAGTATTAAACATTGTTTTTGAAAATGATCAAAAGATTAAAGCCTAGATTTAAGCTTAAGCAGGGCTAATGAGATCAAAATCTCAATCATATCTGTACAGGCAGTTTCTCCATCCTCCCATATGGTCCTTGGCCAAATAGGATCCATATTCATCAAAAATCACACTGATCAAGTCCTAACTCCTGAGCTATCACTCAAGTCAGCTCCTATGGCATCCTTGCCTAGGATAGCTAAACCACGCGAGTATTCGTAATGATGGTAGAAGACATAAATAAAAAAGTGGTAAGTCTAAGACTTAGTGATTCTTAACATAAATAATGCCTATGTCAGTTTAATAATGAACTCTAATGTTTTGTAAAGCAAATGATAGTTTCATCATGACAGTTTATATTATGAGTGATATAGATATATAATATATGCATATGATACAAAATAACAGTCATAGTTCAATAGTATGATCTACCCGAGATATTACCCATTGTCAACAGGGTTGACGCTGTCTCGAGGGACCTGTAGTACAATGCCAGTGCCCCATCCATTGCATGCTACCATACATAACACTAGCGGCACGATCGAGTCCGACCTTGGATGGCCTATACTGTCAATGATGTCTGTCCTATAGTGACCACCCTTTAAGGCTACATTGGCCACAATCAACTATTAGATCCAAGGCTTGTATAATTCGCATATTTGACCATAAAACTAACATGTATAGTAAGCCCATGGCCATTATACCGCACATATTGGTGTACCACGTCATACAATACAAATTATCTTGTTTGTATTTTACATGCATGTTCATTTACAAGTCTCACTTTATTAATATATTAACACAATGTTTTCTCAAAATACTAGAGTTCATGTGCAGCAAGTATAAATTGTGGGAGTTGTAAATATGCATGTTTTCTTTGTATATAAAATAGACGTCCAATGCATGGAAAATAACATCAAGTATTATGTGAGTTAAAACTCACTTGGGTTGAATAATGTCTTCGAGAATTTCGAATGATCCAAGTTCTCCAAATCTGTAGAAAACATTCTATTAGTCATATTCCTACTAAAACTACTCTAGAATAAGAAAAACAGGAGCTATGAGACGGTTTGGTGAAAATAAAGTCCCCTGTCACACTCTAGGCCATACATTCAGGCTTAGGGCCGTATGTCTGCTGTGACACTTCGGACCATATGTCCAGTCTTGAGACCGTACGTTTGCTTTGAGGTTTTCAGGGAGAGCCTCATTTTCTCCACTTGTCCTCGTATTCTCCAAACCAACTCCTAAACCTACCAAAGGGCTTCCTAAGGTTTTCTAAGTCGAGATAAAACCTCTATGCAACGTAACAATGCTAAGTTAACAAAACGCTACCCTAAGTAAGATTTAAAGTATAACTAGGCTAACAACTATGACTAATAGTAGAAGACAGAACTCAAGTAGCATAACGACGTATTTAAAAAGCTAAATAACTGAGCGTTACCTCCTTGAAGCGAAACTTCAAGAGTTCTTCCTTCGGCAACACTGAAACGCACAAAACACTCACAAACAGTCTATTGGCAGCTTGAGGGTGAAGAGAGGCATGAAACAAAACACAGGGAATATGAGGTATTTATAGCTGAGGGGCTCTACCAACTCCTCAAAAAAGTAACAAATGTTTGCCAACCCTAGCGTACGTCCGGTACTTTTACATAGTGGTCCAAAGGCTATTTCGTATGTTCAGGTATTAACCGGAGGGTATTTCAAAAAGTTACGTATGTCTGTGTGGTTCCACGTACGCCCGTTTACTATTTACAGAGTGTACGTACGGTGGTCCCCCCACTTACGTCCGCACTAGAAATAGGAGTGTATGTTCAGTAGACCTAGCGTACATCCACAGGAAAAGACAGGAGCGTACATCCGCTAGACCTAGTGTAGGTTCTTCCCGAAAGTCCAAATTACCCTTCAAGTAAACTTAGTGACCTAAAGCTCAAATTAACCTCCTTAACTAAGCTACTTATGTCTAGTTAATTAATTGGGTATAGAAATGTCTTCATATTTAAGGATTTTCCTACTCTATTTTCTGCAGACTTTTTGAACAGTATTTTTGTTTGATTTTGTATTGACTGAAGTCTTGGTTTTTCTCCGTGGGAGTTGGGTCTCAGGAGACTGATTTAAGAGAGGACGTGTTATAGCCTTGGGCTGTCATTTGCTCTTGTTTGTTGGCATGTTGCCTTGATTCGTTTGATAACAAGAAATCTGTGGGTTTGGTAAACTTGAAGTAGGAAGCCTAGCAAAGGGTTGGTAAGGAAAGTCATTGCTTGAAGATGGTCACGATGGAGATATGTTAAGAAGCTTGTTGTTCTTACTAAATTTAGATGTCCTCAAGGGAGTATCTTCTATTCTGTAACTGTGAATCTTCATTTAGTGATTTTCCATGTTTGGATGTCCTGGAGTGGTGTTTGCCTTGAGGTGCTCAAGGGTTTTTCACTTCGTAAACAAATCTTGTGTTGTGGTTGTGTGGTTGTTTATATTCGGCTGTGCTTGTTTTAATTGGATAATTGCTTAGTTCGTTGTTTTGATTATTTGGCGATTATAGGTTAATAAGCGCCGAATGTTGTACATTCAAGCCCTTTAACTCGCATTTGTTAATTCCTTAGCATTGTTATTTGTTTGATTTTGTGTTGTTTTTGTGTTTTCAGGTATTTAATAAAGATGCAAGAAAAACTATTAATTTTGGGTTTAAAGCACAATTTGAGAAGACCTAGAAGATATGATTAAGCTTAATCAATCACAATAGAGGATATATATGATGTGGTTAAGTTTAATTAAATCAAGAAAATGATAAAATCGGAATTTCTCCACTTAGAGTCAAAATCGGATCGGATAGAATTTCATATTTTGAACACGTCTTGGTATTTTGGCCATAATTTTCAACTCAAATATTAGATTAAGGTGATTCCAGTGGCATTAGAAAGATAATTCAAAATTATACAAATCATGATGAAATATAATTTTCCTAAATCGGACTTCCGCTATGCCAAAATCGTCCCGCAAGTAAAGGAGGCAAATCTGGACGAATCCTTTTCCTACTTGTACATGGATTGCTTCCTAATTCGACTAGAAGATTGAATTCTGAATTTTCTAGGTTTACTATGGCTTCTAGGACTTGTTATTCCCTATAAATAAGCCTCTATGCTTCAAGAGAAGGAGACTTAGTTTTAGACAGAAAATATTCTTGGAGGCTTAGCGGAGTCATGAATGGCTAACCCCTTTGTGGGGTGTTGATGTAACCCTTTCCAATCACAATAGTTTGATTGTATTTAAATTCTAGACTTTCAATTTATCTATGTTGATTATATAACTTTGAGAATTGCTACAATTGAATTCTGTTCTTAATTATCAAATGCAATTGTTCTTAATTTCCAAAATCAATATTTGTGAAATTCTTATCTTGTCTTAGAAAGTATTTTACTTTTATTGAACTCAAATCATTCTTATTTTCTGTGATTATGGGGATGATGGTTATATAATGAGTTTAATAGGCATATGATTAATAGGATTAAGATAGGCCATGCCTAGGGAAGATGGGTCGTACTACACCCTAGTTTAGTGTAATTTAGGTAGACGATCCGTGCCAACTAAAGATGGGTTATGTTATTCCATTAATTATATGAAACTTATTAAAGGGGTTTTATAGTTTATACCTAGGGAAGACGGGTCGTGCCGCATCTTAGTGGTTAGGTGGACGATCCATGCCAACCGAAGATAGATTATCCTTACTCTTTAATAAAGTAGTTTCTTGTTTAATTATAACATGCATAGAATGAATTTCTGGAATTGAATCTGATTAACCATTGTTGTGCAGGTAGAGGTGAAGTCAATACCTTATACTTTCTCATATTTTAATTATCTTTTATTTTCTACATTTACTTTTAGAAAACAAAAACAAAACAAATCTCTTTTAATTAATTAGGCTAAATTTAGTCTTTCGAATTTAGTAACGAAACCCCTATAGTCCTTGAGGTTCGACACCCTCAATATAACCATATCCCACAAGATTCGTTCTATTGCGAGTGGTTTAATTTTATTATTGATAAATTTTGGTCACGAAATTACCACATCAGAGGTATAACATGATCCTAGTAGTTCTATCAATTGGTATCAGAGTGGGTTTGCTCGTGTTTGACTCACGTATTGAGCGTGTTTAGGATCTCTCTTCGCTAATTTCATCTTGTCTATGAATATTCCTTTTTGGGATTAGCTTTGTTTTTTAAACGATTTTGATATGTCGTCAGTTTCATGTGCTAGTATTGCTGAATATCTTGATTCTTCTAATTGTAATGATATTGATCATGCTAATCTCGCTCTCTCCTTGGAAACGTTGTTATACTCCTATAATACGATGACCAAGGAACTTTGCGTTGTTAATCTAGACACCGATCGTATTCAAGATGAGTTAGTCAGAGTTAGACAATGAGATGAAAAGAAAAGAACTCCTTTTTGCTGAATAACCTAGGGTGTTTGTGACGCCTCGAGAATTTAATTAATTGGTAATTAAATTATCATGCGCCTCCCAGACTTAACCACAAAAGTAGTAAGTCCACAAGGATATATTTTCCTTAGTTAGAGTAATTAAGCAGGGAAAGTTTATAAATTTATTTTGATATGTAAGCATTTATCATTACAATTAGAGAATTACTAAAAACCTTAGTATAAGTTGAGTCATCAATTATACACGATACGACAAATAACCTTCGTAATTCTACAGTAGGTCTTCAAATCATAATCTAATCAATACCTTCACATCGAATGGCCACAACTACCTCTAGTTCCAGTCTACTCAACCCTATCTAGCCTTTCTGTAAAACGCCATCATATCCCTTTGGTGTGGAAAAGTAAGAGGCAAGTCTGACGACTTAGCAAGCAGGTAATCTCGTGCTAGTGTGTGATAATGAATAGGTTATATCCAGACAAAAATGGTTAAACATGGATATCATCATTTACAAATATTCATTGGGATGCCTTACAATATTATAATTAATATTAACCAAGCCAAATTTCTATAACATAGTTCGCTCTGTTTAACCTCTAGAGTAAGGTTGTGCTTGTCCTGCACACCCCCTTTCGGCAAGGATTGGTCCACTCATCCCTTTTCTACAGAACCTTATTAGCCTAACCCCTTTTACTTAGTGTTGATGGCTTTTGAGGCCATACCTAACAAATGGTGTGTTGCACTACCTCTGATCATATACATATAACACACACATGATATCGGTGTCTGGGACGACCTTGACAAGCAAATAAATTAACTAATAATTGATCCCTCATCTTGCCAACCTAGTCATGTCCCTCGCGGAACAAGACCCTAGGGATTTCACATTTCCCGTCGTAACAAGAAAGCTGCAATGGAAGACTTTACTAAGACTATGAGAATTAGAGACAGTAAATAAAACATCACATAGCAAATACCAAAGAAAAAATACTAAATCACCATAATATCATAGATCGTCATCAAATGTACTTGTCATCAAGAAAAGAGATACAACTTCAAAATAACATAACATCAGCATAATTCTCAAAAGGATCAATAGATCACAACCTAGACTTAAGCTTGAGCAGAGCTAATGATATTAGGATCTTTATCATGTCTACACAAGTAAATCCTCTAGCCTCCCACATCAAACGCAACCAAACAAGATCCATATCTTTAAAGATCACACGGATCAAGTCCTAGGCTATCACTTAAGTTTGCTCCAACGACATCCTCTTCTAAAGTGGCTAAATCGTATAACAATTATAATGGGAGATGAAACATAAAAGAAAAGCATAAGTCTAAGACTTAGTGATTTTTAACACAGATAATGCCTATGCCAGTTTTATAATGAACTCTGATGTTTTATAAGCAAAAGTAGTTCCATCATGACAGTTTACATTATAGGCACTATATATATAACATATGCATATGATATGAGTAACAGTCATAGTTCAGTAGTATGATCTACCTGAGATATTACCCCTTTTCAACAGGATTGGTGTTATCCTAATAGACGTATAATACAATGCTAGTGCCCTACCCATTGCACAACATACCGTACTTAACATTAACGGCACAACTGAGTCTGACCTTGGGTGGCCCATACTGACTAATAACGTCTAGCCTCTAGTGACCAGGCCATTGGGAATGTATAACACCCCACCCGATGGGCAAATCAATTAACTAGTAATTGATCCCACGGCACACCATCCTAGCCTTGCCCCTCGCAGAATAAGACCTCCGGGAATTCACTTTCCTCGTTGTAACGAGAAAACTACAACGAAAGACTTTACTAAGACTATGGGATGAAGAGATAGTAAATGAAACATCATACAACAATACCAGAGATAAAGTACTACATCATCATAATATCATAAATAGACATCAAATGTATTAGTCATTAGACCATCATTCATGATTCCACTGATTCTAATATGATTTTTCCTCCCCCTGACCATTCCAATTTGAAATTAAAAGGAATTTCTACTAATTCTCAAGTTTCCTCTGCTTTTTATTCAACCAAAACTCATCCTCCTACTCACAAGGATGATGAAGGTGATTCTACTTCTCCTTCTGCTTTAGACTTCAATGGTCCACTTCCTCCTCCTCACCAGTGTAGTGTTATTCATGCTGTTTCAAAAGATTTTTTTCTCACAAATTGATTGGCCAGCATTGCAAAAAGATTTTTCTTCCAAAAAGAATAAAGATTTACGGCATGCTTACTGTGCCAAATTTTCAGAAAGAGAAAGAGACCTCATTAAAGTCCAATGGACAAGAAAAATGATTGAGTCTCAAAAACATATTTTGTTCTTTGATTTTCTCCAAAAACATTTCCCTTCTAACAATGCTCTAAATGTTGTCAAAAAGAATTTTGTTAGAGAAGACTAAACAGTTGTTTAGTCTTCTCATCCTCCTCTTGAAAATATTCTCATTGATTGTAATGGAGTCACTGTCAAAGGTTTTTCGTTCAAATCAACCACTGATGTTCCTCCTGAAAGTAGGAAAATTATTGAACAAAACAATTTTGCTAACCAATCTTTGCATACAATCGGACAACAGTTAGATCGTATTGAAGAAAAAATAATTTCTCCAACTTCGACCAAAATTGAAAAACCTTTGATTTTACCTCCTGAGAAAAGAAAGTCTCTGGGCTTAAAACCAAAGTCTCAGAAAAATATCGAAAAAATTGAGGAAATGCATTCTGAATTAAAAATTGGCCAAGCCAGTTCCTCAAAAACCATTACTCAATCTCCCAGCAATTTTCTGACTCTGATTCCATCTCCTCCCATGATTCCACCGATTCTAATATCAAAGTGCTTAAGAAAAATTTTGAAAAAAGTGAAAAAGAAAATATTTTTAGAATTTTGCAAAATAATGATTTCTCTAAATTTTGCTGCAACAAAACTAAAGCTTGTAGTGTTCTAACTAAATTTGAAGAACAAGAAGATTTGTTAATAACTCTTATTTCAAAAATTGAAAATCCTGAGTTAAAAGAAGAATACCTTAAAGAACTCAAGAAAACAATGATTAAAGATGCTAACAAACCTTCTAAGTCCAAGATCTCTCTTGATGGAACTTTGGAAAGATTTTCTAAACAAAAATCCAAAGTTGCTACTATCTCAGATTTGTAGCATAAGATTAGTAATATCAAGAAAGATATTGTTGATTTAAAGAAAGATTTGCATAATTTAAAAATTGATAATAAAAATTTGGAACAAGAATTTTTAATTTCAAAACTTAAAAATTGCTTTCAAGAACATAATTTTGAAGATAATAAATCTAAGCATTCTTATAAAGGAGAATCTAGCAATAATTTGATTTCCAATGATGTCAAGATTATCAGTTTGATAAACAAAATTATTCTTCCAAAATGGTATGCTAAAGTTCATATTGTTGTTGCTTAAGATTATACTTTTAATAACAAGATTGTTGACATTGTTTGTTCTGAACTTCCCAATGCTTTTTGGTATAGAAAGAAGCATATTGTTTCTTTACTTTATGTCAAAGATTTATCTAAAAAAAGATTCCTACCAAAGCCAAACCCATTCAAATGAATGCTAAAATTTTAGATTTTTGTCAAAAAGAAATTGCTGATTTGCTTGCAAAAGGAATTATTTGAAAGAGTAAATCTTCTTAGTCTTGTGTTGCTTTTTATGTTAGGAAGAATGCTGAAATTGAAAGAGGAGTTCCTAGATTAGTCATAAACTATAAGCCACTCAATGATGTGCTAGAATGGATTAGGTACCCTATTCCCAACAGGAAGGACTTAGTTAGCTGCCTGAATGATGCTTTAGTTTTCTCCAAGTTTGACATGAAGTCAGGATTTTGGCAAGTCTAGATTGATGACCGTGATAGATATAAGACTGCCTTTACTACCCCATTTGGTCATTATGAGTGGAATATTATGCCTTTTGAATTAAAGAATGCTCCCAGTGAATTTCAGAATATTATGAATGATATTTTCAACCCTTTCACCCATTTCACCATCGTTTACATTGATGATGTTCTTATTTTCTCAAAATCTATTGAGGAACATTGGAAACATCTGAATTCTTTTTTAGATACTATTAAACATAGTGGTCTTGTTATCTCAGCCAAAAAGATTAAACTTTTCCAAACCAAGATTAGATTCCTTGGTTATGATATTTCTGAGGGACAAATACGCCTGATTGATAGAGCCATCCAGTTTGCTAATAAGTTTCCTAATGTTACCATAGACAAAACCCAACTTCAAAAATTTCTTGGTTCTCTGAATTATATTGCCGATTTTTACAAATATTTACAAAAATATTGTAAACCTTTGTTTGATAGATTACAAAACAATCTTTCGCCTTGGACTGATATCCATACTTCCACTGTCAAACAGATTAAAGTTCATATTAAAACTTTACCTTGCTTAGGTATTTCTTCAGATAATGCTTTTAAAATTGTTGAGACAGATGCCTCTGAAATTGGTTTTGGAGGAATTCTGAAACAACTTGTTTCACCGAGATCTCCTGAACAAATTGTTCAATTCCATTCTGGATCCTAGAATTTTGCGCAATCTAATTATAGTACTATTAAGAAAGAAATCCTTTTTGTTGTTTTATGTATTACAAAATTTCAATATGATTTGCTTAATCAAAGATTTTTGCTAAGAATTGATTGCAAGTCTACAAAATACATATTGAAAAAAGATGTTGAAAATATTGCATCTAAACAAATTTTTGCCAGATGGCAAGCAATTTTGAGTGCTTTTGATTTTGATATAGAATATATTAAAGGTTTTGATAATTCAATTCCTGATTTCCTTACTCGTGAATTTTTGACAAGAAGAAGATTGATTATTCTTTGCATTTGGTCTCAAAACTAGAGTCTACTTCCTCTCTCCCTGTTACTTATGTCCCTCCCATTCACATTCCTCCTATTTACATCCGCCTCCCTTCTTTCCAGTACCTATTTTCTATTGAAAAGAACCATTCCCATATTAAATCCCCCAGTGAATTAACCCTTTCCTATTTTCCCCTAGATTTCCATTGGATTCCTGAACATCCTCAGAAGAATCTAGCTTATTACACTAATATATTAATTCAAATTGAATCTTTCGTTTCAATCCAATTTTTTCCAAAACTTCTGATTCCCAAAAACTTAATGGCAATATTGCATATTTTGTCAAATTCATTTCTAAAAAAGATTGTGGAATTCATCATTCTACTATGAGACCTTTTGTTAATTCTGCTATTCCTTATTCTTATTATGATTATATCGATGCCTGGTTTAAATTCATGCTTTTACAAACTCCTGAATTTAATCATTTCTGGTTCCTTAATTTTGACAAAAATTTTAAAGGCACTTTTCCTCTATGGTTCCTCCAGTGGTGGAAACATTTTGGCCTTATTCTAGACATTCTTCCTCCCCAACTTGTTGATGCCTTTCATCTCTTCAAGGCTCATCTCAATCATAAAGATTTTGATTATAATTTTCCACCTATTTTGCATTTTGTTAAGAACTATAGAATTCCTTGGTTTATAAGATGGCAGTATGTCAAGAGGGAAGCCAAGATTGAAAGACATTGGTTTTAAGCCAAATTATGGGACAAAAGCCCAAAAATTGATGCTATTGTTGAAAATGTTAAAGAAATGGTCCAAATTCCTAAAGCTCTAGTTTCACTTCAAATTTCTCCCCGTAGTGCTTTTTCAAGATTTTCTTGTTCTGATAAAGATGAAGAAAAAAACTTATTCAGCTTTACTGCTAAAGATTTGTCTTATTTGAAGATTTCAAAATTTACCCAAGATTTTGTTCAGCTTCATTGTTGAAAGATTCACCCAAGATTTGTTTAGCTGCATTGCTGAAGATTTGTCCAATTTCAAGATTTTCCCGTTGAAGATTTTTCAAGATTTTCTTAAGATTTTGCCCAAGATTTTCAAGATTTTCAAGATTTTCATACTATTTTGAAGACCTGAATGTCGACAATTTGGTTTGGCAAAGATTCAAGATTGTCAGAATTTACTATTCACTATCACTATTCACAGTTATTGTTCATCTGTGAGAAAAATTATACTTTTATCTTGTACTTTTATTCTGATTGTTGGCTAAAGCTCTTCTATAAAAGAAGCTTCCCCCACTCATTGTGAGGTAGAGGTTTTTTGAGGGGTTCTTACCCAAAACCTTCTGGCCATTTCTTCCTTCCTACTTTGTAATTTCCCATCTAGTTTCCTATTTCCTACTTCCATATTTCATTTTCTTCTTCTACTTTTGTAAGTGTGTTTCTAACACTTCAATAATATTTTTAGTTTATCCAGTTTATTTTTAGTATTTATTTTCAGTTCCTTGCATTATATTACTTGCATACCACCAGATTGGATGGCTCTATTGCTTTTGTATTAACTGCTTTTAATTACTGCATACCACCAGATTGGATGGTTCTACTACTTTCTTTACATTACTGCAATTTTCATTATGCAATTTATATTCTGCATACTACCTCCATGGCTGGTTCTATTTCTTTCTTTTAATGCATTATTTTCATTACTGTACTATTTTCATACTACATACTGTGCTTCCACCCCCCTCCCCCTTGGTATCAGAGCCGTGAGAGTTGCAGTCTTTTGCTGCTTATCATCTAATCTGCTCCCTTTGCAATCTCTCTAGTTGTCCACTTGCTTTTGATCTTTTTGTGTATTTGCTTACTCTTGATCTTTCTTTTCTGTGTTCTATCTTCCAGTTGTAAACCTACCACCCTAGTTGATATCACCTCAGGTTACCTGTAAGTCCCTTTTGAAGCCGGGGAAGGTGTGTTGTAGGGCAGTTGGTAAAGGGTACGTATATCAACGATTTCAGGTATGTGTAGTTAGATTTCCGCAAGGTAGTACATGTTTAGAGAGTGATTTTGTGAGTTGACACTTAGGAAGTGATTCTTTGAGTTGATGTCTGGCGAGTGAATTTGTGAGTTGATTTGATTTTCAAAATGTTTAGATCAACCTCTTCTGTTAGCTCTAGATTGAGCTTACCACTTGATATTGTTAATAGTGAACAACTTTCTTTTGAAAGTGATAATTCTTTTAATTTTGATAAATGGAATATTCCCAAGCTTTCTCCTAAAGATATTTATACTACTTCTTGGTTAAAATCAACTTGGAGATTTGAATATTCTATTAGAATTGTTGAACAAACATTTGCTATTTCTGGTAATAATTCAATATTTCAATTGTTTAATAAAAGATTTATTGAAAATTCTAAGGCTAAAGATTGTAATGGAGGTAGTAGACCTCTTGCTATCATCTACCGAATTTATTACAGACTTATGAAAACTAATTTAGATCCTTAGGCTATAATTAAGAATGCAGATCAACCTACTTTGTTAATTCAAAGTTCTACTCAAGATGCTAATATATGGACTCCAAAAATGATTCGATAGGATGAAATTATTCTTCCTAATGAATGGATTTTGGAAAATGTATCTAAGCCAGCTCGAGTAGTTAATGATACCTCCAATCTTGATTACATCCAACAGTATTTGGATGGATCTGTTAAAATTAGTTTTTCAGATTTAAATATTTCAAACCAAATTCAAAGACCACTTTTAATGGATGAAAAAAGAAATTCTTTCGCTGGATCCACAACCACTGAAGGACTCCACAAAAGATAAAGAAATTGAAGATTTGATTTTTCCTCCCCCTGACCGTTCCAATTTGAAATTAAAAGGAATTTCTACTAATTCTCAAGTTTCCTCTACTTTTTATTCAACCAAAACTCATCCTCTTATTCACAAGGATGGTGAAGGTGATTCTACTTCTCCCACTACTTCGGACTTCAATGGCCCACTTCCTCCTCCTCACCAGTGTAATGTTATTCATGCTGTTTCAAAAGATTTTTTCTCTCAAATTGATTGGCCAGCATTGCAAAAAGATTTTTCTTCAAAAAAGAATAGAGATTTATGGCATGCTTACCATGCTAGATTTTCAGAAAGAGAAAGAGACCTCATTAGAGTCCAATGGACAAGAAAAATGATTGAGTCTCAAAAACATATTTTGTTCTTTGATTTTCTTCAAAAACATTTCCCTTCTGACAATGTTCTAAATGTTGTCAAAAAGAATTTTGTTAAAGAAGACAAGACAGTTGTTAAGTCTTCTCATCCTCCTCCTCTTGAAAATATTCTCATTGATTGTAATGGAGTCACTATCAAAGGTTCTCCGTTCAAATCAACCACTGATGTTCCTCCTGAAAATAAGAAAATTATTGAACAAAACAATTTTGTTAACCAATCTTTACATATGATCGAACAATAGTTAGATTGTATTGAAGAAAAAATTTTCTCCAACTTCTACTAAAATTGAAAAACCTTTGATTTTACTTCCTGAGAAAAGAAAGTCTTTGGGCTTAAAACCAAAGTCTCAGAAAAATATTGAAAAAATTGAGGAAATGCTTTCTGAATTAAAAATTAGCCAAGCCAGTTCCTCAAAAACCATTACTGCAATCTCCCAACAATTTTATGATTTTGATTCTATCTCCTCCCATGATTCCACTAATTCTGATATCAGAGTGCTTGAATTTTTTTTTGAAAAAATTGATTTGGAGCCAAAACTCCAAAGAATTTTTGATAATTCTAAGCCTTTCAATATTGCAAAGAATTGGTATTCTAGACCAACTCCCCCTGATTTAAATTTAAAGAAAGATTTCTTTAATCACAGTTTTCTATTTCATCTGATAAAATTTATGAATGGAATATTGATGGTTTGTCTGAACAAGAATTGTTGAATAAGATGAATCATATGTCCATGGTTGCTAATGCCTAAGACACCAATCAAAATTTAAGTTAATTTGAAATTGTTGATTTGCTTGCTATTGGATTTTCTGGCACTCTTCGTAATTGGTGGAACAAACATCTCACTGAAGAGTCTAGGGAAGACACTAGATAAGCTGTCAAGAAAACTGAAGATGGCTTACCCATTTTTGATGAAAAGGTTGGTAGAGGCGAACCTGATTGTGTTAATACTTTGATTTACACAATTATTAAACATTTTGTTGGTACTCCTTCTAATATCACTTCTAGGATTTCTGATTTTTGAATAATCTTAGATGTCCTACTATGTCTGATTATAGATGGTACAAAGATGTTTTTCTTTCATGTGTCATGTTTAGATTTGATAGTCAAAAACCTTATTGGAAAGAAAAATTTATTGATGGATTACCTTCATTATTTGCTCAAAAAGATAAAGATGAATTGATTGATGCTAATACTTGTTTAATTGACTATGAAAAACTCACTTATGGTGATTTGTTTTCCACTGTCAGAAAACTTGGTATTAAAATGTGTATTGATCAGAAAATGATTAGACAACAATTAAAAAATGCCAAAAAGGCGAAATATGAAATGGGTAATTTCTGTGAACAATTCGGATTACCTCCTATTGCAACATCAAGGAAAGATAAGAAAAAGTCTGATACAGTTTTCAGAAAGAAACCTGCTCCATATTACAATAATTACAAGAAAATAAAATTTAATAAGCCTTCAAAGAATTTTTCTAAAAACCCTAAGACAAAAAGGAATCTAAATTTGATAAAAAAATTTCACAAGGAAAATGCTTTAACTGTGAAGAATCAGGACATTTTGCTGATAAGTGTCCGAAACCTCCCAAAAAGATTAAACAAGAAATTAATGCTTTAAATATTAAAGAAAGTGAAAAAGAAAATATTTTTAGAGTTTTGCAAAACAATGATTTCTCTTATTTTTCTTCTGAAGAAGATTTTTTAACTTAACTTCTGATGATTCCGATTATCATTCAGCAAGTGAATTTTTTGAAGATATTAAAATTGGATGTTTTGATTCTTGCTGCAACAAAACAAAGACTTGTTTTGTTTTAACCAAAATTGAAGAACAAGAAGATTTGTTAATAACTCTTATTTCAAAAATTAAAAAATCCTGAGTTAAAGGAAGAATACCTTAAAAAACTCAAGAAAACAATGATTAAGGAAGCTAACAAACCTTCAAAGTCCAAGATCTCTCTTAATGAAACTTTGGAAAGATTTTCCAAACAAAAATCCAAAGTTGTTACTATCTCAGATTTGCAGTATGAGATCAGTAATATCAAAAAAGATATTGTTGATTTAAAGAAAGAATTGCATGATTTAAGAATAGATAATAAAAACTTGGAACAAGAATTTGTAATTACAAAACCTGAAAATTGCTTTCAAGAACATAATGAAGATAATAAGTCTGAGCATTCTTATAAAGGAAAATCTAGCAATAATTTGATTTCCAATGATGTCAAGATTATCAGTCTGATTAATAAAGTTTGTCCTCCCAAATGGTCTGTTAAAGTTCATATTGTTGTTGCTCAAGATAATGCTTTTGATGTTATTACTTTGATTGATTCTGGTGCTGATCTAAATTGCATTCAAGAAGGGCTTATCCCAAGCAAATATTTTGAAAAATATACTCAGAGATTGAATTCTACCATTGGAACCAAATTGCAAATTAATTATGAGTTGAATAATGTTCATGTTTGCCAAGATAATGTTTACTTTCATATTCCTTCTGTGCTTGTTAAGAATATGACTGATAAGGTTATCCTTGGAATTCCTTTTATTTTTTATGCTTTACCCATTCAAAGCCAAGTTAGACGAAGTCTCTATAGTTAAGATGGGTGTCCTTGTTAAATTCCATTTTGCCTCAAGATTTGAGATTGATGTTTCCTAATTATCTCCTAGTTTAGCTCATACTAGAACATTACATTGTTTAGATATTCCTTCTGATTATGAAATTGTTGAAACCAATGCCTCTGAAATTGGTTTTAGAGGAATTCTGAAACAACTTGTTTCACCAGGATCTTCTGAACAATTTGTTCGTTTTCATTCTGGATCTTGAAATTCTGCACAATATAATTATAATATTATTAAGAAATTCTTTATGTTGTTAAAAAACATTGCATCTAAATTGATTTTGAGTACTTTTAATTTTGATATAGAATATATTAAAAGTTTTGATATTTTAATCCCTGATTTCCCTATTCCTGAATTTTTGTAGTGCCTCTATGGCAAGTAAAAAGGATAAAGGAAAAGGAAAGATTGATTCAAAGGCTTTGGTTTTGAAACCAGAGTCAACTCTTGCTTCTTCTTCCTTGATTTCTTTAGTCGATTTGGCTAATAGGTTTCACCTTTTAGCCCAGAATTACCAGTTTCTTATTCTAGTACTTTAATTTCTCTTTATGATCCATTTGTGGATTTCTCATAGAAATTGAGAGTTCCATTTATTGATTACAAAAAACCCTCAGCTTACATGGTTCTCCCTTATTTCCAACATTTGTTTACCATTGAAAGGAATCGTGCCTCCATCAAATCCCCCAACGAATTAGCCCACTCTTATTTTCCCCGTAATTTCCATTGGATTCCTGAACATCCCAAGAAAACCCTTACTTATTATACTAATATTTTGAAACAAACCAAATCTTTTCATTTCAAACCAATTTATTGCCAAATTTCTGTTCCCAAGAAAATAATTTTCCACAATGCATATATTGACCGAGTACTTTCTGAAAAAGATTGGGGTGATCACCCATCCTCTTCCAGAGTCCTTAATGATTATAATTCTCCTTACAATTATTACGATTACATTGATGCTTGGTCCAAATTTTTCCTTTACCAAACTCCCAATTTTGACCATTCCTGGTTTGTTACTTTTGACCGAGACAATTTTGGAGGAATTCTTCCTCTTTGGTTTTCTAGGTGGTGGATGTATTTTGGTCTTATCCCTAATAACCTTCCCCTTAAACTTGTTGAAAGTTTCACTCTCTTTAAGGACCGTTTTAAGACTGATGCTTACTATTCCAAATTTCCCCCCATTCTCTATTTGTCAAAAGATATAAGATTCCTTGGATTCTAAAATGACAATATGTCATTGTAGAAGACAAGCTTGAAAGACACTGGTATATTAAGTGGTGGAACAAATTTTCTATTGATAACATTGTCAAAAATGTTAATGAATTAGCTCATGCCCCAAAGCCCTTAATTTACCCTCCAACACTACCCAGAATTTACCCTCCAATACTGCCCAGAATTTACCCTTCAATATTGCCCAGAATTTACTTCCCAATGCTCCCCCTACTCTTTTGACTCCTAATGATTTTCTCCCAGTTAAAGAAGCCTCTCCTATTTCTAAGGTTTCTCCTCCTACTTTTTCCTCTTCAAAAAAGACTTCCTTGAGTAAAAAGAAAAAGAAAGCTTTAATGAAGGCCTTTTTGGAATCTCTTGATGTTGGTTCTAATGAAGATGAAGAAGAATTTGATGCATCTTCCGAAGCTACCATCAATTCATAAAGGGAATTCTTTGGCAATTCTGGAATTGATACTCAATAATATTTTCCTGGACTTGACGATTTATGAGTTGAAGAATTTACCCAAGATTTTGTTCAGCTTCACTGCTGAAAGATTCACCCAAGATTTGTTCAGATGCATTGCTGAAGATTTGTCCGATTTGAAGATTTCAAGATATTCCTGTTGAAGATTTTCCAAGATTTTCTCAAGATTTTGCCCAAGATTTTCAAGATTTTTAGACTATTTTGAAGACCTGAATGTCGACAATTTGGTCTGGCAAAGATTCAAGGTTGTCAGAATTTACTGTTCACTGTCACTATTCATGATTACTATTCATCCGTGAGAAAAATTGAACTTTTACCTTGTACTTTTATTCTGATTGTTGGCTGAAGCTCTTCTGTAAAAGAAACTTCCCCCACCCATTGTAAGGCAGAGGTTTTTTTGAGGGGTTCTTATCCGAAACCTTCTAGCCATTTCTTCCTTCCTACTTCGTAATTTCCCATCTAGTTTCCTATTTCCTTTTCTTCTTCTACTTTTGTAAGTCTGTTTCTAACACTTCAATAATATTTTCAATTTATCCAGTTTATTTTTAGTATTTATTTTAAGTTACTTTCATTATATTACTTGCATACTACCAGATTGGATGGTTTTACTGCTTTTACATTAACTGCATACTGCCAAATTGGACGGTTCTACTGCTTTCTTTACATTACTGCAATTTTCATTCTGTAATTTATATTCTGCATACCGCCTCAATGGCTGGTTCTATTACTTTTGTTTAATGCATTATTTTCATTACTGCACTATTTTCACACTACATACAGCGCTTCCACCCCGTTCCCCCTTGTTTAGAAGATCCTAGTGAAACAAGTTGTTTCAAAATTCCTCTAAAACCAATTTCAGAGGCATCGGTTTCAACAATTTTATAATCAGAAGGAATATCTAAACAATGTAGTGTTCTAGTATGAACTAAACTTGGAGATAATTGGGAAACATCAATTTCAAATTTTGAGGCAAAATGGAATTTAATAGGGACACCCATTTTAACTATAGAGACTTCGTCTAACTTGGCTTTGAATGGGTAAAACATAAAAACAAAAGGAATTCCAAGGATAAACTTATCAGTCATATTCTTAACAAGCACAGAAGGAATATGAAAGTGAACATTGTCTTGGCAAATACGAACATTATTCAACTCATAATTAATTTGCAATTTGGTTCCAGTGGCAGAATTCAATCTCTGAGTAGATTTTTCAAAATATTTGCTTGAAATAAGCCGTTCTTGAATACAATTCAGATCAACACTAGAATCAATCAAAGCAATAACATCGAAAGCATAATCTTGAGTAACAACAATATGAACTTTAGCATATCATTTGGGAGGACAAACTTTATTAATCAGACTGATAATCTTGAGATCATTGGAAATCAAATTATTGCTAGATTCTCCTTCATAAGAATGGTCAGACTTATTATCTTCATTATCAGAATTATGTTCATGATAGCAAATTTTAAGTTTTGTAATTACAAATTCTTGTTCCAAGTTTTTATTGTCTATTCTTAAATCATGCAATTCTTTTTTTAAATCAACAATATCTTTCTTGGTATTACTGATCTCATGTTGCAAATCTGAGATAGTAACAACTTTGGATTTTTGTTTGGAAAATCTTTCCAAAGTTTCATCAAGAGAGATCTTGGACTTTGAAGGTTTGTTAGCTTCTTTAATTATTGTTTTCTTGTGTTTTTTAAGGTATTCTTCCTCTAACTCAGGATTTTCAATTTTTAAAGTAAGAGTTATTAACAAATCTTCTTATTCTTCAGTTTTGGTTAAAACAGAACAAGTCTTTGTTTTGTTGCAGCAAGAATCAAAACATCTAATTTTAACATCTTCAGAAAATTCACTTGCTGAATGATAATCAGAATCTTCGGAAGTTAAAAAATCTTCTTTAGAAGAAAAATCAGAGAAATCATTGTTTTGCAAAATTCTAAAAATATTTTCTTTTTCACTTTCTTTAATATTTAAAGCATTAATTTCTTGTTTAATCTTTTTGGGAGGTTTTGAACACTTATCAGCAAAATGTCCTGATTCTCCTTAGTTAAAGCATTTTCCTTGTTAAAAATATTTATCAAATTTAGATTCCTTTTTTGTTTTAGGATTTTAAATTTTTTGGGAAAATTTTTTGAAGTTGAAGGCTTATTAAATTTTCTTTTCTTGTAACTATTGTAATATGGAGTGGGTTTCTTTCTGGAACCTTTATTAGACTTTTTCCTATTTTCCCAAGAAGGAGCGCAATAGGAGGCAATCCAAATTATTCACAAAAATTACACATTTCATACTTAGCTTTCTTAGCATTTTTTAATTGTTGTCTAATCATTTTCTGATCAATACACATTTTAATACCAAGTTTTTTGACAATAGAAAACAAATCGTCATAAGTGAGGTTTTCATAGTCAATTAAACCAGTATCAGTGTTGATCAGTTCATCTTTTACTTTGTGAGCAAATAATGAAGGTAATCCATCAATAAATTTTTCTTTCCATTAAGGTTTTTGACTATTAGATCTAAACATGACACATGAAAGAAAAACATCTTGGTATCATCTATAATCAGACATAGTAGGACATCTAAGATTATTCAAATAATCAGAAATCCTAGAAGTGATATTAGAAGGAGTACCAATAAAATGTTTAATAATTGTGTAAATCAAAGTATTAACACAATCAGGTTCGCCTCTACCAACCTTTTCATAAAAAATGGGTAAGCCATCTTCAGTTTTCTTGACAGCTTTTCTAATGTCCTCTCTAGACCCTTTAATGAGATGTTTGTCTTACCAATTACGAAGAGTACTAGAAAATCTAGTAGCAAGCAAGTTAACAATTTCAGATTGACTTAAATTTTGATTGGTACCATTGGCATTAGCAACCATGGACATATGATTCATCTTATTCAGCAATTCCTATTCAGACAAAAAATCAATATTCCATTCATAAATTTTATCAGATGAAACGGAAAACTGTGATTGAAGAAATCTCTCTTCAAATTGTAAATCAAGGGGAGTTGGTCTAGAATACCAATTTTTTGAGAAATTGACAATTTTAGAATTGTCAAAAATTCTTTGAAGTTTTGGCTCTAAATCAGCATTTCCAAAATTTTTCTCAAGTACTCTGATGTCAGAATCAGTGGAATCATGGGAAGAGATGGAATCAGAGCCAGAAAATTGTTGGGAGATTGGAGTAATGGTTTTTGAGGAATTGGCTTGGCCAATTTTTAATTCAAAAAGCATTTCCTCAATTTTTTCAATATTTTTCTAAGACTTTGGTTTTAAGTCCATAGACTTTCTTATCTCAGGAAGTGAAATCAAAGGTTTCTAAATTTTGGAAGAAGTTGGGGAAATTTTTTCTTCAATACGATCTAACTGTTGTTCAATCGTAAGCAAAGATTGGTTAACAAAATTGTTTTGTTCAAAAATTTTCCTACTTTCAAAAGGAACATCAGTGGTTGATATGAATGGAGAACCTTTGATAGTAATTCCATTACAATCAATGAGAATATTTGCAAGAGGAGGATGAGAAGACTTAACAACTGTCTTGTCTTCTTTAACAAAATTCTTTTTGACAACATTTAGAGCATTGTTAGAAGGGAAATGTTTTTGAAGAAAATCAAAGAACAAAATACGTTTTTGAGACTCAATCATTTTTTCTATCCATTGGACTTTAATGAGGTCTCTTTCTCTTTCTGAAAATCTGGCACAGTAAGCATGCCATAAATCTCTATTCTTTTTTGAAGAAAAGTCTTTTTAAAATGCTGAGCAATCAATTTGGGAGAAATTTTTTTTTGAGACAGCTTGAATAACACAACACTGGTGAAGAGAAGGAAGAGAACCGTTAAAGTCTGAAGCAGAATGAGAAGTAGAATCACCTTCATCTTCCTTGTGAGTAGGAGGATGAGTTTTGGTTGAGTAAAAAGCAAAAGAAACTTGAGAATTGGTAGAAATTTCTTTTAATTTCAAATTGGAATGGTTAGGAGGAGGAAAAATCATATCTTCAATTTCTTTATCTCTTTTGTGGAGTCCTTTAGTGGTTGTGGATCTAACAAAAGAATTTCTTTTTTCATCCATTAAAAGTGGTCTTTTAATTTGGTTTGAAATATTCAAATCTGAAAAATTAATTTTAACAAATCCATCCAAATATTGTTGGATGTAATCAAGATTGGAGGCATCCTTAACTACTCGAGCTGGCTTAGAAACATTTTCCAAAAGCCATTCATTAGGAAAACTAATTTCATCCAATCGAATCATTTTTGGAATCCGTATATTAGCATCATGAGTAGAACTTTGAATTAACAAAGTAGATTGTCTTGCATTCTTGATTACATCATGAGGATCTAAATGAGTTTTCATAAGTTGTAATAAAGTCGGTAGATGATAGCAAGAGGTTTGCTACCTTCTTCCATATCATAACCAGAAGTCAAAACATTCAAAGTCAAAGCCTTAAGAATATTAATATCATCCAAAGGGTTAAATTCGGAAAAAATCAAAATGAACAGGGGCATTAAACAAAGAAGATTGAATCATTCCAAGGATGCTAATTCTGAAATTAATAAATCTAGCATCACGTAAACACAAAAGCATAGAAGCATTAATTCCAAGTCTAGTTAAAGGTTTAACAGCAACTTGAACAGATCTAACATGCAAAAATTTGTAATCTTTAGCCTTAAAATTTTCAGTAAATCTTTTATTAAACAATTGAAATGTTGAATTATTACCAGAAATAGCAAATATTTGTTCAACAGTTCTAACATAATATTCAGATCTCCAAGTTGATTTTAACCAAGAAGTAGTATAAATCTCTTTAGAAGAAAGCTTGGGAATATTTCATTTATCAAAATTAAAAAAATTATCACTCTCGAAAGAAAGTTGTTCACTATTAACAATATCAGGTGTTAAGCTCGATCTAAAGCTAACAGAAGAGGTTGATTGTAACACCTGAGGAGTTTATTAAGATGACTTAGAATGCTTTAGTCTAAATTGTGATTTTAAGTTAAATCAAATATATTAGGAAAATATATTTGATGTCTAATTTAATATTCTCAGTTAGAATTGAGAAGTAGATAGTTAGAGCTAGCTTTGACATATATATTAAGTATTATTTAGTATTCAATATTTACCAAATTAAAAGCTTAAGAGTTAATAGTAATAATATTATTAGTTTGATATATATATATACATTTATGATGTAGTATATCTGGGGGGACGTGTAGATAAGGCTTAATATATATATCTAGGTGAACGTACATTTAATGGAAGGCTGGATTTTTTTCATTAGATTAATATTTTATTAGTAAAAGACAAGGGGAGGTGGGTGAGTAATTGTGTTGCTGTCTCATGCCTAGTTAGTTCAGATTACTCTCCAAGGTTCTCACACCTACAAAGAATAACGGCAGTAATATTAGTGGGCTGTTTTGCGGTGCCTGCAAAGAGAAAAATGACGGCAGTTTAAGGGTTTGTCATACGCCTGTAGCCTTTACTATTTATCCCCATTACGTCCTCAAATGCTGCCTATAAATAGGCTGAACCAGTAAACATTTTTTTCACTCCAAAATTTCTAAGTCTCTCGCCTTCTCTTGATTTATATATCTATAAGCTTTAACATCTTAAAGCTTTGGAACAGCTTTAAAGTGAGAGTGCTAGGTATAATCTCTTTTATCCTTAGTTTATGTCAATTCTAGTTATTAGAATTTAAATTATGTTAATTATAGTCAGTAGAATTTAATTTATATCGTTATAATGCCTAAAAATGTTTGGGAAAGTGTGATTGAATATCTCGGGACGGATATTATATTCAATCATCCTTTTAAATATTGCAAATGCGTCATTGTGCTGCCTAAATTTTATTAGGTATTTTACAATAGCACTATTGTAATGCCCAAGTAATGTTAGATGTTTTAATTAAATATTACACTAATGTTGTAGTAATGCCCGCCTGAAAATACAAAAAAAAAAAATACTAAATAGCCGTTATGAAGTCCAAATAGTATTAAGATATTTAGATATGTCGTTATGATGTCCAAGTGATATTATAATATTTTAGATACACGTCGTTATGCAGCCCAAATTTTTGAGATAAGGGCAAAGTATGAAAATAATATTTTTTGGGGTATTTTAAGGATCCTAGGATTTAAAGTGAGTCTTAGGAATAAAATAAGTTAAATTTTTGCTAATGTAAAAAAATGTGATTTTAAATGCAGAAAGTGTATAAATAAGGGAAACTACGAATAAGGACCTTTACGCTTGAGAAAAGTAAGTTCAAACTTACTGACCCTGCATTATTTTACAAAAGCATGTTATGTATATTGTGTTGAGCCCTATTATTTTAGCTATACATATGAATATATTTTGAAATGCTTTACATGAAAATGTGTTTCCAAAGGAAATGATTTATAAAAAGAAGTTGAGTTTTGGAAGGAAAACAAGATTTGTGAAAAATATGATGTTATGTATGAATGTATGTAATGCCCAGCGGTCAGGGGGGATTATGCACCTGACACCCCGATGTTAGGAAGGTGGAAACAAAGTTGCCTAATAGCCCAGCGGTTGAGTGGGGTTACACGTTCAACACCTCAAAGTTATGAGAGGGATAAATTATTAGCAACCTTGCGGTTAAGTGGGGTAACACTTAGCGAACTCCTAAGGATAAGTGGGAGTATAAATTCACTTATTGTCATGATGATATGTTATAATATGCTATGATATGTCATGCTATATAATTAAATTATACTGATTTTATTAATGTCTTATTCATTATGTTATGAAATATTTTACTGCTTCATATTGTGAAATGTGAAGTTATTTATATAGTAAGGAAAATGCAAGAAGTACTATTCTGTTTATTTATTAAGTATGAAAATGTCTATCATCTAGTTTACTATATAGCCATAAATTTATTAAAACTCATTTATGAAAACCTTGCATACATAGTTGTTTAGTAAACACTGGTGAGAAGATAGATTTTTTTTCCAAAACAGAAAGGGGGCTCTAATAAAAATGGTCAATTTGCTTAAACTTGCTGAGTTGTGGACTCACCCTTGCACCTTTAAAATTGTTGTGACAATTTTCTAGATGTGATTGAAGAAGAGGAGGAAGAGGATGCGGCTCCGTATGAAAGTCCATACTACTGTGCATAAGACTGATAGGAGGCCCCAGTCTTTTTGGAGTTACTCAAGACAGTTGTAGATATACTAGTAATGTTTGATGTATGTATTTTAGTAGTTCTCTCATGACGTCTTGTAATATATTATTGTGGTTTGTAGTAACTATGTAAGTGTTATACCATTTGTGGCAGAGTTTAAAGAAACTGAAATCCTAATTGAAGATGAAGATATTATATGAAGTTTAAATTAGATGCTTTGGTACATTTACATTTATGAGGAAACTCTGATAAAAAAAAAAAAAAAAAAAAGAGCTACCAATGTGCAGTAAGGATTTAGATAATCTCACTTACGGCTTATTTAAAAAGCTAGGGCGTTACATTGATCTCCACATTTTGAAAATCAAATCAACTCACAAATTCACTCACCAGACATCAACTCACAGAATCACTTCCTAAGTATCAACTCATAGGATCACTCTCTAAACATGTACTACCTTACGAAAATCTAACTACACATACCCAAAATCGCTAATATTCATACCCTTCACCAATTGCCCTACAACACGCCTTCCCTGGCTTCAAAAGGGACTTACAGGTAACCTGAGGTGATATCAACTAGGGTGGTAGGTTTACAATCGGAAGATAGAATACATAAAAGAAAGATCAAGAGTAAGCATATACACAGAAAGATCGAAAGCAAGTGGACAACTAGAGAGATTGCAAAGGGAGCAGATAAGATTAACAGGCAATAAAGAACAAGATCTAGAGGCAGCAAAAGACCGCAACTCTCACAGCTTTGATACCAAAGGGGGCCTTGATACTGATCGTATCAAAAATAATACTCGCAAGTGTACGAATCGTGTGCAATAAAGTGCGCGTGAAAATGCGAGGTCGAACCACGAACGGCGTTTTGTAAATAAAACTAATACAACTCCTAAATTAAACGTATCTTAACCTAGTCCCAAAGAGGGTTGATTTCGAACAATAAAAAAATGCAGAAATAAAATTAAACTGAAATTGCAGGGATAAAAATAACTAAGGTTAAAGATGAACCTCACCCAATAAGAATAAGCTAAATACATTAAATACTCATTTTTTCTTTTTAAACATTAAACCCTTCAACACACTCTATTGTGGTAATTGACACAAGTCAAACCGAATAATGTGTTTACCGTTAAGGAGCTACGCAGTATTGATTATGGATAAAATCATCCACTGTATCCTTGGATCACAGTGGATATTGAATCACAACCAAACACATGTTGTGCACCCGGCTTGGAACACATCACCGGACAACTATCAATGCATCAACACACACAACCATTCAATTATTTGTCACAGAAATTAAATGACGATCACGGAATTGAATAACGGAAAATAAGCATAAAATGTAAAAGCACGAAATTTAAACTAAGGGTGAGGCTTCATCTTCAACCTAAGTTGAAGATTTTAGCCACCCATTGAACAACAAAACATAAATGAATTGAAATAATGCATTAAAATTAAATTAAAAGAAAAGTTTACAACTAAAAGAGGGCGGAGCAAGCCAAACAGAAGCAAAATGCTCTCCAAAAACGCCCCAAAAGAATTGTGTTTCGACCAAAAGCCTTGGGTCCTATTTATAGGCAAAATTTCCTACGAGTGCGTTCGAACGCAGGAGGTGCGTTCGAACGTACTACTGAGTTGTGCGTTCGATCGCTAATGCCGCTCAACCGCATAGAACTGCATGCAGCATCTTTGAGCGATGGACTCCTAGGGCATCCGCGCGATACGCGGGCTAACGTGGACTGCGCTCGACCGTGTCTTTGCGTTCAACCGCAAGTGCGTTCGAACGCACCAAGTGCGGTCGAACGCACTTGGTAGGGGTCCAATTCTTCACTTAGTGTCTTTTTGCTCTCTTGTGGCCAACTTTTGTTGTAAAGACCTGCACAACTCAAAACACTAAAAACACCAAAAATAATTAGAAATTAACAATACTAAGAGCTTAACAAATATAAATTAAGGGGTTCAAATAAGCACTTTTAGGCACTCATCAGATACCAAGGGGGGAGGGGGTGGAAGCGTAGTATGTAGTATGTAGTATGAAAATAGTACAATAATGAAAATAATGCATTAAAAGAAAGCAACAGAACCAGCCCTGGAGGCGGTAATGCAATATATAAATTGCAATAATTTAAAGAAAGTAGTAGAACCGTCTAATCTGACGGTATGCAGTAATGAAAATAGTTAATATAAAAGCAGTAGAACCTCCCAATCTGGCGGTATACAAGTAATATAATGAAAGTAATTGAAAATAAATTAGTTAAACTAAACTGAAAATATTATTGAAGTGTTAGAATCAGACTTACAAAAGTAGAAGAAGAAAAGGAAATATGGAAGTAGGAAATAGGAAACTAGATGGGAAATTACAAAGTAGGAAGGAAGAAATGGCCAGAAGGTTTCGGTTAAGAACCTCTCAAAAAACCTCTCCCTTACAATAGGAGGGGGAAGGTTCTTTTATAGAAGAGCTTCAACCAGCAATCAGAATAAAAGTACAAGGTCAAAGTGCAATTTTTCTCATCGATGAACAATAACTATGAATAGTGACAGTGAACAGTAAATTCTGACAATCTTGAATCTTTGCCAGACTAAATTGTCGACATTCAAGTCTTCAAAATAGTTTGAAAATCTTGAAAAATCTTCAATAGGAAAATCTTGAAATCTTGAAATTGGACAAATCTTCAGCAATGCAGCTGAATAAATCTTGGGTGAATCTTTCAGCAATGAAGCTGAACAAAATCTTGGGTAAATTCTTCAACTCATAGATCTTTAAGTCCAGGAAAATATTCTTGAGTATCAATTCCATAATTGCCAAAGAATTCCCTTTGTGGATTGATGGTAGCTTCGGAAGATGCATCAGAATTCTTCTTCATCTTCATCAGAACCAACATCAAGAGATTCCAAAAAGGCCTTCACTAAAGCTTTCTTTTTCTTTTTACTCAAGGAAGTCTTTTTTGAAGAGGAAGAAGTAGGAGGAGAAACCTTAGAAATAGGAGATGCTTATTTAACTAGGAGAAAATTATTAGGAGTCAAAAGAGTAGGGGGAGCATTGGGAAGTAAATTCTGGGTAGTATTGGAGGGTAAATTCTGGGTAGTGTTGGAGGGTAAATTAAGGGCTTTGGAAGCATGAGCTAATTCATTAACATTTTTGACAATGTTATCAATAGAAAATTTGTCCCACCACTTAATATACCAGTGTCTTTCAAGCTTGTCTTCTACAATGACATATTGCCATTTTAGAATCCAAGGAATCTTATATCTTTTGACAAAATGGAGAATGTGGGGAAATTTCGAACCATAAGCATCAGTCTTAAAATGGTCATTAAAAAGAGTGAAACTTTCAACAAGTTTAAGGGGGAGGATATCAGGGATAAGACCAAAATTCATCCACCACCTAGAAAACCAAAGGGGAAGAATTCCTCCGAAATTGTCTTGGTCAAAAGTAGCAAACCAGGAATGGTCAAAATTGGGAGTTTGGTAAAGGAAAAATCTGAACCAAGGATCAATGTAATCATAATAATTGTAAGGAGCATTACAATCATTAAGAATTCTAGAAGAGGATGGATGATCACCCCAATCTTTTTCAGAAAGTACCCTATCAATATAAGTATTGTGGAAAATTATTTTCTTGGGAGTAGAAGTTTGGCAATAAATTGGTTTGAAATGAAGTGATTTGGTATGCTTCAAAATATTGGTATAATAAGTAAGGTTTTTCTTGGGATGTTCAGGAATCCAATGGAAATTATGGAGAAAATAAGAGTGGGCTAATTCGTTGGGGGATTTGATGGAGGCATGGTTCATTTCAATGGTAAATAAATGTTGGAAATAAGGGAGAAACATGTAAGCTCAGGGTTTTTTGTAATAAATAAATGGAACTCTGGATTTCTGTGGGAAATCTACAAATGGATCATAAGGAGAAATTAAAGTGCTGGAATAAGAAACTGGTAATTCTGGGCTAAAAGGTGAAAACCTATTAGCCAAATCGACTGAAGAAATCGGGGAAGAAGTTGGAAGAGTTGACTCTAGTTTCAAAACCAAAGCCTTTGAATCAATCTTTCCTTTTCCTTTATCCTTTTTACTTGCCATGGCGGCACTGCAAAAATTCAGGAATAAGGAAAATCAGGATTTAAATTATCAGAACTTTTAATATATTCTTTATCAAAATCAAAAGTATTAAAAAATCTGTTTAGATGCAATGTTTTTAAACAATAGAAAGAATTTCTTAATAATACTATAATTATATTGTGTAGAATTTCAGGATTCAGAATGAAATCGAACAATTTGTTCAGAAGATCCTGGTGAAACAAGTTGTTTCAGAATTCCTCTAAAACCAATTTTAGAGTCATTGGTTTCAACAATTTTATAATCAGAAGGAATATCTAAACAATGTAGTGTTCTAGCATGAACTAAACTTGGGGATAATTGGGAAACATCAATCTCAAATCTTGAGGCAAAATGGAATTTAACAGGGACACCATCTTAACTGTAGAGACTTCGTTTAACTTGGGTTTGAATGGGTAAAACATAAAAATAAAAGGAATTCCAAGGATAACCTTATCAGTCATATTCTCAACAAGCACAGAAGGAATATGAAAGTAAACATTATCTTGGCAAACATGAACATTATTCAATTCATAATTAATTTGCAATTTGGTTCTAGTGGCAGAATTCAATCTTCGAGTAGATTTTTCAAAACATTTGCTTGGGATAAGCCCTTCTTGAATGCAATTCAGATCAGCACCAGAATCAATCAAAGCAATAACATCGAAAGCATAATCTTGAGCAACAACAATATGAACTTTAGCATACCATTTGGGAGGACAAACTTTATTAATCAAACTGATAATCTTGACATCATTGGAAATCAAATTATTGCTGGATTCTCCTTCATAAGAATGCTCAGATTTATTATTTTCATTATCAGAATTATGTTCTTGAAAGCAATTTTTTAGTTTTGTAATTACAAATTCTTGTTCCAATTTTTTATTATCTATTCTTAAATCATGCAATTCTTTGTTTAAATCAACAATATCTTTCTTGACATTACTAATCTCATGCTGCAAATCTGAGATAGTAACAACTTTGGATTTTTGTTTGGAAAATCTTTCCAAAGTTTCATCAAGAGAGATCTTGGACTTTGAAGGTTTGTTAGCTTCTTTAATAATTGTTTGCTTGAGTTTTTTAAGGTATTTTTCCTTTAATTCAGGATTTTCAATTTTTGAAATAAGAGTTATTAACAAATCTTATTGTTCTTCAGTTTTGGTTAAAACAGAACAAGTCTTTGTTTTGTTGCAGCAAGAATCAAAACATCCAATTTTAACATTTTCAGAAAATTCACTTGCTGAATGATAATTGGAATCTTCAGAAGTTAAAAAATCCTTTTCAGAAGAAAAATTAGAGAAATCATTGTTTTGCAAAATTCTAAAAATGTTTTCTTTTTCACTTTCTTTAATTTTAAAGCATTAATTTCTTGTTTAATCTTTTTGGGAGGTTTTGGGCACCTATCAGCAAAATGTCTTCGTTCTCCACAGTTAAAGCATTTTCCTTGTGAAAAATATTTGTCAAATTTAGATTCCTTTTTTGTTTTATGATTTTTAAATTTATTAGGAAATTTTTTTGAAGTTGATGGCTTATTAAATTTTCTTTTCTTGTAACTATTGTAATATGGAGCGGGTTTCTTTCTGGAACCTTTATCAGACTTTTTTCTATTTTCCCTAGAAGGAGCAACAGGAGGCAATCCAAGTTGTTCACAGAAATTACCCATTTCATACTTAGCTCTCTTAGCATTTTTAAATTGTTGTCTAATTATTTTCTGATCAATACACATTTTAATACCAAGTTTTTTGACAGTAGAAAACAAATCACCATAAGTGAGGTTTTTGTAGTCAATTAAACCAGTATCAGTGTTGATCAGTTCATCTTTTACTTTGTGAGCAAATAATGAAGGTAATCCATCAATAAATTTTTCTTTTCAATAAGGTTTTTGACTATTAAATCTAAACATAGCACGTGAAAGACAAACATCTTGGTACCATCTATAATCAAACATAGTAGAACATCTAAGATTATTCAAATAATCAGAAATGCTAGAAGTGATATTCGAAGGAGTACCAACAAAATGTTTAATAATGGTGTAAATCAAAGTATTGAGACAATCAGATTCGCCTCTACCAACCTTTTCATAAAAAATGGGTAAGCCATCTTCAGTTTTCTTGACAGCTTTTTTAATGTCTTCTCTAGACCCTTGAGTGAGATGTTTATCCCACCAATTATGAAGAGTTCCAGAAAATCCAGTTGCAAGCAAGTCAACAATTTTAGATTGACTTAAATATTGATTGGTATCATAGGCATTAGCAACCATGGACATATGATTCATCTTATTCAGCAATTCCTGTTCAGACAAACCATCAATATTCCATTCCTAAATTTTATCAGATGAAATGGAAAACTGTGATGGAAGAAATCTCTCTTCAAATTGTATATCAGGGGGAGTTGGTCTAGAATACCAATTTTTTGAGAAACTGATAGTTTTAGAATTGTCAAAAATTCTTTGAAGTTTTGGCTCTAAATCAGTATTTCCAAAATTTTTCTCAAGCACTCTAATGTCAGAATCGTGGGATGAGATGGAGTCAGAGCCAGAATATTGCTAGGAGATTGGAGTAATGGTTTTTGAGGAATTGGCTTGGCCAATTTTTAATTCAAAAAGCATTTCCTCAATTTTTTCAATATTTTTTCTAAGACTTTGGTTTAAAGCCTAGAGACTTTCTTTTCTTAGGAAGCGAAATCAAAGGTTTCTCAATTTTGGAAGAAGTTGGGGAAATTTTTTCTTAAATACGATCTAACTATTGTCCAATTGTATGCAAAGATTGGTTAACAAAATTGTTTTGTTCAATCATTTTCCTACTTTCAGAAGGAACATGAATGGTTGATTTGATCGGAGAACCTTTGACAGTAACTCTATTACAATCAATGAGAATATTTGCAAGAGGAGGATGAGAAGACTTAACAACTGTCTTGTCTTCTTTAAAAAAATTCTTTTTGACAACATTTAGAGCATTGTCAAAAGGGAAATGTTTTTGAAGAAAATTAAAGAACAAAATATGTTTTTGAGACTCAATCATTTTTTCTATCCATTGGACTTTAATGAGGTCTCTTTCTCTTTCTGAAAATTTGGCACGGTAAGCATGCCATAAATCTCTATAAAAGAAGACTTTACTAAGACTATGGGATGAAGAGACAGTAAATGAAACATCACATAGCAAAACTAGAGATAAAGTACTATATCATCATAATATCATAAATAATCATCAAATGTACTGGTCATCAAACCATCGTCAGGAAAACTGCTACATCCCAGAATAACAAAATGTCACATAGTACACAAAAGATCAACATATCAAAGCCTAAACTAAAGCCTAAACTAAAGCTTAAACAGAGATACTAAAATCAAAATCTTTATCATGTCTGCACGGGCAAATCCTCCAGTCTCCCACATTGAACGCAACAAGATAGGGTCCATGTCCTCAAATATCACATGGATCAAGTCCTGAACTAGCACCCAAGTCTACTCCGATGACATCCTTTTCTAAAGTGGCTAAACCGTATAACAATCGTAATGGGAGATGAAACATAACGGAAAAGAGTAAGTCTAAGACTTAGATATTTTTAACACAGATAATACCCATGCCAGTTTAGAAATGAACTCAGATGTTTAATAAGCAAAAGCAGTTTCATCATGACAACTTATTTTATACGTGATATATATTATAATAAATGTTATATGCATATGATGTAAACAACAGTCATAGTTCAACAATATGGTCTATCTGAGATAATATTCCTTCTCTGTAAGGTTGATGCTGTCCCGAGGGATCTATAGTACAATGCTAGTGCCCCAACCATTGCACAACATACTGTATGTAACATTAGTGGCACGATCAAGTTTGACCTCGAGTGGCCCACACCAACTAATGACGTCCATCCTATAGTGGCCAAACTATTGGGAATGGTTGCACTAGAGTCATGAAACCAATGGATCCAAAGCCCTGTATAACACATATATTTCATCATAAAGCTAACATGTATAGTAAGCCCATGGCCATTACTACCGCACATACCGGTGTACCATGTCATACGTTGCAAATTATTTTGTCTGTATTTTACATGTATGTCATTTTACAAGTCTCACTTAGTTAACATGTTCAGCACAATGCTTTTCTTAAAATGCCAAAGTTCATGTGTAATAAGTATAAATTGTGAGAATTGTAAAATATACATATTTTCTCGATACACAAAATAGACATGTAGTGCATGGAAAATAACAATGAGCATTATATGAGTTAAAACTCACCTGGATCGAAAAGTGTCTCCGAATACTTCGAAAAATTCGGGTTCTCCAAATCCGTGGAAAACCTTCTATTAGTTCTAATTTCACTAAAACGACTATCAAGTAAGGAAAACATGAGCTATAGGATGGCTGGTGAAAATAAGGTTTTCCTGTCACACATTAACTGTACATCTGGACTCAAGTTCGTATGTCCATCATGTCACGACGGGCCGTATGTCCAGTCATAATACTGTACATCTACTACGTGTGTTTTTGGAGAAAATCTCATTTTCTCTCCACTGCTCACCTATTCTTTGATTCATAGGGTTACTAGAAATACCTTAAAGCCTCCTAGTCTAGATTACAACCTCCATGCAACGTAACAATGCTAAGCTAACAAAAATGCTAACCCAAACGAGATTCAAAGTGTAATTAAGCTAGTAACTACAACTAATATAGAACGAGTAGCATAACAATGTAATTGAAAAGCTAAAGGTGAATGTTACCTCCTTGAAACAAAACTGCAAGAGTTTTATCTCACGAACGTTCTGAAACACGCAAACACCTCACACATGCTCATAAAACACACTCAAATCACTTTGAACGGCCATGGGCTTACTATATAGACTGTATATTATGGTCAAATGTGTGTATTATATGGGGCTTTGGATCCATTAGTTTAGTGACCATGGTGCAACCATTCCCAATGATTTGGTCACTATAAGACGAATGCCATTAGTTGGTGTGGGCCACTCAAGGTTGAACTCGATTGTGCCATTAATGTTACATACGGTATGTTGTGCAATGGCTGGGGCACCAACATTGTACTATAGGTCCCTCAGGACAGAACCAACCCTGCTGAGAAGGGGCAATATCTCGGATAGATCATGTATGGGAATTATGACTTCTAATGCATTGGTCTTTTCTGCATTGAAATAATTAGGTAATTATTGCCGGTTCTACACCATAAGGTTTGAAAACCCAAAAACCTATTAAATGGTGTATTAATGGAGGTAATGTACTCTTTTTGGTTATTACTCAAGTTGCACGTTTACTTTCATCAATTGGGCTCATGTCATACCTAAGTTGTAAGGTGTACTTACTGAGTCGTTAGACTTACGTGGTTATTATTCTCTAGGTAACCTGGTTTATTCCTATGGAAGTGGCAAGAGATGCTACTACCTGACTAGTTAGGCTTTACTTATACTTACATGTTTGTCTTTACTGTTTAGCAGCTCCATGTTCTTACTTGATGAATTATAGTGACTCAAATTTATTCATCTTTTCTTGCATTTACTCTGACGATTTTAAAAGGGTGATTTTCCGTTTAGTCACAAGTTGGCTAAAATGGGTAAATTGCCAATGACTCTACCGAATTAGCCGAGGCTAATTTTGGGGGTGTTACGTATGGATTATATAATTCTTTAATAGGATACATACAATCAAGAGAGTAAGTATAACCCATCTTTGGTTAGCACAGATCGTCCACCTAACCATTAAGATGCGGTACAACCCATCTTCCCTAAGTATGGCCTATCTAACCCTTTTGATTATATGTCAGTTAAAATTGTTGTATAATCATCATCCCTATAATCACAAAAAATATGACTAATTTAAATTCAATAAAAATAAAAGACTTTCTAAGACAAGATAAGAATTTTACAAATATTGATTTTGGAATTTAAGAACAATTGCATTTAATCATTATGAACAAAACCAAATTATAGCAATTCTCATAATTATACAACCAACATGCATAAAATGAAAAATCTATAAATTTAGATACAATCAAACCATTGTGCTTGGATAGGGTTACATCACTTATATCAACACCCTACAAGGGGATTTAGCCACTCATGACTCCGTTAAGCCTTTAAGGAATATTTGTTAAATTTTTGCTCTAGGTACTGGTGTCTTTCTTTTATGTTTAGAGGTCTATAAATAGGGATTAGGAGAACCCTAAAATCCTTAGAAACCCTAGGAAAACTGTATGTCAGTCTCACAGTCCAAGTGGGAGATTGAAAACCAAATTCAATATGGAAAAAGTCTCTTGCAGCAATATAAAAAGTCGTGTGTGCTCGATCCCAAAGGACTTGTGCTTGACCACAGGTGCACTCAATCCTAAATGTCTTGCACTCGATCCAAGTCTCCAAAATGCTCCCAAAATGTCATTTTAAGCCCAATTTCCATTGGAATTCCTACATCTATAAGTTAAAGCCTTAAAACATAAAAGAAAAAAAATTCAAATAAATAACGCTAAGGAATTAATATATGCGAGTTAAGTGGCTTGAATGTGTAACATCAATGCTCATCAACCATGGCCATTATGCCGCATATACCGGTGTATCATGTTATACAATGCATCTTATTAACCAGTTAATAAAGCAGTTACCAAGTGATTATAAAAATGTAGACATATTCATATCATAGTAGTGTTCAATCAACTAACATATCCCACTTTTTAAGGAAAGTGTTCATAAGTGTTTACTTACCTTGTACACTTGCTTGAATCCTCCGACATTGCTAAACCCTGCTATAACAAAATTCGACACATCATTATAAGCAGTGCTAGAGGACTTCTATGAGTATGGTGCTAAGCCCTATTCTAAAAAAGGTTGCTGGGTTCTAAAATATGCAAGAGTGAGGCTTAAGGCAGATGCCTGGCCTTCTGGTCCTACTTATGGGCTAGAGGATGTATGTCTAGTCAGTGAGTTAGGCAATCTAGCAAAAAGCTCCAAACTATGATTTTAGGTTTCTATGAAATCTATAGGCTACTATATCTCCTTCTAGGCTATTGAATAACACATGCATCATAAGAAAACTCAATATCATGCAATACAAGGAATCAAAGAAGCTTTTAAAACTCTTTTGGAAACATTTCTTGGTTTTTAAGGAAATGAGTAAAAAGCTTGACATAGTGCCTTTTGCAAATTCACAATATTAGGAAAGCAATAAGAACAACATCGAGAGCATAAAAAAAGGCAAGGGGTTACCTTAGGAGATGACAAAAACACAAGGCTTTCTTCATTTTCTCCAAAACTCTCTCCACTCACAAGAACACTCACACTAGTGATTATAGGGGGGCTGGGGTGAAAGATGTGTTCAAGAGATGAGGGGAAAGTACACTATTTATAGGGGAGAAAAGTTGAGTGATTTAGCCCCTATATTTACCTATGTTAATTTCTTAGTCTTGTTATTTTGCGATGTTTTGCTTTCTTTCTTTCTTTCTTTCTTTTTGTGTGTGTGTGTGTGTTTTCTTATGTTTTTAGGGTTTCTGAAGACAATCAAGTGTTTCTGGCAAGTTTCAAGATGCGCTCGAGCAACCCAACACAAGAGATCAATTGCAAGTGTGCAATTGAGTGCACCCTCCTACAATCGAGCTCGTTTGTGTGCTAGGAAACTGAAGACATGTGTCACATGGTTTCAACTTTGTTTCAAACTCTAAATCCAATCCCAATTGACTTGTGAGTTGATTGGCTGCTTATGAACATCCAGGGTTGTACCAAACCCTATAAATAGACCCTCTATTCAACATAATAGAAAGGGCGAGAAGTAGACACAAGCTCGGGATTAAGGGTTGAAGGCTAGATCAAAAAGGGTTTTGTTTTTTCTTCTCTTCCCCATTTATTTTTGTTATGCAATTAGTATTTTAATTAGGGCTAGTTTGAAGCCCCAATCATGTCTTTGTAAGATTACAATACTGGTGCATTTGTAAAAATTATATTTTTTATATTTAACTTGATTATTTCTTGTTTGATCAAATTCTTCATATGAATCTGCTTGACAAACATACACATGTGATTGGATTTGTTATCTGTTATTTGTGTCAATTTGGCATAGATAGAAGAATCTCATCACTTCGATTCTTGGATTAATCAACATGTGGAATTGGGAGTAGATACCATGCCTTAGGCTTTGTGAGGCTATCGATTTCCATAGATTTATGCTCTCTTGAAGAACAACTTAGTGTAATGCTAAATCCTTTGGGAGAGAAAAGAATTAGAGTAGATACTATGCCTAATTCATTGTTGAGGGAAATCAATAGCTTAAAGTGATTCCTTAAGTTGGCAAACATTGAATATACTGATATAGTTGGAATGATTGCATATTGTAAATCATATAATTGGAAACATTGAATATAGTGATCCCTTAATTGCACATTGAGTATACCCTAATCCTCTTTAGTCTTAGTTTAGTTAATCTTTTATTTTGTTTCTTTAGTTTAATTCAATTTATGACAATTGTTTTAAATCCTTTATTTAAATAGGAAAATACATTCTTAGCATAATTTACCAATCCTATTGGGAATGATTTCATATTTGCCTGCTATACAATCGTTTTAATCTTTTGCACTTGCAAGAAAAATGCACTAAGTATTCACCCATTAATTTGGGAGGGTAATAAGCAAAACAAGTTTTTCTCACCGTTGCCAGGGATTGCATTAAATTATGTTTAGAAATTTTTTCCTTTAGTTTAATTTATTTTCTTTTTATTTCAATTTTCTTTTTTATTTTTTATTTTTTATTTCTGTTTGTTTGTAATTCTAATTTTTTTTTAATTCTCTGTTTTTGAGTCTTTTCTGTTCTATTTGTAACTCTGATTTTTTATGTGGCAGTGCGATTGATCCCAAGCTCACTATGATTGATGGCATCACTACCAAACAACAGTACTAATGCTTCTGTGAGTCCATTACATTTCAGTTTTGCGACAGTGCGCTTGAGTGTCCATCACAAGGTGATCGAGCGCAGGTGTGTGATTGAGTGCAGTTGTGCGATCAAGCGCAAATGCATTGCGATCAAGTGCACAGCTAGACAGCAATACTAAAGCTGCTATTATGTCCATTATGTTTTTATTATTTTTTAGTTTCTATTTTCTATTTTACATTTTTTGTTTCTTTTTTATTTATTGATTTCCCTTTTTGTTTTATTTATTTTGTTTTCTAATCTTTCATGCTTGTTGTGATTCTGTTTCTAATCTGTAGTAGTACGATCGATCGTAATTCTTTAGCGATCGTGCGCACCTTTACCATACAGCTATACTGAAGCTGCTGTAATTCTATTTTGTGGCAGTGCGACCAAGCACCCAACCAAAGGAATTGAGCATACCAATGCGATCGATCGCATGCCTTCTGTGATCGAGCGCACTTCTAGATAGTAGTACTAAAGCTATTGTAAATTCTGAATATGATTGGTTTATTTTCTTGCAGGGTCATCGATCTCAAAATTTATCCATTATTCCATACAATGCCTACCAGGGTCCAATAGCAGCATTCTAGCACTCCAAGGCCTTATCTTTGAGCCGTTTTCATGGCCATGGTACATGATCTCCTTCCAAGTTTTATTTTCTCCGTTGTTGTTCTATTCTTTGATTATATTTTTACAACAATGTGTTGCACTTGACTGGTATTTGGGTGGAGTATCATTTATTTGTTTTAGGGACAAGTGCTCTTGCAAGTTTGGGGGTATGCTATGAGCCATACCTAGTCCAACTAGCATTCTCACCAAAATAGTAGTACTGAAGCTACTACAAAAAGCACTTAAACCATTGCAGAAGGAATCGAGCACACCTATTGGGATCAGTGGTACTGAGGCCACGACATGCACCAAAAAGCCATATTCTTTAATTTTTTGTTTTATTTTTAATTTTTAATTTTTATTCGTTTAGTTTTTTGTTATTTTTATTTCTCTTTTTATTTTTATTTTTTTAGTTTTCCTTTGGGTCATTTTAATAGTTGGTTTCAGGTCAGTCTAGCTAAAAATGTTAAACTTAGCGCTCTTGGGAGGGCAACCCATTTCATGACAAAGTGTCTTGCATTCATGTTTATGGGTTTGCTACGAGCCATACCTTTGTCCAACTAGTTCTCTCATCTCTCGGATATGATCTTTCCATTTTTCTACATATTGAGGGAAATGTATAATTCATGTTTGGGGGTATGGGAGACACACACACACTATGTCCAAAATTTTAAAAGGTCAAAAATTTTAAAATTTTGAAATTGTATATTCATGTTATTCCTGAGAGTTTGGTCGATCTAGAAATTACGATTTGAATTTTACTGGTGAGGTTAAAAATGTTGAACACTTGATCTGATGGTTGAAATCTCTAAAGGCTTATTACTTACTTTTGGCATTTGAGAATTTACTTTTTTTGATTTTAAAATTTTCCACAAGCACATTAGCACATAGTTTGTGAAGTATGACATGTGAATCTGATTGTGTATGTTTTTAATGTTTTGGGTAAGTTGAGAGACTTGTTGGATGAATACTTTGGCATATATATTATCATTGTGAGATTTTCACTAAGTAACTGGACCTCTTACCTCATTAAGCAATGAGTGTTCAAGTTAAAAGGTAAGAATTTTGATTTGGTTAAAAGTCATGGCTAGCTTGGTTTTGTAGCCTTTTTTAGTCGAGTTAGTAAGTCCTTAGGGGTGTCTCTACACCTAATGCCCTAAAACCATCTAGTTTGGTAGTCATTGACTCAAACAAAGATATGCCTTAGTTATTCATTCCGATGGGAATCCCAATGAACTTTGAGGTATTGAGTCATTGCAATTGGAAATCATTTGGAAGCCTCATAGGTATGTGTTAATTCACTTTACAATAAATTAAACTTGTGATGCCTTAGCGTGTCTTTTGTAAGTGGTTAGACTTTGGAGTTTCAATTCATTGTGAAGATGGAGTTTATACTTTTAAGCTTGCTAATGAATAAAAATTATTGCTTTAAGGGATACTTTAATTTTTGGGAATAACATGTTTGCATAATGTTTGTGGGAAATATTTCTATTAAGCCCTTACGAGACTTCACCCATCCAACTAGGGATGCCTATGGTTTAAAAGGCTTGTTACATATGCTAAATGCAATCATACATCCCATGAGATTTATTTAATTTTTCTTTATGTTTGTTTTTTATTTTCAGTTTTGTATTACTAAAAGACTATCAATATGTAAGTTTGGGGGTATAATAAGCCCTAAAATATTCATATTTTAGAAGCTTGATTTACATATGTTAATCTCTTAGTCTTATTATTTTGTGATGTTTTGCTTTCTTTTAGTGTTTTCTTCTATTTTTAAGGTTTTTGAAGAAATGCAAGTGTTTCTAGCAAGTTTCAAACTTAAAAGACAAATTGGGAAAAAGCTAGAAGCCATAGGATTGATCGCAACCCAATCTAGGCTCGAGCACAAGTTAACTAGGATCAAGCACATTAGCATTAGATCCCATATGAAGCTAGGCGCGAGCACAGGATGCGCTTGAGCACCCAACACGAGAGATCAATCTTAGGCGTGTGATTGAGCGCACCCTTTTGCGAATTTACTGAAGAGTGATGTACAAATTTACTTGTACTTGCAATAGCACGAACCGTTTGCAGCATAGTAGTGTGAAAGTGCGAGGTTGAACCACAGAGAATCATGTTCGTTTAAAAGTAATCCTATGTCTAAATTAATCTTACTTTAACCTAGTTCCAAAAGTGGGTATTTGTGTTGAACGTAAACATAAATTAAATAAAAATGTGGTAAAGTAAACAAATAAAGTAACTAAGTTTTAAGAATCCACCTCACCCACTCAAAAACACATATTAATATGCTAAGTTCACTCATCCATCTACCGTTTTCGCTTTATACATACTCTACTGCTGTTATGGGAAATAGTTGAACTATTTGATGTGTTTATCATATAAAGAGTCAAACAGATATTGGTTCGATATTGAATCATCCACTATATTGGATCACAGTGGATACCTTGTCTCGTCCCAATCATCCAATGTACCTCTGGATTGGAATACAAAGAAGGTTGGACATAGATGAACCATAAACGACAACCATTCACAACTTTGTCACTAAATAGAAATGAAACGAATATACGATATGTAAAAGACAGAAATAAAATGAACATAACGTAAAAAACATGTATAAAATTAAAGGTGAGCTTCATCTTCAATCTTAGTTGAAGACTTCGCTTCCCATGCTAAAGAGAAACAAAATTAAACTAAGTATAAGCATTAATTAAAGAAAGCAAAAGTTTGACGATTTAGAAAGGCTAAGTAATGCCAAACAGTGGCCTTTGCTCTCAAAATGCGCTCAAAAAAACGTAACTTTACAAAATATGCAAGAGGTCCTATTTATAGGAAATTATGTGTTGTCAAGAAAGAGAAGGTGCACTCGATTGTAGGCCATGCGCTCGATCGCAGTGCTCAGTGTGCTCGATCGTGTGTAACCGCTCATAAATTCCACGGCGCAGCAATGAAAGTGATGGCGGCTAGGGCGACGCGCGTTTCTTGGGTCTACGTGGATGCGCTTGATCGCTGCCCATGCGCTTGATCGCAGTGCGCTCGATCTTGGTCCACATACTCGATCGTAGGTGCACTCTATCGTGAGTCTGTGTGCTCGATCGCACAGACAAGGACTCATTGCTTCTTTTCCACCTTTTACAGCACTTTGATGTTAAGGACCTGCAACATAAGAAAACACTAAAACAAGAAAAAAAAAATTAGAAAACAACAAGGCTAAGGGCTTAACAAACATAAATTAAGGGGTTTTATGTACAACATTATGCACTCATCAAATACCCCCAAACTTATATTTTGCTAGTCCCTTAGCAAAACAAAATGAAAAACACATAAAAAACAAGAAACATAAATCCGCTTTTGTGGGAGAAACGGTTGCATTTAGAATATGCAACAAGCCTTTTGAACCCCTAGGCATCCCTAGAGGACGAGTGAAGTCTCGTGAGGGTTTACCAGCAATGATACCCACAAACAATTTATTGGTACTATGTTATTGATAGACAAAGTCTTTCACACAAGCACATGGTTCATATATCATTAGCAATTTTAACAATTTTAACATACAAACCACTTCATCTAGGCATCCAAACATCAATCAACCCATGGTTGGAAAATTGAGATAACGCATGCTCCAAAAAGTGCAAAGTGAACTAACACAGGCTCATGGGGTTTCAATTTTTTAAAAGAGGTGTATCCCAAAATTCACAAGAGTGCAATGTGATAAAAACAACCAAGGCTTAAATCGAAAAGTGTAATTTTTATTTTGTGTAGGTTGTGCAATGCTTGACTCCCTTAAGCTTCTAACTGACTTATGTAACGATTGTTGGGCCAGTGACTTCCAAATCAGGAGGTTTTAGGGCATTAGATGTAGAGATATCCTTAAGGGCTTAATTACTCAAGTCAAAAAGAGGTTTGAAGCCTAACTAGCCATACAATCACTTAGTTGGAATTTCTCATCTTTTTACGCGAACACTCAATGCTTGGTGAGGCAAGAGGTCCGATTACTCAATGGAAAGTTCAACTTATGATGATTTTTTTTTATCACACATCACAACAACCTAAAAATCTCAAGAAAACACACTACTTAAGTCAAATCTCATAACTCACAGACCCTATGCTAGAGTACATGTGAAAGATGAATGAGACAAGTGAAGTCTCTCTAATCCAACATATGAATCAAAAAATGGAATTTCTAATGATATGCAGTGTTCAAACAAGTTAAACGCACCAATGATATGCAATCCATAGTTATGAAGTAAGTCATGCCCAATCAACAACATAGCAACAAAAATAAAAAAATAAAAATTTATAAATAGACTCAAAATAAAAATATAAAGATAAAAACAAACAAACAAATTGTTTGTCCACACCCCCAAACGTAAATGACACATTGTCCCTAATATGGCAAGAAATACAATACAGTGGAATGGAGCAAGTTAGGCAAAAATGTAAGAGAACGCTCCCCCAAACTTGAATGGTAGACACTTGACCTGAAAAACACAAGAAAAACAAAATAGACAAACAAAATCAAATCATAAGGAAAAAAAAAAATTGAGGGGTGCCTCCCACAAGTGCTAAGTTTAAGCCAGACTCACTTTGCATAACTTGGATCCCTCTAACAGAGTCTTCTCCACCTCCATACTCCTCAACTCCAAGAATGGTTTTAATTTCTGTCCATTCACCTTAATGTTGTTACCATTCTTGGGATCCTCAATCTCAATGGCCCTATGAGAAAAAACTATCCTAATGATAAATGGGCCTGCCCATCGGGATTTTAGCTTGCCTAGGAATAGATGCAGTCAAGAATTGTAAAGAAGGACTTTCTGACCAGGCTCAAAAGATTTCTTCAAAATGCTCTGGTCATGAGCCTTCTTCATCTGAGCTTTGTACAATCTCGCACAATCATAAGTATCATTCCTCAGCTCCTCTAATTCATTGAGTTCAAGCTTCCTTTCTGAGACAGCCTTCAAAAGATTGAAATTTAGCTGCTTGATGGCCCAATATGCTTTATGCTCCAATTCAATGGAAAGATGACATGCCTTCCCATACACAAGCCGATAAAGTGACTGGTCGTACCAAAAATAGTACTCGCCAATTGCACGAGTCGTTTGTAATAAAGTGGTTGTGCAAGTGCGAGTGTCGAACCCACAGAGAATCTCATATGTGTGAATTAATTCTATGTCTAAACTAATATTACCTTAACCTAGTCCCAAAATCAAACATGTGGCATGCAGTAAATATAAACTAAATTAAATGCTTAAAAATAAAGAAATAAAAATACTAAGGCCTAGAATCCACCTCACCACAATTAATTAACATATAATCATGCTAGTTCATGCTTCCAAACGACTATGCTACAAGGCATACTCTGAGCGCTAACACTTTGTTCATACTTCCATCTATCGATAAAGCACATATGCATATTCTATTATTGCTACAAAATCTTGTCGAACTAATTGATACAAACACTGTTTTAAGAGTCACAATGGATATTGGTCCAAAGACAAATCATCCAATGTACCTCCGGTTGCTGATAAGTGCTTAAATATTCATATTTAAGCCCCTTAATTTACATTTGTTATATCGTTAGTTTATGTTATTTTGGTTTATTTTACTTTTTTTATGTGTTTTCTTTGTTTTGTAGGTCTTTGAAAGAAAATGAGACATTTCTGGAAATTCGGACTTAAAGAGCAAAAAGAGGAAAAACTGGAATCTGAGGAAGTGATCGTGCGCAGAAGAAGGCGATCGACCACAATGCGATTGAACGCACTAAGGGTGATCAAGCACACCTATGCGTGAAGCCCACTCTAGCTGCAGCCCTGTTTTGGAAGTTCTTGATTCTAGGGTTTTGGTTAATCCTTGTTGCACAAGGATTCAACCTTACACGTTTAGGGGTTCTAGAATACTCTTGGACTCTATAAATAGGTCTGTAAACATAGAAAAACACACACGCTATTTTGGAGAAGAATTTACTGCTTTCAAGGAAACAATTTTTCTGGTTTATTCTTTTCCTCTATTTTATTTTATGAAGATGATTTGCATCAATATTATGTGTAACTAAACCTTTCAGTAGGGCTTGATTGAAGCCTTGATCATGTTTATATTTTAATTCAATATTGGGGCCTTTACGATAACTGCATTATGATGTTTAACTTGATTAATATCTGCTTACTTGAATTCCTCATATGTATTTACCTGATCAACATGTGGATGTGGTATGGACTAGTTAATTAAACCAATTTGGATGATCGAGTCCTGGATTTAATAATTGTAACAAAAGATATCCACACCAGGTTCTTGGGTTAATCAACATAAGGAACCGGGAGTAGACATCCATACCCTAGGCCTCATGTGTCTGTCGGTTTTCACAGAGTTTATGCTTTCTTAAAGAACAACTTAGTAGACACCTATACTAAATCCTTTAGGAAAGAAAAGAATTAGAGTAGACGCGCATACCTAATTTGTTGCTTAGGAGAACCAATAGCTTAAGGAGTAGACATTCATACCCTTAGGTTGGCAAACATTAAACAATCATAATGTGAGTAGAGCATTGGCATATTGATATATTATATAAGCGTGGTCGGTGGTGGAAATCAAAGCCTTACTTCTGTCTCATTATTTAATCAAACTCAATTTTTCTCTTTTTTATTTTATATTGCGAATTTAATTTTAAGCATAATTTACCAATCTTTGTGGGATCGATCTTGCGCTTACACGCTTTACTACACCTTTTGACCTTGTGCACTTGCAAGTAAAACGTACAATTATTTGCTTATTAATTTAGATAGATATTTACACAACAAGTTTTTTGCGCCGTTGCCGGGGATTGTGTTAAATATTGTTTAAAATTATTTTCGTTTAAGTTTAAATTATTTTTTATTTTATTTTCGTTTTAATTTTGTTTTAGTTTAATTTAGTTTTAGAATTATTTAGCTTAATTGTTTTAAATTTTTGAAAAAAAAAGGGAGTTTTTATTTATCTTCTCTATTTCTCCGTGTTGTTTCAGCATAGAAGCAGTTTCTATGATTGCAATCAAGCGTAGGCCGAGAGTGATCGAACGCAGTGCGATTGATTGCACTTCTAAGAGCGATCGAGCACAATTCCAAAAACCATCCGAACAGCAGCATTGAAGCTGCTGTACTTGGTAGAACTTCATCTAATTCATGCAAGGGCTTCGCTCCAAGAATCCAGTGATCCTTCCACTTGATACAGAGATTGAGTGGACCATTATATAGAAGCCCAGAGACAACGTTGAGGAAGAAGAAGAAGAACTTCAAGAAGAGGAAGTTATGGTGGAACAGCAGTTAAACCAACTGTAGCTTGTCAACCAACCACCACCAGAGCGAAGGCCCATGAAACAGGCTTTCATCCCTGACAATCTCAACCAAACATCATGCATTGCTTATCAACCTAAGGCCAAAGGCAACTACTACATATCGCTACAAATACTCAATGCATTGACACACTTCAGAGGCACACTGACTGAGGATCCAAACTTGCACATAAGGGAATTCACTGATCTTTGCAAGTTTCAGCATGTTCAAGGCTTGGATCAAAAGGGAATTAGGATGATTCTCTTCCCTTTTTCTTTGAAAGACAATGCAAGGTTGTGGTACAACTCAATGCCTTCAAATACCATCCATACTTGGGAAGCACTGTCCAGTAAATTTTTAAAGAAATTCTTTCCAGCTCAGAAGACAAGACAGATGAGGAAGGAAATTCAAGCTTGGCAATAGAGAGATGGTGACTTATTCTTTGAAGCATGGGGGCATTTCAATGACTTGCTTCTGAAGTGCCCACATCACAAGCTCCCTCAAGATGAATTGGTACAGGCTTTTTATGAAGGCCTAAATGACGCAAATAAAGGAATGGTTGATTCTGGTTGTGAAGGAGTGCTGATGGAAAAGAGCAGTGAAGAAGTCATGGACTTATTTGAGACGTTAAGTGAGCACTCCCAACAATTCTCATCCAAAGGAAGGCAAGGAGTAAAGAGTAGAGGCGTGTATGAAGTAAACTTAAATGGTGGATCTCCAAGTCACATGGTTGTTGTAGACAAAAAGTTAGATATGATTGTCAAGGCCATGGCCTTACAAAACATCTCACCTAGTCAACAAGCCGCAACACCCCAGGTATGTGCTATTTGTTCTCAATTTGATCACACAACTGACACTTGCCCTTTGTATTCATCTGCAGATCAAGAGCAAGCAAATTATGTGGGACAGAACAGTTATCCTCCCAAAAACAACCCATACTCCAACACTTACAATCTAGGGTGGCGAAACCACCCAAACTTCTCATGGAATAACAATCAAGGGTAGCAAAGGAACTCCCAACAAGCAGCCCAACCAATTCAAGAGTCAAAGAAGAGTGACTTAGAAAGTCTTGTAATGCAATTGGTGACATCATAGAAGCAAGTCACGACTCAACAACAACAAATGCTGACGACACAAGAGCAGTTTATGGCAGAGGAGAAACAATTTCGGAATGAACAAAGACAAACCACTGCCAAGCATGAACAATCTATTCAAAGGTTGGAAGTATAAGTGGGGCAGTTGGCTAAAGAGATGAATGTTAGAAAGCAAGGAGAACTCCCAGCCCAGACAATACCCAATCCAGGAGGCCATCAGCAAGTGCAGGCGGTTACAACTCTCAGAAATGATAAGACCATAGGAGTGGATGAACCAAAACAAGTATCTCCAGATGAAGCATCCACATCTAAGGTAAGTGAAATAGTGAGGGAATATCCACCACCACCCTTCCCTCAAAGGTTAGTAAAGCCAAAGAATGAGAAGAAATTGCTTGATATTTTTGAAACTTTAAGAAAAGTAGAGATACATATTCCTTTATTAGATGCAATTCAACAAATAACTGCATATGCTAAATTTTTGAAGGATTGTTGTACTTATAAATGGAAGTTTCAAGAACATGAAACAGTGGCTTTGACTGAAGAGGTAAGTGCGATTTTATTAAGAAAACTACCCCCAAAACTAAAAGATCCAGGTAGTTTTACTATTCCTTGCAGGATTGGTGACCATGATTTTGAGCAAGCATTGCTAGATCTGGGAGCTGGTGTCAATTTGTTGCCATACACAGTTTATGAGACACTTGGATTGGGGGAGCTGAAACCCACTTCTGTCACCTTGCAATTGGCAGACAGAAGCATCAAAAGGCCAAGAGGTATACTTAAGGATGTTTTGGTAAAGGTATGTGAATTTATTTTACTTGCTGATTTCATTGTATTAGATATGGAAGAATCTCCTATGCCATTACTTCTGCCCATCATCTTAGGAAGACCCTTTATGAGAACTGCTGATACCAAAATTTGTGTGAAAAAGGGTATTGTAAGTATGAAGGTAAATGGTGAGAAGATAGAATTTAAAATATTTGATACATTGAAATTACCTCAAGATGATATGGAATGCTTTAATGTATGTATGGTGCAAGATTTGGTTGAGAAAGTTTTTCAGGTCCAGCACATTGATCCAATGGAAGCCACCCTCACCCATAGTCTCACAAAGGCGGACATTGAGTCAGAATTTGAAGAAGTTATTGAGGACCTCACAAAAGCTATTCACCTTCTAGAGGCTTCTCCAAAGTACCCAAGTAGGTATACTCCTCCTTTTGAAACTCTGGTACCTACTAATACTACTCTTGTTCCTTCCATTGTCCAAGCATCAAATTTGGAATGGAAGCAGCTGCTAGAGCACTTGACATATGCCTATCTAGGAGAAAACAAGACGCTACCTGTGATAGTTGCTGCAAGCCTAAGTTTGGGGGAAGAAGAGAAGCTGTTGAGAGTTCTTAGAGAACATAAGACTGCTATTGGATGGACCATTGCTGACATCAAAGGGATAAGCCCAGCCAAATGCATGCATCAAATTCACCTTGAAGATGAAGCAAAACCCACAAGGGATGCACAAAGAAGGCTCAACCCACACATGAAGGAGGTAGTGAAGAAGGAGGTATTGAAATTGTTAGATGTTGGAGTTGTTCAAATATCTACCTAAATTAGTAGGCAAATAATTGTACGTTTTAGTTGCAAGTGCACAAGGTCAAAAGTATAGTAGAGTGTGTAAGTGCAAGATCGATCCCACAGGGATTGGTAAATTATGTTTAAAAATAAATTCGCAATATAAAATAAAAGACGTAAAATTGAGTTTGATTAAACAATGAGAAAGAGGTAGGGCTTTAATTTCCACCACCAATCATGATTATATAATAAATCAGTATGCCAATGCTTTGATCACATTATGAATATTTAATGTTTGCCAACCTAAGGGTATGGGTGTCTACTCCTTAGATTATTGGTTTCCCTAAGCAACGAATTAGGCATGGGTGTCTACTTTAATTTTTTTCTTTCTTAAAGGATTTAGTATGGGTGTCTACTAAGTTGTTATTTAAGAAAGCATAAAAACTGTGAAAATCGACAAACACATGAGACCTAGGGTATGGGTGTCTACTCCCGGTTTCCCATGTTGATTAACCCAAGAACCCGGTGTGGATATCTTTTGTTACTTATGTTAAACCCAGGACTCAGTCATCCAAATTGATCTAACTAACAGGTCTATACCAGATGCATACAACATCAGGCAAATACATATGAGGAATTATTGAAAGCAGGAATTAATCAAGTTAAATATCATAATGCAATTATCGCAAAGGCGCCAATACTGAATTAAAATATAAACATGATCAGGGCTTCAATCAAGCCCTACTTAAAGGTTTAGTTACACATAATTAAAATAAAACTAAAAAGAAAAGGAAAAGAAAGAACCAAAAACTGCTCCTAGAAGTTGCCTCCACTTCTCCTCTCTAAAAATTGTGTATCTAATTGTGAGGCTTAGAGGTCTATTTATAGGCTTTAGGAGAATCCTAAAAACACTAGTAAACCTAGGAATTTCGGAATTCTATCTCCTAATCAATTTAGGAGACAATCCTATTACAAATCGGAGAAGGATTCGTCCAGAATTAGGCTTCTAAATTGCGGAGTAATTTTAGCATTGCAGCGTTCCAAATTAGGAAAATTCTATTTCACAATGATTTGTAGAATTTTGAGTTATCTTTCCAATGCCGCTGAAATCACCTCAATCCAATATTTGAGTTGAAAGTTATGGCCAAAATACCGAGACATGTTCAGGATCCAAATTTGAATCAAATCCGATTTTTGGCTCCAGTTTGTTAAATTCCGATTTAATCCTTTCCACATCTTCTAGGTCTTCCCAATTTGCCCTTTAAGCTTGGAACATTTCTAAAAATGCTTTCTTTTCTTTCATGACCTACAAAAACACAGAAAACACAAAAAGGAAATAAAATGGAACAAAATAGCAAAAATTAAGAAATTAACAAATGTAAATTAAGGGCTAAAATATAAATATTTTGGCACTTATCAGAATCATCTACCCCATTTCAGACAGTCAATGGGTAAGCCCAGTTCAAGTTGTCCCGAAAAAGAGTGGGATCACAGTGGTGAAGAATGAAGATGAGGAGTTCATACCTACAAGAATAACCACTGGATGGAGGGTTTGCATTGATTACAAAAGACTGAATAAGGTAACTAGGAAAGATCATTTTCCCCTGCCCTTCATTGATCAAATGCTAGAAAGGTTAGCTAGCCACAGTTACTATTGCTTCTTGGATGGGTATAGTGGTTACAACCAAATTGCCATAGCACCAGAAGACCAAGACAAAACCACCTTCACATGTCCCTTTGGTACATTTGCCTACAGAAGAATGCCATTTGGATTATGCAATGCACTGGCCACCTTCCAAAGATGCATGATGAGCATTTTCTCTGACATGGTGGAGAATTTCATTGAGGTATTTATGGATGATTTTAGTGTTTTTGGTTCTAACTTTGATGAATGCCTCTATCATCTGAAAAGTGTCCTAAAAAGATGTGAAGAATACAATTTGGTGCTCAACTGGGAAAAATGTCACTTCATGGTGCAACAAGGCATTGTGTTGGGTCATTCTATTTCCAACAAAGGTATTGAGGTGTATAAGGCCAAGATTGACATCATTCCAAAACTTCCTCCTCCTATGACAACTAAAGGTGTTCGAAGCTTCCTTGGACATGTTGGATTCTATGGAAGATTTATCAAGGATTTTTCTGAGATCTCTAGACCTCTTTGTGTGCTGCTAGCCAAAGATACCAAGTTTGAATGGATAGATGAATGTATGATAGCTTTCAACACATTGAAGAAGCTGCTCACATCAGCCCCAATAATGACGGCACTTGATTGGAGCCTTCCTTTTGAGCTAATGTGTGATGCCAGTGACTTTGCCTTGGGAGCTGTTTTGGGCCAAAGAATCAATAAGGTACCCCATGCTATTTATTATGCTTCTTGAACTTTGAATGATGCCCTGCTAAACTATTCTACCACTGAGAAAGAATTGGTAGCTGTCATTTTTCTTTGGAGAAGTTTAGATCATACCTAATTGGTTCTAAGGTTATTGTATTCACTGACCATGCTGCTTTAAGATATTTGTTTGCTAAGAAAGATGAAAGCCAAGATTGATCAGATGGGTACTATTACTGCAAGAATTTGACCTAGAAATTAGAGATAAGAAGGGTAGTGAGAATGTTGTTGCCGATCACCTATCCAGGCTACTTCATGAAGAAGAAGAAGAAGAAGAGAGCTACCCTTGAATGAAAACTTCCCAAATGAACAATTGTTTGCAGTAGATGTAAAACTTCCTTGGTATGCAGATATTGTAAATTATCTAACTGCTAAAGTTTATCCTCCAGGTATGTCTAATCAAGAAAGAGAGAGATTAGTGTCTATCTCTAGATACTACTTTTGGGATGAACCTTACCTTTTCAAATCTTGCCCTGATCAAATCATCAGAAGATGTATCTTAGAGGAGGATCAATTGAGCATACTGCAGCATTGCCATCAGTTTGCATGTGAAGACACTTTGGGGCAAAGCGAACAGCTCTTAAGGTACTACAATCTGATTTTTATTGGCCCAGTTTGTTTAAAGATGCCTTTTTGTTTTGTAGCTCTTGTGATAGATGCCAAAGGTCAGGCAACATCTCATCCAGAAATCAGATGCCTCTGCAAAATATTCTAGTTGTGGAACTCTTTGATGTCTGGGGTATTGATTTCATGGGTCCCTTTCCTAACACCTATGGGAATTGATACATTCTTATGGGTGTGGATTATATGTCCAAATGGGTTGAGGTTGTCCCCTCAAAGACTAATGATCACCAAGTTGTTGTCAAGTTTTTGCAGGATAACATCTTTACCAGATTTGGGACTCCAAGGGCAATAATCAGTGATGGAGGAAGCCACTTCAACAATCATGCCTTTGTTTCTTTGATAAAGAAGTATGGGATCACTCATAAAGTTGGCACTCCCTATCACCCTCAAACCAGTGGCCAAGTGGAAATAAGCAACAGAGAAATCAAGGGCATCCTAGAGAGGACGGTAAACACCAGCAGAAAGGATTGGTCTCTACGTTTGAATGATGCACTTTGGGCATATAGGACTGCATACAAGACACCAATTGGTATGTCCCCATACCAATTAGTCTTTGGGAAAGCATGCCATCTACTAGTGGAATTGGAGTACAAAGCGTATTAGGCCATCAAGAAATTTAACTTTGACATGAAGCAAGCAGGTGATAAGAGGAAGTTGCAATTGAATGAGCTTAAAGAATTGAGACATGATGCTTATGAAAACGCCAAGCTCTATAAGGAGAGAACCAAAGCATACCATGATAAACAGCTGGTTAGAAAGGAATTTCATGTGAGACAAGAGGTACTGATCTTTAATTCATGATTAAGACTATTCCCTGGTAAGCTCAAATCTAGATGGTTTGGTCCTTGTGTTATCACTAACATATTCCCTCATGGAGCTTTGGAGGTATATAGTCCACAGAAGAATCAAACATTCAAGGTGAATGGGCACAAAGTGAAGCCGTACATTGCATTAAAGTATGCACCTAGAGAAGATGATTTGGCACCACATGATTTAGCACTCCAATCTGTCCAATATGTTGCATCATCAAGAGCGCTTGAGCCACATCTGGTGGATCTCAAGTGTGCCTTTGATAGGTGTCAAATATTGTTTATTAGACCCCCTTTACTTATGTTTGTTAGACTCTTAGCTGCATTAATTACTAACATTTTTGTATAGTTTTTGGTATTTAGTGTTGTGCGGTCATTGCAACAAACATGGCGTGCAAAAGGGCAAGAATGTGGACTTAAAGTGAAGATCACGCCATAGTGCTGCTCGATCGCACTTAGTGCGTTCGAACGCACCCACATGCAGCAGACACTGCGCGATGCAGCCGCAGATCACGGCGATGACGCAGACACCACGTTCGCACGCACTGCGACCGGCCCTAGCGATTATCTCGCTTTCGAACGCAGTGCTCTGCGTTGACGCACTCATGACTCAGCCCTAAGCCAGTTATTTGCGGTCGAACTTGTGCCTGCGTTCGATCACAAATAACGGTGCGTTCAATGCACTATGCGTTTGAACGCACTTCTGACTCTGTTTGTTTAGGACCCTAGGTCCATTTGTTCGAAGTTAGACTTTTGGGCGTGTTTTTAGAGTGGTTTGCCTCTGTTGGCCCTACTCGCCCTTTTCCTTGTAGTTTTTACATTAATTTTAATTTAATGCATTTATTTTCCTTATTTATGTTTCCTTTGCTTATGGGAGGCTAGATCCCAACTAAGGTTGAGGATGTAGTCTCACCATGAATGCTATGTTAATTATTTACGTTTAAGTCATTTCATTCCGTTATTCTTTATTTACTTAAATCGTTTCTCACTTGGTTTGGTGACAAAACCAAGTGAGATTGCATCATCATCGTTTATTTTTGGTGTTTAGTTCGATGGATACATTCCATCCTTCGGTTTACGCCATTTATCCATAGTAGTTTGTGTTTTAACACATTCACTTTGGATCCTTTGAGCCTTAAACCGTTTATGGTTTGTCTTTCGTCACATGAGCAGTTCCTTTAATCCTTCGATAGGTGCAATAGATTTAGTTTTGTTTCAAACCGATAGAGCGGATGTTTTAGCTTAGCGTTTTTGATTAATGTAGTTGAAATGGTGAGGTGAAAACCTCAACCTTGGTGCTTTTCGTTGTTTACATTTCCGCTTTGTTTTACTTTCAAGTTGTCACGAACACCCATGCGAGCTAGGTTAAAATAGCATTAACCTAGACTCAAGGTTATTTTGCACTAGCAATTTACGGTTCCTTGTGGGATTCAACTCGGTACTTGTGCAACCACTATCGAACTTGATTCGTTCAATTCTGATACCAAAATTTGGTCACATCAAATTTTAGGCCGTTAGGAACCGTCTAAATTGTTTTGCATTTAACTTTGTTTTTAGATTTATGTTATTTTTCTACTAGTTTTTATTTTCTGCGTTGTAAATATTGTTCATAGTTTATTTTATGTTTCAATTCATTTGTGTTAATTTTAGTTTAGTTTTAACTAGTTTTTAGCTTTCTTTGAGCTCTGGAAAATCGTATCATCAGCGGTCGAACGTATATTCTGTCGAACGCAGTCGCTTATTCCGACGCGACACTGCGACGACCTTCGCTACTTCGTGCGTAACTCGTGGCCTCGACAGACGAGCTAGATCAAGCGCGTCGAACGATATGCATTATGCTCAACGCACGTTTGAATTTTGATTAATTGTTAGGCGTATTTTTCGTTTAAATTGCCTGTTTTGAGTATTTTGTTTCTGAGTTTAGCTGTGTTTAGTTTTATTTTAGTTGTTTATATATTTTGCATGTGTTTAGTTAATAATTTTGTTAGTTTAAATTGTTAGTTGTTTAAATTAGTTTATTTTTTTGTTTGTTTAATTTAGTTAATTTTACTCTCTGTTTTATTCTTGTTTACTGCTTCATTTTCTATAATTGCTTTGATTTATTTTTGTTGTTATGTTGCTTTTAGTATATTGTTAAGTTGTTTTTGTTCTTAGTCATCTTTTAGTTGCTGTTTTGCTCAATTATTTTCTTTATTTTTCCTGCATATTTGTTTTCTAGCTTGCTGTTTTTCCTTAGTGTATAGTTAAATTTCTTTTAGTTTATGCATGGTCGGCGATCGTTGAACCTAGAGTTAACACCATTAGATCCCGACTTAGAAAGAAACATTAGGAGAGCGTGTCGAGCTCAAGCCGAGATGGGGGACAATCAAAGAGAACCAAGGATGGAGCAGCACGAAGAAGATCGCAGGGATGAAGAAGAGGAGAACGAGGAATTCGAAGATGCAAGAGGAACAGAGCACGAGAAGAATGTATGAGTTGGATTTTACGACAGCATTGCATGAACTGTTGAATCCTACTGCGGTCAGTACCCACTCATGCATAGTATTACCACCAACTAATGCCACTCATTATGATCTTAAGCCACATGTGATTCAGATGCTACCATCTTTCTATGGCTTAGATCATGAAAACCCTTATTCACATGTTAAGAAGTTTAGGAGTATAACTGCCACAACCAAATTTCAAAACTTCTCAGAGGAATCATCAATCTTGACTTTTCCTTTCTCTCTTCATGGAGAGCCACGAGTGGTTGGATTCCTTAGCCCTCGATCTATTACGACATGGACAGGAATCTGAAGCAATTCTATCATAGATTCTATCCAATGTCCAGTGAATGATGCGAAAGGAAATTAGTTCCTTTTCTCGGGAGGAGGACGAAATTCACGGAATGTTGGACACGATTTAAGGACATGTTGATGAAGTGTCCACCCCACGGATCTCGAGAAATGGCGTCTAGTTCAATTTTCTACCAAGGCTGTCCCAACCAACCGTATAACTATTGAATGGTGGGGCATTCTGAATTTGACGGAGATTTGGCTTACAAAGCCTTGGAGAAGATTCGCCAACACCCAAATGATTTCACCGTAGGAGACAAGTCTGCGAAAGAAAGGAGGCGTCACGGGCTGAATCTTTGAGCAAGAATTGACTCAGAGAATGGACGCCATTGTCAAGAGGTTGGATACCATGAGTATGGAAAAGCCTGTTAAAACTGTGAACACAATTCCAGTTGAAAGTTGTTCTGTCTGTGCTAGTCCTATGCACCTAGCACAGAATTGTCCATCTATGGCAGTTTTCTCTGAGATGGAACAAGTGAACGCTTTTAACAACTTCCAAAAGCAGTCAACTGGCCCATACTCTGAAACTTATAACCCTGGGTGGAGGAACCACCCAAATTTTTCATGGAAGCAAAACCAGCCCACAAATCAAGGAGGTTTCCCTCCTACTTACCAAAACCCTGGACGCTTGGCCCAGCCAGCGTCATCTTCCTATCAAGCCCCCACTCAACTCCCAACATCATCAACTCAGTCATTAGAAGAGTCAATGAAAGAATTCATGAAGATGGAGTCAGCCATTAGTGATATTAGAAACTCTACCATGGTGAACACCCAGGCGATCTCCAAGTTGGAGACCCAAGTGGGACAATTGGCAAATCACATGGGTGAGAGAGACAAAGGTAAGTTTCCCAGCCAACCAGTGAACAATCCTAAGGCATGTAATATCGGAAGTGCTCCAAATCAAGAACATACCCATGCGATTGTCACACTGAGGTCAGGGAAACAAGTGGACAACCGAGTGGACAAGCGAAGTAGTTGATGAAGCAGACAAAGAGTGACAACAAAGAGAAGAAAGATGTCGAGCCATCTACTATCCCCGAGAAGGACCATACGAGGTCATTTGTCCCAAAAGCCCCTTATCCGGAAAGATTGAAAGCGCCTAAAGAAAATGCGCAGCTTGAAATATTAGAGGTGTTTAAGCAAGTCCGGATAAACATCCGTTTTGGATGCAATTTAGCAAGTGCCGACATCGCGAAATTCTTGAAGGATCTGGTGACAATTAAGAGAAAAACCAATGTCCCTAAGAAGGCTTTATCGGCGAACAAGTGAGCTCCATCCTCCAATGCAAGCTACCCATCAAGTATAAGGACCAGGATGTCCAACAATTGCTTGCATGATTGGAGAAAGTCGATCAATAGGGCATTGTTGGACTTGGGGGCAAGTGTGAATCTCCTTCCCTACTCGATGTATTTGAAGTTGGAATTTGGAGAGTTGAAGCCAACCAACTGACGCTCCGGTTGGTAGATAGGTCACTTAAGAGACCACGGGAATACTTGAGGATGTGTTGATCAAGGTTGACAAGTTTTATTTCCTGTGGACTTTATAGTGATAGATCTGAGAGCCGATTCACGATGTGGCAAATCAAATTCCAGTGATTCTAGGCGACCATTTTAGCTACGGCTAACGCCCTAATCAAGCTGTAGGGACGGGAATAATGAAGATCTCATTTGGAAACATGACGGTTGAGCTCAATATTTTCAATATCAATAGCCAACCATTGGAGTCTGATGAGACCCATCCTATGTGCTTTATTGAAGAAATCACGGTGATTTTGATTTTGAGACCAGATTGAGTGTTTTACTCGGGACCTAGATTTAGGCAGTGATTAGGTTAGCGCATGAGCCTAGCCTGGAGGACCACGATATGGAGTGCTTTGCACTATCCTGGAGGTCATTTGAGTAAGACACTACTGACTTGATGAGCGGAGGTATGAGCTCGATCTGGAGCACCGGAGTTGGAATGTTTAGCTCAGATGGAGGAAACATGGATTTTGTAGGATACTTGAGCCAAGCGATGAAGTGGTTGAGCCAGTTTGGAGGACATTGAGCTAGAACTATTTGCTCGGTGGGAGATGACCGATGCTTTGGCGAGGTGGCTACTTCATTTCTTGATCGATCCCATATCTCGAGATTCTGATCGGAGTGGGAAAACCATGGATTCAGATTCTCCCACTATTTATTCCTCCACATTTGAGTCATCGATATTCTGCTGAGAGCAAGCTTTTTGCTCTCATTCATATCTTGACCAAGGAGGCCGAGATGGACCGGGAAGGAAGCGACTATTTTCCTTCCCCATTTTTGATCATTTGAGGTCGGTAGTAGCTGGACATCTATCTTTGCTTATTGATTATCCCAGCTGCAACCATCACCCGTTTGACCCGGGCAAGATAGTCCCAAGGAGTAGCATTGCAGCTATTGAGAGAGCATTTGAGCAATCTTGGAGCTCAAACACTTCTGTGAGATTAGTGGTATTGAAGCCGCTGAATGAGGTAAATCTTTCTTTTCTACATTTTCTTTTGTTTTTGTTAAAAATAAATAAATAACTAAATAAAAAATAATAATATTTTCATGGTTCAGTCTAAGGAACATTCTGTCGAAGCGATCGATCGCCGTGTGAACAGCATTCGATCGCAAAAACCCCTTGGAATGTCATGCGTGTATTGTGGAAGCGATCAATCGCCGTGTGAATAGCGTTCGATCACAGAAACCCCTTGGACTGAGCTATGCATTCTGTGGAAGTGATCGATCACCATGAAAATAGCAAACGATCGTTGAAACCCTCTCATTCATGCTAAACAATCTGAGGAAACGAATGATCGCTATTTTCATAGTGATCGATCGCCGCCATCTCGCTGTACAACCATTGGCGCACAAGCACCTCACTACACATACACACAGACCTGCACGAGTACGCTTGATTGCACTCTAAGGGCGATCAAACGCACTCATCTCCAAAGGTCCTGTGACCTACTTATAGGTCCTTTCTTCCACATTACCCCACCATTGTACCAGCGTCGCACTCATCTCTGTGTTTTGAAGGACTCCATCGCACATTCTTACATTGCCAAATTACCTGCACATCCACCACTTCACCCACCATCAATCGTCACTAGCACCACCGCCGGCCACCATAAACCACCACTAGCCACTTCACTCACCCACTTTGCACCACACCATCTTCTTCATTGTTCTTCACCATTACTAAACCACCTTTACAAACTCAAATTTTTTTCGATATTTTACGACGTCTGCAATCTGTTTCAACAAATTGGAGTTGTCTTCTGTGTTGGGTTGTTGTTTTTCCATTTTGCAGGGGGTTGGATATCTTGTTTAGTTGTTGTTGTACCTTCAAGTTACAAGCTGCACCCCACCTATTTAACGAAAGTCCTAAACCACATTCAAGATGCCTCAAACCACTGGCTCTACTTCTCGAGCCTCCAGTTCCCGTGCCCAATCCTCCCAACCCACCTGTAGCTACGGGAGATCCTTTTTGAGACCACTTTTGATATCAATGGTGACTTCAAAAATTTTGAAGCCACCCAATGGGCAGTCCAAGAACTCACCCGCCATGGTTTGAAGAAGTTGTTCAAGCCTATCACTTCCACGGCATACACAAAACTAGTAGTCCAGTTCTATAGCAATCTGTACACTGATTGCAATAGGAGGGGAGTTTTATTCTCCAACATCAAAGGGAAGCCGGTTGAGGTGACAACGGCTGATATTGCTGTAGCATTAAAATGAAATGATGATCACCCTCCTGTGGAAGCTCAAATGGATGCGCAGCCGGAGTCATTTTACATCTCTCAAATCATTGATGACACGTGTGCGGGACAGTATACTGATACCAAGAATAATGCAAGCAGTTGATCCAAATTGCCTCCACAACTCTGGCTTGTGGATTCCTTTCTATATCGCAATGTGTGCCCCTTGGGCCATAAAACTCAGAGGCGTGACCCGTTTATCTAGGCACTGTATGCCTTTTATAAAGGCCATTGGTACTCCATCCCTTCCATCATATGGGACCAAATTAACAAATTTTGGGAAGGAGTGATCTGGAAAAAGACCACCACTACCAATTCATAGGGGTTACCTTTTTCGTTTCTGCTGACACATATCATGAAAAAGAAGGGCATTAAGGGAAATCCTGAATATGGACCTGTCACAGAACACCCTTTCTTTGGTAGAAATCAATGGAACCACAGTTTGTCCCATATGCCTAGGGGTCTGAGGGCGCAAATCCCTGCTGAAGAGAGAGTGGAGGAGGCGGACATTATGGAAGAGGATGCACCTGCACCGCAACAAGGTAGGGAGGAGAAGGTCAGTAGTCATCAGCCAAACTGAATATGACTTCTTGCATAGTGACAATCAGCGTTTGGAAAGGATGGAACAGCGTTTTGCAAATATGGAATAGCAATTTACTACATAAGGCGAGTTGCTTAAAGCCATTCTGGATAGGCTACCACCGGCTGTTGGGGAATCATCTTCAGCCCCACATGAGGAATAGTAATGAAAGGACACAATGTCTGGCTGAAGACGTTCAACTTAGCTCTTATGGGAGGCACCCCACAGCTCATCCTTTTATTTTTTTTCTTTGCTTATTTTATTTTACTTTTATTTTTGTTTTTGTTTTCCTATGTTATTTTAGTGTTTTGTTTTCTAGGAACAAGTGTGTTTGAGTTCAGGTTTGGGGGGGATGTTTTGAGCCATACCTACTCCAGCCAGTTTCTCCAAAACCCAGGTCAGCACTTTCCATATATTTGCACATTGGGGACAATGTGCAATTTAAGTTTGGGGGTGTGGGAGACATATTTATGTACACTGTGTCCCATTTTTAGTTGAAAAAAAAAAAATCTTTTGCATGTTCATGTTTGTCTTGAAATCTTGGTTGATCTAAGAATTATGATTTGATTTCATTAGTGCGCTTAAAATTTTGAACACATGATCTAATGATTTGATTTTTCTAGTTTGTTACTTACTTTAGGCAAGTAAGAATTCACATGTTGATTTGTTCTAACACAAGCACATTGGCACATGGTTGGTGGGGTATGACGTATGGTTTTGGTGTGTATTTCTTCATGTTTGGGTAACACTGGATGAATTATTGGTTGAACACATTGGCATGAGAGAGAAAAAAAAAGTGACCATTGATAAACTTTTCACTGAGTAACTGGGCCTCTTGCCTTAAAAGCAGTGAGTGTTCACGTCAAAAGGTGAAGAAAATTGATTTGGTTAACTTTAAGAAATAAAAATGATGATGACCATGGATAAACGTCTCACTGAGTAACTGGGCCTCATGCCTCAGTAAGCATTGAGTATTCATGTCAAAAGGTGAGAAGATTTGATGTGGTTAACATTATGGTTAGTTTAGTTTCGTAGCCTTTTTGACTTGAGTTAGTAAGTCCTTAGGGGTATTTTTACACCTAATGCCCTAAAACCATCTGGTTTGGGAGTCATTGACTTAACACTCGCTACATGGGTCAATCAAAAAGCTTAAGGAAACTAAACATCACATAGCTTAATAATAAATTATGCCAGTGTTGTTCATTCCAATAAGAAGTTCAGTAAAGCTTGAGATGTTGAGACATTGCACATTGAAATTATTTGAAAACTTCATAATTTTGTGCTAAGTTCATTTTACACTATTTCAACTTGTGATGCCTTAGCTTGTTTGTGGTAAGTGATCTAACTTTAAAGTCCAAAGCATTGTGAAGATGGAGTTTAACTTTTTAAGCTTGCTAATGAATGAAATTCATGGTTTTGAGTGATATTTTGATTTTTGGATGACATGAAATGTGCATAATGTTTGTGGGTAACATTCCTGGAAAACCCTCACGAGACTTAACTCGTCCTCTAAGGAATTCTTAGAGGTTTAAAAGGCTTGTTGCATATGCTAAATGCAACCGTTCATCCCATGAAAGTTGGATTTATCTTTTTATTATGCATTTAGTTTTTAGTTCTATATTGCCAAGGGACTAGCAATATATAAGCTTGTGGGTGTGATAAGTGCTTAAATATTCATATTTAAGCACCTTGATTTACATTTGTTATACCGTTAGTTTATGTTATTTTGGTTTATTTTACTTTCTTTATGTGTTTTCTTTGTTTTGCAGGTCTTTGGAAGAAAATGAGACATTTCCGGAAATTCGGACTTAAAGAGCAAAAGGAGGAGAAATTGGAATCTGAGGAAGCGATTGTGCGCAGAAGAAGGTGATCGACCACAGTGCGATCGAACGCACTAAGGGCGATCGAGCACACCTGTGCGTGAAGCCCACTCCAGCCGCAGCCCTGTTTTGGAAGTTCTTGATTCTAGGGTTTTGGTTAATCCTTGTTGCACAAGGATTCAACCTTACACGTTTTAAGGTTTCTAGAATACTCTTGGACTCTATAAATAGGCCTGTAAACATAGAAAAACACACGCTATTTTGGAGAAGAATTTACTGCTTTCAAGGAAACGATTTTCCGAGTTTATTCTTTTCCTCTATTTTATTTTATAAAGATGATTAGCATCAATATTATATGTAACTAAACCTTTCAGTAAGGCTTGATTGAAGCCTTGATCATGTTTATATTTTAATTCAATATTGGCGCCTTTACGATAACTACATTATAATGTTTAACTTGATTAATACCTGCTTACTTAAATTCCTCATATGTATTTGCCTGATCAACATGTGCATGTGGTATGGACTAGTTAATTAAACCAATTTGGATGATCGAGTCCTGGGTTTAATAATTGTAACAAAAGATATCCACACCGGGTTCTTGGGTTAATCAACATGGGGAACTGGGAGTAGACATCCATACCCTAGGCCTCATGTGTCTGTCAGTTTTCCCAAAGTTTATGCTTTCGTAAAGAACAACTTAGTAGGCACCCATACTAAATCCTTTAGGAAAGAAAAGAATTAGAATAGACATGCATACCTAATTCGTTGCTTAGGAGAACCAATAGCTTAAGGAGTAGACATCCTTACCCTTAAGTTGGCAGACATTAAACAATCATAATGTGGGTAGAGCATTGGCATATTGATATATTATATAAGCATGGTCAGTGGTGGAAATCAAAGCCTTACTTCTGTCTCATTATTTAATCAAACCCAATTTTTCTTTCTTTTATTTTATATTGCAAATTTAATTTCAAGCATAATTTACCAGTCCCTGTGGGATTGATCTTGCATTTACACGCTTTACTACACCTTTTAACCTTGTGCACTTGCAAGTAAAACGTAAAATTATTTGCCTATTAATTTAGGTAGATATTTGCACAACAGTTGCAAGAAGTATTGACGTTTAACGATTTGTAAACAACAATCAACACAATTTTTGTCACTAAAACTGAGTTGAAACGAACAAACATAAAATTAAATGATGGAATAAGCATTAAACTAAGCACAAAAACATGAACATAAATAAATGGTGAGGCTTCATCTTCAACATTAGTTGAAGATTAGCCTATAATCATAACAAGAAACAGGAGAAAATGAAGAGAAAGCATTAATAAAATTAAACTATACAAAGATTTGACGTTTAGAGGAGTTCAAGATTGCCAAACAGGGGAGTCCTAGCTCCCAAAGGCACCTCCAAGTGCCCTCCCAGCATTTGGGTTTGTTTACAAAAGAAAGGGGGGTATTTATAGGCTACTTTTAGGGTTTCAGTACTGCCAGGTCAAATAAGTGTGCTCGATTGCAGAGAGGTGCGATCGATCTCACTTGTGCATGAATTTCTGCATCAGATGGGCACAATTGCGCTCGATCACAAAACGTGCGCTGAAGCATACATACTTCAGAATTGGCCAAATCTTGTGAAATATGATTTTGTAGATCTTCGAGTTAGCTTTCCAAAGATAGCAAGATCACCCCAATCGAAGGTCTACAACTCTAGATATGACTGCTTTGGTCGGATTCGTCGGGTGCGAATCATTGCTCGACTCAATTTTGTTGCCAAAGCTCCCCGAACTGTTTTAAGCTCTAGATTTAATGGCATTAGTCCCAAATGCAACTTGGCAATTTGCAAAACACTAAAACACCAAAAAACTAACTAAAACATTAGAAATTAATAAAGCTAAGAACTTAACAAACATAAGTTAAGTGGGGTCAAATATACAATATTTGGCACTGATCAGTGACATCCCAATCAGGGTTTTGAAAGCTATCCCATATGCCCATAGTGCATCATTTAATTGCAGAGACCAATCTTTTCTGTTGGGGTTTACAGTCTTTTCCAAAATATGTTTGATCTCTCGATTTGGAACTTCAACCTGTCCACTTGTATGTGGGTGATATGGAGTGGCAACCTTGTGTGTGATGAAGTACTTCTTCATCAACTGCTCAAAAATCTGGTTACAGAAATGCTTACCTCCATCACTAATGATTGCTCGAGGCGTACCAAATTGAGTAAATATAGTGTCTTTCAAAAATTTGACCACAACTCTGTGATCATTGGTCTTGCATACAACAGCTTCTACCCACTTGGACACATAGTCCACAGCAACCAAGATGTATAGATAGCCAAAGGAGTTTGGGAATGGTCCCATGAAATCAATGCCCCCCACGTCGAAAATCTCAACAATCAAAATGGGATTGAGGGGCATCATATTTCTATTAGAAATACTCCCTAGTGTTGTGAAATTATCTACCTAAATGAATGGAAAAATAATTGCATTTTTACTTGCAAGTGCACAAGGTCAATGTCGTAGTATAGTGTGCAAATGCAAAATCGATCCTATAGGGATTGGTAAATTTTGATTACAACTAATTTCGCAATAGAAAATAAGAGAACGAAAAATTGATTTTTAATTCAATAAAGATAAAGAGTAGGGCTTTGATTTCCACCACTAATCATGCTTATACAAACAATATACCAATGCTTTAATTACATGATGAGTATTTAATGGTTGCCAACCTAAGGGCATGGTGTATACTCCTTAAGCTATTGGTTTCCTTAAGCAATGAATTAGGCATGGTATATACTCTAACTTTTTTTCTTTCCTAAAGGATTTAGCATGGTGTGTACTAAGTTGTTCTTTAAGAAAGCATAAGAACTGTGAAAACCGATAACCACATGAGACCTAGGGCATGGTATATATTCTCGGTTTCCTATGTTGATTAACCCAAGAACCCGGCATGGATTGATTTTGTTACTGATGTTAAACCCAGGATTCAGCCGTCCAAATTGATTTAACTAACAAGTTCATACCACATGCATATGTGGATGAGGCAGACACATATGAGGAATTCATGAAAACATGTATTAATCAAGTTAAATACTATCATGCAATTATCGCAAAAGCGCCAATATTGAATTAAAATATAAACATGATCAAGGCTTCAATCAAGCCCTACTGAAGGGTTTTAGTTACACATGATATTGATGCTAATCATGTTTATAAAATAAAATAAAGGAAAAGAATAAACCCAAAAAATCGCTTCCTTGAGAGCCGTCAATCTTTCTCCAAAATCACGTGTGTTTTTCTGTATTTACAAGCCTATTTATAGATTCTAAGGAAACCCTAGAAACCCTAAAAATCATAGGGTTTTGCCCTTGTTGCACAAAACCCTAAAAGTAAAACTTTCCAAAATAGGGTTGCGGCTAACTTGGTCTTCATGCACAAGTGCGATTGATCGCAGGCCGTGTGCACTTGATCGCAAATGCGATCGATCCTCTTCTTGCATGCGCAAGTGCAGGTGTGCTCATTCCTTGACTTGGGCGCTCGATCGCTCCAATAGACTCAGCATTTTCCAATTTGTCCTTTAAGCCCTCGATTTCTAGAATTGCTTCATTTTCTTCCAAAGACCTATAAAACATGGAAAACACAAAAAGAAAATAAAATAGAAAGAAATCACACAAATTAAAAGTTTAACATATATAAATTAAGGGGCTTAAATATGAATATTTAAGCACTTATCACCTAGCTTCTAATAGCACTAACAAGATGCGCAATAAGCATGAGCGTCTCTAAATATGGTAGGCCAATAAAATCCACACTGCAAAATCTTTGCAGTGGTCTTATTTGCACTGAAATGGCCTCCATAAGCATGATCATGACAAAAGGAGATGACATTGGATTGGTCATGCTTAGATATACACCTCCTAATGATCTGGTCGGGACAATACTTGAACAGATAAGGATCATCCCAGAAAAAGGTCTTCACAATGGTCAAAAATTTGATCTTATCTTGTCACCCCCAATGCAAAGGCATTTGGTCGGTGACAAGATAGTTCACTATATTAGCAAACCATGGTGCAAGATTGTGAGCAATGTGCATCAATTGCTCATCGGAAAGGTCTTAGAAATAGGAGTGACATCCTTAGTGATATCCACAGTCAACCTAGACAAATGATCTACCACCACATTTTCAGAACCCTTCTTATCCTGAATCTCTATGTCAAACTCTTTCAGTAACAAAATCTATTGGATAAGGCGAGATTTAGCATCTTTTTGGAAAAAAGAAACCTCAATGCTGCGTGATCCGAGTAGATGATGATTTTAGATCCTAACAAATAGGATCTAAACTTGTCCAGCGCAAAAACAACTGCCAACAACTCCTTTTCAGTGGTAGAGTAATTGAGTTGTGCATTGTTCAGAGTTTTGCTCGCATAGTAGATGACATGGGAGAGTTTATCAACACGCTTGATCAGTGTCAAATATTGTATATTTAACCCCCTTTAACTTATGTTTGTTAAGCTCTTAGCTTTATTAATTTCTAATGTTTTGGTTATTTTTGGTGTTTTAGTGTTTTGTAGGTTGTTAAGTTGCATTTGGGGCCAATGCCATCAACTTTGGGGATTAAGACAGTTCAGGGAGTTTTGACAGCAAATTTGAGTCAAGCGATAATTCGCACCGGATGAGTCCCACCAAAACGGTCATATCTAGAGTTGTAGAACTCCGATTGGGGTAATCTTGGTGTCTTTGGAAAGCTAACTCAAAGATATACAACTTTTTATTTCACATGTGAGGGCTAATTCTGAAGGCATTGCATTCAAACGCACTGCGTGCGTTCAAACGCACTTATGCCCATCAAATGCCGAAATTCATGCACGAGTGCGATCGAACGCATCCAGTGCGATCGATCACACCTTATTTGATTTGACAGTGCTGAAACCCTAAATTTAGCCTATAAATATCCCTCTTTCTCTTGTAAACGAACCTTACGTTTGGAAAACGCTTGGAGGCGCCCCTTTGGGCCTAAATCCTCCCCGTTCATCACTGTAAAACCCTCTAAACGTCATTTTATCATTTATTTTATTTAATGCTTTTAGTTGTTTTAATTTAGTCTCTTATTTTCCTTCACTATGGATTTGTTTATATATATTCATGTTTAGTTTACATTTTCTGTCATTTAATTTAACGTTTGTTCGATTCAATCACAATCTCGTGACAAGATTGTGATTGGTTGTTGTTTATGGATCGTTTATCGTCCAATATGCGTTGTGATTTATCCGGGCTACATCGGATAGTTTAAGCGAGTCCAATATCCATTGTCGTCAATGACACATCGGATGCTTCGATCTCAACTCAACATCTGTTGTGACCGTTTATGGGTTAATACATCGCATGATTCGACTAGATTTTGTAAAGGCAAAAGAACATGCGTCGAGCTAGGCCGTACGATGGGTGTGAGGACTATCATGAGAATGGGACATACATTTTAGCCTAATTGTTTGATGGATGTGTGGATTAGCATGTTTATATGTTGATTAAATTGTGGTGAGGTAGATTAGGGACCTTAGCATTTTTATTTATTTATTTTAATGCATTTAATTTAGGTTTTATTTTCTGCACGCCATGTGTTTGATGTTAGGATTAGGTTAAGACATTATTAGTTTAGGCAATTTAAATTGGTTTTTAACGAAACACGATTCTCTGTGGGATCGACTTCGCACTTGCACACCCGCTACACTACTTAACGACTCGTGCAATTGACGAGTACAATTAAATTTGTGCAACACTACCCCAGAACAGCTCCAACTGCATAATCTGATGCGTCACACATACTCTCAAAAGGGACACCCTAATTGGGTGCCTGAATAATGGGTGTAGACGTCAGAATCTTCTTCAAAGCCCCGAAAGCTTTCATGCACTCCTCATCAAATATAAACGGGGTCTCCTTCGCCAATAACTTACGGTATGTTGTATAGTGGCTGGGGCACTGGTATTGTATTATAGGTCCCTCGGAATAGCACCATCCCTGCTGAGAATGAGTAATATCTCAGGTAGACCAAATGTGGTAGTTATGACTTATAATGCATTAGCCTTTTCTACATTAAAACACTTAGGTAATTATCGCCAATTCTACATCATAAGGTTTGAAAATCCTAAAACCTATTAAATGGTGTATTAGCGGAGGTAATGTCCTCTTTTTGGTTATTACTCAAATTGCATGTCTACTTTCATTAATTTGGTTCATGTCATACCTAAGTGTGAGGATTACTTACTAAGTTGTTAGACTTATGCAGTTATTATTCTTTAGGTAACCTGGCTTACTGCTATGGAAGTAGCAAGAGATCCTACTACTTGACTGGTTATGGTTTACTTATAATTATAGGTTTGTCTTTACTATTTAATAACACCATGTTCTTACTTGATGAATTATAGTGACTTAGATTTATTCACCTTCCCTTTCATTTACTCTAACATTTTTATAAGGGGGATTTCCCGTTTGGTCACAAGTTGGCTAGAACAAGTAAATTGCCAGTGACTCCACCGAATTAACCAAGGCTAATTTTGGGGGTGTTACACAGATGTAAGGTGTCGAGACTGAACGTTCGGCCCGAAGTGTCACAGTGGATGTATGGCCTTGAGCCCAGACATACGATCAAAGTATGATAGAGGAACTCCATTTTTGCCAACCGTCCCATAGCTCATTTTATCCTTGCTCTAGAGTTGCTTTAGTTGAAGTAGGACTAATAGAAGGTTTTCCACATATTTGGAGAATCCAAATCAGTTGGATTACTCAGGAACGCTATTAGACCCAGGTGAGTTTTAACTCATATAATGCTCAATGTTACTTTTTCATGTACTACACGTTTATTTTGTGTACAAAGAAAACATACATATTTTGCAACTCTCATAATTTATACTTGTTGCACATGAACTCTGGCATTTTTGAGAAAACGTTATGCTAATATGTTAATAAAGTGAGACATGTTAAAAGAGTATGCATGTAAAATATAGACAAGATAAATTGAATCATATGACATGGTACACCAGTACGTGTGGGATAATGGCCATGGGCTTACTATACATGTTAACTTTATGATCAAAAGTGTGAATTATATGGGCCTTGGATCCGATGGTTGTTCGTGGCTAGCGCAGCCTTAACGGGCAGTCACTACAGAACGGACATCATTAGCAGTGTGGCCACCCGAGGTTGGACTCAGTCATGCCGCTAGTGTTATATACGGTAGCGTGCAATGGCTGGAGCACCGACATTATACTCTAGGTCCCTCGAGACAATGTCAACCTTGCTGAGAATGAGTAATATCTCGGGTAAACCATATTGTTGAACTATGACAATTATTTTGTATCATATGCATATATATATTACCCATAATATAAACTATCATGACGGAACTATCATCTTTTTATAAAAACATCTGATTTTAGTACTAAACTTGTAACGCCCCGAGAATTAATTAACTGGTAATTAATTCCACGGTTCATCTCCCAGCCTTGTTTCACTCTGAACAAAACTTCCAAGACCTCTACTCCTAAAAAACAGAGGACACTAAGTAGCAAAAGTAATCAAGTTTTATAAACATTGAATCATACAACTAGAGCATCCAACCAAAGATCATCAAAGTAGTGGAAATCATACTATAACATAACATCAATATAAGGGATCTATGCAAAACCTTAATATGCAAGCATTCATCAAACCCTAAGTCTACAACATAATTCAAAAGTACTAGTTGCCATAAGTACTAGCTTAAGCTTGCAATAAGTTCTAAAGCATCTTTCGGATCGAATCCTCCAACAATAACCGGATGCTTCACGGTATCCATTATCTATAACAGTATAATCGTACATATGGAGAAAAAAGAAAAATAATACAAGGGTAAGTTTAACGACTTAGTGAGTAGAAATCCACATGACGTACCCATCATTAATTTTTGGTTTCTTTTATTTATAAAACACATGCAACATTATGAGATGACAGTTATCATGTAAGTGATATATATATAATATAATATATGCTTATAATCATGAGTAACAGTAAAAGTTCAATAGTATGGTCTACCCAAGATGTTACTCCTTCTCGATGAGGGTTGATGCCGGTCTCGAGACACAGAATACAATATGTGTCATTGTACCAATGCACAACATATATCGTAACACTAGCAGTCCTACCTCTGGTGGCCCACACCGCTAATGACATTCGTCCTATAGAGACCATCAATTGGGAATGGCTACATCTTGGTCACGAAACCATTGGATCCAAAGCCTTTACACATGCATGATGACCATAAAGTTAACCTATATAATAAGCCCATGGCCATTATATTGCACATACCGGTGTATCATGTCATACGATGCAATTTGTCATATCAGTCTTTTACATGCACAGTTTTACAAGTCTCATTATTGTTTTATTAATGCACGTTTTCACAAAAGAGAGTTCCAATAGTTCCAAAATGTATTTCATGAGAGTTGTAAAATATGCATGTTTGATATATATAAAATTGACGTGCAATGTAGGGAAAGTAACAACAAAGCATCCGTGTGAGTTTGTACTCACCCGGACTGTAAAGCTCCTCCATGTAATTCTTTTGAGGCTCTATAACCTCATATACTCAAAAAAGACCTATCATCAATTCTATTTCTACTAATGTACAACTCTATAACAAGGAAATAGGAGCTATGGGATGGTTGGTGAAAATAGGGTTTCCTTGTAACATTCTAGCCATACATCCGGGCTCAAGGCTGTACATCCATTGCATCACGACAGGCCGTATGTCCAGTCACGAGACCATACGTCCACTCTAATGTCTTTCAAGAAGAACCTCATTTTCTCTCCACTGTTCGCCTATTCTCCGACTCCTAAGACCAACAAAGGCTTTCCAAGGGCCTCCTAACACAGATTGAAACCTCCATGCAAAGCAACAACACTAAGCTAACGTAGCATTAGCCTAAGCAAGATCCAAAGTATAACGAAGCTAACAACTACAACTAGTAACATAGAACTATAATTGAGCAGCATAACGACGTAACTAAAGAGATAGGCAACCGAGCATTACCTCCTTGAAGCAAAACTGCAAGAACCTCCACTCCACTATCTCCGAACTCATAAAACCTCACAAAACACTCACAAATGGTCAACAAGCAGCCTAGGGGCAAAGAGAGGGGTTAAGGGGCAGATTTGGTGTGAAATGGGCGAGGGGGTATTTATAGGGCCAAAAAACAGTGGACATCCGATCCCAAGGGCGTATGTCTTGTACTATTACACAACGGTCCAAAGGTTGTCTCATATGTCTAGGTATTACTCAGAGGGTATTCCAAAAAGTAGTGGACGTCCGGTACTTTTGGGTGTATGTCTGCTATACTATTCACAGAGTACAGTGTACTATCTATCAGTGACATCCGATGGGGGACCACCGTACGTTCACATTATAGAAAACAACGTATGTCCGATGTTTTAGCATACATCCACACTAAAAGACAAGAGTGTACATCTGCCAACCCTAGCGTACGTCTGGTCTAGAAGTCTAGTTCTCCAAAATGCCCTTTTGGTAGATCTTATTGACCCAAAGTCCAAATTAACCTTTTAAGCTACTTATGCCTAGTTAAACATTTGGGTCACTACAAAACTGGCATGAACATTATTTGCATTAAAAAATCACTAAGTCTTAGACTTACCCTTTTATTTATGTTTTTCCTATCATTACGAATACTTGCGCAGTTTAGCTGCACTAGGAGAGGATGCTATTGAAGAAAACTTGGGTGATTACGCAGGATCTGATTTGGGTCATTTTTTACGACATGGATCCCATTTGGCTTAGGACCATGTGGGAGGATAGAGGGACTGCTCATGCAGATATGATCAAGATTTTGATCTCTTTAGCCCTACTTAAGCTTAGATCTTGGCTATGATCCTTTGATCCTTTTTGAAAACAATGTTGTTATGTTTATTATTGTTTGTACCCCCTACTTGATGATGATCTGATGACCAGTATATTTGATGATTATCTATGTGATAGTATTGATGTTGATATATTTTCTTTGGTGCATGTTGTGTGATGTTTCAATTATTATCTCTTATTCTCATAGTTTTAGTAAAGTTTTCCACTGCAACTTTCTCATTATGATGAGAAAGGTTAAAATCCCAAAGTCTTGTCACGCGAGAGACAGGGCATGTAGGCGAGCCATGTTATCAATCACTAGTTAATTGATTTGCCTATCGGGGTCATCACACTAATGGGCCACGCTACTAATGATATACGTCCTGTAATGACCACCTATTAAGGCTACGCTAGTAAAGAACCAACCATTGCATCCAAGGACCATATAACAACACACACATTTAACTATAAAATTAACATGTATAAGAAGCCCATTGCTGTTATCCCGTACATACCGGTGTACCATGTCATATGATGCAATTAATCTTGTTCATATTTTACATGCATGTTTTTACAAGTCTTAATGTCATTATCTTGTGAAGTAGCACATTTTTCACAAATGATAGAGTTCATGTGCAATAAAGTGTATATCGTGAAAGTTGTAAATATGCATGTTTTAGTACACAAAATAGTCATGTGATGTGGAAAAAATAAATGGAGTGCATTATGTGAGTTAAAACTCAACTGGGTTGAACAAGTTCTCCAAGTACTCCTCCAAACGATCCAGGTTCTCCAAATCTGTACAAAACCTTTTATTAGTCCTAAGTCCAACTAAAACACCCAAGACTCAAGAATAGGGGTCATAGGGTGCTCGGCCAAAAAGGCCTTCCCCTGAATGTCCTTGGTTGAGCGCTTATACCTAGGGGCGAGCGTTCAGCCAGTGAGGTTAAGGTCGAACCTCATTTGGTCCAAATGCTTCCCGAGCCTTCGTTGACTAATCCTAAGGCCACAACAAGATTTTTTTACCTGTTTCAATCACAACAACATCTTGATTAAGCTTAAATGGAAGAGAGAACTTAAAATGAGATTAAAGCTTACACCTCTATACAACAACCAGTCAGCTATTGAAAATAAGAAAGCATAATCACCTAACAAAACACAGTGAAAGAGGGTAGAGGTTTCCTCAACAAGCAAGTCTTCCAAAAGGCACCTCCTCCTTCACCATGGACACCAAGGAAACACTCACAATCTCACAAACTCTTAAAAACCAAACCAATAGATCTTCCCTTACGCTTCAGAGGCAAAAAATGGAGGGTTAAAGGCATAGCGAGTGGGTTTAAATAGAGAGAGAGGAGCTGAGGGCGTTGCAAGTGAAGTTTGCAAAGGAGCGAGCTCTCATGTACTATAGGGTCGAGTGCTTGTGTATTGTTTATCCAAGGGTTTTTGAGTTGCAAGTGGCACGCACAGGAAAAATCAGTTGTCAACAGAAGGTCAACGAGCACTCGGTCTAGTCCCCACACAAGCGTTCGTGTACTATTGCCAGACGAGCACTTGTGTGGTCCTTGGCCATTGGCATTAGTAAGGCTAATATAAGTACTTAATTATAATAATTCATTTATTAAAATCCAGAGATTTGAGATACTTAATTATGTGATAGGTGATTACCATTACTTTATAAAAATTAAAAAATAATTTTTTTTAATTTTTATTTATTATTATTATTATTATTGTTTTAAAAAAAAGGATGTCAATTGGGTCTGAGATGTGGATTTCGAATTGAGTAGAATTGGGCTTTTGTGAGTTGTTTAGAACTGGTCCAGTAGGCTTTAATTGGGCTGATCGGTTTAATGGGCTTTGGAAACCACTAATCTCTGATGCAGGAAATGATTTTAGGGAACAGTATCTCTCTTTCACAGTTATAACTTAACATCATTGCAAATCACTTTCAGCATGCAAATAAAGTTTAATCCAAGCCCTTTTTAAACATTAAATTAGTCTATTTTTGCAGTAAATTTGTTTTAATTTCTTGAATATGCCTCTCCTTCTTAATAGTAAAATTTATTTTAAAGCTAACTATATATATATATATATATAAAGTAACGTACGTGTTAAAAGTGTTGACTAGAGTAGATATGCACTAAAAAAAAATCTTTTTATTATTTTAACTGAAATAAAATCGCTAAAAACATTTCTTACGTATCAAAAAGACCTGAATATAAAATGTGAAGCTTTTGCCATTCTAAGATATGCTATGCAGTATGCAGCTATAGTTTTGGCCCATGCCCTTATTTGTTCGCTTTTCTGATAAGAATCTGATTAATAATGAGAAAATGATTACAAAGAATCAAACAATCGAAATGAGATGGGCTCCTCGACAACAAACAAGAAGATCCAAATGAATCTACGGCTATAGAAGCACTTCCGAAAGAAAGTGTGTGGCCTTTGATCATTTACCTAATCAATTTCTCTGTTATTTTTTGTTACATCAATATCAAAACAAAAGGATCGAGTATATAATCATTTTTTTTTGTCTAATCAAATTAATCAATACTTTAACATATTTTGTAACTATTATTTAGTACAGAGTTCATATAGAAAATCAGGTTAAACAAATGAGAATTAACATTTGATTTTATATGTTCCCTTTTACGAAGAAAAATCAGGTTAAAGCATAAACTACCACATGACATAATCACTGATATGATAAGCATAAGCAAAGCTTCATTTTTTTTTTTTTTTGGTCGCGGAAATCTAAGAATTTCATTGATTAAATATCACAAATATAAATGTCTTACAAAGAAGAGCAAAAAATTCATACTAAGCAAAGCCTAAAGCTCTACAAAATCTTGGTCACATGCTATGAGGTTACAAAATCATAAATACAAACAAAAATTATTACAATCAAGTGCTATCTACGATTTCAATCTTTCGCTAACCTATGTACAAATACAATTAAAGTGCATATATGCTCCAAGCAGACTAGATCTAAGACATGGGTCATCAAATTTTTTAACAAAATTTATTTAAACCAACCGTGAGAGATAACCACTTACACCAAAATATCCAAGCAGTGAAAAATAACTGCTTACACCTAATTATTCATTCTCACTCATTAAGGCGAATTTGGAGAAAAGAAATCTCTTATTCAAAACAAAAAACATAAATAAATAACTAACAAACAGCAGCAACAGCCAAAGAGGAGATGAACGGCACAACACGATAAAAGGTAGACGAATGCATAACGAAAATGCCGAAGTTATTCACTTGGTTGAAGAACACTTACAAACATAAAGAAAAAAGAAAAAGAAGAAAACCAGAAGGAGAGGAGCAGGGTAGGAGGGAGGATTAGAAGGGAAAAAGGGGTGAGGAATTGCTCCCTCCTCCAAGGCACTTAAAGTTAACATGTGATCTAATGGCATTTGTCAAAATAGATATTGAATTATTTATTATTTATTTTATTACTTATATTTTTAATTCTATCTTTTAATGTTATCTGCTTTAACCAAAATTCTAACTTCGACATAAATTTCAAGTGAATTGTCATGTCGGTTTGTAAAAAAATTATAGTAAAGATATAATATATCAAATGGCTTATAATTAATCTAATTATTCAAAATATATTAGTAAAAAAAAAAGCATATTCAAAGTATATTTTCAATCTATGTAATATATTTACACATAATTGTAATAGATTATCAAATTCTTATGATCGGTAACCAAATTGATTTGGTTATCGAATTTATATTGTATTTACCTATTATTTCATGGGTCTATTTTACAAATCATACTGGACCATAATCTCCAAGACTCCAAAGCTTAAATTCTTTGTGTTTGTTTTGTTTATTCTCTTTAATTTCTTCACTTTCAAAAATTTAAAAAAGAAAAAAGAAAAAGAAAAAGACAATTATAGTTGTCAAAGTGACGGGAAGACAGGGGCAACACAGAAACTCTCCTCGGTCGAGTTGGCAGGCATTCATGGTCACTTCTTTGTCCGGTAGGTGCAACGGACACCTGTGGAACCCACTCATATAGGTGGTGGTCCACCTCTTTCAGCGTTCTATAAATCTCAAGGAAACTTCACGTGGGCACGTGGGGGCGGGCGATAAGGGAAGCCTGGAAGCCAAGGGATATACCTTGTCATCTAGGTTAAGGATATATATATATATATCCTTCCTTTCCGTCTACATACGGATATCGGGATACGGTTCTCAGGTATTTCCATATTTGTACGAGAACATTTTGGGTGGGGGTAAACTTGTAAATTCGACTTCTGTTCGTTTTTTACTTTGAGAAGTTCTTACGGATCCGTGCAACACGTGAGGCAATTTGTGCGTAGAATGAGCGAAGCTTTTTCATTGGACGACTCAACCCCGCATGCTTTAGCGCGTGTACCTTTCAGTGTGGGCACCCAACGTAATTAACTTATGATAAATGCTTAAGGGAAATATAATGCTTATATTTAGCCTACTTTTAGTAATATGGCAAATGAATAATTACATGAAAAGAATAATTGAAATTTGAAATTTCAATTTAAATTCTTTTTCTCATTAAATATGAGCCAAATGTGAACATTATATTATATTATAGCATATCTCTTAATTTATTTTCATATACAGCACACACCTAGCATACCTTCAAATTATAATTATTGATTTTTTTTTAAAAAAAAATTAATTACTAAATATTGCAAGTGGGGAAAATGGGGCAAAAACAAAATGAGGTAAAAAGAGAAAAAGCTTGGTAAGATTTATGATTCATTAGTTTATACGAATATTAAATTGATCCTTGGATTTTTACCTTTTGTTCATGGAGTGACAATTTGCTAGTTTATACTATAGGTTATAACTAGATATATCTCTTTTTTATCAATATTAAGGTGGTATTTAACACAATTAGTGTTACAATTTTGTTAATGAAAAATATAAATAAATAACTTCTTTTTCACTTATAAAATTATATATATATATTTTCTGTTGGGTCATGGATCAAACTTTGTTAGGCCTAATAGTTCACCAGCCTAAGTCAGATCCCAGGAAAGTCAAAGCCCAGAAAATATTTCAGGCCCCAAGCCCTTAAGATCAGGTCTCGGATCCAAGATGGAAGGATCTGAGACCAAGAACTCGAATTCGAGACCTCTGAGTCCGAGACCTTCGAGCCTAAGACCTTTGAATTCGAGGACTTTGCATCCTAGCCCCTGGAATTTAGGAATGAAGGATTTGAATTCATTTGAATGACATGCGATCTAATCTTATCTATGAAATTCAAATGACGAGCACTGGGAATCACGGAATCAGATACTTTATCTACAAGAATTCGGAATACAAATGCCATAACAACCAAATCCTATTTTGATCTCCTAAGATCTTGAGACGGATAACTACTCAAATCCCTCGATAACAACTGCCTTGCAGAAAATCATGGAAGAATCAGTCATTGGTTAGGGGACTACTGCTCTGTGCCTATATAATACAAGTCACTACCTCACATTTTGGTAAGCCAACTCTTGCACTCTTTACGCTTTTGTTGCTTTTCATACTCCATCTCTCAAACACTGACTTAGGCATCGGAGTAGCCCCGTAGGCTCATCCCTGGTCTCTTCAATCCTACTGTCTTTCTCATTATGCAGGCAAGTTCACACTTGGAGCACTTGAACCAAGAATCCAACAAGCATGTCATGTCACCAATCGGAAACTATGCATCAACAGTTTGGCACCGTTTGTGGGAAACCGATTTTTCAATCAATTCTCATTCATCCAAAATCCGACATGGTGGGAACATGCTCATCACATCCATTGCATCCTCCCCCTAGCGCTCCTGGAGCATTTAATAATCCAGAGATGATGGAGTTCTTGAAATCTATGGCGAAATCAATGGAGGTTCTCAGGAAGCAGAATAAAGACCTCAACACCTGGCTCACTGCAGCTAAGGCCTAGAGCAGCCAGAAGGAAAAAGAGCACGTAGAAAGGCGCGAGAAGGAAAGGCAAGATAGAATTCACCAGGGAAAGTGGGCTGTTAATCCTAGGCAGCAGGATAACGAAAGTACGGTCCAAGGAAGCTACCAGACAATCCACAATGAAGAGCATCACGATAAGTCTCGCTGTGTAGAGTCTCCAAATGGTGGATCGCATCAGGAAAAGTCTCATTGCAAGAGGTTTCCTCATGAGGGGTCTCGTTGTGAGAGGCATGACGAAGAGAGATCTCATCGGTCAAGGCAACACAGAGAGAAGTCTCAATATGATGAGTCTTGACATGTAATGACCCATTTTACTAACTAGGCATAAGTGGCTTAGTTGGAGGAGTTAATTTGGGCTTTGGGTCACTAAGGCTGCTAGAAGGGTAATTTGGATTTTTGGACAGCCGTATGCTAGGTTAGATGGACATACGCTGTTGCCTGTAGTGCGGATGTATGCGGGGGGGACCACCGGACGTACGCTTTGCAAACCGTACTGGCGGATGTATGCGGGCCCACCGGACATACGCTACTTTTTGAATACCCTTTGGATAATACCTGGACGTACGAGGTAGCCTTTGAACCATTGGGTAAGAATCACCGGATGTACGCCCCTTGGCCAGACGTCCACTGCTTTCTGGGCCTATAAATAGAGCGCTACCCCCTCGTATTTCACACAGTTTTCAAAATGCCCCTAGGCTGCCAAAGTGTTTCCAAGCTTAGTGAGTGTTTGGTGAGCGTGTGTGCAAGGAGTTTGTGAGTTCAGAATGTTCGTGAAGTGGAACTCTTGCAGTTTTGTTTTGGTGTACCAAAAATAAAGTACTTGCAAGTGTACGAGTCGTATGCAGTAAAGTGCACGTAAAAATGCGAGGTCGATCCACAGGGAATTGTGTTTTGTGATGAAATCAATTTTCTATTCGAATAGATCCTATTTTAACCTAGTTCCGCAATTGGTCGTGCAATTGTGACAAAACTAAAGTAAGTGATAATTTAAATGACAATCAAAGTAAAGTACTAAGGTTTTTGAATCCGCCTCGGCAAATCAAACAACATACTCTCACATTTCACATATACAATTGACAATCAGACACATTTTAACAGAGTTCAAAAATCATAAACAGGCATGTAAAATCATTCGATGAATCAATCCGTTAAAGAATCACAACGAGTATTTAATTGAGATCAAATCATCCACTGTATCCGTAGATCACGATGGATATTAGTCTCAATTTCAATCACTCGATGTATCCCCAGATAAAACACAATGAATATTGAACAATGCATGTAATCACAAAAGATGCTCAATCACATAAAGTAATAAAGCTAGGAAATTAATTTTGAACAAACAAAATATCAAATTGTATATATAAAATCATGAGAGTACAATTGTTTATCATCGACGAGGCTTCATCTTCAACCTTAGATGAAGGTTTAGCCCCTCATGATCACAAAAGACATGTCAAAATCAAATGAAATCATGAAAAACAAACACTTACAATTGAGAAACGTTCACACAGGCCTAAGCACGACAAAAGTCGCGTTTCTGCTCTCTACAGCGCCTCCCAACATGTTTACAATGAAAAAAGAAAGTATTTATAAGCTAATTTTAGGGTTTCAGCATTGCCAAGTCAGCCGAGTGCGATCGATCGCACTTTAGGTGCGATCTTTCGCACTCGAGCATGCATTTCGAGTGCTGATGGGCGCAAGTGCGATCGTGTGCAGATGCTTCAGAATTTGCCAAATCTTGTGAAATATGAATTTGTATATCTTTGAGATAGCTTTCCAATGACACAAAGATCACTCCAATTGAAGTTCTAAAACTCTAGATATGGCCGTTTTGGTGGGACTCGTCGGGTGCGAATCATCACCCAACTCAAATTTGCTTCCAATGCTTCCCGAACTGCCTTAAGTCCCAGAATTAATGTAGTTAGCCCCAGATGCACCTTAGCAACCTGCAAAACACTAAAACACCAAAACTAACCAAAAAAATCAGAAAATAACAAAACTAAGGGTTTAGCAAATACAAGCTAAGGGGCCCAAATATGCAATATTTGGCACTCATCATGTTTCAAGGAGGTAACGTTCGATCCATAGCTTTTATTTACGTTGTTATACTGCTTGGTTACTGTTTAGATGTAGTTGTTAGCTTAGTTGCACCTTAAAACCTGTTTGGGTTAACGTTTGGTTAGTTTAGCGTTGTTATATTGCATGGAGGCTTTAAACTGGACTAAAGGGCCTTAGGTAGTTCCTAGTAGCCTTAGGAGTCGGAGAATAGGCGGACAGTGGAGAGAAAATGAGGTTCTCCCCGAGAACCCATACAACGGACGTACGGTGTCGAGATCGGACGTACGACTTGTCGTTGTACGGTGGACGTACGCACTCGAGCTCGGATGTACGGTCACTGTGTGGCAGGGAAACCCTATTTTTGCCAAATGTCCCATAGCTTCTGTTTTCCTCGATTTATGGCTGTTATAGTAGAATTAGGACTAATAGAAGGTTTTTCACAGATCTAAAGAACTCGGACCTTTTGGAGTTTTCGAAAATGCGTATCAATCCAGGTGAGTTTTTACTCACATAATGCGCATTGTTACTTTCTATGCACTGCACGTTTATTTTGTGTACCGAGAAAACATGCATATTTTACAACTCTCACAGTTTGTACTTATTGCATATGAACTCTATCATTTTGAGAAAAATATTGTGTCAAATCTGTTAACCAAGTGAGACTTATAAAAAGACATGCATGTAAAATACAGACAAGATAATTTGCATCGTATAACATGATACACCGGTACGTGCAGTAGTAATGGCCATGGGCTTACTATACATGTTAGTTTTATGGTCAAATGTGTATGTTATGTGAGGGCAGTGGATCCATTGGTTTTGTGACCTTGATGCAACCATTCCCAATGGTTCGGTCACTACAGGACTGACGTCATTAGTTGGTGTGGGCCACTTGGGGTCAGACCCGATCGTGCCACTAATGTTACGTACAGTATGTTATACAATGGTTGGGCCACTGGCATTGTATTATAGGTCCCTCGGGACAGCATCAACTTTGCTGAGAATGGGTAATATCTTAGGTAGACCATACTATTGAACTATGACTATTGTTGACACCATATGCATATATCATTCTTATACATATATCACGCATAGTTAAACTGTCATGGAGGAACTGTTTTGCTCAATAAATACCTGAGTTCATTAATGAAAACTGGCATGGGTATTATCTGTGTTAAAAATCACTAAGTCTTAGACTTACCTTTTTGTTTATGTCTTTCCCCATCATTACAAATAATTATGCGGTTTAGCTGCACTAGACGAGGATGCCATCGGAGGTTACGTGGGTGATTGCTTAGGACCTGATACGGGTAATTTTTGATGACATGGATCCGGTTTGTCTTAGGACGATGTGGGAGGATGGAGGATCTGCCCGTGCAAACATGATCAAGATTCTGATCTCGTTACCTTTGTTAAAGCTTATGTCTAGGCGTTGATCTGTTGATCTTTTGAGAACTATGTTGATGTAACATATTTTGGGATGTATCTATTTCTCTTGTTGATGATCTGATGACCGGTACATTGATGACTACTTGTTATGTTATGGATGTAGTATTCTATCTCTGGTATTACTATGTGATGTTTCATTTACTATCTCTTAAATCCTATAGTCTTGGTAAAGTCTTCCGCTGCAGTTTTCTCATTACGACGAGGAAAGTGATTTCTCAGAGGTCGTGTCTCGGAGGGACATGGCTGGGATGGCACGCCGTGGGGTCAATTACTGGTTAATTGACATTCCCACTGGGCGGGGCGTCATATGACACAATCACCATGACTCAAAAATGAAAGATCTCGAGGAGAAGTATGCTCATATCCTGATGCAGCGTTAGATCGTGTATAATCAAGAAAACAGTAAATAAAAGGGATAAATATTCCTAAGATTGTGAGACTATCACAAAAACAAAGAAATCTTCTCTAAGCAAAAGATGCTATCTAAAGCTTGAAGGAAAATAACCAAGAAACTCAACTCTGAGTATTCTTATTAAACAAAATCAATAATAATAAATTATTTTTCTAAAGGGTCTAAGCCTTTATTTATAGGCTTAGAAGCTAAAACATAAAAGAGGTTAACATAAACTAGGATTACACATCCTATAAGGAAAAGTAAACTAAAATCGTGTACTAGAAGGAGAAGTAAACTAAAAAGGTGTCATAGAAGGAAAAGTAATTAAAAAGGCGGTTTAAGCCAAAACATGGCTAAGCGTCCAAACGGATTAAGTGACCGTTCGGACGGGACACTGAAATATAACCCATCTGTCCAGACGGGGATCAAACAGCCTCCAAACGGGACATTCTGGAACTTCCTGGAAAGCTATGGGTTCGGACGGGCTGGGGGCCATTCGGATGGTCTTCCCCCGTCCTGCAAGCGCGTTACCATCTTCTGGGGTGTCCTCACGCTTACATCACTCCTGTTCATCCTCGTGAACTTTAAAGCTATCTGATCCACATCATCCTCCCTAGGTTGAAGAGAATTCGTCCTCGAATTTGCATCCTCCTCTAACGAGTCCTCTATAACTGGAAAAAATTGTTTGACATTAAAGACATCAGACGTTTGAATATGGTTTGGGAGCTTCCACTTGTATGCATTCGGATTGATCTGCTTGATTATCTCTATAAGACCCAACGCCATCTTGTTGTACTCTCCCACAGAAAACCTATCTTTTGTCAAGATAGTCCACACGAAATCTTCTTCTTCAAACTTTACCGCTCGTGTCCTTTTGTCGGTACTCACTTGATATTTTGTCACGGGCTTTGGGACCTTTTGAATTGTTAGTTGGTGGCCCATTTGTATTTGGGCCATGAGGTCCTCTGCTGTCATGTGTGTTCACTTCATGTCCGATATCGGTGCCAAATATAGTGGGGTGCAAGGGTTGTTCCTATCAACAATCACAAAAGTAGAGTCGTTACCTTTTTGGGTCCTTGGTAAACCCAACGCAAAATCCATGCTCCTGTTTGTCCATGGGCACTCTAGAATATGAAGAGGTGAATATAACCTGGCATTGGTAGCCGACTCTTTTTGTACTTGACATATATGGCCATTCTTCATGAATTTGTCCACTTCTCTCTGCATACTCGGCCAATAGGGCTGTTCAGTTACCAGTTGTAGTGTCTTGTCCCACTCCCTATGACCTTTGTTATGGCATTCCTTGATAAAGTTCAGCCGCAAACTACCTTTAGGAATGCGCAATTGAGTGCCTTTGCACAGGAGCCCATTATGCCATTTGAAGTCTTGACGTGCTCTTGTGGACATGTCATACAGAATAGGGTCAAAGTTTAGTTGAGGACTTACATGATAGTGTGGTCGGTTGGAAAGGCTAGGCCCAAGCGCCAAATCAATTTGGTGTTGAATGTCATGAAGGGGCCGTAGTTCCTCCGGTCGGTCTTTTCGGAACACATCAGCGAATTCCTCTAAAGAACCCGTAACTGTCTCTACAATCTCCGTTGGGCTGCATTCTTTGTCATAGAGTGGGGACACTTGATCCGTGTCGGACATCTCTCCTATGAATTCTCGTTTGGTTAGGAGTGTATGGCCCACCTTTTTTGGAGGTTTGTATGCTTCTCCCGGGTTAGGTAGGAGAGTAATCTTCACATTGTCCACCAAAAGGTTGTAGGTATTCTTCCGTCCATCATGGTGAACGTTTTGATCATATTGCCACGGTCTCCCCAGCAATAGGTGGTAGGCATCCATGGCCACCACATCACACCAAGTTTTATCTTTGTATTTAGTGCCAATTGAAAAATTTACAAGGCAACGTTTTGAGACTATTACCTCGTTTCCCTTCTTAAGCCACTCCAGGCGATATGGTGTAGGGTGTTTCTCTGTGTCTAGGGCCAGCTTCCGAACTGTTTTTCCTGCCACCATGTTCTCGCAACATCCTCCGTTAATGATTAGTTTGCATACCTTACCCCCAATGGTACATGGTGAGTGGAAAAGATTGTGCCGCTGTCCGTCCTCACCTTCCACCTTTTAGGGTGTAAGGCATATCCTTCGAACCATTAAACTAGGCCCATTATCCCCGGTGACAAATTCTTCCTCAATGTCTCCATTGTCATCGAAGGAATAAATGCAACCGAGAATTGTAAAGAAAGACTTTCTGACCTGGCTCAAAAGATCTCCTCAAAATGCTCTGGTCATGAACCTTCTTCATGTGTTCTATGTACTTCCTTGAACTATCATAAGCATCATTCCTCAGCTCCTTAAATTCAGTGAGTTGGAGCTTCCTTCAAGAACCGGTCTTCAAAAAATTGAAGTTCAGCTGCTTAATGGCTCAGTATGCCTGATGCTCCAACTCGACGGGAAGATGACATGCTTTCCCGTACACCAACCGATATGGTGACATCCCAATCAGAGTCTTGAATGCTATCCTATATGCCCACAAAGCATCATTCAATCAAGACCAATCTTTCTGCTAGGGGTTCACAGCTTTCTCCAAAATGTGTTTGATCTCACGATTTGACACTTCAACTGCCCACTGCAGGGTGATAAGGGTGGCAACCTTATGTGTGATGAAATACTTCTTCATCAACCGCTCAAAATCGGTTGAAGTGCGTACCTCCATCATTAATAATCGCTCTAGGTGTACCAAACCGAGCAAAAATAATGTCCTTAAAAAATTTGACCACAACTCTGTGGTCATTGGTCTTGCACGTAACCACCTCCACCCACTTGGACACATAGTCCACAGCAACCAAAATGTATAGAAACCCGAAGGAGTTTGGGAAAGGTCCCATGAAATCGATGCCCCATACATCAAAAATCTCAACTACCAAAATGGGATTGAGGAGCATCATGTTCCTCTTTGAAATACTCCCGAAGTTTTTGATAGCGCTCACAAGATGTGCAATAAGCACGAGTGTCTCCAAACATGGTGGGCCAATAAAATCCACACTGCAAAATCTTTGCAGCGGTCTTGTTTGCACTGAAATGGCCTCCACATGCATGATCATGACAAAAGGAGATGACATTGGTTTGGTCAAATTCAGGTATGCATCTCCTAATGATCTGATCGGGACAATACTTGAATAGATAAGGATCATCCCAAAGAAAGGTTTTCGCCTTGGACAAAAGTTTGAGCTTATCTTGTTGCCCCCAATGCAAAGACATTTGGCTGGTAACAAGATAGTTCACTATATCAGCAAACCAAGGTGTGGGATTGTGAGCAATGTGCATCAATTGCTCATCAGGAAAGGTCTCAAAATGGGGTGGCGCCTTGGTGAAATCCATGGTCAACCTAGACAAATGATCTGCCACCACATTTTGGTCCCTTCTTATCCCGAATTTCTATGTCAAACTCTTGAAGCAGCAAAATCCATCGGATCAGATGGGATTTAGCATCTTTCTTGGAAAAAGATACTTCAATGCCGTGATCGAATAGATAATGATTTTAGATCCTAACAAATAGGATCTAAACTTGTCCAAGAAAAATGACGCCAACAACTCCTTTTCCGTGGTGGAGTAATTGAGTTGTGCGCTTAGAAGTCCCGCTGCATAGTAAATCACATGGGGAAGTTTATCAATGCATTGCCCAAAATAGCTCCAATGCATAGTCTGACGTCACACATGATCTCAAATGGTTCACCCCAACTGGGTGGTCTAATCACTCGTGTGGATGTCAGAATCTCCTTCAGAGCCCCAATGCTTTCAAACATTCTTCATCAAATTCAAATGGGTCTCTTTGGCCAACAACCTACACAAGGGCGATCTTGCAAATCCTTGATGAATCGCCTAGAACCTGCATGGCCCAAAAAGGAACGGATTTCCTTCACAAGCTGGGGGTGGAAGGTTAGAGATCAAATCTACCTTCCTTTGTCAACCTCAATACCTCGAGAGATATGACATGCCCCAAGATAATCCTGCTTAACCATAAAATGGCATTTCTCCATTAAGCAAGGTTCTTCTCTTTGCACCTCACTAAAACCAAAGTGAGATGGTGCAAAGACACTCTGAAAAGATGAACCAAAAGACGGAGAAGTCATCCATGAAGATCTCCATAAATCTCTACCATGTCAAAATATGCTGATCATGCACCTAAAAAAGTAGCAGTGCATTGCACAGCCCAAAAAGGCATGCGACGGTAGGCAAATGTCCCAAAGGGACATGTAAATGTAGTCTTCTCTGGTCTTGAGGTCCATGGGACCTGTTATATCCGAATAACCATCCAAAAGCGAATATTGTGTCCAGCCTAAACGCTCCACCATCGATCAATGAATGGAAGAGGAAAGTGATCTTTCCCGGTGGCAGTTCAATTTATGGTAGTCTATACAAACTCCATCTCGATCAATATGAGTTGGCACCAACTCGTTATCCTTGTTCTTCTACTATCAATCCACCTTGCTTGGCACAACATGTATCGGCTCACCCACTTGCTATCGAAATTGGATAGATGATCCCAAAGATCCAACAACTTTATCACTTCTCTCACAACCTCCTGCATTGGGTTGAGCCTTCTTTGTGGTTCCTCGATGGTTTGGAATTCTCCTCAAGATGTATCTTATGCATAACCAATGAGGTTGATTCTTAATGTCCTCAATAGTCCACCTATAGCTTCCTTATGCTCTCTCAAAACTTCTAACAATTCCTCCTCTTGAGCATCTATCAAGTCGCTATAATCAGTGTAAGGACTCAGGACCTAGGAACTTGTACTTAAGACTATCGTAAAGGCTTAAGTTCCTTCTTTGGGGAATCAGCACTACTATCTCCTCCTTCTCTTCACCAAAGGAGTGTCTCCAAAGTGCATCGCTTGCTCCATAAGTTTCTCCAAATCTAGATCTTCACCAAATTGAGCAAGGCATGCTTCAAGGGGTCCTCTATGCTTGATTCTTCAATGACTTCATCAATTATCTCCTCAATCAAGCATACTTGATTCATTTGGTCATAATCAAGTGGTTGTTTTCGATGTGAAAATGTTCAACTCCACCGTCATATTTCCAAAAGAAATCTTCATCACCCCGACCTACAATTGATTAGGTTAGCCAGAGCTAAAATGGTCACCCTAAAATCACAGGATCTCACTCCTATCACCCCGAATTGGCTCGTGTCCACAATAAAAAATCCACGGGAAATAAAATTTGTCCACTTTAATCAGACATCCTCAACTATTCCCGTGGAATCTTCACAGACCGATCGCAAGTTGCTGTCATGGATGTGGGCTTCACTTCTCCTAGCCCTAACGCAAATAGACCGAGTAGGGCAACAAATTCACACTTGCTCCCAAATCTAATAATGCCCTCTCAATCAAGCTAACTCATCATGCAAGTAATTGTAGGACATCCAGGTCCTTATACTTGAGAGGTAACTTGCATTGTAGGATAGCACTAACTTGCTCGGTCATGAATGCCTTTTAGGGACATTCGCTTCCTCTTCATCGTGACCAAGTCCTTCAAGAACTTGGCATATGAAGGATTTGCTGGATGCGTCCAAAATGGAATATTTATTTGGACTTGTTTGAACACCTCCGAATGTCCTCTAACTTCCCTCCATTCCTAGGCGCTTGTAATCTTCGGTAAGGTGCTTTTGGCACAAGCGCCTAGGAGGTTCCTTAACAACTGGGTGACCGTAGATGGCTCAACATCTCCTTCCTTTGGTTGTCACCCCTCTTCATCTTTGGCTCTTCTTCCTCAACATGGTCTGCTGGGTCCACCACTTGATTGTCCACTCTCTTCCCGACCTCAAAGTGACAATCACCGTACATGCTCTGATTTGAAGAATTTCCAATACTACATGCTTTAGGGTTGTTCACCGCTTAGAGCTTTCCTTGTCTCTCTCACCAAGGTGATTTGCCAATTGTCCCATCTACATCTCCAACTTGAGATTGCCGGTGTTCACCATGGTGGAATGCCTCACGCCATCGATTGATTGACCACCATTTTCATAAAGTCCTCATGGTCTCTTCCGGATCGTGTTGATGATGGTTGGGCTTGAGTGGGGGCTTGATAAGATGATGATGACGCGTGAGGCCCATGATTTTGATAAGAAGAAGAAAATCGGGATAATGATTTGGAAGATGTGGAGCTCCTCCTTGATTTGTGGTGGGTTGATTCTGCTTCCAAGAGAAATTAGGGTGATTCCTCCACCTTGGATTATATGTCTCAGAATATGGCCCACTGGACGGCTTTTGAAAGTTGTTGAAAGCGTTCACTTGTTCCATCTCAGCAAAAACTGTCATCGATGGACAATTCTGTGCTTGGTGCATGGGACTAGCACAGACAGAACAACTCTCAACTGGAAATGTGTTTGCCGCATTGACAGGTTTTCCTACACTCAGAGCATCCAATCTCTTGACAATGGCATCCATCCTTTGAGCCAACTCTGTTTCACCTTTCAACTCAAGGATGCCCCCTCTTTTAGGGTTTCGGCAGATTTATCTCGACAACTCATGAAATCCCACTGTTGTGAGTTGTCAGCCAATTTGTCCAAAGCCTTGTAGGCTAAATCTCCCGTTAAGTTCAAGAATGCCCCTCCATTCATCGACTCTATCATACTACGGTTGGGCTGAGACAGCCCTTGGTAGAAGAATTGCATGAGTCGCCATTTTTCATAACCATGAGGGGGGCATTTGATGAGCAAATCTTGAACCGCCCAACACTCGAGAATTTTTCTCATCCTCCCTAAGTAAAGGAACCTGATCTCTTTCTTGCCTCATTTACTCGACATTGGGAAAATTTGTTGTAGAATTGCTTCAACAATTCTTCCTAGGATGTAATAGATCCAGAGCGTTGGAATCCAACCACTCCATGGCTCTATCATGAAGAGAGAACGGAAAAAGTCCGAGGTGGATGCCTCCTCGAAAATTTTGAAATTTGGTGGTGGCATAGATGTTTTGAATTTCTTCACATGGAATATGGGTTTTCATGATCTAAGCCGTAAAAGATGGTAACATTTGGATTACGTGGCTTTAGATCATAATGGGTTGCATTAGTCGTGGTGCAACACTATGCACGAATGGGAACTAATGCAATAGGTGTGCAAAAGTTCCGTAGTGACGGAAATCCACTCATAAGCTCTCTCTTGCTCCCCATTCCCACTCTAGCATCTTGGTACTCCTCGTGCTCTCCGTCATTTGCATTCCTTTGATTGTCCCCCATCTCCACGTGAGCTCTACGCGCGCTCTCCTAATGTTTCTCTCTAAGTCGGGATCTAAGGGTGTTAATTCTAAGTTCAAGGATCGCCACCATGCATAAACTAACAAAAATTTAACTAAACACTAAGGAAAAACAGCAAGCTAAACAAGCAAACATGCATGGAAAACAATAAAAAGCAGGAAACAAAACAGCAAATAAAGAACAACTACAATAACCTAGATGAATATAAAACACTAACTTAAAATTAAACTACAAAATTAGCAACCTATATGCACTAAATGAATTAAAACTAAATAATTTTAAACAAATATGAACACAGATAATTAGAAACAAGAAAATATTGACAACCTAGCTAAGACAAATAAAACTAACATGGCAAAAATCAATTAAACAATTAACTATAAATTTAACTAAACTACTATTTAACAAATAAAACTAATTAATCACTTAAAACAAAAATAAACTAGGCACACAACCAAAACCAACAGATATCATGCTAAAACAAAAGTAAAAATCAATTAAAACTAAGTTCATACACAAAAGCAACATAAGTGCGCGTTGAACATGCAACAAGGTGTCAACAAAGCACCGCACCGCTTGTTCAGACGGCGCCGCACGCAGTAAGCGAATAGCGTTGCAGCGTATGCACAAGAGGAATAGGCCCATGTTTCGCAAGGCTAATGATCGACGCACAGTGCCTCGATTTTCCAAAACCAATTCAATTAAAAAATTAGCCAAACACTATTCTAAAAATTAACAAAAATTAATTAAAATGCAAAAATAAACTAAGAAAATTGAAATTGCATAAAATAAATACTAGTAGAAAAATAAAATCAATCTAAAAATAATATTAATTTAAACAAAAACAACTTTCCTAAACGGCGCCAAAATTTGATATGCAAATTTGATTGCACCAATAGCACGAGTACATTGTAGTAAGCGTAAATACGGATCGAACCAGTGGAAAGGCAGTTTGTTCAAAAACTAATATTAAACCTAGATTAACCCTATTTTAACCTAGTTCAAATGGTAGTATGATCAACACAAAACTTGCAAAATGTAAACTACTCTAAAAGCGTAAATGAATGAGAAAAATAACTAAGGTTAAAGACTCAACCTCACCCAATATAAAATGCTTGCTTAAACATAAAACACACATTTCCGCCTATCGATTTGAACTTAAATCATATTCTATTGCCTTTTTTGATACTAGTCAAACCGCTTGATGTGTTTACGTTAAGGAGCTACAACGATATTAATTCTCAATAGAATCATCCACTGTATCCATGGATCACAAGTGGATATTTAATTGAGTTTCCACTCATCCTTGTGCACCCTTGGAACACAACAAGGTTGGACTTCAATGCATCACAACAACAATCACAACAACTTTTTGTCACATAAATTGAAATGAAACGAACATGAAAATAAATGATGGAAAGTAATGCATTAAATGTAAAAGCATCAAAGAAGTGTTATGGTGAGGCTTCATCTTCAACCTTAGTTGAAGATTTAGCCACCCATGTATAAATAAAGAAAGAAAGAAAGCATTAAATTAAATTAAAAATGAGGTGCTACAAATAAATGGGCGAATAAAGGCTAAACAAAGGCAAAAATGCCTAAAAACGCTACCAAACAAGAACTCCCGTCAAAATGCACTAAGGGGCCTATTTATAGAAAACTGGTGTGCTGCTAGGTCATAGGGATGTGTTCAAATGTAGGCCATGCATTCGATTGCACTGATGCATGCATTCGATCGTACACCCTGCGATTGAACGTTAATAATTGCCACGGGGCATAGCTGGAAGCGATGGAATCGACGTTTAGGGCATGATGAGAGACAAGTGTGGACCTATGTTCAAACCTACACCTTGCGTTTGACCGCAGTTGCACTCAATCGCACCAAGTGAGACCGAGCGCATTGGCAGGAACTCCATTGCTTCTCTCCAAGTCCATTTTGCCCCTTTGAGCCACGTGTTGATGCAAAGACCTGCACACCATAAAACACTAAAAACAACTAAAAATGTTAGATATTAACAATGCTAAAGGCTTAACAAACATAAATAAAGGGGTTTGATTAAGCACTAAACATCACCCATCACAAACCTTCATAACATAACTTCGAGTATTATATTTGAAGTTATTTACACCAATTTCCTCCACCATGCCAACACCAACGTCAAGTTTTTGTTAAGGAATAGTTGATAGAAAAGTTTCGATCCCAAGAAAATCAACATAATTAATTTTCTCAAGACCCAATTGATATATTTCACTCTTTGGACTTTCTTCAGACACAAGGTGAACATCATTCCCATCAACAATATTTATAGTATCAATAACTAAGTTTACCTCCTCCAATAGATCCTCTTTATCAGGATAAATGTCATAGATTGGTGGAGATGCCCAATCTACCGATAAATCTTCATCAATCAATTTGGTTGCGACTAAAGAAACCCGTCAATCTTTAGGCACCTCCTTGAAGTCGAGAACCTCTCCAACTGCCGCTACCCGATCCATGAGTTCTTCGGGTTGTAGATCCCCTTGAAATTCTGGAATATTGAGTTTGAACCCATCCACCCACTGAGTGGCATGAGCTTGCGCATGGTGTTGACATCCTTGCGTTTGACGCTTCGCATAAGGGTTTCTAGATCCATTCCCTTTGTGACCACCCATGTTGGATATTTGGGTAGGCAAGGTTTCAAGTTAATCCTCCAATGCCGCAAATTGCTCCTTCATGTGTTGTTGAGTTTCAGCGATAAATTTGCTTTCCGCTTTCGCAAATCGCGGTATTGGTTGGTGACGACAACCGTTCGGCCCACTATCCATATGCCACAAACGAATTGCCGGTTGCTCCTTACGTGTTGTTTTCGTGTGCACATACACCTCGTTCATGTTTGCAAAGCGGTTGCTCCTCTCCATTCATGGAAAGGCGAGCTCGATACCAACTAATGCACGCATGACTTAGTGGGCTGTACAGAACAACAAATATGCAATGGATAACTAATTCTAGATCTTGAGACTATCAATGATCTAAGAACTCTTCTTGAAAATCTAGATACTCTCAGCATTTTGAAGGAAAAAGAGGAATAAACTCAACTCGAGTATTCTCATTAATAAAAATCAATAATCAATAACAATAATTTTTGGAGGCTATAGCATTTATTTATAGCCCAAGACTCCTAAACCTAATAAACACAAATTAAAGACTCTCAAAACCCTAAACCTAATAAAACATAAAGACTAACAAAGAAACCTAAATCAAATATAAGATTGAAGATAAGATAGATAGAATGAGAGTTTGATCTACATCAAACAATAGAATTCTCGTGAGGTTTTCAAGAATGATACCCATAACATTTTTTAATTTCGTTATTGACAAACAAGCCTTTCACACAAACACATGGTTCATACATCATTAACAAATTTAACAAGTTGAACATACAAACCACATCATCCGGTATCCAAACATCATTTAACTCACATAATACGTAAACCCACCATCTTCTTCTTGGAGCTGTTAACAAGGTTTTCATGAGATGTATGGGACCCAAAACCCCAAATCACACTTTGAAACCCTTAGAAAATAGAATTGAACAACTTGGTCCTCAGTTGAAATGAATAAACATAAACTAAATAGTAAATCGATCACTGAACTAAACATGAATATATAAACAAATCCATAGTGAGGGAATAAGAGACTAAAAAATAAAATATTAAATTAAAGAAATAGCGTTGGAGTGTTTACAATGAAGAACAATGAGGTTTTGGGCAAGGGCGCCTCAAACCCCGTCTCCCCAAGCGTCTTGGTTAGTTTACAAAAGAAGGGGATATTTATAAGGCTAATTTTAGGGTGGTTAGTTAAGTGCGTTTGGGTGCATAGAATTTACACGCACTTGGTGATGAAAGTGCGTTGACGGCATAAAAACATGCGTTCGAATGCACACCTACCTTCAAATTAGCCCTCACATATTAAATCGAAGTTGTAGATATTTGAGTTAGCTTTTCAAAGACACCAAGATCACCACAATCGAGTTCTACGACTCCTCGGTATTTTAAGCGCAATTGATGGCGTTAGCCCCAAATGCAACTTAACAACCTGCAAAAAACACTAAAACACCAAAACTACACTAGAAATTAACAAAGCTAAGAGCTTAACAAACACAGTTAAAGGGGTTAAATATACAATATTTATTTTGCCGTCAGATAATGACGCTATAGCCTGTGTCGGGGCGTACGTAGTGAACCACTAGATGTCACCTACTAAACCATAATGACGACGTCGTGAGACCATCGAATGTACGCTACTTTTTGAATACCTTTTGGATAATACCTGGACGTTCGAGATACTTTCTGGACCAATGTACAAAGACCACCGGACTTACGCTAGGGTTGCCAGACATCCACTACTCTGTCAGGGAGTTGGTGGCGAACTTTCTCTATAAATAGCCTGACCCTCCTCCCATTTCTCACGCCTTATTCAACTCTCTAATGTGGCCTTAGGCTGCCAAAACCTCTTCTTGGTCTTTGAGGAGAAATCTGAGGGAAGTTTCAATGAAGATTTTGAAGAAAAGGAGGCCATGTCATGTAGCTTTGGGGTAAGCTTTCGGTTCCCTTGGTCATTATCACCTTGTTACCTCGTGTTTTTATGCTTTAATAAGTTTCAGTCATTTTTTTTAAATTAACAACGAAAGAGTTAGGATTGTAAATCTATGATTTCGTTGCATGTTCTATTTTTGCTAGCTTAGAAAGGGTTTAGACATGAAAGTATGCACTATCGAACGCATGCTTAATTAAAACAAGCGTAATACATCGAGTGACCACGTCTGAGTTAAGGCAGGGCGAACACTTGTTCTTAAGTTTCATACGTGTATGCTTTAGCTTAGCCATAACTCTAGACTAAGAATAACGGCGTCTTGTATCCGTTATAATAGGAATAGCTTGGTCGGATGATTCGCTCGAGTGCGAGGTAAGTAAACACTTACACTGCCTTTTTTTTGTAAACCGGGATATGTAGTTGGATCGAACACGCTTATGATATGAGCATGTTTATTTCCTATAAAATACTTGGTAATGGTATCATTAAATAAACCACCAACACCATGCGGTATGACGACCATGGGCTTACTATATAAACTATGTATTATGGTCAAATGTGTGCGTTATGTAGGGTTGTGGATCCATTGGTTTACATGACCTTGATGCAACCATTCCCAATGGTTACATCATTAGTTAGTGTGGGCCACTCGGGTCGGACTCAATCGTGCCACTAATGTTACGTACGGTATGTTGTACAATGGTGAGCACTAGCATTGTATTATAAGTCCTCGACAGATCAACCCTGAGAAGGTAATATCTCGGGTAGACCATGTATGGGAGTTATGACTCATAAAAGCATTATACTTTTCTGCATTAAAACTACTAGGTAATTATTGGTTCTACACCATGAGTCTTGAAAACCCCAAAAACCTAAATGGTGTACTCTGGGAGGTAATGCCTCACTTTAGTTACTACTTGAAATTGCATGTTTACTTTCATTAAATGGGCTCATGTCATACCTACTAGGTGTAAAGTTTACTTACTAAGTCATTAGACTTATTATTATATATCTAGGTAACTTGGCTTATTGCTATAATGGTGGCAAGAGAGACGCTACCATTTGGTTGTGCTTACTTTACTTACTATGAGTTTGTCTCTTCATATAGTTGCTCCATGTTCTTAAATTTGATGGTTGTCTTTCAGTTATTCACCTTCCTTTACAAATACTCGGTAATTACCGGTAGTCACCGATTTGACTTCTTGGATGAGTCGTAGTAACTGACACGGATTAACACTGAGGTTAATTTATGAAGGCGTTACCACTTCTAAAAATTGAGATAACACATGCTCCAAAAAGTGTAAAGTGAACTAATACAGGCTCATGGGGATTCAATAATTCTCAAAAGATGTGTATCCCAAAATTCATAGGAGTGCAATGTGATAAAAACAACCAAGGCTTGAATCTAAAAGTGCAATTTGTGTGTGTGTGTGTGTGTGTGTGTGTGTGTGTGTGTGTGTGTGTGTGTAGGCTATGCAATGCTTGACTCCCTTAAGCATCTAAATGATTTATGTAACGAGTGTTGGGCTAGTAACTCCCAAACCAGGAGGTTTTAGGGTACTAGATGTAGAGACATCCCTAAGGGCTTAATTACTCAAGCCAAAAGGAGCTACAAAGCCTAACTAGCCATATAATCACTTAGCTGGAATTTCTCATCTATTTACGCAAACACTAATTGCTTGATGAGGTAAGAGGTTCGGTTACTCAATGAAAAGCTCAACTTATAATATATATTTTTTAACATCCAATGTTTTCATTACCACATCACATCAACCTAAAAATATCAAGAAAAACACTCCTTAAGTTAAACCTTATACCTCACAGACCCCATGCTAGTGTGCATGTGAAATACTAATCAAACAAGTGAAGTCTTTTTAATCCAACACATGAATCAAATACTGAGATTTCTAATGATATGCAATGTTCAAATAAGTTAAACACACCAATGACATGCAATCCACAGTTATGATGTAAGTCATGCTCAATTAACAACATAGCAAAAAAAATTAACAAAAACAAACAACACAACTAATCACATAGAAAGACAGAAATGTTTACCCTACCCCCAAACTAAAATAGCACATTGTCCCCAATGTGTCCAGAAATACAATACCAGAGGAATGGCGCAAGCTAAGCATAACGTAAAAGAACGCTCCCCTAAACATGAATGGCAAACACTTGGCCTGAAAAACACAAAAACACACAAAAAAACAAAAACAAACAAACAAAAACAAACAAACAAACAAACAAACAAACAAAACAAAAACAAAAACAAAAACAAAAACAAAACAAAACAGACAAACAAACAAAATCAAATTAGAAGGAAAATAATGAGGGGTGCCTCCCAAAAGCACTAAGTTTAAAGTCTTCAACCAGACTTTCCATAGAAAACAACAATCACTTTGCATAACTCGGATCCTCCAACAGAGTCGTCTCCACCTCCATTCTCCTCAACTCCAAGAATGGTTTTAATCTCTGTCTATTCACCTTAAAGATGTTACCATTTTTGGGATCCTCAATCTCAATGGCCCCAGAATGATAAATGGGCAATGAGATTACAAGCACCTAGAAATAAATGTAGCCGTGAATTGTAAAGAATAACTTTCTGACCAGACTTGAAAGATCTCCTCAAAATGCTCTGGTCATAAACCTTCTTCATATGTGCCTTGTACATCCTCACACAATCATAAGGATCATTCCTTAGTTCCTCTAATTCATCAAGTTGGAGCTTCCTTTGTGAGTTAGCCTTCAAAAGATTAAAGTTTAGCTGCTTGATGGCCCAATATGCTCGATGCTCTAACTCGACAGGAAGATGACACGCCTTCCCATACACAAGCCGATAGGTTGACATCCCAATCAAGGTCTTGAATGATGCCCTATACACCCACAATGCATCACTCAATCTCAGAGACCAATCTTTTCTAGTGGGATTCACTACCTTTTCCAAAATATGCTTGATCGCACCAAATTTGGTACTCGCAATAGAACGAACCGTGGTTCGTATAGCTTTGTGCAAGTACAAGATCGTATCCACAAAAAACCGTAATTGTTTAAAAACCAATATTTACTTCTAGGTTAACATTATCTTAGATAATAATGTTTGTGATTAGCGAAATGTAAACTAATTAAAAATGAACTTGTAAAATAAATAAAAGGTAACCAAAGTTGAAAAATCCACCTTTCCCACTAAACACACACGATAAACTCTACAATTATTATTCCGCCTATCGAGTTAGCATTTTGCTTAACCTATAGTTGCTTTTGAAGCTAATTGAACCGTCAAAATGTTTACTGTATAAAGAGTCGTGGCGAATGTTAGTTTGAGCTCGAGTCATCCACTGTATCATTGATCACAGTGGATGCCTTGTCTCATCCCAACCATCCGACGTATCTCTGGATTGGAACGTAATGAAGTTGGACATAGATGCAACAAAAACTACTATTTAATGAGATTGTCACTTACCCCATAATGAAACGATTAAGCTTAAGATAAAGATGGAATGAAATGACTGTAAAGTAAATGTGCATAAATTAGAGGGGAGGCTTCATCTTCAACCTTAGTAGAAGATTAACCTCCCATAGAATGGAAAGACAAAATGTAAGTGCTAGTAAGCATTAAATAAAATAAAACGGGAATGGTTAACATTTAGAACAAATGTGCAGAGCCAAACAGTGGTCTCTGCAGCAAGAAGGCACTCAAAAAATGTAACAACATAAATTTTACACTAAGGGTCCTATTTATAGAAAACTACATGCGTGGTGCGCTAAGCCGATCATATATATGGTTGATCGTGGAAGTTGTGCTCGAATGCAAATAGCCACTCCAGGAACTTCCATGGCACAAAGGGGAAAGTGATGGAACATAGGGCCTGCTAGGGCAACCACGTGAGACACGGGCTAACTAGGCCTGCGCTTGATCGTGGGCACTGGGCTCGAGCGCAATGGCAGGGAGAATACTTCTCTTCTTTTGCCCTTTTTCACTCTTTCTGTCGAGGTTTCACCATAAGGACCCGCAACACCAAAAGACACTAAAACAAACTAAAATGTTAGATAATAACACGGCTAAAGGCTTAACAAACATAAATAAAGGGTTTCAATTAAGCACTAAACAGTACTCATCAAATACTCCTAAACTTATATTTTGCTAGTCCCTTAGCAAAACACAATGAAAAACACTCGAGTGCATGCCAGTGCGATCGAGTACACTGCGTTCAAACGCAAGGGGTGAGACCGAGCATACTCCACGTAGGCCGGCGTCTCACTCATTGCCCTAACCACCATCGCTTCACCTGATGCACCGTGGGGATTTCTGAGCAGTTACGTGCATTCAATCAGGTCTTCTACGATCGAACGCATACATGCCTACGCTCGAGCATAATGCCTACAATCGAGCACACTTATATGACCTGGCAGCACCTTAGTTTTCTATAAATAAATGCCTTGTGTAATATTTTCATTCCTACGTTTTCATGTGCGCATTTTGAGAGCTTTTGCCTCTATTCGGCTCTGCACTACCCATTTTAATTGTAAAACTTTATTGCTTTATTTATTTTAATGTCTTATTTTAGTTTGTTTGTGTTTCCCTTTTACATGGGAGGCTAAATCCTCAACTAAGGTTGAGGATGAAGCCTCACCATTGATGATATGCTAGTTTTTTGCTTTATGTTATTTAATTTCCGTCTTTTACATTAGCTTAGTCATTTCAATTTGGTTTAGTGACAAAATCAAGTATGATTGTGCCATAGTTGTTTATTCTTAGTCTTTCATCCGATGGATACATTCCATCTTTCAATTTACATTCATTTATCCATTGTCGTTTGTGTTAAATCACATTCACTTTGGGTCCTTTGGCCTAAATAGTTTATGGTTTACCTTTTGTCAAAGGGATGGATTCTTTGAATCCTTCAATAGGCGCAATAGATTAAGTTTTGATTTAATCGATAGACGGATGAATTAGAATAGTGTTTTTAATTAGCATTTTTTATTTGGTGAGGTGGAGTCCTTAACCTTAGTGGTTCTTTTGTTTATTTTACTACAATTAATTTAGTTTATGTTTCCTTTGTTACACAAACACCCACTTGGAGCTAGGTTAAGATAATATAAATCTAGAAGTAAATTAGTTTTAAACACATATGGTTCTCTATGAATACGAACACATACTTGCGCAAACGCTATACGAAACACGGTTCATTCTATTGCGAGTACTGAATTTGGTACGACCACCTATACCAATCGACCCAAACTGCGTGTTGGACTTAGGAGTAGAGATTGATGAAGATTGGTATAGTGTTGGCAACATCAAGTATGATGTGCTCGATGACTTATGAGGTAACTTTCCACAGCTGTTTAAAGATGACAAAGTGCCAGTTAATGGATGGGAGGAGATGCCCCAAGAAACTGAGCACAATATTGATGACTCGATGGATGGAAAGTAACATTTTGCTCCTTTTTAAGTACTGTTCTTTTGGTATTTGTCTAGAAATTTTTATAAGGAGAGAAGAATGTAGTGGGCCAAATAATTAACTGGGTATGAGTAGCTTAGTTGAGGGGGTTAGTTTGGGCATTGGGTCACTAAGGACATTTAAAGGGTAATTTGGTTTTTTGAGACGGACATACTATAGGTTTAGCAGACGTATGCTCTTGTCTTGGCGGTGGACTTTTGCAGGAAAAGCATCCGGACGTGCTGGCTGCTTTGTTTTGTCATCTTGGATGTCTGAGAGGGACCATCGTACGTACACTCTATAAATAGTAGATGGATGTACGCTACTTTTTGAAATACTGTCAGGTTAATACTTAAACGTACGAGACACCCTTTGGAATGCTATGCAAAAGTGCCAGACATACACTAGGGTTAACGGACATCCGCTACTTTTCTGAGGAGTTGGTAGAGCCCCTTAGCTACAAATAACCCCACCCCTCTTCGAATTTCTCATGCCCCTCTTCGCCCCCAGGCTACCAGTAGACTATTTTGTGAGTGCTTTGTGTGTTTTGGTGTTGCCAGAGGAGGAACTCTTGAGGTTTCTCTTCAAGGAGGTAACGCTCAGTTATCTAGCTTTTAAATATGTCGTAATGCTACTTGATTTCTATCTTGTGCTATTAGTTGTAGTTGTTAGCTTAATTATGCTTTAAATCTCGTTTATGTTAGCGTTTTGCTAACTTAGCCTTGTTATGTTGCATGGAAGTTTTATTTCAACTTAGAAAGCCTTAAGAAGCCCTTTGGTAGGTTTAAGAGTTGGTTTGGAGGTTAGAAGGACAAGTGGAGAAAATGAGGTTCTCCATGAAAACCTTGGAGTGAACATACGGACTTACGGTCTGAAATGTTGCAGAGAGTGTGATGGGGGACTTTATTTTCACCAAGAAGTCTCATAGCTCCTGTTTTCCTTATTCTAGAGTTGTTTTGGTAGAAATAGGACTAATAGAAGGTTTTGCATAAATTTGGAGAACCTGAATCATTTGAAATTCTCGATGACATTGTTCGACTCAGGTAAGTTTTAACTCACATAATGCTCGATGTTATTTTCCATGCACTACACGTTTATTTTATATACCAAGAAAACATACATATTTACAACTCTCATAGTTTATACTTGTTGCACATGAACTCTAGCATTTTGAGAAAATGTTGTGCTGAATTTAAATTTGATAATAAAATGAGACTTGTAAAAAGAACATGCATGTAAAATACAGACAAAATAATTTACATCGTATGACATAGTACACTGATACGTGTGGTATAATGACCATAGGCTTACTATATATGTTAGCTTTATGGTCAAAAGTGTATATTATATTGGTCTTGGATCCAATGGTTGTTCATGGCCAGTGCAGCCTTAAAGGGCGGTAACTACAAAACGGACATCATTAATGGTGTGGGCCACCCGAGGTTGGACTCGGTCGTGCCGCTAGTATTATGTATAGTAGCGTGCAAAGACTGGGGCATCGGCATTGTACTACAAGTCCCTCAAGACAGCGCCAACCTTACTGAGAACGGATAATATCACGGGTAGACCATACTGTTAAACTATGACTATTACTATGTATCATATACATATATTATATATATCTATATCATGCATAACATAAACTATCATGATAGAACTATCATATGTTTGACGAAAACATTAGTGTTCATTACTAAACTTGCATGCGCATTATTTGTGTTAAGAATCACTAAGTCTTAGACTTACCCTTTTATTTATGCTTTCCCCCCTTAATTACAAATACTTGTGTGGCTTAGCTATCCTAGGTGAGGATGACACAGGAGCCGACTTGGGTGATCGCTTAGGACTTGATTCACATAATTTTTGATGATATGGATCCCATCTGGCTGAGAACCATGTGGGAGGATGAAGGGACTACTCGCATGGATATGATCAAGATTTTGATCTCATTAGCCCTGCTTAAGCTTAGACAGATTGCTTGGTGTCAATGCACCATCTGACAGGTCATCGACTGGTGTTGGGTTGTTAAGGTCGAACCCTTAGTCCCCCTCATCCGAATCAGGTGGGGTGATAGCACTTGCATGGCCATACTCTCCAGTAGCAGTTGTTTTAACGAATATACTACATAGGAGATCATAGTATGTTGGTCCATCACCTTTAAAACCTGAGTACTTTTCACTGTGTTCTTGCAAAACTTGATGGTTAGCTACAAATAAGTAAGTAGTTGAGACTGTTAAAACTTATAATGGATTGCGAGAATTGAGATGAGAGGCATACATACTTTAACCATTCCCGGTTCACATTCGAGGCAAATACAACATTGGTTACTGGATCCCAGCCAAAACCCGAGATAAGATGCTTGTTCAAGAGTGTTAAGAAATCTGTGTAATTAGTATTAAATTGTTTTGATTTTATTATTTACCTGAACAGATGTGAATTCGTGTGGACAAACATGATCATTTAATGAGGTTGTGATATTAGCAAGCATTTTTTTTTTATCGTATGGTGATTTTATGCCAACATTTGCCTTGTCCAGCAGGATATATAGCAATTGAAGTTCGTGATTAGGAACCCATTTGGCAATCTCTTTTGGTGCGTGGCCATTGCCTGGGGCTGGTTGCTTATGGGGTGTGCCGTACATGGACATCTATGTGATAGTGTGATAGGTGAAAATACAATATAAATGATGAATGAGATGACATTATACATTAATTATAGTGCTACTAATTATTCAAGACAAAATATGATCACATGTATCTTAGTAAAAGCAAAACGTACAAATGATGATGCAGTGTATAAGTATTGAAGCTAATGGATTAATAAAAATCAAACCTTTGAGATTGATTTTTGTGGTCCTAGAAAAGTTGATACAGATGGTCTTGAGGTGGCCGGTTGGTCTTTCACCAATGATCGAAGGAAATACCTCACATGTTGCACTATAACAAAAAAGATGATGATACATCACATTAAAGAACAATAAACTAAAAAAATACTATTAACAGTAGCGAATAACAAATTAAAAATATCAATTCACATTAACGGACAAGAAACAAAAAAATACTAATTACCAATTACAAATAACAATAAGAACACCAATGCACATTAGCAAACAAAAAACTAAAAATACAAATTAACAGCAATGAATAAGAAACTAAGAACCTACAATGCACATTAACGAACTAAAAACTTAAAAAAATACCAATTAAAAGTAACGAATAACAAACTAAGAACCTAAAATGCACATTAACAAACAAGAAACTTCAAAATACCGGTTGATAGTTAAACATACCAATTATCACTATCAAGCAAGTTCATTTTGTTCATGGCTTCTCTTTTCACATTATAAATGCAAAACCAATCACTTTATATCTAGAAATGAGAAACCAATCAATTTATATCTAGAAATGAAAATCTTAGGTCCTACTTTGATTTTCATTTTTCACATTTTGAGGCAAACCAATGGCAAGCTATACTCTCTCTAAATCACACTACCAAATTTCATTATCAACAAACATGGTATCAAATATACTATTTTTAAAGGAAGTAACAACCATGAATTCACCAAAGATAAGTATAATTAGAATAAGGGACTTGGCTTATTGGCTGAGATTTGTTTTACCCTTTAAAAAATAAAAAATAAAAAAAATCCATCAAAAGATCTGTGGCTTGGAGTTGTGAAAAAATTTTCTCTGCCTTGTGGCGTAAAAAAAGTGGGTACTCATCAACCATGGGAACAACCAAGAAGGAAAATAAAACTTGAACATGTTGGGTGTGATTTAAACACTTAGCATCTAAACTGGCCAATTGATATGCAAATTAGATTGCACTCGCAATAGCATGAGTCGTTGACCGTGTAGCGTTGCGAAATCCGGGATCGAACCACAGAGAACGGCGTTTGTTCAAAAACTAATATCAAACATAGATTAACCCTATTTTAACCTAGTTCTGAAATTGGGACAAATGATCGAATACTAAGCTTACAAAAATGTAAACTACTCTAAAAAGCGTAAATGAATGGAGAAAAATAACTAAGGCTAAAGACTAAACCTCACCCAATAAAAATACTTGCTTAAACGTAAAACACACACTTCCGTCTATCGATTAGAACTTAAGTCATGTTCTATTGCTATTTTGACACTAGTCGAACCGCTTGATGTGTTTACCATTAAAGAGCTACAACGGATAGTAATTCTCAATAAAATCATCCACTGTATCCATGGATCACAGTTGATATTTGATTGAGTTCCACTCATCCGTTGTGCACCTGGCTTGGAACACAAAGAGGGTTAGACTTCGATGCATTACAACAACAACCACAACAACTTTGTCACATAATTTGCAATGAAATGAACATGAACTTTAAATAACGGAATGTAATGCATTAAACGTAAAAACATCAAGGAAGTGCTAAGGGTGAGGCTTCATCTTCAACCTTAGTTGAAGATTTAGCCACCCATATATAAAGAAAGTAAAGAAAGCTTGAAGGTAAGCATTAACTTAAATTAAAAGTGAATTACAACAAATAAATGGGCAGAGCAAGGCCTAAACAAGGGCAAATGCTCTTAAAAATGCGCCCAAAAACAATAACTCTCGTCAAAATGCACTAAAGGGCCTATTTATGAAAAACTAGTGTGCTGCCAGGTCATAGGGCTGTGTTCAAACGCAGGTCATGCGTACAATCGCAGTGATGCAAGTCCCCTTCTTATCTTGAATTTCAATGTCAAACTCTTGAAGCAGCAAAATCCATTGGATCAAGCGGGATTTAGCATCTTTCTTGGAAAAAAGATACTTCAATGCCGTGTGATCTGAATAGATAATGACTTTAGATCCCAACAAATAGGATCTAAACTTGTCCAATGCAAAAATGACCGCCAATAACTCCTTTTCTGTGGTGGAGTAATTGAGTTATGCGTCATTCAGAGTCCTGCTCGCATAGTAAATCACATGGGGAAGTTTCTCAATGCGCTGCCCCAAAATAGCTCCAACAACATAGTCTGATGCGTCACACATGATCTCAAATGGTTCACCCCAACTAGGTGGTCTAATCACTGGTGTGGACGTCAGAATCTCCTTCAAAGCCCCGAATGCTTTCAAACATTCTTCATCAAATTCAAACAGGGTCTCTTTGGCCAACAACCTACACAAGGGCCTGGCGATCTTGCTAAAATCCTTGATAAATCGCCTGTAGAACCCTGCATGGCCCAAAAAGGAACAGATTTCCTTCACAGTATGTGGGGGTGAAAGGTTAGAGATCAAATCTACCTTCGCTTTGTCAACCTCAATACCCCTCTGAGAGATGACATGCCCTAGTATTATCCCCTGCTTAACCATAAAATGGCATTTCTCCCAGTTAAGCACAAGGTTCTTCTCTTTGCACCTCATTAAAACCAATGTGAGACGATGCAAACACTCGTGAAAAGATGAACTGAAGACAGAGAAGTCATCCATGAAGATCTCCATAAATCGCTCTACCATGTTGGAAAATATGTTAATCATGCATGTGGAGGCCATTTCAGTGCAAGCAAGACCGTTGCAAAGATTTTGCAGTGTGAATTTTATTGGCCCACCATGTTTGGAGACGCTCATGCTTATTGCACATCTTGTGAGCACCTTCAAAAATTCGGAAGTATTTCAAAAAGGAACATGATGCCCCTCAATCCCATTTTGGTAGTTGAGATTTTTAACGTATGGGGCATCGATTTCATGGGACCTTTCCCAAACTCTTTTGGGTTTGGAGGATGTGGAGCTCCTCCTTGATTTGTGGTGGGTTGATTCTGTTTTCAAGAGAAATTAGGTGATTCCTCCACCCTGGATTATATGTCTCAGAATATGGCCCACTGGACAGCTTTTGAAAATTGTTGAAAGCGTTCACTTGTTCCATCTTAGCAAAAACTATCATCGATGGACAATTATGTTCTTGGTCCATGGGACTAGCACAGACAGAACAACTCTCAACAGGAAATTTGTTTGCCGCATTGACAGATTTTCCTACACTCAGAGCATCCAATCTCTTGACAATGGCATCCATCCTTTGGGACAGCTCTGTGTTGCCTTTTAACTCAAGGATGCCCCCTTTCTTAGGGTTTTGAGCAGATTTGTCACGATAACTCATGAAATCCCAATCTTGGGAATTGTCAGCAATTTTCTCCAAAGCTTTATAGGCTAAATCTCCTGTTAAGTTTAGAAATGCCCCTCCATTCATCAATTCAAACATACTACGGTTGGGTTGAGTAAGCCATTGGTAGAAAAATTGCACCAGACGCCATTTTTCATAACCGTGAGGGGGACATTTTATCAACAGATCTTTGAACCGTGCCCAACATTCTGAGAATTTCTCATCCTCATCTTGAGTAAAGGAACTAATTTCCTTTCTTGCCTCATTTACTCTGGACATCGGGAAAAACTTGTTGTAAAATTGCTTCAATAGTTCTTCCTAGGATGTGATGGAGCCAGGTGCATTGGAGTCCAACCACTCCGTCGCTCTATCATGAAGTGAGAAAGGAAAGAGTCTGAGATGAACAGATTCCTCAAAAAAAATTTGAAATTTGGTGATAGCACAAATATTTTTGAATTTCTTCACATGAGAATATGGGTTTTCATGATCTAAGCCGTAAAAGGATGGTAACATTTGGATCACATGTAGCTTTAGATCATAGTGGGTTGCATTAGTCGGTGGCAACACTATGAATGATTGGGAACTGACCGCAGTAGGTGCGAACAATTCCCGGAGTAACATCATGAAATCCACGTCATAAGCTCTTCTATGCTCCCCGTTCCCTTCTCTTGCATCTTGATAATCCTCGTGCTCCTCCATTCTTGGATTCCTTGGATTATCCCCCATCTCATCGTAAGCTCTATGCGCTCTCCTAATGTTTCTTTCTAAGTCGGGATCTAATGGTGTTAATTCTAAGTTCAACGATCGCCGACCAAGCATAAACTAACAAAAATTTAATCAAACACTAAGGAAAAACAGCAAGCTAAACAAGCAAACGTGCATGGAAAAATAATAAAAACAGGAAAACAAACAACAAATAAAGAACAACTACACTAACCTAGATGAATATAAACACTAACTTACAATTAAACTACGAAAATAGCAACCTATATGCACTTAAATGAATTAAAACTAAACAATTTTAAACAAATATGAACACAGGCAGAATTAACAGAAAAAGAAAAATATTGACAACCTAGTGAAAACAAATAAAAACTAACATGGCAAAAATAATTAAACAATTAACTATAACTTGACTTAACTATTATTCAACAAATAAAACTAACTAATCATTAAAAACTAAAATAAACTAGGCATAAACACAAACAATAGATATCATGCTAAAAACAGGAAGAAAAATCAATTAAAACTAATTTAAGAATTACTCAAAACTGCTAAAAACAAAAACAGAACATACTGCCTCAGGTATGTTGATGCAGGAAGTAGAGGTGCGCTCGAGCGTAGGCAGCACATTTGATCGCATACACGCGAATGTAGCAGGCTCTGCAAGTGCGTTTGAACACAATTGAGGTGCGTTGAGCGTAGCATTACGCTTGTTATTCGGCGGTGCGTCACTTTTCGAGAAGCATGTCGGGCAGCAGTCTGCGACAACAAGGAAAAGGCCCAAGTGCGTTCGATCGCAAGGACTGCATTCGACTGCACTATCGATGCCTGATTTTCCAGAAACTATATACACAACCAAAAACTGCCAAACACTATTCTAAAAATTAACAAAAATTAATTAAAATGCAAAAATAAACTATGAACAGAATTGAAATAGCATAAAATAAACACTAGTAGAAAAATTAAATCAATCTAAAAATAATATTAATTTAAACAAAAACAACCATTTCCCGGCAACGGCGCCAAAATTTGATATGCAAATTAGATTGCACTCGCAATAGCACGAATCGTTGACCGTGTAGCATTGTGAAATGCGGGATCGAATCACAGAGAACGGCGTTTGTTCAAAAACTAATATCAAACTTAGATTAACCCTATTTTAACCTAGTTCTGAAATTGGGATGAATGATTGAACACTAAGCTTGTAAAAATGTAAACTACTCTAAAAAGCGTAAATGAATGGAGAAAAATAACTAAGGCTAAAGACTAAACCTCACCCAATAAAAATACTTGCTTAAACATAAAACACACATTTCCGTCTACCGATTAGAACTTAAGTCATATTCTATTGCTATTTTGACACTAGTCGAACCACTTGATGTGTTTACCGTTAAAGAGCTACAACGGATAGTGATTCTCAATAAAATCATCCACTGTATCCATGGAACACAGTGGATATTTAATTGAGTTCCACTCATCCGTTGGACACCCGGCTTGGAACACAACGAGGGTTAGACTTCGATGCATCACAACAACAACCACAACAACTTTGTCACATAAATTGCAATGAAACAAACATGAACTTTAAATAACGGAATGTAATGCATTAAACGTAAAAACATCAAGAAAGTGCTAAGGGTAGGGCTTCATCTTTAACCTTAGTTTAAGATTTAGCCACCCATATATAAAGAAAGTAAAGAAAGCTTAAAAGTAAGCATTAAATTAAATTAAAAGTGAAGTGCTACAAATAAATGGGCAGAGCAGGGCCTAAACAAGGGCAAATGCTCTTAAAAACGTGCCAAAAAACAAGAACTCTCGTCAAAATGCACTAAGGGGCCTATTTATGAAAAACTAGTGTGCTGCCAAGTCACAGGGCTCTGTTCAAACGTAGGTCATGCGTTTGATCGGAGTGATCCATGTATTCGATCGTACACTCTGCAATTGAACGCAAATAACTACCACGGCGCATAGCTGGAAGCGATGGAATCGTAAGGCTGGCTAAGGCAACAGCGTGAGACGCGGGCTGACTGGGCCTGCGTTTGAACCTACCTTTGCGTTCGGCCGCAATTGGTGCAATCGAGCGCACTGGCAGGGACTCCTTTACTTCATTTCAAGTCCATTTTGCTCCTTTGTAGCCAAGTGTTGATGCAATGACCTACACACCATAAAACACTAAAAACAACTAAAAATGTTAGATATTAACAGTGCTAAAGGCTTAACGAACATAAATAAAAGGGTTTAATTAAGCACTAAACAACACTCATCACCAATGTACCCACAATAAGGAAAAAAGGAAAATAATAATAATAATAATAATAAGGAAAGAGATTTGTGAATTAAGATTTCTACTCTCCGTCAAAATTGTATTGTCCTCACCATCAATCTAACAAACTACTGACTTAAATTGCTAAAAGCAAAGAATTGCAAAAACAATTAAAAAAAAAAATCAGTTGATTACAATTGCAATTAGTATTAAAATTAAAAAACAAAAAACAAAACAGCAATTACAACTACAAAAACCGATTACAATTGTAATTACAAATACCAAACAAATTTCTACTTTTTTGTGTAATTTCTATAATTAAATTGAAAGAATCATATTTAAAAATGTAAAAATAGTATTTCCAAGCAAGGGAGGGAGAGAAGAGAACCAATTTTGTGTTGCTGATTGCTATATATATCTGTTGTGAAGAGTATTAATTTATAGACAAAGCGAAGTTATCCATTTTCCTTGGAATGCAAACATAAAAAATGTCAAACTGCAATGAATTGTTGCCATCAAATAATTCTTTGCATTTTTGCCCTCTCAGTTTTGTCACTCTCGTAAACCGATTATAATTTTAATTATAAATACCAAACCGGTTTCAAATTTTTTGTTTAATTTCTATAAGATATAGATGGTAACAATCCAACAGAACAAAGCATAAACACAGTTTATTTTTTACTTCTACATGGCCTATTCTCATTAACAATCTATTAGAACAAAGTTACTCAAATTGAATTTATCCACTAACCTTGGTTGATGATTCGGTATGGGGAAATGGTTCGGCCAATTGTGTCAAGCACTCTAGCTGCATACTACAAAATGAGGAAGTGCTCTTGAGATAGGAGTGAGGAAGAATTAATATATATATTTTTTTCTGTATATGGCTTGACTATAAGCGAGAAGAATACACAAAATGTTTGGCAAGACGAAAACTCACCGACGGTACAAAGGGTTTGAAATGGAACCTAGTGACCAAGCCGAAGTAGGAGGGCGTTGCAATTGTTGTCATCGAGATACTGTGGAAGCCAAAGAATCGCATCCACAACACACACACCGTTCGTCTGAAAACAGAGTGCGAAAATAGAGGAGGTGGGTTCAAAGAAGAAGAAGAGGGTGAGTCTACGTTATGGGAGATGGGTTTAGAGAAGAAGAAGAGGGTGGGTCTACATTATGGGAGATGGGTTAAAAGAAGAAGAAGATGGTGGGTCTGTGTTATGGGAGAAGAAAGCAGACTATATGATGAAGAAGAAAGGGTTTTTTTTTTAAAATGCTTGTGAGGGGGATGGGTTTAGGGGGGTTGTTAGCTAGTTAATGTGGGTTTGATGTGAGTTAGGAAAGGGTGAGCACATAGAGAAGAGAACTTTTGCTTAGTCATTTACTCATTTTACTGAGCCGACATTGTAGCTATAAATTGAGTTTGAGAAATAGAGCTTTTAAGTTAAAAAGAGCTTTTGGACAAAAACTTCATTTTTAAGCTTTTGTCAAAGTACTTTTTGGCCATTTTTAGGTTTTTTGGACCTTTAAAAGCGTTTTAAATTTTTTTACCAAGCGACTACTTTTTTCTTCAAACGGGCTTTTTGAGTATTAAAAGTACTTTTAAACTTTCCAAACGTAATCCCAAACAGGCCCATAGTACTAGTTCAGCTACAATGCCAACCCCAGTCCCTTGGCAAACGCAACCATAGGACGTGAACATTCTTGTGACTTAAAACAAACATTCGCAGATTGCCAAATTCAGAGAATACATATTCTCACATCTCTAGAAGGGAATTCACATTTTGGATAGAAGAGAGGGGAGTCTACATTCTCTTGAATATATGAATTTCATCGATGTAAAGCAACCAAACGAGATAATCTTTTTTTCTTTTTAAAAAAATCTCTTCCAAATACCTCCACAAAATTAATCATTTAAAGGGGTTTTTTTTTTTCTCATTTAAAGGGTTAATGACAAAACATGTAGCCTCATGGATGCTGTGATAAGCTTGTTTGAGCCGTCATTGATGTTCTGTTTGAGCCGTCATTGATGGCATAATAAGTGAAATCCTTTATAGACTAATAGGGTACGTATAAAATCTTCACATATTTCTTAATTATACTCAAGAAATCCAAATAATCCAATCTAATTACGGTTGATATTTCTTAATTTATATTAATTTCCAATAATGCTGACTCCCCAACAATATGTTTCCTTCTATTTCTTTATTTTCTATTTTTATATAAATCCTCCGTCAAAGTCAATTCAAGTTTGCTAAAACGTCCATTGTTGGAAGGTGCGAGGCTGATTTTCATGTACCGACTGAATTAAAATAAAATAAGATAAATATATTTTATAAAATATCTTCTAGAAATAATTTTTCTACTTCTGATTCGTCTGTGTATTTGGTACCCATAAGATTCGTGTATTTATTTATTATATTTTTGGTGCTATTTATTATTTATACTGTAGCAAATGAAATGTGGTGCACATGCTACTTTACGTAAATGTTGAAAGTGAGGCTATCTCTGGAAATAATTATAATTAATTAAAATATTCATTTTATAATAAATTTTGGAAAGCGTTTGTGATTTTTACAAAAGTCTACTTGGAACAATTTTTTAATTTAAGGATACTTGACTTTAAATTCTTGAATCATTACGTGATTTAATAAACTCTCTCAAATTTTAAAGTCTCTCAATTTGAACTCTCGAATTTTTAATTGCAGTTAATTTGTATTTTTTTATCAAATTTTAAACATTAAAAGTAAAACAATAACATTTATATCATTGACTTTTTTATAAAATTTTAAATTTATCTTTAATTTTAAATTAAAAAATAAAAATAAATGAAAAAATTAATCGAGGATATTTTTAGGTGTTGCCATCAAAAGTTAATGACTAAATCTGACTGTATAATTCAAATTAACTGCAATAAAAATTTTAAAATTTAGAGGTCTATTAATAATTTAAGATTACCTTTAATTGATATATGATTATGTTATGAAATAAAATAAAATAAAATAAAGAAAAAACGATGGCCCGCATATTTTGGATTCATTTTCAATTCATAATACAAGCTGACGTCAGTGGAAAATAAATTATTGTTAGGTCTCTCAAGAAAATTGTCTTATTCATTAATTATATGTCCCATATAAAGCTTCTGACACTAAATAATTTGCCGAAGATATTTTTATGTCAGTATTTTCAGATCTTTCTAGCCATGCAAGACCTTTTTGCTAAAAACAGTTTTTTTTTTTTTTTTGGGTGATTCTATTAGGGAGTTTAAAAGGTATTATTAGCTTAATATATTTGGTAAATAACTTTAAAAGTAATTTTTTTATTTTTTTTTCGTAACTCTAAAAATAATTAAAATATACTATTTTAACTTTTTCGATGCAATCTCATACCTACTTTAAATAATGATGCTGGTTTAGATTACTATCTTTCTATTAGGTGAATTGAGTGGTGAATTTATTTAGAAAATTTCTAACATGCAAATTAAAACCTACTTAATTAAGTCTCACGGTCTGTGTGGATTGTCTGGATTTACGGTTTTAAAATCATGCATTTGATAAAATTATAGGAATTTTTAAAAACATAATTAATGAGATTGCAATTTAAAAGCGTTGTAAATTTTTTATATTTTCAAATTATATTTTTAGTCCATGAGCAAAAGAAGCGGTATATATATATAAAGTCTGTTTGAGAATGCATCTTTTTAAAAATAATTTGCGCTTTTAAATTAAATCATAATTTGAGAATGTTTGGAATTACGATTTTAAAATCGTAAATTTTAAAATTATAAAAAAATATGTAATATCAAATATTTGTACAATTTTAAAAAGTGATAATTTAAAAAACATAAATTTTTTTTTTTTAAAACATAATTTTTAAAATCGCACTTCAAATAGAGTTAGGTGGAGTGAGTGGTGATCCTTTTTTAACAAGTTTTGTCGGAATAGTTCATATAATTTTTATGCACGTGCCAATCAGAATTGTCCACGAGGTGGCCCCAAGTTCCATCTTATCCTCTACGAACTTGCCACGTGTCGGGAGGACATGTCCAACTTTTTGACCCTATCTACAAGAGAGAGTAGGCTCACCTAACTACCCCTTACTGTCCACAGATTTACAGCGGTTACCACTAACGTATCCCACCTCCCTTCTCCATAGCCGTATTCATACGTTTCGGATGAACAAAATACGCTTAAATACCAAAACTGTCCCCTCACCTTTCACCCCCTAGATTTGTGCCTTTTATACCTCTCTCCCCTCTACCTCTTTCTTTCTCTCTCTCTCTCTCTCTCTCCCTCCCCCTCTCTCACACATTTTGTCGGTGTTGTAGATCTCTCAGGCTCCAGAGTCGCTCTCCCTATCTCTCTCTCTTTTTCGGCTTCCAATGATGAGTTTGGGAAGTATATGATAGCGGTTGTTTTCATTGTGTGTTGCTTGTGGTGTGAGGATTTTGGGGTTGGAGAGCAAGGTGTGTGTGCATGAGGGATTTGTTGCTGTTGGGTTGGATTCTTCTATGTTGCGTGAAGGGGTTTCCGGGAAGAAGAATAAAGTGGGACCGTGGGCTTGTCATCCGGAGCAGGGGTAGGTGGGGCAAATGTGGCTGAGTTTCAGCTTTTCAGCCTAGTTTGAGACCTGGGATTTCTCTGTTTGTGCCTGATCTCTACTGGGGAAGAGGTTTAGAACGAAATTTCTTGGAACCTGGATTCTGGGTTTGCCTAAAAATGCAGCAAGATCACAGGAAAAAGGTGATTCGTTCTTCCGTGTTTTGTATAAAAAATAATGGGTGTTGGATTTGAGTTTTGAGTTTCTATTTGTATGTATGTTTGTTGGGTTGTGTGATTTGATATCTAGATTGAATTTTTCATGTTTTATAATCGAAATTTAACAACTTACCGTCTATTCAAGTGTCTATGGGTAAATGATGATTGTAGAAATGTTTGTATGCGAGTTTATTTGAAAATTAGGGTCTTTGTGCAGATTCAGCTTTGAAAGGATACTTGTTTGATGGTGTGAATGGCATTTGGTGGGTTGTTAGTTTTGTAGGAGACGGTAATGAAATTTTTTGTCTGCACTCTCATTTGAACGTTTTTAGCTTCTTATTTGAAACTAAATTTGAATGCTTTCAGCTTTTTTATTTTTGTTTTGCGTTATGATGGTAATGGATAACGGAATAATTAATGCAATTTCGCTTTTAAAAGACGTGGGTTTCATTCTTATTCTGGAATGCTACCTCCTGAAGTTAATTCTTATGCTTCTCTTTGTTATTGTTAGATGCCACTTTATTTATTCCTCTCTTTCTCTCTCTCTCTCTCTCTCTCTGAAAGAGATATTTCACTGAGGGAATAGTTCTTTTCCCCCTTAAAATTTTGGGTTATTCTGCATCAATTTTTTTTTTTTTTTTTTGTAATTTTCTGTGTTTTCTTACTCTTTTGGTTGGTTTTGATTTTTCCAACGCCTGAACTCACGGATTTCTATTATATTCTGGCTTTTAAGATCAACAGAATAGTGCCATAAGAAGAAAATTGGAGGTATTTGCTGGTAATTTAAGCGTTGTCACTCTTCGTAACAATTAGATGCTGTTCATTGCTCTTAAAATTATTGAGTTGCTGTTCTGATTCTTTCCATAAAATGTTTGCATCTGTGGGAGAGAAAGTGTAATTTGAGGGTAATGTATACCAGGATGGAAAGTTTGTAATATAGATAAGGCATAACACGATGAACATATCAATTAATTTTATGAAACTTATTACTGTTTACCTATTAAAATAATTAATTTTTTAATTATTGAGGAGTGGGGAGTCTGTTGGATTATCGTCTTCTCCATTGTCTGTAAATTCAAAATAGATTTTCAGAATTTAAGTGCTTTAATGTTTATTCATTATTTTCTATCAAAGCATATATTTGTTTCTCATATATCACCTTATTTATGTGTTTTATCTGGCTTTTTCTATGTCACAGAATTTAACCGAGATGGATTTTTTCTCCGAATATGGTGATGCCAATCGATACAAAATTCAGGAAGTTATTGGGAAAGGAAGTTATGGTGTTGTTTGCTCGGCAATTGACACTCATACTGGTGAAAAAGTGGCCATAAAGAAAATACATGATATATTTGAGCACATATCTGATGCTGCACGTATTCTTCGTGAGATAAAGCTGCTCAGACTTCTTCGACATCCCGACATTGTTGAAATTAAACACATTATGCTTCCTCCCTCGAGAAGGGACTTTAAAGATATTTATGTTGTTTTTGAGCTCATGGAGTCAGATCTTCATCAAGTCATCAAAGCCAACGATGACCTGACTCGAGAACACTATCAGTTTTTCCTATACCAGCTACTACGTGCATTGAAGTATATTCACACTGGTACTAGTTTTAACCTAATTGCTTGGTACCTCTACCTCTAATCTTGACTTTTCTAAATCTTGAGAGAAAGCAAAACCCTAATTCCTCTCTCTCTCTAACATTTGAGTAGTTTAGGCTGGCTACAACCTTCTTATAACCATCACTTTCAATTCTACCTTATGTTTTGGTAATGGTTCCCATGTACCATGCTTGATTCCATGAATTTCGAATACCATACTTTTTCCTTGTTTCCATTTTTTCTTTCATTTTTCCCTGAACCTTGTGGCTTTGAAGAATATGTTTATATCTGATATTGGGCAACATGGGTGCAGCAAATGTCTACCATCGAGATTTAAAACCGAAGAACATATTGGCAAATGCAAACTGTAAACTTAAAATCTGCGACTTTGGTTTAGCGAGAGTCGCATTCGGTGATACGCCTTCAACTATATTTTGGACGGTATGGCATTAAAGAACATCTGTGATGTTCTTTTATTTAATATTTTAATCTCTGCACTATTTTGGTGTAATATATGATATCATTTTTGCCTTACATATGAGTTTTAGAAACAGAGCGTGACACTTCAAGGCATTTTTATCTCAAATTTGCAGGACTATGTTGCTACAAGATGGTATAGAGCTCCAGAGCTGTGTGGATCGTTTTTCTCAAAGGTATGACACAATATTTATAATGTAACAAATTGTAGCACTCTTGAGTGATCCATCAATGTGATCAGTTTATACAAAGAAAGCTTCAAGGAAAGTCTTATAACATGTTTCATTGGAATTTTGGTCCTTCAGGCTGTATTTGTTTCACTAGAGAATATTTTCTTCATTTTTTTGCCAAAAAGTGATTATTGTTATGATTATTTAAAAAAAAAAAAAAAATCAATTTGTTTGAGATCTGCATGAGTCTTATCAAGTATGGGTCAGCAAAGGAAAGAGTGTAAAATGATGAAGGTATTATACCCTCCATTTATACAAATTTTCCTTCATTAAATATCTCTAAGAACATTAATAAGCCAGTAAACTGCTGTTTGTGCTTATGGGAATATGTTTTCCAGTAACTTCCTAGTAGTCACAGGATACCATTTACTTAGAAATTCATTCCTACTAAGAAAAGAAAGCTAAAGAATGTGGTGTATTTGGAGATAGAAATTATTGAAGTTTTGAAGATTGTGAGAAGATGGTGGCGGGAACTAAAGGCCTTTTTCTCTTCATAACCCTTTAACCAGTCCAGTAACATCCTAGTAGTCAGGACTATTTACTATGTAATTCATTCCTATTAAGAAAAGAAAGCTAAAGAAATGTGGTGTGTTTGGAAAGAAATAAATTATCAAAGTTTTTGAAAATTGTGAGAGGACGGTGGTGGGAGCTAAAGGCCTTTTTCTTTATAACCCTTTACCAACTATAACTACTTACCGTTGTTTATATATTTCTAATTCCCTTTTTTCTTGATCTTTTGTCTTTTTTGGTTAGGCATTCTTTGATCATTCTTGCGTAATTGGGTTACACCATTTGGCTTCTTTTCTTTTTGTCCTAAAAAAAGACAAGAAAAGAAAAGAAAGGAAAGATAAAAAAACATAGTGTATTTAAAGAGAAATAAATTATGAAGTTTTGAAACTTATGAGAAGGCAGTGGCGGGGAGCTAAGGGCCTTTTTCTTCATAACCCTTTACCAGTGGACAACTACTTTTGATTCTTTTCATATTTCTAATTTCCCTGTTTTTCTTGGATCTTTTCAGCTAAAGGCGTAATTGTGCCCCTCTGCACTTTGATTGAATATACGTTATTTATAAAAAAAATAAAATAAAATGGTCTTATGATATTGAACTAGTAAGAAGATGAAATCTCATGTCACCATTGTGGTATAGTAGAGTCGTCCCTTTCAACTTGATGTGCAGCTGATATTTCTCATTATTTGTGATATTAGTGGGCTCTAACGTGCTGCCATCCTTTCTGTTTTACTAGTTAGAATTTGGAGTTAAAATTAAATATTCAAACTGCCTTTAGTAATTCAGATCAAAACAATGTCTTCCCTAGAGAAGTCAGGATAATACCTAAAGACATCTAGTTTTGCCACTCTTACTCATGTTTGATAGACCTATTTAACAAGTATGCCCCTCTTCTGGTTTTCTTCAGCTGTAAGGTAACCTTGGTCCCTATGGGTTTGATGAGGTATGGATATTTAAGGATCTTCTGCATTCTTGTGGGTAGGGGAAGGTCATTTCTCCATGAAAAAGTGTCAGCTTGTTGGAATCAGTTTTGGTTCACTTTAACCTGTCTCAGTTAGGGAAAGTTGCATTATTGTATTGCTGTGAGAGGGAGACTGGGAAATACATTGATATAGCAAAAATTATGACCGAAACATGCTAGATGCCAGAATCCTGGTACAGCATCACATCAAAACAAAGTGTGTGCAAGCTAAGTCAAACCAGGATGCCATGAATCTTCTAAACCATCACATATTTGACATAAGAAAGTAGTAACAGTGAAGTTTCTATTGTGGAATTTCAATATGTTACGCTGTATTGGAATGTTGTGGACTTTGCTTGTTCTAGTAATTCTTCATAATCCAGCTCTAGTTATTGCATAATAAACTCATTTTGCTTACACTAAAAATATATGGCATTTGGATGCAGTATACACCGGCAATTGATATATGGAGTATAGGCTGCATATTTGCTGAGGTATTAACCGGGAAGCCACTTTTCCCTGGAAAAAATGTTGTACATCAGTTGGATTTGATGACTGATTTGCTAGGGACACCTTCATTAGATACCATTTCTCGGGTAGGCAAGCTTTTCCCCTTCTGTGCATCATTGGTTCATGTTGCTCAATTAAATATTGTGCTTAAACTATGCTTGTACCATAAATTTCTTCTGTTTTCAGGTTCGTAATGAGAAGGCAAGGAGATACTTAACTAGCATGAGGAAAAAGCAGCCAGTGCCATTTGAACAAAAATTTCCAAATGCTGATCCTTTAGCACTACGACTATTGGAAAGATTGCTTGCCTTTGATCCAAAAGACCGACCTACTGCAGAAGAGGTTTGCTTCATTGCATTACGCCATTTCTACGTGTGCCTTAACAGTTGCTTTTCCTTTGCTACTGAAAATATGGAATTAAGCATCATATTGGTGCATCTAGCATTTGCTTCCTTCATACAATATTTTCTTTTTATACTTGTAAAAAAAAACATTGTTAATGCATTATTCTTTTATGTTTTGGTGTTATATCAGGCACTGGCCGATCCTTACTTCAAGGGACTTTCAAAAGTCGAAAGGGAACCTTCCTGCCTACCTATTACAAAGATGGAATTTGAATTTGAGAGGCGAAGGGTCACAAAGGAGGACATAAGGGAGTTAATTTTCCGGGAAATTCTAGAGTACCATCCTCAACTATTGAAAGACTACATGAATGGGACTGAGAGGACTAATTTTCTCTATCCAAGGTTCTAGCTATCTTTATTGTCTTCCAATTTGTCTTTTTTATCATACAGAGACGACGGCTTAGATCATTTTGCCTACTTTCTACTGATTTCCCTTGCATATTCTTTGCAGCGCTGTTGATCAATTTCGAAAGCAGTTTGCGTATCTTGAGGAAAATGGTAATAAGAGTGGGCCAGTAATTCCGCTTGAAAGAAAGCACGTCTCTCTTCCTAGGTAAATACATTCCTCCGCCCCATTTCATTAGTCTGTTTGTGGTCATTTTGTACTTCTGGAAAACTATAAACAATGTCAATTAGTTCTCTGCAACTGGCTTTATATGTTTTAATACCATATAAAGTAATAATGTTTTAAATTTAACAAAAAAAAAGCCGAGTGGAAAGAGGTTTTGGCAGTTAAATTTTTTTGTTAGAAGTATCACAAATGTTTGAATGTATATATATATTTGTCTCTGCAATTGTGTGTGCGCACAGTATATGTTACACACAGACTAATTGATACAACAAATTCTTCACCCTCCCCCACCATATCTTTTGGATACACATGATGAGATAGGGGAGGGTGTGGTTTTCATTTACGTATTTGGATGCCCTTAATACCATGCATAGATTTCATGTTCAAGTCTGATACTCTCCATGCTAATTTTACTTGTAGATTGAATTTTCCTTTTCAATGATTTTCACAGGTCCACAATTGTACATTCAAATACAATCCCTCCCAAAGAGCAATCAAATATTGCTTCCTTCAAAGATCGGCAAACTCCAGAAGATGCATACAACAAAAACTCCAGAGATGCGGACAGAATTCCCATGAATTTAGGGAGAACCATGCAGACACAACAGAGGATCCCACTGGGTACGCCCTCCCCGCAATTGTGATCATGGTATACTAATGGCTGTTCTTTTTTCACAAGTATTTTGTTCTTAACTGAATTTGTTTCTGTTCAGCCAAACCTGGAAAAGTTGTTGGGCCAGTTGTGCCATACGAGAATGGAAACATCAAGGATGCCTATGACCCACGAACAGTAATCAGAAGTGCTGTGCTACCTCCTCAGGCTGTCCCTCCTGCATATTATTATCGCAAATCTAGCACGGGAAGTCAAGAAAGATCTGCAACAGAAGCCCTTAAACAAGCCCCTCAGCCTGGCATGGCTGCAAAATTAGCACCAGATATAGCTATTAACATTGACAACAACCCTTTTTTTATGACACGGGCTGGCGTGGCCAAGGTAGAACACATTGATGATCGAATAGCTATAGACACGAACTTACTGCAAGCAACGGCTCAATATAGCGGAATTAGTGCTGCTTCTGCCGCTGCAGCAACCGCAGCTACTCACAGAAAGGTTGGTACTCTTCAGTATGGCATGACAAAGATGTATTAAATGAATATGAATATCCCAAGAGAAAGTTGTGGCAAAATGATGTAATACGTACGGGTAGAGGACGGGGAAGGCTCTTTCTATGAAATGGGATAAGAACTCAGGGCTGTGTAAAAAGATTGAGGTGAGGGAGTGATTTCCTTGAAAGAGCCAGCTTTCTGTTGTTGTGTTGGACACTATTACTAGTATATTTCACGGCAAACTGTATTCTAATCAAATTATATTTTCAATTTTATACAAGCTTCTTCCTCTCCTTCCTAACAATTTATATCCCTAAATAGTTATGGCCGTATTTTCAGGCTTCCATTGTTTTTGACATGAATAAATGGAATATTTTTGGCTAAATTTCCATTGTTTAAATAGTAGATGCACGTGCAATGCACATGCAGTTCATGTCGATGGCCTAGATTTCTTCCTCCACTCCCACCAGGTTTTTCTATTCCCAGTAGATGCGCATTCATTCACAACCCACATTGGTGCTCCTAGAGAAGGCAGAAAATTCCAAATCTCGTCCTCTCTAGTACAGTTCGTTTTAATCCAACACAATTCTAAGAATATGTTAATTATTTGGAATACACTACTTTTAAAGATGTTGCGTATTATTTATATTATTATGTCTTCGGACCATGCATTAGAAATCAAGCAGAAAGTTTGATTTTGTTGCGACAATAAATATAGGAATATAGGATCCCTAAGGAAGCAAAAAAGAGCGAAATAAACATCGTTACAAAGTTGCGAATTTTATTTTTTTCAAGTGCTTTAAATGTAGTAATATTATGACGTCAATACCCAATTTGGTTCAACATTTGTCGAATGTAGTGATATCAGTGAGAATCCCAAGAGGTTTAGAGATTAGATAGAAATAAATTGACTATATTATTTCTTGTTTGGAGAAATGATACGCTATATTATGCCATGAGGCATAGGACGATGGGTGTGGAAACTTGAGTAATCAAAGAGTTTCTTGCTTGTGAGAACCCCCTCCTCTATAGAGCGAAGTCAATTTAGTGATTAATTAATCGATTCCTTTGTCGGCAACCCTTTTTTTTTTAAATAAAAAAAAAAAAAAAGATGATATTCATAGATTCCATTACTCAAAAATCTCTTGGTAAGTAAGTACAACCTCTTGAATATAATTAGGACACTCTAATTGCCAGACTTGCTCCCCACTAAAATTTAAAGCAAATTTTGCTAAGCGACGAGCAACTTCATTAGCAGTCTGTTTGACGTGGCAAACCTCCCACTAGATGGACATATTGAGGAGAGATTTTGCATCATCCACCAAATGCCGATAAAGCCCCCAACAACACGAGTCTTTACATAGCGCATGGACCACTTCTAGGATTAGCTTTCGAAAACCCAGTATTGTGCTATACTCAGCCACTTTCCAAGTAGCTAAAGCCTCTGCTGTGGTAGGTTCAAGGGTATAAGGTATGGATGCACACAATGCAGCGACCACTCTACCTTCATGATCACGTACAACAGTCCTCATACCCATTTTTTGTCCACCCTAGTCAACAGCAGCGTCCCAATTCACCTTGATGTATCCGCATGCAGGCTACTTCCAAACAACCTCCTCCATCCCGTAAATTGGACAGTGTGGATCTTTAGTAACCCATTTTTTGTGTAGAATTTCCTTGGTGGACAGAAGATTATTGCAAGCCTTCTAGAGAAGGATTTCACCATCCTGGGATCCCTTACGTTCCAAAACTTCTTCCCCAACTTTGAACTGGACTCCACATTCGAACAACTTCCTTTATCACCCACCAACTATCTTATGGCGAGATGGTAGTCACTCCGCATAAAAACTTCTCCATTCCTCGTACTTGCCCACACCATCCGATCACTTTGTTGCCTCAAACAATCTACCATACTACATATTATTCCCGCCTTCTCCTTAGTGAAAATTTTGTTAATCAGTGGTATGTTCTACCACTAAGCAGTTTCATCAATGAGAGAGCTCACCCTAGCGTTGTGATCAAGAACACCAACATGCAGGGACAGAGCTAGGAAGTTTTATGGGAGGGGACCAAAGCAATTTTTTTTTTTTTTTTTTGGCAACATGTAATGAACTGGTATTTTTTTTCTTCTTTTTTTAATTACTGGTACTTAAATACAATAAGGAATTGAGCTTAAAATTGTGTCATAAAATTAATTGCTGTGAAAACAAAAATAAAATCACACCAACGAAAGAAAACACTCTAAAAATTGCAACAAAATTAAAATTAAAAATAAAACAAACAAGGTAACCACTATATGAGACTCAAGTTGGAGGAGGGTGGGCTTCTTGAACCCTCTTCCTTTTAACACCTTCTTTCCATGTGTCAGCAGGGAATGATTCCAACTTGGTTCGTAAATTATTTATTTCTTTCACAAATTTTTTATTCGCTTGCCATTGCCAAGTTTCTCCTTATAACCTACACAAGTAACACAATAGTTCTATTTCTACCTTAAGTGCTTCGTTCTCATTCTCCCCCGCATTAAGCCAAATTGCCAGATTTGAAAAATCCATCTTAGCTTGCAGCCATTACTTGAGCATCTTTATGAGCAATGACATTTTGATCAATGGCAGCTGGTCATGGCTTCCGATTGGGTGGCTGCTGACCAAGGCTAAGGTCGAGGTTGAGGTTTGAATGAGGAGCAGAAGAAGAAGATGACGCCATGAGGTGGTTTGCTTTTAAGAGAATAAGAGAATGACTGAATGAAGGAAGAATGGAATTTCAGGTCGCAAGCAAAATGCTAGAGAGGAGAGATTTTTTTTTTTCCAGACTTGGGGAGGACCGGTCTTTTTTTTTTTTTTAATGGGGGGACCAGTATAAATATGTATATTTTTTTACACTAGAAATTTTTTGCTTCCTGGAATTGGGGGGGACCATGGCCCTAGCCGGTCCCCCCCTCCTCCGTCTCTGCCAACATGTGACTAAATGGAAAAAGTCGTTGGCGATTGGATCCATCGGTCCTGCCATATTTTTATTTTGCTACCATCTCCCACCCTCCACACCATTCCCTCATTTAACAGCTTCTTGGTAGCTCAAATACTTCTCCACTCATAAGAAGGTTTCTACCTAAAGAAGAGTTGAGAAAGTTGCCATTAGGATACTACTTCTCTTTCAATATTTTTTGCCACCAAAGTTTTTGGATTCTGCACTAACCGCCACCCATGCTTAGCAAGCAAAGCCAACTTGAGAAGGTTGCCATTTGGATTCCCAACTCATCCATGCTATCCTTGGATCGTTTACCTTGTGCACCCACCAAAACTTGGACATCATAGAGTTGATATCCTTACACAAAGATTTTGGTAATTGGAACACAGTTATGATATAAGTTGGAATGGCTTGAACTACTACCTTCAACATAGTGGCAGAGCCAAGATTTTTGTCTAGGGGGTCAAAAAAGTTTTGTTAAGATTACACTTTACCCCCTCCCCCCCAAAGTTTGAGCCAATTTTGAATTCGACCTCCAATGTTTCAACTTTTTACAATGCACCCCGCCAAAGTTTAAATTTTTATCAAATTGGCCTATCCATTAGTCACAGCCATCTTCTCTAATGGAAATGTGATCACGTGACTTGCACGTGATCACTTATGCACCCGCCCTCCACAAAATGCCCCCAACACACACACACATCATAACCTCCACATGCACATCATAACCCAAGTCCACGTGTGAAAAGAAATTTAAAAATCCAAGAAAGCTTATGTTTGGCACGAAGCTGCCCCAAAAGACGAACCACGCGAGATCTCATCTCCTCTTGTACAAGCTGCCACAAAAGTTGACCTTTAAAGAGCACAATTGATTTCGATCACAAGGTAAGTGTAGTGACCCAAATAATTAACTAAGCTTAGGTAGCTTAGCTAGAGGGTTAATTTGAACTTTGGGTCACTAGGATCAGCCAAAAGGGCATTTTGGGGAAATTGAACTTCTGGACCAGACATACATTAGAGTTAGCGAACGTACGCTCTTGTCTTTTAGTGCGAACGTATGGAGGGGGACCACTGGATGTACACTAACAAATAGTACGCCGTACTCTATGAATAGTACGCGGACGTACGCTCAAAAGTATCGAACGTATTCTACTTTTTGGATTGACCGTTGGATAATACCTGGACGTACGAAGCAATCTTTAGACCACTAGTGAATAGTACACAGACATACGCCCCTAGGACTAGACGTACGTTGCTTTCCAGCCCTATAAATACCCCCTCACCCCCTCCCCATTCCAAACCCTCTAGACACCCCTGTGTGAGTGTTTTGTGAGTTGTGAGTTTTCTTGGAGGAGGAGGAGAGATTTCTTGGAGGTTTTGCTTCAAGGAGATAATCTTCTAAGCTTAGCTCGTTTCCTTAGTCATTATGCTGCTTAAATGCTTTTCATAATTAGCTTAGTCAGTAGCTTGTAGCTTTTAGTTATGTTGTTGCCCTTATTATTGGTTTAAGCATGGGTTAGCGTTTAATTATTGTTGGGCATATTTCCTATTGCATGGAGATGTTTTGAGATAGGAGGTCCTAGGAAAGGCTTTCGGTAGCCTTAGAATTAGTTTGGGAGGATAGGAGGATAGTTGAAACAAATGAGGTTCTACCTAAAATCCTCTAAGCAGACATACGGCCACTGGAAGTGTTCCAGGGAATGCCACTTTGGCTAGTTGTCTGATAGCACTTGTCTTTATGTTCTAGGTTCGTTTTAGTTGGATTTAGAATGAATAATAGGTCTTTTCTCAGTATTCGAGGTTATGGAGCCTCAAGGAAATTTTATGGAGGAGCCTTATAGCCTAGGTGTGACGACCCCGATGGGCAAATCAATTAACAAGTAATTGATCCCATGGCTCGCCTCCTAGTCTTATCCCTCGCAGGACCAGACTCAAGGATTTCAACATTTCTCGTCGTAATGAGAAAGCTATAACGGAAGACATTACTAAGACTATACGAAATATATATCAATAATTTAAAATTCACAGAATATTCACCAGAGAAAACATAAAACCATCATAGCATAAATAAACACCAACACCAAAATATACTGGTCATCAAACCATCATCAAGTAGGGGTACAAACCATAAGATAACAATTAACATTATTTTTAAAAATGATCAATAGATCAAAGCCTAGATCTAAGCTTGAGCAGGGCTATTGAGATTAGAATCTTGATCATGTTGCTACGAGCAATTCCTCCATCTTCCTACATGGTCCTCAACCAAATAGGATTCATGACCTCAAAAATCACACAAATCAAGTCTTATGTTACTACCCAAGTTGGCTCTGTTGGCATCCTCGTCTAGGGTGGCTAAATCGGCTCAAATATTTGTAATGATTGGGGAAAACATAAATTAAAGGGGGCAAGTCTAAGACTTAGTGGTTATTAACACAAATAATGTTCATGCTAGTTTAGTAATGAACTCTATAGTTTTTGCAAACCATATGACAGTTTCATCATGACAGTTTATATTAAGTGTGATATAAATATACAATATATGTATATGATACAGAGTAACAGTCATAGTTCAACAGTATGGTCTACCCGAGATATTACTTCTTCTCATCATGGTTGGCGCTGTCCCGAGGGACTTGTAGTACAATGCAAGTGCCCCAGCCATTGCACGCTACATAATACTAGCAGCATGACCGAGTACGACCTCGGGTGGCCCACACCACTAATGATGTTTGTCTTACAATGCAAGTGTCCTGGCCATTGCACGCTACATACTACTAGCAGCACGACCGAGTCCGACCTCGGGTGTCCCACACCACTAATGATGTTTGTCTTGTAGTGACCACTCATTAAGATTGCGCACCACGAACAACAATTGGATCCAAGGCCCATGTAATATACACATTTGACCATAAAGCTAACATATATAGTAAGCATGTGGCCATTATACCGCACATACTAGTGTGCCATGTCATACGACACAAATTATTTTGTTTGTATTTTACATGCATACTTTTACAAGTCTCACTTTATTAACATATTCAACACAATGTTTTCTCAAAATGCTAGAGTTCATGTGCAGCAAGTATAGATTGTGAGAGTTGCAAATATATATGTTTTTTTGGTATACAAAATAGTTGTGTAGTGCATGAACAATAACATTGAGTATTATGTGAGTTAAAACTCACCTGGGTTATAACACATCTCCGAGAATTCCAAATGATTCGGGTTCTCCCAATTTGTGGAAAATCTTCTATTAGTCCAATTCGACCAAAACAACTCTAGAATAAGGAAAACATGAGCTACGGGACGGCTGGTGAAAATAAAGTCCCTTGTCACACTCTAGACTGTATGTCCAGGCTTGGGGCCGTACATCAGCTGTGATACTTCGGATCATATGTCTGGTCTCGAGACCGCACGTCCACTCCGAGGTTTTCAGGGAGAACTTCATTTTCTCCACTCGTCCTCCAATTCTCCAAATCAACTCCTAAGACTAACAAAGGGTCCTAAGGCCTCTTAAGTCGAAATAAAACCTCTATGCAACACGATCATGCTAACAAAACGCTAACCTAAACAAGATTTAAACCATAACTAAGCTAAAGCTACGACTAACGACACAAGACAAAAATCGAGCAGCATAACAACGTAATTAACGAGCTAGGTCACTGAGCATTACCTCCTTAAAGCAAAACTTCAAGAGTTCCTCCTCTAGTAGCACCAAAATACACAAAACACTCACAAAGCAGTCTACTGGCAACTTGGGGCCAAAGAGAAAACTGAGGGGATAAGGGATATTTATAGGGAAGGGCTGCTACCAACTCTCTAAAAGGTAGCTGACGTCCGCCCAACCCTAGTGTACATCCGTATACTTTTGAGTGTACGTTTGTGTATTATTCGCAGAGTACAGCATATAATCTGTCAGCGTATGTCTGGTGGTCTTCCCATGTACATTACAAACAGCAACGTACGTCTGGTGGTCCCCCACCAGTTCGTCCGCACTACAAGTAGTAGCGTACATTTGGTGGTCCTGCATACATCCGCACAAAAGATAGGAGTGTATGTTCGCTTAACTTAGCGTACATCTGTCCAAAGGTCCAAAATGCTCCTCTTGTGTCCTTAGTGACCCAAAGCCCAAATTAACCCATTTAACTAAGTTACTTATGCCTAGTTAATTATTTGGGTCAATACATTCTCCCCTTCTTTTAAAAATTTTGTCCTCAAAATTTCTAGACAAATACCAAAAGAACAACACTTTAGAGGGGTAGAATGTTACCTTCTGTCCATAGAGTCATCGATATCATGCTCAAGGGGTTCCTAGGCTATCTCCTCCCAATTATCGACTGTCACTACATCTTCTTCAAACAACTGTAAAAAATCAGCTCGTAAGTCATCGAGTGAGTTGTATTCGATGTTGTCAACTGTAATACCCTAATAAAAAAAAATTTAAAAAAAAAAAACTTTTTACTAAACAAGACCTTGTCTGTTAAGAGCGTTTAACAAGGCCTTCTATAAAGTCGCTTAGACGAGACCTAAGATCCTTAGCATTAACCTAATCACCCTTTGAACCCTTAGAAAATAGAAGCCAAACACTGCCCCTCGGGAGGTGGACGTACGCTAGGTCAGCCAGATGTACGCCCCTGTCTATAGTGCGGACGTTAGGGGGGGCCACTGGATGTATGCTCTGCAAATCGTACAAGCGGACGTACGTGGGACCACCGGATGTACGCTACTTTTTTACTACCCTTTGGGTAATACCTGGATGTACGAGACACCCTTTGGACCACTGTGCAAGAACCACCAAACGTATGCTAGGGTTGCCAGACATCCACTAGTCTGACAGAGAGTTGGTGGTGGACTTTCCCTATAACTACCCACCCCCACCTCCCATTTCTCAAACCCATTTCCACCCTCTGGTGTGCCCCTAGGCTACTAGAACCCCTTTCCACATTTTAAGAGAGAGTTTGGTGAGAAAGAGTGCTTTAAGGAGGAGTTTCCAAGGAGGGGAGACCATGTCCTCCATGCTTAGCTTCGAGGTAATCCTTGTTTCTCTTGTATTTGATACTATTGTAGCCTTGGTTTATGCCTTGTTGAGTTTCCCAAAGTGTTCATCAAGTTTCTTCTTAAAAATGATAATGTTTTCAAAGGACTCTTTCAAAATCCCATTGTGTTGTGATTTCTTACGTTGCATGTGCTCTTTTATTAGCTTAGAGAAGGTTTAGGGGTCTAGAAGTGCTATAGGGATCATGCACTATTCAAATCTTAAAATGGTATGCTTAACACATTGAGCGAACGTACGCCATCGAGGCCAGAAGTACGGTCAGTGTGCAAAGCACTAGTTTTGAGTTTCACACGTGTGTACTTTAGCCTAACTACATTTTTAGGTTAAATAGGGCCTAGAATGATGGTGTCTTGTATCCGTTATGACAGGACTTATCTTCGTCGGAGGATTCGCTCGAATGTGCAAGGTAAGTAGACACTTACACTCTTTTTACGTAAAACATGGGATATGTCAGTTGACTGACCATGAGTATGATATGAGCATGCCTACTTTTTGTAATTACTTGGTAATTGTATTATTAATTAACTGTTAAGATGCATCATAAGACATGGTACGCCGGTACATGCATTATAAACGGCCATGGGCTCACTATATAGATTGTATATTATGGTTAAATGCGTGTGTCATACGTGGCTTTGGATCCATTGGTTTCATGATCCTAGTGCAACCATTCCCAATGGTTCAGTCACTATAGGATGGACGTCATTAGTTGGTGTGGCCCACTCGAGGTCAGACTTGATCGTGCCACTAATAACACGTACGATATGTTGTGCAATGGTTGGGGCACTGGCATTGTATTATAGGTCCCTCAGGACAGCACCAACCCTACTGAAAAGTAATATCTTGGGTAGACCATATATGGGAGTTATGATATGTAATGCATTAGCCTTTTTCTGCATTAAAACAATTAGATAATTATCACCGGTTCTACACCATAAGCTTTGAAAATCCTAAAACCTATCAAATGGTATATTAACGGAGGTAATGCCCTCTTTCTAGTTATTACTCAAATTACATGTTTACTTCCATTAATTGGGATCATATCATACCTAAGTTGTGAGATTTACTTATTAAGTCATTAGACTTACACGGTTATTATTATCTAGGTAATCTGATTTATCGCTTTGGAAGTGGCAAGAGATGCTACTATTTGACTGGTTATGCTTTACTTATAATTACAGGTTTGTCTTTACTACTTAGTAGGTCCATGTTCTTGCTTGATGAATTATAGTGACTCAGATTTATTCACCTCCCCTTGCATTTACTTTGATAGTTTTATAAGGATGATTTCCTGTTTGGTCACAAGTTGGCTTAAATTGATAAATTGCCAATGACTCCACCGGATTAGCCGAGGCTAATTTTGGGGGCGTTACACCAACACTATATGAATCTTCATCAATCTCCATTCCTAAGTCAATCAGCACACAGAAGGAGTAGTTCCACATGCAGTCTAGGTTGATTGGTATAGGTGCCATAATCCTGTAGGGAAAACAACCCTTTCTTAGCCAACTATTCCATTATCCGAAACAGAAATAGGTATACTATCCAAGTATAATCTTGAAAAAAAGAGTCATACACAATTATTCAAACAAATGCGGATAACAGCTCCACATGTCTTGCTCTGCTTCCCACAAAGCTTCCTTGACTCCATGGTTATGTCACAGTACCTTAACAATAGGAATCATTTTGGCACGTAGCACTTGCTCCTTCTTATCCATGATCTTCATTGGTTCCTCGACGTAAGTTAATCCCTCATAGATTCCCAATGGCTTGTATTCCATAATTACATCAGGATTAGCAATGTACTTCCTTAACATTGACATGTGAAAAACATCATGTGTCCCGATCAAATTTGGGGGTAAGGCAATCCTATATGCCAACTTCCTCACTCTCTGGGTGATCTCAAACGGTCCAATAAATCGAGGACTGTGCTTCTCCTTCTTTCCAAATCGTATCACTCCCCTCATGGGTGATATCTTGAGGAACACATGATCCTCCACTTCGAAATTCAATGGTCTCCTCCGGTTATCAACATAGCTCTTCTGCCGACTCTATGTTGCACTCATTCTTTCCTTGATGATAAGCACCTTTTCGTGAGTGTCCTGAATCAACTCTGGCCCCAGCATCTGCCTCTCATCGACGTATTCCTAATACAAGAGCGACTAACACTTACGTCCATAAAGTGCTTCATATGATCGCATCTCACGCTCATTCATCCAAACATAGCAAGCATTCTTCTTAGTCAAGGCAGTGAGTGGTGCCGACAGCTTCGAGAAACCCTCGATGAAGCGTTGATAATAACTAGTGAGTCCTAAGAAAATTCAGACCTCGACCATTCTAGTTGGTCTAGTCCACTCCATTACTGCCTTCACCTTCTCTAGGCCAACCACTACACCTTCGCCAAAAATCACGTGTCCAAGAAAAGACACGCTATCCAACCAAAACTCACACATCTCGAGTTTCGCATAGAGCTGCTCCCTTCAAAGCCTCTCCAATGCCTTCTATAGAGGCTCCTCGTGCTCTTCTAGCGTCCTTGAGTAGATTAGAATGTCATCAATAAAGACCACGGTGAATTGATCCAAGTAGTCATGAAAGACTTTGTTCATTGTGTCCATGAAGATAGCTAGCACATTAGTTAGTTCGAAGGACATAACTAAGAACTCGTAATGTCCATAACAAGTCCTGAAGGCTATCTTAGGAATGTCCTCTTCCTTCACTCTCAGTTGGTGATAGCTTGAGTACAAATTGATCTAGGAAAACACGTGCGCTCCTTGCAGCTGATCCAACAGATCGTCAATCCTTGGCAAAGGATATCTATTCTTAATCGTCACCTTGTTCAACTCACGATAGTCAATGCACATCCTCATTGACCCATCCTTCTTCACAAAAAACACTGGCGCTCTCCACGATGATAAACTAGGGCGGATAAACCCCTTATCCAGAATCTCTTGGAGTTGTTCCTTTAGCTCTTTCAATTCTAACGACGTCATCTTATACAGTGTCTTAAAAATAGGATTAGTGCCTAGCACGCACTCAATACCAAACTCCACCTCCCTTTGTGACGGC